>CM066037.1:277516748-278853186 GCA_033557465.1 Ichthyophis bannanicus
ATGGACTAGGTCAAGATAATGCTTGATGGAAAAGATTTTCCTGAGAAAAAAAAATTGAAATTTTGAGCACCGACGAAGCATGAGAATGGAAAGTAAGGGATGAGTCAATTTTACAACCTAGGATTGCAAAAGTCTCAGAGAGAGATAGCATGCAGGTTTATGGAGGAAAAGAGGCTATGGCAGGAGATCCATATAGCTTTGGATCCCATAAAAGGTTTTTTTTGGGGGGGGGGGGTGTTAATAGTTTAGAAACACTTTGGATGGACCCTATAGACAACTCTTCATTGGCCATTGGATCGTAGCCAGCATCTTGGATCACGATTTCCAGCTATTATCTTTCATGGCAAAAATGATAAATAATTCTCTTATACAAGATTTCTTACCACCCCTGCTTAAACATTCCTCCATTAGACCTATCCTAAAGAAGAACAATCTATACCAAGCTCTTCTGTTTCTTACAGACCCATAGCCAGCATCCCTTTCACAGCCAAGGTCATTGAAAAAGTAGTACAAACAAACAACTACAGGCACACACTAATTACCATGCGAACCTTGACCAACACCAACATAAATTTCATCTACACCATGGTGTAGAAACTCTGCTCACCTCCCTGTTTGACACCCTCATCAAGGGTACAGAAAACCCCTCCCAAGGCTTCATACTAATATTTTTAGACATCACCACAGCATTCAACTCTGTCCAACAGCAATGTCTCCTGAACAGACTTCACAACATTGGACTGCAAGGAACCACCATTAAATGGTTCCACTCATACTTTTCAAATCACAAACCTATGATCAAATCCCAGAAATCCCTTCCCTCAACCAAGGCTTCCCTCAAGGCTCATCACTCTCACAATCCTGTTTAACACTTATATCAGCCATTGTGTGGTGTCATCCAAAACGTCAACATCAACTACCATATTTATGCAGATGACATCATGATCTACACCCCTTTCGCTGTATCCTCGCCAGACTACTCCACATTATCCAAATGCCTCATAGCAATAACTCACCGACTCCAAGCTCATAACCTCAACATAAATTTCAGCAAAACACAAGTCTTACACATCACAAAAGACAACAACTTCAAACCCCCAGCTACTATCAAGATCGGTTCCACGGAGCTCACAGTTAAAACTGAAGTTAAATACTTAGGAGTTATCCTAAAACAGGCTTTGCAACTACTAGCCCAAATAAAACAAACCACCAAATCAGTCTACCAAAAACTCAGAATTCTGAAGAATCTATGCCCACTTCTTAACTCATGTGACTTCTGCACAGAGTGTCAAGCCATGATAACTCCCATCTTGGACTATTGCAACTTGATTTACCAAAGCCTGCCTAAAAACAATCTTTACCCTTTACAACTAGCGCAAAACACAGCAGCCCGAATAATACATGGCACATCATGTCAAACCCACATACCTCCAATTCTCAAGATGCTCCACTGACTCCCCATCTCCTCTATAATTAAATATAAAGTTCTCCTTAATACTCACAAAATAATCTATAATCAATCCGCTGGATTCCTTCAGTCTCTTATAAATAAGCTTCGTACAAGAGGCTACAAAGACACCACACTAATAATCTACTTGAGATAACTGCATTAAAACTCAAGAGCAATCAATGATCATGTACTAGGCCCTTCTCCCTCTATGCCCCATCAATGTGGAATTCCCTAACACCTCATCTAAGGTCCACTCACTTATTGGGTGATTTCCAAAAGAAGCTAAAAACTCATTTATTCCTCAGATTCTACAGGACAGATCCCCTTCTAGCTCATGAGTCTTCGCCCAATACCACCACCTAGGTCTTCCTGTCCCAATGCACCAATTAACTAGCTCTGTACATTAATTTCATTCAACTAATTTCTCAACCCTCCTCACTCCTTTTATTTTATACATTCCCCCTAGCTTATTATCATTATGATATTACTTCGTTCTACGTAAGATATCTCATTGTTACATTAATACTGTTCAAGTGTTACATGTAAATTTACACTTTTAAAGTTATATTGTTTGTATGCGCTTTCTCTGTAAACAGTCTTGACTGGTAGAAAGACTGTATTAAAAAAGACGTTAAATAAATAAAGACAGACAAAATTTCAGACTCTCTGATGTTACATGGCTGTGGAATAGTGAGGGGATTAATTTACTAGTCTGAGCACAGGGTCAGAAGCTAGGCTGAAGTTTTTCCTCCCTGTTCTTCCTTTGTTGGCTGGTCACACTACCCTCCCTGTACCTTTAACCTAATGCAAGCCCAAGGCCCAAGAACTGAGAAATCCTCCTCCCTACATCTGAGCCTTCCATGCAGCCTAACCTACTGAAACCAATGAGTTTTAAAGATGCCAGACAAATCTCGTCTGGAGAAGGCTAAGCATTTCTAATATTGAATTAAAACTTCTGTAACCTTGCACACCCTGTACCGAAAACATCCTTGGACATCTGTTGGCAAGATGAAACAGAGCTCCTTTTAATATAATCTTGGAGGATGCAATATTTGGATATTCTAGGTTTCAGCCAAAAATGGTATTTGCCATTTCCAGTGTATATCCACCTGCAAAGCTAAATAAACGTAAAGGCTTTAGTGGCCTGCCTGTTTCTCTGAGCTAGTAAAACTACAGAGGTTAAGCAGGGCCAGATCAGCTTGGCACTTGAATAAGAAACCACCACTGAAGAAAGAAGGCTGCAAGAAGAGGAGGTAGGGGGATAAGTAGTGGATGCTCTTCTTCCAAATGACCCGAACAGTATTAGCACTATATAAATAAAAGAATACATTTTCATGCAGATGCAGAATAGAACAAACAAATTAATTCTGACACAACTCTTACTGTATATAGAAAGACATTATGGTTGGAAAGCTGTAAACTTAACTTGTACACATATTTGCAATTGGTAGAAAACAGAAAATTAAAAGGCAATATGGCCTTATTGAGTCTTCCCAGCCACACTAACTACTAAGCTCTACAATCCTGTCCTTTTCCTTAGAGATCCCTCTGTACTTGCCTCCTGCTTTCTTAAACTCAGGTACAGTCCTAGTCTTTTCCACCTCTGCTGGAAGCTATTCCACCCATCTACCACGCTTTCTATAAATCAATAGTTCAATAGATAGACTTGGGAGTTACTCCTTTCACCATCATCCTATGCCCCCTCCTGTCTCCTATGCATTTATAAAAACACCCAACCTATCTCGCTAAAAAGCAGGAAACACACAAGGGCAAGAAGGTAAACCAGTCCTTTATTAATAGACCCCTACATGGCCGTGTTAGTTTGGCTTCTGTTCCTTTGATACAGTATTGGATAATTTAAGGGTTATTATACGGCTCAAATTTTTGTGCTTTGGTTTTAACACGCCATAGGTGCCTTTAATTCACGCTATGTCCTCATGGATGTATTAACGTTATTCACTTTTTCCTTGATTTCCATTGAGGGCTGGAGTGACAACTTTTTTAGATTTGTATGTACATCACAAGCATTATGTTATTAGTCTATGATGTTTTCTGTTTTATTGTGGGTCCATGTGATTTCTTTACACGACTTGCATATGCATTATAAGTATCATTTTTGTCAGCCCATGAGCTTTATAATTGCTTTTTTAATAAAGGGATCATTCTTAGTATTTTGTATTTATTTATTTCACTTTCTTATATACTGCCTTATCTGGCAATCAACAAAACTTGAACAATACATTGAACAGAGTAAACTATGTACAAGAACATAAGTAAACTATTTATATTTTCACTGATAAGCCTGACATACGTGATTTGACACTTTGATGTTCCATAAAGAAAAATAACTTTGGTTTCTTGACAGGATTAAGCATGGAAGAGAACAGATACAGTGGAATAATTTTACCTTTTGCTAGGATGGGCAAAGTTCTAAGTGGAACAATTTTACCTTTTGCAAGGGTAAAGTTCTGAGTGGAACTGACCATAGTGCTCATTGAAAAGGAATGTCTAATCTTTTTCTAAAGTCAGTAAGATCTTTCACTTCTCTTATTGAGGTAGGAAGTGAATTCCAAAGAGTTGGGGCATAATGAGAGAATGCTCTTTTGTTTGTTTTGTTTGCTTTACAAAAGTCAGATGATATGCATAGTGAGTTTTGTGAACAACCCCTTCTTTTTCTGGTGTCTGGGGTTTTGGATATTAGTGATGCTATGTGTGAAGGTGATATATCATGTAGTAGCTTGAAAATAATAACCATATTCTTGTATTTGTTTCTACTAAGTTATAGGGATGAGTTTTTATACCCTGGAGAGTCTTGCCCCCATTTCAACTCCATAGGAGTGGGCGGGAGGAAAGTCTTGTGCCTAGCATGAACCTGGCAAGTATCACTTGGATCCCAAAGGAAGGCAAGGATCCCTCTGTTTGTGGGTCCTATCAGCCTATTTTGTTATAAGAGGTGGATTTTAAAATCTTGCTGAGGATACTGGCCACATTTTTTGCTCATGCAGCTGCCCACACTGGTTCATGCCAAACAGTTGTGATTTTTGCTGGGCAGGCAGGTGGCCAAAACTATTTATTTATTGTTTATTGTTTACATCGCATTTACTATACCGCCTCCCATAACATCGAGGCGGTTTACAAATAAAATCAATGTTATGATCCTCAATTTGGTTTGGGCTATATGATAGCAAGAATGCTCAGTGGTCCTCCTATCTATCGATGTCAGGAAGGCCTTCAATAGGGTGCCTCACCTTTTATGCTTAAGGTGTTGGATAAAGTGGGAATGGGCCCTAAATATTGTTAATGGGTTCAGGAATTATACAATGCCCCTTTAGCTATGCTGAATATTAATGGCGGCTACAGTCAGGCCTGTACATTTAGGAGGAGTACTGGCAGGGGTGCCTCTCTCCGCTTTGGTTATGGAGCCCTTTACTCAAACAGATATGGGATAATGGCCACTATTCGGGAAACTGTGGTGGAAGAGGAATTTTTAAAGGTTATGCTTTATGTGGATGATGTGCTCCTAATGCTGGTAGACCTGAGATACCCCTTACTAGGGGTGGTGGAGAAGAGGGCCAGGTTGGCGTAGTCCTTGGCTTCAAAGCTAATAGGAAGAAAATCAGAACTGTTGAACATAACTATACCAGACAACGAGTTTCTGGATCTGAAGGGCCAAATATTGGTTTAAGATAACCAAAGGAATGATTAGATACTTGGGAGTAAATCTCTCTGCAAGCAAATCCCAGATGTACAAGGCTAATTATAAGTCAGTGTTAGATAAATTCATAGGAGAAACATAGAAACATGACAACATAAAAAGACCACATGACCTATCTCAGGGGTGGGCAATTCCGGTCCTGGAGAGCCGCAGACCAGTCAGGTTTTCATGATGTCCCTAATGAATATTCATGAGATCTATTTGCATCCACTGCCTTCCATTGTATGGAAATAGGGCCATGAATATTCATTACGGTCATCATGAAAACCTGACTGGTCTGCAGCCCTCCAGGACCGGAATTGCCCACCCCTGGCCTATCTAGTCTGTCTTTCCATATCAACAACTACTACAGTCCCCTTTTTTCCTTTAGAGATGCTCTGTGTTTGTCCCATGCTTTTTTGAATTCAGATACTGTCCTCATCTCTACCACCTCTACTGGGAGACTATTCCACGGATCCACCACTCTTTCCGTAAAGAAATATTTCCGCATATCACTCCTGAATCTATCCCCTTGCACCCTCATCCCATGTCCCCTTGCAGCAGAACTTTTTCAATTGAAAGAGGCTCTCCCTCTGTGCATTTATGCCACGGAGGTATTTAAACATCTCAATCATATCACCTCTGTCCCGCCTTTCCTCTAAGGTGTACATTTTAAGATCCTTAAGTCTGTCCTCATATGCTTTATAATGAAGACCATTAACCATTTTAGTAGCCACCCTCTGTACTGACTCCATCCTGTTTATATCCTTTTGAAGGTGCGGTCTCCAGAATTGCACACTATACTCCAAATGAGGTCGCACCAAAGACTTATACAGAGGCACTATCACCTCCTTTTTTCTGCTAGCCATTCCTCTCCGTTTGCACCCAAGCATCCTTCTAGCTTTTGCTGTAGCCTTTTTTACCTGTTTAGCTACTTTAAGATCATCAGGCACAACGACGCCTAGGTCCCGTTCTGCTTTAATGGACAAAAGTACTTCACCCCTTATATTATATTGCTCCCTTGGATTGTGGCAGCCCAAATGCATGACCTTGCATTTTTTAACATTAAATCCCAGCTGCCAAATTCTAAACCATTCTTCAAGCTTAGCTAGATCTCTCCTCATGTTATCTACACCTTCCTAGGTGTCTACTCTATTGCAGATTTTGGTATCATCCGCAAAGAGGCAAACCTTACCCGACAGCCCTTCTGCTATATCACTAACAAAGATGTTAAAAAGAATCGGACCAAGGACAGATCCCTGGGGCGCACCACTAGTAACATCCTTCTCCTCAGAGTGAGCTCCATTTACCTGTACTCTTTGTCGCCTCCCAATCAACCAATTTCTAACCCAAGCAGTAAAGCACAGTTACTTACCTGTAACAGGTGATCTCTGGGAACAGCAGGAATAAGTCTTCACATATGGGTACGTCGGTACCGACGGAGCCTGCGCGGGAACGCTCCCCAGCTTCCCAAAAAGGAAAGCTTTTGGGAGCATCCCACAGCGCCTGCGCGCTGCCTTCCCGCCTTTCCTAACCATCTCTCCTCAGTTCGAGTTTAAAGCTGAGACAATAGAGAGAGAGAGGAAAGGAAAGATAGACAAAGAGATACAACTCCTAGGGGAGGTGGGAGGGTTGTGAAGACTTATTCCTGCTGTTCCCAGAGATCACCTGTTACAGGTAAGTAACTGTGCTATCTCCAGGAACAAGCAGGAATGAGTCTTCACATATGGGGACTCCCTAACTAAGATGCCTGGGAGATCCCCAAGGATAAGAGACCCTGGGAAGGGGTCTACTTCCTCCTATTGATCTCAGGCATCCATCCAGGGAAGGAGGGTAGGAGTTGTTTAAGAATGGAACAGGTGTTTGAGGACAGCCTGACCAAACAAGGCATCCCGGCGGGAGTCCTTGTCCAAGCAGTAATGGGCTGTGAAGGTATGAACCGAGGCCCAGGTGGCTGCTCGACAGATCTGGTAGATGGACACAGAATTTAGATGAGCCATAGAGGTGGCCATGGCCCTCACATTATGAGCTGTGACATGGCTCTCCAGAGAAAGGTTCTTACTCTGGTAGGCGAAAGAAATACACTGAGCAATCCAATTGGACAGTGTCCTCTTAGAGACTGGAAGTCCCAAATGAGAAGGATCAAAAGCAACAAAAAGCTGGGAAGACTTTCTATGTTGCTGTGTCCTTTGTAAGTAAAAAGCAAGAGCTCTTTTACAATCCAGAGTATGAAGATTCTTCTCTGCACTGGATGCATGAGGAGCTGGAAAAAAGACAGGTAAATATACCTCTTGATTAAGATGAAAAGGTGAGACCACTTTAGGCATAAAGTGTGGATTTGTCCTAAGGAATACCTTATCATGATGGAACCTTGTATAAGGTGGATTAGCCACTAATGCCTGCAGTTCACTGATGCGGCGAGCTGAAGTGACTGCAATGAGGAAAATAACCTTCCAGGAAAGAAACTTCAAGGAGGTAGTGGCTAAGGGTTCAAAAGGTGGCATCATAAGCTGACCAAGAACCAAATTTAAGTCCCATGCCACCGGAGGAGGCCTAATGGGAGGTTTAGTTAAAGTTAGGCCTCTCATGAATCTTGCAATGAGAGGATGAGAGGAAATAGGTTGTCCATTGATGGGCTTAAGGGATGCTGCAATAGCACTCAAATGGACTCTTACTGAATTCGTTTTAAGGCCTGCATTGGAAAGATGCAGGAGATAGTCTAAAAGAGAATTTAAAGGTAATGCTAGAGGGTCAAGACCATTTTCAGCACACCAAATGGAAAACCTCTTCCATTTAAAAGCATAAGAACGCCTGGTGGAAGGTTTTCTGGAAGCATGGAGGATATCCTTCACTTGTTGAGAAAGATTCCAGTCTTGAAGGTCTAGGCCTTCAGTAACCAAGCTCTGAGGTGTAGGGACTTGGGGTTTGGGTGCCACAAAGTCCCTTCCTCCTGGGACAGAAGGTCTGGAGCAGCTCCCAAGTCCAGGGAGGGGGCTTGGGAGAGATGTAGAAGTAGAGGTTACCACACTTGGCGTGGCCAGCGTGGAGCTATGAGGATCATAGATCCTTGATCCCTCTGGAGTTTGAACAGAGTCTTGGGAATCAAGGGAATGGGTGGAAATGCATACAGGAAGCCCTGACCCCAATGAAGGAGGAAGGCATCCTTGGCCTGAACTCCCTGACACGGAAGTCTGGAACAGAACCAGGGAAGTTTGGCATTCCACAGACTTGCAAAGAGGTCTATGTCCGGGGTTCCCCATTCTTGGAAGATTTTGAGTACCGGATCCATGTGCAGGGACCATTCGTGTGGAAGCAGAACTCGACTGAGTCTGTCTGCCCAAGAGTTTTGGACTCCTGGGAGGTATACTGCCAGGAGATGGATTTGATGCTCTCTGGCGAAGGCCCACAATCTTAAAGCTGCGTTGCAAAGTGACAGAGAGCCAGTTCCTCCTTGTTTGTTTATGTAAAACATGGCTACTTGATTGTCCGTATGAATAAGGACTGTCTTGTAGCTGAGGAGGGTATGAAAGACCTTGAGAGCTAGAAAAACTGCTCGAAGCTCCAAGTGGTTGATATGAAGAGAGGTCTCCTGTGGGGACCAAGTGCCTTGAGTGGAGAGGTCCTGTAGATGGGCTCCCCAACCTGTTTGGGAGGCATCTGTTGTGAGGGTTGCTTGGAGCAACAACTGTTGGAAGGGGGACCCCAGCAACAAATTCTGAGTGGACATCCACCATTGGAGAGACCAAAAGAGCCGTTTGGTGGTTGCTATTTGGTCTGAGAGAGCTCCTGAAGCTTGAGTCCACTGGGTGGACAAAGTCCATTGAGCTGCTCTCATGTGTAGGAGAGCATAGGGTACCCCATGCACTGTGGAAGCCATGTGGCCTAGCAGTTGTAGCATCTCCCAGGCAGTTAAGTGGCTCTTTGACTGAATCTGGGAGGCTAACTGCATTAGACGTTAGCAACGGGCCTGAGGAAGGTAGGCCCTTGCAGTAGTGGTATCCAACCAGGCCCCTATGAATTCTAGGGACTGAGTAGGGGTGAGCTGAGACTTTGGGAGGTTTACCACGTCCCAGATACTGCAGAATGCACCTTGTGCGGTCCAGGGAAATCTGGGCCTCTGACTGAGATGGAGCTCGGATGAGCCAGTCGTCCAGGTATGGGAAGACAAATATTCCCAGAGTGCGTAGAAATGCAGCAACTATTGCCATGCATTTGGTGAACACTCTTGGAGCAGAGGCCAGACCGAAAGGAAGGACTCTGTATTGGTAATGTTTTCCTTGGAAAAGAAACCGTAGGAATCTTCTGTGAGAGGGATGGATGAGGACATGTGTGTACGCATCCTTGAGATCTAGAGAACAAAGCCAATCCTGACTTTGAAGGTATGGAAGGAGAGTGCCCAGAGAAAGCATCTTGAACTTCTCCTTGCATAGAAATTTGTTCAATTCTCTGAGATCTAAGATGGGCCTGTATCCCCCTGTCTTCTTTGGAATGAGAAAATAAGGGGAGTAGAACCCTGACCCTTGATGAAGAAGAGGAACTTCTTCTATTGCCCCTTGGGCAAGAAGGGTAGCTACCTCTTGACCTAGAAGGTCGAGAAGAGATGTGGGAGAATTGAAGTGTCTCACCATGGTGTGGGGAGGAAAGTCTGAGAAATGAAGCTTGTAGCCCTCTCTTATGATGGAGAGGGTCCACTGCTCTGATGTTATTTGCTCTCATCTGGGAGCAAAATGAGCCAACCTTCCTGGAATGGCGAGAGGCTCTGGCTGCTTTAGAGCCAGAAAGGCTAAGTTCTCTAGCATCAAGTCAAAAACCCTGAGGAGGTTGGGCCTGCTGAGTTGCAGCAGCCCCTGTAGGCTTAGGCCTGGCCTGTTTAGGTTGCTGACGCTTAGTGGTAAAGCGACCTGTAGAAGATTGTTGGCCAGAAGTAGAAGGAAATCTGCCCTTTTTAAAGAAAGGCTTTTTAAAAGGCTTTTTCTTGGCAGGAATGGAGGTTGACTTTGAAAGTCTATCCAGAGCAGAGTTTTCTGCATCCATTTGAGTGGCTTTTATTTGCCATTCTTTGCCAAATAGGTTTTCACCTGTACAGGGAAGATTTCCTAAGCCATCTTGAACCCAGGGTTCTAAATCAGAAGCCTGGAGCCAAGCAATTCTGCAAGCAGCTATGGCAATGCCCAAAGCTCTGCTGGCACCTTCAAAGGAGTCAAAGGCTGCCCTGTTGGAAAACTTTGAAATGTCTTGGGTATGCTTAAGCCAAATGAGGAATTCCTCCCTTTTATCCTCTGGAAGAAAAGGGAGGAAAGTGTGCAGCTTTTCTGCAACTTCTTTTAGAAACATACCCATGTAAAGACTATATGAGTTGATTCTGGCAATAAGCATACTGGCTTGGAAGATTTTCCTACCAAAAGCATCCAAGGTCCTGCATTCTTTTCCTGGAGGAGCAGAAGAGTGTCTCTTTGTACTCTTTATCCTTTTCATAGCTGACTGCACCACAATGGAATGGTGAGGAAGCTGAGTTTTATGAAATCCAGGACAGGGAGGAACACGATACATAGTGTCCATTCTGCGAGAATGAGGAGAGAGAGTGAGAGGAGTCTCCCATAGATCAATCATGTGTTCATAAAGAATCTCATGAATTGGTAAGGTGACTGCCTCTTTAGGAGCCTTAGAATATAGCCTAAAATATCCAATTTTTTTGCTCTAGGCTCTGATTCAGAGGTTACTGAAATAGAAAGTCCTTTAGCTACTTCTCTTATGAAGTCTTGAAAGGACAAGTCCTCTGGAGGAGACATTCTTCTTTTTGGAGAAGGCGGCTCTTCAGGAAGGGCTATGGATACTTCAGGAGACTCATCTGATGAATCAGAATCACCAGAGGAATCGAAGTATCGCCTATCAGGGTGCTCTTCTAACGCTTGACACGCGTATCGAGCGGTATCGACATCGGGCGTCCTCGGTACCGGATCGGTACAGAGAAGTAGCCCTGGACAAGGAACCGCAGCAGCCGGTATCCTGGTCGATGTCGATGTAGTCGGTACCGGTATCGGCGCTGGTGCCGGTACCAGAGCCGATACCGACAACGGAGTTTGTTTCGGTACCAGCGGCGTCGCAGCTTGAATGAAGGCCGTAATAGCCCGCTGCATGGACAGAACATTGTGATCCATCGACGCCATGAATGCCTGGAATTCGGTACCCGGAGATTGTGCCGGTACCCCAGAGCATTCTAACAGGTGATCGGTCGAGGCCGTGCCATCGATGTCAACCTGTAACCCCATAGGAGGAGCTTTGGAAGCCGGAGCTTCCCGCCGGGGTTGTTTTGCTGGTGCAGGATCCTCGAGGGCAAGCCCGGAGGCATCTCGATGCTTAGAGGGAGATCTACCCTTCGAGGACCTGCTGGATTTATGTTTGGTTACCTGAGATCCATCAGGAGAAGAAGACCTGGAAGATGTTGATGCTACCGACGCTGCATCAGCGGGAAACAGCACATGGAGCTTAGCTGCTCGGTTCTGTAAACCCCGTTTAGACATTAGAGAGCAGGAGGGACAATCCGGATTGGAGTGTTCAGGACCCAAACATTTAAGGCACCATTCATGGGTATCTGTAACAGAAATGGTACCGCTACACTTAGTGCATTTCTTGAACCCGGAGGCTGGTTTTTCCATGAGGAAAATTTTCTTGTAGGCCCTGAGGCCCAAGAGGAAAAATACACTAAGTGAAGAAAATAGAGATTTTTTTTTTTTTTTTAAAGAAGGAAAGAGAAAAAGACCGGTGGTACCAGTCCGGAGTCGGGGAAGGCAGACACGCGACCAAAGAAATAAAATAAAATAAAATAAAGAACTTCTTCAGCGGTGACAGGGCTCGACCTGCTGGCTCCGCGGCAAAGAAGAACTGAGGAGAGATGGTTAGGAAAGGCGGGAAGGCAGCGCGCAGGCGCTGTGGGATGCTCCCAAAAGCTTTCCTTTTTGGGAAGCTGGGGAGCGTTCCCGCGCAGGCTCCGTCGGTACCGATGTACCCATATGTGAAGACTCATTCCTGCTTGTTCCTGGAGATCTTTAGAGTCCATCCCTAGGGTGCTTAGTTTGTTTATAAGTCGCCTGTGAGGAACGGGGTCAAAGGCTTTACTGAAATCTAAATACACCACATCTAGGGCTCTCCCTCGGTCCAACTCCCTGGTCACCCAGTCAAAGAAATCAATCAGATTTTTCTGACAAGACCTGCCTCTGGTGAATCCATGCTGCCTCGGATCCTGTAATCCGCTGGACCAATTGGACCAATGGGCTCATTTAAATACTTCTTGAGTCAGATATATAGCAGTGGTGAAGGTGGTAGTGTTACCTTGCCTTTTATATCTGTTTGGGGTACTGCCAATTAAGATTCTATGCCAGTTCTTTAAGTACATTATTAAAAAGGTTTTGGCTTATATATGGCAAGGAAATCCCCTGGATTAGCCTGAGTAATGCTCTATAGGGCTAGAACAGATAGAGAGTTAGCAGTATCCAATTTTTGGAATTATTGGACAGATAAGCTAAAGACTTTAATGGAGTATGGGCACCTCATTAAGAAACAGTGGATGGTTAATGAGCAACATTTAGAGAGGGTGTTTCCCCTGCAGGTGTTGTCTTGGTTTCCTGATCAACAAACAGAGAAGGCTCCTGATTAGGAACCCATGTGTGGCCCATTCTCTGCAGATTTGGGACAGCATAGCAGGAAAGCTGTTAGCAAGTAAATTATATTCTAAAGATACCCCTTGAGATATAATGGGAAATTTCTCCCAGAATGACTGGATGCAATTTATGACCAATGGGAAATTGGGGGAGGGGGGGTTAACTCATTTCAGACAATTTGTGGAAGATGAGAAAATGATTAGCTTTGTGGACCTGCAGGTGGATTGTGAGATTTTGAATACTTGCAATACATGCAGGCTAAGCATTTTATCTGCCAAGCTCGGATTGGGCAGATTTGACAGCTGAGGAAACTATGTTTGAATCTTTATGGGGGAAGATTGGATCATGGCCTTTTGCTGGTCTCTCTAGGGGAGAGACCCAGATACATGACACAGTGGGAAGTAGATCTAGGGGTGAATTGGGGAATAAGACCTGGGGTAAGATTTGAGAGAGAGAATATATAAAGGCATAGTGGCGAGTAGTTTGATTTAAAATGGTTCTAAGTAATTCTCCTGATGGTATTATACACCGGTTTTGTTGCAAAGTATATTTGGAAGTGGGTTGGGTGAGTGCTGGCAACAGTGAGAGGTACTTCTGTTCGTATGTGGTGGCAATGTAACAAAAACTTCAGGAATTGTGGAAGGTTGTGTTTAATCATTTAATTTGTTTTGAGGGAAGTCCACCCCTCTATAAGAGCAGCAGTGCTGAACTTTGATCTTCGTGTGGAATAAAAGAAAGTCACTAAACTAAATACACTGTGATAGTGGCATGACTGTCTATCGCTCAAACCTGTAAACAAGCTTCCCCCACCCATTCCCACCCCACCCCTATCATGGGTGGAAGTGGCGTTTAAGTTATGGATGGTATATTGGCAGAGGGGTGGGAGGGAGTAGGGGGCTGGAAAGGAAGAGGGTTAGGTGTTGTTGGATGGTAATGTTCATGTAGTAGAAAAGGAATAAAAAGATACAATTTTAAAATAATGAGTTTATTAACCACAGAATACTTTGGAACACAGGAATGGATCAGAGATTTCTGGTGGATTTGGAGTCCTATATGTTGCACTTTCTTCTACATCTATACCTTTAACAAATGCATTGCAAGGAAATGAAAGAGAACACACAATTCTCCCTAGAAATGGCTCAAGAAATAGAATTTTAAGAAAAGAAAAAGTGTTAAATTCTCTATACATGTTCAAAGAAGACAGACCAAAACAGTCTAGCAGAACTCTGGAAAACATGATAATCAGCCTTGCCACCTTTACGGAACATGAGCTATATGCATGTTAGAACAAGGTACCTTCTATGGGTTGTAAGAGTTACAGGTCCAAGTGTAGCAGCATTAACCCACAAATATCCATTCAAATAAGATTCCGTGGTTGTTTTTGTTGTAAAGATCATTCTGTAGCTCTTTGTTGTGACATAAGTTCTTAAGAATGAATGGTAACTTACTGGGCATTCCTAGATGTTCATCTGCCAGAAAATATGTTCTCAAACAAAATCAGGCTACTAGAGCAAACAATTTAACGTTTGACAAAGCTAGTTTAACAAAACTATTTTTTTGTCAGACCATTTGTGTACAGAGTTACCCCTGTTTTAACAAACGTTCAATTTTACTCAAATTTTATTATATATTATGCTGTGCGCAGAATAAAATTCACTTAGCTGAAGCAATGTGATTCATAAGTCCTCAATGAGAGCCCCAAACGTCAATGTCTTGACACAGTATATCACGTTTCGAACCCAAGACATTCATAGGTTCTGCGTCAGGAAAAATGTTACAAAAGAGCTCAAAGAGATAATCTTCGCCATAACAGTTAATCAAATGCAGCAGTCCACGTATCAAAGGCCTTTTTGCACAAATCAGTCGACTGCTGTTTTCAAAGGAATGGCATCTGACGTCACAACATCCACTGATAGGTGGAAACTAGCCTATGTTTTTGGGAAACCAATGTACAACCAACAATGGAAGTGTTGCTGTCATAGTATTCCCCGCTGTCATAACAGACTATGGGCCCGATTCTGAGACACGGGTTGCAGGGCTGCCTGCCCCAGCAGGATGTGCAGCCCCGCAAGCCTCTCCGGGCCCGATTCTCCCTCCAGCTCTCCCTGGAGGTTCTGAGCATCAGAACGGGGAGAGCCTGCAGGGGGGTGGGAGGGTGCGGGGTGGGAGGGTGCGGGATCGGGGCAGAGCAGGGGCGGGCCAGCACGGCAGGACGTACAGGGCCAATTCAGGTCATGGCCCTCTACATCCTGCCAGGGTAAAAGGGACATACTGCTTATTCCACCTCAAAGGTGGAATAAGCAGCACTGACCCGGCGATCGGACCTGGGGAGCCCCTGCCAGAACCGGGTGTGCGGGGGTCCCTGCCGCCTGATCCAGACCCTGGCAGGCCACCCGTGAGTCGAACGGTGGGGAAGAAGGGGGTGCCTGCGGGAAGGAAGTCCCCGCAGGCGACAGGGGCACACGTTGGGCTATCCACAGGCTTGCTTCTGTGCACCATGGGAACGTTTTGTTCCCGCGGTCCAGAATCGAGTCCAAATGGGCCAATCTTGCTCAGGGCCGTCTGAACGGCCCAGACATGCCCCTACGTGAATCGGGCTCCACGTCAGTCTAATTCAAGATTGAGTCCATGAGAAGTCACGGTCTTGAGCAGGAAAATCCAGCGCTGCTCAATTAATTGCAATCGTGCCATCAAATCTCTACCCCTACCATTGAAAAATACTTGGTCGATGAATATGTTATCTGAGTCTAACACCTGGTATTGGTGTCCCGGTGTTACTCTCAGTATAGGTAGGAAGGGTGTATTCAGGTTTCGCCCAGAGAGCCGGGGAGGGAATGGGGGTGGGTTGGGGGGGGTGGGGGTTTTGGTTTTTGGTTTCTTTGGTTTTCTGACTGTTGTTAAGAGTGTCGCTAAGTGTTTTCTTTTGTGTATGGTTTTGGTAAAACTGAAATAAAGTTGTTAAAAAAAAAAAGTGTGATTGTATTGAAGACAGTGTGCAAACACGTGGGCTGAACAAAGATTCGCACCTGAACCCTCGAAATATGTTTTGCCAGACCAGTTCTGTTGATTGTGTGGTTCTACCCACGTACTTCAGCCTGCACAGTCAGATCAATAAATAAACCACATGATCAGACTTGAAATCGGTATACCCTCATGCAGAATAGCTTTGCCAAATGTTAAATTGTTTGCTCTAGTGGCCTGATTTTGTTTGGGATATACTAATTTGCCAGTGCTACTCTTGAAATTATATTGGGATTTGTTAGTTAGAAAATATGCTCTAGCAGATATGGAGGTTGTGTGCTTGGGCTCAGAAAGAAGAGGACAGCTGTTACTACTGCAACAATCCCGTCATCTACCATGAAGCGCAGAGGGTAAATGTCAGAGAAGCTGTGCTGTCTGAGGATAGGGACTGAACATGGAATGGCACAAAGGTACTAGCTAGCCATCTTTTAGACACAGATATTGTGCAGATAGCATTACATGCAGTCTTCACATTTCTTGCAGAACTGTCCCATCAGGTGGCAGTAGCAACAGCAGCCTTCTAACCTATTAAACTGTGGCTGACACCTGCCCACATCCTGCAAGACTTCTAGCTGTAACAAAAGAGCATTTTTAAAACCAGCAGTTTAATTTAAAAAGTAATACCATGCAGCCAGTTACCTGTATGTTATGTAATATCAGTTTGGGTTTCACACAGAGGAAAAAAAGTGTAATCCATACTCAAAGAATACATGACAAAATTAATAAATAACCATAAAAACAACACAGGGCAATATATGACAGATAATGCATAACAGTTCAACACAATTAAAGTATCATAATATAGAAAAATATAAAAAATAAAAAAACACAAGAAACCCACAAATACATTATCCTATTAGCACCTAAGACTCAAACCTCTCCACTGTCATTAGGGAGGAAATGGCCACAGCCCATCTAATTAATCTAGAAATAAAAGGCAGGCCGCCATGAATTTAAAAGGACTGTTGAGGGGATTTTTAAACAAACTTTCAAGATTCTGTCTCATTCCCACTCTCTACTACTGTACTTCATACAACGAGCCTGGCTACCACAAATAGCTAGCTCGGATGTATACAAAGCCTTGCAACCTGACATTTAAATAAAAATATATCCTACTCTGATCTTACCGTATACTGAAATTACAGCCAGAATGAGCCAGGCAGTCCACTCAGGCAAGTACTTAATGAAAACCAAAGCCATCAGGGCACTGATCATGATGAGATATGCCTGCTGCAACCGGAGAGGGCCTTTCCAGTGAATACATATCATTCCCACCACACCAAAGTTCCAGATTATCAGTGCCAGTGTGATGTAGTCCATGGCAACATTATAAGTCTTGAACACTTCACTGAGGGAAGCAAAGGGTACATGCATTAGATAACTACAAAGACAGATGTACACCAAATTTTTTGTTCTCTTTTTTTTTTTAATTATAAAGAAATTCAGCTCCAACAAAACAAATATTACAGCCTTAACAACAGATGGGACATATTCATAGCATCAAATGTACCAAACCAACTGGGAAAAAGAACAAATATTCCATAAAGCAGGCAATAAAGGTACACAGCACATACGAAAATAGATAGTCTCAAACCCAGCCCAAAACGTATACCAAATACAAGCTGAAATGTTGCAAACCCCATGCAGAGTACAACAGAAAATGGCCTATAGCAAGGCATGTAGCATATTGCAAATCCTATCCTCCCCAGCCTGCCCCTCCTCTTCTGAAAGCTCCTGACCCAAAACTTTGCTGAAGTGATAACAAAATATGAATCCAATATCCCTTGATGCTATACATGCTAGTATTATTTATTTATTTTTATTTAACATTTCTTATATACCGCCTTTCATGATATCAAGGCGGTTTACATTGAACAAACTGAAATTACATTGAACAGAGCATTATAATTTGGAGATAACTATTGTACAGGGAACATGGGCAATGGAGGGTTAAGTGGCTTGCCCAAGACCACAAGGAGCACCTGTGAGACTAGAAACCCCAGTCCTTCCGGCCCAAGATTGCTGTCCTTTAGTGGGATTTGAACCCCCAACCTTCCGGCATGAGGTAACTTGCCCCAACCACTAGGCCATTCCTCCCTCCTACATATGAAAGAATATATATGAATAAACAAACAGTCGCTATACAGTTATGCTCAACATTATTGGCACCCTTGCAGTTCGGCCCCTTGATGTCCAATACATACTAAACAAAAGTGGCCAGTGAAATGGCTTTGGACTATACAATATATGCACATATATTTGACACATAGAAGAATCAAATAAAACGAGACTAATTAAAAAAGGAAATAGTAGTGTAATCAGATGGATAATGGAATGTATTAAATACCTGGGGTATGAAGCTCCGGTGCTGGCTACAAACGGGAGCCTGAAGGATTTTTTTTCTTTTTCTTGTTCTCCTTTTTCCTTCCTGCCTCAAGGCCATGAGGTGTGGCAAAGAAGTGCCGTTAGTTTTTGAATAAAGAATGCAGTGATGCGCAGCTGAAGGGGGGTGTGGGCAGCTACAGGATTCATGGTGTTTAAAAAAAATGGTCTGCTTGGGGTTCTCCTCTGTAGGAGGGTCTCTGGAAGAGCAGAGGGCTGTTTGGCATGTGAATGGGGGGTTTGGGTTGCTCTGCACCATAGCCAGACCCAAAGAGGTGGCTGCAGAATGGATAGGAGGGAAGCTGCGATGTCTGTGGCTGTCTGTCTTCAATCACAGTCTGAGTGCTGGGGGAGGACTGTGGATATCGGGGCTATACTCCGGGTGGTCCCGGGGCCGGCAGCATCTGAGAGGAGGGCAATAAGACAGCCGGGAGTATCTGGCCTATGCTATTTTTTATGTCAGGGCTGCCTGAGGCTTGGGAAATGGGGGCGGAGCTGGCCTTAAAAAGGCAAAGCTCCCTTAAAAACATCCAAAATTGACCAAAAATAAAATTTTAAAATTCAAGTTTTTGGGGATTAGGGGAGAGTTGGAAAAGGGCTAGTGTTTTTTAAATTTTAAAATGTTGAGTTTGGATGCAATTTGGACCATTTGTGGTCAAGGGGCAGGGCCTAGGCCAAAAACAGCCTGTAATTAAAAATTAATATTTTGGAAATGTAAAGGTTCTGGAGGGCTTTGGTGGTGTGCTGAAGGGATAAGTTCTGAAAAATGGTTTTTATTTTGTCTTAATACTATTAAAAGTTGTGATTTTAGCAATTACAAAAGTGAAACTAAATGCAGGTTTAAAGTGTTTTGAAGTGTTCAGAAAACTTTGATAAAGATATGTGAATTTTTAATAAAATTGTTTTAAAAAGTTGTTTTTAAGTGTAAAAATATAAGCTTATTAAGGGTAAAGTACCAGGATGTAAGGGGAGGGGAAGTGATCTAAAGAGTTACGGTGTTGCAAAGGGGGCAATCTGGGCTGAGACAGAGATGTGATGCAGTTCATTGAAATTCTTTACCAGTGTGTGTGCTCTTAAAGCAACAGCTTGAAAATTTTCTACATGGTGCTAGTAAGAGTTACAGAAATCATTTTTGGCTAGGAAGGAAATGAAAACTATTATTATTTTAGTATAGTGGGGATCTTTTTTTTTTTATAACAGCAGGAGGAAAAGTGCTCCGAGAGGGAAATTAGAATGTTGGTGTGGTGGTGGTTTGGAATCAGTTGGAGAGTGAATGTGGATGGGAGTGGATATATGTTGGTGTGTGTGCTGTCAGGGTCCTGAAAGATTGATTTTTTGCAAAAGATTTGAGAGTTTTATGAAAGTTTGAATGTAACCGTATGAAATACGAGAGACACAAATTTTAGATTTATTTTTCATTAGACCAAAAGAAGTGTTTGAGCTGAATGTGTGGCATGAGAGGGAGAGAGGTCTATTTGGTGAATCAGATTGATGGAGATATCGAAAAAGAAGAGATTTAGAAATGGAATTTTTTTTTTATTTCCTTCCTTGAGAAATTGAAAAAAAAGGCTTTATCATATTTCTTGTATACTTGCTTTGTAAATATTGACTGTTAAATTTCAAAAAGAAAAAAAGGAAGAGAAGGTTTCTGGGCAAAGGAACCTGTTTTAATTTCAAGGAAAGGGTTGTCTAATCTAAAGAAGTGTTTAAGGTGAATTAAGAGTGTTTAAAATGATTATGCTGTGACTCAGGTACTTCAACAAGGGATCACCTGAAGAGTGTATAGATGAAAAGAGAGAAAGGACGGTGTAAAGGAAGTCAGAACCCGTTAAGGAGTGTGTAACAACTCACCTGCTGAATCAACTAGCTCTGAAAATGGATGGCACTGGAGCATCAGGCCCATACCTGGACATCACCGGCCGCGGGAAGAGAGCCATGGGGGCTAAACTGCGACGAGTAGGACCACCGCTGCGGTGCGCAAGGAAGCCCAGGGCTAGGGCCCGAGTGTTGCCACTGCAGGTGCAGATCTTGGTGGTAGTAGCAAATATTCAAATGAGAACTTTGAAGGCCGAAGTGGAGATGGGTTCCACGTGAACAGCAGTTGAACATGGGCCAGTTGGTCCTAAGAGATGGGCAAGCACCATTCGGAAGAGAGTGTGGTTCAGATCCCCAAACCTGGAATGGTGGAGACAGGCACCGTGAAGCGTACAGTGCAGTAATGCAACTGATCCCAGAGAAGCTGGCAGGAGCCCTGGGGAGAGTTCACGTTTCTTTGTGAAGAGCAGGGCACCCTGGAATGGATTAGTCCCGAGAGAGGGGCCTGGGCTTTGGAAAGTGTCGCAGTTCCACGGTGTCCAGTTAGCTGGCGCTGGTCTTTGAAAATCCAGGGGAGAGGGTGTAAATCTCACACTGGGCTGTACTCATATCTGCAGCAGGTCTCCAAAGTGAACAGCCTCTGCCATGTTAGAACAATGTAGGGGAGGCAAGTTGACGAGTCAGATCCGTAACATCGGGATAAGGATTGGTTCTGAGGGTTCGGTCAGTCAGGCTGGGGCACGAAGCGAGGCTCCGCACGCACCGTGGCTGGAAGAGGCACAGCGCTGAACCCTCCCCTCATACAGCAGGGCAGCGTGGCGGAAGCAGCGATTTCAGATGCGAGCCAGGCCCTTCCTGTGGATTTCCCCAGCTGCAGCGGGCATCTCTCGCTTTCCACCCCCTCCCCGGGGGATGGGGTACCATGTTCAGGCCAACGACCTGCCTCAGCCGGCACCTAGCAGCAGACTTAGAACTGGTGCAGTCTTGAAGGACTACCAAAAGGGACTGCTACAGCTGGAAAAAGATCTGCACTTGTAAGAATTTATCTTCTGGGAAATACTCTAAATCTTGGAGAAAGGGGAATTCTTTGGTTAAAGATGATAAATCTGCATATTTTAGAATTCAGTATTTTTGTTGAGTCAGTCAGGTCTTAGTACCACCATAGTTTTTTATTTAAATCAAATCAGAGTAAATGTAGTTACTCACCTGTAACAGGTGTTCTCCACGGACAGCAGAAATCAGTCCTCGCATATGGGTGCTGTCGGCGCCGATGGAGCCTGGGCGGTAACCTCTCCCCAGTTTTCAAAAGAAAGCTTTTGAGAGATGTACCACACATGAGTGGTCCCCTGCCTGCCCAAGAATGCCATCTTGCCTCAGTATGATATAGTACAAGACAGCAAACAGAAAAGCAATTCCACGGGGAGGGGGGAGGAGGAAGGGTTGTGAGGATTGATTCTTGCTGTCCCTGCTACAGGTGAGTAACTATGCTTTCTCCGGGAACAAGCAGGAAGTCAGTACTCACATATGGGACTCCCTAGCTACAGGTTATCAAAAAACCTGTAAAAGGCTCACAGGTGACCAGAAAAAAAGGGAGGACCGTGAGCAACAGCAATGAGTTGATAGATAAAAGACTCCCAAGTGGCCCAGGTGCCCAGCAAGGGGCCAATGCTCTGGTAGCCTGAACACACCAAAGGGCAGGAGTGGTCTATACCCCAAACAAATGATGGAGTACTGCCTGGCCGAAGGCGCTGACCTGACAAGACTCTCTCCAGGCTGTACAGAGCTATGAAAGTGTGGACTGAGGACTAGGTGGTGGCCTGACAGATTTTCAACAAAGGAACAAAGCGCAAGTTTGTTACAAAGGCCACCGTGACACGGCGCTCCAGTGAGTGACCAGCCTGCACATATGAGAAGGCGATGCAGTCAGCCACAGAGTTTGACAGGATCCATTTAGAGATCGCAACTCCCAACCGACTCGGGTCACAGGAAATAAAGAGCTGAGAAGCTCGGTGGTGCCCCTGGGTGCGCCTGAAATAAAAGGCAAATGCCCACTTACCATCCAGTGTGTGGAGAACTGCCTCCACTCTGATGGCGTGAGGCCACGGGAAGAAGGTGGGGAGCACCACTTGCTGGATGAGGTAGAACGTAGATACCACCTTGGGTAGAAACCTGGGGTGCATGCGGAGCATGACCCTGTTCTTGTAGAACCTAGGGTATGTTGGTTCTGCTACCAACACCTGAAGCTCACTGACCCTGGGGCAGATGTGAGCGCCACGAGGACCACCACCTTCCAGGAGAGATACTTGAGGTGGCAGGAGCCAAGAGGCTCAAGGGGTAGCACAGTGAGCTTGGAGAACATGATGTTAAGGCCCCACTCTGCCGCCGGCGGGCGGACAGGCAGCTGGCTTTGATAGGAGGAGCCCCCCTCAGGAAGCGAGACATGAGGGGTTGAGCAGAGAGGGGTTTCCCCTCAATGAAATGGTGGTGCGCTGCAAGAGTGTAGAGGCGCACTCTTACAGAGTTAGACTTCAGCCATGCCCAGGACAGGTGAAGTAAGTACTGCAGCACTAGCTGGACAAGGCAGGAGAAAGCGTTGACTCGATGCTCCGCGTACCAGACCGAGAACCTCTGCCATTTAAAAGGCATACGCCCAACAGGTGGAGGTTTTGCGGAAAGCGAGGAGGACCTCCTCCACTTCAAAAGAGATTTTGAAAGGGGCCAGGGCTACCCTTTCAGCAGCCAGGTCGTGTCAGGGACCCCAGGTTGGGGTGCAGGATAGAGCTCGCCTCCTGTGTCAGTAAGCCTGGATCGCACCCCAGGGGAACTGGGGGTGATGTGGCCATGCGGAGAAGCAGGAGAAACCACGGCTGCCTGGCCCATTGTGGAGCCACCAAAATTTCTATGACCCTGTTGCACTGGACCTTGAACAGGGTCTTGGCGATCAGTGGTGTGGGTGGGAAGGCATAAAGGAGGCCCTCTGCCCAAGAGAATGGAAATGCATCTGCCGCCACCACCCGGGAGGGGTGCAGCTGCCGGGAACAGAAGCGGGACAGTTGTGCATTGACTGGGCTGGCAAAGAGGTCCATCCTCGGGAGCCCCCAGCACTGGAACAGCTGTCCGGTCACCCTGGGAGCCAGCCTCCACTTGTGCGGCTGGGAGGACCCGGCTGAGCCGGTCAAACAAGATATTGTCCTTGACCACAGGAGAATCACGTTGCTACTGGCATACAAGCAGAGGCTCACCGCTTCCTGCCAGAGCAGGGCTGAACCTGTGCATCTCTGCTTGTTTATGTAGAACATCACCACCTGGTTGTTGGTCTGAAACAGCACTATCTGGTGCTGCGGGTGGTGGTGAAAAGCCTGGGGGGTTAAGGCTATGGCTTGGAACTCCAGGAGGCTGATTTGCTGGACACTCTCCGTTGGTGACCAGCTGCCCTGAGTGCAGAGTTCATCACAATGTGCTCCCCACCCCAGCTTGGAGGCATCCGTAGTGAGGATCTTCTGGGGTGTGGGGACTGGAAGAGCATCCCAACCAGCAGACACTGGAGGTTTTGCCACCAGTCAAGAGAGAGAGAGTCAGGGGGATGGGTGATGAGCACCCTGTCCTGCAAGTATCCCGTGGCCTGGGACCACTGCAAGCAGAAGGCCCACTGGGCTATCCGCATCCACAGGAGAGCATCTGGAATGACACTCACTGTGGACGCCATATGCTCCAGCAGACGGCAAATGAGGCAGGCAGACCCTGAGCGACGGTACTGTGTGCTTGCTGCAAGCGCTTGAAAGCACAGGGCCCTGTCCCGAGGGAGAAGGGCATTGGCTTGGACGATGTCCAGCCAAGCTCCTATGAACTCCAGATCCTGGGTGGCTGGAGATGGGACGTCGGGTAGTTTATGACAAAGCAGAGGTGCTCCAGCAGGAGGATGATGCGTACCGTTGCCTGACGGGCCTCAACAGCCATGCTGCCCTTTACGAGCCAGTCATCCAGATAGGGGAAGATGAACACCCCCTGGACCCTGAGGTGGATTACAACCACCGCCAGGCCCTTGGGGAAGAGACCAGGCTGAAGGGTAACACTCTGTATTGATAATGTTCTCCCCTGCCTTTGTAGGGGGTTGATGAGGATGTGTGTGTATGCATCTTTTAGGTCCAAGGAGCATACCCAGTCTCCCTGCTAGAGGTATGGCAGCAATGTTCCAAGAGAGAGCATTTTGAACTTTTCACTCACCAGGAATCTGTTGAGGTCCTACAGGTCGAGGATGGGGCAGAACCCTCTGGTCCTTTTTGGTACTACTACTACTGAACATTTGTATAGTGCTACAAGACGTATGCAGCGCTGCACAGACACATGTAAAAGACAGTCCCTGCTCAGAGCCTACAATCTAGTCAAGCCAGACAAGGTAACTGTAGACATGGGATACAGCTAGGGGGAATGGTAAGGAAACAAAGGAGAAAAAGCGAGTCAAGATCCAAAAGCGGCAGTGAAGAGGTGAGCTTTCAGCCTGGAATTGAAAAGGGTCAGAGGAGGAGCCTGACATACAGACTCAGGTAGTTTGCTCCAGGCATAAGGAGCAGCAAGGTGAAAGGAGCAAAGTCTAGAGTTAGCAACAGAAGAGAAGAGCATAGACAGAAGTGATTTGCCAGAAGAGCGGAGTTCCCGAGGAGGGGTGTAGGAAGAGATAAGACAGGAAAAGTAGTGAGGAGCTGTAAAGTGAGAAGTAGCGGGAATAGAACCCTGTGCCCCTGAGGTGGGCTGGAATGGGATCCACCACTTGATCCTCTAGAAGGCCTGCGAGTTCCTGCCGGAGCAGGTCCTAGTTAAGGGAAGTCCTGGGGTCTCTCCTGTGAAGAAAGGTGGGGGTGTCTGGTGGAAGTGGAGAGGAAACCCTCTCTCACAATTTCAAGGGCCCACGTGTCGGTGGTAATAGAGGATCACATAAGGGGCAAAGAGCACCAGATGCTCCCGTGTGTGCTGCAGGTCTGTGCCTCCTAGGTGAAGAGAGGCTATACCGAAGGAGTCAAAAACCCCCTCCAGGTTGCACTGGGGTGCGGGCTAGGGTTTGGAGGTCTTAAGCTTATGTGGACTATGCTCTTGTCCCTTGGCCTGCTGGTCCTGTTGGGGAGCTGGTAAGGCCTGGTATTGAGAGTAGTTCCCATAAACCTTCCTCTTCTCTGGCCACAAGGAAGCGAATGGTAGTGGTGGTTGGTGACTCTCTTCTGAGGGGTTCTGAGGGATCTAACTAAGCTTGAAGAATGGTCTAGAATTTGGCAGCTGGGATTTAATGTTAAAAAATGTAAGGTCATGCATTTGGGCTGCAGCAATCCAAGGGAGCAATATAGTATAGGGGTGAAGTACTTTTGTCCACTAAAGAAGAGCGGGACCTAGGCGTGGTTGTGTCTGATGACCTTAAAGTAGCTAAACAGGTAGAAAAGGCTACAGCAAAAGCTAGAAGGATGCTTGGGTGCATACGGAGAGGAATGGCTAGCAGAAAAAAGGAGGTGATAATGCCTCTCTATAAGTCTTTGGTGCGACCTCATTTGGAGTATAGTGTGCAATTCTGGAGACCGCACCTTCAAAAGGATGTGAACAGGATGGAGTCGGTGCAGAGGGTGGCTACTAAAATGATTAGTGGTCTTCATTATAAAGCATATGAGGATGGACTGAAGGATCTTAATATGTACACCTTAGAGGAAAGGCGGGATAGAGGTGATATGATTGAGATGCTTAAATACCTCCGTGGCATAAATGTTCAGGGAGAGAGCCTCTTTCAATTAAAAGCAAGTTCTGCTACGAGGGGACATGGGATGAGGGTGAAGGGAGATAGATTCAGGAGTGATATGCGGAAATATTTCTTTACAGAAAGAGTAGTGGATCCGTGGAATAGTCTCCCAGTGGAGGTGGTAGAGATGAGGACAATAACTGAATTCAAAAAAGCATGGGACAAACACAGAGGATCTCTAAAGGTAAAAAGGGGACTGTTGTAGTTGTTGATATGGAAGGACAGACTAGATAGGCCATGTGGTCTTTTTCTATGTTTCTATGTTTCTATCCATCTGCCGACCAGGCTTGATGTCCAGAGAGGTATGGTGTCTGCCAGGTACCAAAATCCAAGATGTTACGGAGAGTTTGCTGAGACTTATCAAGCCTACTGACTTTTACCAAACATTGCTCATCCCATGTTGGCACAAATGTTACTGCCAGGAATCCTTCTGAGTCTCAAAAGTGACTTCAGGGCTCTGGGACAGAAGGTGAGGCAGACAGGTGCACAGGTGATCTCTTCAATCCTCCCTGTTGAGGGTAAAGGCCAAGGCAGACAAGCTCGTATCCTGGAGATAGATGCATGACTGCGTGGATGGTGTCATTAACAGCGTTTTTGTTTCCTGGACCAAGAGATGATGTTCCAAGGGCTGCAGAGCAGAGATGACATCCATGTGTCCAAGAAGGGTTGACGTGTCTTCATTAGCAGACAGGCTAACCTACTGAAGAGGGCTTTAAACTAGAATCATTGTGGATGGGTGAAGAAATCCCCCAGGAAAATTAAACATTAAATACCTCTATAGAAATGGGTAAAAGGGGCAACATCTGGAAAGCGTTATGTAAAAATGCTTGTAGCATACATAGTAACATAGTATATGACGGCAGATAAAGACCAGTATGATCCATCTAGTCTGCCCAATAAGGTGGCTAGAGTAGTTGTAACTGCAGCTCCATGCAGGTCACCCCCCTCTATGCCTGTGTATAGGGTTGTACCTTCTGCTCCATGCAGGTCAGCCCCCCCCCCCTCTATTTATTGAAGTATAAAAGATATTTGTTTGCTTTGATTTCATCTTCTTGCCATGCCATTTTGAATTCAGTCACTGTATTTGCCCTCACCACCTCCATCAGGGGAGCATTCCATGCATCTACCATTCTATTTATCTCCCACCTTTCAGTGAATAAGTATTTCCTGATGTTGTTTTTAAGTTTACCGCCTTGCAGCTTCATTGTAAGCCCTCTAGTTTTACAGTTTCCCCTTCTTTGAAAAAGGTTTGTTCATTGATATCCTTTAAGAATTTAAAGGTCTGTATCATATCTCCCGTGTCTCTCCTCTCCTCCAGGATATACATATCTCTTCTCATACATCTTCTGGCAGAGGCTCCAAATCATTTTGGTCGCTTTCTTCTGAACCATTTCACATATGTTTATATCCTTTGTGAGGTATGGTCTCCAAAATTGAACACAATACTCCAAGTGAGGCTTCACCGACGAATTGTACAGGGGCATTAATAACGTCTCCTTTCTGCTGACTATTCCTCTCTGCAACTCAGCAATCTTCTGGCATTGGCTACCGCCTTGTCGCACTGTTTCGCTACCTTGAGATGCTCAGACATTATTACTTTGAGACAAATACTGGTGGCTGAGGAGAATAGAGACATGAGAGTGATGTAAATGAAACCTGGGCTTTTCATTGGTTCTTTGTCTCCACCAACCTGCTGGTAGAGGAACACAACCCACTTGTCTGGCCTTGTCTAGCAGGACTCAAGGAAAGGACATTAACTGTCAAGTAAAATGTCACTTTTTTAAACAACGCCCATACTTGATGTAAACCTTGATGTAAGCATGGGAAATAAGATCCCAGATGCTGAGGCTTTACTGGAAGAGGCTGACTTGGCTGTTACAGAGACATGGTTTACGGACAACCATGACTGGGATGTAATTATACCAGGCTATACTTTATTCAGAAAGGATAGGATAGGAAGAAGGGAAGGAGCAATGGCACTATATCTAAAAAATAATATTAAAGCTATAGATTTACCGTGCTTAAAAGGGAGAGAGAAGGCACTGTGGGTTAAACTAGAAAGAGGGAAAGAGAAATCCATTTGCATTGGTGCAATATACAGACCCCCCATACAGAGAGACGTGGACAGAGATTTAATAGAAGACATACCCAGTACTGTCAGGAAAGGAGACGTACCACTGATAGGTGATTTCTATATGCTGGATGTTGATTGGCACACCCTTGCTGTGGTGTCATCTAGACATAAGGAGATCCTGAATTCTCTACAGGAAAAACTATTCAGGCAACTTGTAACAGAATCCACATGTGAAGGGACCATATTGGACTTGGTGCTTACCAATGGAGAAAGTGTTTAATGTAGTTACTCACCTGTAACAGGTGTTCTCCGGGGACAGCAGGAATCAGTCCTCACATATGGGTGATGTCAGTGCTGATGGAGCCCGTGTGCAAGCATCTCCCCAGCTTTCAAAGAAAGCCTTTGGGAGATGTACTGCGCATATGTGGTCCACTTCCTGCCCAAGGGTGCCATCTGGCATCAGTCAAATGACATAGCTAAGATGGCAAAAATAAAAGAAGGTAAAGAAGCAACTCCAAGGGGAGGAGGGACAGTTGTGAGGACTGATTCCTGCTGTCCCCTGAGAATACCTGTTACAGGTGAGTAACTACGCTTTCTCCGGGAACAAACAGGAAGTTGGTCCTCACATATGGGACTCCCCAGTTACAGGCTACCGAAACCTGTAGAAAATGCCACAGTGACCTGCAAAGGTGAACCATGATCAGCAGCAGTTGAATACCGAGAAAGACTCTCGCAAGTGTCCAGTGAAAACCAGCACTCTGGTAGCCTGAACACAGAAGGGTCGGAGGGCAGAAGTCTACACCCCAAAAAAATTACGGAGTACAGCCTGGCCGAAGGAGCTGTCCCGTGGGGACTCCCTCTCCAGGCAGTAGTGAGTTGCGAAGGTATGGACCGAAGACCAGGTGATGGCCTGGCAAATTTCCATCATAGGGACGGAACGCAAATTGGCCACGGAAGTAGCCATGGTCCTGACGCGGTGTGCCGTGACTCGCTAGTCCAGTGGTATCCCTGCTTGCTCATAGGCAAGGGTAATGCAGTCTGCCACCCAAGTGGACAGGGTTCGCTTAGTCATTGGAAGCCCCAGACAGCTGGGGTCATAGGATATGAAAAGCTGTTGAGCTTTGCGGTGGCCCTGAGTCTGTTGCAGGTAGAAGGACAGGGCTCTCTTGCAATCCAGAGTATGGAGAAAGGTCACCATCTTACCTGCGTGAGGCATGGGAAAGAAGGTGGGGAGCACCGCCTCCTGAATGAGGTGGAATGGGGACACTACCTTCGGCAGAAACTTGGGTGTGTGTGGAGCACCACCCTGTTCTTGTAGAACCTCATGTAAGGGGACTCTGCCATCAGAGCCTGGAGCTCGCTGACTCTGCATGCTGATGTGAGCGCTGTCCAGGAGAGGTATTGCAAGTGGCAGGTGGCCAGAAGCTCAAAGGGAGACTTGGTGAGCTGCGAGATCACTACATTAAAGGTCCCACTCTGCTGCAGGAGAGCGGACGGGGAGCTTGGACAACATGAGTCCCCGCAGGAACCGAGACACAAGGGGCTGAGCTGAGAGGAATTTCCCCTTGACTGAGTGGTGATGTACTGCGATGGCGCTCAGGTGTACTCTCTGACTGAGTTGGACTTCAGTCCCACCTCAATAGGTGGTGCAGGTATTCAAGTACCACATGCACTGAGCAGGAGAATGGGTTCATCTGCTTTTCTGTGCACCACAATGAGAAACGGCGCCACTTGAAAGCATACGCCCTTCTCATGGAGGCCTTACGAAAGGCCAGGAGAACCTCTTTCATGTCTCGTGAGAGATTGAAGGGGGCTAATACTACCCTTTCAGCAGCCAAGCCATGAGCAGGAGGGTTGCAGGAGAACGCCTTGTTCCTGCAAGAGTAGTCCTGGGGCTTGGCCCAGGAGAATCGGCAGTACCGTCGATAGGGAGAGGAGCAGCGGGAACCATTGCTGTTTGGGCCACTGAGGGGCTATCAGAACTAGCGCCGCGTCGCACTGAGTCTTGAACAGGGTCTTGGCTATCAGCAGCGTTGGAGGGAAGGCATACAGGAGGCCTTCTATCCATGGCATAAGGAATGCATCTGCCAATACCTGAGATGAGTGCGATCGATGGGAGCAGAAACGGGGCAACTGTGCATTGTCCGGGCTGGTGAACAGATCCATTACCAAGACACTCCAGAACCAAAACAGCCACGAGGCTACCGCTGGGTCCAGGCACCACTAGTACAACTAGAGTATTCTGCTCAGTTTGTCCGCTAAGACATTGTCCTGGCCCAGGAGATAGACTGCCCTTAGGAGCATCCCTCTGCATATAGCATAGGAGCAGACGGCTACAACTCTGTCCCCCCTTGTTTGTTCACATAGAACATCACAATCTGATTGTCAGTCTGGATCAGCACTGCGTGGTGCTGTAGTTGGTGGCGGAGGCTCTCTGGGCCAGGAATATTGCCCTGACTTTCATCAAGTTGATCTGCATTTCAGATTCCCTCTGGAACCAGCAGTCTTGTGTTTGGAGGCTCTCGCAACGCACTCCCCACTCATTAGAGAGGCATCCGTGGCAAGAACCTTCTGGGGGGTGGGTGCCTGGAAGGGTATCCCGGCCTGAAGGTGGCATGGGTTCTGCCACCATCCAAGGAAGCCTGCTAACTGGTGGATCACTTGCACCCTGTCCTTGAGTCAGAGGCAACACTGGGCTCATGTGCAGGCAGGCATTTAGTGTCACGTGGACTGTGGAGGACATGTGTCCCAGCAGGCCAACAGCCGGAGGAGGAACAGAGTGGATAGTGTCCTGCGCTGTAGCACCTCTGCGGCTAATTCCTTGAGGTGTTCTGACCTGTCCTGAGGGAGGAAGGGTGAATTCTAGGCGCTGATCCAGAGTGAGATGAGACTTGGGGTAATTTATGACAAACCCCAGGTGCTAAAGGCCATTTATTGTGCATCAAGGTGGCACATTGTGCCTCTGCATCTGTGACCCCCTTTATGAGCCAGTCATCCAGATAAGGGAAGGCAAAGGCTCCTTGAAGCCTGAGGTGGGCTGCAACCACCGCGAGGCACTTTGTGAAGACCACTGGAGACAAAGCCAGACCAAAGGGCAGCACCCTGTATTGTTAGTGCTGTCCCCCCACCATGAACCAAAGGTATTTTCTGTGGCTAGGGTGAATCAGAATGCGAGTGTAGGCATCCTTTAGGTCTAAGGAGCAGAGCCAATCTCCCTGCTGGAGGAATGGCAGGAGTACTCCGAGAGAGAGCATCTTGAACTTCTCCCTGACCAGAAACTTGTTGAGCTCTCACAGGTCCAGGATGGGCCCAAGTCCCCCGGTCTTCTTGGGGATGAGGAAATACCTGGAGTAGAAGCCGGTGCACCAGAGAGGTTGTGGCACTGACTCCACTGCTCTGGCCTGCAGTAGTCTTGCAGTGAGGCACAGGGTTTGGTAGGCCTGGTGGGTTCTGGGAAGTAAGAGGGTGGTGGCCGATGTAGCCGGAGGAGGTAACCCTCCTTGACCACTTGTAACACTCAGGTATTGGGGTGATGGCTGTCCACCTATGGACAAACAGGGCTAGGCGCCTCCCTGTGTGCAACAGAGGACCTCCTGGGGGAGTGGAGGTCACACCCTGGCAGTCAAAAGCTTCCCTCAGGCTGGGTCTGTGCCGGTGTCTGGGGATTCGGGCTTTTTGTTTTCTGGGACCATGTCCCTGGCCAGTTTCTGTGGTTGGCCCTACTGAGGGCCCGAGAAGGCCTGGAAGTGTGGAGTGCTACCAATGCCCCCTTCTTCCTTGGGAAGAAGGGCTTTTTCCTAGGGTTGCACAGAGGTCTTCTTCGAGAGTCTGGTTCTCGTGACATACTCGATCTCTATCTCCGCTGCTTTATCCGCCATGGGCTTCCCAAATAGGCTGCTCGGGACAGAAATTTCGAGCATTCTTTTACTGCCAAGGTTAGAGTCTTTCACCTCTGCAGGGGTTCACCCTTGAGGCCTGCTGAGAATCCCCTGAGCTTCTTCGACAGTTTCTTTAGGTACATGCCGATGTAGAGCTGGTAGGACTGGATTTGGCATGTTAGCATCAAGCCCTGGAAGGCTTTCTGGCCAAGGGTGTCAAGGGTTCAGACCTCCCTGTCGGGTGGCACGGACAAATGGGTTTTTTGGCTTTCAAGCCTACGCATGGTTGACTCTACAACCATGGAATTGTGGGGGAAGGTGTGTATGGGGTCGAGGAGCCTGCTAACAACTGGTACTGACGCCGGTGTTTCCCACATGCGTAAGAGGAGGCGGTCTAAAATCAGAGACACTGGGACTGTAAGAGTTTCCTTCGGGGGTGCCTCGTATTGGAGGATCTCCAATTACTCGGTTCGCGGGTCCTCCTCGGCTTCGGTCTCAATAGCGAGAGCCTTCGCCATATCCCTTAAAAAAATCAAGGAACGCCCTGTCCTTGTGTAGGGAATAGCGTCTTGTCACCGGGGGAGACGGGTCAGAGGGCACGTCCTAGTGGTGCCTCGTGTCCGTGGACTCCATCCTCAGTCTCCCATTCAGACTCAAAGTCCGAGTAGGACTCCAATGCTGCACGATTGCCTCGGTCGAGGATCATTGGTCTGAGCCGTAGGTGCTCACCGGGGAGAACCACTGTCCCGAGGAATGAGACCAGGGCCTGGGGCTCTCTCGAGGCCAATGGCGCTCGAGGACTGGTTCGAAGTCCAGGGAGGACCTTGATGTCAAGGGTCCGATCGTCAGGGCGGATGAACCGGACGAGCCAGACATGAATGCTTGCTGAATGGCCACTAGGGCAGATATACTGCTCTCTAGGGCTGCCATTCTGGTCTCCATGCCAGTTGTCTCCACAGCCTTTGATGCAGGCACCGAGGGACCTCGGGCCCGGAGATGGTATTGTCAAGCAGGAGCTCTTGATGAGGATGGCCTCGGAGGCCTGAGGCCAGTCGGCGGAAGCAGACGACTCCTTACGGGTCACCTTGATGGGCTGCTCCTGACCAGACTACGGGACCTGGATTGAGATTTCACCTTCTTCCCAGATCTATCATCTGAGGCAGTCTTCGAATATTTTTTCTTCTTCTTGTGCTCCACCTCCAGGGACTTCCACTTGGAGGAAGTGCGGCCATGGGACGCCGAAGAGGCTCTGGCTTCACGGGGCACCGAGGTTTTGGAGGGGATCCTGAAGCGTGGTGTCACCGGAAACTCCGGGGCAGAATTGGACTTCTGGAAGAACTTTTCCTACTGCTGATGGCGGCACTTTAAGGCCTTTACGGTCATGGTCCTGCAAAGCTCGCAGTCGGAGTCATCATGCTGTGGACCAAGGCATCGAAGGCAGCAGTCCTGTGAATTGGTGAGTGACATCATTTTGCCACACCAGTCACACTTTTTGAAGCCACTGGAGGCCATTGGAAAAAGGGGGTCCCTTCCTCCTGGTGGAGGTCTGAGGCCTTCGGTTGAAAAAGGGCATGAATGCTGGTCAAGGGAACCTCAATGAAAAAACTAAGGAAAAAATTAACAAATGGACCTAAGGAATGACGTCAAGGCAAGCTGGCTTGGGGGTGGGAAGGAACCAGTACGCAAACTGGATGAAACTTGAGAATAAAATCAGAAATTTTCCAGGGAAATTGGACAGCATCCGAAAGAGATTGAGGCAAGAGGGCAACTTTGGGTGGGAAGAGAACCACACATGCGTGATGCATCTCTCAAAGACTTTCTTTGAAAGCTGGGAAAATGCTTCCATGTGGGCTCTGTCGGCATCGACATCACCCATATGTGAGGACTGACTTCCTGCTTGTTCCCGGAGAACTGATGTTATAGTGGGAGATCATTTTGCATCCAGTGATCACCAGATGGTGTGGTTCAGTATCAGGACTACGGCTGAAAAAATCCATTCAAAAGAGAGGGTCTTAGACTTCAAGAAAACTAATTTTGCTAAGATGGACCAATACCTCAAGGAATCGTAAAAGGGATGGGAAGAGCTGGGGGATGTAGAAAGAGAGTGGGCAAAACTAAAAGGGGATATTTTAAGGGCAACAAATCTTTTTGTTAGAAAGGTACATAAAGGTAAAAGAAAAAGGAGGCCGCTATGGTTCTCAAAAGTAGCTGAAAAAGGTGACGATAAAGAGGGAGGCCTTCATGAAATACAACAGATCACAGAGAGAGGAAGACAGGCATCTATATTTGGAAACAACTTAGAGAAGCTAGCAAAGTAGTCAGGAAAACAAAGCTACAAAAAGAAGAAATGGCTAATGCAATAAAATGGTGGGATACGACAATTTTTCAGATATGTTAGTGAGAGGAGGTAGGGCAAAAGTGGAATTGTCAGACTCAAGGGTGAAGGGGAGGAATATGTAGAAGCTGATGAGGATACAGCAGACTTGCTTAACAAATATTTTTGTTCTGTCTTTACAGATAAAGGGCCAGGAACAGGACTTCAGAAAACACCAACAAATAGGAACAGAAGTGACAGGGATCTTGAACGATTTTCAGAAAACTGTGTTTGTGAGGAACTAGCTAAACTAAAAGTAGACAAAGCAATGTACCGGAAGGGATACATCCGAGAATACTGAAGGAACTTGGGGACATTCTAGCAGCTCCACTGACTGACCTATTCAATGCCTTTTGGAGTCGGGAGTGGTGCCAGAGGACTAGAGAAAGGCACATATGGTCCCTTTACACAAAAGCAGAAGTAAGGATGTCATTGACAAATACAGGCCAGTTAGTCTAACCTCTGTGGTGAGAAAATTATTGGAAACATTGCTGAAAGAGAAAATAGTGAGGTTTCTGGAGTTCAATGCATTACAGAATCAGAGGCCGGTCTAGTCAGATAAATCTGATTGATTTCTTTGACTGGGTGACCAAGGAGTTGGACCAAGGGACAGTCCTAGATGTGGTATACTTAGATTTCAGTAAAGCCTAAAGATGGACCCTAAAGTTACTGATTGGTTTAGAAAGTGGTTGAGTGGGAGGCAACAAAGGATACAGGTAAATGGAGTCAGTCCAAGGAGGAGGTGGTTACCAGTGGTGTGCCGCAGGAATCTGTCCTTGCTCCGATGCTTTTTAACACCTTCGTTAGTGATATTGCAGAAGGGCTGTAAGGTAAGGTTTGACTCTTTGCAGATGATATCCAAATCTGCAATAAAGTAGACCACCAGGAAGGAGTAGATAACATTTAAGGTACTCCTAAAAACTCACCTTTTCATTACCACATTTGATCTCCCCTCCCCTACCACCCAGCAGGCTACCCATAGTCCCCTCCTCCCCTCCCAGTCCTGAAATACTTCTCTGCCCGCTACTTTTGTTGTCTCTTGCCTCCCTTGTTTCTTTCTCTTCCTACGCTTTCCTATCATAACTCTTACCAGTTTTTCTCCTACAGTCATTATGTTTTTATTGTAAACCACTCCAAAGCCATGGCCACCTGGGGCGGTATAACAAACACAAATAAAGAAAAAGATAAGGAGGGATCCAGCTAAGCTTCAAGAATGGTCGAGAATTTTGCAGCTGAGATTTAATGTTAAAAAAGGTAGGGTCATACATTTGGGCTGCAAAAATCTAAGGGAGCGGTACAATGTAGGGGGTGAAATACTTCTGTCCATAAAAGAAGAGCAGGATCTGGACATGATTTTGTCTGACGATCTTAAAGTATCTAAATAGGTAGAAAAGGTGATATTGAAAGCTAGAAGGATGCTTGCGTGCATAGGGAGAGGGATGGCCAGCAGAAAAAAGGAAGTGATAGTGCCTCTGTATAAGTCTTTGGTGCAATCTCATTTGGAGAATTGTGTGCAATTCTGGAAATCACACCTTCAAAAGGATATAAACAGGTTGGAGTCGGTGCAGAGGGTGGCTATTAAAATGGTTAGTGGTCTTTGTTATAAAGCATATGAGGACAGACTTAAAGATCTTACTATATATACTTTAGAGGAAAAGCGGGACAGAGGAGATATGATAAAGACGTTTAAATACCTCTGTGGTATAAATGCACAGGAGGAGAGCCTCTTTCAATTGAAAGCAAGCTCTGCTACGAAAGGACATAGGATGAGGGTGAAAGGGGATAGACTCAGGAGTAATATGTGGAAATATTTCTTTATGAAAAGAGTGGCAGATGCATGGAATAGTCTCCCAGTGGAGGTGGTAGAGATAAGGACAGTATCAGAATTCAAACAAACATCGGACAAACATCACTAAAGGAAAAAAAGGGGACTTTTGTAGTAATTGATATGGAAGGGCAGACTAGATAGGCCATGTGGTCTTTTTCTGCCATCAAGTTTCTATGTTTCTATTACTTTAGAAGCACATGTCAAGCCATTGTGTAGCAAGCCGACTTTTATTAATTCTTTTTAAAGTTCATTGGTAGCAAATAACCTGTGAGGGTTAGTTGGACCATTGGATGATAGAGGGGTAAAAGGGGCAGTAAGAGGGAAAAAAGGCCATAGCGGAGAGACTGAATGAATTTTTTGTTTCAGTCTTAACTGAAGAAGTTGTAGGGAAGTTACCTATGCCTGAAATGGTATTTAAAGGTGATGCATCGGAAGAATTGAAAGAAAATTCATAAACTGTGAAGATGTATTACAACTATTTGATAAACTGAAGAGTAGCAAATCACCTGGACCAGATATACATCCGAGGATGTTGAAATAACTGAAATATGAGACTGCAGACCTACTATTAGCAATCTGTGAATTAATCATTAAAATCATCTGTAGTATCTTAAGATTGGCGAATGGCCACTGTAAAACCAATTTTTTTTTTTAAATTAGAGAGTTCAAGGGGTGATCCAGGAAACTATAGACCAGTGAGTCAGATTTCAGTACCGAGCAAAATGGTAGAAATCATTAAAAAGAACAAAATTAATGAACATGTACATAGTCATGGTTTAATGGGAGAAAGTCACCGTGGATTTAGCCATGGAATGTCTTGTCTTACTAATATGTTATATTTTTTTGAAGGTGTAAACAAACAGGTAGACAAAGATGAGCCGGTTGATATAGTGTATCTGGATTTTCAGAAAGCCTTTAAAGCCCTTATGAAAAACTCTTGGCAAAATTAAAACGTCATGGGATAGGAGGCAGTGTACTATTGTGGATCAGGAACTGGTTAAAAAGATATAAAGCAGAGAGTATGGCTAAATGGCCAATTTTCCCAATGGAGAAGTGTGAATAGTGCAATAGCCCAGGATCTGTGCTGGATCCACTGTTTGCCCCAGGACAAGCATTGTAGAACCTGTGTTTCTTTTTGGGAACCTGCTACAGTAGGTACTTGTGACCTGGATTGGCCCCTGTTGGAAACAGGATACTGATCCTAATGGACCTTGGCTCCATCTGGCTCTTAAAGAGTGTGTTAAAGTTTTAATTTAATAAGGAATTTTTGGGATGAGTTTAGGGAAACAGAATAGGGGCCGCTCCGGGCAGGTATAATGATGAAGAGATACGCCAGCATCTAAAGGTTCCTGAAGACATCGGAGGTGATGCAGCCTGGAAGAAGATAATTCCTGGGCCCCAACGAAAAAGAAGACCTCAAGAATAAGTAAAGACTATCTGGCCTGACAATTTCATTTTATTTCAGCTCAAATATTCATAACAAAATTTCTGTATTCAAGGTCTTTTATGAAACAGATTCACTTGAGAAAGGTGATTTGTTATTTTTATGGTGATTCAATTGCAAAAGAAACCATATTTCCATATTACTATACTGTTTATTTTATGAAGGTGGTAACTAACATTTCCACATACCTTTCGGGTAAACAATAAACATACTTACCTGTTTCTTTTTAAAATCCTGGAGAATAACAATTATTTTAACACCTAAATGCTCCAGACATCCTATCCTTTTAGTTTGTAGTTTTTATTCATATATATATGGTATTCCAGTGGCGGGGCGGCTCAAGGCAATCTGCTGCCTGAGGCGAAGAATGAGATGGCGACCCCCCCACCTTAGAGGGGCGGGGCTTTTTCAGAAATCCAATCAAAGACTGAACCAAACCAAAAAGCCTATTAGATTATATGGAGGAAATATAAAATGTTTGCACACAGGGCCGTAACAAGCTGCAATCGCGCTCTGTGAGACTTGCAGCTCAGGCGCACGGCCCCCCTCTCCCCCCATACCTCCGTCCAGCACTGCCTGCTCTTTCCCTGCTGCTGCCACCCTCTGTTTTTTTCAAGGCGGCGTCGGCAGCAGGGAAAGAGCAGGCAACGCTGAATGGAGGTATGGGGAGAAGGAGGGGGGCATGAGCCCGATCTGAAAGGCGCCGGCACTTTAAACAGATCTGTCCCTCCCTGCTCCGACATTGTGTCGGAGGAGGGAGGGACCAGACCTGCTTTAAGTGCTGCGAAAAAGCTTGGGGGCGTGCATTTCGGCTGCCTGCTATCGTCCTGAAAGCAGCAGCAGGGCAACAGTAGACAGCCGAAATGCGCTCTCCAAGACTTTGCGCCCTGTGTGGCTGCACCGCTTGCACAGGGCTAGGTACGGTCCTGTTTGCACACCAAGGAACTAAAACACAGCAAGAACCAACAGCACAGTTTATAAAACTTAATTATAACGTTATGGTTCTTGCTTTTTCTTTTTCAACATATATTTTGCATCCACAGTAGGTGCAGAGCAGAACCAGGACAAATACCCACAGAACTCAATATTTAAAAAAAAAAAATTTGATTCTGATTATCTCACTAACAACAACAACCACCACTATTCTCCAGTACCAGGCATATTATGAACTAATACAAAACCTACAACAAAGAGCAAACCTAACATATCATACCATACCATATCAGCACAAACTTCCAAAACTCACATAAGGAGCCCTTCCAAAAAATGTGTCATTGTAAATACTACAGTGGGCCCTGGAACATCTATACACCTATTTGAAAAGCTGAACAAGTCAAATTACTACAGTACAGTATAGATCTTTATGTACAAACTCCATGTTAACCAAACACCTGACCTCAGTCACACACTCGCAACATAGACCCTCACCAAGTACAGAAGAAGTAACCACAATCTAAAGTAAAAATAAAAATATGTAGACAAAATTTAAACTGAAACCCCAAGAAGCCAGAGTCCACATGCAGTGCAACATCAGATAATTAAGAGATGCAGTTCCCCAATACAGTGTAAAATATAAAGATAGCACAAAGTCCAATCACTAAAATTAAATACAATTATTTTTTCTACCTTTGTTGTCTGACCATTTTATTCTCTGATCATGCTGGTCCCAATCGGAGGCGTCTGCTTTCCTGTCTTCTCTTAGCTCTCTTTCTGTGGTCTATGGTCCATATGCCATTTCTTATCTCTTCTTTTGTTTTCTTCACTTCCTTCCATCAGCCCATTTCCAGTTCCACTAACCCTCCCCATTATCAGCCCCTTTTCCAGTCCTCCCTTCCCAGTACCTTCCAATGTCAACCACCTTGCATTCCCCAGGACTGCCACTGGTATCCGTTCCCTTCCAGTCACCCTCCTTCCCCACTGTCCAGCCCCTTCTAATCCAAATACCATCCCAGGTATCAGCTCACATCCACTCTCAGTGCCACCCTCCTAGTCAGCTCCCTTCCAGTCGCCCTACCCTCTGTCCATCCCCCTTCCAGTGTCATTCACATGTCAGCTCCCTTCCAGCCTCCTCCCCATTACCTAGTCACCTTCTACTCCCATCCCCAAGTGTCAGCTCCCTTGCATTCCCCCTCCAGTACATCTCAGTTGTCAGCTCCTTTCCAGCCCCCTCCTTCCCCCGTGTCAGCTCTCTTCCTGCCCCTTCCTTCCCCTGGCAGACCCTCTCAGTATCCACTCCCTTCCAATCCTATTCTACCATCCCCCCGCATCATCCCGTTTGTAACCATAGCCCCTAGTTTTCTTCTAGGGCCAGCAGCACCCTCCTCCCCTCCCCCCATTATCCTATTTCCAGTCCCAGCCCATTTCCAGTCCTATCCCCCTTGGAGGAGGGGGGAGGAGTGGCCTAGTGGTTGGGGCAAGGTACTTCAGGCCGGAAGGTCGGGGGTTCAAATCCCACTAGAGGACAGCAACCTTGGGCCGGAAGGACTGGGGTTTCTAGTCCCACAGGTGCTCCTTGTGGTCTTGGGCAAGCCACTTAACCCTCCATAGCCCATGTTCCCTGTAAAATAGTTATCTCCAAGTTATAATGCCCTGTTCAATTTCAGTTTGTTCAATGTAAACCGCACTGATGCAGAATAGCACGGTATATAAGAGAATATAAATAAATAAATCAGCCCACTCCAGTCCTAGCCCCCCAATCAGCCCAATACCAGTCCTAGCTCATTTCCAGTGCTAGCCCCCCATCAGCCGATTACTACTTCCTAACCCTCCCCAATAAGTCCATTTCCAGTCCTAGCCCCCCTAATCAGCCAATTTCCAGGCCTAACCCCACCAATCAGCCCATTAGGGAGGGAGGAGTGGCCTAGTGGTTGGGACAAGTTACCTCTGGCTGGAAAGTTGGGGGTTCAAATCCCACTAGAGGACAGCAACCTTGGGCCAGAAGGACTAGGGGTTTCTAGTCCCACAGGTGCTCCTTGTGGTCTTGGGCAAGCCACTTAACCCTCCATTGCCCATGTTCCCTGTAAAATAGTTATCTCCAAGTTATAATGCCCTGTTCAATGTAATTTCTGTTTGTTCAATGTAAACCGCCTTGATATCATGAAAGGCCGTATATAAGAAATGTTAAATAAATGAATGAATGAATGACTAACTTAGCAGTCCTAGCCCCCCTCCCGATCAGCCCATTTCCAGTTCTAACCCCCCTCCCGATCAGCCTATTTCCATTCTTAACCTCCCATCAGCCCATTTCCAGTCCTAGCCCCCTCCGATAACCCATTAGCAGTCCTAGTACCCTCCTGATCAGCCCAATTCTAGTCCTAGCCCCCCCGATGGCCCATTAGCCGCCTAGCCCATTCCCGATCAGCCCATTTCCAGTCCTAGCCCCCCCATAGCCCATTTCCAGTCCTAGCCCCTCCCATAACCCATTTCCAGTCCTAGCCCCTCCCATAGCCCATTAGCAGTCCTAGACCGATCAGCTCATTTCCAGTTCTAACCCCCCCCCTATCAGCCAATTTCCAGTCCTAGCCTTCCCTCCATCTGGCCATTGCTATTTCCTGTGCTAACCGCACCCCCACCCCCCCCCCCCAGCCCAGCTCCAGACCTTCTTTAGGGAACAGGAAAAAAAAAAAAAAACGGCTGCAAACGCGGCTGCCACTCCGACAGCATGAAGTTCCCCATGGTGGCTGCCTCCCCGGAAGAGCCCTCACAACCTCCCCCCCCCCCCCGGCTCAACTTTGCAAAGCCACGCGAAGGGAGAGTGTTTCCCTTTCACGCGGCTCTGTTTAAGCTGAGCCTGGGGCGCTGATGGGAAACAGGAAATGCTGTTTCCCATCAGCGCCGCAGGCTCAGCTTTAACAGAGCCACGCAGAAGGGAAACACTCACTTCGTGCGGCTCTGCAAAGCTGAGCAGGCGCTGGGTGGGGGTGTTTGTGAGGGCTCTTTAGGGGAGGCGACCGCTGCGGGGCACTTCATACTGCCACTGCAGCAGCATTTGCAGCAGTTTTTTTTTTATTATTATTTTGAAGGCCGAATGAGGCGGTCTTTTTAGGGGCAATTTTTGCCACCCCCAAAAAGCTACCACCTCACTCGGCCTCATTACAGAGCCGCCCCTGTCCAGTGGGACATAGGTATCTTTTTCTGTAGCTGATCTGTGGTACGTAAATAAATAGGAAATATCCACCAGTACTCCACGTGACATCATCATCAGGGAAAACCCGAAATTATCTTGCCTCCAGAGTTGTCCCAGTGAAGCAGGAAATAGTATACTAACTGGGATTCTGCCAGGACATGATTATTAGCACCCGTATCAACAATTCAAATCAGTTTGAACAGAAGAACCATATTCCCATTGCAGTAAGATTAAATGCACCTGTCATCAATTGTCAGTACTAACATGACTTGAATCAACCAAATGATGGTTCTAATGTTTAAAATGGCCACATTCACTCCCAGCTTCATTTTCACAATAGTGAAGACAAACGAGATGCCCGAGATGCTCAGAGAAGCTATTATCACGAAACAAACTTCAAAGGGGTACAAGGCCATCTCCAAAGGGGATTCCTGTGCCTAAAGTTCGCAATGTTATTTATTAGTTTTATGCTCATGGAACTGTCAAGAACCTCCCAGGACACTGTGGGAAGAGGAAAATTAATCCAAGAAGTCTTCAAAGGTTAGTGTGAACTGTTGGAAAAATACCACGTACAACATCCAAAGAGCTTAAGGCTGACCTGGAGTAATCTGGAGTGGTGGTTTCAACCCTCACCATATGCTGCGCACTAAACAAAGAAGGACATCATGGGCAAAGGCCAAGGAGGACGCAACTGCTCAAAGACAGACATAAAAAGGCATGCCTGATCTTTGCCCGAACCCACCTTGAGAAACCACAATCCTTCTGGGAAAATGCTCTGTGGACAGATGAAACTAAATTTGAGCTCTTTGGCAATGCAGACCAGCTAAACATTTACAGGCGAAGAAATTAAGCTTATCAGGGGAAAAAAACACCCTTCCTACAAATATGGTGGAGGTTCCATAATAATGTGGAGCTGCTTTGCTGCCTCGGGAACTGGAGGCCTGGAACATGCTAAAGGAATCATGAAGGACTACCAAGGTATTTTGGAGCAAAATGTGCTACCTAGTGTCAGAAAGCTATGTCTGGGTCAAAGATCATGGGTCCTCCAGCAGGACAATGACCTAAAACATACATCCAAAAGTATAAAAGAATGGTTAAAAAGGAATGAATGGACTGTTTTAATCTGATCACCAATGAGTCCTGATCTCAATCCAATTGAGAACCTCTGGAAAAAGCTGAAATCTGCCACTGGTAAAAGAATCCTGGAAACATTCATGAGCAGAAATTAATTTGAAAACAAAATATGACCTGGGCAGGATTAATGGCACCCTCACTAATATTTAGTTGCAGAACCCTTGACAGCCTCCAAACGTTTCTTGTAGCCATTTATAAGTTTCATACATCTGTCTGCTGGTAGTTTCTCCCACTCTTCAACTGCGATTTGTTCTAGCTCATGAATGTTTCCAGGATTCCTTTTACCAGTGGCAAATTTCAGCTTTTTCCAAAGATGTATACCTTTGACCATACTATTAAACTATTATAACATACAGTTGGAGTATTTCCAATTTCTCAAGATATTGGACACAACATACCTAAAATGCAAGGATGCCAATAATGTTGACCACAACTGTAGTTCTTCTAATCCCACCATCCACAATCTAACAATAAAGAGCGCTTAGGGTCAGACAATTTGTAATTAGTAAATCTTACTCATAATGAAATCCAGGTAGGGAGCCCAATTCATGAAAAGATGAGCTTTCATCTCACAATAGAAAAAGTTAATTTCTCCATGACATAAAATGTCAGACGTTTTGCAACCACTCTCCCTTCGTAGGGGGTCCCTGTCCAGTGTCATGCCTCCACACATCTCACTGCTATTAAGAGGCATTTAATAAGGCGTGTGATAGACAGACCAGGAATTCTCCTCTCTTGAAATCAGAACCTCCCAGCTGAAGGGCAGTGAGGTTTTTGTGATTTATCAGGATGGTCATGTAGAACTCTGTCTAGAAGGTCTGGATCAGCATACAACTCCACCACATATGGTCAAAATTACCATAACAACCACATCCGCGCCAGCAAATCACTGGGACCTTAGGGTTCCATCTGGCCAATCACGCTGGGGACATATAGTAAAATCATCATAATTTTTATTTGAACTCTTTCTAAATTAGGGGAAATGGATATCTTAGGTGTGTACAGGAAATTAGGAGACCAAAAGGCTTCCTCTTTCGCCCCCAATACAGTCTTCCAGGGCTTTTGATGGTGTAAAGGTTGCCTGTATTTAAGAACCATCCTTATATAGCTTGGAAACAACATGTCCATCTTCCTTATCCTGATACAATATCTGTTCTACCCCAAGATAGGCCCGACATAACTGGTTGCACTCGACAAGCCCAGTTACAAAATGTCAGAGTTGGAAGAATTGGAAATTCTAAACCGTCTGCCCAAGTTTTCCTTTTCCAAGCAAGTTTTTGTCACAAGTACCCCTCTCTGAAAGGGTTCATGAAACTGTACCGAAATGGTACTCCATAGCTTTCCCCAAAAGTTGCTATCCATCTGTATGATGAAACTGTGGGCAGTCAAGGGCATGAAAGGGGTATAAAAGGTCGAGATACCCGCTATCCAAGACAGCTGAATCCAACATTTCCGCAGAACTCGCAAAATTGAGTGGGCATTCCCCTTAGAAGTAGTTAATGAGCTAGTGTCATAACAAGTAGGCAGCTAGGGGTATGGGTTTCAGCCAGACCGCTTCCAGAGTAACCTAAGCCGGCCGATCTTCCGAGTAAGTCCAATAGCGGACTGCCCTCAAGCAGGCACTCAACTAATAGAACAAAGTTTGGGAAATCCCCCACTTCCCCCCTATCTTTAGGGGTGAACAGCCTACATGGCACTATTCTAGGCTTTTCCTTTACAAGATGTATTTTGCCAGGATCTTCCGCACCACCCTAAAAAAAAAAAAAAAAAGATCGGGGCAACAAGATAGGAAAGCTTGTTAAGAGGAAACCAAATCGGGGTAACCCCAGCATCTTAATAACCTTCATTCTCCCCATCCAGGAGTCTGCCTAATCCTACCACTGCTGCAGGTCTACTCAGATGATGCCCAGGAGTCTTTCATAGTTCAGACTATACAACTGCGAAGTGTTGTTACAGACAGTAATACCCAGATACAGAAACGTCAGCACCACTTGGAAAGCCACAGGCTCTTCAAGGGGCAACCTCATCGGTCGATACAACTCACAAGATAGCAAAGTTGACTTCTGGAAGTTTACCGTGTAGCCGGACAGATCTCCAAAAACTCTAAGTTCTTGCAGCAGCACAGGCAGAAAGGACCGAGTGTTTCACATAAATGAGGGTATTGTACACATAAAGGGAGATCACATGACCCTGACCTCCTATCTTTATCCCAATATCATCTGCCATCTCGCCAAGTCGACATGCAAGAGACTCAGTAGCTAAGCGAATAGCAATGAGGACATGGGACAACTTTGCTTGGTGCCTCTTCCTAGGGCAAAAAGTAGGCAAGAGGTGGGCATTAACCAATATTGGAGAGGCGGGTGAGCTATAAATGATTCATATCCAATTACAGAAGTTAACCCCGAAACCAAAACTTTCCAAAACAAATAGGGCCATTCAATTTTATCAAAAGCTTTTTCAGCATCCAGAGAGACAATGGCGTAGCTCCCTTCAACCCTCTGCAATGCCTGAATGATATTCACCAAACAGTGCACATTATCTGCACTGTATCGGCCTTTAATGAAACCAGACTGATTCAGATGTACCAAGCCATTTATCACACGTTCTAGCTGGAAACTGAGAACTTTCGCAAAGCTCTTATAATCAATGTTTGTAGTAGTTATTGACCTATATCACTCAGAGTGGAGTCTTTCCCCTCTTTATGGATAACTGTTACAGTGGCTTCATTAAAGGATTTAGGCAAAGCTTGCTGTGCCAGGACATCATTAAATAATTCTACTAGAACAGGAGTGAAATGCTCCCGAAAACACTTGTATAATTCAGCTGGAAGATGGTCTGGACCAGCTACCTTATCGTTTTAAAAAGTGGAAAAGTGGCTATGGCTTTGCCTATCTCCCCCAGACTGAATAGTCTATCCAGGAACTGCATCAGTGACAAGGGCAACTTCAGCAGATTCCACTGCTTAAGCCATTCATCTATTTGAGACTTGGGCATTGCCAACTGGGAAGTGTACAGCCTGTGATAAGGAAGCTTATCATAGCTCAGGAAGGAGCTATAGAAAAGGTGAAGTGACTCTGAACAAGCAACCTGTCAGTTCTGGTAGAAATAAGAAAACAGAATTTTCCCATAAAAGACTACCAGTCCCAGAATGCACCAGGTTTCCATCAGCCATTAGAGGAGCTGAAGTGGGGAAACGTGTGTTCAATCAGGAGGGCTATGAGGTAATCCCTAAGCACTCATCTCAAAGGGCAGGGCCTGATTCAGCACAGCTGCGCTGTATTAGGGGGGAGCACTCATCTGGGCAGAATAAAGGTGGAGTTTATTCTACAGAGAATTATCCTCATTATCCTGAGAATCAGCTTGAGCTTGATCATCTTCATCATCAGGAGGATCATCAGAAGCAGAAGCCAAACCGGACGGACAGAGAGGGAAAGAAACCCTTTGGAAGAAAGAGGAGAAAAGCCTTTGAGAGGTCTAGAAGAGTCCAGAACAGTACGTATACTGGGAGGCATTCCAAGGGCCAGCATACACCATTGGACTGGGGAAAACCAGAGGCATGGTGCTGCAGAGCTAGGAATCTCCAGACGGTACCTGTGAGAGAGATGGCTACACGTGGAAGGGACCCTAAGACCCATGCCAGAAGGTATGTGAAGAGAGATCCAGTGTCCAGGGATCTGGATTGGAAGGCTGGACATAAGAACTGGACTACATACTGGCCAGGCTATATAGAGAGGAACTCTAACAGCAATGGAAGCTCAGGTATGAACACTGATCTATGCCCTAGCTATAACCTTGAAAGACAGCAGGGAAACAAGTATTCTCCTGAAAGTGCTCCATTGAGAGATTCATCTGTGCCAATCCATGATATTGAACCCATGCTTGTTGAAGAAGGGGGAATGATAGCAGATGAAGAATGTGTTTACATGGACTGCTCTCTGTCTAAACTCCTTTGGTAATTTTCTGTTATAAAGTACAGCAACCATCACAAAGAAATACAAACTTGTTCTTTAATCTACTCAGGAAAGCTCCTGAAGCAGGATTTGACCCACGCAGTAGAAAGCAAGCCAGCTAAGGGGTTTCAGCTGGATAACTGCTAGCAATTGAGCCTTACCTAATTGCTTGTGAGCTCTGAGAGAATCACTTCTGAATCTATGTGGGAAGATATAAGAAGTTAACCTGAAAAGAACAGTTTTTCCCTTCTTTGTGGATCTTGTTTGTTGTTTGATACTTTGCTAAGAGAATATTAGCTAAAGCCTACAGAAAAGACCAGTTTGTTGCCAACCAGGTCTTATTTCTTTTGCTTTGATTGCCTGACAAGTTTAAAGGTTGTTTTCCTGATTTTGTTTTTTCAAGTTTAACACTGAAAGCAAGTAACCTGATTTATGTGCTACCAAGCATATCTGTGTTGGGAGAAATAACCCCATAAATAAATATCTTATTGGCTTTACCCAAAAGCACAACTAATTATTGTGAGCAGCTGTGTCTGGTGTGAATGAACTGCATTGCCCACAATCCCTTGCAAATCATATAGATATATGCACTTGCCAAGACTGTGAAGATTTCCACCCAGGCAGCCGTCTGACAAGCTTCTTACAGAAGCTTGCAAAGCACTCTGCCATCTATGCGGATATCAGAGTAATGTTCCCTTGGTCATCCCTGATCTGCTGAATGTGCTTCTTAATGCAGATCTTTTTCAACTCACATAAGTTTGTCAGTCTTATCCGAATTTTCATAAAAATGCCTTTTAGTCCTCTGCATCGCCTGCAGCATCTGTTCTAAAGTCAAGGAATTTAATTCCTAAGGAATCATGAGCAGTTTCATTAGCCAGCGTCCCCTTTCTCTTTATGAAGTTGCTCTAACCTGACTAGTTCAGTATATAGTATAAGGCCTCATATACTGCTGCATTTTGTGTTTTTTGAGGGAAGCTGCAATCAAAGTGGAGGGCCTCTAAACACAGACTTTGCAGTAATCCATAAAAGACCCGGAGAGATTCCAGGCATCTGATTGAAGCACAAAAATTCTTTAAACAGCCTATTCATGGGCCATCAAAAAGGGCTCATATCTGGATCCACCTGCTTCACATTCAGAGATAACATAAGCATGGTCCAACAATGTAATTTTGTGAATGATACATCTCTGTATACCCACCTTGACCGACAGAGACAAACCAGAAGTTAATGCGAGAATACATCTGGTGTACTACTAAGTAAAAAGGTGCAGTCTTGCTCTCCTGGGTGTAACCATTGCCAAATATCAAATCAACCACGGTTGGTCTAGCTAGTTCTGTAGGACTCTAAACCCATCTTCAATTCGTTATCTTATTCTCTGACCTAGCTGATGGGAAGAGGGTGCAATTAAAATCCCCGTAAAGTATACCAATCCTTCCATTTCTGCCACCAGCCAGCTAAAGAACAAATGGAAGGTGGTACCCACCTGTACAATGGGGGTGTAAAGTTGCCAGGGTTACCTTGGTTGTGCCCAGCAATCAGATAAGAATTAGATAGTGACCCTGTTTATTAGAGATTTGCTTGGTTAGCTGGAAGTTCACACTGTTAGCAATTATAATTGCAACCCCACGCTTATGTGCCTTAAAGTGATATATTTTCCCCGACCTCTACCTTTCAACTTCAAATGCTCATCTACCATAAGATGAGTTTCCTGTGGAAAAGAGAAGTCTGCCCTAGACCTCTATAGTTGTGTCAATACCATTTTCCTCTTAATATGCGAGGCCAAGCCTCTGACAGTCCAAGATGCCAATTTAACCATACTCGCAACCAATTATCCCATTCAACATAGAAAGCCCAAGGAAATAATCCATACTCCCTTTAGCCCAGATAACCACAAAAATCCCCCCTCCCTCCAGAGTAGGTACAACCCTCTCTATCAAAGGAGGGCTCAAGAAGCATCTCCCTATTTTCACCCTCCTCCCACTTCTACACTCGCTGACATAAATCCTATGGTGTCACTTTGTTCCCAGTGCCAAAAGAAACAGTAGAGGTCTAATCAATGAAATGTATGCCCAGTAGATACCATGGGACCCAACCAGGAGGCACCCCAGAGGAGGAAGTAAAAGCAGGAAAGAAAAGATAACAGGGGAGTAGAGACACAAAGTTAACAATTCGCCACCATTCTCCCTCAGGGCAGTCTGACAGTGTCCATCTCTTTATCTTCCCTGGAGCTGACTTGGACCAGAGTCGTCGTCTAGAGCTGGAGTCTTCCATCTCTAAGGTGTTGATTCCTTCCATTCCAGACTTCATCGAGCACCACTATGTGCTGACTGTGACCCAACGGAGCCAGAATGCTCATCTACCATTTCCAAACAATCGTCCATCTCCGAGACACAACAGGATTTGTTGCCCCATTCAAAAATGATGGCAAATGGGAAGCCCCATCTATACTTCATCCTTTTACTTTGCAACAGTTGTGTGAGGGGTTAAAAACTTCTTCATCATACTAGTGTAAAGGCTGACAGATCAGGAAATATCTGAATAGACTGCTTAAGAAATTCAATGAACCGCATGCATAAGAGCCTCCTTATCCTCACAGTAATGGAAGCAAATCACGGTTGGTCTTGGGAGGTCTCCTTTGCCAGCATGCCCTCCTGATACCCTGTGTGCTTTATCTAGACTCTGGTCTTTTCGCCTGTAACACAGAAGACGAGATCGTGCACAACTTTGGCCACATCCTCCCATCAGGAGGTTCTGGCCAACCCAAAATACGGATATAAAATCCTGAACCAATCGCTCTCAACAGGATCCTTTCCACAAAAACTAAAAAAACACATCCATCAGACCGTTATTGAAAAACAATAAAACGGACCCCTCAAAAGTTGAATCCTACAGACCGATATCAAGCATAACACTGCTTGCTAAAATAATTGAAAAGGTAGTACACCACCAAATCCAACTCCACGTTGATAATAATGCACCACTCGACCCATCCCAACATGGATTCAGTGAAGCACACAGCGTTGAAACCCTCCTCACTACCCTCTTCAATACATTAATATCAGGAATCGATAATGCTTGACAGGCTTTGCCCTCATTTTCATGGACATCGCAGCGGCTTTTGATTCTGTGAGCCACGAGATACTCATAGAACGTCTTAAGGAAAAGGGATTACAAGGCACCGCCCTAAACTGGTGCATATCCTACCTATCCAATAGATGGCAACACGTGAGGACCAGCACAACCTCAGAACCATTCCTACAAAGACAAGGTGTGCCACAAGGATCATCACTATCTGCACTAATGTTTAATATTTACATGCAGCCCATCTGTGCTCTGATACGATCATTTAATGTCCAATGTCTAGCATATGCAGACGATATCCTCCTATACATGCCATTTGCAACTGACCAGCCAGATTTCGCTCCGCTAACAAGATGCTTTGATGCAGTCGCAGACTGGCTCCACACGCAAAACCTTTGGATCAACCACAACAAGACGGATGTACTCTTCATCACGAGGAGCCAAGAATTCACTCCCCCAGCCTCACTAAAAGTTAAGAATGCAGAGTTGATAACCAAATCCACAATTCAATACCTTGGTATCATGCTGGACCAAAAGCTGGACATGAAAATACACATAAAAAACACTGTAAAAACAATATACTACAAAATACGGACACTTCGGCATCTAAGAGCACTACTTGACCCTAGCGATTTCCGAACAATCTTCCAGGCCTTGGTACTCCCACACTTTGACTACGCCAATGTTATACTATACGGGCTCCCGAAGACAACGCTACACCCACTCCAGCTTGCGATGAATACAGCAGCAAGAGTCATGGTTGGGGTATCAAGAAAGGAACACATCACACCAATTTTGAAGAATCTTCACTGGCTACCCATTCAGGCTAGACTTCTCTATAAGATCTTAGTCTTGTCCTTTAAAGTCCTAAACAATCACCCACCTACATCCATCAATGAGATGATCCACATTATACACCCAAACAGAACCAGAAGATCCTCAACAGTTAACACCCTGACTGTCCCAAAAGAAATGACAACGTGCACAAAGGCAACATCCAATAGAGCCTTCATGATATACGCAACCAGAGCCTGGAATGCCCTCCCTACAGACATGCGAGTCATCGCAAGCCTTACTCAATTCAGGAAGGCTCTTAAGCATCATCTCTTCATAAGACACTACCCAGAAACCAGCTATAGAAACCAACCAACGAGCACTTACATCAAACACTCAGAGCCCCCCAACAACATACCCAGCAAGACAAGAGATAGCCAACCCAAGACGACCTGTTCTTAATAGACTATAGCCTGAAAACATGGACTACAATGTAAATAAACTGTAGAAATATTACCCCAGTTAAATCCAAGTTTCATTCCTTGTTCAATGTAAACACTATATGGCCCGGCCGTACAGTATATTGTTCTGTTCAATGTACACCGCACTGATACCTAATAGCACGGTATATAAGAGAAGATAAATAAATAAATATTACATCTCTGCTGGCGATTTTAACATAATAACATAAGAATTGCCATAGTGGGTCAGACCAAGGTCCATCAAGCCCAGTATCCTGTTTCCAGCAGTGGCCAATCCAGGTCACAAGTATCTGTGAGGTTCCCAAAAGCTATACAGATTCCACAATGCTTATCCCAGGGTAAGCAGTGGATTTCTCTGGTCCTCTTTAATTATGGACTTTTCTTCAAGGAATTTGTCCAAACCTTTTTTAAACCCAGCTACACTAACAGCTTTTACTACATCCTCCGTTAATGGGATTACAGAGTTTGATTACTCACTAAGAGAAAATATATTCTCTTATTAGTCCTAAATGGGCTACATTCTAGCTTCATTGCGTGTCCTAGTCTTTCTACTTTTTGAAGCAGTAAACAACTGATCTATGTCTACCTGTTCCACTCCATTCATTGATTTATAGACCTCTATCATATCTCCCCTTGGCCGTCTCTTTTCCAAGTTGAAGAGCACTAACCTTTTAAGCCTCTCCCCATAGGGGTGTCTTTCCATCCCCTTTACCATTTTGGTGTCTCTTCTCTGTACCTTTTCTAATTCTGCTATATCCTTTTTAAGATATGGCGACCAGAACTGCACACAATATTCAAGGTGCGGTCGCACCATGGAACGATACCAAGGCATTAAAATATATTTGGTTTTGTTCTCCATTCCTTTCCTTATGATTCCTAGCATTCTATTTGCTTTCTTGGCTGCCACTACACACTGGGCAGAGGATTTCAATGTATTATCTATGACCATGCCTAAATCCTTTTCCTGGTTCGTGGTTCCTGAACCTTGCATCATGTAACCATAGTTTGGGATGTTCTTCCCTAAGTGTATAACTTTGCACTTGTCCACATTAAATTTCATTTGCTATATGGACATCCACTCTTTCCAATTTATCAAGGTCCTCTTGAAATTTTTCACAATCCTCTTGTGTTTTAATAACTTTGAATAATTTTGTGCCATCTGAAAATCTGATCACCTCGCTCACTCCCATGTCATTTATGAAGATGTTAAAAAGCAGCAGGTACTCCACTATCCACCTGGGGTACTCTACTATTCACCTTTCTCCATTGAGAAAATTGGCCATTTAGCCCTACTCTTTGCTTTCTATCTTTTAACCAGTTCCTAATCCACAATAGTAAACTATCTCCTCTTATCCCATGACTTAATTTCACCAAGAGTTTCTCATGAGGGATCTTGTCAAAGGTTTTCTGAAAATCCAGATACACTATATTGACTGGCCATTGTCTACCTTTTTATTCACACCTTCAAAAAAACAGATTAGTAAGACAAGACTTTTCTTGGCTAAATCCATGTTGGCTTTCTCCCATTAAGTCCTGGTTATCTATATGTTCAGTAATTTTATTATTTATAATAGTTTCTACCATTTTGCCTAGTATGGACGTCAGGCTCACCGGTCTGTAATTTCCTCGATCACCCCAAGAACCCTTTTTGAAAACTGGCGTTAGATTGGCTGTTCTCCAATCTTCAGGTACTATAGATTACTTTAATGATAGTTCTCAGATTACTAATAGTAGGTCTGCAATGTCATTTTCAGTTCTTTCAACATCCTCAGATATATACCATCCAGTCCAGGCGATTTGCTACTCTACAGTTTATCAAATACTTGTAATATATCTTCCCAGTTTATCACTATTTCTTTCAGCTGTTCCGATACATCACCTTTAAAAACCATTTCAGGAATGGGTAACATCCCTACATCTTCTTTAGTAAAGACTGAAGCAAAGAATTCATTCAGTCTCTCCGCTACTGCCTTGTCCCCCCTTAGCATCCCTTTTACCCCTCTGTCATCTAATGATCCAACTGACAGATTTTTGCCAGGTCATCCTGGAGCTCTTGTATCTCCTTAATGAGCAAATCTAGCTTATGTAATTTAGACTGAAACATCACGGTCGCATCAATTTGCTTACTGATGTTTATTTCATTCTCAGTAACTCTTGCATCGAGCGCTTTGAGCTCCTGCTCAATTTCTCCCACTGCCTTGCTGAATTCTCCCTGAAACAATTTTAACTCTAAGAACATTTCCAGAAAGTTCACCTTGGTGACACAGCCACCCAGTGCTGGAGTTCTATCTTGCGTTGAGGCCGTCCCATTACTGTCCACCCCAGTACGAGGCTCCACCAGTCCATCTTTTGGGTTCCAGCCAAAACTTTGCTAAGGTCTCTGCATAACTAGCCTTAGCTTTCATGTTCTTTAATTATAGCAGGGTTAGGAAGCTATAAAAAAAACTTGAAAAGATGAAAGATGGAGCAATTAAGCAGAGATCTAGGCATAAGGCCCATGTGTTTGGCCACGTTGCTCCATGAATGGAGGTCACTTCCTCACAGGGGCCCATAATCCCCTCAATGGTAATGCAGATCTGAAGGAGCACCAGGAGAAATTCCAGCAATAATGAGTAGTCCATTTAATGATAAACGTTCAGCAATTTCCTCTTCAACCATCTGGAGCAGAGTCTAGAGTTGGGCATTACCATAACACTCCTAAGGCACAAGCAGTCCTCCTAAGCCATCTCCATAGTATTGTAGCTGTGCTTCAACCAAACTAGTAGGAAAAAGGGAACGCTAAGTGCCATTCATCATAAAAATAGTACTTAACCGTCTACATACACATGCTCCACCTTTTGCGCTCCTCCATGGTTGGTCTGCAGTGATCCAAGAGGTTATTTCAGCTTCCGCATGTGTGTTCTGCAGAGTTCGGAAGCACCTGCATCAGCGCAGTCACCAGTCCAGTCCACACCAGCCTCATCTGATTTGGGCATGTGTACTGCGAGCTGTATTCTGGGAGCCAAGGCAATATCAAACCTAAGGTCTATGCCTCGCCATATTTGCTTTGTTCAGAGCGCTGCTGCCACGAGGGTCTTTTGGGGCCACACAGCATAGGCTGCTGACAAATCGGGGCTCTCAGCATCACCAGGAAACAACTTGATTGTCTGTAGCGGACCCCTGTGCATGGCCCAGGTTGCTTCACAGGCAGAAAGTTCTACTTTTCAGGCATCATAAAGTGCTTTGGGAGGGGATATTTAGTGAGTTTTGTCATATGGTAGTGAAAGCTTATGGATCAAGTGGCCATTTTGTACGGATTTGCCAGAGTCTCCCAGTACGCCTACTTCTAAAGCAACTGAATTCAGGCTCTTTACACTTTTTCTTCCTCTCTATAAAGCATTTCACCATTCTCTCTTTCTCCCCTTCAAGGCTCATCTCAATCAACTGACTTATCTTAGTTTAACATCTCTTTCTGCATATCAGTGTTTTTAGGGAATAGACACCCTCATAATCTCCTTGAAAACAGAAGTACTCAAGAATGTACATCTTCTATTTACTCCTATGAAGAGAGGCTAAAAAGGATAGGGTTCTTCAAGCTGGAAAAGAGACGGCTGAGGGGAGATATGATAGAGGTCTATAAATAAATGAATGGAGTGGAATGGGTAAACAGATTGATTACATCATCAGAATATAAAAAGACTAGGGGACATGCAATGAAGCTACAGGGTAACCTATTTAAGACTAATAAGAGAAAATATTTTTTTCACTCAACGTGTAATCAAACTCTAGAATTTGTTACCAGAGGATGCAGTAAAAGCTGTTAGTGTAGCTGGGTTTAAAAAAGGTTTGGACAAGTTCCTGGAGGAAAGGTCCATAAACCATTATTAAAGGGACCCAGGATATCACTGCTTGACTGAATACAGACACTGAGGAACCTGTGTCTTTTGGAGAGACTGCTAGGTATTTATGACCAAGATTGGCCACTGCTGGAAACACGATACTGGGCTTGATGGACCATGGTCTGACCCAGTATGGCATATCTTATGTTCTTATTGTTGTTCTTGAAGAGCTACTTCCAGTGACATCAGCTATCAAGTGACACCATAAGAATAGTATCCAACTCCACCCAACAGCTCAGGGTCAAGGAGTGCCATTCTGCTTACTCTGGCCAGTGGCTCTCAGAGATCTGAATTCATTAAAAAAATCATACAATAGGCCTAGAGAGCTATTTTCCATAGTCAGACAATTAACCAATAACGAGCAAAATTAACCAATGAAATCACAGACATCTCAGTTCAAACCCTAGCTAATCACTATCAAAACAAATCAAAGAAACCCGCCATGCCCCCAGAAAATATCAACATCTCTTATCAACCTGTAGATGAATGGTCAGAATTTTACCCCATTTCAAAAGTGTCATTAAAAACAATCATCTCCGGCCTAAATACCACAACTTCGTATTTAGATCCATGCCCAGTATCATGGATAAAAAACACACTACCAACCCTACTATCCTATATTCTCCCAATAGTAAACCTCTCACTTACACAAGGATACCTTCCATCCCTGCTCAAACATGCACAAATACGCCCAATTTTAAAGAACAGCAAACTAGATAAAACATCTCCTACATCATATAGGCCCATCTCTAGCATACCATTCTTGGCCAAAATAATTGAAAAGGTAGTGCAACTACAGACACAGGAATTTATAGACTTATCTTACCCACTAGATGAACAACAATATGGATTCCGGCCCCGCCATGGAGTAGAAACACTTCTAACAGTATTAATAGATACACTCCTAAAAGGAATTGACAATCATAAACAGGCGTTCATCCTCCTTTTCATTGATATATCAGCGGCTTTTGATAGCGTGCATCACTCAATTTTGCTCAACAACCTAAGACAGCTAGGCATAAACTCTACAGTACATAAATGGTTCGCCTCATATTTAAATAACAGAACACAAAATGTAAGAACAGGTAATCAAACATCCAACACATACAAACAAGAAATAGGCTTACCACAGGGTTCAGCGCTTTCAGCCCTACTTTTCAATATCTATATAAAACCGGTCTGCAATATCTTTAAAAAATTTGGAGTACAATATCACCTTTATGCGGATGATATTATGATGTACATACCTTTTACGATTCCTAACCTACCGATTCAACTACTATCAGACTGCTACAATGAAATTACATACTGGCTAAAAACCCAAAACCTCCATATAAACCATGCTAAAACCGAAGTCTTAATCGTAACAAAAAACCAATCATTTATTCCTCCAACCCACATAACACTACAAAACCAAGAAATTAAAATAAAAAATGAAATAAGATATCTAGGTGTCATTTTAGACACAAACATTACTATGGAAACGCACATTAGAAATACCTTAAAGAAAATCTACTTCAAACTTAAAATCCTCAAACAATTACGCCCCCTTGTATTTATACAAGATTTTATCAATATAACACAGGCTACCATAACTCCCCACTTCGATTTCGCCAACTTAATACTTATAGGCATTTCAAAACAAAACATCAAAAGAATCCAACTTGCGCAAAATGCAACAGCTAGAATTATATTAAAGATAAATTCACTCCAACACATTACACCGATACTAGCATCCCTTCACTGGTTACCAATACAAAGCAGGATAACCTACAAAACAATAATAACTACATTCAAAGCCCTAAATGAAATGGCCCCGAAAACACTATGTAATCTAATAAGCAAAGAACCACCTAAGCCCACTCATAGAAAAGGACAATCAAATAAACTAAAGATTCCAAAAGAATATATAAGAACTCACAAATTTACAAATAGAGCCTTTTCCCACATAGCCCCAACAGTCTGGAACTCGCTACCAGAGGACTTACGATCACTAACAGAGATAACGGAATTCAGAAAAAAATTGAAAACGTATCTATTCACTAAACACTATAATACCATGGAAAACCTTCCACCCAACTTAGATAAAGGCTAAACATGAACCTGCCCACATCAAGCGTATACTCCCTCCTACAAGAGATAACATACAAAACTTAACTGAATGAACACGCCACTCCAATGCACTGATACCCTACTTGTGTATATAGTTGCAACGGTTATGATCTGCCTTTGCGGTAGAGACAGTACTTTTGTTTAAATTATTACACAATCTGTGTTAGTTGATTTATTCTGCCTAGTTTTTAAACCCTATGTTATGCAAGTTAAGATGTTCTATGTAAAAAGTTCTAATGTTCTATGTAAAACAAGCTCTGCATTGTTAACTGTTGTTAATTGTACACCGCAACTGATCGCTGGAAGATGCGGTATATAAATAAGTGTTAAATAAATAAATAAATAAAAACCTGGAAAAATGTGCTGCCATTATTTTCAAAGAAGTAGAAATTTCTAGTAACAAATACATTTTTTCTTTACATATATTTTTAAGCTCAGCAGTTTTCTGATGCCCCTTAGGGCTTCCAGTTCAATCAGAATCCATTTCTATTGTGCTACAGCACAATGAACCCTCATTCCTAACTATCCCATGAGAGAGGGGAGTTTCCCCTATTTTACAGGCCAACCCCCCACCCCTCCAACCTCCCCTACTAGTCAAACCATTACAATGACAGTCCTTGGCCAAAGGTCACAAACCAGAGCTCCCTCCAGAACCCTGTATATGCAAACTATACATCTGGCAGCCAAGAGTCATTCTCCCCTGATGTTGTGATGATGGCATTTGTAGCATCTTCAGCCCTGTGTGGCCTAGAAAACTGAAGACCAGACCCAAGAATCAAAACTGTCCTCTGCATGACATTTGTTGGTATTGCCACTGAGTTCTCAGCCTGGCTCCTAAATGTTTTAACAATCAGATTGTAAAAATACTTACTAGAGTAAAGGCAGCAAAATATATAATTACCAGGCAACATATGTCTGACTAGCATAGGCATCATCAATACCTGGTAAAGTCCTTTAGTCCACCTTCAATCAATTAACAAAATTACTCATTCAATGTTTCTAACTCGTAATATATGGAATTCCTTCAGGTGATGCAAGGTGAAGGCCGTACATGGCCGGGTTGGAGAGGGGATGGCTGAACAGGTGCAGTACAGTACAGCAAGGCCAGAGCCCTTCAGACTTACCCCAAGTAGATGAATGAGAAAAAGAAAAGCAGAAGAAGAGAGGAAATGATCAGCCAACCATGGATCACCTGTAAGAGAGAAACTTTTATCCATCCACAATCTCTCTGAAGAGCCCAAAAGTCACTACTGACAGCCTCACTACAAAATCTTGGGTGCTGTGACCTAACTGCACCCTTATACAAAAAAGCGTAGCTACTCACCTATAACAGGCATTCTCCAGGGAGAGCAGGAATCAGTCCTCACATATGGGTGACGTCCTTTGGGAGATGCACCAAGCATGCGTGGTCCCCTTCTCGCCCAATGGTGCCATCTTGTCTCATAACTCAAAGGCAAAAAATGACAAAAAACAACTTCATGGAGAGCAGGGAAGGTTGTGAGGACTGATTCTTGCTGTCCCCCGGAGAACACCTGTTACAGGTGAGTAATTATGTTTTCTCCAGGACCAAACAGGAAGTCAGTCCTCGCATATGGAACTCCCTAGCTACAGGCTACCGAAAACATGTAAAAAACCACAAGTGACCAGGAAAAGGTGAGCTGTGAGCAGCAGCAATGAGTTATTGAGAAGACAGACTCCTAAGCAGCCCAAGTGTCCAGCGAGAAACCAGCACTGCAGTAGCCTGAACACACAAGGGCTGGAGGGCAGGAGTTGTCTAAACCCTGAATATAAGAACATAAGATATGCCATACTGGGTCAGACCAAGGTCCATCAAGCCCAGTATCCTGTTTCCAACAGTGGCCAATCTAGGTCATACTACCTAGCAGTTTCCCCAAAAGATGACGGAGTACCACCTGGCCAAAGGCACTGTCCCCACGGGACTCCCTCTCCAGGTAGTAATGATCTGTGAAGGTATGGATTGAGGACCAGGTGGCGGCCCGTCAGATTTCTGATAAGGGAACGGTACACAGGTTTGCCACAGATGTCGCCATGGCCCAGTGCTCCAGAAAGAGCACAGTCTGCTCATAGGCAAGGGCAATGCAGACCACCACCCAGGTGGACAGAGTACTGGGGTCATAGGAGACGAAAAGCTATGAGCTCTGCGATGGCCCTGGGCACGCTGGAGGCAGAATGAGGACAGGTCCTTCTTACAGACCAGGATATGAAGGACAGTCTCTGCCCTGCTGGCGTGAGGCTGCAGAAATAAGGTGGAGAGCCCCATCTCGAGGTGGAAAGGGGACACCACTTTCGGAATGAACTTGGCGTGCATGCAGAGCATGACCCTGTTCTTATAGAACCTCATGTAGGGTACACATCCACCACCAACACCTGGAGCTTGTTGACCCTGCGAGCAGACGTGCGTGCCAAGACCAAGACCACGACCACGACGTTACAAGAAAAGGTACCGTAGGTGGCAGGTAGCCAGGGGCTCAAACGGTGGGCTAGCACCACATTGAGGTCCCACTCTGCTGCTGGCGGGCAGACAGGAAGCTTGGATAACAAGAGACCAAAGCAAGAAGCAGGTCACGAGAGGTTGGATGGAGAGGGGCTTGATAAGGCAGTGGTGTGCTGCAAGTGCACTCAGGTGGACCCTGACCTAGTTGGACTTCAGTCCTGCTTAAAGACAGTGAAGCAAATATTGCAGCACAAACTCCACAGAGCATGAGAATGGGTTGACCCATTGCTCCGTGCATCACAGTGAGAATCTGCGCCACTTGAAGGCGTAAGCCCATCTTGTGGAGGTCCTATGGGAGGCCAGGAGGACATACTCCACCTCCCCTGAAAAGGTGGTGTTGCAGGTGGTGACGGAAGGCTCAGAGGGCCAGGGATATGGCCCAAAGCTCCAAGGCTACCCTTTCAGCAGCCAGGCTGTTAGCGTCAGAGACCCCAAATTGGGATATAGGAGGGAGCCCTCCTCCTGCGACAGCAGCCCCAGGGCATTCCCCCAGGGGGCCAGGTGCACCATGGATAAGCGAAGAAGCAGTGGGAACCACGTTTGCTAATAGTATTAGCAATGCCTTATTGTACTGAGCCTTGACCAAGGTCTTGGCAATCAGTGGCATGGATGGGAAGGTGAAAAGAAGGCTCCCCCATCCATGGGATGAGGAATGCATCCGCTGCTACCTGGGATGGGTGTGGCTGCCTGGAGCAGAAGTGGGGCAGCTGGGCGTTGGCCAGACTGGTGAAAAAGTCCCTCTGTGGAGTCCCCCAGAGCTGGAAGAGCCATTAGACCACTCTTGGGTCTAGCCGCCACTCTGAGCTCTAGCCACCACTCGTGCAGCGGGAGGACCCTGCTCAGTCTGTCTGCCAGAGCGCTGTCCTGGCCCGGCAGATACACTGCTCACAGGAGCATCCTGTGGCAGTTCGCATACAAGCGGAGAGCTACTGCCTCTTGGCAGAGGGTGTATGACCCTGTGCCCCCCTGCTTGTTGACGTGAAACATCACCACTGGACCAACACTAAATGGTATTGCAGGTGGTGACAGAAGGCTCAGAGGGCCAGGGATATGGCCCAAAGCTCCAAGAGTTTGATCTGTTACAGACTGTCCATCTGCGACCAACTGCACTGAGTACAGAGGCTGTCGCAGTGGGCTCCCCAGCCTAAGAGGGAGGCATTCGTGGTTAGGACCCTCTGGGGGGGCAGGGGCCTGGAAGGGCATCCCAGCCAGGAAGTGCTGGGGGGCTTGCCACCAGGTGAGAGAGTTGGCCAGTTGACCACCACCCCTGTCCCACAGTCGGCCTGTGGCCTGGACTCATTGGGAGGGGAGGCCCCATTGAGCTGCCCTCATGTGAAGGCGGACAACTGCCATAACAAACTGCGAACGCCCCGTGACCCAACAGGCGGAGCAGGAGGCAGGTGGACATTGAGTGTCGGCAGTGCATGGCTGCGGCCAGCGCCCTGAGGCAATCAGCCCTGTCCCAAGGGAGAAAGACCTTGCCCTGATCAGTATCTAGCTTTGCCTTACAGACTCCATACACTGTGTCGGAAGGACATGGGGTCTATTATGAACCCCAACTGCTGCAGGATGAGGATGGTGCACGCCATTGCGTGTTGCACCTCTGCAGCAGTGCAGCCTCTTACAGTGCCTTGCGAAAGTATTCATCCCCTTGTTTTTTTGTCCTCTTTTGTCATATTACGTATAACCTGGAATGAAAATGGAGGTTCATTTGGATGTTAGGTAATGGACCTAACAATATAGTCCAAATTGGTGAAGTGAAATGACAATAAACTACCTTGTATATATAAAAAAAAAAAAAGTAAAAAACTGAAAAGTTATGAGTGTATTCATCCTTTTTGCTATGAAACCCCTAAATAAGATCTGGTTCAACCAATTAACTTCAGAAGTCACATAATTAGTTGATTAGGGTCCACCTGTGTGCAATCAGTGTCACATGATGCCTGTATAAATATACCTGTTCTGAAAGGCCCCCGACTGCAACACCACTAAGAAGGCAACATGAAGAACAAGGAGCACTCCAAACAGGTCAGAGACAAAGTTGTGAAGTACAGATCACAGTTGCATTATAAAAAAATATCCCAAATTCTGAATATCCCACAGAGCACCATTAAATCCAATATAACAAAATAGAAAGAATATGGCACCACTACAAACCTGACAAGAGAAGGCTGCCCACCAAAACTCACAGACTGGACAAGGAGGGCATTAATCAGAGATGCTACAAAGACACCAAGGATAACACTGAAGGAACTGCAAAGATGCACAGCGGAGATGGGAGTATCTGTCCATAGGACCATTTAAGCCATACACTCCACAGAGTGGGGCTTTATAGAACAGTGGCCAGAAGAAAGTCATTGTTTAAAGAAAGAAATAAACACGTTTGGAGTTTGCACAACAGCATGTGGCAGACCCCCCAAACACATGGAAGAAGGTTCTCTGGTCGGACGAGACGAAAATTGAACTTTTTGGCCATCAAGGGAAACGCCATGTGTGGCGCAAACTCAACACATCCCATCACCCCCGAGCGCCCCATTTCCATAGTGAAACACGGTGTTTGCAGCATCAGGCTGTAGGGATGTTTTTCATTGGCAGGGACAGGAAAACTGGTCAGGATTGAAGGAACGATGGATGGTAGGTACTAAATACAGGGCAATTCTTGAGGAAAACCTTTTCAGTCTGCCAGAGATTTGAGACTGGGGCAAAGGTTCACCTTCCAGCAGGACAATGACCCTAAACATACTGCTAAAGCTGGTTTAAGGGGAAACATTTAAATATCTTGGAATGGCCTAGTCAAAACCCAGACATCAATCCAATTGAGAATTTGTGGCATTACTTGAAGATTGCTGTACACCAACACATCCCATCAAATTTGAAGGAGTTAGAGCAGTTTTGCCTTAAGGAATGGGTGAAAATCCCAGTGGCCAGATGTGCTAAGCTAGCAGAGATATATCCCAAGAATCTGCAGCTGTAATTGTAGCAAAAGGTGGCTCTACAACGTATTGACTTTGGGGGATGAATACATATGCACACTCCTGATTTCAAGGGGGGGGGGTTGTCTTAATTATTGTTTGTGTCACAATAAAGGATATTTTGCACCTTCAAAGTCATAGGCATGTTGCGTATATCACATTGTGCTAACCCCCAAAACTCCATTTTAATTCCAGATTCTAATGTGTCAAAACAGGACAAAGACAGAGGTGATGAATACTTCTGCAATGCACTGTATGAGCCAGTCATCCAGGTAGGGGAAGACGAAGGCTCCCTGAAGACGAAGGCAGACCGTGACCCTTGATGCAGAGGCCAGCCCAAAGTGTAGCATCCTGTACTGGTAGTGGCCACGTCCTACCACAAACCTGAAGTATTTCTTGTGGTTGGGATGGATGAGGATGTGTGTGTATACACATCCTTTAGGTCCAAGGAGTATAGCCAGTCTCCCAGCTGGAGGTATGGCAGCAGTGTTCCAAGGGAGAGCATTTCGAACATCTCCGTCACCAGGAACCTGTGTAGATCCCACAGATCCAGAATGGGCCGGAAGTCTCCAATTCTCTTGGGTATGAGGAATTACTGGGAGTAGAATCCCTTGCCCTTGAGGTGTGTAGGCACTGGTTCCACGCATTGTCCTCGAGAAGGACTGCGAGCTCTTGCAGTAGTAAAGTCTGGTGGAGGGGAGTTCTGGGTGGCTCTCCCAGAAAGAACGGAGGGAGCACCTGTGTCAGGTGGAGGCGGTAACCCTCCCTCACCATCTGCAGTGCCCAGGAGTTTGTGGTGATGGATGGCCACTGGTGGATGTAGAGGACCAGATGTTCCCCTGTGGGCTGCTGGGCTGTGTCTCCTGGGAGGCTATGTCCAAGAAGTCAAAAGCCCCCGCCAGGCTGGGCCAGAGTCGGTGCCTGGGATTTGGGAACAGGCTTACGAGGGCCATGCCCCAGTCCCTTGGCCTGCTGCCCCTGTTGAGGAGCTGGGAAGGCCTGGTACTGAGGGTAGTTTCCATAAGCCTTCCTCTTCTTTGGGTAGGGGTTTTTACCCAAAGGCTTCTGTCAGGAAGGGTCCTCTTCAGGAACTCTGACTCCAACTCTGCAGCCTTACCTGTCATGGGTTTGCCGAAGAGATTTTCTCCCTGCCAGGGGATATCAACCAATTTGTCCTGAACCCATTGCTCCAGGTTGGAGGACTGCAGCCAGGCCTGGTGTCAGGCGCCGATGCCCAACGCAGTTACTCTAGCCGCCAACGAAGCCTTCATAGGCTACCTGAGTCATATACTTGGAGCACTCTCTGACACTTGAGGCCAGGGTCCAGAACCGCTGCAGGGGGTCCTCAGAGAGATCAGCTGAGAACCCAGCGAGTTCCTTCGCCAGGTACATCAGGTACATGCCCATTTACAGCTGGTATGTCTGGATCCGGCCAATGAACATCAAGCCCTGATAGAACTTTCTGCCCAGGGCATTCAAGGCACGGGCCTCTACCCAGGGGCACCGAGAAGTGTACCTTCTGGCTGTTAAGGAGATGCATGCCCAACTCCACCACAGTGAAGTTGTGTGGCAGCTGTGCTTTTTTGGAAGCCAAGGCTCCGGTGGAGCCAGTACACCGAGTCCAACAGTCTGCTCGATATGGGCACCGATGCGGGGGTCTCCCATGTGCGTAGGAGCACCATTCCAGGATTGGGAGAACAGGCACTGAGTGCCTCCTTCGGAGGGGCCTCGTACTGGAGAATCTCGTTCCTCGATCTGAGGGTCCTTCTCCAACTTGGTCTCGCAGGTCAGTGTCTTGGCCATGTCCCACACGAAGTCTAGGAAAGTCGTGTCCTCAGACAGGGACAGACACCGGGTCTTGGTGGGAGACGGGTCGGAGAGCACCTCCCAGTGACAATGGTATCCGGGCACTCACTATCCTTGGTCTCCGGATCCAACTTGTAATCTGTGGAGGTGTTGGGGACTGTCCAGACTCCGGGGTCAGGCCCCAAACCCGACAGCCCTCGCCCCCTTAAGCCCTGCAGTCAGAGCCGTGGGCACTTATCAGGGATGATCTCGGTACTGAGAACCAGAACAGAGATCAGGAGAGACGTCAAGGAACCTCTTAAGGCTGGTGGCACTCAAGGATTGGCTCGATGTCCAGGGAATTCCTCGAGGTCAAAGGCCCGGTAGTTAGGCTTCGTAGCCTTCGGTGCCGGCACCAAGGGACTCTGGCCCTACGCTGGCTCCGTCGAGGGGCAGTACTCGACCAGGATGGCCTCGGGGGTCTGACGGATGTCAACAATTCCCATCGGGGTATTTTGGTCAGCTGCTCCCACTCCTTTCCCTCGGACTCATGATGGAGACTGCAGGCCTGGGGCCAGTGGGACTTGTCCACTTTCCCAGACTCGTCCACCGACACGATCCTCAAGGGTTTCCGGTTCTTCTTGGATTCTTCCTCCGGGATCTGGCTGGAGGACCTGCAGCCTCGGGATTCCGAGGCAGCATGGTCTCCCCGGGGTTCCAGAGGGGGCCCTGGCATGCAGTGTCGCCGGGGACTCCAACGCAGGGTCCATCTTGTGGAAGAAGGACTCCTGGTGTTGCTGACGGTTCTTGATGGCCTTGGAGGTCATCTTCTTGCACAGACCATAGTCCAAGGAATCATGTTCTGGCCCAAAGCATCAGAGGCAGCAGTCATGTGGGTCGGTATGTGACATGGTATGTGCGCATCGTTAACATTCTTAAAGCCACTGGCTGAGGTCATGGTGAAGGTTGAAAGCCTCAGGCCCAGCCAGGGAAAAATGGCATGAAGCCAGTCAAGAAGCTCTCTAAGAAAAAGGAGAAAAATATTAACGGACCAGAGACGCGATGCTGAGGCAAGTGAGCTTGAAGGTGGGAAAAGGAACCGGTACCCGACTGGAGATGGAAAAAATAAAATCAAGAGAAAAAGGTATAATTAGACTTACCTGCTAATTGTTGTTCCTTGAGGAACTCCAGTCCAGTCCCGGAATCTCTGGGATCTAGGTTCCTCCAGCAGCTTGGAGACTGAACAATGACATTCTTTGATGTCACCAGTACAAGTACCCTAGGGACCGCCTCCTTGCTCCAGTTTACCTACTGACAAAGCAGACTCACCAGAGCAACAATTAAGTAGCTTAAAAAGATATTAAACTTTAACAAACCATAATAACATTAACAGATTTTAATTATAAATTAAGACACATAATGTGTCCTTAAAGAAACATTATAACATTCCTATTATAGTCTGCCCCCGTCTCAACAGAAATATAATAGTTTACAAAGATCCCCCAAAAATATCTCCCCCCAAAATGGGCCATTAAACATAACATGACCATACTATACCTCTTAGCTTCAGGACTGTAATCCAGGGGGGGGATGCGGGACTGGACTGGAGTTCCTCAAGGAACAACAATTAACAGGTACGTCTAATTTCACCTTCCTTATCGTCTCTCCAGTCCAGTCCTGGAATCTCTGGGGATGTAACAGAGCAGTAAAGACTCTAATGGGTGGGACCTGCTAAACCAGCCTGAAGCACTGCCAATCCAAAACAGGTATCTTTTTGCCTGTATATCCAATCGATAATGTTTCACAAAGAAATTCAACGAAGACCAAGTAGCCGCTTTACAGATCTCCACAGGCGGCACTGAACTATACTCAGCCCAAGACGCAACTTGCACTCTTGTTGAATGCGCTTTAAGCCCATCAGGTATTGTCCTACCCTTCAACAAATACGCTGAAGCTATAGTTTCCTTGATCCACCTGGCAATCGATGCTTTGGAAGCTGTGTATCCCTTTCTTGCACCTCCAAAAAGAACAAACAGTCTATCTGTCTTACGGAATTCCTGTGTCCGCTTTAAATGCATCTTTAAAGCTCTACGAACATCTAAAAGATGCAACCTTTTGAACTGAATCTCCTTGTCAGTATTTTGAAATACTGGTAAAGAAACTTCCTGACTGACATGAAAAGCCGACACCACTTTGGGTAGAAATGAAGGTACTGGTCTCAAAACCACTTTCCTCTCATAAAACAACAGAAAAAAGTTTTCCTACAAGACAATGCCTGAAATTCAGAAATTCTTCGCGCCGATGAAATAGCTACAAGAAAAACTACTTTGAGCGAAAGATCTTTTAATGACGCTCGTGACAAAGGCTCAAACGATTCCCGTACTAAAGCCTCCAAAACCAAATGAAGATCCCAAGATGGAACGCATGGTCTACACGGCGGCCTCAATAGAGAAACCGCTCTCAAAAAATGCTTCACATCCGGATGCGCACCTAGCACCTCACCATTTATTCTTCCTCTATAATAAGAGAGACTGTCAGCTGCACCTTTAATGAAGCAGCTGCTAAGCCTTTCTCAAACCCATCTTGCAAAAAAGATAGAATTTGAGAAATAGAAGCTTTTAATGCCTGAAAACCTTTATCTTCACACCATGCTTCGAATATTCTCCAAATTCGAATATATGCCAAAGAGGTAGACCTCTTCCTTGCTTTCAACAAAGTGGAAATCACTGCCGAAGAGTAACCTCTGGCCTTTAACCTTGCCCTTTCAAGAGCGAAGCCGTAAGCGAAAATCGAGCCACCTGTGGCATGTGACGAGGACCCTGACGCAACAGATCTTCTCTCATTGTTAAAAGCCATGGCCGGTCTACTAATAACCTTATGAGATCCACGTACCATGGTCGTCTTGGGCAATCTGGCGCTATCAATATTCTTTGAAGAACACGCCCTATCAGTACCCACGGAGGGAAGATGTACAGAAGTTGTCCCTCTGGCCACCTTTGAATGAGAGCGTCCAGGCCCTCCGACATTCTCTCCCATCTCAGACTGAAAAACCGATTGACTTTTGCCAACTCAAAGGTTGCCATGAGATCCATTATTGGAACTCCCCAATGATTTATTATCAGTTGGAATACCTGCGAATGCAGAACCCACTCTCCTGGATCCACTCTTACCCGACTTTAAAAAAATCGGCTTCCACGTTGTCCACTCCTGCTACATGAGCTACAGACAAAGCTTTTAAATTCCTCTCGGCCTAAACGAACAGCTGCACGGCTTCGGCCTCCAGAGAGACACTGCTTGTGCCGCCTTGACGGTTGATGTAAGCAACTGCGGTCACATTGTCTGATAGAACACGAACTGCCTTCCCCTGAAGATAACACTGAAACGCTTGTAGAGCCAAGGTTACCGCCCTCAACTCCAATCTGTTGATTGACCAAACTTCCTCCTGAACGGTCCACTGACCTTGAACAAACTTTCCATTGAAGTGAGCTCCCCAGCCCACAAGACTGGCATCCGTCGTAACAGGAATCCAAACAGGCGATTCTAGCTGCATTCCTACCTCTAGAATCCCTCGTTGTATCCACCATTGTAGATCTCGATGGGTCTCCGGAAGGCAGGGTAACCTCCTTGAGAGAGGATCTTTCTGATGCGACCACCTCCTTAGTAACGCTCTCTGTAACGGTCTCATATGAGTTCTTGCCCATGGGACTAAGTCTAACGTTGCTGCCATGGTTCCGAGCAACTGCAAATAATGCCATGCAGTGGGATTTTCTCTGCTCAAGAAACTCCGCACCAGATCTCTCAACGCTAGTGCTTGCGATTGAGGAAGAAACACCCTTCCTATTCTCGTATCGAAACGAGCTCCCAGGTGTTCTAAATTCTGTGAGGGAATCAACTTGCTCTTTGCCATATTGACAACCCAACCAAGACTCTGTAAAAATTCCACTACTCTGGTTGTTGCCAACTCGCTTTCTTTTTGGACTTTGCCCAAATCAACCAATCGTCCAAATATGGGTGAACTAGACTTCCTTCTTTTCTCAATGCTGCCGCAACGACCACCATTACCTTGGTAAATGTTCGCAGAGCCGTTGCTAAACCGAATGGCAACGCTTGAAATTGGAAATGACCCATTGGAACCGCAAATCTCAAAAATTTCTGATGCTCCAGATGAATGGGGATGTGTAGATATGCCTCTGTCAAATCCAGAGACGTAAGAAACTCCCCTTTTCTTACTGCATTATTACAGAACTCAGTGTTTCCATGCGAAAATGAGTTACCCGAAGGCAGCGACTGATCTTTTGAAGATCCAAAATTTATCGAAAAGACCCTTCTTTCTTTGAAACCACAAAATAAATGGAGTATCGACCGGAACCGCGTTGGCCCTGCGGCACCGGAACAGCTTTGAGATTCAAAAGTCTTTGCAAGGTTTCGCGCACTGCCGCACACTTGACGTGTGCCTTGCAAGGAGATTGAATGAACCAATTGACCACCGGGCGCTGAAGTTCCAGAGCATATCCTTCCCGAATGATCTCCAACACCCAGCGATCGGATGTGATCTGAACCCAGGCTGGATAAAACTCCCGTAGCCGACCTCCCACGAGTATAAATTCCACCTGGGCCCTCCTTATATCACTGTGATTTTCTAGGGTTTGAAGAAGAGGAAGTTGCAAATCCCCTATTTGCTCCTCGAAAACCCAGAAAACCCTGACTTCTAAAATATTGTCGTCCTCTCTGAAATTGTCCAAAACGTGTGGAACGAAAACAACAAAAATCTCTGAACTGACTTCTAGACACCTGAATTGGATGTCCTAGCTTCTGCCTGTCCTCTGGCAGCCTGCCGCCTTTAGACTTCCTTAAGTCTTTTACCAATTTATCTAAGTCCTCACCAAAAAGTAGTTTACCCCTTAAAGGGAAGTTTAGTGAGCCTTGCTTTAGAAGAAGCATCTGCCGCCCAGTTATGCAACCATAAATATCTTCTCGCTGCCACTACCAAGACCATACTCTTAGACAAACCCCTAATAAGGTCATAATGAATATCTGCTAAATAAGCTGCCCCAGTCTCTAAGCGGGACGCTTCTGTCGCAGAGTCTTCCACATTATCTCCATGTACACGCTGAGACCAACGAAGACAAGCTCTGGCTACCCAAGCTCCACAAATTGAAGCCTGAATGGATAAAGCATTGACATCAAACACCTGCATTAACAAAGTATCCAACTTTCTATCGTGGCTATCCTTGAGGGCGGTACCACCTTCCACAGGAATTGTAATCTTTTTGCTAACAGCCGAAACTGCTGCATCTACTTTGGCAGACTTAAACAATTCCTGATCCTGATCCAGTAAAGGATATAAACGAGCCATGACCCTGGACCCCTTTAGTCCAGCCTCAGGCATGTCCCATTCCTGCTGAATCATCTCCTTTATGACTCTGTGTAATGGAAAAGCCCTTTGTGTTTTTCTAAAAGCTTGCAACAAAGGATCCTCCAAAGTAGAGTCTTCATCTGGCCCAGAAACTGACATATTAAGTGCTTTAAGAGTTTCTATAATCAATGCAGGCAACTCATCTCTCCGGAAAACACAAACTACTCTCGCCTGGTCCTCCTGATCCGTGAGTTCTCCTTCTTCTAATTCCTCATCAACTTCCAACTCTGGATCCAAAAGAGCCAAGTGAATCTCTTCAGAGGTTATCGAATGCTCCTGTGGGTCCTTCCCTGTCTTAACCTTCTTAACAGGGACAACCCCCTCAGCAGAGGAGTTCCCGGACGTTTTTTCCCTCGAGATCCCCTCCTTCAGAGGGTAGTAGACCTTTTCCAAAAGGTTTGCTGCAGCAGAGATCCAAAATCTTGCGAAAACAACGCCGCCAAACCTTGCGGCACATCAGGAAGAGAAGGTGGTCCTGCCATAGGCTCTGGCAAGAGCTGCGGAGGCGAATTAACATCCAATAAAGATAAGGAAGCAAGTTTAGAACCTTCTGCAGTGGTTTCCAAAACATGTTCCATATCAGGGGACTCCTGAACGCAGGATTTACAAACCACCGAATCAGATAAAGGTCCTCTCCTAGAACCACAAACCAAACATTGCGGCTTAGAAGGCATTATATCACCAGAGCTCTAAAAAGACACTCCTAATTTAAATTTGAATAAACACAAAAATATCTTTTTTTTTTTACATGAACAATCTCAGCCAACAGCAGAAAATGAAAATAAATTAAAATAAAGCTATTACCTTTAGAAAGAAGCGTCAAAAAATGAAGCTTTTGCCTTCAAAGAAAACTCACTTACTGTTTGCCGTTTATTGTGCACGCGCCGAACAGCGCAGCCTGCACCGAAACCAACTGCCATCTCCAAACAGCTGCGCAGTAAAGAATTACTATCTTAGTGCTGCAGTGAGAAGAAAAAAAGCCCCAAATCACATCAGAACAGCCGGTTCACCCCATGCTAAGCAGTTTCAGCATCGAGGGAGAAACCGGAAGCGGCGGACAGCACAGAAGATAAAAACAAATTACATCCGCTCTGGCAGCAGAATCAGCTGTGCGGCTCTCCGAAACAGCACTCGGCTGTGACGATCCTGCCTTTCTTTTCGCTCCTCACCTAAAGTAAGTAGGTTTGGGAGACGAAAATCTTTGTTAAGTGAACTGAGCCGTCCAAATAAACAGATAAATAAACGCGGCTTTTGGCAGGCAGAATAAACGCGGCTTTTGGCAGGCAAAAAAGGAAAACAAAAAAAGAGAGAGGAGGGCACACCTCTGAAACTCTAAGCCCCTGCTACTCAATTGAAGAATGAAAAAATAAATCTAAGTAAATTAAATTGAAGGAAGACTGCTTAATTGTCCCTCCAGTGAGCCCAGACTTTCTAGGCTCATCAACCTCCATATGCTTGGAGACTGAACAAACTGGAGCAAGGAGACGGTCCCTCGGGTACTTGTACTGGTGACAAAGAATGTCATTGTTCAGTCTCCAAGCTGCTGGAGGAACCTAGATCCCAGAGATTCCTGGACTGGACTGGAGAGACAATAAGGAACCTAACACTTTTTCCAGGGAAAAACAGACACACTTCCGGTGGGCTCCGCAGAAAAAAGGAGACTGAGGTAAGATGGCACCCTTGGGCAGAAAGGGAACCATGCATGTGTGGTACATCTCCCAAAGGCTTTCTTTGAAAGCTGGGAAAAAGCTACCGTGCAGGCTCCGTCGGCACCAACATCACCCATATGTGAGGACTGACTTCCTGCTTGTTCCTGAAGAAAGACAGTAATACCATTCATGCATCAACTATTTTACCAAGGTATTTAAGCTGCTCTCTTGTAGTTCTGCTGAACCCCATGAAACGTAAGTTAGACAGACATTGTGGGGTTCATGTTATAAAGTCATTTCCATACATATATGGCAGTTTACACGCTAACGGTCTCTTATAAAATACCAACCTGGCACAGAAGTGCACATGTTGGCAGGCGTAACTGGGGGCACGGTCTGAGCAGAGTTCGCAAGTAAGCTCATTGATTATAAAATATATCTTAATTTACACTTACAGTACACACTTAAAGTATAGTCATATACATCTACCATAGAGCATGAATATCTGTGCCTGCATTTAAACATGGTCCCTGACACTTTTACTAATATTTTATAAAAATAAATTGATGCCTGCTTACCCTCTTATCCTAGGCACCCTGTTATAAAATTACCCCCAATGATCTCATGCAGAACAGCATTGATTATTTTAGATACTGTGTGATGTCATTTATGAAATCATAGCCAACATAAGACTAAGGAAATCCAGTATGAGAAACAGCAACATAAGCAGAATAAGAGGGCAGGTAAGAAGCTCAAGATCCATCTCACCTGTGACACTCCATTCCTCCTGCAGTTCTCTAGTCCACAGTTGATCTTTGGCTGTCCTTTCACCTGATAACCAGGAATCCTTTGGGCTTATCCCATAATTGCTTGGATTCCATCACTGTTTCTGTCTCTAACACCTCCTCCAGGAGGCCTTTCCATCCATCCACTATCATTTCTGGCTCCACACCAGTCTGTGGCCCTGGCCAGCAAGTTCCTGGCCACGACCACAGACTGCAGTACTCGTTTGGAAATTCAGTACATGTGCACTGTTTGCCTGGCCACTGTGGCTCATTTTTGGGTGAAGGCTGAAACTCTGTCTCCCTAGAGTAGCATCAACAGCTCTAGGTAGTTTATGGAGTAAAGTCTAAGCCTAGGAATCAAACCCAGTTCTTGAGTATTTTAATTACACTTTTCACTGTGGAGTTTTTCATGCTCACAATTTGTTTGGTTTTACAATCTATTGCTATAATTGGACTTTTACACAATATTCGCCACCTCCTGTCAAGCATTCCAGAAGTTAACCAGAATGACTTTATGAAGAAAAGAACCTGTAACTGCACGTTTCTCTGCTTTTTTGATTAAGACATGCTCAAGCTCCCATACCCATGACAATTTATCTGTTGCTACAGAGTCAGCTCTGCCTGCTGTAACCTGAATTAAATGGGCAAGGGATTTTAAAAAGCCAAGGTAATTCAACACATGATATTGCAACAATACCAAGGGATATAAAGGGCCTATCCTAACTAGAATACCCACACGCATTTGTGTAAGCATGTCAGTTTGAGTTTTACCTCTCATTTACCACCCACACAATGAAGTGAAATTCCTTGGACTGTCTAGAGCAGTGGTTCTTAACCCAGTCCTCTAGGACCCCCAGACCTGTCAGATTTTCAGGATATCCACAATGAATTTAAACATAATTGCATATGCAAATCTCTCGTGCATATTCATAACAAGAATCCTGAAAACCCAACTGGCCTAGTTGGGCCAGGAGGACTGGGTTGGGAATGGCTGGTCTAGAGATTGGGTAGGAAGCTACCTCAGAAGCTGCTCTAACTATCAGATTCTGCCCTCCAGAACAGCTTCAAACACACCTACTTCACTACATGCCCGAACCCTGGCAGATAGGAGAATCAGATATTAAAAACTGCTGTGTGACTCTTGATAGACAACAGTGCAGTAGAAAGAAAAGTCATATCTAATTAGTGCAAATGACAGAGCCCAACATTTTGCAATGCACAGCAGGTACTTTTTAAATCATAAAATTATGTTTAAATAAAAAAAAAATATTCCTATTCTTCAAGCTTTAAAAAGAGAGTTAAGCTCAGTACAAGGTGAACGCTCCATGACAAAAAGTATAACGAACCACAAAGCTACCTTTTACTCTGAGTGGCATTCAAAATACTTTATAATTACTAACAGACCTGTAATGTGGATCTTCAAGTAAAATGTTCTGACTAGAGTGCAGAACGAAGTGAAGGAATATGAAGACCCCACTGCTCACCTTATAACACCTGTACTTGTACAGCACAACCAGCAGGATAGTCATCACTATGATAACACTGATCATGATGGCAGCATTTAAAATGGAATTGAGGGCTCTCTCCCCCACGGTATCCGTATCCTCAGTAAAAGGAGTATAGATCCTAGAAAAAAGGAGAAGCCCATGGCTAGAGTCAGGCAAACGCCACACAAATTATTTTATTTACAGACCTCTAATTTGAGGTCTAATTTACAGACCTCTAAGTTTAAATATGTGCAAAAAAATTATGTAGAGGAATAACTCCAGATAGATAGCTAAATACCTCAAAGTATTGTTTGACTGATGTGACACTTTTAAAGCATGGGGGGGGGGAGGGGGCAACATGCCATAGACTGAATATTTCCAGATACCTTATCAACTATGTGGCTCAAGAACTTTTTAAAATGATGTTTCTTTTTGATTGGCTCAAGGATTTTGTCAGACAGAGGCCAGGAGTTTTAGGCTTAACTGAAATAGATGTGCCTCTTATACAGTGTTATAACCAATCGAATCTAAAAACTCAGGTAAGTATGGATAGGGGGAGCTGGAATCATTTTCATAATGGGGATGGAAAAAAATATGTTTTTTTCCTCCCATGTAAAATGGAAGCCTGCACTCTCGGGAAGAGCTGCAGCATCCAATGCACTCCTGCTTCGAAAACCTATGAACAAATGGCCGAAAAAGAGAGCGGATGTTATATCCCCAGTTCAAAAGTATGAATGTCTAATACATGCAAAGAACCAACAGAGCTCTGAGCTAATGGAAGAACCGCAACCCTTTCAAAGTCCCTCCAGCCTATCCAGGCAACAATGAAGCCCTCCCCTCCAATCTCACTACTTTCCAGTACTAGTTCAAGGTGAGTTACATTCATGTATAGTGGGTATTTCCCTGTCCCTGGAGGGCTTACAATCTCAGTTTGTATCCAAGGCAGTGGAGGGTTAAGTGACTTGTCCAAAGCCAAAAGGAGCACCAGTGGGATTTGAATCATGGTCTTTCTGGTCCCATGCTGCTGCCCAGCCTCTAAAACAGCAGCCAGTGACTTGGTCTTAGACTAGTCACTGAGGAAAAGCTAAGAAAATCCCCAATGTCCACCACATTCAGTAGCTGAAACTCTAGTATCCATTTCCCTTGACTGCTCTTTAAAAACTAGGCCAAAAAGCAGGAAAGGCAACATTTTACTTAGCAGTTTATGTCCTTTCCTTGAGTCCTGCTAGACCAGTCCAGACAAGTGGGTTGTGTTCCCCTACCAGCAGATTGGTGGAGATAAAGAACCAATGAAAAGCCCAGATTTCAATGACATCATTTCTATGCCTCTATTCACTCAGCCATCAGAGGTCCCTTCAGTATTCATCCCAAAGCATTGGGAGAAACATGGCAACCTCAGTCGTGGGTAAAAATGAGTAATCAACGGTAAAGAACTATCTACAGGAAAGAACAAACAGAAAGCTGCCCGAAGAGGATGAACCTGCAGAACCAAGTGAAAAAAAATCATAGCAGACCCAAGGGTACCGCAGCAGAAGGACTCAAAGAAAGGGCATTAACTGATAGGTAAAATGTCACCTTCCATATCATCCTGCTAGACCAGTCTAGACAAGTGGGATGTACCAAAGCTACAACACCACCAGGCAGGAAGAAGACACAGCAGCTTGCAAAACCCTTAAGTCAAAAGCAGTGTCTGCCCATGTGTGGACATCCAAGTGATAACGCTTGACAAAAGTAGAAAGTGATGCTCATGTTGCTGCCCAACAAATGTCTGCAGAGGCTATTGAGCTCTGTTCCGCCCAAGAAGATACTTGTGCTTGGGTAGAATGGGCGTGCAAACCCTCCGGAACTGGCCCATTTCACAACAGATCAACAGATGTGCAGAGGCAATGGCGCCTTAATCCAGTGCCCAAAGTCAACTTAGCCACCGTGTCACCATTGCACAGGCCAGCAAATAGCACAAAAAAATGGCCAGACTTACAAAAGGAATTCATAACCGCCAAATACCAGAGAAACACCCTCTGGACATCCACAAGGCTCAGATCCTTATCCTTCCCCTGACATTGCTCCTTCGAGAGGGAGGGCAGGCAGACCACCTGATTCACGTGAAGGAGACAGCACCTTAGGCAAGAAGGAAGACATAGGCTGAATGGAAACAGCGTCCTTTGAAAAAGGACAGATAAAGATCTCAACAAGACACAGCCTGTAGCTCGGAAATCCATCTTGCGGAACAAATCGCAACCACGAAGACTGTCTTGAGCATCAAATCCTTCAAAGTAGCACGCTTCAACGGCTCAAAGGGCACAGACATCAGGGCCCTGAGCACCAAAAATAGATCCGAAGAAGGGACCACAGACAGGATGGGAGGACGCAGACACCGAACCCTGTGAAGAAACCGCAAAACATCTGGGTGTAAGGCTAGAGACTTACCAGCCACTGGACCAGTGAAACAGGCCAAAGCTGCCACCTGAACCTTTAGGGAACTAAGAGAAAGGCCATTCTGCAGACCATCCTGCAGAAAGGCCAACAGACATGGCGCCTTGGCCGCTTTAGGAGCCAGCGGCCGTGCACTGCACCATTGCTAAAAGAGGCACCAGATCTGCACATATGCTAGGTTGGGTAGATCTCCTCTAGGCTCTGAGCAGAGTGGAAAACACCGCCGGAGAGTAGTCCCTACACTCTAGCCATCTCCTTTCAAGAACCAAGCTGTAAGCGAGAAGAGAGCTGGGTCTTCCAGGACAAAATTGGTCCTTGATGCAATAAGCCCCAACCTATCACATAAAAGTTCAAGATACCTTACTAACTGTTTCTATTCAATTTTGTTATAGTATAATAATATAGTTTAACTTTATATACTATTACAATGTACTGTAATTTATTGTAAATTAATATGATGTACTGTAATTCATTACAATGTCTTGTCTCTCTGTCCTTCATGCCCCTATGTAAACCATTCTGTTGTCCTGTTAACCACTTTGATTGAAGAATAAGGCAGTATACAAAACTGATTAACTAACTAACTAAATAAATAAGATGGAGGCAAACAAAGTGGTGGCGCTTGCAGGAACTACATCCATCTCTGAATTATGTTCTTCTCAGCCAATCCGCGTGGCACTCTATATGCTGCATCACATGACCCACCAGGGCCGCGGAAGAAAACCATACAGCAGGCGTGGACTTTGCCAAGGCTGAGCTAGAGCATTGATGCCTTCAGACCCCATCTCCATGCGGTGACTGAAAAAAACGGTACACTTTGGCACTGCAGTGGGTGGCCATCAAATCCAACTCAAGGTGACCCCAGTGGCACAGAATCAACTAAAAAATGCCTCAACTCAACTCCCACTCTCCTGGATCCAGAGAATGCTGGCTGAAAAAGTCCACTTCCACATTGTGTACCCTGGCAGTATGCTGAGCAGACAAAGCTAGAAAGTTCTTCTCTGCCCAGGCAAACAGGAGAGCCATTTCCAGGGCTACCCCGGCACTCCTCATTTCACCTTGCCGATTGACATAAGCCACTGTCATGGCGCTGTCCGAAAACACTCGAACTGTCTGATGGCCCTTCTCTCGAGGCAGTTGATGGACCATACCACCTTCCTGCAGTTCCAATGGCCCAGGACCATACAGTCTTGGTAATGGGCTCCCCAGCCTGAGAGACTGGCATCCGTCATCAGGACCCATGAGCAATCATCCAGTGGCACACCTTCTCTGATGATTGGGCTGCAGCCGCCACCATCGCAGGCTGGCCATCACCATCATTGGGAGAGGAAACCTGAGTTTGAACTCCTGAGAACTCGGGAACCACAGAGTCAGCAAGAACTGCTGGAGCAGCCTCATATGAGCACACTTCCATGGCAGCATCTCAACTGTCGCCGCTATTAATCCAAGAAACTGAAGATACTGGGGTCCACTGTGAACAGAACAGTGCTAGGCAATCAACCACCTTTTGATTTTCTCTTCTGGCAAGAAGACTGTGCCCTTTTGAGTATCGAAATATGCTCTCAAGAACTCCAGGGACTGGGAGGGCATCAATTGGCTCTTTCCCTGATTGCAAACCCCCTAGTAGTGTCCTTTTTTTGGAAAGCCTTGGCTGGGTGATCAGATACACAATGGGAGAGGATTAAAGCATCCAGGATCAGCTCTTTGCATTCCAGGACATAGCCATACTGAAAGGTGTCTAGCACCCAGTGATCCTTGGTGACCCAGGCCCATTCCTGAAAGAAGAGGTGAAGCCTGCCCCAAACCGGAGGAAGAAGGGAATGGGCACTCAAATCTTCATTGCGTAGCCTGGGGGATCCTCCTCTGGAGGGGACCGAGTCCCTGGGCCCACGTGCTCCATAAATAGATTGAGAATGAGCCCAGTCCAGAAGCAGAGGGGAAGAAAGGCTTTCCAAGCCAGTAATGGCAGAAGTTCTAAGACTCCTGGGAGTCCGACTAGTGTGCCCGAGAGGAACAGGTGGAGACTGATGGAAAAAGGGGCTCCTGTCCACTTTACAGGCCCCCCTGGACCTATCCTCCAGAAGGCGGCAAGATTTCATCTTGCACAGGTCCTTCACCAGCTTCTCCAAAAATTGGCCCCCAAAAGAATCTTCCCTTTAAAGGCCACTTGCATCAAACGGGCTTTGGAATCCCATGTCTTGTCACCGTCAACAAGGTACTATCCCTGGCCAATGATGTACCAGTTCGTACATGGCATCAGAAAGGAAGGCCATAGCCAACTCCAAAAGAGAGTGGTAATATCATCCAGCAAAAGAGACTGAATCAACTGGAGCAGGGCACAAGATGTCAGGCCTGCACATACCGTCAACTGAAGAATAGCAGTTGCCACGGCGAACTGGTTCTTCAACAACGAATCTACCTATCGGTCCAGTTTATCCTTTAAGGCTGATCCGCCTTCTACAGGAATGGTGGTCCGTCTGGTAACTGCCATGACTGGTGCATGCACCTTGGGAATATCAAACCACACAACATACTCCTTCTCCAGGAAAGCGTACATCTTCTTATACACTCAGCCCATAGGCGGGGAAGTCAGGGGAATCCCACTCAGACTGGACCATGTCCTTGATTACTTCTGGGAAGGGAAAAGACAGTGGTGGATTTCCACATCCCTTGCAGGAGTGGATGCATCTTCAGCTCCTGCTCTGTACCTGGAGCATTTGCCAAACTCAAAGTGGATGAGACAATGGCAATCAATGCCACCAGTTCCTCCTTCACAATCTTCCAAAGCCGAGAGTACTTTGTTCACATCAGAACCCAGAACCAAGACATCTGAATCCAAGTCACAGTCCAAATCTGAGGCTGATCCCCATCTCCAGGGGACACCTTTCACCGAGGACACTTAGCCATAGGCAATCAAACAGGGCTTCCATTCTCAGCCTGCCCCTCATGAGACTGCGCATGGGGGAACCCAGAGACCACAGGGTCTGAATTTCCACACCAGAATGACCAGGCCTGTTGTAAAAAGGAAAAGAATTCCGATTAGGACAATCTGGACTCCGAAAGCTCTCCTTGCGGACAAGACCCCCTCCACTAGGGGACATAGCCACCGCCAATCCCCTAGAGGATGGGTAGCAGCCCACAGCACAGTTGCTGGAACCTCCAGCTGGATGGTTATCCTTATCCAGAGTGCCATCTGCCACCTCTTGCCCTAAGGCAGGCAAGGCCAGACCTACTACATCTCCAAGCCAAGAGAGGGGGGAGCAAGCCCTCCAGGGATCCAGGAATGACTCAGAAGCTGCCATGCAAGAAGAGCAGTATCCAGAAGCTGGAAGAAGACAGAGTTAAAACAAGTATCATGCTAGTGCATGCTAAAGCTGCAGTGGCCCGAAAGGCATGCGTTAAGGGCACTTACCATCTTTGGGAGAGAGTGGGGGGGGGGGGGACAGAGAAGAAGGGAGGGAGGGAGCGAGCGAGCGTTGAGGTTATGCGAGTCTGCTGAATTCTTCCAAATCCTTCCAATTTTCTGGCTGCTCAATAGGCTCTTATCATGATAAGAGCGCACAGCTGAACTAATTTTCCCTCCTCTTATGGCTACCGAAAAAACTGCAGTCTAGTAGAGCCTCCCACATCATGATCAAGTGAGTCACCCTCAAAGTAGTTGTTCAAGAGCGTTTAAATCACTTTTCCTCTCAATTATTCATATTTTCTTAAAGAGTGGAGAAAATCCATCCACCATCTTCTGGAAACAAAAGAATATTGGTGGCTGAGGCAGATAGAGGCATGGAATTAATGCCATTAAAAGTCGGGTTTTTCATTCGTTCTTTGTCTCCACCAGTCTGCTGGTAGGAGAACACAACCCACTTGTCTGGTCTGGTCTAGTGGGAAGATATGGAAGTATCAGTTACTTTTTTTCTCGCTGCAAATTTAGAAGATCAAGCTGCCTTGGCCTTTGGCGAGGCACTTCCTAACATACTCCTGACAAACAAGCCTGTAATCTCATAGTGCTGTTCCAGTGACTCTGCTGTGCACTGGCAAGCAGGAGACTTGGATCAAGGATCTGTTCCTTATATGAAACTAAGGATGCAGTGGAGACAGCATTCATAGCCCCAGGAAGGAGAGAGTTCCAGTCACTGCTCAACAGCAGTAAGTTGGATACATGTTAGCTGAGTTCTGAAGAGAGCAAATGATTTTTGGCCCCTGGCCGTGTATAGTCATTGTGATGGCTGGGCTGAGTTGAAAGGGAAATATGAAAATACAGGAACACCTCAGATGCTAGTTGTAAATGAGATACAAGCCCAAAAGGAGGAGAATAACTTAGGCCAAAACAAATACAATTAAATTATAAGTTCTTGGAACCAGTAATAACTACTATGTGATTTATCTTCTACTAGGATCTGGACCACTGGTGGTGCTATATAAACACTGTTATAACTCTACAATCCTAACACTACTCTTTTTGATTGGTGATAAGGTTTAGTAACTTTTCTTTATGTACAAAAACCTGCCAGAATAGCAGAGTTCTTTACAGATCATACATTGTAGAAAACCCCATGATATGCCTAATGAAACCTCTGCAAGCACACCACCTAGTGGCTGCTCAATTTAAGTCATCAAGAATATACTGCAGGTTCCTCAATTTAATTAGGACAAGGATACATCAGATCATGTTAGAACAGATTACTTAGTGGATATCAAAGCATGAGAAGATAAACTTTCTTATTAGGGATTTTTTTTAAAATAATGCATAAAAACAGTCTCCCAGCAGCTGCAGAATGTATTTACAGAAGACTGAGGATACAATCTCTCTCACACTATGTCCTGTGCATGCTCATAAGTTGCTCCAAAATTACCAAAGGAAGAAATGTCAAACACCCGAAAAATAGTATTCAAATATAGAACCATGCAAAATAGATGGAATACTATGAGTTCCCTCCACCATCCACTATCGTTGTTTGTCGGGCATAAACCAAACGAGAGACAGAACCACTCTCTCACATATAGTACATGCCCCTTTTTTTGATTAATCAGAGATCATTTTATACGTGGTTTAAAAACCAACAATAAGTGCAAATCACACTTATCCACCGCACGACGTGCACGTTTCGGGGCTGCCGCCCCTGTATCAAGTGCTTCCAAGGAAAATGCAGTGTGTGTGCCCACCTATACGTAACCAATAAAAAACGCTGACTTGATGACCGGTAAAGTGGAGGATAATTTCTCAGGATTGGCTGACGTAAACCACGCCTAGTTGCTCAGAACCAATCACCAGAAGGGAAACTCAACCAAAACGAGGATCCCTGCAGTGAAAGGTGGAATAACAAAATGTCAAAGTCCCAACCAGTCAATGTCCCGATTAAGGCCACCCGGAGCGACTGTGTGTAAGTTAAAGATCCAACGTTGTTCCATTCTACATAATCTTGCAGTACGATCCCCTCCCCAGGGGTCCAGGAGAACGTGATCTATCACAGTCCATTTCAACTCATCAAAAGAGTGATGCAAATCCAAGCAGTGTTTCACCATTGGGGCTGTCATAACCTCCTGACGGAAGCGTGAGGCATGCTCCCCCAAACGGATCTTAACCAACAGGGTGGTGCTCCCGATATATCGCAAGGGGCAAGGGCATTCCAAAAAATAAACCACAAACTGAGACGTACAGGAAGTCTGCCACCGGCGAAAAAATCGTCGGTGAGAATGAGCGATGTGAACAGCGTGATTCGTTTCTTTCATCGGTGGTGGCACCAGTTTCCACGTGGATGCCCCCCGGTGCGCCTGATCCAACTATAGCCACATATCAATCTTTGGTGTTGCGGGATTTGGAGATCAGTGAGAGAAAGTTTGGGAAATGGTGTCGCAATACCACACGCGTTGATCAGAAGAGTTTAAACACCTTATCTTCTGATAGTTCTATCACAATTCGGAGTGCGGATAAAGGGGGGGCTATTGTGCTATGGGATACGGAAGTATATCTTTCCAAATTGAGAGCCCATGTGTTGGATGAACTGGTTTATTATAAACTTGATCGGGATCCGACGTTAGTTCTAAAAGAAGAAAATTCGGGGCACTCTCATGTTGGCATTCTCTAAAGGGTGGATTACCTCGAGGGAACTCCGGTTTCTTGTCACCCCTTATCCTAAAATACCGGTAATTTATTTTGTACCAAAAATTCATAAATCTATGGTCGACCTGCCAGGCCGTCCCATAGTTTCGTGTAGGGGATCGATTTTGGAACCGCTGTCAAAATTTTGTGATGTGTTTCTACGGAAGGAGGCCACTCAGGTTAGATCATTTATCCGGGATTCCACACATTTTTTGTCTTGTCTTCAACAATTGGTTCTACCGCCTTCTGAGGTTTACATTGTAACTTTGGATGTCGTCTCCTTGTACACGAACGTGGATCAGGAGGAATCCTTGACTCTTCTCCAATCAAAATTTCAGTATATTCCGGAGCGTGTCCCCAAGGCTTTTTTGTTGGAATTGGCATCTTTGGTACTCACTCTTAGTTACTTCCTATTTGAGGGGGGTTTTTTCAACAAATTCATGGGATAGCAATGGGGGCCACAGTGGCGCCCTCGGATGCTACGTTGTACATGGCAGATATTGAGGAACGTTACATCTATCCCTCTCAGTATTTTGACAACGTGGCCATATGGAAACGTTTTCTGGATGACATCTTCTTTGTTTGGACATCTGATGCCAAACGAATTCATCCTTGGACATCTGATCCTTCAACGAGTTTATTACTTGGCTTGGGACTCTAAAACCTCGTATCCAATTTACTGCTCATATTGCCTTGGAACGCCTGGACTTTCTGGATATGGTAGTTTACTGGGAGGGTACTTCGTTGTCGACAACTTTATACAGAAAACCAGTTCAGCGAAACTGTTTATTGAAATACACTAGTTTCCATCCGAAACCTCTTCGGAATGGTTTACCATATGGTCAATTTTTAAGGATTCGACGTCTATGTACATCTATTGCTCAGTTTAAATTTCATGCGGTGGATTTGTGGAACCGTCTTATGGACAGAGGTTATCCTAAATCAGTAGTCTCCCGTGCTTACTGTAGGGCTTTATACTCCCATAGGGAATGGTTTTTGGATGCAGATATATCTGCATTACCAGCAGTTAGAAAACCCGGTGATGATTTCACCGGAGCTTCTGCTGACATGCTGACTGGTATATTACTGTATATGTGTCATTCACGAGAAGTGACTCGTATTCTTAAGAAACATTGGCCAATTCTTTCCTTAAACCCTTGCTTCAACAAGCCCTTACGGATTACGTTCTCTCGGGGACGTAACCTATGGGATCGGCTGGTAAAATCCGCAACGTTGGCAGATAGACCAGTTTGTCCGGGGACCAGATTGGGATTTCATTCAGCATGCAATAATTGTACATATTGTTCCACTACTATTTCTGGATCTTCCTGGTCTGACTTATCATCTCACCGACGATTATTTCGCCAGTGGCAGACTTCCTGTACGTCTCAGTTTGTGGTTTATTTTTTGGAATGCCCTTGCCCCTTGTGATATATCGGCAGCACCACCCGGTTGGTTAAGATCCGTTTGGGGGAGCATGCCTCACGCTTCCGTCAGGAGGTTTTGACAGCCCCAATGGTAAAACACTGCTTGGATTTGCATCACTCTTTTGATGAGTTGAAATGGACTGTGATAGATCACGTTCCCCTGGACCCCCGGGGAGGGGATCGTACTGCAAGATTACGTAGAATGGAACAACGTTGGATCTTTAACTTACACACAGTCGCTCCGGGTGGCCTTAAATCGGGACATTGACTGGTTGGGACTTTGACATTTTGTTATTCCACCATTCACTGCAGGGATCCTCGTTTTGGTTGAGTTTCCCTTCTGGTGACTGGTTCTGAGCAACTAGGCGTGGTTTACGTCAGTCAATCCTGAGAAATTATCCTCCACTTTACCGGCCATCAAGTAGGCGTTTTTTTATTGGTTACGTATAGGTGGGCACACACACTGCATTTTCCTTGGAGGCACTTGATACAGGGGCGGCAGCTCCGAAACGTGCACGTCGTGCGGTGGATAAGATAAGTGTGATTTGCTCTTATTGTTGGTTTTTAAACCACGTATAAAATGATCTCTGATTAATCATAAAAAGGGGCATATACTATATGTGAGTGACAGAGTGGTTCTGTCTCTCGTTTGGTTTATGCCCGACAAACAACGATAGTGGATGGTGGAGGGAACTCGTAGTATTCCATCTATTTTGCATGCCAAAATTACCAAAAGCAGTAGATAGTACTTCTCCTAAACAGAGTTCTCTGGGTTTTCCAAAATACGTTTCTACACCCAATTGTCTAAACAAAGGTCTCAGACTCATCAGCGCTGAACTGAACTGTTAGATTCAGGCGCTTTGTTAGCATCAATGACCTTATAATTGCTTTTTTTCATATTTTATATATTTGGGTGCGAACATTTTCAAAATCAAAGCACTTTCTTCGCTAATAAAATGGAGGAATGAAATTGTTCTTATCTTAGAATCCAATTCGTCACAACAGAAAGAATTTCTTCCCCAACGCCGGCAAAAAGCACTGCCTCCACGTTTCATTGCACGTTTCTTCAGGGGTTCAGTGAGCAGGATACTACTCAGGAATCATACCACTGTCATATAGCAAATCCAACATCTGGCACTGCGCGGCGTCTTCAGCGAGTAAGAGTCCTTTTAAAAGGCTTCCTCCTGATCCTTGAGGTTAGAACACGGGCAGCATCCCAAATGTTGGATTTGCTATATGACAGTGGTATGATTCCTGAGTAGTATCCTGCTCACTGAACCCCTGAAGAAACGTGCAGTGAAACGCGGAGGCAGTGCTTTTTGCCGGCGTTGGGGAAGAAATTCTTTCTGTTGTGACGAATTGGATAGTAAGATAAGAACAATTTCATTCCTCCATTTCATTAGCGAAGAAAGTGCTTTGATTTTGAAAATGTTCACACCACTGTTCCCTCTAAGCTGTGCGCGTGTGCGCGCGCACACACCTCACCGAGAGAGCGCACATACTTTACAACAGAGCGCACAAAAATTACGGTTCTGATTCTGATAGAAAACAACACAGACATCTTAAAATTTAAAAGTTGTGATTGTAATTACTAGAAATTTTACGCTTCATTTAGTAATTGTCTATTTTCATATAATTTGATTAAAATCAATGTGGTGTACATACTGTATTCTGACGTGTAGTCAAATTTTAAGGTATATAACTCCGAGTGTCGTTATGTGGCGCACAAAAATTTAACCTTCCTTCAAAAGCTGCACAGCTGATATTTTATGCACACACAGCCTACAGAAAATTAGAGGGAACATTGGTTCACACCCAAATATATAAAATATGAAAAAAAGCAATTATAAGGTCATTGATGCTAACAAAGCGCCTGAATCTAACAGTTCAGTTCAGCGCTGATGAGTCTGAGACCTTTGTTTAGACAATTGGGTGTTGAAACGTATTTTGGAAAACCCAGAGACCTCTGTTTAGGAGAAGTACTATCTACTGCTTTTGGCAATTTTAGAGTGTACATGTTTGAGTTTATTAACACTCTGAAAAAGACCTTTATACAGCATAAGTTGCTCCAGGCAGATCTGGGCATTTAAGGCTCAACTTTCAAAAGTTTAATTGATGCTTAAAAACACATAGCTTTGGGACTTTAAAAGATGTAAACATCTTAATCCTACACAAAGAGTGTGAAAGGAGGAAGCAGCTTTAGCTGGGGGTGTTTCTCTATCTTTCTTCTTATTGCTAGGAACAATTTACACCTACTTTACATAAAAAATGTTTGTATCGTTTGACTGTGTAGGTGGTTAAAGATATTTTGGATTTTTTTTCTTTAATTTATATTTAGCTCATGCCTTTCCAGTATTAGATCAAGTCTCACAGAGCCTCTGCTGTGACCATATTTATTTAATTTAACTTTTCTTATATACCGCCTTTCAACGTTATCAAAGCGGTTAACATTTAACTCAACAATTATACATGGAACTGTTACAGGTATAACTATGATATATCCTAGGAAATGAACTGTTATGCCAACCGCGGCAACTATTTACCTTCAATGTTAATGGTTGACATTAAGAGTAGGGGATGGTTAGTTGGGTTTATTTACAGTCCGGATGTGGGTAGTATTTGAGTGAAGGAGGGGTAGTAATTAAAGTCTTAAATATTGCTGCAGTTATGTATTGAGAGTTGGCCCATAGTATTTGGTGAACAGATGAGTTTTCAGCATTTTCCTAAAATCAGAAATGTCGTTGATTGTTCTTAGGTAAAGTGGTAGTGAGTTCCAGATAGCCAGATCGAACATTTCAAAGGCTCTCTGGCAGGTTGTTTGGGAGCTTATGGTTTTGATATGTGAGGTTGAGAGGGTGTTTTGATGTTGTTTCCTCCTTGTCCGGACTCTGGGACCATCCGGATCAATGGTTGTAAGCAGTCGGCGGTTTGTTTGTGTATCGTCTTGTGTGTCATCATTATTGCTTTGTACTTTATGCAGAATTGTATTAGTAACCAGTAAAGGGATTAAACCAGTAAAAGGATTGAAGGACCGGTGTGTGATGTGTTCTTGTTGTTTGGCTCCAATGATTAATCAAGCTGCACCATTTTGAGCAAGCTGTATTGCCTGGGTGGTGTGTTTAAGGAGGCCTTGAAGTAGTAAGTTGCAATAATCAGTCTAGCTGTGGATTAACTAGTGCCTGGCACACAGTGCGAAAGTGGCTGTGCTCTAGTAGAAGTCTTAGGTTTTGTAGCAGCTTCATTTTGTAGTATGCATTGGCCATCATCTTCTTGATATACGTTTGAAAGCTGAGCCTCTGGTCTAGGATTATACCTAGATATTTTACTTTCTTTTTCACCAGAATGGAGAACTACTGGAAATATTTTGCATAATATGCTTTTCAAACAGTTTTTCAGTTTCATGACTACTGCCTGAGTTCACATGTGCAACGGACGACTGTGCGACAAGCATGCGATTTTGAGATAATATTGTTTGAAGCCGAGGGGAAAAAGAAAATTGTGTCTTTTAACTGGATAATGGGTTAGCGACAATATCGTGTAGCACAGAATCACATGAATATTCGAGTAAATGGGTCCCGCTGTTGGGGTCTTAGGAAGTATGCTACTTTCGGCAAATGTGTGGAATCACACCTTTAAATGTTCTTAGCCTATCACAAGTTAATGCTGAGGTTAAATTGTAACAATAACCTTTTCAATTCCTTCCTTTTATGTAAATTTCAACAAGGTTAAACAGGGGATTACAGGAGAGGCTACTCATCACACGGGGCTCATCTGACCACCTTTGGTGGACATGCCCAATCATAGTCCAGTTCTAGCCTATCGTACATATTACATTGAAAGCACAGTTACTTACCTGTAACAAGTGATCTCTGGGAACAGCAGGAATAAGTCTTCACATATGGGTACGTCGGTACCGACGGAGCCTGCGCGGGAACGCTCCCCAGCGTCCAAAAAGAAAGCTTTTGGGGGCATCCCACACGCATGCGCGCTGCCTTCCCGCCCATTCACTTCCCTCTCATCAGTTGGGTTTGTAGCTGAGACCGAAGAAGGGAAGTAGACAGAGAGACAGAGACACACACACACAACTCCTAGGGGAGGTGGGTGGGATGTGAAGACTTATTCCTGCTGTTCCCAGAGATCACCTGTTACAGGTAAGTAACTGTGCTATCTCCAGGAACAAGCAGGAATGAGTCTTCATATATGGGGACTCCCAAGCTAGAGATGCCTGGAGGAGGTCCCAGCATGTTGCAAATCTTATAGATAGGCCATGCTATTTCCCAGAACCTCAGGCATCCAAGAGATGGAGGGTAGGAGTTGAATTAAAAAGGATGTGCTGTGGAACAGCTTGACTAAACAAGGCATCTAGGGGGGGGGAATCCTTGTGTAGATCATAAAAGTTAGTGAAATATTGAATTCCAATTTTCTAATGTGGACCTTAGTCAAAATATTGCGAAAATATTTGTTGAGGCTAATATGGTCTGGTGCTAAGAGCCAGTACATTATCCTCAAGAAAATACCTCACTGTGAAGTAGAGGAAATAAATTTTGCAATATAGGCAGAGGTCAGAAGCCTTAATGGCTAGAACTAATCCCAGAAGAAAAAACTGGGGGAGTTTAATGAAGTTGGACTTTGGATGAGAAGCTAAAGCTTCTGTAGGCCAAAGTTTGAAGCTCTTTGTCCTTGGAGCAGAATAAAGCTCTAGGAAAGAGAGGAGATAAATCTGACTGGTTTGCAGAAAAAGGATGGCTCTTTAAGACCCCTCTATCCAAATGAAAGAAAGAAACATTTGTAGTAGGCGATGTAGCCTCCAATTTCTTGAAGATCAGTAATGCCTTCCCTAAGTGATGTCACTTAGGATAATGACTTACATGAAGAGCTTCAGATGTAACGTAACTGAAGAGGCTATGGTAAAAGAAGGTAGTTTCTAATTACCATAGAAAATTGGTTGTCCATTTAAACCTTATGGTATGCTGGAACAGCATTAATATTGACAATAACAAATCATTCAGAGTGAGATATGTGTATGATGCTGTGGCCTGAGCGGTATATCAAGAAATTAAACATAAATATATATATATATATTTAAATATATAATTTCTTGATATACCGCTCAGGCCAAAGCATCATACACATCTCTCACTCTGAATGATTTGTTATTGTCAATATTAATGCTGTAACCAGTAAGGGGTTCTCTATCCATATTCTCAAGCAGGTCTTACCCTTTCTTGTTATTAAGTGAGTCTCTCTCTCTATAGATATATATAGATATAGATAGATAGAGAGAGAGAGAGAGAGAGAGAGAGAGACTCACTTAATAACAAGAAGGGGTAAGACCTGCTTGAGAATATGGATAGAGAATCCCTTACTGGTTACATGTGAGAACACCATGAAGGTGGTTACATGGAAACCAGTGGAATGTTCCTAGTCAGAAGGATAGGTCTAGATGTCTTTAAATTCTAGACTTTGAATAACCAGATATGGAGATCTACGTGAAGGGGTGCAGAGAAATCCTTAGTCTTAAGACCACAAGTCTGGATCCTTCTATAACTTCAGTGTGGAGAAAAAGACGCAATATAAGGGAATACCATATTTGCCCATCTATGAGGGCAATATGAGTATAAATGCGTTCTTTGTTCAGCGTAAGCTCCAATGAAGTATTGGAGATTAGAAGGAATACACTAGACAAGGACCGATTGCAGTGAAAAGAAATGCATCCCTGTTGGAAGAGTTCCACTGGAGATGTGGAACTCAGGGAATTAAACAATTCTTTATGCTTTCATGTGATCTAAGCCCTGGTATATTTACCATCTTCCTTAAAATTTCATTTTAGGGAAGATGGTAGAGTACGAAAAAAAAACTGTCGTGTGGGAGCATGACTGGGGAAAGCCCTTTAACCATCTGAAGTTACCCACCAGGAATGACTCTGACGCTCTCTAGCAAAAGCCCATAGTTGCAGAGCTTTTTGTAGAATTGCAGAGAGCATGTTGTAGGTTGCTTAGGCAAGATCTGGCTGTTTAATTGCCAGTATGCAAACTAATCTATTCTGTGGGAGCCAAAGAATTGAAGATGGCTAAGAATAGTAGACAGGCCGGTTGCCTGCAACGATACATTTTATTTATTTTATTTATTTCAGTTTTTTATATACCGCACTATTTATAATCAGCGCGGTTTACAGATGAACACAAAGACCAGAACAACAGGCTGTTCGGTATTACATATAACAGGAGTATAAACTTGGATAACATGGGAGAACTATATACATAGAATAAATAATTAGTTCGATAGCATGAAAGAACTATTTACATAAAATAGCAGTAGTGCAAGGGTCAGGAGGAGATTGTGGTTAAGTTTGTGGTAATGCTATTCTATTGAACTTTATGTAGGGTAATATTTGATAAATAGGTTAAATTTGAGGGCCTTTCTGAACTGGGCTAGGTCGGTTAAGGTACGTATGTCAGGTGGTAGGGAGTTCCAGTGTTTTGGGGCGCAAAACATGAAGGCTCTATTCGCTGTTGATCGGCTGCAAGTTGTTATGGCCTTTGGCATTATTAGAGTGTTTAGTGATAATTGTCTTCTGGATCTTGTTGGTGGTACAGTTTGTATGAGATCAGTTAGTGAATTGGCTGACAAGCCATGGATGGCCTTGTACGTGAGAATCAGTGTTTTGAATATGAGCCTGGCTTGTATTGGGAGCCAGTGAAGCTGTTTGAGGATTGGTGTCACATGATCATTCCTGGATGCTCCTTGTAGAACCCTTGCAGCAGAATTCATAGCAAGTTGTAGAGAACTTAGGGTGGATTGTGGGAGACCTTGTAGAATTGAATTGGCAAAATCGAAATGCGGCAAGACGAGTGCTTGGAAGATGGTTCTGAAATCCTCTGGGTCCAGTAAGGAGCGTAAATGCCTAAGTGTGCGTATCTTGAAGTATACAGCTTTTACAATATTGTTTACGTGTGATTTCATATCGAGACGGTGGTCCAGCGTGACTCCGAGATATCTTATTGTTTCTTTGGTGGATAGATCAGCTCCCTTAACACTTATATGTGACGGTGGAATGACGTTGGGGGTCTCTTGTAACAAAGAGAACCTCTCTTGGAACCTCTCTTGGAATTATCTGTTATTAAGGCAGCAGAAGAGGTTAGGTCCTATAGATTAGAAAAGGACCGATAGACATAATTAGAAGTGATAAAACTCAATTATGGTCCTATAAGCTGTCTTAAAAGAAATATTTGCAAAGATTGCAGAGGGAGGAAACTCTGTATGGAAATCACTTACTGGAGTAGGTATTGAAGACAATCCTATGGCTTAAAGGGTAAGCCCTCCAGTCAAATAGTATCACTCTTAGAGTGAAGTCTCGAGTAAGAGGGATAGAAAGTAATGCAGAGTTGTGAAGACTTACAATCTGGAAAGTCTGTGAAAAAGGTAAAGCTCCCCTGCAGTCAAAAATATGAGATAACCTCATACAGGACAACTGTCAAGGTAAAGGGCATAGCATACCTTGGAATTAGTTGTCACTCCTCTATTTGCTTTAAAAGGAGAGGAGAAACCTGTTACCTGTAGGGCATGACTATCCTTAATAGCTCTAAGAGCTAAAAGAATGGATTCCTCTTTGGAGTATTGAGCCAGTGTATCACTGACCGCTCAGTAAGGATGAGAAGAACTGCAAACGCTTCTGTTGTTAAGAAGTAGCGGTTCTGAAACTCAACAGGAAAAAGAGATTTAATGAATAAAAGATCAGAAACCCTGCGACTGTTGGGTTTGCTGAGTCTGTTGAGGCTTTGGTTTTCTTAGCCTGGTATGATGTTGCCCTTCTTTGGAAACATCTGCATGATGGGTAGAAGATGAATAAAACTTTTTCCCCTTAGGGGGATAAAGTTTCTTAGGAGAGTTTTTATTAGCTGGGATAGAGGAAAGTTTTGACAATCCTCTGCAAGCAATATCATCAGTGTTTAACTGATTAGCTTGGTATAAAGTATCCTTGTTAAAGAGATTTTCACCAGTACAAGGAGTATTTCCCAGCCTTTCTTGTACCCATTTGTCCAAGTCTGAAGCTTGGAGCCAGGCCTTACGTCGTGCTCCTATGGCTATAGCAGAAGTTCTGCTAATAGACTCAAAATAGTCCAGGGAAGCACGATTAAGGAATTTAGAGAGATTCTGAGCATGACTGACTAATAAGAGAAAGTCTGCTCTTTTATGTTCTTGAAGAAAAGGGATCAAAAACTTTAAGTTCTTTGTGACCTCTTTAAGAGATAATCCCATATAGAAAATATATGAGATAATTCTTGCTGAAAGCATGGATGCCTGGAAGCATCGACGTCCAAAGGCATCTAAAGTCCTAGACTCATGACCTGGCGGATAAGAAGAGTGCTTCTTTGCACTCTTAATCTGCCTCATTGCTGATTCTACAACAATAGAATGATGAGGAAGTTGAGTCTTTTGAAAACCTGGAGAAGGTGGCACCTTGTACATAGTGTCAAGTGTCTTAGAATGTGGGGATACAGTTAAAGGAGTTTCCCACATTCTTAATAGTAGATCCTGTAAGGTCTGATGCAAAGGAAGTATGATAACCTCCTTTGGAATCCAGGGAAATTGCAGGGTCTCTGAATCCCCTGGTAGGGATTCTTTACCAGGTATAGAAATGGCAAGTAACTGCCATATCAAGCAGAAAAGCTTGAAAAGAAATCTCCCCTGAGGAGGACCCTAAATGAGGGGTAAAGGCTAGACTTGTTGAAAAATTAGCCTGGGTACCGATGGATTCATCCTAGTCTTCGGGATCGGAAGACTTGAAAGGATCAAGCATTGGGTTTTCGCTAAAGCGATGTCTTTGGTACCGCCCCAGGTCGGTACCGAGACGAGTTGGTACCGAATCCTCCATGCTAGAGATCGATTCCAGGCTCGGCATTGAAAGAAGCGAGTCTGTCGAAGCAAGCATGGACGGTACTGACACCGATGCTGATGTCGATACCGGTACCGGTACTGAAGCCGATACCGATACTCGAGGAACGGTCTGCAGCAACTCCAGCGGTACCAAAGTAACCGAGAGAGCTAGACTACGTTCATCGGTGAGGAGTGTTTCATCCATCACCATAGCCGATGCCGGGGTGTCGGTACCGCTCGAAGCGGCCACAACCCCCGAGCATGGCCCAGGTATTTTCAACAAGGTAAGAACCCCGGGAACAACCTAGAGCCCCGTTAATGCTTTGGAGCCCGAAGACTCCCGCCGGGGCTTTATTGCCAAATTGTCCTTGAGGGCAAGGCCAGAGCCATCTCGATGCTTAGAAGGAGATCTACCACTCGAGGACTGGCTAGTCTTTACAGACTTTTGTTTGGTTACCTGATCCTGTGAAAAAGAAGATATTCTAGCTGGTAACATCGAGTGCGATGTGAACCGGGTATCGAGTTGTGCTCGATCCTGAAGACTTCTTCTGTTTGAGCTCCAGCAGGAAAGACACTCCAGTGGGCAATGGTCAGGACCTAAACATTTTAGACACCATGTATGAGTGTCTAAAAGTATATCTGTACCGCCACACCTTGAGCATTTCTTAAGGATAGTGGACTGGCTTTTCCATAATGGAAGAATAGAGGCCTAGTGGCCTAGAAACAGTCAGGCACTAAGTAGGAAAAAATTTCTAAAGAAAAGAAGAAATTCTTTAGTAAAAAGAAAGAAAAGCACCGGCGGTACCAGTGGTGTCGGGGGAAAGCAGACGCGACCACAAAAAAGTAAAAATAAAAAGAAGAATTTTCTGCGGCGACAGGAAAGCACAGTTACTTACCTGTAACAGGTGATCTCTGGGAACAGCAGGAATTAGTCCTCACATATGGGTACGTCGGTACCGATGGAGCCTGCGCGGGAAAGCTCCCCAGCTTCCCAGAAGGAAGCTTTTGGGGCCTCCCACTGCACATGTGCGCTGCCTTCCCGCCTTCCTGACCAGCTCTCCTCAGTTCGAGTTTATAGCTGAGACAATAGAGAGAGGAAAGGAAGATAGATAGAAGATACAACTCCTAGGGGAGGTGGGTGGGTTGTGAGGACTAATTCCTGCTGTTCCCAGAGATCACCTGTTACAGGTAAGTAACTGTGCTATCTCCAGGAACAAGCAGGAATAAGTCCTCACATATGGGGACTCCCTAGCTAAGATGCCTGGGAGATCCCATTCCAAGGGTTTGCCATCTTCGTATGGATCTCAGGCATCCATCCTGGGAAGGTGGGCAGGAGTTGTTCAAGTATGGAACAGGTGTTTGAGGACAGCCTGACCAAACAAGGCATCCCGGCGGGAGTCCTTGTCCAAGCAGTAATGGGCTGTGAAGGTATGAACCGAGGCCCATGTGGCGGCTCGACAGATCTGATCTATGGAGACAGAGTGAAGATGAGCCATAGAAGTGGCCATGGCTCTCACATTGTGAGCTGTGACATGGCCTTCCAGAGAAATATTTTTGCTCTGGTAAGCAAAGGAAATACACTGAGCAATCCAATTGGAAAGTGTACGTTTGGAGACTGGACGTCCCAAATGAGAAGGATCAAAAGCCATGAAAAGCTGGGAAGACTTTCGATGTGGCTGAGTCCTGTTGAGGTAAAAGGCAAGAGCTCTTTTACAATCTAAAGTATGAAGGTTCCTCTCTGCACTGGATGCATGAGGAGCTGGAAAAAAGACAGGTAGATATACCTCTTGATTAAGATGAAAAGGCGAGACCACTTTGGGCATAAAGTGGGGATTCGTCCTTAGGACCACCTTATCATGATGAAACCTGGTATAAGGTGGATGAGCCACTAAGGCCTGTAGTTCACTGATGCGGCGAGCCGAAGTGACTGCAATAAGGAAAAGGACCTTCCAGGAAAGAAATTTCAAGGAGGTAGAAACCAACGGTTCAAAAGGTGGCTTCATAAGCTGACCTAGAACTAGGTTCAAGTCCCATGCTACCGGAGGAGGTCGGATGGGAGGCTTAGTTAGAGTCAGGCCTCTCATGAATCTTGCAACAAGCGGATGAGAGGAGACAGGTTGTCCATTTATAGGTTTTAAGGATGCTGCAATAGCACTCAAATGGACTCTTACTGAATTTGTCTTAAGGCCTGCATTAGAAAGATGCAGGAGATAGTCTAGTAGAGAATTCAAAGGAAGTGCTAGAGGGTCAAGACCCTGTTGAGCACACCAAATGGAAAAGCGTTTCCATTTGAAAGCATAGGAACGCCTCGTGGAGGGTTTCCTAGAGGCACGAAGGATATCTTTCACTGGTTGAGAAAGATTGAAGTCATGAAGGCTTAGGCCTTCAGTAACCAAGCTCTGAGGTGTAGGGACTTGGGGTTTGGGTGCCACAAAGTCCCTTTCTCCTGAGAGAGAAGGTCTGGCGCAGCTCCCAGGTCCAGGGAGGGTCCCTGGGAGAGATGCAGAAGTAGAGGGAACCACACTTGGCGTGGCCAGCGTGGAGCTATGAGGATCATCGATCCGTGATCCCTCTGGAGTTTGAACAGAGTCTTGGGAATCAAAGGAATGGGTGGAAAGGCATATAGGAATTCCTGACCCCAATGCAGGAGAAAGGCGTCGTTGGCCTGAGCTCCCTGACACGGAGTCCTGGAACAGAACCGGGGAAGTTTGGCATTCCACGGACTTGCAAAGAGGTCTATGTCCGGGGTTCCCCATTCCTGAAAGATTCTGGCTATCTGGTCCATATGTAGGGAGCATTCGTGTGGAAGCAGAACTCGACTGAGTCTGTCTGCCCGAGAGTTTTGAACCCCTGGAAGATATACTGCCAGAAGATGAATTTGATGCTCTCTGGCGAAGGCCCATAATCTGAGAGCTTCGTTGTTTGTTTACGTAGAACATGGCCACCTGATTGTCATTCTGAACTAGGACGGTCAGGTTGACAAGGAGAGTATGGAAGACTTTGAGGGCAAAGAAGATTGCTCGCAGTTCCAGGAGGTTGATGTGAAGGGTGGTCTCCTGCGGAGACCAAGTACCCTGAGTGGAGAGGGATTGTAGATGGGCTCCCCACCCTGTTTGGGAGGCATCTGTTGTGAGGGTTGCTTGGGGCAACAAAGGTTGGAAGGGGGCCCCCAACAACAGATTCTTGGTGGACATCCACCATTGGAGGGACCAAAACAGACGCTTTGAGGTGAGTATTTGGTCGGAGAGCGCTCCTGATGCTTGAGTCCACTGGGTGGCCAAGGTCCATTGAGCTGCTCTCATATGAAGACGAGCGTAGGGCACCACGTGTACCGTGGAGGCCATGTGGCCCAGAAGTCGCAGCATTTCTCTGGCTGTCAAGTGACTGCTGGACTGAGCTTGGGAGGCCAAGCACAGCAGACGTTGGCCCCGGACTTGAGGTAGGTAGGTCCTTGCAGTGGTGGTGTCCAACTGGGCCCCTATGAATTCTAGAGACCGAGTAGGGGTAAGTTGAGACTTGGGAAGGTTTACCACCAGTCCCAGATACTGCAGAAGGTGCCTTGTGCGGTCCAGGGAAATCTGGGCCTCTGACTGAGATGGTGCTCGGATGAGCCAGTCGTCCAGATATGGGAATACAAAAATTCCCAGACCTCTTAGAAATGCGGCAACAACTGCCATGCATTTGGTGAACACTCTTGGAGCAGAGGCTAGACCGAAGGGAAGTACTCTGTACTGGAAATGTTTTCCCTGAAACAGAAATCTTAGATATTTTCTGTGGGATGGGTGGATGAGTATATGTGTGTACGCATCCTTGAGATCTAGAGAACAAAGCCAATCCTGACTCTGAAGGTATGGAAGGAGAATGCCTAGAGAAAGCATTTTGAATTTCTCCTTGTACAGAAATTTGTTCAATTCTCTCAGATCTAGGATAGGTCTGAATCCCCCTGTCTTCTTTGTTATGAGAAAATAAGGGGAGTAGAATCCTGTCCCTTGTTGAAGAAGAGGAACCTCTTCTATTGCCCCTTGGGCAAGGAGAGAAGAGACATCCTGATCCAACAGGTCCAGGAGAAATGGGGGAGAATTGAAGTGCCTCACCATGGTATACGGAGGAAGGTTGGAGAAATGAAGTTTGTAGCCCTCTCTGATGATAGAGAGGGTCCATTGCTCTGATGTGATTTGCTCCCATCTGCGAGCAAAGTGAGCTAACCTTCCGGGAATGGTGAGGGGCTCTGGTTGTTCTAGAGCCAGAAATGTTAAGTTCTCTAGGGGCAAGTCAAAACCCCTGAGGGGGATGAGCCTGCAGAGGAGTGGTAGACGCTGCAGGCTTTGACTTTGCCTGTTTAGGTTGCTGACGTTTAGCAGCAAAGCGAGGCTGAGAAGATTGTTGGCCAGTATTTGTGGAAAATCTGGCCTTCTTGTAGTAAGGCCTCTTGAAAGACTTTTTCTTGGCAGGAGTAGAGGTAGACTTAGAAAGTCTATCCAAGGTAGCATTTTCTGCGTCCATTTGAGTGGCTTTAATTTGCCAGTCCTTACCAAATAAGTTCTCACCTGTACAGGGCAGATTCCGTAAGCCATCCAGGACCCAGGGTTCTAGGTCAGAGGCCTGGAGCCAAGCAAGTTGTCGGGCTGCAATAGCAATGCCCGAAGCTCTACCGGCACCCTCAAAGGAATCAAAAGCTGCTCTGTTGGAGAACTTAGAAACATCGAGAAGCTGTTTCACCAGAGAAATGAACTCCTCTGTTCTATCCTCAGGGATAAAGGAGGCAAAATGTCGTATCTTTAGGGCAAGTTCCCTGAGAAACATGCCCATATACAGACTGTAAGAATTAATCCTGGCTATAAGCATAGTAGCCTGGAAAATTTTCTTGCCAAAAGAGTCTAAGGTCTTACATTCTCGTCCTGGAGGGGTAGAAGAGTGCCTTTTGGTACTCTTAATCTTTTTCAGTGCAGACTTCACCACAATGGAATGGTGAGGCAACTGAGTCTTTTGAAAACCAGGAGAAGGAGGGACCCGGTACATGGTGTCCAACCTACGAGAATAAGGAGACAACGTTAGAGGAGCCTCCCATAAGTCCATCAAGTGTTCTTGAAGGATTTCATGGATAGGCAGGGTGACTGCCTCTTTAGGAACCTTAGGGTATCCTAAAATATCCAATTTCTTTGACCTAGGTTCTTTTTCAGAGGATGTGGTAATAGAAAGTCCTTTAGCTAGTTCAATAATGAAGTCTTGAAAGGACAAATCCTCTGGTGGAGACATTCTCCTCTTTGGGGAAGAGGGGTCTTCATGAAGAACTAGAGACAGCTCATCAGAGTCCTCAGAGGAGTTAAAATCCTCTGAAGAATCAGAGTATTCTCTATTTGCTTCCAACGCACGATACGCATACCGATCGGTATCGACATCGGGCGTACCGGGTATGGGATCGGTATCGGGTGAAAACCCGGATCCGGCATGCGGAACCGATCTGCGTTTCGAAGTCGATGGTCTCGGTTCCGGTATGGGAGACGATACCGGAACCGAGGGCGTCGCAGCATTAATAAAAGCCAGCATGGCCTGCTGCATGGTCTGAACAGTATTGCTCATAGACGCCACTGCTGCCTGGATATCGGTACCGGTATGGGCCGGTACCCCAGAGCAGTCCAACAGGTGATCAGTCGAGGCTGTGCCATCGATGTCAACCTGTAACCCCATAGATGGTGCTTTGGAAGCCAGAGCTTCCCGCCGGGGTTGTTTGGCTGGGGCAGGATCCTCAGACTCAAAAGAGAGAGCCTCTCGATGCTTTGAAGGAGATTTGCTCTTTGAGGACCTGCCCACAGAGGGTTTGGTTACCTGAGATCCATCCGGAGAGGAAGACCTGGATGACTGTGATGCTGGATTATCTGAAGCAAACAGCACATGGAATTTGTTGGCCCGGTTCTGCAACCCACGTTTAGACATCTGGGAGCAGGAAGGGCAGTCCGGAATGGAGTGGTCAGGTCCCAAACACTTAAGACACCATTCATGGGTGTCTGTGACAGAAATAACAGCACTACACTTGGTACACTTCTTAAAACCAGGGGCTGGTTTCTCCATGAGGAGAATTTGTGTAGGCCTGAGGCCTAACCGAAGTCACCAAGTTGTGCAGAAAAAAGATTTTTTTTTTTTTTTTAAAAGAAAAGAAAAGAGAGACCGGCGGTACCGGTTTCGGTATGGGGAAGGCAGGTACGCGGTCTAAAGAAACAAACTAAAACAATAATTTCTTCAGCGGTGACAGGAACACGACCTGCTGGCTCCGCGGAAAAAGAGAAACTGAGGAGAGCTGGTCAGGAAGGCGGGAAGGCAGCGCGCATGTGCAGTGGGAGGCCCCAAAAGCTTCCTTCTGGGAAGCTGGGGAGCTTTCCCGCGCAGGCTCCGTCGGTACCGACGTACCCATATGTGAGGACTTATTCCTGCTTGTTCCTGGAGATTACGTCCTGCCGGCTCCACAGAAAACGGAAAACTGATGAGAGGGAAGTGAATGGGCGGGAAGGCAGCGCGCATGCGTGTGGGATGCTCCCAAAAGCTTTCTTTTTGGACGCTGGGGAGTGTTCCCGCGCAGGCTCCGTCGGTACCGACGTACCTATATGTGAAGACTTATTCCTGCTTGTTCCTGGAGATTCATTTGTTCCAGGTCCAGCTACAAATGATAACACGTTCTTTCATTTTGGGAGAGCATGTGCATAACAGCCTCTCTGATGAACAGAATAAATTCATCCAGCATTTATTGTTAGCGGTGAGAATTGTAATTGCAAGAATGAGCTCCTACTAAGCAGGCGTGTAAATGAAACAATTAACATGGACCTTAAAGAGGTAATCTTCAAAACCTTTTGAGCATCTGGGACCCTTTTCTACAATGAAATTGTTTAACTTACGCAGTTCTTGTTGAATTACTTCTTGAGATGATGATGTTGCTATTCTGGCATCCCTAATTTTGATGCAAGGAGGGGAGCAGAAATTTTGGAAGACGTGTGAATTTGTGACTACATTCTGTTTGTCTTTGAAGACTTTGGTATGCTATACTGTAGAATCTTCAAGTTTTTATTTTGTAATCTGTTAAACCTTAAATTAAAAACATTACAAACTAAAAAAACTTTAAGATTTGTTTACAATAAGCATATTTCTTACGCTGGGTCACAATTAACTTGGATTACTTTTGCTTTCACGTCACTTATGTCACTCTAACTTATACAAGGTAAGGTGAAAATCAAACTATCTACAGTTTTGCAAAATTATGAGAACCTGGTTGTTCATAAAGTGTTTGAGTAATGTCATTCACTAGTAGTTTAAGATCTGGTTTTTAAGAATGTCTGATGTGGTTTTACGTAGTTGGGTCTAAGGTTTGCGGAGGAGTCATTTAGGACAGAATCATAGGGAGGAGGGGAATAGGTGGTTTACGCATGAGGTGTTTTGTATACTATTTAGGGAATACCGAGGTTGAGGGAATGGTATGGGGGAAGATGAGAAAGGGTATTGAATTAGTAATGCTTTTGATGATTTGCAAATGGTTTTGTTCATTTGAATATTATGAACCACTCTGTGATTTGTTGGATAAGGCAGTATTATCAAAGTTAACAAAACGTCAGCTCTCTGGGCCTAATACATATAAAATCATTTTACTCCAAGTAAGAGCTCTCCATTTCAATATATTGTATTAGGATTTTGTATTAACAAATCATTTTTGCTTATATGTGGACTGCACAATAAATTTAAAAAGAAAAAGAAAAAAAAACTGTGATGCTGGTGAGTTAGGCAGTCTCTCCTAGCCCAGCTAACTTATGGCAGAAGGAATAGAGTTAAGTAATACATACAGCTGCCCGTCTTTCCGTGTGTAAAAGCTGACTGACTTGATGGTAGCCACAACCACTACCATGCAGAGAGTGACAGGTACAAACAGCATGATGACGTGCTTGGCACCATATTTTAGGGTTAATTCCTCATCTTCTTCCTCATCCTGTTCAACGATCTGCCGCGTACGGCCTTGTGGCTGCCCATTGCTTTCTGGTTCAGCGTTTTCATTGCGCCTTCGCTCGCCACTGTCATTCTGGAAAACACACCAAAGAATCACCTTTTTAATATTAGTAGTTTATTTCTCTTATATGCTGTGATCAAAGGGAACAGATCATCCAATTTTATTTAATGCAATTAGCTGTTTACTTGCTAGAGAATCCTGCATTACATACTATATTCTGATATAGTTTATTTTTATTTATTTAACATTTCTTATATACCGCCTTTCTGATTTATCAAGGCTGTTTACATTGAACACAACGGAACTAAAGTTACATAGAACATTGTACCAAATACAGGATAGCAGGCTTATTTTAACTATCTATAGAAGGATAGGGAGTATGATATGCTGAATGCAGGTAACTTATTTACAGAGAGAATTAAGGTTGGATATACTGAACATGGGTAACTTATTTACAGTGAGAATCAAGGAGAGTCTAATTCTGTGAATGACTGAGGATGCTTATCTGTCCGATATGGTATTATGTGACTGTCCCATAATATTCCTGGAAGATGTGTGTTTTGAGCCTCTTTATGTAGTTGGTAAATAAAGTGTTTGCTTAACATCTGAGAACATGTACATGTATAAAAGATCTACTGAATAACAAAGTAGATATGCAACCATTTTATAGCATGGGAGGAAAAAAAAAATGCACCATGAGCTTCTTTCGCACCCACTGTTTTGTGCAACTATCTATAGTCCCCAACTGCATTTATCTCCTCTACTGCCTATAAAAAATGTTTATTGCATAGTGCTAACATTATGAATATCCTGCCTATGTTGTATGAATGTTCTACCGTACTATCTTTTGTGGTGCATTATTTGTACCGTGCTATTTATGTTTCTGCTATATAAAATGTTCTACTATGCTGTTTTAAAGGTACGCATTGGCACTGTATCATATTATTGATACTAGTGTTGCAGCGAAGTGCATGCAATGAATAAAACCAGGAGTCAGTTCGAAGATCCAAGCCAATTTATTGTGCACAGTCTCAGGCAAATGTCACAATCAAAATGGTCTGAACAATGGAGTCCAGTAAACAACACCTTTTATACCTTTCTTCTCCAGTTTAATACAGGCAAACTTTCTATTGGTCCTACTGACCCTTGCACCCATCCAATTAGGATCTCTCTGTGGGCCCAGTACTCTGTTCCCCCTGCTCAGAACTCTTTAACAAAGGCACAGTTCTAAACTTTGATACTTTTCTCCTACAAGGTCGTTGCTTAGCTTAGAAAATGTGTGAATACAGAGCACTGGTACATGTCTGTCATCAGCATAGAATATTCAACAAAGGACTTATACAACCTTATCACAAAGCGGTTTAAAGCAGTTTCTCTAACTTATACTGACTTTGGTCTTTCTCAGCATTCTTATTCTTAGGTGGGGGCTGGGACTCAGGCCTAGCTCACAGGCCTCTCATTAAGTTACAGGCTATTCTAGGCCATAGCCTACCACACTAGGATTTAATTTGCCCATTTTCAAGTTTCTCTCACTATTAATTTTCTATTATGCCGACATGGCCATTTTGCTGTTGTTATGCTGCTATTGTCATAAAGCTATGTCATAAATGGGGTTAATAAATCCTAATAAAAACAGCATATTGAAAACGTATACTTTTTCTGGTACCAAACCAAAACAATGATCTTTCCTCGTTCAACACATTCCTCTTCAAAATATTTAATGAAAATTTAATTTGTCTACATACCATTAAACAAGGCTCAAATGCCTACTTTTAACCAAGGAGCTGAGAGCTGGAGAATATTACGTAAACGCCACTTGTGATCTAAAGCATTCAGCAAAATTCCCTAAGACATGCCCGGGCCTGAATATTTTCATGAAGTTCAACACTTAACACCTTCCTTAGCTCGAGTACAACACTGCTTCTCTGACAGTTGCTGATTTCAGACAGACAAAGAAAAAGAACTTTATTCTTTGATAGTAATCAAGGATATAGCAAAGCCTGGTTTCGGACCATCAGCATGAAGTCAACTAAGACTTTTTACAGAAGTCTGACCTAGCAAGTGCAGTTAAAACATAAGTTGGTAGTTTGTCCTTATGACTCCTGTCATAGGAATGCTCTTTGTCTTTCTCCATCTCTGCCTTTCAAAAAGCTAGCTTGCCTAATTTATTGCCCCAGCCATAAAATTTCTCTGCAGAGTGCTCAAGGGAACTTGTGTAAGAGCTTTCCTTTCCCTTCTAATTAGATCTGTAACTTTTTCCAAGAGGTGAAAGTGCAGAAAACAACATAGTACAGAAGGAGTCTTCCTCCATCTCCTATAATGATAAATTGTTAAAAGTATACTAACTTTTTGCAGGTTAAAAACTTGGACAGGTCTCATGATAGTGGCAGGTTAATGAGAAATCCACAATCTGAAGTAAACCAGCCGTTTAGGGGACTTAGAGCAAATGCACAGATCTGGCACATTACTGGGGTAGCGTAGTTACTCACCTGTAACAGGTGATGTCCGGGAACAGCAGGAATTTAGTCTTCACATATGGGTATCGTCGGTACCGACGGAGCCTGCGCGGGAATGCTCCCCAGCGTCCAATAGGAACGCTTTTGGGAGCATCCCTCAGCACATGCGTGCTGCCTTCCCGCCTTTCCAACTGTCCCTCTTCAGTTAAGTCTGTAGCTCAGTGAAAGGATAGAGGGAGAGAGGAAAGAGACAAAGAGATAGAGAGACAACTCCTAGGGGAGGTGGGTGAGTTGTGAAGACTAAATTCCTGCTGTTCCCGGAGATCACCTGTTACAGGTGAGTAACTACGCTATCTCCAGGAACAAGCAGGAATGTAGTCTTCACATATGGGGACTCCCTAGCTGAAGATGCCAGGGAGCTAGCCCCAGAAAGGTGCCACCCTAGAGAGGTAGGCATCCTTCCTCCCATGGATCTCTGGCATTCCACCAGGGTTGGTGGGTAGGAGTTGAATTAGGTCTGAAAGATATTTCGAAGAATAGCTTGGCCAAAGAAGGCATCCCGACGGGAGGCTTTATCCAGGCAGTAGTGGGCTGTGAAGGTGTGTACCGAAGCCCAGGTGGCTGCTCGACAAATGTCATCGATAGACACAGAGTGGAGATTAGCAATGGAAGTAGCCATGGCTCTCACGTTATGAGCTGTGACATGGTCCTGAAGAGGAAGACCCTTACTCTCATAAGCAAAGGATATGCATTGGGCAAGCCATTTAGATAAAGTTCTTTTGGAGACTGGAAGTCCCAAATGACTAGGGTCAAAAGCTATAAAAAGTTGTGAGGACTTTCTATGTTGCTGTGTTCTCTGTATGTAAAAGGCTAAGGCTCTTTTACAATCCAAAGTATGAAGGTTTTTTCTGCATTAGAGGCGTGAGGCCTCGGAAAAAATACAGGAAAATAAATTGATTGATTTAAATCAGGGGTCACCAACATGCGGCCCGCGAGGTCCCTCCGTGCGGCCCGCGAGACTCTACCCCAGTGCAGCCCGCCAAGGCAAACTCACCAACTCCTTCTTCTGCAGCCGCGGCTCCCTGCCTCTTAGGGAACCGCGGCTCCCTGCCTCTTAGGGAACCGCGGCTGTGCTTGTAAAATCATCGCGGAGCCCTTCCTGTCTTGACGGGCTCCGTGCAGCATTGTCCCGCCTCCAAAGGAAGTGGCAAACAACTTCCTTTAGAGGCGGGACAATGCTGCACGGAGCCCGTCAAGACAGGAAGGGCTCCGCGATGATTTTACAAGCACAGCCGCGGTTCCCTAAGAGGCAGGGAGCCGCGGTTCCCTAAGAGGCAGGGAGCCGCGGCTGCAGAAGAAGGGAGGGAGCTGACATGGAAAAATAAAACTACAGGTATGAGCAGGGTTTTTTTCGGGGGGGGGGGTGTGCGGCCCGCGAGTCTGCCGGTAGTCGGCTGTGCGGCCCGCGGCCCTCTGGAGGTTGGTGACCCCTGATTTAAATGAAAAGGCGAAACCACCTTTGGCATAAAGTGTGGATGAGTTCTAAGAACAACCTTATGATGAAACCTAGTATAAAGGAGTATCAGCCACTAAAAGCTTGCAATTCACTAATGCAGCATGCAGAGGTGAGTGCAATTAGAAAGATGACCTTCCAGGTCAAAAACTTAAGGGCTGTAGTGGCTCAAAAGGCAGCTTCATGAGCTGTCCGAAAACTAGATTTAGATCCCATGCCACCAGTGGTGGTTTAATGGGAGGTTTGGTTAATAGAAGGCCTCTCATAAATCTTGCTATGAGTGGATGAGAGGAAATTGGTTGTCCATTCAGAGGCTTATAAGAAGCTGCAATTGCATTAAGATGGACTCTTACCGAATTCGTCTTTAGACCAGAATTCGATAAGTGAAGGAGATACCCTTAGAATCGATACTAGAGTATGACAAGGGGGGTTTAATCCCTTCTTGGAGCACCATATAGTAAAACGTTTCCACTTGAAGGCATAAGATCTTCTTGTGGAAAGTTTCCTAGAAGCCTGAAGGATATCCTTTACCTGTTGGGACAGATTGAGATCCTGGAGGTCTAAGCCTTCAGCAACCAGGCCGTGAGGTGCAGGGACTGGGGATTCGGGTGCCATAGCATCCCGTTCTCTTGGGAAAGGAGATCTGGAGAATGCCCTAACTCCAGAGGTGCCGCTTGAGAGAGATGTAGAAGCAGGGGATACCACGTTTGGCGTGGCCATCATGGCGCTATGAGAATCATGTGACCCCTGTCTGTCTGAAGCTTGAAGAGTGTTTTGGGGATGAGGGGAATGGGTGGGAAGGCATAAAGGAAGCCCTGACCCCAGTGAAGGAGGAAGGCATCCCTTGCCTGATAATTGTGAGCCGGAATCCTGGAACAGAACCGGGGAAGTTTGGCATTCAGTGGACTTGCAAAGAGGTCTATGTCTGGAGTGTCCCAGAGATTAAATATCTTTGCCACCTGGTCCAGGTGGAGGGACCACTTGTAAGGCAGCAATACTTGACTGAGTTTGTTTGCCCAAAGGTTTTGAATGCCTGGAAGATATACCACTAGAAGATGAATTTGATACTCTCTGGCGAGGGTCCACAGTCGTAAAGCTTCGTTGCATAATGACAGAGAGCCTGTTCCGCCCTTCTTGTTCAAACAGAACATGGCTATTTTATTGTCCATCTGGACTAGCACTGTCTTGTAGCTGAGCTGGGCGTGGAATACTCGAAGAGCTAAATAGATTGCTCTTAATTCCAGGAGGTTTATGTGTAAACCAGCCTCCTGTGGAGTCCAGGTTCCCTAGGTAGAGAGATGATTCAGGTGTGCTCCCCAACCCACCTGTGATGCATCTGTCGTTAGGGTGGCCTGAACAAGGGGTTAATGAAAAGGAGACCCCACTGTCAGATTTTCTAATTATTGCCACCATTGGAGGGACAAAATTAGTCATTGAGAGTTTAATATTTTGTACGATAAATTTATTTATTTATTTATTTATTTATTTATTTATCTATTTCTTCTATACCGCCCCTTCCAGAGATCAGGGGCGGTTTACATGGAACAATTGTATACATTCGTATAACATTACATAGAACAAGAACTTTTAAACTTTTTACATATAACTTTTTAACTTTTTACATAAAACAGTACAGTAAGTTGTTAAAACTATTTACAGGGTGTATGCTTTTGTTTACAGGGGAATGTCAGCGAGCTGACATTGCTATTATAGATGTTATATACAAAAAGGTTTTAGTATTCAAGTGTGTGTGTGTGAGTGTGTGTGTATGTGTGTGTGGGGGTGTGTGTGTGGGGGTGTGGGTGTGTGTGTGTGTGTGTGGGTGTGTGTGTGTGTGTGTGTGAGTGTGTGATGGAATTTATTTCCATTTTTTTCGTGGGTTGTTTGGGGTGTCTTTGGGGGCTGTTTGAAGGAGGGGTTGTGTGTGTTAATTGTGTGTCTGCAGGTTTTTTTGTTTGTGTGCCTGTGGACGCTGTGTGGCTGGACTTGGAGGGTAGGGGATTCCGAAATGCTCAGAGAATAGGTATGTCTTGAGTTCTTTCCTGAATTGGGAGAGGTCTTTTATGATTCGGATGTCTATTGGGAGGTCATTCCAGAGTGTGGGAGTGGTGAATGTGAAGGCTCTGGCACTGGTGGATTTTTTAGTCCTCGTGAATGTTTTTGGCAGCTCTAGAGAGAGGGTTGCATTTAGTCTGCGGGCTCTTGAATCATTTGGGGCGTGGAGGAGTGTAGATAGATGGGAGGGGGCAATATCGTTTAGTAGTTTGAAGGTTGTTAGTAGTATTTTGTATTTGATTCGGTTATTTATGGGGAGCCAGTGTAGTTCTAGCAGTATAGGGGTTACATGGTCTGCTAGGTGGGCTTTAGTGACTACTTTTGCACAAATGTTTTGTGCTCTTTGTAATAGGTAGATATTCTTTTGTGGGAGGCCGGTTAGGAGACTATTACAATAGTCAAAGTGAGGGGTTATGAGTGCACTTACGACTGATCTAAAGTCTTGCGTGTCAAGAAGGAGCCTTAAGTGTTGAATAGTTTTAAGTTTGTAGAATATAGTTTTTACCGTCTGCTTTATGTGTGGTAGCATGGTGAGTGTGTGATCGATTATAACGCCTAGGTATTTTACCTCTGTTTTAACAGGTATCATTGTGTTATTGATGGAGATAGTTGTTGGGTAGGTATCTTCAGTTATAGGTGCTCTTGATACAAACATTGCCTCAGTTTTTTTGAGATTGATGCTGAGGAAGTTGGTTTCCATCCAGGTTGAGGTTTCCGCCATGCATTCGGATAGAGTGTTATAATTAGGGTTTTTCGTGGTTATGGGGAGGGCGAGCATGATGTCGTCGGCGTAGATAAAATGACTGATTTTGTGCTTTTTAAATATTTTTGTGATGGGTTGTAGGTATAGGTTGAAAAGGAGAGCAGAAAGGGCTGATCCTTGGGGTATACCTTGTCCTTGGGGGAAGGTTTCTGATGCTTCCTGGTTTAATTGAACTCGCATTAGTCTGTGTGTAATGTAGGACTTGAACCAATTGAGGACAGTCCCGCCTATTCCTAGGTTTTCTAATCTGTTAATCAGTGTGAGGTGATTGATATTGTCAAATGCGGCGGAAATGTCTATGAAAAGGAGTAGGAGGCCTTGAGTGTTATCGTCTGTGTGTCTTATGAGGAAGTCCATCAGAGTAATTAAGAGGGTTTCTACCCCATGGAAGGGGCGGAAACCAAATTGGTGGGAGTCAAGGGAGTTGTGCTCGTCTATATGTTCATGCAGTTGAAGTTGAACAGTTTTTTCTATTATTTTAGCCATGAATGGGATGCTGGCTATCGGTCTATATGAGATTGGGTCTTTCGGGTCGAGTTTATTGTTTTTTATTATTGGGCGGATTGTTGTGAGTTTTAGGGCATCTGGCATAATGCCTTGGGATAGGGATTGATTTACTATGTATTGAATGTTTCCAGCTAGTTCTTCCTTAGCGCTTTTGATCCATGACACAGGGCATGGATCGAGTGGGGAGGTTGTGGTGTTGATAATTGTTATAATCCTGAGGAGGTGTTTTTGATCTATCGTGTGAAAGGTTGTCCAGTTGTTGTTAGTTTCGGTGTATGTGTGTATTAGTGTTGGTGTAGTGTTAAGTTTGCATTTTAGTTTTTCTGCAAAGTGGGTTGCTAGGGTTTGGATACTTATTGCTGATTGTTTTGGTTCTGGATTTTTGACTTTTGTCAGTGTTTTTACAATTGCAAATAGTTCTCTCGGGCGATTGATAGCTAGATTTATTACCTTGGAGTGGTATTCCTTTTTTGATTTGTTAATCGCATTCTTGTATTCGTTGAGTGTGTTTAAGTATTGGGATTTATTCTCAGCAGATTTAGTTTTCCTCCATTTCTTTTCTTGTTTTCTCAGTTGTTTTTTTAGGTTCACTAGTTCTTTCGTGAACCATTTTTCTGTCTTTTTTAGCTGTCTATGTGTGGGGTGTGTGGGGGCAGCTGCTTTTTGAACTGTAAGGTTCCAGTGATTTACGGTGGAGTTGATGTCTGGGAGGTTTGTGTTGAGTATGGGTAATACTTTGTCAAGGAAGGTATCTTTGTTGAAGTGTGCAAAGCGTGATATGTGAGGTGTGTGGTGCGTGGAGTTCTGCGTTGCTTGTACTGGGAGGTGGAGTGTCATGAGGTGATGGTCGGACCATGGTACTTCTGTTATTGTTGGAGGGGTGTATTGCTGGTGGTTTATAAAGGAGCTGGGGAGGAAGATAAGATCTAGAGTGTTACCTTTTATGTGGGTAGGTGCTTGTACTATCTGTGTATATCCCATTTGGAACATAGTGTCCATGAAGTTGTTTGATTGGGAATCATTCAGAGAAGGGAGGTTTAAATGACCTGTGGCCTGTGACCACTGTGTGGATAGGGTCCACTGGGCTGCTCGCAGGTGGAGGGGAGCATATGGGACTACATGAACTGTGGATGCCATATGTCGCAGAAACTGTAATAGCTCTCAAGCAGTTAGAGAGGATTTCCCCGCTGCTTGAGAAGCTAGTTTCATTATGCGAAGACACCAGGCCTGTGGAAGGAAAGCCCTTGCCTATCTGGTATTTAGACAGGCCCCTATGAATTCCAGGCATTGGGAAGGAACAAGTTGGGATTTTGGGAAATTTATTACCAATCCCAAGTATTGGAGACTTTGCATTGTATGGGACAGTGCAGTGCTGGCCTCTGCAACTATAGAAGCTCGAATGAGCCAGTCGTCTAAGTAAGGGAAGACAAATATTCCCAGGGTTTGTAGAAATGCAGCTACTACTGCCATGCATTTCGTGAATACCCTTGGTGCTGAAGCCAGACCAAAGGGAAGAACCTTGTACTGGAAATGTTTTTCCCTGAAAAGGAATCATAAGAATTTCCTGTGATCTGGATGGATCAGAATGTGAGTGTATGCATCCTTTTAAGTCTAGAGAGCAAAGCCAATCCTGGCTTTGAAGGTATGGCAGAAGAGTTCCTAGAGAAATCATTTTGAACTTCTCTCGAAACAGGTATAGCACAGTTACTTACCTGTAACAGGTGATCTCTGGGAACAGCAGGAATTAGTCCTCACATATGGGTACGTCGGAACCGACGGAGCCTGCGTGGGAAAGCTACCCAGCTTCCCAGAAAGGAAGCTTTTGGGGCCTCCCACTGCACATGCGCGCTGCCTTCCCGCCTTCCTGACCAGCTCTCCTCAGTTCGAGTTTATAGCTGAGACAATAGAGAGAGGAAAGGAAGATAGATAGAAGATACAACTCCTAGGGGAGGTGGGTGGGTTGTGAGGACTAATTCCTGCTGTTCCCAGAGATCACCTGTTACAGGTAAGTAACTGTGCTATCTCCAGGAACAAGCAGGAATAAGTCCTCACATATGGGGACTCCCTAGCTAAGATGCCTGGGAGATGCCCTTCCAAGGGTTCGCCATCTTCGTATGGATCTCAGGCATCCATCCTGGGAAGGTGGGCAGGAGTTGTTCAAGTATGGAACAGGTGTTTGAGGACAGCCTGACCAAACAAGGCATCCCGGCGGGAGTCCTTGTCCAAACAGTAATGGGCTGTGAAGGTATGAACCGAGGCCCAGGTGGCGGCTCGACAGATCTGATCTATGGATACAGAGTGAAGATGAGCCATAGAAGTGGCCATGGCTCTCACATTCTGAGCTGTGACATGGCCTTCCAGAGAAATGTTTTTACTCTGGTAAGCAAAGGAAATACACTGACCAATCCAATTGGAAAGTGTACGTTTGGAGACTGGAAGTCCCAAATGAGAAGGATCAAAAGCCACAAAAAGTTGGGAAGACTTTCGATGTGGCTGAGTCCTGTTGAGGTAAAAGGCAAGAGCTCTTTTACAATCTAGAGTATGAAGGTTCCTCTCTGCACTGGATGCATGAGGAGCCGGAAAAAAGACAGGTAGATATACCTCTTGATTAAGATGAAAAGGCGAGACCACTTTGGGCATAAAGTGGGGATTCGTCCTAAGGACCACCTTATCATGATGGAACCTAGTATAAGGTGGATGAGCCACTAAGGCCTGTAGTTCACTGATGCGGCGAGCCGAAGTGACTGCAATAAGGAAAAGGACCTTCCAGGAAAGAAATTTCAAGGAGGTAGAAACCAACGGTTCAAAAGGTGGCTTCATAAGCTGACCTAGAACTAGGTTCAAATCCCATGCTACCGGAGGAGGCCGGATGGGAGGCTTAGTTAGAGTCAGGCCTCTCATGAACCTTGCAATAAGAGGATGAGAGGAGACAGGTTGTCCATTTATAGGTTTTAAAGATGCTGCAATAGCACTCAAATGGACTCGTACTGAATTTGTCTTAAGGCCTGCATTAGAAAGATGCAGGAAATAGTCTAATAGAGAATTCAAAGGAAGTGCTAGAGGGTCAAGACCCTGTTGAGCACACCAAATGGAAAAGCGTTTCCATTTGAAAGCATAGGAACGCCTCGTGGAGGGTTTCCTAGAGGCATGAAGGATATCTTTCACTGGTTGAGAAAGATTGAAGTCATGAAGGCTTAGGCCTTCAGTAACCAAGCTCTGAGGTGTAGGGACTTGGGGTTTGGGTGCCACAAAGTCCCCCCCTCCTGAGACAGAAGGTCTGGCGCAGCTCCCAGGTCCAGGGAGGGTCCCTGGGAGAGATGCAGAAGTAGAGGGAACCACACTTGGCGTGGCCAGTGCGGAGCTATGAGGATCATCGATCCGTGATCCCTCTGGAGTTTGAACAGAGTCTTGGGAATCAAAGGAATGGGTGGAAAGGCATATAGGAATTCCTGACCCCAATGCAGGAGAAAGGCGTCGTTGGCCTGAGCTCCCTGACACGGAGTCCTGGAACAGAACCGGGGAAGTTTGGCATTCCACGGACTTGCAAAAAGGTCTATTTCCGGGGTTCCCCATTCCTGAAAGATTCTGCGTATCTGGTCCATATGCAAGGACCATTCGTGTGGAAGCAGAACTCGACTGAGTCTGTCTGCCCGAGAGTTTTGAACCCCTGGAAGATACACTGCCAGAAGATGAATTTGATGCTCTCTGGCGAAGGCCCATAATCTGAGAGCTTCGTTGCAAAGCGACAGAGAGCCTGTCCCTCCTTGTTTGTTTACGTAGAACATGGCCACCTGATTGTCTGTCTGAACTAGGACGGTCAGGTTGACAAGGAGGGCATGGAAGACTTTGAGGGCAAAGAAGATTGCTCGCAGTTCCAGGAGGTTGATGTGAAGGGTACCAAGTACCCTGAGTGGAGAGGGATTGTAGATGGGCTCCCCACCCTGTTTGGGAGGCATCTGTTGTGAGGGTTGCTTGGGGCAACAAAGGTTGAAAGGGGGCCCCCAACAACAGATTCTTGGTGGACATCCACCATTGGAGGGACCAAAACAGACGCTTTGAGGTGAGGATTTGGTCGGAGAGCGCTCCTGATGCTTGAGTCCACTGGGTGGCCAAGGTCCATTGAGCTGCTCTCATATGAAGACGAGCATAGGGCACCACGTGAACCGTGGAGGCCATGTGGCCCAGAAGTCGCAGCATTTCTCTGGCTGTCAAGTGACTGCTGGACTGAGCTTGGGAGGCCAAGCACACCAGACGTTGGCCCCGGACTTGAGGTAGGTAGGCCCTTGCAGTGGTGGTGTCCAACTGGGCCCCTATGAATTCCAGAGACTGAGTAGGGATAAGTTGAGACTTGGGAAGGTTTACCACCAGTCCCAGATACTGCAGAATGTGCCTTGTGCGGTCCAGGGAAATCTGGGCCTCTGACTGAGATGGAGCTCGGATGAGCCAGTCGTCCAGATATGGGAATACAAAAATTCCCAGACCTCTTAGAAATGCGGCAACAACTGCCATGCATTTGGTGAACACTCTTGGAGCAGAGGCTAGACCGAAGGGAAGTACTCTGTACTGGAAATGTTTTCCCTGAAACAGAAATCTTAGATATTTTCTGTGGGATGGGTGGATGAGTATATGTGTGTACGCATCCTTGAGATCTAGAGAACAAAGCCAATCCTGACTCTGAAGGTATGGAAGGCGAATGCTTAGAGAAAGCATTTTGAATTTCTCCTTGTACAGAAATTTGTTCAATTCTCTCAGATCTAGGATAGGTCTGAATCCCCCTGTCTTCTTTGGTATGAGAAAATAAGGGGAGTAGAATCCTGTCCCTTGTTGAAGAAGAGGAACCTCTTCTATTGCCCCTTGGGCAAGGAGAGAAGAGACTTCCTGACCCAACAGGCCCAGGAGAGATGGGGGAGAATTGAAGTGCCTCACCATGGTATAACAACCCAGGGTACACCAACTCTAATTCTCCTAGCAAACTACAATTACAATTAAAATCGAATAAATAACTACTTGTAAATCCTGTATATAAATATATGTAATAAATCAAAATATGTAAATAAGTTCGTTTGTTATTTAACAAGTTTTACTATATTTAGTCATTCATGATTAATGTATATTGCAAAATTGTACCAAGTTAACAAATGTTCCATGTAAAACAGCTACATTGTACCTAGTTAACAAATGTTCCATGTAAAACAGACTTGTAAATCTGTTCATTCTTGTTCATTGTAAACCGCACCTGATCTGTGGAAGGTAGCGGTATATAAGCAACTGTTAAATAAAATAAAAAAATAAATAAATATGGAGGAAGGTTGGAAAAATGAAGTTTGTAGCCCTCTCTGATGATAGAGAGGGTCCATTGCTCTGATGTAATTTGCTCCCATCTGGGAGCAAAGTGAGCTAACCTTCCGGGAATGGTGAGGGGCTCTGGTTGTTCTAGAGCCAGAAATGTTAAGTTCTCTAGGGGCAAGTCAAAACCCCTGAGGGGGTTGAGCCTGCTGAGGAGTGGTAGACGCTGCAGGCTTTGACCTTGCCTGTTTAGGTTGCTGACGTTTAGCAGCAAAGCGAGGCTGAGAAGATTGTTGGCCAGTATTTGTGGAAAATCTGGCCTTCTTGTAGTAAGGCCTCTTGAAAGACTTTTTCTTGGCAGGAGTAGAGGTAGACTTAGAAAGTCTATCTAATGTAGCATTTTCTGCGTCCATTTGAGTGGCTTTAATTTGCCAGTCCTTACCAAATAAGTTCTCACCTGTACAGGGCAGATTCCGTAAGCCATCCAGGACCCAGGGTTCTAGGTCAGAGGCCTGGAGCCAAGCAAGTCGTCGGGCTGCAATAGCAATGCCCGAAGCTCTACCGGCACTCTCAAAGGAATCAAAAGCTGCTCTGTTGGAGAACTTAGAAACATCTAAAAGCTGTTTCACCAGAGAAATGAACTCCTCCTTTCTATCCTCAGGGATAAAGGAGGCAAAATGCCGTACCTTTAGGGCAAGTTCCCTTAGAAACATGCCCATATACAGACTGTATGAATTAATCCTGGCTATAAGCATACTAGCCTGGAAGATTTTCCTACCAAAAGAGTCTAGGGTCTTACATTCCCGCCCTGGAGGGGTAGAAGAGTGCCTTTTGGTACTCAATCTTTTTCAGCGCAGACTTCACCACAATGGAATGGTGAGGCAGCAGAGTTTTTTGAAAACCAGGAGAAGGAGGGACCCGGTACATGGTGTCCAACCTACGGGAATGAGGAGACAACGTAAGAGGAGTCTCCCATAAGTCCATCAAGTGTTCTTGAAGGATTTCATGGATAGGCAGGGTGACTGCCTCTTTAGGAACCTTAGGGTATCCTAAAATATCCAATTTCTTTGATCTAGGTTCTTTTTCAGAGGATGTGGTAATAGAAAGTCCTTTAGCTACTTCTATAATGAAGTCTTGAAAGGACAAATCCTCTGGTGGAGACATTCTCCTCTTTGGGGAAGAAGGCTCTTCAGGAAGAACTAGAGACAGCTCATCAGAGTCATCAGAGGAGTCAAAATCCTCAGAAGAATCAGAGTATCCTCTATTTGCTTCCAACGCACGATACGGATACCAATCGGTATCGACATCGGGCGTACCGGGTATGGGATCGGTATCGGGTGAAAACCCGGATCCGGCATGCGGAACCGATCTGCGTTTGGAAGACGATGGTCTCGGTTCCGGTATGGAAGACAGTACCGGAACCAGAACCGGACCCGGAACCGCTAGATGCGGTACCGAGGGCGTCGCAGCTTTAATGAAAGCCAGAATGGCCTGCTGCATGGTCTGGACAGTATTGCCCATAGACGCCACTGCTGCCTGGATGTCGGTACCGGCATGGGCCGGTACCCCAGAGCAGTCTAACAGGTGATCAGTCGAGGCCGTGCCATCGATGTCAACCTGTAACCCCATAGATGGTGCTTTGGAAGCCAGAGCCTCCCGCCGGGGTTGTTTGGCTGGGGCAGGGTCCTCAGACTCAAAAGAGAGAGCCTCTCGATGCTTTGAAGGAGATTTGCTCTTTGAGGACCTGCCCGCAGAAGGTTTGGTTACCTGAGATCCATCCGGAGAGGAAGACCTGGATGACTGTGATGCTGGATTATCAGAAGCAAACAGCACATGGAATTTGTTGGCCCGGTTCTGCAAACCACGTTTAGACATCTGGGAGCAGGATGGGTAGTCCGGAATGGAGTGGTCAGGTCCCAAACATTTAAGACACCAGTCATGGGTGTCTGTGGCAGAAATAACAGCACTACACTTGGTAAACTTCTTGAAACCAGGGGCTGGTTTCTCCATGAGGAGAATTTGTGTAGGCCTGAGGCCTAACCAAAGTCACCAAGTTGTGCAAAAATAAAGACTTTTTTTTTTTTTTTTGAAAGAAAGAAAGAGAGAGACAGACCGGCGGTACCGGTTTCGGTATGGGGAAGGCAGGTACGCGGTCTAAAGAAACAAACTAAAACAAGAATTTCTTCAGCGGTGACAGGAACACGACCTGCTGGCTCCGCGGAAAAAGAGAAACTGAGGAGAGCTGGTCAGGAAGGCGGGAAGGCAGCGCGCATGTGCAGTGGGAGGCCCCAAAAGCTTCCTTTCTGGGAAGCTGGGGAGCTTTCCCGCGCAGGCTCCGTCGGTTCCGACGTACCCATATGTGAGGACTTATTTCTGCTTGTTCCTGGAGATTGTTCAATTCTCTGAGGTCTAAAATGGGCCTGTGTCCTCCTGTTTTCTTTGGAATAAGAAAATAGGGGGAGTAGAAAGCACAGTTACTTACCTGTAACAGGTGATCTCCGGAACAGCAGGAATTAGTCTTCACACGTAGGAGACGTCGCCGACGGAGCCCGCACGGGAATGCTCCCCAGCATCCAATCAGAAAGCCTTTGGGAGCATCCCCCGCGCCTGCGCGGTGGCTTCCCGCCCTTCCTACTGCCTCTCCCCAGTTGAGTTTCATAGCTGAGCCGGAAGGAGAGGAGAGGAAGGAATAGAGAAAAAGAGAGATACAACTCCCAGGGGAGGTGGGCGGGTTGTGAAGACTAATTCCTGCTGTTCCGGAGATCACCCGGTTACAGGTAAGTAACTGTGCTATCTCCAGGAACAAGCAGGAATGAGTCTTCACACGTGGGGACTCCCTAGCTTAGGATGCCCGGGGAGATCCCATAAGCGCAGCCCAGACGGGATGGCATTTGCCCAGTCTGAATCTCCGGCATCCCCTGAGGGATGGAGGGCAGGAGTTGAATAGAGGAACAGCGAATCCAAAGACTACGGAGGCAAGTCTTTAGAGTGCAGAACAGGTACCATTAGGATACAGCAAAAAAAAACCCAGGCTACGGGAGTAGTCAGAGGGGTGCATGAAGAGAATCAGTAAGCATGTAATGAGTAAATGACCTAGTACCATACAGAGCTTACCGGCCATTAAATTTTAATGAATTAATGGTTTAGAACCCTGTACTGCTTACCCACCGGGTTGTCGGAAGTAGTCCTGTGATGAAGGCACTGTAGACGCAGTAGCGAGGTCATCAAGGAAACTTCACCGCAGCGAGGAGGAAGTTCCAAATCCGGAAGGCCATGGGATCCAGGCGTCAGCTGGGTCAGGAGAAGGACGGCAGGTCTTCCAGGGGGCTCACGGCAAGCTGAGCACTCCCTTAGGAGTAGAGTCCATAACTCAGAGGACCAACAGTGGAAGACAGGCCGAACTAGAGAGCCTATCCCGGAGAAGAGTAGAGGTGTACCCCGGAGCAGAAGGGGTACACAGTCTGCCCTAGCGAGAGATAGGGAGACAAGGGTCCGGACCTCCGGGAGGAGGACCTAACTGAAAAAGGGGACTGTTGACTTCAGAGCAGTAGGGTACCACCAGTCCGCGGGCCGATCGGGGAATAGGCAGGCGGACTGGCCGGACCCCCGGGGGGGGGGGGGCTGAGTACCGGCCATAGGGGGAAAAAGGCGGTAAACACAGGTACTGTGGGGATCCCCCAAAGGCGCCTGCCAAGCAGGTGATATCTAGTATATCTAAGCCGGTGGACATGGGGACGCCCCCTCCGGTACTAACGCAGGCACGCCGGGGGGCCTGCCTCCATGAGCAGCACTCAGGTAAGGCGGATCTGCCATCGATCCCCAGAACGTCCACCTGGAGAGGTGGCCGCAAGATCCGTCAGGGGAGGGATCTTTCCCGGAGGGCAAGGGCAGATCGGCGAGCTAAGAGCGCGGTAGCGCGGGGGACGGAGGATAGCATCAGTCCGGCAGAATGCCGCAGGGGTTGGAGGCCCTAATGTGTCCCCAGGACCTGCGCGTAGAAATTGTCCCCCGCACAATCGGGGGACATGAGGGTATAGTCCCTGGTGAGTATAGGGGGACTATAGCGGCTGGAGGGGAATTCCAGTACGGAAGCAATCAGCAAGAGGATACTGGCTGAGAGGGGTTCGAGGACATACCGAAGAGTAAGTAGGGTGACCGTGGGCCATAGCTATCACGGTGTAAGGTGGTCTCCCTTTCCCACGGAGAAGACCTGAACCCCTAGATAAGTCCCCGAACCATTTTCCAACTGGACGAGCCCCAGAGTAGAGCTCTAGTCTAAACTTCTGGTAAGGAGGTTAAGTGCAGGCAGCCGCCCACCTGAGCCTAAAAATGCTTAGTATGAGAGTCCTGGCGCGGGTCCGGGGACATCAACCCGGGGTGAGAGGTCCCTTGCTTGGGCGCGCCTGGAGGGTGGGCGGAGGGCTGACATTTCCTCTTCCTAGGGAAGGGGGGTCTGGAGGGGCGTTTACCACCACCGGGGGAAGCCGGGCCCTAGGCTGGCTGCTAACTCTGGGAAGGTTAGCGAAGCACTGTGCGACCTGACGTAAGGCTTCGCTATTGAAGAGGTGATCTCCGTCGCAGGGAGAATTACCCAGGATGTGCTGTGCCCGTCTACACAACTCGGACGCCTGCAACCATGCCGTGCGGCGTACTCTAATGGCAACAGCAGAGGCTCTGCTGACCGACCGGAAGGAGTCCAGCGAAGCACGAGAAAGGAACCCGGAGATATTCCTGCAATGATAAAGAAGCAGGGAATATTCAAAGGCCTTGGTTGCAGATACGAAGGTGGATAACCGAGATAACCTCTCGGTGACCTCCCGAAGCGACAGACTCATATAAAATATATATGAAATAATTCTGGCCGCCAGCATAGACGTTGTCAGACGGCTGCCTGGGTGAGAATCTTCACAGTCTTGTCAAGTGCATATATCTATATGATTTGCAAGGTATTGTGGGCAATGTAGTTCATTCACACCAGACACAGCTGCTGACAATAATTTAATTGTGCTCTTGGGTAAAGCCAATAAGATATTTATTTATGGGGTTATTTCTCCCAACACAGATATGCTTGGTAGCACATAAATCAGATAACTTGCTTTCAGCGTTAACTTGGAAAAACAAAGTCAAAATCAGGAAAACAACAAATGAAAAGCCACAAAGTAAGAAACAAACTGTTCTTTTCAGGTTAACTTCTGATTACTTCCCACATAGATACAGAAGTGATTCTCTCCTAGCTCACAAGCAATTAGGTAAGGCTTAATTGCTAGCAGTTATCCAGCTGAAACCCCTTTAGCTGGCTTGCTTTCTACTGTGTGGGTCAAATCCTGCTTCAGGAGCTTTTCTGAGTAGATTAAAGAACAAATTTGTATTTCTTTGTGATGGTTGCTGTACTTTATAACAGAAAGTTACCAACGGAGTTTAGATAGAGAGCAGTCCATATAAACAGGATCTTCATCTGCTATTATTCCCCCTTGTTCAACAAGCATGGGTTCAATATCATGGGTTGGTACAGATGAATCTCTCAATGGAGCACTTTCAGGAGAATACTCGTTTCCCTGCTGTCTTTCAACGTTATAGCTAGGGCATAGATCAGTGTTCATACCTGAGCTTCCATTGCTGTTAGAGTTCCTCTCTATATAGCCTGGCCAGTATGTAGTCCAGTTCTTATGTCCAGCCTTCCAATCCAGATCCCTGGACACTGGATCTCTCTTCACATACCTTCTGGCACGGGTCTTAGGGTCCCTTCCACATGCAGCCGTCTCCCTCACAGGTAGCGTCTGGTGATTCCTAGCTCTGCAGCACCATTCCTCTGGCTTTCCCCAGTCCAATGGTGTATGCTGGCCCTTGAAATGCCTCCCAGTATACGTACTGCTTTGGACTCTTCTAGACCTCTCAAAGGCTTTTCTCTTCCTTCTTCCAAAGGGTCTCTTTCCCTCTGTCCGTCCGGTTTGGCTTCTGCTTCTGATGATCCTTCAGATGAAACTGAGGATAATTCTCTGGATATCCAAGGTGATCATGAAGATGGTCATCTGTAGAATAAACTCTACTCTTATTCTGCTTAGATGAGTGCTCCTCCCTAACACATTCTGGGACTGGTAGTCTTTCACGGCAGTCAACATGGCGTCGTCGGCTCCTGGAATTGATTCCAAGCTAGGCATCGAAGAAGTCGATGGCACCGACGGCACCGTAGGAAACGGCCTCGGCCCCGAACCCAGGGGCGGCGCTTCCCCCCGTGACTGGAGCGAATCCGCGGCCGCCGGAGGGCAGGGGCCAGCGGTCTCTGCTCTGCGCTGCGGGAGAGGACAGGGGCCGATCCCGAGACGTGCCGTGGCCAGGCTTTCAAGGCTGGACTCCAGGCTGGGCATCGAACCGAGCGAGGAGATCGACTCCTTCCTCGAGGCCCCCGGCGGGAGTGACCACGCCGGTGGTGGAGATCCCAAAGCGCGGATCGGAACCGCGCCGACCGGTGCCACGAGCATCAAGGGCCCCCGAGGATGGTGCTCGGAGGAGAGGGGGTCATCTGACGCCGATGTCGATCGGCGGGCACTGCCCGGTGCCAGGCTCCCTCTCGAACCCGTCCAACCCGGAGAGAAATCCTTCCGGGGCATACGGCCCGTCCCCGAGGGGACCCCGGTCACCCGACGACGAGTCCCTGCGGGGAGGGGGGGAGTGCAAAGCCCCTGCGCCGACGTCGGGGTACCGTTGCAGGGCGGCGCAGATCCAGATTGGGTCGAAGTGGTCGAAGACCCCGAGGCCCCTTCTCTAGGAAAGGGCGGGGCCCTCGATGGCCGCGTCGATGCCGGGGAGTCGCCCGTGCGCTGGCCGACATACCCCGGGGAAGGTCGATGGCGGTCCCTCGTGCTCGACGCCCCTGCCGTCGCCGGCGGAGCAGCGCCGCTCGAACCCAGTACCACCCTTGCGCAGGGCTGGGATACCGGAGACCCGGCGCGGGTCGAAGCGAGCGGCCTCGAGGGGAGGGAGGCCAGATGACCATCCCTGGCGCGGGGCGGAACCACCGACGCCCGCGCCCTCGAAGCGGGTACTACCTCCGCGCATGACCTGAACGTAGGGCCGTCAGACAGTGTCGAGTCTATCGGCCCCCGAGGTGCCGAGGGCAGCGGCCGGCGATCCCCAGTGGGGAGTGGGTCACTCGACACCGACGCCGACGGGTCGGCACCGCCCAAAGCGGATACCACCCCCGTAGGAACGCCATACCGGCGCGAGTCGGTCGGCCCCAGAGGCGCCGAGGACCGCAGCCGCCAATCCCCAGTGAGGAGCGGAACGCTCAACACCGACGCCAAGGGGTCGGTACCGCCCAAAGCGGGTACCGCCCACGCGCATGGCAGGGATGGAACGACGCCAGGCTGGGCTGAGTCGATCAGCCCCGGAGGCGCCGAAGACAGCAGCTGACGATCCTCGGTGAGGAGCGGAGCGCTCGACACCGACGCCGATGCCGGGGGCTCAGTACCGCCCGGAGCGGCTACCACGCCCGAGCATGGCTTGGATGTAGGGAGGTCAGACCCGGTCGAGTCGATCGGCCCCGAAGGCACCGAGGACACCGGCTGACGATCCCTGGCGAAGAGTGGAACACTCGACGTCGACGCCGATGCCGGGGAATCGGCACCGCTCGAAGCAGGTACCTCCCTCGGGCATGGCTCGAGAATGTTCTGTGAGGAGCGAACCTCAGGAACATCCCGAAACCCCGTAAATGCTTTGGAGCCCGAGGACTCCCGCCGGGGTATATCAGCCAAGGAGGACTTGAGGGGTTGGCCGGAGCCGGTCGCCATGCCGCGCATGAGACTCGCCCCTCAAGACTCGGCTAGTCTTAACAAACTGTTGTGTGGTTACCTGATCCTGGAGAGAAGAACAACCCGACGACCGCGCCTTGGGCACGAAGACGTCGTCGAGGGATACCCAAAAGAGGGAGGGTCTTCTCCCGACACTGTAGCCCGGGGAATCCGGAAAAAAGGGGTCAGGCCCCAAACAGAAGAGGCACCAGGCATTGGAGTCCACGTGGAAAACTAAGTCCCCGCCGTGAGGCTGGGGGGAAGAAGGCTCCATGCCCTGGTTCTCAGCGCCCGGAGGGGGCGACGAAAATTAAATGAAAAATAATTAAAGAAAGAAAGAAAAGGGGGGGCACGGAGGTGCCACCGTCGGCGAGAAAGCCGCGACTACAGAAAAAAGGAAAAATTTCTGCGGTGGCAGGAGGGACGTCCTGCCTGCTCCGCAGAAAACGAAAAACTGGGGAGAGGCAGTAGGAAGGGCGGGAAGCCACCGCGCAGGCGCGGGGGACGCTCCCAAAGGCTTTCTGATTGGATGCTGGGGAGCATTCCCGTGCGGGCTCCGTCGGCGACGTCTCCCACGTGTGAAGACTCATTCCTGCTTGTTCCTGGAGATCCCTGCACCCCGTTGAAGAATGGGTACCTCCTCTATTGCCCCTTGGGCAAGAAGTGTTGAGACCTCGTGATCTAGCAGATTGTCTGCGGAAGTTTGAGAATTGAATTGCTTTAGAATTGTAGGAGGGGGCATGCTGTGAAAATGAAGCTTGTACCCTTCTCCTACAATGGACAAAGTCCAATCTTCTGCTGTTATCTGATGCCATCTGTTGGCAAAGTGGCATAACCTGCCTGGGATATTGGGGGGTTGGGGACCCCTCAGAGGCAGGAAGGCAAAGCTCTCTAGGAAGGAGTCAAAGCCCTTCAGGGGGCTAAGCCTGCAGAGCTGGTTGGGCTCTCGGGCCTTTTGGCTTCTTTTGCTGTCTAGTTTGTCCCTTTTGGGCAACCTGACCCCGAGTTTGACTCTGCTGGGTATAGGAAGGATAAAATTTCCTCTTTTTGCTGAAAATGGGTTTTTATAAGGTTTCTTTTTGACTGGAGTGGCTGTAGATTTTGACAATCTATCTAGAGTAGTATTGTCAGCATCTAACTCGTTAGCCTTTTCCTGCCAGTTCTTGCCAAAGAGAATCTCCCCCGTGCAAGGAATGTTGCCTAACTTGTCCTGTACCCAAGTCTCCAAGTCTGATGCCTGAAGCCAGGCAATCCATCGTGCGCCAATGGCAATAGCAGAGGTTCTGCTGATGCATTCAAAGTAGTCAAAGGCTGCACGATTTACAAACTTGGAGACATCTTGAGCATGCTTAAGTAGAGTAAGAAAATCTTGTCTCTTGTCATCTGGGAGAAATGGGCTCATAAGCTCCAAGTCTCCTGTGACTTCCTTGTGGAACATTCCCATATATAGGATATATGAACTGATCCTAGCTGAAAGCATGGAAGCTTGAAAAGTTCAGCGTCCAAAAGCATCCAGAGTCCTGCATTCACGTCCTGGAGGATTGGATGCGTGCCTCTTTGCACTTTTCATCCTACGCATGGCTGACTCCACTACCATTGAATGGTGTGGCAGCTGAGTTTTCTGAAATCCAGGACATGGTGGAACTCGATACATAGTATCAAGTCTCCTAGAGTGAGGAGATGTAGTCAGAGGTGTCTCCCACATTCTGAGCATCAAGTTATGCAGAATTTCATGGATGGGCAGAGTGGCTGCCTCCTTAGGAGCTTTAGGATATTGGAGAATTTCCAATTCCTTTGCTCTGGGTTCCTCTTCAGGAGCTACCGTGATTGAAAGGCCTTTGGCCATATCACGGATAAAATCCTGAAAAGACATGTCCTCTGGAGGTGACATTCTGTGTTAGGGAGAAGAGGGATCTTCTGGGAGAAATCCTCTAGTACCAGCAGAATTGTCAGAAACTTCGGAATTGGAGGATTCAAAGTATTCCTGACCATGATGCTCCTGCAAAGCACGGTCCCCGTATCAATCGAAGTCGGTACCGAGTTGATCCAGTATCGGTCTGTCGATTCCAGCCAGAGATGGCGTGGGAAGAATTCCCACCAGGGCCGGTACCGTCAGTACCGGTATCGTCGGTACTGGCATCGATGTCGATGTCAGTACCGGTGCCCATTGGACCAACAGTACTGCAGCTGAGAAAAGAGCTGCGATGCTCCGTTCAATAGCGAAAAACCTCTGGTCTATCGACGCTGCCGATGCCTTGGTGTCGGTACCGGTAAAAACGGCTGGAACCCCTAAGCATGGCACAGGTAGTTCTTGCGAGGTTGGGGCCTCGAAAACATCCTGAAACCCCATCGATGCTTTGGAAGCCAAAGCCTCCCACTGGGGCTGTTTTGCCGGTGTGGTTCCCTCAAGGGCAATGCCAATGGCCTCTCGATGCCTAGCAGGAGAGCTACCCTTTGAGGACCGGCTTTTATGTTTAGTTACCTGAGATCCATGGGAGGAAGAAGAGGCCCTTGAAGATGTCGATGCAATGGATCTGGCATCCGAAGAAAAGAGGGTACTGAGCTTTGCAGCCCGGTTCTGTCTTCCTCTTTTAGTCATCCCCATACAGGAGAGACATTCAGTTGGAGAATGTTCAGGCCCTAAACACTTAAGACACCAATCATGGGTGTCAGTGACGGAAATGGTACTGCCACACTTAGTACATTTTTTTTAAAACCACTAGTTGGTTTTTCCATGTTTTAGGAATATGGGGCCTAGTGCCCAAAATGGCGCCTGGCAACAAAAAAGAAAAAAGTTTCTGAAGAGAAACAGTTTAAATTTTTTGGGTTGTTTTTAAAAGAAAAGAACCGGCGGTACCGGTAAGCGTTGTGCGGCAGGCAAACGCGACCACAAGAAAACAAATTTAAAGACGGAATTTTCTGCGGTGACAGGGAATAGATCCTGTCGGCTCCGCAGAAAACGAAGAACTGAAGAGGGAAAGGTGGGAAGGCAGCACGTATGTGCTGAGGAATACTCCCAAAAGCGTTCCTATTGGACGCTGGTGAGCGTTCCCGCGCAGGCTCCATCGGTACCGACGATACCCATATGTGAAGACTACATTCCTGCTTATTCCTGGAGATCGCCTTTGAGGAAAAGGGGCAGAGGGGTTGGAAGGAAATTGATAGTCAGGTCAGATTAGGTGCATATAATTTTTTGCACTGTACAACAAATTCAGGTAGTACTCATGGAGGCCATCATACCAGTCAGGAAGATTTTCCTTGCTCCAGAATCAGCTACAGATGCAATGAATTCTTTAATCTTCCACCGGATCATCATACTATGCAATGCTTCTGAGCGTATGTAACTTCTTTAGGGGAGGGAGGTGTAAGGGGCTCCATTTTCTCCTGCTTGCTTTTGGTCTATAAGGATCACTTGGATTTGGTTAGGTTTGTATTAACTGGCCCTAATGTATGAGGAACCAAAGTTAGCTTATGTTAGCTACTCTTAAACATGGGGCGTTCTAGTTTGATTGACTTCATACAGCAATGTTTGCACTCCCTTTTCTATTTTTGCCACTGAAACTCACCTTGAGTGCCCTTTTTCTTGAGAATGCAAGAAATAAGTGATTTAAATAACCTGGGAATTTCCTCCTCTTCCCCCATGATAATCTGTGGCCTCTGGCAAAGGACTTAAATTGTAATGGCTAAGTTAAGACTTCCTGAGAAGCCTGGCAAGCATTCACCCCGATTCCGACTACTAGGTGTTGCCAGTATGAGACAGACTGAACTTTGTTCCCAAAATATTGTTAACGCTGACTTTGCAAGATCCCTAGCCTGAGCAGAAACTGGACTTTCAAACAAGTCTATGGGGGAACAGTTTAGAAGCTCTATTCATGAGCTGGATGTCGGACAATGTGCACATTGACTTCCAAATCATGGAGACGTCCCCAGAGCCATTTTAGAAAGCCAGTATATAGATGTCCTGGTACAAGAATGCCCAGGTAGCACAGGGGCATACCCTGGGTGTAGTAAGGGATTTGCATGGCCTAATGCTATTTCAGAATGCCACAAGCATATCAGGTCCTGTTTTTGAGGCAACAATACGTAATGCCTGCTCCTAAGCACAAAAGGTGCAAAAAAAGTGCTCATTTCATGGTTGCAACACTTCTAAGGGGGGAAGAGCAAAATGCACTCACTTTTCAGTGGTTCATATTTCCTGGCCAAAGAAACTTGCCCATAAATATATACTCCAAACATATTACTAGCCCACTGCCACACATTAGAGTATAAGAAATGGCAAGGCACGATATGCTAGTCTCATTACATAGACGTACACTTTCTGACCTGCCCAGTTCTACAGGCATGCACTTCAAGGATGTCCACTTCTGTGCATGTATCTGGCCCTGCTATCTGTCCAGGACCTGTCTCCAGAACCATTTACTGGGATGATCATTTTTCAGGGTGAAGAAGGAGAGATTTCAGAAGGCATTACTGCCACTCCTCAGTTGTTTGGAGATTCTGTTCTGGATGTCCCAGGTTTTTCCTAGACATCCCTTCTAAAATGCCAATTAACATCTCCTGCATGTGCCCTGACACTGTGCCAGCCCCATTTTACCATAGACTAACCACCGAGACCAGTTGGAGCTTGAATATTGCATGGCTCCAACTCATTAAGAGCCATGTGGTGCCAGACCCAAGGGAGTAGTTCCAATTCCAGCAAAGGCAGCTATGACTAACTGTTGCTCTATCAGGTGCAATTTAAACAAAGGCAAAAAATGGTATAATCTGAGCAGACTAGATGGAGTACATTGGTGTTTATCTGCTGTCATTTACTATGTTACTGCATAGGAACCTGGTACCTAAGATCTGCTATGCACTGAGCTAATTTGCTAATAAAGATGATCATCCACAACTGTTTTTTGTTGATCTTAATTTCTAGATTTTATATCAAATAATTTGGAGCCTATTTACCAAACTGTGCTAGCCACTAGTGCACATTAATTGCCATGTTAACAATTAGCGTATGATCATTTCAACATTAACCACAACTACAGAACAACATGGAGAATGGCTGGGACTATGCTTTACAATTAATGCACAGCAACTACCTCCACATTAACTATTAACATGGCACAGTTAATTACACCTTAATAAGTGTGAACTGTACCATGTAATCAGCAATGATACTGTCTTCATTAACTGAATGGGAAACGGAAATAAATATAGAATTGTTGTTAGTTACCATGAAATAATTACAATAATTAACATTACATTAACTGCAAAATCTTACCACATTTTAGCAAATAGGGCTTTAATATAATACACGCATTCAATATATTTTTGGAATGAATGTTTGTAACGTTCCACTTGGTGATGTCATCAGTATTTAGAGAGAATATTCTTCTACATATGCATCCCATTTTGTTTACAAAAGATGATGTGTTATAAAAAGGGACTAGACATGGACTACAGCACAAAATGCTGCCATGAAAGACATTTTGAGGACCTTACTAAACACACAGCCTCCAGGCCTCTGTGGAAACCACACAAAAGAAGCACAAACATGCAACTCTCAGTTATCCTCCCAACATTTGCTTAAAATATGGAGAAATTAAAAACCTGTCGCTTATGATGAAGCGCTGAAAGAAAATATCACCAGTGAATACAACCTAAAATGAAAATTCAGCAAGGGACAAAAATCAGTCAGAACAAAGTATTTTGAAATATATCCTCAGTCTCTTCTGCCAAAAAATACTACTGGATGGCAAAGTATCAGTATTATAGGCAGCCAGTGTTCAGCACACATAAATTTGTTCTCTTTGTAAGCATGTACTGCCTGCTCTTACAACTTCCTCTCGAAAGAAATAAAACTCATCAAAAATAATGCATTTCTATACAAGCAGCAGTTCCAACTTCTGCAACATAGAAACTTTCATACACTAAAACATAGCAGCTAGAGAACTGCTCCTTTCAAACTACCTCTCTTCTCTACTGTTACAACTACAGCTACATGCAGAACCCAATATAGCACACAGATAAAGTTTAGCTTTTCCTGCTGGGCATCAACAACAACTGGGATGTTAAAAGCAACAGATATAAGCAAAACAGAAATTAGGTCTTACCTGCTAATTGTCTTTCCTGGAGATCTCTCCGGGCCAGTCCAGGAACAAAAGGGTTGTCAATCTCCTTCAGCAACTGAGGACTGAAATCTGAAGCTTTGCAGACCTGGTATCTGGCTCCCCCCGCTGGTCGCACCTCAGTCTACCCTTGTCCAAGCAGTTGAAAGAAAGAAACCGAACAAACAGAAAGAACAAATAGAAATTCAACTATGTACAACCACCACATTACCCCATTTTTTTCATGGGCAGAGCCCCTGACATGGGCTTCCACTTTTTGGTGTCTTTTTTTTTTTTTTTTTTTTTTTAGTTTTCTTTTTTTTACTCTACATGCATGTTGGATTGTGCTATAGCAATAGGCTTAATAGGGAGAGAAGGTCCCCGAGGAAGCCCCAGAGACCCTCCTACGGGAAAACCGTACCCAAACGGTCCTGCAAAGATACGACTCTCGGCTGCATAAAAAAATCATTCTTGGACCGAGACCGCCTTGCAACCAGAAATCCTACAACTGTCAACAGGTGGGCCCTGGACTGGCCCGGAGAGATCTCCAGGAAAGACAATTAGCAGGTAAGACCTAATTTCTGTTTCCTGATCATCTCTCCGGGCCAGTCCAGGAACAAAAGGGAAGTACCAGAGCAGTACCTAACCACGGCAGGGACCCGCAAGGCCCGCAATGACAGCCGAAGCCCCCACATTCGCGTCCGCCCTGGCAAAAACATCCAACCGGTAATGTGGAAGGAAGTGGAAGGAAGTCCAAAAAACTGCCAGCATGGTTTAAAGGTGAGGTCAGAGAGGCTGTTGTTGCCAAAAAAAAAGCATCTTTCAGGAAATGGAAAAAAGAGCCAAACGACGAAACCTGGAAACAGCACAAGCACTGGCAAGTTAGATTGCTGTGGAAGCAAAAACGTGTAACAAAGACTTTTTCAAGTACATTCGTAGCAAAAAACCTGTGACAGAGTCAGCTGGACCATTAGATGATAGAGGGGTTAAAGGGGCACTAAGAGGCGACAAGGCGATAGCGGAGCGACTGAATGAATTCTTTGCTTCGGTCTTTACTGAGGAAGATGTAGGGATGTTACCCATGACTGAAGTGGTATTTAAAGGTGCAGAAGAATTGAAGGAAATATTGATATATCGGGAAGACGTATTACAACTATTAGATATACTGAAGAGTAGCAAATCACCTGGGCCAGATGATATACATCCAAGGGTGTTGAAAGAACTGAAATATGAGTTTGCAGACCTGCTATTAGTAATCTGTGAACTATCATTAAAATCATCTGTAATACCTGAAGATTGGAGGATGGTGAACGTAACGCCAATTTTTAAAAAGGGTTCCAGGGGTAATCCGGGAAACTAGAGACCGGTGAGCCCGACGTCAGTACCGGGAAAAATGGTAGAAACCATCATAAAGAACAAAATTGCTGAACATGTAGATAGTCACAGCTTAATGGAAAACAGCCAACATGGCTTTAGACAAGGAAGATCTCGTCTTACTAATCTATTTTTTTGAAGGTGTGAACAAACAGGTAGAGAAAGGTGAGTCGGTTGATTTTTAGAAAGCTTTGACACGGCCCCTCATCAGAGACTTTTGGCAAAACTGAAGAGTCATGGGATAGGAGGCAGTGTACTATTGTGGATCAGGAACTGGTTAAAAGATAGAAAGCAGAGGGTAGGGCTAAATGGCCAATTTTCCCAATGGAGAAAGGTGAATAGTGGTGTACCCCAGGGATCTGTGCTGGTTCCGCTGCTTTTTGACATATTCATAAATGACCTGGAAAAGGGAATAACGAGTGAGGTTATCAAATTTGCAGATGACACAAAACTATTTAAAGTTGTTAAAACCCATGAGGATTGTGGAAAATTGCAAGAGGATCTTGATAAATTGGAAGACTGGGCATCAAAATGGCAGATGAAACTTAATGTGGACAAGTACAAAAGTTATGCACCTAGGGAAGAACAACCCAAACTATGGTTACACGATGCAAGGTTCCACGTTAGGAACCACCACCCAGGAAAAAGATTTAGGCGTCATTGTGGATAACATGTTAAAACCCTAAACCCAGTGTGCAGCGGCAGCCAAGAGAGCAAACAGAATGCTAGGTATCATAAGGAAAGGAATAGAAAATAAAACAAAGATAGTAACATGATAAATGACGGCAGATAAAGACCAGCATGGTCCATCTAGTCTGTCCAGCACTATGGCAAGCGTAGGTGTACCTGCCGCTCCGTGCAGGCCACCCCTCCCCCACATCCCTGTTTAGGGGTGAACCCACCACTCCATGCAGGACACCCCTATTTGTTGAGAAATTAGATGGTTCAGTTTACTTCGATTTTATCCTGTTGCTGTAAAGGGATCCACTGTGTCTGTCCCATGCCATTTTGAATTCCGTCACAGTGTTTGCCCCCACCACTTCCATGGGGAGGGCATTACAAGCATCCACCACCCTTTCTGTGAAAAAGTATTTCCTAGCATTGCCTTTCAATTTACCACCTTGCAACTTCCTGTTATGCCCTCTAGTTTTACAGCTTCCCCATCTTTGGAAGAGGAGGTTTGTTTGTTCATTATTTCCCTTTAAGTATTTAAAGGGCTGAATCATATCTCCCCTGTCCCTCCTCTCCTCCAAAGTGTACATGTTTAGGTCTTCAAGTCTCTTCTCATAAGGCTTCTGACGCAGGTTCCAAATCATTTTGGTCGCCTTCCTCTGAACAGTTTCCAGTCTTTTTACATCCTTTGCAAGATACAGTCTCCAAAACTGAACACAGTACTCCAAGAGAGGCCTCACCAGTGACTTGTACAGTGGCATAAGTACCTCTTCCTTTCTGCTGGTGATTCCTCTTTGTATGCCGCCCAACATCCTCCGGGCTTTTGCCACCGCCTTGTCGCACTGTTTTGCCACCTTGAGATCTTCAGAAATAATCACACCAAGGTCTTTCTCCTGATCTGTGCACACCAACCTCTCGCCCACCTATCACGTACATTTCCCTTGGATTTCTGGATTTCTGCTACCCAAGTGCATGAAGTGCATGACTCTGCACTTCTTTGCATTAAATCTTAATTGCCAAGCATTAGACCATTCTTCCAACTTTTGTAGATCTTTCCTCATGTTAACCACTCCCTCGGGGGAGTCCACTCTGTTGCAAATTTCTGTGTCATCTGCAAAAAGACAGACTTTTCCATTTAGTCCTTCAGCAATATCACTCACAAATACATTGAACAGTGCCGGGCCCGGGACCGACCACTGGGGCACCCCACTAATCACCTTCCCTTCATCCAAGTGAGCTCCATTTACCATCACCCTCTGTGGTCTGTCAGTCAACCAATTTCTGATCCAATTTACCATCTTAGGATCCATCCCCAAGCTACTGAGTTTATTGATAAGCCTCCTATGAGGAACAGTTCCAAAGACTTTGCTGAAATCCAGGTAGATGACATCCATCACATGCCCCTGATCTAGCTCCCTGGTCACCCGGTCAAAGAACTCAATCAGATTTGTTTGGCAAGATCGTCCTTCGGTAAAACCATGTTGCCTCGGGTCTTGCAACCTGTTGGTTTTGAGAAAGTTCACTATTCGCTCTTTCAGGAGCGCCTCCATTACTTTTCCCGCCACCGAGGTAAGGCTCACGGGCCTGTAGTTGGACACTTCTTCCCTGTCACCACTTTTGTGTAGAGATATGACATCAGCCGTTCTCCAGTCCTGAGGAATCTCTCCTGTTTCCAAGAATCTGTTGAAAACATCCTTTAACGGCCCTGCAAGAACCTCTCTGAGCTCTTTCAGTATCCTGGGATGTATCCTATCTGGTCCCATGGCCTTGTCCACTTTCAGTTTCGCAAGTTGTTCTAACACATCATCTTCTGTGAATGGCGTGATATCTACTTCATTCCCATTTTTATATTTGGGAGTCACAGGTGGTCCTTCTCCAGGACTTTCTTTAGTAAAAACAGAGCAGAAGTATTCGTTTAACAATTTCGCTTTTTCAATGTCACTTTCCACGAGTCCGTTCGCAGCACTTCTGAGTCCTGCAATTCCACCTCTGATCTTCTTTCTTTCCCGAATATACCTGAAGAAGGTTTTGTCGCCACACTTAACATCTTTAGCCATTTTTAACTCTGCCTTTGATTTTGCTATCTTTATTTCTCTCTTTGTCTCTGAGTTTGATCCTGTATTCATTTCTGTGTTCCTGTTTGGGAGCTTTTGAATTTTGTGAAAGCTGTGTTTTTTGCCTTTATTTGAGCAGCCACTTCTTTGAAAAACCAAATAGGTTTTCTTCTCCTCTTGTTTTTGTTTACTTTTGTTACATATTTATTTGTTGCCCCTTTTATTGCCATCTTTAGTTTAGCCCATAGCAATTCCACTTCCCTTATCTCCTTCCACCCAGTCAGCTCCTCCTTTAGGTACTCGACCATTTTATTGAAGTCAGTGTTTTTTGAAGTTTAGGACTTTGAGCTTTCTATGACTGGCCTGTACCATGGCTTTTATCTCAAACCTCACCGTGTGATGATCGCTACTGCTCACAGGGGCACTCACGCAGACATTTGACACGCTATCACCGTTGGTGAGCACTAAATCCAGTGTTGAGCTTTCCCTGGTTGGTTCCATCACCATTTGTCTAAGTAACGCATCTTGGAGAGAGAACATACATGATTTTTTTGCTTCTTTCCATATTTGCAGAAGGAGTAATCCAGTCCACATCAGGTAGATTAAAGTCACCCAATATGATCGCTTCCCCCTTTGTGGCTATCTTGGCAATATCTATAATCAATTTGTTATCTCTCTCTTCAATTTGTGTCGGAGGTCTGTAGACTACAGCAGTATGGATGACAATGCCATCTCCTCTTTCCAACACAATCCAGAGCGCTTCTTCTTTTCCCCATGCATTTCAGTAGCTTTAATATTGCTTTTGACATACAAGGCTACTCCTCCTCCTCTTCCATTTTCTCTGTCTCTTCTGAATAGATTATAGCCAGGTATGGCTATATCCCAATCAGCGATTCATTTAGCCATGTTTCTGTAATGGCCACAATGTCCAAATCCATTTCCACCATTAGGGCTTCCAGGTCCGGAACTTTGTTGGCTAAGCTTCGAGCATTTGTGCCAATTGCTTTCCAGCATTTAACTGGCTTGTGTGTATTTAGCATTGATTTTGTTCTGCCTACATATTCCCACTTGTTTTTGATGTGTGGTTTAAAAGTGTGGCTGTTTCTGATTTTAATCTGCTTTTGCAAGGGATGATGTCCAGAGCTTGACCTTCTACATCTATCTGTCACCCCCTTTTTCTAGTTTAAATGCATATAGCGTAGTTACTCACCTGTAACAGGTGTTCTCCAGGAGCAGCAGGAATCAGTCCTCACTTATGGGTGACGTCGGCGCCGACGGAGCCCTCGCGGAGCAATTTTCCCCAGCTTTCGAAGAAAGCCTTTGGGAATTGCAGCGCGCATTCGCGGTCGTCTTCCCGCCCGAGGGTGCCATCTTAGCCAGTCAGATGACATAGCTAAAAAAGACAGCATAAAAATTTGCAAAAAGAACATAAGCAGACGATTGCAACTCCAAGGGGAGGAGGGAGGGTAGTGAGGACTGATTCATGCTGCTCCTGGAGAACACCTATTACAGGTGAGTAACTACGCTTTCTCCAGGACCAAGCAGGAAGTCAGTCCTCACTTATGGGACTCCCAAGCTCAAGGCTACCGGAGACCCTAAGCACAAAAATGAGCTCCCTCTAGCTCAGCAGCACAGAAGGATAGAATCTTCGCTTAATTATCACCCACCGGGAGCCCACATCCGGGATGGAGGGTAGGAGTTGCTCAGACCTCAAAGAGATTACGGAGGACTGCCTGTCCGAAAGCACTGTCCCTACGGGACTCCCTCTCGAGACAGTAATGGACCGCAAAAGTCTGGCTCGAAGACCAAGTAGCGGCCCGGCAGATGTCTGCCAGCGGAACAGAGCGGAGGTAAGCCACTGACGTAGCCTTTGCCCGAACGCAATGAGCCGTGACTCGACTTTCTAAGGAGAGTCCGGCTGCCCCATAAGCCCAAGAGATACAGTCCGCAACCCAGATGGACAGAGTACGCTTGGAGACCGGGAGCCCCAATTTATTGGGGTCAAAAGACACAAAAAGCTGAGCAGCTTTACGGTGCTCCCGCGTACGGTCAAGGTAGAAGTTCAATGCCCTTCTACAGTCCAGGGTATGGAGGACCGTTTCAGCTCGGCTGGAGTGCGGTCTGGGAAAGAAGGTTGGAAGTACCACCTCCTGATTGATGTGAAAAGGGGAGACCACTTTAGGCAGAAATTTTGGGTGAGTCCGTAGGACTACCCTATTCTTGTAGAACCTAGTGTAAGGGGGATCAGACACGAGGGCCTGCAATTCACTTACGCGTCTAGCGGAAGTGAGGGCTATCAAGAACAGTGTTTTCCAAGACAGAAAACGGAGAGAACAGGTAGCCATAGGTTCAAAAGGCGGACAGGTGATCCGCTGCAAAACCACATTCAGGTCCCAGTCAGGCACTGGCGGGCGCAGAGGTGGTTTAAGTAGAAGGAGACCTCGGAGAAACCTCGCTACGAGAGGGTCGCTTGAGAGAGGTCTACCGTCCACCGGCACATGATGTGCCGAAAGAGCACTGAGGTGAACTTTGACGGAGTTGGACTTAAGTCCCAGATTAGAGAGGTGTAGCAAGTACTGCAAGATCACCGACACCGGGCAGGAGAAGGGATCCTGAGACTGTTGGGTACACCAGACTGCAAAGCGACGCCATTTAAGGGCGTAGCATTTGCGGGTAGAAGGCCGTCGCGAAGCCAAGACGACCTCCTCCACCTCCGCCGGCAGGAGAAGGGGAGCAAGGACTACCCTCTCAGCAGCCAGGCCATGAGGTTGAGAGACCTGAGGTTGGGGTGCAGTAGGGACCCCTGATCCTGAGTGAGGAGATCCGGTTGTACCCCCAGAGGGATTGGATCCTCCACCGCCAGTTGCAGTAGGAGCGGAAACCACGGCTGCCTGGGCCAGCGAGGGGCCACCAGGATCATGAAGGCTTTGTCTCGGAGAACCTTGAAAAGAGTCCGAGAGACTAGCGGGATGGGAGGGAAAGCGTACAGAAGGCTCCCCGACCATGAGATCAGAAAAGCGTCCGCCGCAACCCGAAGGGGGTGTGGCTGACGAGAGCAGAAGCGAGGAAGCTGCCGGTTGTGAGGACTGGCAAAGAGATCCACCGTGGGGAGGCCCCACTTGAAGAAGAGCTTCTGGACTACCAAGGGATCCAGACGCCACTCGTGCGGCTGGAGGACCCTGCTGAGTTTGTCCGCAAGGCAATTTTCTTGGCCCGGGAGATAAACTGCCTTGAGGAGAATGCCGTGACTGACGGCCCAAGAGCAGAGCTTCTGTGCCTCCCGGCAGAGGAGGAAGGAGCCCGTGCCCCCCTGCTTGTTCACGTAGAACATGGCAACTTGATTGTCCGTCTGGACAAGGACGGACTGGTGGGAAGTCAGGTGGGAGAAGGCCTTGAGAGCTAGGCGGATCGCCCTGAGCTCCAGGAAGTTGATCTGCTGAGCAGACTCCCACGTGGTCCAGAGGCCCTGAGTACGTGCCTCTTGGCAATGTGCACCCCAGCCCAGGAGGGATGCATCGGTGGTCAGCACCCGGGTCGGCTGAGGTGACTGGAAAGGCATTCCGAATATGAGGTTCGGCTGCCGGAGCCACCACCGGAGAGACGAGAACAGCGGCTCGGAGACGCGCACTAGGTCTGCTAGGCCGCCTGTGGCTTGACGCCACTGCTGGCGGAGACACCATTGAGCAGACCGCATATTCAGGCGGGCATTGGGGGTCACATGGACGGTGGAAGCCATATGGCCGAGTAGTCTCAGGAAGCGCCTGGCGGAGACCAGGGGCTGGCTGCGAAAACGGTCGGCTAGGTCCATGAGCCGTTGAGCCCTGTCGAGCGGTAGGTATGCTCGCGCCTGAGGAGTGTGCAGCCTTGCGCCGATGAACTCGAGATCCTGTGAGGGGAGCAAAGTGGACTTTGCGAAGTTTATAACAAAGCCCAAGTGCTGCAGAAGAGTCACCGTGCGGCGCGTGGCGTTGGTGACCTCCCGAGCGGACGCTGCTCTGATGAGCCAGTCGTCGAGGTACGGAAAGACATAGAGGCCGTGAAGCCGGAGATGGGCCGCCACGACCGCGAGACATTTTGTGAAGACTCGCGGTGCGGAGGACAGGCCAAAGGGCAGTACTCTGTACTGGTAATGATTTCCTGCCACCACAAACCTTAGGTATTGGCGGTGGCTTGGGTGGATGAGGATGTGCGTGTAGGCATCCTTTAGATCCAAGGAGCATAGCCAATCTCCCTGCTGGAGGTAGGGCAGAAGGATTCCAAGGGTAAGCATTTTGAACTTCTCCCGCACAAGGAACTTGTTGAGGTTGCGCAAGTCCAGGATGGGTCTGAGGCCCCCTGTTCTCTTTGGTATCAGAAAATACCTGGAATAAAAGCCTTGACCTCTCAGGTGGTGTGGCACCGGTTCCACCGCCTGATCCTGCAGAAGACCCGCTAACTCCTGAAGGAGTAATTCCCTGTGCAGAGGGGGTCGCGGAGGTTCTCCCGGAAAATAGGAGGGAGGGACCTGGTGGAAGTGGAGAAGATAGCCTTCTCGCACGACTTGAAGCACCCAGGCATCTGCGGTGATGCTGGACCACCTGTGGGCGAAGTGAACCAGCCGGCCTCCGGTGCTGGGAGGAACCAGCGGGGGGGGGGAGAGGCTATGCTTTGCGAGTCAAAAACCCCCACCCTGCTGAGCAGGGGCTGGTGGTGCAGGCTTGGGGGCTTGCTGCCTACGGGACCCGTTACCCCGTCCCTTGGCCTGCTGGCCCTGTTGGGGAGCTGCAGGGGCCTGATAATGGGGGTATTGTTTGTAGGCAGCCGCCTTCCTCGGGTAAAAGGACTTTTTCCCCGAGCCCTTCTTTTTCTGGGAAGGGGCGGAGGTCTTCCTAGAAAGCCTGGTCCTGGTGAGAGTCTCAGTCTCAATTTGTGCAGCCTTTTCCGCCATGGGCTTGCCAAAGAGGTTCTCGCCTCGGCAGGGGACATCGACCAACTTGTCCTGCACCCAGGGCTCAAGGTCTGACGACTGAAGCCAAGCCTGTCGGCGGGCACCGATGCCGGCTGCGGCCACTCGAGCCGACGCTTCAAAGCCATCATAGGCTGCCCGGGACATGAACTTTGAGCATTCCCGAATGCCAGTGGACAAGGCCAGGAACCTCCGCAAGGGTTCCTCGGACAGACCAGCGGAGAATCCGGCTAGCTCTTTAGCCAGATCCCGGAGATACATGCCCATGTACAGCTGGTAAGTCTGGACACGACATGCGAGCATAGAGCCCTGGAAACACTTCTTACCAAGGCCATCCAGGTTACGGGCCTCCCTGCCAGGGGGCACCGAGGAGTGCATCTTCTGGCTCTTAAGACGATGCATGGCCGATTCCACTACCATGGAATGGTGTGGTAGCTGTGCCTTTTGGAAGCCAGGGCTCTTGCGGACTCGATAGATAGAATCGACCCGCTTGCTCAGGACCGGCGAGGAGGCCAGACTCTCCCACATGCAGAAGAGTAGTCGTTCCAGCATAGGAGGAACCGGTACAGTAAAGTGTTCCCTCGCGGGAGAGTCATACTGGAGGGCGTCGAGCTCTTCGGCTCGAGGCTCCTCCTCGGGATCCGCAGGGAAGGCCAAAGCCTTGGCCATATCCCTAACGAAGTCCGAGAACCGGGCATCCTCCGGGGGGGACTGCTTCCGAGGTTCGGACTCAGGTGAGTCCGAGGGGACACACCGAGTCCGAAAAGAATCAGGTGACTCTTCCTCCTCAGACTCCCAGACCGACTCCGACGAGGAATCGGTGGGGTCGGCCCGGGCAGGGCGCAGCGCCTGCCGCCCCGACGCCGAGGGAGTCGGCGTCGGCGACCTCGGTCCCGAACGGGAGGCCGAGGGTGACCTCGACCGAGGATCGACTCGAGTTCTCATCGACTCGAGGATCGGCTCGGTCTCCGGGGTCGACTTGGACGTCGACGTCCCGGCGGTCGGGGCAGCGGCGCCAGCGAGGCCAGCGAGCAGTGCCCGCTGCTGGTCCATGAAGGCAGACAGTCTGCTCTCCAAGGCCGTCAACCTGAGTCCGAGCTCAGGTGACCCAGCAACCCCCGACTCGGGCCCCGACGGCGTCGGGCCCGACGTCGGCTGTCGCGGAGGCGAGTCCAGAAGGACCACAGGACTTACCCGAGCAGGCATCTCCGACTCCAGGCGAGGTCGCTTCGGGAGGTGTTCCTTCTCCAAGGACCCGGGGCGGCTATCGGGGCTATGCGACCTGGCCTTCGCGGAACCAGGAGCGTCCACCGACGCCGCCCTCGCGGGTTTCACCGTCCGACGATGGTCCCCGGAGGGAGAACCCCGGTTGGAGGAACTCCGGCGACGGTCCGAGCTGGAGCCTTTTGACGCGGAGGCCTCCGACGAGGTCCGGGTACGGCTGGGGTCAGCGAAGATTCGATCACGCTGATGCCGCCGACTTCTCAACGCTTTTGAGGACATTTTGCCGCAGGGCCCACAGATCAGTTCCTCATGATCCGGGCCCAGGCAGCGGAGGCAAAAGTCGTGTGTGTCAGTGAGTGACATATTTCGGTCACACTGACCACACCGCTTAAAGCCACTGGCAGCCATCAGGGGAAAAAGGGCCCCTGCGAGGTCAAAGGACCGGGCTGCCAGGGAAAATCGAAAACGAAAGCTGACAAAGTCAGAAAAACCGAAAAAAAGTGAGAGGACTCGTGACCGGCGTCGCGAGTCCGGGCGGGAAAAAGATCGGCGTCGAACCGAAGGAAAAAGGATAAAATAATGAAAAAAATCGACTTTTTCGCGGGGACAAGACGGGGACGTCTGTAGGGCTCCGCGGAAAAAAGAAGACTGGCTAAGATGGCACCCTCGGGCGGGAAGACGACCGCGCATGCGCGCTGCAATTCCCAAAGGCTTTCTTCGAAAGCTGGGGAAAATTGCTCCGCGAGGGCTCCGTCGGCGCCGACGTCACCCATAAGTGAGGACTGACTTCCTGCTTGGTCCTGGAGAACCACATATTGCTTGAATTTTTCACTTAGGACTCTTTTCCCTGCAACAGAGAGATGTAGTCCATCAGCACAGTATAGTTTCTTGTTGTTCCATCTGTTACCCCAGTCGCCAATAAATCTGAATCCTTCCTGTTTGCACCAGGTCTGGAGCCATGTATTAAAGCTGTTAATGCGATGCAGCCTTTTTGCCCCCTTACCAAGCACAGGTAGAACCTCTGAGAATGCAACAGTGTTAACAATGGGCTTGAGTTTCTCTCCCAGAGATTGGAAGTCTTTTTGGACTGTAGAGGCACTGTTTCTAGCCAGGTCATTTGTGCCCCAGTGGATAACATCATCAAGTTTGGAGTGTTCACTTTCTGCGTTAAGTAGTTCAACAATGTGGTTTGTATTCCTGCTGGCTGAAGAGATATTATAATGCCTCTGTATTGTTCCATGGTGCGACCGCACCTTGAATATTGTATGCAATTCTGGTCGCCATATTTTAAAAAGGATATAGAGTTATTAGAAAAGGTTCAGAGAAGAGCCACCAAAATGGTAAAGGGGATGGAAGGATACCCCTATGAAAAAAGGCTAAAAAGGATAGGGCTCTTTAACCTGGAAAAGAGACGGCTGAGGGGAGATATGATAGAAGTCTATAAATTAATGAACGGAGTGGAACGGGTAAATGTTGATCGATTGTTTACGTTATCAGAATATAGAAAGACTAGGGGACATGCAATGAAGCTACAGGGTAAACTATTTAAGACTAATAAAAGAAAATATTTTTTCACTCAACGTGTAATCAAACTCTGGAATTTGTTACCAGAGGATGTAGTAAAGGCTGTTAGTGTAGCTGGGTTTAAAAAAGGTTTGGACAAGTTCCTGGAGGAAAGGTCCATAAACCATTATTAAGAAGGGACCCAGGATATCAATGCTTGACCCAATACAAGCATTGTGGAAACTGTGTCTTTTGGGGAAACTGCTAGGTACGTATGACCTAGATTGGCCACTGTTGGAAACAGGATACTGGGCTTGATGGACGTTGGTCTGACCCAGTATGGCATATCTTATGTTCTTATGTTAGGTATAGTTGTATTCGTATAAGTATCCCCAGCAAACCTTAGAAAGTAAACAACTTAAATATCTAAATACAACCTTAAAACTAAGATGCAGACAGCAGTCCAGCAGAAAGATGGGGGCTTTCCAGTCTTTTGTATGAAGTGTCACATGTATGATTTTCTCCAGTTGGTGAGGGGTCTTACATATGCACTACGTGCAAGGCGATCTTTGCTGTCAGGGAATGAGTCCGATCTCTGGAGGTTACAGTAGCAGTCTTGGAGGACATCAGGAAGACAGAAGTACATAGACGAGACCTAGGAATATAGTACAGAAATCCCATCTCCAGTCTGACAGCATTCCTGTTGCCATGGAGGAGAGGTGACAGGAGAGCATCACCCTGGTGTGGCTGGAAGTGATCCTGTAGCTAGAACATGTCCTCCAGGTGATATAAAACCCTCTTGCACCAAGGAGGTTTCGCTAGGGACATGTGCCACGAGGGAAGGGTTAGGACAGCTGTTATAGTTGGTGATTTGATCATTAGGCATGTAGATAGCTGGGTGGCTGGTGGACGTGAGGATCGCCTGGTAACATGCCTGCCTGGTGCGAAGGTAGCAGACCTTACGCACCACCTAGACAAAATCTTAAATAGTGCTGGGGAGGAGTCTGCTGTCTTGGTACATATCGGTACCAATGACGTAGGAAAGTGTGATAAAGAAGGTTCTGAAGGCTAAATTTAGGCTTTTAGGTAGGAAGGTGAAATCCAGAACTTCCAGGGTAGCATTCTCCGAAATGCTTCCTGTTCCACGTGCAGGACCCAAAAGGCAGGCAGAGCTCCGGAGTCTCAATACGTGGATGAGACAATGGCGCAAGGAAGAGGGTTTTTGATTTGTTACGAACTGGGCAGCATTCTGGGGAAAGGAGGGGCTTTTTCAAAGGGATGGGCTCCAACTTAACTGGGATGGAACCAGGCTGCTGGCATTAACCTTTAAAAAGGAGATAGAGCAGCTTTTAAACTAGATAATAGGGGAGAGCCGAAAGTCACTCAAGAGCACATGGTTCGGAACAATGTATCCTTGAAGGATACCAGCAAAAGATTGAAGTTAGGGCATATCAGCAGAGAGGTTCCAATAAAGACAAAAGTAGCCCAAATGCCCTTAAGTACAGAGCAGACAGAGCTTAAAGATTCCAAAATTACCCCACCTACCAATATCCAGATTAATATGAATAAAATACAGCCTCTAAAATGCTTGTATGCAAATGATAGAAGTTTAAAAATAAGATGGGAGAGTTAGACTATATAGCACTAAATTAGAGGTTAGATATGATTGGTATCTCAGAGAGATGGTGGAAGGAGGATAACCAGTGGGACACTGATACCTGGGTACACACTATATCGTAATGGTAAAGCAGATCAAATGGTGGAGGGGTTGCACTTTATGTTAGAGAGGGCATTGAGTCACAAAGGATTAAAGTTTTGCTGGAAACAAAATTTGCTGTAGAATCTCTATGGATTGAAATTCCATGTAAAAAGGGGAAGGCGATGGCAGTGGGGGTGTACTATTGACCGCCTGGCCAGAACGAACAAATGGATGATGAAATGCTCAAAGAAATCAGGGAAGCTAACAAAAATTACAGCACAGCAATAATAATGGATGATTTCAATTACCCCAGTATCGACTAGGTCAGATGAAATAAATGACTGCTTCTTGGAGCAGCTGGTTCATGAACCAACCAGAGGGGAAGGTATTTTGGACCTAGTCCTTTGTGCAACACAAGAAATAAGGGTTTTGGGGCCACCTGGCAATAGTGATCATAGCATGATCACATTTGATTTAATAAATGGAGGAAGGACGGTAAGGAAATCCACAGTACTACTTTTTAACTGTCAAAAAGGGAGACTATGATAAAATGAAGAAAACAGTTAAGAAAAAACTAAAAGGAGCAGTTGCAAAGGTTAAAGATTTACGTCAAGCTTGGGTGTTATTTAACAATACTATCTTGGAAGCCCAGACCAGCAGTATTCCACGCTTTAAGAAAAGTGGAAAAAAGTCCAAAAAAACTGCCAGCATGGTTTAAAGGTCAGGTCAGAGAGGCTGTTGTTTCCAAAGAGCATGTTTCAGGAAATGGAAAAAGGAGCCTAATGACAAAAACTGGAAACACCACAAGCACTGGCAAGTCAGATGCAAGGCATTGATAAGGCAGGCAAAGAAAGAATTTGAGAAGAAACTTGCTGTGGAAGCAAAAACATGTAACAAAGACTTTTTCAAGTATATTCGTAGCAAAAAACCTGTGACAGAGTCCGCTGGACCATTAGATGATAGAGGGGTAAGAGGGGCACTAAGAGTGGAAAGGCCATAGCGGAAAGACTGAATGAATTCTTTGCTTCGGTCTTTACTGAGGAAGATGTAGGGGGATGTTACCCATGACTGAAATGGTATTTATAGGTGATGCCGCAGAAGAATTGAAAGAAATATCGATACACCCAGGAAGATGTATTACAAATATTTGATAAACTGAAGAGTAGCAAATCACCTGGACCGGATGGTATATAGTATTTAACGGGTTTTTTTATATATCGCTTTTCAATTTCTCAAAGCAGTTTACAGGGAACATAGATAACTTTGTATACTGTGATGAGGAGAGCGGCCAAGAACAGATGGAGACAGAAGAAAACCATGTTTCTGCCTTTAAAACAAGTGACAAACAAGCTGTGCACAGAGCTTGCAGAGCAGGAAAGAAAATAAATCCTGTCTCTGCTGAGGCTAAGCCACGCCCAGACTTAGATACTGATTGGAAAGGCCTGTGCGAAGGCAAGGGTGTGGCAGGTAAGAAACGGTTTTTAAAACCTCACTCTGACCAGAGAGGGAGAAAGGAAGGGAGAGTCACTTCCACAGGAGAAGGAGAGATCCTGGAGCAAGGGGATTCCAGTGGGAAGAGATATCCCAGAGCCCTGGGAGATCCTGGAGAGGAAGAAGGATTCCAGGAAGGCTTTCAGGAGAGATCTCATGAGAGAAGGAGTGGAGAAAGACACAAGAAGTCTGACTTCCAGAAGCTGAAAGAGGTCAGTAGAAAAGGAAGCCGTGGGTGTCTGAGAAATGCTCCTAGAAGTGAAGCCAACAGATGTATAGCTGAAAAGCTTACAGATGAACAGGAACAGCTTGTAACAGCTAGTGTACAAGAGCCAGACCTGAGCCCTACAACTGCCAGAAGGTGGGTGGAGACGCTTGAGAGTGGAAAAAGCCAAACCCCAGCAGTGAGCAGAGCAGCTGAGCTAAAACACTAGAAACATTAGCACAAGTGTTCCCTGAGAGAAAGGCTTATTCTCCCAAAGTAACTGTGCCCAATCAAAAAGATTTGCTGTGGAGCCAGTTTCAAAAGTTCCTACAAGACAGAGAAGCTGAGGAAGCTTTTAAGACTGTAGAAGGCAATGAGCATTCTTTAGCCCAGGAGGAAATGCAGGTCAATTCTTATGTGCCAGAGTCTGACCTAGGAATCTCTCCAATGGATTGCTCATTCTGTTTAAAAGAAGACTGAGCCTTACTAAGCAGAGCTGAGAAAGAGTGAGAAGCTGTATTGCGCACAACTCCGTAACTGCTAATAGTCTTCCAAAGCCAAGGATGTGTTTTACCAAGTGAGAATTTTCTTCTAAAGCAGAGAAGCTGTGTGTTACCAGAAGTTTGTTTGAACTGAAAACCACAGTTGTGCAAAAGCTGTGTGTTACCAGAAGTTTGTTTAAAAGGGAAAACAGTTGTGCCAAGAAGAAAGTTTACCTTTTGTTTGAAAGAGATACAAGAAGCTGTGCTGAGTACTGTTTTGTTTAATGAAAAACAGCTGCTAAAGGTTAGCAGGACTTTTGGTTTCCGTTTACCTCTGTTGCCAGTTATCTTCTGTTATCCTTTGTGTTGGAGAAGTATCCTAATGCCCTGTGTTTGAATTTTAATGCTTTGGAAATCCCCATAGAAAAATAAATATTCTTGTATGCCTTACCAACGGTCTCACACTACATTTCTGTCCTTGCTCAAGAAAAGCCTAACTACAAGTCCCAGAATTCCACTGGGGACAGTCAGAAAAGCTATATTTAAGGACATTACAAGGCAGCCCTATGCCTGTAAGCCCTCGGGCCCAGGCTAGAGTCCCACAATACATAGAACTTTTGGAACTATTTACAATAACAATTAACAGTGATTACATTGGTATTAGAACTATTTACATGAGTGAATGGAAGTATATGCATATTTATGAGGAGTTGCATAACATTTGTTAAAGTCTTGCAGTTAGTTAACTTGTGATGGCTTAAAATGTTCAGTAAAAAGGTGAGTCTTCAAGGATTTTCTGAAGTTGGTAATATCCATGGTGGCTCTCAGGTGATGAGGGAGGGTGTTCCATAATGTTGGAATGTAGAGCTCAAAAGCTCTGAGTACAGTGTTCTGGGAAGTTCTTGTAGGTGTCTTGGGTGTTGCCAGGGAGTTTTGGTGTTGTGTCCTTCTGGATCTATTGTCGGGGAGTCTTTTAATTAGGGTTTTTAGGCAGTCCGAGTAACATAGTTTATGATGGCAGATAAAAACCAGTATGGTCCATCTAGTCTGCCCAGCAAGGCGGCAAGAGTAGGTGCACCTGTCGTTCCGTGCATTAACACTGAAAAAGCGAAAATGCTAAACAAATACTTCTGCTCTGTTTTTACTAGAGAAAATCCTGGAGAAGGACCACCTGTGATTGACAAATACACAAATGGGAATGGAGTAGATATTACACCATTCACAGAAGATGTGTTAGAACAGCTTACAAAACTGAAAGTGGCCAAGGCCATGGGACCGGATGGGATACATCCCAGGATACTGAAAGAGCTCAGAGAGGTTCTTGCAGGGTCGTAGAGGATGATTTTAATAGATCCTTAGAGACAGAAGAAGTTCCACAGGACTGGAGAAGGGCTGATGTGGTACCTCTTCACAAGTGGCAATAGAGAAGAAGTAACAAAGTACAGGCCAGTAAGCCTTACCATGGTGATCGGAAAAGAAATGGAGGTACTCCTGAAAGAGCAAATAGTGGACTTTCTCGAAACCAACAGGACAATCTTGCCAAACAAATCTGATTGAGTTCTTTGACTGGGTGACCAGAGAACTAGATCAAGGGCATGCAATGGATGTGATCTACCTAGATTTCAGCAAAGCTTTTGATACTGTACCTCATAGGAGGCTTATCAATAAACTCAACTCAACAGCTTCGGAATGGATCCCAAGGTGGTGAACTGGATCAGAAATTGGTTGACTGACAGATGACAGAAAGTTACGGTAAATGGAGCTCACTCTAATGAAAGACAGGTGATTAGCGGTATGCCCCAGGGTTCGATCTTAGGACCGGTACTGTTCAATGTATTTGTGAGTGATATTGCCCAAGGACTGAACGGAAAAGTCTGTCTTTTTGCAGATGACACAAAAATTTGCAACAGAGTGGACTCCCTGAGGGAGTGGATAACATGAGGAAAGATCTACAAAAGCTGGAAGAATGGTCTAATGCTTGGCAGTTAAGATTTAATATGAAGAAGTGCACTGTCATGCACTTGGGAAGCAGAAATCCAAGGGAATTGTATGCAATAGGGGGCGAGAGATTGGTGTGCACGGACCAGGAGAAGGACATCAGAGTGATTGTTTCTGAGGATCTCAAAGTGGCAAAACAGTGTGACAAGGCGGTGGCAAAAGCCAGAAGGATGCTGGGTTGCATACAGAGAGGAATTACCAGCAGAAAAGGAAGAGATACTAATGCCACTGTACAAGTCGCCGGTGAAGCCTCATTTAGAATATTGTGTTCAGTTTTGGAGACCATATCTCGCAAAAGACATAAAAAGGCTGGAAACAGTCCAAAGGAAGGCGACCAAAATGAGAAGAGACTTGAAGACCTAAAAAATGTACACTCTGGAGGAGAGGAGGGACAGGGGAGATATGATTCAGACCTTTAAATACTTAAAGAGTATTAATGAAAAAATAAACCTAAGCTAGGGAAGCTGTAAAACTAGAAGGCATAACATGAAGCTGCAAAGGGGTAAACTGAAAGGCAATACTTTTTCACTGAAAGGATGGTGGATGCTTGGAATGCCCTCCAGATGGAAGTTGTGGGGGCAAATACAGTGACAGAATTCAAAATGGCATGGGACAGACGCTGTAGATCCCTTTAGAGCAACATGAGAAAATCAAGATAAAACATAACTCTCTCTTATATCTCAACAAATAGAGGTGACCTGTACAGAGCGGCAGGCGCACCTACTCGTGACCCTTGCTGGGCAGATTAGATAGACCATACTGGTCTTCATCTTCCGTCATATGCTATGTAGAGGCATTATAATATCCTTTATTTTATTTTCTATTCCATTCCTTATGATTCCTAGCATTCTATTTGCTTTCTTGATTGTGGCTGCATATTAGGCAGAGGGTTTCAATGTACTGTCCACGATGATGCCCAGATCCTTTTCCAGTGTGGTAATTCCTAATGTGGAACTTTAAATCATGTAACTGCAGTATGAGTTGTTCTTCCCTAAGTGCATAACTTTGCACTTGTCCACATTAAAATTTCATCTGTGTTCAGAATTTTTCCAATCCTCTTGTGTTTTAACAACTTTGAATACTTTTGTGTCATCTGCAAATTTGATCATCTCACTTATTATTCTCATTTCCAGGTCATTTATAAATATGTTAAAAAGCTGCGGGCCTGGTACAGATCCCTGGGGTACTCCACTATTCACATTGAGAAAATTGTCCATTTAGCCCTACTCTTTGTTTTCTATCTTTTAACCAACTCCTAATCCACAATAGTACGCTGCCTCCTATCCCATGACTTTTTAATTTCCGCAAGGGTCTCTCATGAGTGCATCAGATAATCTAGATACGCTATATCAACGAGCTCACCTTTATCTACCTGTTTATTCACACCTTCGTAAAAATATAACAGATTAGTGAAACAAGATTTTCCTTGGCTAAAACCATGTTGGTTTATTTCTTAAGGACCAATTTTTCACTGAAAGGGAGAATGGGGGCTTGGAGTTTTGACATGTTTTTGGAATGGTTTTGTTGAATGTTAAATTTAAAATACAAGAAATGAAACTCACTAGATGTACGACTTGAGATTACAATTGATTAATTAGATTTCATTGATATCTGACTTAATTTCTAATATTTAGAATTTCTCAAAAAAAATAATTTGGATATTTTCTTATTTAGCTTATAGAATAGTGGTGATTATGTGGGATATAAATATTTTAAATAAATAAAATCATTCATATTTATCACTAACATAAAATAATTCAAATTTTGTGAGTAGCAGAAACATATTGTAAATCTAAATAAATTGAAAATCCATAAACATACAGGATTAAAGCTGGTCACTAATTAAGACAGTTTAAGCCTCTATCCAGAATAAAAAAAAAAATCTGGATACAGAGGCGAGACTAAATCTGAAGCACAAGACAAAATTAATTTGATCCAACATATTAGCAGATGTACTGAGCGGTTTACCCACCCATAATCTACAGCATCATATGAAATTTTAAAAATTGTTTGAACAAACAAAAACTATTACACTCAGGGACATGTTTATTAAAGCCCACGCCAGTAACACACACACGTGGGTCACATTACCAGCAGAGGGGGCATGTGTGGCTATCCTCTTGCAGTTAGGATGAGCCCAAGATGCCGCCCCAAGCTAGCCAGCACATGAACACACTTAACTCAGGTGGCGTTAACTGCACCCACTCTAAGGGCAGCAAGTGCAGGCTCCAAACACCCATGCTAGCGTGATGGCACATGGCATTTGCAAAGGTATTTAAAATGTCACTGAACTTTCGTCCCCATGTAGAGGTTTCTGTAAAAAAAAAAAAAAACATACAAAAACCCCTCACCATTCGTTCCAACCTTTCCAAGGTAGAGCCACTGTCAGACTGCAGTAAAAGCAGAGGGACAGATTCCTCAGCGTCAGACATATCCTGTTTTTCAAGCCGAAGTACAAGTCAAACCTTGCACTCTTTTGACCCTATGAACAGGTGCTGCCTGCATCCTACATTCTCACACGCTAGCTGTTGAGAGCAGGATTGCCTCAACAACACACATCTCCCAATTGCAAGAGATGTGGTTAATAGCAAACTAGAGCATAATTCCTGAACTGAGAGATAAAGGACTTCTTTAATTGTATTGTGCTAGCTTGTAATATATCAGATCAATGCTTTCCAGTTATAAAGATAAAAGCTTTGATGGCTAGAGACAGAGCAGCAAAATTACGTTACCATAGTTATAGATAGTCCATAATTTAGATTATCATGCATAGTAGTATATAGTATCTCAAAGACTCTTGATTCTTTCCAACTTAATGAATGTTGGAAAGAAATAATACATAAGTGGTGGAAAACATCTGTCTAAGAGCAAAATAACTCTCCAAAAATGTAACAGGACCAAATTAGGTATTGGGGAAAAAAAACAGTGAAGAAAGAGTTCAAAAACGGGCCAGATGGCCAGACCACACCAGAGGTTCCATAGAAATAAAGCTCCTTATTTTAAAAAAAGGGGGGCCCCAATGTATTTCTATAAGAGAAGCAGTTCCAACTACTGCAGCATAGCCTCTCGCCTCTCCTTTACTCTCCCAGTCAGAAGCACAGAACTAAGAAATAGACTCTGACACACATCCAGAGTCACATATATAGCCACTCCCAGACACACAAGCAAAGAAGTTGGCTATTATTCCATAAGACATGCTCTGCATGCTTTCCTCACAATACACTCCTCCCCCACTGCCATACACCATTCCTCAAATAGCTCTTAGTGCAGCAATTCCAAAATTGTGGGTCAGAATCCCAAGTGGGGGGGGGTGGGGGGAAGGTGTCACATCATCAATGGATGGGGTCGCACAAACAATTCCCCCTCCTTCTAGGCTTCCATTATAACCTATATCCAGCAGTGGTTGTCAGCGTGGAGCCTGTGATCCAGTGACTGTTCTTTGGTCCTGCTCTCTCTTCCTACGTGGACTTCCTGATAGACTGTAAACCCATGCAGAGCAATGGGGAGGGTTATGTGCGTGTGTCTGAATGTGCACCGACACACCAAGGTCCATGAGCTGACTATTGCTTCTGTTGCTTTCATGCTTTGAACGAGTGGAGGGACATTTAAGTAGAGGTTTTGTATTTTGTTTTCAACATCATCTGGGTCTTGTAAATTTAAGTATTAAAATGTGGTCATAGTGAATAAAAGTTTGGGAAGCACTGCCTTAGTGACTCAGATGTATATTTTATTTTCTTGCAAATTCTATAGTGAAACCCTAGTGACTGAACCATATAGCTTTTGTAATGGTGACAGTCACTGACCTATATGCTCTCCTCCTTGTTGCAGTGTGTACAGGATCCTATTAGTGGGCAAGCAGAGCGGTATCTGCAGTTTAAATATAAACTGCATCCTTTCAAAATCTTTCAAATTGACAGTGGCATCCAAAGGTAATAAAATGAAACCAGCTGTGATAAATGTATTTTTCCAAAACACAACACATTTGGGAAAGCTGCATTCAAATTGTTTCCTCCCTTCCCTGTGGGCCCGAGGCAAGAGATATATACACACACAGGGGTTTGAAAGAATGCCATGAACCAAGCTTTCCCCACTCAATGATTCTTTACAACCCAATAGAATGTTGCACGTAAGTTAAGCATAAGGGTCAAAAATGTCTGTCCAGGAGGGCAAAATAAGGGGGTATTTTATAAGGAGCTGTGGAAAGTTATGTACCATCTACCCATGCAAATCAGGGCTTTTTAGTGATTCATGTACATTAATGGACCTTTACGTGCAGGCAGTTGCTAGTCTATAAGTATGCACACAAAGCTGATAGTTCGTACTTTCACTATGGACATTCACATGGGCAGAGCGTAGTTACATGTATATTTTATAAAATGCACGCTTAAGTGCAAACATTTACATCAGCCATAGGACTAGTGTAAATGCTTGTGCCTAGATTTAATGCAGGTTTTTCACCACTTATGCTCCTATTTTATAAAATATGCACATGCTTTACTCTAAAAAATAAAAAATAAGTGCAAAATAAGCATGTTATAATGCACATTAAATCTAGGTGCCCTTTATAAAAATTACCCTCCGTATGTCTGAAAATGTAATGGGGTGAGGAGAGAAAGGGAATATGGATTTAGCTCATGCTTTACTCAGAGGTTCAAAGCGAATTACATCCAGGTACAATAGGCATTTTCCTGTGCCCAAAGGGTTTACAATGTAAGTGCGCACCTGAGATAATGGAGGGTTAGCTGATTTGCTGAAGAGATTACAAGGGGCAGAAATAGGAGTCAAACCTGACTTCCCTAGTTTAGCCTGCTGCTCTAACCATTAGGCTACTCCTCCAAATCGGACATGGGGAAAAAATGAGGAAAAAGTCATTGAATTAAAAAAAAATAAAATAAAATAAGGGGTCACTTCAGACCAGGGTTCCAGAAAATTGAAGAAGTCCCCAAAAAATGGAATTTCTATGGAAGAGGGAGTTCCCTTACCTGCAGCAAAGAAACACTAATGTACTAGAATATAGCAGATAGAGAACTGCTCCTTTCAAAATGCCTTTCCCCTTTCTTATCTCCCAGTCACACACTCACACAAAAATGCAAGGAGGGGAGAACAAGGATTCAGATGAGGGGTGAGCAAAGGAACAGAAGATTGTGCGGAGAGGATAAGCTGACATGAGGAAGGTGGCAAAACAGCAAAATCAATAACACTGGAGAAATAACATTATATTTTAACAACATAGAAAATGATGGCAGGACCATACGGCCTATCCAGTCTGCCCACTCATAAGAACTATGAAATGCTACAATCCTTTTCTCTTCCTCAGAAATCCTCTATACCTGTCCCATGCTTTCTTGAATTCAGATAGTTCTCATTGCCATCTCCACTGGGAGGCTGTTCCACACATCCACCATCCTTTCCGTGAAACAGGAGTTCTCGGGACACACATAGCAAATAAGGTTTTCAGGATAACTACAACAAATATGCATGAGAGAAATTTGCCCACACTGCCTCCACTATATGTAAAATCTCTCATATGCATATTTGTTGTGGTTATCCTGAAAACCTTATTTGCTATGTGTGTCCAGAGGACTGGATTCAGAACCCCCTGCCATAAAGCAATATTTCCTTAGGATATGGACTTTGGAGTAATCTTTCTCCTTCATCCTATGAACCCTCATTCCAGAGCTTCCTTTCAAATGGGACAGGGCCACCTCCTAAGCCAGCATAAGGTTTGTGCACTGCCAATCGGAAGATTTAGTTTTCATTCCAAAGCCTACACTCTGCTCCATGGGCTGACTGGGGGGGTTGTTAAGTCATTGCACAAAGCAACCCCTAATGATTAGACTCTGGGCACATATACCAGTTTCTGCAAGCCGCCGCCAGTTATGGATCTTGGCTAAGGATTATTGCTGTGATGACCTATGACTGGGTTAGATGCATGAATGAGATTTTTTCAAGTTCTAAATGGCTGTCTTTGCTTCTGCTGGGACTTCTGTGAACAATCAGCTGATAAGCTAAAAAGGTCTACCTGATTTTCTCCTATGAAATTCTGTACTGTAGCATATGTAGAGGAGTAGCTTAGTGGTTAGTGCAGCTGCCCGAAAACCAGGGTTGACATCCCCGCTTCTTCCACTTATTCGCTGTTTGACCTTGGGCAGGTCACATCAACCTCCACTGTCACAAACGCAAAACTCAGGTGCCTGCTTACTAAAGTGCAATAAGCAGTTACCACACGAACAAGCATGTGGTAACTATTAGCATATGGCCACAGTAAGTTACCACATGGTGACACTCAGTGCATGCTAATTCATGTGCAAAGGAGCATGCTTACTAAGCCTGGTGCTGGTAATGCACGTGTGGGCTGCATTACCAGTGCAGGGGTTCGGGCTAACTGCTGGAAGTCATGTACATCTGATCCCCCACAGTTAGTGCAGGAAAGCTGTGCAGTAGTGTGGAGACCAGGCCAAAGGTGCAATTAAAGCCACAATTATTACAAATGGTCTAGCTAAAAAGAATGCCCTGCCCTTGACATGACTCCGAAGAAGCCCCTGACTCTCTGGCTCTTACCTGATGGTGGCAGGAGAAATCCCTGTACTCTCTTGTTCCACTGATGGTCAAGGGACAAAATGGCATCTCTGACCCCCTACAGGCAGTTTCACTATACTACCGATAGGGGTCAAGCTGCTGAATAAGGGATGCAGAAAATATCTGCCCTGGGTGCACAGGCTTTGGCATTTATTATCTGTGAATATTTGTAACTAAAGTGCAGTATTTATTTATTTATTTATTTATTTAACAGTATTTCTAAACCGCCTTATCTTATTAATCAAGGTGGTATCACAGCAAACAATCGGGTAAAGTGAGAGAGTTAAGCATGCAGTGGGGGAGAAATTTTAGTTGAGTGTGTGTTGTATTGTGTGCTAGATTGGTTTGAGCTATGTACAATGTGTGTTGTGTTGTGCGCTAGAGTGGTTTGAGCTATGTACAAGATGGGCTATATACAGTGATGCAAAAACATTTTCTATACATACAGTGTTTAGGCTAACAGTGTTTAGCAGTAACTGCTAACTTTTACTGCACCTTAAAATACAGGTCCTTTAGACAGTAAGTCCTCTTGGACAAGGAAGTTCCTACCCTAAATGTAAGCTGACCTTAGTTTGGGTTTGAAAAGGAGAGCAATCCAATCTAAAATCCAAATAAAAATGATTAGGTTAAACCTCCCAACGTGAAATCCCTATGAGTCATTACTCTAAGACTATATCTGAACTTATTTGCATCCATTGTTTTGGAACTTTTGAAGGTTATTCATCTTTCTTTCCCGAAATTACTGATGATAAAGTCTATGTGGAAAGAAGTCCTGGCACATTAAGAACGTCATCCAAAAATTCTTCCCAGGAAGCACTGTGTTCTTCCAATTTTAAAAAAAAACACGAGACCTATCCAAAAACATGCAATTTGTTCTGTAACGTTATGTTTAACACAAATCCAAAAACATGCTGTGTATTGAAGTGCAAATGGCATGTGAAACCTATATCCAGTGCATAATTACCAATTGTTCCTGAAAAAGAAATATCTGAACACAAATACCCATACATGTCTGAGCTTCAATGCCATGGCTTGGCACTTACTGTGTTAAGTGAGTGGCTGTCAGGGTATACCTCTGTCAGCTGTCCTTGTTGGTAGTGGGGTAAAGATGCTGTTAGCTCCGTCATTGGGGCAACCTGCTCAGTAAACCACTCTGTCCTCTTTTACAGTCTCTGAGATTTCTATGGCACTGCAACAGATGAAATAATATACTTGTCTGTAAACAGCCACTAAAGGAGAATAAAAAAGGTCACAAGACATTCGAGCATTAACACTTCCTCATCGCTTTGATCTCAAAAGAAAGAACTCTTTAGCCAAGGCAGCAATTCCAAATAGAGAGCTTTTAAACTTTATGAGAGGTCCAATCCCACAGGTCAAACTCTTCTTCTCTATCTCTGTTTTTATGCACTCAAACTCTTCAGGCTGTAATAGCTCTAACTTGTTCTTCTAGCATAAGTGCCAGCTCCAAGGGTACAGTGGGTGCTTAAGCAAACTCTTTTACTGTATCCAGAGAAGGGTAATTGATGTTGAGCTTAGCATCTCCAATCATTCTGAAAAGCTGTCTCTTGTGTCTTACATTTATTCATCCTTTTCCCTCCAAGAGATCTCTCAACCTTATTCTTGCCATCTCTGAGCTCTGTCCTATGTTCTAATCTTGAAAAGCTAGATGCCAAAAATCAAACAGAATGATGCACTGAATCCTTATATATGGTGGAACTACCTTGAAATGCAAGAGCAGCATTTCCTACCTCGACATCCAGGACATCATCTGTAAATTATACTTTAATACATAATGCATTCAGGAACTCAGACACCAAAAATTCTATGCATCCTTCACTCTCAAGAGCTTTGAGAATCTTCAACTGCTATTCCAGACCACTCACTTCATGCTCTACCTCTTTGACTTTAACATTCAACTATACTACTTACAGTAGAAAGAAATATTACAAAAAAAGCAATATTGGCCTTATATAGGAAGTTGTTGAAACCCTATTCTAAGTACTGTGTTCAGCTTTGAAGGACATACCTTTACATGGATATTGAGAGGATGGAAGCAGTTCAGAAGAGGGCTACCAAAACAGTGGAAGGCCTGTAACAAACACCATGGAGAGGTTAAAAGAATTCAAAAATGTACACACTGGGGGAAAGGAGGATATGACAAATGAATATTTAGCAGGCTTCAATAAAATACAAAACAATAACATTTCCCATAGACAATGAAACAGAAAGGTCAAGGGATCAATACATCCACTGAAAGAAAGGAGAGACAAAACTCTAAACTTTTTAACAAGAATAATTTGGTTCTTTTAATACAATCCTTCGCATCCCCACCCCTGCAGGTTAAGGTAAAAAGAAGGCTCCTTGAAGCGAAAATAGGGTATGTTCACTAACGTGCACTCAGGTTCAGCACCGACACAAGTTTCTAGGATTCCCTCCCATCCACCAACTAAGCTGTTAACAGCAATATTTAAAATTTCCCAAGGAAACTCTTAAGGGTTTGCAACCAGTAAGCTGCTCAGTCATTTTGGAGTAATAAATATGAGATATCCACTCTACTTTAGACAGATTTGTTTTAAAAGAGGAATTATGAATGTGTATGAAAGATGCACAAATGAATAGTTGCTACTGTAGCAACCTTAACAATTAGTGCTGTTGCTCACAAGTTTCAAACTTGGGCTAATTTTGTGTTTGTTACCATGCGTGCAAGAACAAATGCATGTATTTCTCTAGATTCCTTCAGAAAAGTAAGAATGGCACCTACTTCTGTAACATTCCTCGGTAACAGCTTCCCCATTACTTGATGTCCTACTTCCAATTTCTCAACATTCTCACTTGTAGGCCTATTCTGCCATCACTGACCACACTATCCTCCTAGATTACCCTTCAAAAACATGGGCCTTGCTGAACTTACAGGGATGAAAATCATCTCATTTTCAAGAAACCTATTTCCCTGTAACTGCTGGGGACTAGACTCTATGATTGAGTTCCACAAAGAAGTTGAAGTCATAAGCCATGGACAGCTTCGCAAATTCAACAGGATATGAGCCATAGCACATGCTATTACATTTGAAAATTTTAGCATGTGCTTTGTTTTGGATGTAATGCTTTGCATAAGGTATACTTTTTGCTAATGTGCTAATGATTTAGCAACAACCTTTTTGCTAGAACATCACCATGGGAATCATTTGCATCTTAGCAAATGGCCAGAGAAAGTATCAGAACTGTCATACTGAGTCAAACCAAAGATCCATCAAGCCCAGTGTTCTGTTTCCAACAGTGGCCAGTCCAGGTCACAAGAACCTGATATATCCTTAAAGTAGCCAGTTCCATGCTGCTTATTCCCGAGGAGCAGCAGTGGGTTTCTTTTGGACTAGAAACACAGAAATAACGACAGAAAAAGACCACATGGCCTATCTAGTCTGTCCTTCCATATCAGCAACTACAACAGTCCTCTTTTTACCTTTAGAGATCCTCTGTGTTTGTCCAATACTTTTTTGAATTCAGTTACTGTCCTCATCTCTACCACCTGCACTGGGAGACTATTCCACAGATCCACTACTTTTTACGTAAAGAAATATATCCGCATATCACTCCTGAATCTATCTCCCTTCACCCTCATCCCATGTCCCCTCATAGCAGAACTTGCTTTCAATTGAAAGAGGTTCTCTCCCTGAGCATTTATGCCACGGAGGTATTTAAACATCTCAATCATATCACCTCTGTCCCGCCTTTCCTCTAAGGTGTACATTTTAAGATCCTTAAGCCTTTCCTCTAAGGTGTACATATTAAGATCCTTAAGTCTCTCCTCATATGCTTTATAATGAAGACCACTAACCATTTTAGTAGCCACCCTCTGCACCGACTCCATCCTGTTCACATCCTTTTGAAGGTGCGGTCTCCAGAATTGCACACTATACTCCAAATGAGGTCGCACCAAAGACTTATACAGAGACATTATCACCTCCTTTTTTCTGCTAGCCATTCCTCTCCGTATGCACCCAAGCATCCTTCTAGCTTTTGCCGTCGGCTTTTCTACCTGTTTAGCTACTTTAAGATCAGACATAACCACGCCTAGGTCCCACTCTTCTTTAGTGGACAAAAGTACTTCACCCCCTATACTATATTGCTCCCTCTGATTTCTGCAGCCCAAATGCATGACCTTACATTTTTTAACATTAAATCCCAGCTGCCAAATTCTAGACCATTCTTCAAGCTTAGCTAGATCCCTCCTCATGTTATCTACCCCTTCCTGGGTGTCTACTCTATTGCAGATTTTGGTATCATCCACAAAGAGGCAAACCTTACCCGACAGCCCTTCCGCTATATCACTAACAAAGATGTTAAAAAGAATCGGACCAAGGACAGATCCCTGGGGCACACCACTGGTAACATCCTTCTTCTAAGAGAGAGCTCCATTTACCTGTACTCTTTGTCGCCTCCCACCCAACCAATTTCTAACCCAAGCAGTAACTTTAGGGTCCATCCCTAGGGTGCTCAGTTTGTTTATAAGTCGTCTGTGAGGAACAGTGTCAAAGGCTTTACTGAAATCTAAATACACCACATCTAGGGCTCTCCCTGGTCACTCAGTCAAAGAAATCAATCAGATTTGTCTGACAAGACCTGCCTCTGGTGAATCCATGCTGCCTCGGATCCTGTAATCCGCTGGACTCCAGAAACCTCACTATTTTCTCTTTCAGCAACGTTTTCAATAATTTAATCACCACCGAAGTTAAACTAACCGGCCTGTAGTTTTCAACCACATCCTTACTTCCGCTTTTGTGTAAAGGCACCACATGAGCCTCTCGCCAGTCCTTTGGCACCACTCCCGACTCCAACGAGGCATTGAAAAAGTTAGTCAATGGAGCTGCTAGAACATCCCCAAGTTCCCTCAGTATTCTAGGGTGTATCCCATCCGGTCCCATCGCTTTGTCTACTTTAAGTTGAGCTAGTTTCTCACGAACACAGTCTTCTGAAAATTGTTCAAGATGTCCCTCGCTTCTGTTCCTGTTTGTGGGTGTTTTCTGAGGTCCTGCTCCTGGTTCTTCATCTGTGAACACAGAACAGAAATATTTGTTAAGCAATTCCTCTTTATCCTTATCAGCTTCTACATATTCCTCCCCTGCACCCTTGAGTCTGACAATACCACTTTTGCCTTCCTCTTCTCACTAACATATCTGAAAAATGCCTTATCCCCCCAATTTATTGCATTGGCTATTTCCTCCTCCTTTTGAATCTTTGCCTTCCTGACTACTTTGCTAGCTTCTCTAACTTTTTCCAAATATAGATGCCTCTCTTCCTCTCTCTATGATCTCTTGTATTTCATGAAGGCCTCCCTCTTTTTCTTCACTTTTTCAGCTACTTCTTTCGAAAGCCATAGCGGTCTCCTTTTGCTTTTACCTTTATTTACCATTTTAACAAAAAGGCTGGTTGCCCTTAAAATATCCCCTTTCAGTTTTGCCCACTGTTTTTCTACATCCCCCAGCTGTTCCCATCCCACTAACGACTCCCTGAGGTATTGGCCCATCCTGGCAAAGTTAGTCTTCCTAAAGTCTAAGATCCTCACCTTTGAATGGATTCTAACAGCCCTAGTCCTAATACTGAACCACACCATCTGGTGATCACTGGATGCAAAATGATCTCCCACTACAACATCAGAAACACTTTCACCATTGGTAAGCACCAAGTCCAGTATGGCCCCTTCACGTGTGGGGTCTGTTACCAATTGCCTAAATAGTTCTCCCTTTAGAGAATCCAGGATCTCCTTACTTCTAGATGATACTGCAGCAGGAATGTGCCAAACAACATCTGGCATATTGAAATCGCCTATCAGTAGCGCTTCCCCTTTCCTAGCAATGCTGCGTATGTCTTCAATTAACTCTGTCCACCTCTTCCTCTTGTGAGGGAGGTCTGTATATCACACCAATGCAAATAGATTTCTCTTTCCCTCTTTCTAGTTTAACCCACAATGCCTCCTCTCCCTCTTTTAAGCTCTGTAATTCCAAAGCTTTAATAGTAGTTTTTACATATAGTGCCACTCCTCCTCCCCTTCTTCCTACCCTGTCCTTTCTGAATAAAGTATAGCCAGGTATAGTTACATCCCAATCATGGTTTTCTGTGAACCATGTTTCTGTAACTGCCACTAAATCCAAGTCAGCCACTCCCACCAAAGCTTCAACATCAGGGATCTTATTTCCCATGCTACGGGCATTTATACACACTGCTTTCCATGTATTACCCCTGTTACCCATTTCCATAAAGGTATTTAATGTATCACCTACCTGGGGGCTTTCTTCACCCATCCCCAACAGATCTAGTTTAAAGCCCTCTTCAGTAGATTAGCCAGTCTACTACCGAAGACACGTTGACCTTTCTTGGACAAATGGATGCCATCTCTGCTCTGTAACCCTTGGAAACCAAAACACTCTCGATGACACCATCCACACAGCCATGCATTCATCTCCAGGATGCGAGCCTCTCTGCCTTGGCCTTTACCCTCAACAGGGAGGATTGAAGAGAACACCACCTGTGCACCTAACTGCTTCACCCTCTGTCCCAGAGCCATGAAGTCACTTTTGATACATTCCGAGGGAAACCTGGCAGTATCATTTGTTCCAACATGGATTAGCAACATTGAGTAATAGTCAATGGGCTTGATGAGTCTCGGCAAACTCTCCGTAATATCTTGGATTTTGGCACCAGGCAGACAGCATACCTCTCTGGACATCAAGTCTGGTCGGCAGATGGACGCCTCAGTATCCCTCAGAAGAGAGTCTCCAACCACCACTACCCTTCGCTTCCTTGTGGTCACTGACTTGTTTCCTCAGAGCTTCAGCATGGAGGCACCCTGCACATGGAACCGGTCCTTCAACTGGCATTAGGACCTCTGTCTGGACAGAGGCAGAAACTGTAACGGGGGCAACAGCTTTAGCGATACGATTTTTCCCAGCCATTGTTCTGTTTGTGGAGCTTAGGTATCTGTTAAAGCAAAAGAGAGAGAATTGTATCGCTAAAGCTGTTGCCCCGTTACAGCTTCTGCCTCTGTCCAGACAGAGGTCCTAATGCCAGTTGAAGGACCGGTTCCATGTGCAGGGTGCCTCCATGCTGAAGCTCTGAGGAAACAAGTGGAGGAACTCAGAGAGGAGGTGGCGAGGCTGAGGAGCATTCAAGACAGTGAGAAGTACATTGATGAGATGCTTCTTACAGCAACCAAGCTCTCCAGCAGAGGAGAAGATGGGTGCCAGCTACCTTAACAATAGAGTTTATGGATTTTTCCTCTAGGATTTTGTCCAAGCCTTTTTCAAATTCAGCTATACTACCTCTTTTACCACATCTGCCAGCAATAAGTTCCAAAAACTTGTTATACGTGGCCAGAAAAATATTTTGTTCCTATTTTAAACATTCTACTTTTTAACTTTATGGCGTGTCCCTTAGTACTTGTATATTTTGAAAGAGTATGGGCCAATTCTATGCTTTGTACAATGGTCTCAAAGTTTTAAAAATTCTCTAACAGCTCTACAGAACATCTGAACTGCAAAACACATACATACTGTATAAATCGCCATTTGAACAGCAATATATCATGGCATACAGAGATATTTCTTGTCCTCACAAGCCACTGCAAATTATATTATTTCAGCAATTTAACAAGTTGCAGTAACAATAGAGACCTCTCCAACATGCTTTCTCCATGTTGATCTGCTCAGATTTATTTACTGGTGAAGATTCAACACACAAATAGAATATATAGTAGCACAGAAAGTGACAGCAGAAAAAGACCAGCATGGTCCATCTAGTCTGCCCAGTAAGGTGCCAGAATTGTAGAGTTGTACATGTTCAAACTTTCATTTTAAATTCTATTTTATTTTCTCTTTTCATGCAAATTTATTGCATTACTTGTCTCTCTGCTAATCTTCACCATGAGCTCCCCTGCTCCCCCATGAGTTCCTACCCTCTCCATTCATTCCCACCTCCATCCACACTCCCCACTCCCTCAAGCCAATCCATGCTCTTACTGGTTCCCTAACCTTTTGCACTCTTCCCCACCCTCTCCATCAAGGCCAGACCCTCTCTGCACATTCATTCTCTCTCTCTTCCCCTATCCACCAACCAGCCTTTCAAGCGCACATTTTATTTTGCTAGGACAATTTTTTAAAAAGTATTCTATCCATATTATTTGGCTCTCTGAAGACTGCCTTCCCTCAATGTGTGTGTTTTTTTTGCTGCATTGAGAGGAGGTCTTCCCAGAAGTGTGTTTAGATCAAAGGAGGAAAAGCATGTGACTACAACATGTTCAAATCTCAATTAATACTTTTTCATTTAAAAGGTAATTGCAGCAAAATTCAAGAGAGAATGTTGGTGGTGATTTAATACCCACGTGAGTTTTAAAGGGAATGAATGTGTATATGTTAACTTTAAAAAACTGGTGGAAAATCTGTGGTGAAAACATACTTGTTGACTTTGTCTCAATGTGAACACTTCACTGGTGAAACTTGTCCTCCAGTGTAAAATCAATCAGTCCTATTAAGTATACTAAATCTTAAATGCTGTTGCAATGATACTTTGTCAAAAAATCTTACAGCAATTTTGCAGTTATTAATAAATCAAAAACAGTCACCTGAAGCAGTGGCTCTCAAACCAAACCAATCAGGGTTTCATAGTAATCCCAATGAATATATATGAGAAATATTTGCATATAACAGAAAAAATGACTATTTTGTAAACCGTTTGAGTACTTGTTTAGAGGACATATAAGAAACCTAATTAATTAAATGAGAACCCCCGATTTAGAGGACAATATAAAGAATATATAGAGAAGCACTGTAAATAAAGTCAAGTAGTATATTTATAATACTAATACTGAGGAAAGAAAAATAGAAACATGATGGCAGAAAAAGATCATATGGACTATCCAGTCTGCCCTTCCATACCAACTGCTACAGTCCCTTTTTTCCTTTAGAGATCTTCTGTGTTGGTCCCATACTTTCTTGAATTCAGAGACTGTCTTGGTCTCTACCATTCTTTCCCTAAAGAAATATTTCCGCATATTCTCCAGAGTCTATCCCCTTTCACCTTCATCATATGATAGAGACGTTTAAATATCCCCTTTGCAATGAGAAGGTGTATCTCCTCTCTCCTGCCTTTCCTCCAAAGTATACACATTGAGATCTTTAAGTCTGTATCTTATGATGAAGTCCACTGACCATTTTGGTAGCCACCCTCTGCACAGACTCCATCCTGTTTATATCATTTTGAAGGGGTGGTCTCCAGAGTTGCACACAGTACACCAAATAAGGTCTCACCAAAGATTTATACAGAGACACTATCACCTTCCTGCTGGCCATTTCTCTCCCTATGTACCCAAGCAATTCAAGGTGCTAGTACACTAATACAGAGGTCTACTGCCCTTCATAACCACTTCCAAAAGACTGCCATTAGTTACAATTGAATGCATGCAAGGCCGGTCCTAGAGTTGGTTCAAGGTGTAGACACCCTAAGCAAACCTTAAGTCTTATGTGCCCCCCCTCCCCAGCTGCCATAATCTATTGTTTAGCTTTGATTGCCCCGTTCCTTGCCACTGCCACCACCCCCTTAAAAAAAAAAAAAGATGTTGCTCTAGGTGGCTGCCTACTTTGCTTGATGGTTGGGCCAACCCAGAGTGCATGACTGTGCGTTCTACTTCTTGAAAGTTTACTGTATACATCTTAGTACATGCTTACAAGTTCCTCACATTACACAATACTGGGCATGTCACCGTTCACTACTCCCACACTGAAAAGCGTCACCTATCACCACTGGCTCCTCTTCAGGATGCCACCCTGTCTCACTCACACTCCCGCACTGCATGAAGCCACCCATCCTACCCTTCCTTCACGAGTACACTGTGTATCATTTATTTAACCTCATTTATGGTTTTCCATTCCAAAGTTTCTGAGACAAATTTTTTTCCTCTGTAACCACTACTACCCTGTTTTGCAACTGTACAGGAACCAGAAAAAGGCAAGCCCTATAAAGCCCAAATTTTCAAAAACCAAAAACACCCAACCAAATAGAAGCCGGTGCTGAGCTCTGTGTGTGCCACAGCAGTTGAGTAGCCTGCAACGAAGCAGCACATAAACAGGAACCACTCAAGAGGAAACGTCATGAAACCTCGGGTCCATCTGCTAATCCCTACCGCAAGGTTTTCCATCAGCGCGACCAAAACAAAGCCGAGAGCAAGTGAAAATACCTGAGCCGCAGCGCTGCCTCCTCTGCAGTGCCAGACCAGGAAGCGACTCCTCTGCTAGCAATAGCATGACATCACCGACAGGCTCGGGGTTAAGTACGGAGCGCCTCACAATCCAAACATAAAAGCAAAGTTGTCAATATGGTGAAAAGCAATAGTTGATGGATTTCTGCCAACTAGAAGATGGTAACGCTCTATTAATCAAGGCGCTGCTGCAAGTCACCGCAGAGAAACTCCGTAAGAATTCCGAAAAAAACGAGGGGGGGGGGGAGGGGGTCGCAGTCAGGTTTCGTTCATTATGGGACTCCTCTCTTTATTCCCTGTTTCTATATTTAGTTTAAAAATATCTTACCAAAATAAAGACTAAACTCGTACAACAGAACTATAAAAATTACAATACAATAAAAATATGAAATTATCATAAACATGAGTCAACAGGGCTGGATTTAAAATTTCAGCATCCAAAGGCAGGATATGAAGGTGACAGTATGGATCCTCTCTAGCTCGGTAAACCTAAAAGGGAGAGGGGCCCCTCAGAGACTGGAAAGCCAGGAATAGATGCGACGGGCTGGAGCGTCATGGTGGTACCGATGTAGAGCCATAAAGTAATTGGGAGCAAGCTCCTCCTTGGCCTGGGTAATTGTCACATTCAACATTTCACTCCCTGACAGTTGCATGTGCTTAAATCCGGGAGCCTGTCAATCAAAAGTCAAAAAAAATGTAAGACATTACCTTTCTATTGGGCTAAGTTAGTATCTTTCTTGACTAGCTTTTGGGGCCTTCTACTCTCCTCATTAGGTCATGCAGAATGAGCAGTAAGTGGGCTCAGCTCCCAGTTTCCTGTGACAGTTCAAAGGTATATTCTTTGGAACAAGCTGAAAATTCTATGACATATTACCATTATTTTGCATATATTTGCATATTAATGGTTATATATAGTCCTCCATAAGCTCATTTCCTGAAAGTTCTTGTATGTTCAGTTAATACATTTATTTGGTCTGAAGGGAAAGAATGTATGGTATAGAGAAACAGAAAGGACCTCAAGCAGTAAGGGCAGAGGCATGGGGATTGAGGTACAAAGGAAGGGGGAAAATTGGGGATTAGTGAGCAAAAGGAAAGTCAGTCAGGGAGAGGGAGGAGAACTATGGAGATCAGGAGAAGAAGGATAATCCACTCGGAATCCATAACCTTCTGATCCCTTCTGTTACACCTCAAAGCCCCTGTAGTCCCCTCATTCTCTCCCTGTATCCCCCTTATTTTCTTATGCTCAGCATTAGTTTCCTCTAGTTGTTTTGTACTTTCAACAAAATTGGAATGCTGGTAACGTGATACCTTTTTATTGGACTAATTTATGTATTATGTATTAAATTAATCCAATAAAAGGTATCACGTATTTTCCTTTTTTTGTTTCCCCTTTTATCTAACTGCCATTAAAGTGGAATAACAGGGCAGTCACAGTACTTTATCCAACACAGTTGGAAACAGGAGCAGTGGAACATCATTTTGGTTGGAGGGGTCAGACAAATCAATGTTTGGTCCCCAAGTTCACTAGTTGCTGAGACTACGTTGGTCAAAATATTAATGGGGCCCTGGCTCCTCTGGCTCACGCCAGTCTGCTGCCTATGGTTGGAAACATCCTTCTCTCAAAATGGAGAGAAGGCTGTTATCATGAGCCGTCATTCACAAGGACCCAGGTTTTTTTCCCCTCTTTGAATCTCCCAGCCATAGCATACATGCCGACAAAATGTTTGTGAACCCCAGGTGTAAGAATGAGAATTAAAAAATGTTTACCCTGATGCTTTTGATTAATTGAAATTGGTCATGCAATAAAATGGATATAAATTAAACAATTCTAGGTTTCTTGAGACAAAAAATGTATAAAGTAGTAACAGTAAAACCAATTTAGAATTAATGTTGAAATAATAAGTAAATTCTTAGCTTTCGTAGCACAGTTAGAGGGTAATTTTTATAACTAGGCACATATGTTGCACTTTATATAATTACCACACTGTAAGTAGACACAGACATCTATACTTACTCCAAAGCAAGTGTAAGTTTCTGCTTGTATGTGTCAATATGAATCCACACATGTGCATGTATTTTATAAAATAAGGCAAAACCAAAGGAGTGGCAGGTTCGCACCCAACACCTTTATTAAACAAATAAGTGGCCTAATTATATGGGACGGTTCAGTAGAATTATTATCAGATTTTAACGTATGGATTAATGGCTTGGATGACAATCTACTGTTTCAAGTTACTTATGATAAAGTAAAGATTTCCTATCTGGATTTACTTATAAAGAGAGAAGGCTCAGGTTTTAGTACCACATTATACAGGAAACCAACGGACCGTAATACTTTGCTTCATCATTCGAGTTTTCACAACCCCTCCTTTAAAAACAATTTACCAGTGGGGCAATTTCTTCGCGCCAGGAGGATTTGTACCTCAGATGAAGATTTCGAATTTCAATCCACCATTCTTCAAGAGAGGTTTCAGGCACGTCAATATCTGTCTTGTGCCATTAACAAAGCCTACAATAGAGCACGAGATTCTTCAAGGGCTGATTTACTCAAACCATATGTTAAGAGGAACGTTCAGAATAAAATGGTTTGTCCTATGAAATATTCCTTGGAATCTCATAGAATTATTGATATTTTGAAAAAAGAGTGGCACTTGATACAAGCCATTCCAGGGTTTGAAAAGTTGGAGTTAATGATAGCACACAAAAGGAATGTCAGTCTTCGGGACCTTCTTGTTTCATCAGCTCTCACCGAGAGACAGGGCCGGATTTACCTTGAGTGAGGCCCTACGCCAACAAAAATTGTGGGCCCCCAGCAGGGGCGGCCCAAGGGGGGTGCGGGGCCTCATTTGCATAAATATTTGCATAATGTTACCATATACTAACTTTTAGTAAACGTGCCTCTTAATGAGTGTATGGATAAAGAAAGACTAAAAGATTTCTACATTACTATAATCTAGTGCCAACTGCCAGACACATTAGGAACTACTACAAACACTGCCCATTTAGAACCCATAGCAAACCCGCCGTATCCTAACAGCACTACCAGGACTCACAAAGCACCATACTCTACCAATCAAAAGGCAACATTGCAAATATTAAGCCAATACATTTCAGAGAACAACAATACATGACCTACTGGGGAAAGAGAACAAATGGCAATGTCAAATAGGAATTATATAAACAGAACACCTCAGCTCAGTTACACATGCAGAACATAGACCATCACCAAACAAGTAATCACAATTTAAAAAAAGGAAGACAATAATTAAACTGGGAATCCCAAAAGCCAAACTTGGAATGTACAACACTGTTGAAATAAAACTATACATTAATTTGCTCTTGTACTAAACAAAGCGCAGACGTTAATGATGCACATTTACCAGAGCTGACATATTCCAATTAATAAATTCAAAATAAAGAGATATTTTTCTACCTTTTGTGCATTTTTTTCAGCTGCAATTGCTCCAGCCACTTTCTTCTGGTTTCTTCGTGTCTTCTGCTAACTCTCCATCGTCTGCTGTCCATTTGTCCTTTCTTCTCTCTTCTAGTTTTTTCCATTCTCTCTCTACATCTGCTTTAACATACTAATCTTTCTCCTTTTGCTCTTTCCTCATTCCTATTTCATCCACTCAAATTTTACCCCTCCATCCTCAATCCCCACTTACTCTCCCAATACCCAGCCAATTGTAGATTTTTTATCCCTCCCACACAAACGTGTTTCCCTTCTCCATTTTACTCTTCCAGCCCCATCCCATTCTAATCCTCCCCCAACATCAGCTCCCTTCTAGTTCCAGCCTCACCCAGCATCCATTCCCTTCTAGTCCCTGCATCAGCCCATTTCCAGTCCTAACCACCCATCAGCCCATTTCCAGTCCTAGCAACCCCCCAACCCAATACCAGTCCTAGCCCCCCCATCAACCCACTTACAGTCCTAACCCCCCATCACCCCATTTTCAGTTTAAGCCCCCCCTATAACCCATTACCAGTCCTAACCCCCCCCATCAGCCCACTTCCAGTCCTAACCCCATCAACCCATTTCCAGTCAGCCCCCCATAGCCCATTGCCAGTCCTAACCCCCCCCCAGTCCACAGCCCATTACCAGTCCTAACCCCATAAGCCCACCTCAAGTCCTAACCCCTCCCCATCAGCCCATTTCCTGTCCTAGCCCCCCCCATAGCCCATTATCAGTCCTAACCCCCCATAGCCCATTACCAGTCCTAACCCCCATCAGCCCACAGCCCATTACCAGTCCTAACCCCCATCAGCCCACGCCAGTGTTAGCCCGCCCCATCAGCCCATTTATAGTCCTAGCCCCCCCATAGCCCATTACCAGTCCTAACCCCCTCCCAACAGCCCACAGCCCATTACCAGTCCTAACCCCATCAGCCCACCTCCAGTCTTAACCCCCAGCCCATTTCCAGTCCTAGCCCCCCATAGCCCATTACCAGACAGCCCCCATCAGCCCACAGCCCATTACCAGTCTTAACCCCCACCCCATAGCCCATTACCAGTTCTAAAACCCCCCAACAGCCCACAGCCCATTACCAGTCCTAACCCCATCAGCCCACCTCCAGTCTTAACCCCCCCAGCCCATTTCCAGTCCTAGCCCCCCCATAGCCCATTACCATACAGCCTCCATCAGCCCACAGCCCATAGCCCATTACCAGTTCTAAACCCCCCCAACAGCCCACAGCCCATTACCAGTCCTAACCCCATCAGCCCACCTCCAGCCTTAACCCCCCAGCCCATTTCCAGTCCCAGCCCCCCCCAATAGCCCATTACCAATCCTACCCCCCCCCCCATCGGCCTAAAGCAACATTTAATTTAAAAAAAAAACGCTGGCTGCTACCGCTACCGCCGCGGCAGCATAGACCGACCCGCGGGGCCCCCTCTGCCCGGCTGAATCGTCCGTCCGTCCCTCCCTCCCTCCCTCCGTGCCGGCTTTGAGAGGTGCGAAGGGAGAGTGTCTCCCTAGCGTCTCTGTTAAGCCCGCACGGCCAATACCAGTGTGGACACTGTTCTGTGTGTATACATACGCTTCCAATTCGGAGGTTTTTTACACATCCCATTTCGTATAAGAAGTATTACATCCATGATTTTTCTAACTGTGAGACAGCAAATGTCATATATATCATCATGTGCCCATGTAAGATGTTATACATTGGCAAGACCAAACGTAATATACGTATTAGAATAGTTGAACACAAGAGCAGCATAAGGAGGAAATTAGAAGATAAACCATTGGTCAAACATTGACAAAGACCATAAAATATCTGATTTACGTTTTTTCGTTATTAAAAAGGTGATACCCAATTGGAGGGGTGGAGACAATGACAGAACGTTGTTAAGACTTGAACAAAAGTATATTTTTTTGATGAATACTTTATTCCCTCATGGATTGAATTTAGAAAAAGATTTGTCTGTTTTTCTTTAAAGGTCCCCTCTTCCAAATTTGGCTCTTGACTAATATGAATATCGACACGCAATTTGTATTTTACATTACATTTCTGTCATTCATAAGGCCCCCCTCCTAAATATTTGTTTCATCTTTTTAGACTAATGGTGGATGATTGTAGCATCCATCAATCTCCCCCTCTCCTTTTTGATGTGCACAGTATGATTGATTTTGTATGTTCTCTTTGTTGAACATCAAAGCAATACGTTTTTGAACCAACATCTGGCATTTTATTTATTGATTATTTTAAATGTATTATTATATTTATCATTTCTAATACCTATAATTATATTTATTGTTTTTATATCCATGGTAGAAGTCTGAGGTAAATGTAACTCAGATCTCTTTTAGGTCCCCTCTTTTTGAACTTAAAGCCAACACGGTTTTTAAACTAGCATTTGACGTTTTTAACCAATATCTGGCTTTTTATTATTTATAATTATCATTATGGTTTCTTTTTTTAACATTTTACTTTTATTTTAAACATCCTTTTATATGGTTAATTACATATTTAAACATGTCGGCATAAAATTTTACCCATCTTCACCCTTCCGATTAAATTATTTGACCCATCTCATGTTATACATGTTTTAGATGTATATTGGATTTACATGTTAATTACATCTTCCTTTGCGTCCCTCTAGTCCAGTCCCGGAACCATAGAGTTGTGAACCTCCACCAGCAGCTTTGGAGACTGAAAGATGTCATCGCTTTGATGTCACTGGTATATCTAGGCAAACACCGCCCCTTTCCACCAGTACTTTCAGTCTCCAAGCAGCTTGGAGGTTCTGAGCCCAGGGCTGGGCTCAGTGAGAACAAATAAGCAGAGCTTGGGTTTTTTGACATTTACTCCTTTTGGTTTATTTTCCCTGTTTGATTTGGTTACTTTGTTTTGTTTTCTTTTTATGTCAGATCTGCTGCTGCTGTAAGGGTTCCTGTGTCTGTGGACCTTTATTTTTTGTTTCTAAAGGATCAGGGAGTTCTTCCCCCTCCCTCTCTGCATTGCCCCAGCGTCTAAACGAGCACAGGGGAGACAGTGCTGATCCGTGGCCTCCCTGCTCCCGAACCCGCGTTGAAGGGGTGAGGAGCAGGTGGAAGGCGGGCAGTTGAGCAGCAGCAGCGATGCAGGGGCTGAGAAGCCTGTGAAGGTTGTGCCCAGATCAATCAGAGCAGAGAGCCGCCGGAGCTGAAGCCGTTAAAAAGGCTGTGCTCCGGTGTCCTGTTGGCTCCTTTCCCTCACTCCCCTCCCCCTCCCCTTCCCCCCCGGGATCGGCGGCGGTGGTAAGTACCCACGCAGATCTGCTTTGGGGAGCTGGTTTAAACTGGGAGGGGAGGCTTCGCGGCGGCTCCCGGGGTTGCAGGGTGCTCGGGGCCTTGCCGCGGGGGGTGCGAGAGTGTGCTTTTTTGAGCGGGAATGCTGGCAGCGGCCATTTTGAGGGCCGCGTTTTCAACGGCAGGATTTATTGGGTTTGGTAGACAGCCTTGCTCCTGGGCTTACTTGGGGGGAGCAGATAAGGAGCATTTAGGGTGCAAATTCTAGTCTGATTTTGATTTTTGCCTTTAATTTACTTTAACTTTATTTTTGATTCAGTTGCCTTTGATTAATTGGCAACCGGGGATTAGTTCCTTTTAGTTAGGAGCAAATATCCTTATTTACAGTGATTTTAAATTTGAGCCGGCCTCTTTAAGTTTGTAGCAGCTCTCGCCTTCCCTCCTCAATTATTTTTGTTTGCTGCAGACATTTGCCGGTGCGGATCTCTCTCCCTTGACTACAAGAGAGAGCTCCGGGACCCGTGCATCCGCACTGCAGCTGTGTGAGACGGAGTCTCTCCGTTGCTGCGGGATTTAATTTTACACTGTGGGACTGGCTGAGCGGTCCTCGCTGCAGCTGCCAGGCGCATCAGTGCGGTTTGAGGATCGGAGCACTTCAAGGTGGTAGGAGCAGGCAGTGTGGCTTTCTGCCCTGCAGGTAAGGCCTTCGGGCTCTGTCAGTCTGCTGAGGCCTCCTTTTTTGGGGCCATTTTCTCTCTGGGTGTTTGGACCGCATGGCGAGAATTGCAGTGAGATGCCTGTGTGAGGAAAGCAACAGGCAGAATAGCTAGTTTTTTGGGCCTAGTGTTTCTTTCTTTTGTTGGTAGTTTTTTTGAGGCTTGTGGGGATTCCTCAGCTTTCAGGGGACTGTTGTCAGACCTCTTTATTTTTGAGTTTGTTCTTCGTTTATAGGACAGCAGTTGTGGCATTGATTCCACATGTTCTTTCCCTTCTAATCATGTCTCTGAGGAACATCTGTTAAGTCCCAGGATGTTAGGCCAATTGCCAGTTTTAGGTTCCAGAGCAGAGCCCTAACTGGTATTTGTTAGGAAGGACAGGCCCCAAGGCCTGTGTTTCACAGGGACAGGTTTAGGAATCCTTAGGATATAAAGAAGTATATAGCAGTTACCTGTCAATCAAGGAGTGCCTGGGCTAAGGTCTATGGCCACCAGAGGGCAGCGGATGCACTCAATGGGGCCTTTCTCTGACTGTGTGTATGCAGCAGTTTGATTGCTTATTCTCTGTAATATAACCAAGATTGCAGCTCTTAACTTCTGTATCGTTTGTTGGTCTCTGTTGCCCTAACAGCCACAGCTGCTCATGCTTCACATATAGTATTCAGGGCCCCCATCCCTGGGGGGGGGGGGGGGTGGTAAAATACGAAATTGTGTTACTCCTTAGATTCACACAGGCAGCAACCTCTAAGACCTCCATTTGCAAGGTGCCTGGGTGTTTCCCAGCTTAAGGGAGGGATCACTTATCGTGCCCTTCCCCGGAAGTTCTCATCTATTTCTAGAGCAGGATTTCAAAAGGAAAAAGAAACTCTCTAGTGAGAGAGAGCCTTGTTCATTTTGAGCGAACACGGTTGATTTATTCGGGGGCTTTTGGTGCCCTGAACCCCACGAGCTGGACGCTATTTGTTTACTTCCAGGAGTTCTGCTCTCTATTTCGCTCTTCAGCTCCCTGGCAGACGTAGCAGGCTGGCAGGGGGTGAGCAACGCCTCCTGCAACGGTGAATCCCTCAGGATAAGGGGGGAAGGAAAGCGGGGCCTGATAGCTTTTGCAAAGCTATAACAGCAGTTCGGGTAATTTTAGCTGATCTGCTTTGATTTCATTGGAGGTGGCCGGAGCTTGATTTTTGGAGTCCTATACATCCTTTCCCGGCCGTGCCCAAAACTCTCAGGATCCCAACTTCTGACTACATATTCCTATCAAATGGTAGTTAGTAAGTGAACATAGCAGACGGAACATCACTATTAGAACAGGGTGTATAGGCTGGGTGCAATTTCCTGAAATGTGCAAAAATTTAACCCAGCTGCAGAGTATGGATTAAACTTTTTCAGTAGGCCTTTAAAGGTTGTTAAAAAAAAAAAAAAAAAAGGCCTAGCTATGTTGGTTTACAAGAATTTCCTTCCGCTGTCCATAGCAGGTCCTATAAGGCGTTAGTCGGTTGATATGGCAGGGTAATATTTGGGCTTAGCTGCTGTGATATAGCGCTATGATCCGCTGTACACATATTCAAGTCAAAAGGAATTATGGTGGTAGCTCTCTTGGACAGTTCTAAAAGGTGCTTGGGTGAGCGCCTTGGCCAGGCCCCAGGTGTGGAATGCTCTGCCATACACATTATGTTATGAGAGGGGTTTTATAGTTCTGTGGTTTCTTGAGGGACAATATTCCCGTTTAGTTTGGCTTTGTCTGATTTCTAAAATTTGGCGGTAGATTTGTAATGTCTTCATTTTGGCTATATGTGGTTTCTTTTCCTTCTGTAAAAGGCGGCTCAGCGGAGAGAGGTCGCTAAATAGGACTCTGGCCTTTGAGGCTATTTTGGCTCCCATTCCATTTATCAGAGGTTCTCCAGTACAGAGAGTATCTGCTAGTGTTCAGCGCCAGTCTTAATGGGGGCCAGAAGCGCGCAGCCAGGCTAGTTCTCTCGCAGCATTAGCAGCAGCTCAGATTCTGGAAGGCATACATCATATGCTGTGTTTGCGGAATGGCTTACACGCTGCTTGGCATCAGCCTTGGAGCTCCATCGGCCTGTATTAGATTCCTTTGTCCAGTCCTCCTGCAGAGCTCCGCAAAAGTTTCAGGCGGTCGCAGGAACGCTCCAGCGGCTGCTTCAACTTAAAGCGGTGGTGCCGGTGCCGGCAGCCCAATACGGTTGATACTCCCTCTACTTTGTGGTTCCAAAGAAGGAAGGCTCGTTTCACCCGATTCTGAATTTTAAAAGGGTGAATCGGTGTCTGCCCAAAGATTTCTCCCGGACCATTCCTTAAATCCCGAAAGAAACCGTACTGACATACATGATAAGTTCGATCAGCTACTGGCAGGACACAATGCACTCTTGCATGCTATTTTGCTTCAATAATGGGAACTTCGCTGCAGGTTCTCGGCTTCTTCTTTGCTTACTCAATTGCCACTGCGGAATGGGAAAGCTGTATTTTCTAACACCAGGGCTAGTTGACCTTAAAAAAAATAAAATAAAATAAATAAATAAATAAAATGGAATGTCCAGCTTGGTGCAGGCAGACGGAATGGGGCGTTCCTCTAGCGGGAAGGCTGTGGATTTCTATGCCTGTCATAGGGAGTTCTTTCTGCTGCATTGTGTTGGCGCGGAAATAGCTTCTCAACATCGGCTGAAGGAATTTTTGGTTAAGAGATGTCTTTGTAAAAAAAAAACAAAAAAAACCGTATTCAGCTGTCCTGAATTGGCCTATTCTTGATTGGCATTTTGAGACTAGGCAGGCGCAGGCCTCGGTACTACGTGGGTGGGTGCACACCTTGCACTTCCAGGAGGTGTGGACTCACTGTCTGGAAGAGAGCCCTAGCGATCTTCTTTAGCGCGCGATAGGAGAGTAGGTGGTTCACTGAGTCGATCGTTGGGGGCACTGCTCTGTCCTTACAGGCTCCCATTGGGGGAGTCTGGGGGGCCGAGAGCATGCTTCCAGTGGTCACAGTATTTACGGCAGTCTACTTGCCTGGAACAGGAAGGGATCAGGGAGTTGAAGTGACTAGAGTCTGTTTTGCTTTATGTGGCAAATGTGCATTATGGTGTGATTCGAGTGCTGGCGAATATAATTGGCTTCTTTGGGGTTCTCCTGGAGGTCTCTCTGGTGGGGGAATGGGGCGGCTGACGGTTCGTCCAAGTCAAGGCTCAGTAAGCTCCCAGTTAGTAGTCTTTGTCTTGTGTCACAGAGCAGACTCATTAGTGACCCCTGTGGAGACAGATGAAATTGCAGTTCAAGAAAATACTAACGTTTGGGGAAAGCACATGATAGAAAGTTGCCATGGGCAACGTAAGCAAGTGAGGTCACGAGCTAGGGAGACACACCCAGCCAGTAGAGAAACCAGGAGATTCTCACCTGACTCTAATCAGCTGGGGGGTGGTGCAGCTAGGAAACACCTAGATAAGCTCAGCTCACAAGCAGTTAGGCAGACCCAGGATAGGACTCAGAACCAGAACCAGGATAAGACTCAGAAGGAGAGACAGCCTAGGTCTCTGAATGGAAACAGAAATAGAAGGAGCTGGATGAATGGAGAGGACGAGAGAAGCTGTGAAGAGAGCAAGTCTAATTACCACTTTGGAAGCCTGAACGGAGGTCTGAGTGAGTCCAGTGAATGCTTGAATGAAAGGTACAGAAAGTGAGTGAATTTAACAGCCCAGATTGGAACAGAGCGAGAAGGAAAAAGGTACAAGCCAGGAAGTTTTATTCTTGTACAAAAAGGGGAAGCACAGGGCTTGGCTATAAAGGACAGTTTGTGGAAGTCTAGAAGCCATCCAAAGCCAGCTTAAGGGAAGCAGAGAAGTTTCTTTACCCTTATCATACACAAGAAAAAGAGAAAGGCTTTTTACCTTCAGAAGTAAACTACTCTGAGAGATACGTGAGGCACAGAGTTTCAGAAGGGCTGCCGTTAGAAGCTCCAGCTGTTTCCAGGGTCCTAAACAGAGCAGAGCCTAGAGCTGAAGTAATTCCTTCTAAAAGCTGGGCAAGGGAATGTTTTAACTTGCCTAACAGGTATCAGCAGAGGGGAGGCTCTTACCAGGAAAACCTCAGTAAATGTGGTAACAGCAAACAGCTTTACCCTAGTGAAATAAAAGTACGTCACAGCCAGGACGGACTGTTTGCCAAGCTTCCACAGGAGGAAGATAAAGAGGTGTCAATTCCTGTTGAGGAACCTATGCAATATGAGACATCTATAATAGAAGACACCATTGAACAAATGGACTGTAGCCTTTCTTTGGCAGACAACCTAGTCTCACTGAGATAGAGAGGAATAAGAAGCCTGACAAGGTGAAGGGAAGGCCTTATTCCTGGTTGTTACAGGTCTGTGTTTTGAATATGTTTTGTTTGTTAAGAAGCTGAAAGAAAGCCATTTTTGTGTTACAGTTTTCTTTCTGTTATACCCAAGAAGGGTTATGTTTCTTTATTTTTGTATATATTGAGATATCCTATTGGGAAAGGGAAATAAAGCCCTATTTAACCTTACATCGGTTTTCCACGACTAATTTGTAACTGGCAGCAACTACAACTACCAGAAGGCCAGTTACACTGAGGCCCAGTGCAGTACCTTGTTTTACCGGCAGGGGCACAGAGAGGGCTCACGACACTTGTCCTTTCCCCCGCTGGTAGCCTTTTGCTCCGCTTGGAGAAGTTCAGAGTTGCAGGCGCTATCTGGTAAGGAGCCGTATTTGTCCTTTTTCAGTCGCAAGGTAGTGTTGCGCACGATCCCAGCTTTTTGGGCAAAGGTGGTTTTGGTTTTTCACGTCTCCAGATGGTGTCTCTTCCGGGGTTTTCGGTTACATCTTTTGGACGTTCGACGGGTGCTTAAGAAGTATCTCTGTAGAACGGCGTCTTTCAGGAAGTCCGACAGGTTGTTTGTCGCCTTTGGAGGCCCACGGCAGGGAGAGGCGGCGACGAAGCCCTCGTTTTCACGGTGGCTAAAGGAGTCTATTGCATCGGCCTACCGGTAGAAGGGTGAGGTGGTTCCGGTTGGTTTGGGTGCGCATTCCACCAGGGTGCAGGCGGTGTCTTGGGCGGAGTTCCGTTTAGTGCCGGTCGAGGAGATTTGTAGGTTGTTGGGCGGCGACTTGGTACTCGCTGCATTCCTTTGCACGTCACTTTCAGTTTGATGTGCAGGCGCGAGTGGATGGACGTTTTGGGTTCAGCAGTACTTCAGGCTGGGCTTCAAGGTCCCTCCCGTTGATATTCACTGCTCTGTTACATCCTCTATGGTTCCGGGACTGGACTAGAGGGACGCAAAGGAAGGGAAAATTAGACTTACCTGCTAATTGTTGTTCCTTAAGGACCTCTAGTCCAGTCCTGGATCCCTCCCAGTATATTACGCGGTGTGCAGCCTGAAGTTGGGAAGGAAAAGGACTACAGAAATCTGGACAGGGAGATGGATTGAGAGACAGGTTTTCGAAGAGAATTTGTCCTTTTCTGGAGGTACACGGGTAAGTCACCAGGTGACCCTTTTTTGCGCAGCAGTGCCCTGTAGGCTCTGGAGTGTGGTTATTCCGTCTTTAGGAGCTAGACGTTTTTGGCTGAGTTACGGGGACGTATTGTTCCTGGGCAGTTTTAACTACTTCTGTTCCGTTATGCTTAATTCGGTAGCTACTTATTGGTTGCTCTGCTGAGTCTGCTTTGTCAATAGGTACTGGTGGAAAGGGGCGGTGTTTGCCTAGATATACCAGTGACATCAAAGCAATGACATCTTTCAGTCTCCAAAGCTGCTGGTGGAGGTTCACAACTCTATGGTTCCGGGACTGGACTAGAGGTCCTTAAGGAACAACAATTAGCAGGTAAGTCTAATTTTCCCTTAAAAAGCCTCCCTTTTTCAATGGTGGTTCATGTACAAGCCTTCTTTTTTCCGGTTTGTATTTAAAGTAATTTTTAATTATGCGCTCTCGTTGGATTTAATGTTTTGAATAGAATTGACACATTTTTTTAGACTCTTAGATAGTTATTTAATAGGTTTTTAGCTAAGACGCTTTAGCATATACCTCGCTGTAATCGGCACATTTTACAATGACATATCAATACATGCTATCCTATAGAGTTATACGGCCTAAACACTTCCGGTTTTGTATCCTTTTTAACACGCATGCGCTGGCGTTTTTTTGAGTGCTTGAAGGAACATTACGCGTTTGCAGTCGTGTCTTTGGCATTTTTCAAACAGGTAAAATATTCTGTTTTAATTCACATTGCTAAGCTTTTTTTAATACAAAAATTTTGACTTTTCAAGGGATGCTCACGTTTTAAACATGTATTGTTTTGTCGTCATTTGAATTGCAGTACTGGTATACTCTTTCAAGCGCGAAGGAGGGACACACGGCCATAGTAGTTCCCTGGTCTTCTTAAGTAGTTAGGATTGATTTCCAACAACTTTGTAAGTTTTAATATTGACATTTTTTACAGTTAGGGTTTGATTCTAAACAAGTACCAGTTGGTGTTCCTTTGGATCCATACAAATTATATAGGAAGTCCCTTGGTGGTCTACATAGAATGGATATTCTCCACGGTGGTGTCCTCCACATTGGGGAGCATTTTTACTTTTATTTTTTTCTTATTCATTCAAAGTTTACACAATGATACTGAGCGCTTATTTTTCAAGTATTTTACTTGTTGCCATTTTTCCATTGTCCATAGTCGAATGGTAATATGTTCCTTTAATTCACCCATAAATGTGATTTCTCATCCCCCTTTTTTTTGATGAAATTAGTACAATGTGTTATCTTTTGTATTATGCCTTTTTGCTGGCAAATTAAGGATTGGTTCTATCAGGCCCTCTTTCTTTGATTCTATGTCCCAAATCGTCTTAAAAGAAGATCTTCTTCAAAGGTATGCCTATAAGCTTCCCAGCCCCTGCAAGCAAACGATTAATTTTTTAATATTAGGCATGTTTAACCTACAAAGTTTTTTCGGGTGCATCTGGGTTTCAGTACTCTATTTATAAATTTATATAAGGTCCTCTGTTGCCATCCTAAAAACATTGAACTTTCGTTCAAAGTACGTTTAAATAGTTAATAGAAGAGTGACTCACCTTTTTAGTACATTCTTCTTTCCTTACAATGGATAATTTATCTGTCTGGGGCAGTATTCCAATTTTGAACAAATTTTCTAAATCTATGTTCTTTTTTACAGAAGAGTTTTTTATTTATGATATTAGTGACTTCAATTACACATTCATGTGTATTGTGTAGTCAGAGACCACCATACACCAATCAGGTAAAGTCCGATTTTGATGGTTATTAGCATTTATTTATTTATTTATTTTTTTTTATACTCACTTCTTCTATATTTGCTCTCCTCATCCCTTCAGTCCTCTTTTAAATGTGATCTTTTTATATGTGATTTTTGAGTATGTATATTTGACTATTTATCCTTCTTATCAAGTTTTGATCCTTCCGTTTAATTCTTATTGTATTTTTAAGTATTCTTAATCACAATCTTAACTGCATTTTTATTGTATTTCTAATTGTTTTTGTGTTCCATATTTGTTTGATGTGACACAATAGATATTAGACATATGCATGTACAGATTTTGTATTCTCTTAATTATGATTTTTAACTGTATTTTTAAATGTTTCTAATTAACTTTGAATTTCATAATTGTTTCTATGCGACACACTTGATATTAGAAATATTCTGTGTTTCATTTGAAACCTAAGAAGTTTATGGTATAGTGATACATAGTTTTTTAATGTGTTGAATTTTAATTTATTTATGTTTATATTTATTGTCTAAGCCTTTTTTTAAAGCTACGGTTTTAATTGTATTTATTTTATAAGGTAATTTTATGATTTATATGTTTTTTTAGTGTGCCCCGATAACCCCTGATGAAGTATACCACGAAACATGGTCCTGTGTTAAAAATAGGGTTTAGGCCACTTATTTGTTTAATAAAGGTGTTGGGTGCGAACCTGCCACTCCTTTGGTTTTGCCTTTGTTCAGTCACGAGTGGCTAGTGCTGTTTTTTTTATAAAATAAGTCCATAGTTCCAATTCTGCCCTGCTCCACTTATTCTCCACTTCTAGGAACACCCGCTCAGAAGCTCCTGCCCAATCGGGGCAGTGGGAGCAACGCAGAACACAGCACCGGACCCTACTAAAGCGGCGCCCCAGCACAAAGGGAGCCGCTTTAGCCTGCCACCAGCCCGCATTGCTCAGCAGCTCCCCCAATCGGGGTAGAGCGCCTGAGCGGGAAGTCCTCCTGCTCAGAAGCTCCTGCCCAATCGGGGCAGTGGGAGCAACGCAGAACACAGCACCAGACCCTACTAAAGCGGTGCCCCAGCAGGGCGCGCCTGCGCCTGGTGGGCCCGCGCCTGAGGGCCTCGCCAGAGGGCCCTTTGGCTTGGCACAGAGGCGTGGCACAGAGGCGCACACAAGCAGAAATAAGGAGAAAGAAAAGACCCACCAACGGAACCCACTGGAAATACAAAAAACGCCAAAAACAGGAAAGAAACAACAAGACCCGCAGAAATAACCACAAACATCACCATAACAAACAGAAGAAACCACAACAACAACTACAGTGGAACTACAACAACAACCGTCCAAACACGTGACAGCGCAGAAAAAGGACCCTCAACTCACCAGGAAACCATCGCAGAATCACAGCACAGCCCCCGAACACCAAGGTACTCCAACAAACCATGCCACCCTTCCTAGCCCCTATCTACTTCCTGACACCACTGCTGACCCGCCACCCCACACCCACAAACACACTCACAAACCTACCCTGGCCAAACGCCACAACCACCCAAACCACAAACACCTACAACCCCCCCATCACAGGGAACAACACCCACACACTGCACACACCAATCCACATCACCAACCCCCCAAACTGCAGCCACCTCACCATCTCACTAATAAATGCTCGCTCAGTCAGAAACAAATACCACATGCTCCAAGACCTGATCACAACCCAAAAGATTGACATCCTATGCATAACAGAAACCTAGCTAACTGATACCGACACAGTGCTCATGAACCAACTAACACCGAAAGGATACAGCCTTCAACACTGTTCCCGAACACACACCAAAGGTGGTGGCGTAGCCATCATAGTGAAAACCAACCTTCACCTCAGGAACCATGCATCAGAAACAACCAATGAAGCGGACATACTCACTCTCACCAACAAGCACCTCTCAATATGCCTGATCTACCGAGCACCCACCCCAAGCACCGACCTACCACGGATACTACAACACATATCTGAGAGCGCCATCTCTGCAAAAGAGCAAATAATCCTAGGAGACTTCAACTTCCCATCACTCCAGGACAAGCAAGCAGAAACCTTCATTAATGCCATGGAAGCAATGAACCTAACACAGGTCATACAAGAACCCACACACGAAAAGGGAAACACATTAGACCTCGTATTCCTAAACTCCCAAACCACCACCTCATACAAGAATCCAGAAATCACACAAGTACCATAGTCCGACCATTACCTCATCAGCATATCCCACACCTACCAGCATACGAATAGCAAGGAGAACAAACAACCTACGAGAAGATTCAAAACATTCATCAAAGAAAATTTCCTGGCTCAAACTCTACCTGAACTACAAACAAGCTCCAACAATATTGATGACCTAATCCACAATTGGAATACCACAATCTCCTCTGCATCCAGCGCAAAAACAAACATAACTAACACCAAACACACCTCCGCAAAAGCCCGATGGTTCACCCCCAACCTCCGGAAACTGAAGACCAAACTCAGAAGAGCGGAAAGAAAATGGAAAAAACCCAAAAAAGAAGACGAGAAGACAAACTACATATACGAACTAGACGTGTACCACAAAGAAACAGACAAAGCAAAAAAAGCATATCATTTGAAGATCATAAACACTTCAATAAACAAACCACGAGAACTCTTTGAAATAGTCAAACTAACAAAAGCACCCAATCACTCCGACCAACTACCAAACATCCCACCAGAATTACTAGCACAACAATACAAACAGCTCCAACAACCACAAAATCCACAATTGGACACAGAGACAACAACAACATACCACTCCACCATCACAGACCGAGATTGGAGCACATTCCAAGTAATCACAAAAGAAGAAACATCATCCACCATCTCCCGCCTGAACACCACCACCTCTCCACTAGACCCATGCCCTACAGAATGGATAAAGAAAACCAAAGAAGACCTGAGCACCCCATTAACCCGCATTGTTAATGAATCCCTCAGCCAAGGACGCATGCCAGACCTCCTCAAATCCTCAATCATCCGACCAACCCTACACAAACACAACCTGGATCCCATGGACCCCGCCTCCTACAGACCTATAGCGAGCCTCCCGTTCACAGCCAAAATTATTGAGAAGGTAGTCCAGCAACAGCTTCAAGAACACTTAGATGCCAACAACATACTGGACCCACAACAACATGGCTTCCGTCCACTCCACGGAGTTGAAACCCTCATGACATCACTGATGAACACCCTCACCATAGGAACGCAAGCCAAACACTCTGGATATGCCATGATCTTCCTAGACATATCAGCAGCCTTCGACACCATCTCCCACAACATCCTACTACATAGACTACAAGCAATTGGCATCAAAGGAACCGTACTTCAATGGTTCCACTCCTACCTAACCAACAGACATCAACTAATCCGCACAAACATATCAACCTCACCTCCCTTCCAGCAACACCAGGGAGTACCCCAAGGATCCACACTGTCTGCCATGCTCTTCAACATCTATCTGCAACCACTCTGCTCAATCATATGCGCCCACAACATCAATTACCACATCTATGCAGATGACATAATGCTCTATGCCCCAATCATAACCTCCAACCCAACAAATAAACACTTATCAGCATGCTTTACAGAAGTATCCGGCTGGCTATAACAGAACAACCTGTCCATCAACATAAAGAAAACAGAAGCACTCATTGTAACAAAGGACCCAGACTTCACACCACCCACACACCTCATCATTGGAGCCACACAAATACAAATACAACCACACATAAGATATCTGGGAATCATCATAGACCAAGCACTCACACTCAATCAACAAATAAAAAAAACCAACGGAACAATATTTCACAAGGCTAAAACAGTACAACGCCTTAGACCTCTCCTTGAACCGCAGGACTTCAGAACAGTGATGCAAGCCATGACACTCCCCCACCTGGACTACTGCAATATAATCTACCACGGACTGCCAGCCACTCATACCAACCCACTTCGAACTGCCTTAAATACCTCAGCAAGGATTATCCAGAAAGCAAAAAGACACGACTGCATCACCACAATCCTAAGAGAGCTTCACATACTCCCCCTCGAAGCAAGAATCAAATACAAAGCTGTCCTACTCACACACAAAGCCCTCTACCAAACTCAAACCTCCCAGCTCCGCACACTACTGCCTCAACCAGCCCACAACAGAACAACTAGACAAACCACCAGCAACTCCCTCGCCATCCCCCATTAAAGAACCAAATACAACCAACGGACCTGCAACAGAGCCTACGAATTTTATGCACCATCCCTCTGGAACTGTCTACCAAGCCACATCAGATGCAACAGAGATCCCCTAGCATTCAAGAAACAACTGAAAACCATTCTATTCCAGGAATACCTCGGAACTGATGAGAGCACACGCCACTGACTACCCCAACCCGCCCCCCCCCCCCCGAAGATCTTGCTCTAAATGACTGCATCACAATGTCCATGTCTATATCCCAATTGTTTGTCGAAATCATTACTGTTGGCCACCTGGTGATGGCCCCGACCCCAAAAACTGATTCCTGTCCACCCCCCTTTTTATGTTACACTGCTTTGACCCGGTGAAAAGCAGGATATAAATATAGTTAAATAAATAAAACTTGTATGTATAATGCATGAAAGCAGTTGCAATGATTCCTCTGCACCTACTTTTATATGCACATTGTTGTTAAGTGCCGTCGAGTTGGTGTCAACTTCTGGCAACCTTCTGGATAGTTGACCTAAACTTTGTTCGGTCTTCAGCCAAGCGGCACATTATTGATAGGGTGGTATCCATAACTGCTGTTATTGTATCGATCCATGTCATTGTAGGCCTTCCTCTTTTATGGTGACCTTCTACCTTGCCAAGCATTATGTCTTTCTCCAATGATCTCTCTCTTCGCATGATATGTCCAAAGTATGAAAGTCAAAGTTTTGTCGTCTGAGCTTTTAAGGAAAGCCTAGGTTTGATCTCCTGTAGTACTGACTGGTTTGTTCTTCAGGCAGTCCACGAGTATACACAGTATTCGTCACCAGCACCATAATTCAAAGGTATCAATTTACTTCCTGTCTATCTTTTTCACTGTTCAACTTTCGCATCCATATGATGTCACTAAAAATACCATGGTCTGGACAAGTCGAATCCTTGTATGGAGAGAGACATCTCTGCTCTTGAGGATCTTGTCTAAGTCCTTCATAGACATTCTATCAAGAGCAATATGTTGTCGGATTTCTTGACTGCTAGTCCTTTCTTTATTGATTGTTGATCTAAATAAGTTAAAGCTGTCAACTATTTCAATTTCTTCTCCATCAATGATGAACTTATTGATTTTGCCAGTTGTCAGAATCTTTGGGGGATGTTTACTAAACCATCCTAATGTTACCGGCGCTAGTTGCAGCGTTAACATGAAGAATCCGATATAAGGAAGTGGGCGTTCCGGAGAGAAGGTAGCTAGGAATCTTTATCGCGCGATAGAGGGCGCCTTAGCTCGTTAACGCACGTTAACCCTAAGTCATGCCAGTGCTGTGTTAGAAGCTATAAAGATGTAGTCCACTGGTTACTGCAATGACTGCGGAGGCAGAGGTCATGAGTTCGATCCCACGGTGGTGCTATTTAATAAGGCTGTCTGAGGCATTTCCTTTTAATTTAAATCTGTGCTGCCAGCAAAAACACCCTCACAGTGCCGTAACCTAAGGCGCCCTATAAGGCGCTCCATAAGGCACATTATAAAGTGCCCTGTCCACCAAGGCACCCTATAATGTGCCCTATAGGGCGCCTTATGAGGCACCTTAGGTTACGGCACTGTGAGGGTGTTTTTGCTGGCAGCACAGATTTAAATTAAAAGGAAATGCCTCAGACAGCCTTATTAAATAGCACCACCGTGGGATCGAACTCATGACCTCTGCCGCCACAGTCATTGTAGTAACCAGTGGGCTACATCTCTATAGCGTCTAACACAGCGCTGGCTGGCTACAGAAAGACTGCAGGTCACCGCACAAACTGTCTGCTGTGGTTACCAGGATAGGGTAAACCCACCCGTACCCATGATGCACTGCTTATGCAGATCAGCAGTCTACATCTGATCACAAGATGGGGTATGCGCCTCTATGGCACCCCGGCCTGGTAGGGGGGAACTGACCGTGTGTGTTACTGGCACAGTGTAGCTACAGACCATGACATTGTGCGGTTCCTGTGCTCACCCTGAGGGTGAGGTGGGGCGCCCAGTACCAGGTCCGCAGCACCTGGCTTGGCTGAGATGGGCTGTGCTGCAGGTCCCCATCAGTGCCAGTGTGTGACAGGTAGTCCTTGCAGACACACCTAGGATACACCTGTGTCCATCTGTATTTCCCAGTCATACCTAGCCCTTGTGGACTATGATGCACCCAGAATAGTGCATAACCTGTGTGGTTGCCATGGTCATATGTTACAAGAAAAGGGTGGTGTTTGGACCCAAAAGCGGATTATGTAGCACCACCCAACCCGCCCTTTCTGGGTCAGGGTGGGGGACAGGATCACCCACCAACAGATCCATATTCTACATCTCTGCAATGGAGGCAGTAGAGGGGACCAGCAACCCCAGTCCTGCTGGGGAATATGCACCCTCCATGGCAGTCAATGCAGATCTGTATGTATCACATAGGGCACTGGCAGACAGCTGCCCCCCACCACAATCTGACATTCACCAGCAGAGGGCACAGTCAGTCTCCACTCACTGCACCCTGCAAGGTGTTCCCACCATACACATGCTAACTGCAGACAATCTGCTAGCTAGTACATAGTGCATGTTCCTGGAAAAACTGTGTGCACCCAAAAGTGGGATGTACGCACACACACCAAGCAAGTATGTCAGTGATTGGGCCCCAGAAAAGGGAACTCATAGATATCATTTGAGAGAAACACTGTATAGCACTATGTGGGAACCTAGCCATGCCATGGTCACTACTCAGTCAGGGTAAGAGTGACCTCCCAGCATGAAATGCTGTGGCCACCCTGTCCGTGCAGATGGTGGTCGGGCACTACAAAGTCCCAGCCATTGCCCTATGCAGATGCATCCTGCCTAGACCGCTGTGTCCGAGCCATACCCACAATACCTTGCTCCTCATTATGCACATTGGCAGGCTAACACTGAAGACAGTGCAAGCATTGGGGGCTCAGTAAGGTGTAGGCAGCCACAAAACACTGGATAGACATATATACACTCCCACACCTATTTCAGCATTGTGCAAAGATATAGGTGGTTGGCAGCCCTGGCCGCCACACCAGTCCTGGGCACAGTGTAGGCATTGCTAAGGTATGCAGGTGGCTAGTATTGGTAGCTGCTGCTCCGCGCAGAGCCCAACAGTCTGACTCTCCATGAGGCTTTGGATAGTGGAGCCTGTGGGTGTGGGTGTTTGTGCCCCTGTTGGCCGATGCTCTAGGGCAGAAGTTCCCAACTCTGGTCCTGGTGGGCCAAACACAATTCAGGTTTTCAGGCTGTCCCTAATGAATATGCATGAGATACATTTTCATACAATGGGGGCACTGCATACCAATGCATCTCATGCATATTTATTAGGGACAGCATGAAATCCTGAAGGGTGTTTGGCCCTCCAGGACTGCAGTTGGGAACCTCTGCTCTAGGGACTGCACATGTTTATGGTGTATGTGCGCTGTAGGGTAAAATATAGGGACATGGTCTGCAGGAGCCACAGCTGGGACCTGAACCTGTGACCTTCTGCCCCTGAACACACTGTCTGTGTGTACTGCACCAAACTGTTGCCACAGAGGCAAGTCATTCCTTGGGAATACCATTGTTGTTCATCAGACAGACCTTGTCTGTTGCACTGCATGCCACCCACCTGAACAGGGCTTGGCCTTGGTGTGCTGTGGGCAGATGCCACTGCCCCCTCCACCACCAGCACCCCTCTGCCACCATGCTGACATGCCCTTATGCTGGTGGTGCGCTGTCCCAGGCCATCCAGTGTGCCAGTAGGTGGCTGCCTATGGTGTAGGATCTGGGATAGGGGTGCCTACATAGACATCCGCACTTCCCCCCGGCACCGCCTGTCAATATTATGTGCCCTTTGGGGTACCTGCTGGGTAATGTCCCATGGGACACACACTCGTGGGCATGTTTGACCTTGGTCAGTTGCTGGCTTGCTGATTTGCAGTTTCTGCGTTCCTATGTGCCACCTAGGCATCTGCCTAGTCCACCCTGTGCCCCAGCTGCCCCACTGCATGTCCCGCCTGCAGCCCCCTGTACCCCATTTGCAGTCTCACCGTAGTGCCCTTTCATACTTGGGCACTATGCTGTTGCTGCACATGTATCACTACTATCACTTTTCTTGGTTTCCCTGCCTTTGCTGTACATTGTTGACTGAAATGGTTTCTCTCTCCTGCAAATGTGCCTCTAACGCGAGGTTTTCACTGGCGTTAACTTTCAGACCTTCATTTCACAGCGTTAGTGTGCCTGGAGCCTCTCCCCGCCCACTGACTCCTTCTCTCCACACTCTGTGTGCCTTAATGCTGCCGGAGACGTTATCGCACGAAACCTCACACTATCGCGCGATAACGTTATGTATCGCACGCTAACTGCGCCGCTACAACGTTATCGCTGTTTAGTAAACATACCCCTTTGTCTTCTTAATGTTAAGGTGCAGACCCATTTTAAGACTATAAGAACATAAGATATGCCATACTGGGTCAGACCAAGGTCCATCAAGCCCAGTATTCTGTTTCCAACAGTGGCCAATCTAGGTCATATGTACCTAGCAGTTTCCCCAAGAGACACAAGTTCCACAATGCTTGTACTGGGTCAAGCATTGATATCTTCGGTCATTTCTTAATAACGGTTTATGGACCTTTCCTCCAGGAACTTGTCCAAACCTTTTTTAAACCCAGCTACACTAACAGCCTTTACTACATTCTCCGGTAACAAATTCCAGAGTTTGATTACACGTTGAGTGAAAAAATATTTTCTTTTATTAGTCTTAAATAGTTTACCCTGTAGCTTCATTGCATGTCCCCTAGTCTTTCTATATTCTGATAACGTAAACAATCGATCTACGTTTACCCGTTCCACTCCGTTCATTAATTTATAGACTTCTATCATATCTCCCCTCAGCCGTCTCTTTTCCAGGTTAAAGAGCCCTAAACTTTTTAGCCTTTCCTCATAGGAGTATCCTTCCATCCCCTTTACCATTCTGGTGGCTCTTCTCTGAACCTTTTCTAAAATCGCTATATCCTTTTTAAGATACGGCGACCAGAATTGCACACAATATTCAAGGTGCGGTCTCACCATGGAACGATATAGAGGCATTATAATATCTTTTGTTTTATTTTCCATTCCTTTCCTTATCATACCTAGCATTCTATTTGCTCTCTTGGCTGCCGCTGCACACTGGGCCGAGGGTTTTAACATGGTATCCACAATGACGCCTAAATCTTTTTCCTGGGTGGTGGTTCCTAATGTGGAACCTTGCATCGTGTAACCATAGTTTGGGTTGTTCTTCCCTAGGTGCATAACCTTGCACTTGTCCACATTAAATTTCATCTGCCATTTTGATGCCCAGTCTTCCAATTTATCAAGATCCTCTTGCAATTTTTCACAATCCTCTTGGGTTTTAACAACTTTAAATAGTTTTGTGTCATCTGCAAATTTGATAACCTCACTCGTTATTCCACTTTCCAGGTCATTTATGAATATGTCAAAAAGCAGCGGATCCAGCACAGATCCCTGGGGTACACCACTATTCACCTTTCTCCATTGGGAAAATTGGCCATTTAGCCCTACCCTCTGCTTTCTATCTTTTAACCAGTTCCTGATCCACAATAGTACACTGCCTCCTATCCCATGACTCTTTAGTTTTGCCAAAAGTCTCTGATGAGGGACCTTGTCAAAGGCTTTCTGAAAGTCCAGATATACAATATCAACCGACTCACCTTTGTCCACCTGTTTATTCACTCCTTCAAAAAAACATAACAGATTAGTAAGACAAGATCTTCCTTGTCTAAAGCCATGTTGGCTGTCTCCCATTAGGTCGTGACTTTCTACATGCTGAGTAATTTTATTCTTTATGATGGTTTCTACCATTTTTCCCGGTACTGACGTCAGGCTCACCGGTCTGTAGTTTCCCGGATCACCCCTGGAACCCTTTTTAAAAATTGGTGTTACATTGGCGATCCTCCAATCTTCAGGTATTAGAGATGATTTTAATGATAGTTTACAGATTACTAATAGCAGGTCTGCAATCTCATATTTCAGTTCTTTCAACACCCTTGGATGTATACCATCCGGCCCAGGTGATTTGCTACTCTTCAGTTTATCTAATAGTTGTAAGACATCTTCCCGATGTATCGATATTTCCTTCAATTCTTCCGCACCTTTAAATACCACTTCAGTCATGGGTAACATCCGTACATCTTCCTCAGTAAAGACTGAAGCAGAGAATTCATTCAGTCTCTCCGCTATCGCCTTGTCGCTTCTTAGTGCTCCTTTAACCCCTTTATCATCTAATGGACCAACTGACTCTCTCACAGGTTTTTTTGCTACGAATGTACTTGAAAAGTTCTTTATTTCGTGTTTTTGCTTCCGCAGCAAGCTTCTTCTCAAATTCTCTCTTTGCCTGCCTTATCAATGCCTTGCATTTGACTTGCCAGTGCTTGTGCTGTTTCCAGGTTTCGTCATTTGGCTCTTTTTTTTTCCATTTTCTGAAAGATGCTTTTTTGGCAACAACAGCCTCTCTGACCTCACCTTTAAACCATGCTGGCAGTTTTTGGACTTCCTTCCACTTTTCTTAAAGCGTGGAATACAGCTGGTCTGGGCTTCCAAGATAGTATTTTTCAACAACATCCAAGCTTGATGTACGTCTTTAACCTTTGCAACTGCTCCTTTTAGTTTTTTCTTAACTGTTTCCCTCATTTTATCATAGTCTCCCTTTCGAAAGTTAAAGGGTAGTACTGTGGATTTCCTTATTATCCCTCCTCCACTAATTAAATCAAAGGCGATCATGCTATGATCACTATTGCCAAGTGGCCCCATCACCCTTATCTCTTGCACTAGATCTGGTGTTCCACTAAGGACTAGATCTAATATGGCTTCCCCTCTGGTCGGTTCATGAACCAGCTGCTCCAAGAAGCAGTCATTTATTTCATCTAGGAACTTTATCTCCCTAGCATGTCCTGCTGTGACACTGACCCAGTTGATGCCGGGGTAATTGAAATCACCCATTATTATTACTGCACTGTAACTTTTGCTAGCTTCCTTGATTTCTTTGAGCATTTCATCATCCATTTGTTCATTCTGGCCAGGCGGACGATAGTACACCCCCACTGCCATCGCCTTCCCCTTTTTACATGGAATTTCAATCCATAGAGATTCTACAGCAAATTTTGTTTCTTGCAAAACTTTAATTCTTTCTGACTCAATGCCCTCTCTAACATAGAGCGCAACCCCTCCACCAATTTGATCAGCTCTATCATTACAATATAGTTTGTACCCAGGTATCACAGTGTCCCACTGGTTGTCCTCCTTCCACCATGTCTCTGATATTCCAATCATCTAACCTCTCGTTTAGTGCTATATATTCTAACTCTCCCATCTTGTTTTTTAGACTTCTAGCATTTGCATACAAGCATTTTAGAGACTGTATTTTATTCATATTAATTTGGCTATTGGTAGACATGGGTAATTTGGGATCTTTAAGCTCTGTCTGCTCCATACTCGAGGGCATTTGGGCTACTTTACTCTTTTTTGGAACCTCTCTGCCTTTTGTAGTATCCTTCAAGGATACATTCTTCCGAAACATGCGCTCTTGGGCGACTGTCTGCTTTCCCCTATTATCTAGTTTAAAAGCTGCTCTATCTCCTTTTTAAAGGTTAATGCCAGCAGCCTGGTTCCATCCCGGTTAAGGTGAAGCCCATCCCTTCAGAAGAGCCCCTCCTTTCCCCAGAATGTTCCCCAGTTCCTAACAAATCCAAACCCCTCATCTCTGCACCATTGTCTCATCCACGCATTGAGACTCCGGAGCTCTGCCTGCCTTTTGGGTCCTGCGCGTGGAACGGGAAGCATTTCGGAGAATGCTACCCTGGAAGTTCTGGATTTCAACTTCCTACCTAAAAGCCTAAATTTAGCTTCCAGAACCTCCCTACCACATTTTCCTATGTCATTGGTACCGACATGTACCAAGACAGCAGACTCCTCCCCAGCACTATCTAAGACCTTATCTAGGTGGCGCGTGAGGTCCGCTACCTTCGCACCAGGCAGGCATGTTACCAGGCGATCCTCACGTCCACCAGCCACCCAGCTATCTACATGCCTAATGATCGAATCACCAACTATAACTGCTGTCCTAACCCTTCCCTCAAGGGGCACTTGGCCCTGGAGAAACCTCCTCGGTGCGAGAGGGGTTTACATCACCTGGAGGACAGGTCCTAGTTACAGGATCACTTCCTGCCACACCAGGGTGATGCTCTCCTGTCACGTGACCTCTCTCCTCCATGGCAACAGGGATGCTGCCAGACTGGAGGTTGGACTTCAGGACTATATCCCTGTAGGTCTCGTCTATGTACCTCTCTGTCTGTCTTATGCTTTCCAAGTCTGCTACTTTAGCCTCTAGAGAACAGACTTGTTCCCTGAGAGCAAAGAGCTCCTTGCACCTAGTGCACACGTAAGACCTCTCACCAGCTGGGAGAAAATCATACATGTGACACTCAATGCAAAAGACTTGATCTTGAGAAGCAAATGTTTCAAGTCATCTTCACTTTCGGACAGTAATGTGGTATCATCAGCATAGCGAAGATTGTTGCTGAGTCTTCCAATAATCTTCACACCTCAGTTGTCTTCATACAGTCCTACTTCTCTGATGATTTGTTCTGCATATAAATCAAAGAGGTAGAGGGGAAAGTATGCAGTCTTGTCATACACCTTTGCTGAATTTAAACCATTCTGTTTCTCCTAATTCCGTTCAAACTGTTGCTTCTTGATCATTGTAAAGGTTGTGCAAGAGAATGATCAGGTATTCTTGTATACCCATGCTTCTTAATGTGGTCCAGAGTTTCTCATGGTTTACACAGTCAAAAGCCTTGCTATAGTCAATAAAACACATATGGAGGTCACGTGATGCACTGGGAGAGAGTAGTTGTGTGCTGAGATCTCTCCCAGGTCTTCTCTCGATACTGTAGTAATTTGCAGAGTGAAATCCCACCAAAGCAGCCCTGATCAGAGAATAACAATTGCTGAGCACTGTGAGTGTCTGTGGGACTGACTATAGCTGAGTCTGGGGATGAAATCTGCCAAGAGGGATCAAGAGAAAGGAGCTTCAGGGACATCTAAAATGGCAGGCTCTCTGGCCTCCCTAATTCAGACCATGCTGGTTGAAGAGGTAACCGCAACAGTGGTAGGAGCTCTTAGCACAAAATTAGAGGAACTGAATGGCAAATTGGACACTATGACCCAGACATTCACCGGGTTTGGGAACCACTTACAACAGGTTGAGGAGAGAAGAGCGCAGCAAGAAGAAGCAAGAAGATACCCTAACTATGGCCGGGAAAGAAATCCAGTGGCTGGCAGAGCTGGCGGCAAGACAGGCCAACAAACTCGACGACCTCGAGAATAGAGGACATCGGAAAAAGCTGTATTTTTTTTGTGTTCCGGAGTCAGTCAGGGAGGTCGAGCTTAGTGGATATTCGGAAATTCTGCTACCACTTGATCTGCAGTTGGAGAGTGTGGGTCTCATAACTATGGAACGGGCACATCAGGTGGGTCCCTCTCGTGCACAAGAGCACGGCCCAGAGTAGTGCTGGCTCGTTTTCTCAATTACACACAAAAAGAATGCATATTAAGAGCTATTCGGGCAAAGGAAACACTGCTGCATGAAGGAATACAAATTAAGGCCTCCCAGGATTATTCCTCTCTAGTGAGCCAAAAGAGACGTGCTTATGCTGGGGTGTGCCAGAAACTGGTGGACGCTAAAATTAAATTTGCAGTGTTATACCCAGTGTGTCTTCAGCTTGTGGATAATGGCACTGTTAAGTTGTTTGACTCAGCGGATTCAGCAGCCCCATATGTGGACAGAATGCTAGAGACCTCAAACGAAAGACACAAACAATGATTTGGTGGTGTGGACAGAAATGAGGGCAATGGGCATCGATGAACTCCTGCATGCACGGACTTATGCTTTTTTTGGAGGGGGAGGGGGGTTTGGAACTGACAGGGGGCTTTAAACGTGGAGTGATGCCCTCACTATTGTGTCCTCCGAGGGATATAGAGTTGTGGGACTGGAGTGGAGTTTGAAGTAGAGCCTCAAAGGAACAGCTGGATTCCCGGGGAGACATTGGAGCACCCCTTGCCGAACCCTGGACTGCTAAAGTGGGGTTGGTGCCAAAGACTGAGACAGCCTATTGCGGCATTATATTAGTAATTTGGTGCAAGGGGCTAAATGTTTAATGCCGGTAGTTTAATTGTCCCTCTTGGGCAAGAGATGATGTTTGAAGTGGGATTGCGTTATTTTTGTTTTGTTTTGTTCTTATTCTCTTTGGGGATCGTGAACTGTGGGATGGGAGGGGGGAGAAGGAGGGATGGGAACCCGGGAGAGTACACGATGAAAGAGTAGGGTGGAATGCAGTAATAGGAAGGCAATGGAGAAATATCTGGCTGGTTCTCTTTTGGGACCCGGGGGGGGGGGGCTTAGTAGGGGCTGGGGTGAGACCGAGGAAGGCGCGATTTGGGTGTGGCCTGGGGGTAGGAAGGTCTTTGAGCTCTGGCGAGGGTGGGAGACCCCTCCCCTGTAGGGGGGGCTTAGGTTATGTTCAAAAATAAATTGGCTGAGGTTGGGCCAGGTTACTGAATGAATGAAGGGTATTAATAGGATACTGAATGTTAACACGGGAGTCTGAGCAGGATTGGGCCTTAAGAAGCTGGAGATGGGGAACGGGGGGTTAGGTCTTTCTTGATGAGGCATAGGGTGGATTAAACTGTGGGAGGAGAAGGCCTGAGCACCAAAAACAGGATCTGTAGTTTCAGGTGGGGGGGGGGGGGGTAGACAGGGGAGGGAAGAGGTTTAGGGGAGAGGGGGTAAGGAAGGGGAGTTCGGGGTTTGGGAGAGGTAGTTGGGGATATTTTTGTAATGACGGTACTCCAGGGCATAATTTCCGATGGCAATCATCCATAGGGGTTCTAGGCTGGGGGGACCCCTGCATAAGATGGAAAAAGCTCAAGCAAACTATAGCCATAGGATGTGGGAAGTCCCCTGAGGATTATATCTTGGAATGTTTGCGGGCTAAACACACCCATTAAGCGATATAAGATGTTGCGAGCCCTGGCACAACATAAGTGTGATATCGTGTTTCTGCAGGAAAGGCATCAAACCGCATTTGAGCATGCTAAACTCACCCAAGAGTGGGTAGGCCAGGTATTTGGCGCCCCTGAGCTGGGTAGGAAGGGAGGGGTAGCCATCCTGTTTCCCAAGAGCCTTCGGTTTGCCCACAGTAACATTAAAGCCAATGAGACAGGGCATTATCTTTCATTGAGGGGGGACTTGGAGGACAAATCAGTCCTTCTTTGTATTATATATGGTCCCAAAATGTTGATGCCCCTTTCTATGCAAGGCTGGCCTCTGAAATTGAGGATTTTCTGGAGGACCCTCTCGTGCTGGGAGAAGATTTTAATGGTATCCTTGATACAGAGCTGGAAAAAGAAAAGAACGCCATATTAAGACAGGAAAGAAACAGAAAACAGCAAAACATAGACAAACTATGTTTTGCTGTTTTCTCTGTTTCTTTCCTGTCTTAATATGGTGTTCTTTTCTTTTTCTACAGCAGTGTTTGGATATTTTATTGTAAACCACCCTAATGCCTTGGCGTGGGCGGTATATCAAATGTAAATAAAGATAAAGATTTATCTAGTCGAGGGGGAATAGAGGCCCGCAGGACCATGATGCGGATATTAGGTCGCTTCAAGTGCCATCTCTTGTGGTGGACCCATGGCAGCTGCTACACCCATCAGAGTGGGATTATACACACAGGTCCCGAGCCCATGGACAAGTGCATGAATTGACTTTGTTCTGATCTCGGAACCCTTATTCACACAGGTGACAGAGGCAACTATTGGTCCGGATGAAATTTCCAATCATTTTCCTGTGTGGGTAGACTTAACTTGGCAGAGACCAGTGGCCCAACAAAGGCAATGGTGTTTTCCCTCATATTTATATAGGGATGGTCAGTTTCAAGCTTATCTCCAGGGACGATGCAAACATAAACTTTTGTGTGATAGGGTGACACCCATGCTTGTGGACGTGTAACAAGAACAGATAGAGAACGGCAAGATGGTTTGGGGTAGTAACAAGGCCCACATTACTTTAATTTCCAAACCTGGGAAAAAATCCACTACAGGCGGCATCTTATAGGCTCATTTCCCAAGATCAAATTTGATTTGAAACATTTTGCTAAAATCTTAGTGGAATGACTAGCCCCATTGTTGCCATGCCTCGTGCAGGAATCTCAAGTGAGATTTGTTCAGGGGCGTTATGCTTCTCGCAATTTGCATAAGATCATAGTCTCCCTTGAGTGGGCGCATGAATATCATTTGGAGTCCCTCCTGGTGAGCTTTGATGCCGAAAGGCATTTGACAGGCTGGAGTGGAACTATTTGTTCCAACTCTTATCCTGGTACGGAGTAGGAGATCAGTTTCTCCGTATGGTCCGATTATGTACCCGACTGGTAGCAGTGGTAATGGAGTGGAGGAGTAGCCTAGTGGTTAGAGCAACTGCCTAGTACCCAGAAGATCAAGGGTTCAATTCCCACTGGCACTCCTTGTGACCTTGGGCAAGTCATTTTACCCTCCATTGCCTCAGAAGAAAAGGCTGGCAATCTACTTCCAGTGATACATTGCTAAGAAAACCCAGAGGTAGCTGGGTCACTATGAGTCAACACTGACTTGATGGCACTAAAAAAAAAAGCAGCTGTAGTTGTTAATGGAATGATATAAGAGGAGATCAGCTTGGGAAGGGGGACACGGCAGGTCTTCCCCTTGTTGTTTGTTTTATCTTTAGACCCGCTGATACGTAAATTGGTGACATGCCATGAGGCACCTGGTATTCAGACTGGGTGAACAGAGTTTAATATCTCTGCTTTTGCAGATGATATGTTAGTTTTTCTTACCACTCCGTGAACAGCCTTGCCGGTGGTACTATAGGAATTTGCCAGGTTTGGTGAGATTGCAAACCTTAAGATAAACAAGGATAAATCTGAAGCCTTAGACATGTTGGGGGGCTGTGCTTGGCTTGGGGACTCTCGTTTCCCTTGAAGTGGGCAGACGAGGCATTTACATATCTGGGCATTCAGTTAACCTGAGACCCCCGCCAGCTCTACAAACATAACTGCAGTAAGGTAGTAATTACATATGCAAACTCGTTTAAAAGATTGGACCCCCCTTCTGTTATCTTTAATGGGTTGTGTGGTGGCTTATTGTATGGTGTTATTCCCCAAATTGTTGTATATGCTACAGATGTTTCCCATTCATCTCTTCTGCAAAGACGTGTTGGAGTATGAACAAGTCTTGCATAGTTTTTTGTGGAAAGGAAAACGGCCGCGGCTACCCCTGGCTCGCTTGCGGGGCCCTTGGCACTGGGGGGGGGCTCGGTCTCCCAGATGTATTCCGCTATGCGCATGCATGCCAACTTAGACATTTGGGAGAATGGTTGGGTTATATGGAGGTATATACGCCAAGGAGGCTGGAAGAAGCGTTTGTTTCCCCCCACTCACTATTGGCAGGTCTTCATATGGAAAGCTTGCTGTTGCCGCAGCGCTTGAAAAAAATTCTTTTAGTGGAGCCAATTCGAAGCGTGTGGAGATTACTGTGTAGACGTTGGCAGACCTCACCAGAAGTGTCGAACTGGCTGCCTAGAAGAGGCAACATTCAATTCTTGCCGGGTACAGAAACTAGGGTGTTTTATGAGTGGGATACAAAAGGGATACAAAATTTGGGACATATAATGGATGAGCGGAGGATATGTAATCCTTTCCACAAGCTACAGAAGGAATTTGACTTGAGAAGGGGACACCTTTTTGCGGCACTATGTCGGATCGCTCTCACGGGAGCAGTTAGCGGCAGAACGGGCCCTAGTGATTTTACAATTCTTTGAATTGGGGGACCAAAAAAGATTAGCAGTTTCTAATTGCTCTAATAAACTGTTGATGGGATTGCGCCCTCCAGACTTCTCTAATAAAGCAATTAAAGACTGTACTATTCACAGAGCACTACGGCTCAAACACCTAACTAGAATCCTTTTATTGTAACCTTTATGTAAAATGATTGTCTGTAATGGTTTACCTATGTTATGTATCCCACCTTACTACTTCGATGTTTTGATCAAGCAGTGCATGTTTCCCTTGCTTTTGTATAACCTTTGTTTGTCTTTGTAACCGCTTTGATTGAAGGAAAAGGCGGTATAAAAAACTTGTTAAATAAATAATATTGAACATAAATGGGCGGGAGAGCTTGGGTTTTCAGTAACCCTAGGTGAAATCTGCTACGATCTGGCACATTCCGGAGCTGGTACAATCTGCCAAGCTTAGGGAGCTGCAATTCCGAATGGTGTGCTGGACTCACTTCTCCTCTCGGCGGGTGTGGAGGTGTGGTTTGGCACAAGATGCTAGCTGTCCAAGATGCTCTGAGCCCATGGCAGATTAAGCCACATGTGGTGGCTTTGCGAGGGGGTGCAGAGATATTGGCACCAAATTCATAGATATATTAGTCGGCTACTTGCTCAGTGGGTGGAGTGGACCTGGGCTCTTGTGATATTTGATTGGATGGCTGGACCATTCCCCAAGGGGCATTGGGATAAACTCTTGGTAAGGAAAGCTTGTATAATGGGTAAGCTGCCCCTGTTACAGCGGTGGAGGGAGGATAAAGCACCTACTTTTTGGGAATGGTGGGGTAGTTTTCATCAGCTGATGCCAGGAGTGATAAGATAAAATGGGAGCAGTTCTTGCGACTCTGGGACAGATACATGGCCACCTTGGCCCCAAGAGCGTGCAATGTGCTATTGACTATGTAAAGGCAAGGCTTTTGGGAGGAGATCCTGGGAGGGAGGTCCTACAGCCTTAGTAAGGGACATAGTCCATCAGGGTCAAGGAGTACACTGTGTATTGGAAGCTAACCAAGGAGGGTGTGAAGAAGGTTGATGATCGAGCCACAGGTTTGGGATGGGAGGGAGGGTAAGGGAAGAGGGAGGAAAAGGATAATGTTATTTGGTATAAAAACAAAAATTGTTATACCTTTGATGTATATTTTTTCTGTTGCCAGGAAACGGTGTAAGTGTACCCACCATAACTTGGAATGCTGTTTGATAAATAAATATTTTTAAAAAACAAAACAAAACGTGTGGATATCCTTTTGGTATTCTTTTGCCTTTTCAAGGATCCATTTCACATCTGCGAAAATGTCTCTCGTTCCTTGCCCTTTCCTGAACCCTGCTTGCACTTCAGGCAGTTCTCGTTCTAGGTATTGTTGTAGTCTCTGCTGAATGATCTTGAGTAGAATCTTGCTGGCATATGGGATCAGAGCGATTGTGCGATAATTTCCATAGTCAGTCGGGTCACTTTTCTTCAGTATTGGTATAAATACAGATCTTTTCCAGTCAGTTGGCCATGAATTTGTCTTCCAAATTTCCTGGTAGAGCCTTGTAAGTATGGTAATAACTTCATCTGATTGCTGTAATACTTCAATGGGAATGCCATCAATACCCGGTACTTTGTTCTTTGATAATGCTTTCAATGCTGCTTCTACTTCTTTCATCACCAATGGTTCCTGATCATGAGGTACAGGTTGAAACAGTGTTGGTCCGCTTAATCTTTATGGTATAATGACTCTGTATTTTCTTTCCACCTTATCTTGATCTTCTCAGCATCATTCAACATGGATCCTTGAGCATCTTGTAGCATTCCAATTCGAGGCTCGAATTTTTTCTTTAACTCTCATAGCTTTAGAAAAGCCAATCTTGTTCTTCTTCTAATAGCTTCTGATTCTATTTCCTTGCATGTGTCATTGTAGTACTTTTCCTTGTCTTGCTGCATGTTGGAAATCTCTGAGTTCTGCAATTGCCTCTCTTTCTCCTCTGACTTTAGCTTCTCTGCGTTTCTGGACAATTTTCAGAGTTTCTTCAGTCATCCATTTTGGCCGTTTTAGCTTTTTCACCTTATGTAGAGACTTATTGCTTTCTTCCAACACAACCTTCTTGATGTTATCCCATAACTCTTTGAGAACTCTGTCATTTGTATCTAAAGCAGCAAATCGATTTTTCAGGCAGTCTTTAAATTGCAGTGGTATATTCTCAAGGTCATATTTTGCTACATTCATGAGTGGCTTGCTCTTTTTCAACTTTAACTTGAGTTTGCATACTAGTAGTTGATGATCTGTACTACAGTCGGCTCCAGATTTTGCCTTTGTTGATGTTAATGAGCTTTTCTATTGTTGTCTTCCACAGATGTAGTCAATTTGATTTCTGTACAATCCATTGGGTGAAGTCCATGTGTACAGTCGGCACTTGTGTTGCTGGAAGAAGGTGTTTGAGATAAATAGATCATTGATCTTGCAGAATTCTATCAGTCTTTCTCCAGCTTCATTTCTGTTGCCAAGTCCATATTTTCCAACCACTTTGCCTTCTTTGTTGCCAATGTTTGCGTTCCAGTCACCCATGACTATCAGGATATCCTGTTTGCATGTTCTGTCAATTTCAGCTTGTACTTGTTCATAGAACTCATCAACGTCTTCCTCTTCTGCAGCTATTGGGGCATATACCTGAATTATAGTTGTGTTGATGGGCTTTCCTTGTAGATGAATAGAAATTAAGTGTTCACTGATTGCATTGTATTTCATTACAGTTCTTGCAAGTTTCTTCTTAATTATAAATGCAACACCATTTCTTCTTTGTCTTTCATTTCCATCATAGTAGACCATATGATCTTCAGATAGAAAGTGCCCAAAGCCAGTCCATTTCATTTCACTGACACCCAACAGATCGAGTTGTACACGTTCCATTTCATTCTTGACCACCTCCAACTTCCCTTGATTCATGCTTCGTAAGTTCCATGTCCCAATATATAAGATAGCTTTGCAACGTCTGATTCTTTTTTTATGTGCAGCTATATTAGCAGATCCAACCAGATCATAAATGCTGGCTTTACTCTGAAGTCTTCAGCTCATCCCCAGTAGCCATTTGAGTGCCTTCCAACCTGGGGGTCTCATCTTCCAGCACTATAGTGCAATTTGTTTTGTGACTATCCATTGGGGTTTTGTGGCAAGATACAGAAGTAGATTTGCCAAGCCTTTCTTCCAAGCAATTAATTCCAGTGTAGCATTTGTCACAGAAATATGATCCTCCGCTTACAACACCATCCCATTCTGCTGCTGCCCACAACGCTGTCCCATTCTGCTGCTGCCCAGATAGGTGGTTTGTCTTAGACAGATCTCAGCTGAGGTGCCACTGATAGCTTAGCTCTCAGCATCACTGATGCACACAAGCCCTCACAGCATGACAAGTGAGGGTTTATATGCACATACAACAAAATTACTCATCTGTAGTAGATGATCTCTGTGAACAGAAGGATAAATCCTTACATATGGGTGATGTCATTGATGAAAGTCACACAGGAACGTGTCTCAGCTCCTTCTAGAAGCTTTTATGTTGGTTCCTCCATGCATGTGTGTGCCTTCGTGCCTGCTACCACTGTAGTCTTCAGTATAGTTACCAGCTAAGCCAGAATACAACTCCAAGGAGAGTAGTGTGGGTTGTGAGGACTTATTCGGCTGTCCACAGAGAACACCTGCTACTGGCTGTCTCGTAAATAAAAAAGGAACAAGGTGTCGCAACTGGCAAACACTTAGAACCAATGTTTTCTGGTTTTGTTTTTTTTAAAGGCCTTCAAGCAACCATGGAACAAGGCAGCACGGAACAGAATAAAAGAGGGCCTAGAGAGGAGTGGAGTTGGGTACTAAGTCTCAAACAAATTTTGTAGGACTGATTGGCCGAATCTGCAGTCACTTCTGGAGTCCTGGTCCAGAAAATAGTGAGATGTGAATATGTGGACAGATGTCCAAGTTGCAGCCTTCCAAATCTCTTGCATGGAGGCTAAACACAAGTGGGCCACCAACACAGCCATGGCTTGGATGTTATGAGTCATGACATGGCCCTCAAGCGTCAGAACTGCTGGGCATAAGCAAAATAGATGCAATTTGATATCCAAAATGAAAGAGTACATTTGTTAATGGCAGCCCCCAACCTATCGGGGTTAAAAGAAACAAATATTTGGGTGGACTCCAGTTTCAAGGCAAAGGCTCTCTTGCAGTCCCGTGTCTGCAATGCACTCTTCCCTTTGGGAGCATGTTATCTTGGGAAAAATGTTTGCAGGATTATTGACTGATTAAGATGGAAGTCTGACACCACTTTAGGAATGAACTTAGGATGGAGTATGCAATACCACCCTATTATTGAAAATGTTGTAAAGGGCACATACACTACTACAGCCTGGAGCTTGCTAACTCTACCTGCTGAAGTTACTGCCACTGAAAACAAGACCTTCCAGGTCAGGTGCTTCAGTCCACAGGTATCTAAGCAGCTTGAAGGGACCTTTATCTGCTAAGTTAGAACAACTTGAGATCCCAAGATACTGTCAGAGGCTTTGTAAGAAACATAGAAATATGATGACAGAAAAAGACCACATGGCCTATCTAGTCTGTCCTTCCATATCAACAACTACAACAGTCACCTTTTTACCTTTAGAGATCCTCTGTGTTTGTCCCATGCTTTTTTGAATTCAGTTACTGTCCTCCTCTCTACCACCTCCACTGGGAGACTATTCCACGGATCCACTACTCTTTCCGTAAAGAAATATTTCCGCATATCACTCCTGCATCTATCTCCCTTCACCCTCATCCCATGTCCCCTCGTAGCAAACTTCCTTTCAATTGAAAGAGGCTCTCTCCCCGAACATTTATGCCACAGAGGTATTTAAACATCTCAATCATATCACCTCTATTCCGCCTTTCCTCTAAGGTGTACATATTAAGATCCTTCAATCTGTCCTCATATGCTTTATAATGAAGAACACTAATCATTTTAGTAGCCACCCTCTGCACCACCTCCATCCTGTTCACATCCTTTTGAAGGTGCGGTCTCCAGAATTGCACACTATGCTCCAAATGAGGTCGCACCAAAGACTTATACAGAGGCATCATCACCTCCTTTTTTTCTGCTAGCCATTCCTCTCCGTATGCACCCAAGCATCCTTTTAGCTTTTGTCATTGCCTTTTCTACCTGTTTAGCTACTTTAAGGTCATCAGACACAACCACGCCTAGGTCCCGCTCTTCTTTAGTGGACAAAAGTACTTCACCCCCTATATTGTATTGCTCCCTTGGATTGCTGCAGCCCAAATGCATGACCTTACATTTTTTAACATTAAATCCCAGCTGCCAAATTCTAGACCATTCTTCAAGCTTAACTAGATCCCTCCTCATGTTATCTACACCTTCCTGGGTGTCTTCTCTATTGCAGATTTTGGTAGAATCCGCAAAGAGGCAAACCTTACCCGACAGCCCTTCCGCTATATCACTAACAAAGATGTTAAAAAGAATCGCACCAAGGACAGATCCCTGGGGCACACCACTGGTAACATCCTTCTCCTCAGAGTGAGCTCCATTTACTTGTACTCTTTGTCACCTCCCACCCAACCAATTTCTAACCCAAGCAGTAACTAGGGTCCATCCCTAGGGTGCTCAGTTTGTTTATAAGTCGCCTGTGAGGAACAGTGTCAAAGGCTTTACTGAAATCTAAATACACTACATCTAGGGCTCTCCCTCGGTCCAACTCCCTGGTCACCCAGCCAAAGAAATCAATCAGATTTGTCTGACAAGACCTGCCTCTGGTGAATCCATGCTGCCTCGGATCCTGTAATCCGCTGGACTCCCAGAAACCTCACTATTTTCTCTTTCAGCAGCGTTTCCAATAATTTACTCACCACCGAAGTTAAACTAACCGGCCTTACTTCCGCTTTTGTGTAAAGGCACCACATGAGCCTCTCTCCAGTCCTTTGGCACCACTCCCGACTCCAATGAGGCATTGAAAAGGTCAGTCAGTGGAGCTGCTAGAACGTCCCCAAGTTCCCTCAGTATTCTAGGGTGTATCCCATCCAGTCCCATCGCTTTGTCTACTTTAAGTTGAGCTAGTTTCTCACAAACACAGTCTTCTGAAAATTGTTCAAGATGTTGTGATGTAGAAGCCCATGCAGAGCCTATGGAAATAGAAGGAAAGAAGGATTTTACCTTTAAAGATACTGACAGTCAGCCAGCACACACGTCTCAGTATTTGCAAGAGAGAGGCAAGCAGAGGGAGACAGGAGCTGAGCTGACACACCCAAGCTCTGACGTAGCAGCAAGCTTGGATCTTGATTACTCAACCTGTGCAGGAAGGCAGAGCCAAGCCTCAGAGAACAGAAATTTAAACCCCAGCTAGAAGCTTGGGAGGAGAGCAGGGGAAGAGGCAGAGTTTCCGAAGGGAGGAAGAGAGAAAAAGCTTCTGAGAAAAGGCCAAGCGCTCTAGATTGGAGGAGACGTGGTTGGAGAGGCTCAGAAACTTCCCAGAGTTGGAGACCTTGTAAGGAACCTATCTGCAGGTCTGAAATTGAAGCCAGCAGAACAGAGGGAGAGAAGGTACAGCCTGTTGTCAGGAACCTGCTGAGGGAGAAAGAGCAGAGAACCCTTCAGTCCTCAGGGCTGGATGAAAGGCTTCAGAGTCTGCCTAGGTGGGAACCCAGCTCTAAAGCAAGGAGTTTGAAAGACTCACCCGGGAGCAGAGGGCCAGGGCAGTGCTCTTGACAGGCAGTGCAAACAGAAGAGCAGAAAGTAATTCCTTACAGCTGGAGAGAGCTAGCTGAGAGCCAGAGAGGAGTCTCCACAGCCTAAGGTATTTCTAAACCTTACTACTGTGACAATGTCAGCTATACTGAACAGATGGAGATAGAGGAAAATGGGGACTATACCTTTAAGACTGAGGAAAGGCAGGGTTTCCATAGAGCTCAAACTGTAAACAAACCAGAGAAGCACGTTGTAACAGAGGTTGAGCCCCGCCCAAACCTTAACGTGGGGGCAGGTTTAAGCCCAGATAGCAAGTACACGTGCATAGAACAGGGCGTGGTGACTAGAAAGCACCTTTTTAAACCTGCATCACAGAAGTCAAAGGGGCAGGAAGTGAGCAGAGGAAAGAGCAGAGTGGAAGCAACAAGAGTTGGAGAAAAAGAAAGCAGCAGATACAGCAACCGAGAAGGCAGAGATTCCAAGCCAAAGCACAGAGTTCAGTCTGTAGCTGGAGTTGCTGCTGAAGCCGAGAGTCCAGGGCCAGGAGGTTCAGAGAACGCTGAAAGGTCAGTGTGGACAGAAGGCACAGCAAGAGCAGGAAACTCAGGGCTGGAATCTTATTCAGAGGAAGCATTGAAGCCAGAGGGTTTAAAAGTGAGAACTGCTTTTAAGAAACCCAGAGAAGGCAAAGCTGGAAAGTTTTATTCCACCGGGAAACTTAACTCTAGTAGCAAAGAAAGCAATTCCTTTGTGGAAGGTGTGGCTGACTCAGAGCCCAGCAAGAGGTTTGCAGAAGACGTTGCTAATGAGCTAAGGAGAAGTGCAGGGCAGAGTGCTCCAGGACCTTTGAATGCCAGAAGGTGGGTGAAAGCAATTCCTAATGCTGATATTCTGAAGACAGGCAAAAGCAGAGATAGAGACTTGAACCTGATTAAGAAGCTAAAGCAACTGTTTCCAGATAGTGGAAGTTTTCCAGAGAGCATAGCTAATCCTTGGTTAGGAGAGCAGCATGTAAGGGAGTTTCTGAATACCCTTTCAAACAATAAGCTGAACTCTTCCGTTAGAAGCCCAAGTGGGGAGAAAGGACTTGCAGGGGAAGAAGATATGCAAGTAGATTCTCCTTCGCCTGAAGTTGTGTGTGACAGTATTCCCATGGATTGCTCTTTCTGTAAATCTGTTTACCCTGGATAGGAGAAAGACAAAAACCCCCATTGAAAGCAAAGAATATTTCTGAAAGCCCAAACGTGATTTTGAAGAGTTTTGAATGAAGACAAGAGATAAATGCCCATTGTAAATAAGAACAATAGCTGTGATTCTTTACTACTGGAAAAGGCCTGTGAACAGCTATTGTCACTGTATAAAGAGCTTTTGCCAAGTTCTGATATTCCAGATAACCTTTATGCTCCTGTATTATTTCTTTTGGAGAAATTATCCTTTCTGTTTGTGTATATGAAGTTTAATGCGTGAAGGGGAGCCCAAAAATAAAAATGTTCTGTTTTTGCCTTAAACAAAACCGTGTGGTGACAACTACTTTGTCTGCAAGTAATACAGAGAAACTACAGCTCCCAGAATTCCTTGAGGGAGGGAGAGCCAAGTGACTCTATACTTAAGGGCAAACAAGGCCACCCCTCCTGCTTATAGGCTTGGCCAGCAGGGGGAGTGCGACACTATGCAGAATTGTGTCCAGGGGAAATACCAGAGTTAGCAGAGGGAGGTTACCAGAAACCCTGCTATAACAATTTAAAGCCAAACTCAGTAAGCCCTGAGTTTGAAGAAATGCAATGGGACAGTAATGATATTGACCTAGGGGAAGTTCCTATGGATTGCACGTTTTGTGTGGCAGATGATATTGAGTCTCTGTGCTAAAAACCCGTATAAAGGAGCTGAGTGAAAGCAAAGGAAAAGAGGCATTTTTCTTTGGAAGCAGAAGCTGTTTTTGTTAGGCTGTTTTTGATTAAATGGGATATGCACTGCACATGTTTGGAGCAGAGACTGTGAGAAATGCAGTTGCTTTAATTTTCTGTAAATAACTCTGAGCAAACACCTGAAGATTGTCCTATTTTGTTCTGCACTGAATTCTTTTGTGTTGGGAATAAATTCCTTGTCATTTTTGCCTTACTACTAGACTCACAACTACTCTTTATCAGACGACATAATGGCAGCTCCAACCCTCTTAGCCCTAGGCGGAGGGCTGGCGTCATGACAAGTGGCGTAGTATTTAGGATTTTTGTGTGGAACATAAGGATTTACAAGTACCAATCACAGGATATACGCCAGAGTTTTTTTCAACCCAAAGCACCAGAAACTGCAGAGCTGTATGCTGAAGGGCAGCGTGGAGTATCGCTGGCAGTGTCGGCCAGAGTAACTGGAGACCAGCAAAAGATTCCTTTTCAAAGCCTGAATCAACACCGTGCTCAGGTAAAGGGTATTTTGGGCATGGGTGTCTAGGATTCGAGGGAGAAGGAAAGCGGTTGCCCAGCGTCTACCTTAGACACCAAAAGGTTGTAGTGCTGCACTTGGTGGGCCTTTGTTTGTGTTTCTTTGCAGAGAAAGAGAAGAAGAAAGAAAACCATGGAGGAAAAGCCATGGAGATGGATCCAAAGGAGGTTCTCCGCTGGATGGCCTCCCCATTCGAGCAGCAACGCAAGATGGCTCAACGTACACAGGAACAAGCTATTGCAGCCATGCAAGCCCAACAGAAGCCAATTGTGGACTTGATGGAGGCTTTTCTTGCCGGCCAGAAGGCGAAGGAAGGAGCAATACCTCAGCATACCTGTGGGGTAGGACCACAAAATTGTGGGACTTTAGCTTTTGGACAACTTACAGTTGATGACGATGTAGATAACTTCATTGAAGCATTTGAAAGAGTTGCCCTTACGGTGGGATGGCCGCCAGAGCAATGGGCAGTAAGGCTTGCTACGTCCCTCACGGTAGAAGCCTTAGCCTCCTATAAGGCCATGCCCGCTGCTCTTGCTACAAACTGTGAGGAGCTTAAGAAGACTATTAGAGACAGATTAGGTTTAACACCAATGGTTTATCGGAGAATGCTAAGAGCTACAAAGTTAAGACCTAACGAGACACCTAAGGCTCTATTCCAAAGGGTCCGGAGCTTAACTTTGAAGTGGCTAGCAACCGTGGGAAAGACCGTAGAGTCAGTGATAGACGCCATTGTGTTAGAACAATTCATGGAAGCCATTCCCAAAGAGATGCAGTCCTTTTTGATCTTACAAAATTGCCGGACCGCAGGAGAAGCAGCCCTGCTTACTGAACGATATTTGGAAGCCGAGTTGGCTAGTAAGCAAAAAGGGGGCGCTCTGAGCATGTCTGGGGAGGCAAGTTTTGGAACATCAGAAAAGGGACCAAGACCAAATGTGAGATGTGCAAATAGTTATTTGCCAAAGCCAGATTGTAAATGGGCAAAAGGTAAATGTTTCAAATGTGGCAAAGCAGGTCATATGCAAAAAGATTGTATAACGCGTACAGCACTGATAACTGGTGATGAAAGACAGATACAAGAAGGTTTTCTCTTGAAGGTCGAAGTTCATGGTGTTTCAGCTAGTGCCTTGCTCGACTCAGGTGCTGACCAGAGTATGGTTTCAAGGAAACTCTGGCAGGCCATAGAAGCACGCAGTGGATCAGTACCGAGCCGACCAGAAGGAAGGGTTAAAATCCGATGCATACACGGAGCATCCTCCTTCTACCCTCTGTATAAACTCTCAATAAAGGGGTTAGGAACGCAGAAAGAAGTTCTAGTGGCCGTAGTCCCTAAGTTACCCCATGACATAGTGCTGGGTAGAGATTGGCCCCAGTTCCATAGAGGGATGGAGAAGGGCCTACAGGCAAAGGCAGGTATGGTCTCCACTAGATCTCAGTCTGTAACCCCAGTCGAAGAGGATGAACCCCCGGAGGAGGAAGGTGAACTCGCAGAGGAAACACTAGAGGAGCTTCCCACACATGCTGACCTAATCAATGCCCCTTCTGACAAGAGGAAAAAAGGCAAGGCAGAGAAACGTCGCGAGAGACAGCAGAGGGCTCAAGGGAGGGCAGAACTGGAGGCCGGACAAGGTTTGCCCTGGGTTCCAGCTGAGGTGGTTAAGAAATTTCCCTTCTTTCCCAAGGAGCAGCAAGCGGATTCCGCGTTAAAACGGGCATTTGAGTATGCCCAGGCTACGAGGAATATTCTCCCAAGATTCCTGTTAGATCAGAGAATATTATATAGGGAGAGTATTGATCCCCAGACAGGAGTTGTGAGGAAACAATTGGTGGTCCCGACCACCTTCAAGACAGTGGTTTTGAGACTGGCCCATGATCACCCTGTAGGCGGTCACAAGGGGATACAAGGGACCTTGGATCAGATTTTAGCCCGTTTTTATTGACCGGGGGTTTTCAAAGAAACTGCCCGTTTCTGTGAATCCTGCCCTTTGTGTCAGCGGGTTACCTCTGTTAAGCCACCAGGGGTGCCCATGATTCCTACCCCCACGATATCTGAACCCATACAACAGATGGCAATGGATATCGTAGGACCCTTGCTAAAGACACCTAGGGGATTCCAGTACATTCTGGTTATAATAGATCAGGCCACCAGGTTTCCGTGGGCTATTCCCTTACGGAACATTGCCACTCGAACTATAGCCCTAGAGTTGATTAAACTATTTTGTGAGGTGGGATTTCCCCAGGAAATGCTTACTGATCGAGGTAGCAACTTCATGTCGAAATATTTGGCCCAAGTATGGGATGCATTTGGGGTACATCACGTAAAGACAGCCGCCTATCACCCCCAATCCAATGGACTAGTGGAGAGGTTAAACCAAACCCTTAAGCAAATGCTAAGGCAGGGGTCTCAAACACGCGGCCCGCGAGAGAAGGTTGTGCGGCCCGCAACGGAGGGAAATAAAAAAAGCCTTGCTTCTGCCGTTGCCGCCGTGGCAGCGGCAGAATCGACTGTCAATTTTTTTTTTAAAACGGGCTTCTGCTGCTCAAGCAGCAAAATCAGCTGTGCTGCGGTACCTTCCTCTCTGCCCGGAGATCCTTCATTGTGCTCCATCAGCGTGTGCTTTTCAAGCCGCGAAGAGAGTATTCCCCTCTCGCGAGGCTTGACAAGTGAATAGGCTTAAGCCGCGCGAGAGGGAAATACTCTCTTCGCGGCTTAAGAAGCACACGCTGATGAAGCACAATGAGGGATCTCCGGGCAGAGAGGAAGGGGCCGCGGGACAGCTGATTTTCTGCTGCAGCAGCAGCAGCAGCAGCAGAAGAAGCCAGGTGTTTTTTTTATTTACCCGGGGGGGGGGGTAGGACTGGAAATGGGCTATTGGCAGGGGGGGGGTAGGACTGGAAATGGGCTATTGGCAGGGGGGGGGTAGGACTGGAAATGGGCTATTGGCAGGGGGCGTGTAGGACTGGAAATGGGCTATTGGCAGGGGGGGGGTTATGACTGGAAATGGGCTATTGGCAGGGGGGGTGTAGGACTGGAAATGGGCTATTGGCAGGGGGGGTTATGACTGGAAATGGGCTATTGGCAGGGGGGGGTAGGACTGGAAATGGGCTATTGGCAGGGGGGGTGTAGGACTGGAAATGGGCTATTGGCAAGGGGGGGTAATGACTGGAAATGGGCTATTGGCAGGGGGGTTATGACTGGAAATGGGCTATTGGCAGGGGGGGTTATGACTGGAAATGGGCTATTGGCAGGGGGGTTATGACTGGAAATGGGCTATTGGCCGGGGGGGTTATGACTGGAAATGGGCTATTGGCAGGGGGGGTATGACTGGTAATGGGCTATGGTGGGGGCTAGGACTGGAAATGGGCAGGTGGGGGTTAGGAAGGACTGGAAGTGGGCTGATGGGGGGGAGTTAGGACTGGTAATGAGCTATGGAGGGGCTGACTGAAATGGGGTAATGGGGGTTAGGGCTGGAAGTGGGCTATTGGCAGGGGGGGGTTATGACTGGTAATGGGCTATGGTGGGGGCTAGGACTGGAAATGGGCAGATGGGGGTTAGGACTGGAGGTGGGCTGATTGGAAGGGGGGCTTGAACTGCAAATGGCTGATGGGGAGGGGGCTTGGAATGGAAATGGGCTGTGAGGGGAGGGAGCTAGGATTGGAAATGGGCTGATGGGGGGCTAGGATTGGAAATGGGCTGATGGGGGGCTAGGATTGGAAATGGACTGATGCAGGGACTAGAAGGGAGCGTATGCTGGGTGGGGCTGGAACTAGAAGGGAGCTGATGTTGGGGGAGGATTAGAATGGGATGGAGCTGGGAAAGTGAAATGGAGAGGGGAAAAATATTTTGTCTGGGAGAGAAGACAAATCTACAATTGGCCAGGTATTGGGAGAGTAAGTGGGGATTGAGGATGGAGGGGTAAAATTTGAGTGGATGAAATAGGAATGAGGAAAGAGAAAAAGGAGAAAGATTAGTATGTTAAAGCAGATGTAGAGAGAGAATGGAAAAAAAACTAGGAGAGAAGAAAGGGCAAATGGACAGCAGACGATGGAGAGTTAGCAGAAGACATGAAGAAACCAGAAGAAAGTGGCTGGAACAATTGCAACTGAAAAAAATGCACAAAAGGTAGAAAAATATCTCTTTATTTTGAATTTATTAACTGGAATATGTCAGCTCTGGGAAATGTGCATCATTAATGTTTGCGCTTTGTTTAGTACAAGAGGAAATTAATTTATAGTTTTATTTCTACAGTGTTGTTGTACATTCCAAGTTTGGCTTTTGGGGTTCCCAGTTTAATTATTGTCTTCCTGTTTCTAAATCTTTTAGTCTTTCTTTATCCATGCACTCATTAAAGAGGCATGTTTACTAAAAGTTAGTGCATGGTAACATTATGCAAATATTTATGCAAATGAGGCCCCTTATGCAAATGAGGCCCTGCGTCTTATGCGGCCCCCGGGTTACTTTACAAGTCCTCATTCGGCCCTCAAAGCAATTTGAGTTTGAGACCCCTGTGCTAAGGCATAGCTTGGATGGTAAAATGTCCGAGTGGGATATTATGCTCCCTTTTGTCCTGTATGCCTGTCGGGAGCGTACACAGGCATCTTTAGGGGCATCCCCCTATGAACTAATCTATGGCCGTACCCCATGGGGAATCTTAGATATTTTGCGGGAACAATGGGTGGAGCCCGAAGTAGAGGAAATGGGGGTACCTCATTTTCTACAGGATCTGAGGGGTAGACTACAAAGGACTTCTCAGATGGCAGAAAAAAACCCTACAAACCAGTCAGAAACGCCAAAAGATGTACTATGATAGAGGAACAAAGCCTCGTCAAATAACCATAGGGGAGAAGGTAGTGGTGATGGTAGCTGACGCCGGTCCGAAGTTTGAGGCTCAATGGAAGGGACCATATAAAGTAGTAAAGCAAGTGGGTCCGGTCTCCTATGCAGTGGAGAGCAGTAGGGGGCGCCAGCAGGTTTTCCATATAAATGTCCTTAGGCCCTGGCGTGAAAGAACAGCAGTGGCTAGTTTATCCAGGGTGGAAGAGCATATCGAGGCCCTATCACAGATTACGAGCTGTGCGAGGGTAGGGTCGCCAGCCCGTAATATCTTAAGGGGGGGATATGTGATGTAGAAGCCCATGCAGAGCCTATGGAAATAGAAGGAAAGAAGGATTTTACCTTTAAAGATACTAACAGTCAGCCAGCACACACGTCTCAGTATTTGCAAGAGAGAGGCAAGCAGAGGGAGACAGGAGCTGAGCTGACACACCCAAGCTCTGACGTAGCAGCAAGCTTGGATCTTGATTATTCACACCTGTGCAGGAAGGCAGAGCCAAGCCTCAGAGAACAGAAATTTAAACCCCAGCTAGAAGCTTGGGAGGAGAGCAGGGGAAGAGACAGAGCTTCCGAAGGGAGGAAGAGAGAAAAAGCTTCTGAGAAAAAAGGCCAAGCGCTCTAGATCGGAGACGACGTGGTTGGAAAGGCTCAGAAACTTCCCAGAGTTGGAGACCTTGTAAGGAACCTATCTGCAGTTCTGAAATTGAAGCCAGCAGAACAGAGGGAGAGAAGGTACAGCCTGTTGTCAGGAACCTGCTGAGGGAGAAAGAGCAGAGAACCCTTCAGTCCTCAGGGCTGGATGAAAGGCTTCAGAGTCTGCCTAGGTGGGAACCCTGCTCTAAAGCAAGGAGTATGAAAGACTCACCCAGGAGCAGAGGGCCAGGGCAGTGCTCTCTACAGGCAGTGCAAACAGAAGAGCAGAAAGTAATTGCTTACAGCTGGAGAGAGCTAGCTGAGAGCCAGAGAGGAGTCTCCACAGCCCAAGGTATTTCTAAACCTTACTGCGCAGAATTGTGTCCAGGGGAAATACCAGAGTTAGCAGAGGGAGGTTACCAGAAACCCTGCTATAACAATTTAAAGCCCAACTCAGTAAGCCCCGAGTTTGAAGAAATGCAATGGGACAGTAATGATATTGACCTAGGGGAAGTTCCTATGGATTGCACGTTTTTTTTGGTAGATGATATTGAGTCCCTGCGTTAAAAACCCATATAAAGGAGCTGAGTGAAAGCAAAGGAAAAGAGGCATTTTTCTTTGGAAGCAGAAGCTGTTTTTGTTAGGCTGTTTTTGATTACATGGGATATGCACTGCACATGTTTGGAGCAGAGACTGTGAGAAATGCAGTTGCTTTAATTTTCTGTAAATAACTCTGAGCAAACACCTGAAGATTGTCCTATTTTGTTCTGCACTGAATTCTTTTGTGTTGGGAATAAATTCCTTGTCATTTTTGCCTTACTACTCGACTCACAACTACTCTTTATCAGACGACATAATGGCAGCTCCAACCCTCTTAGCCCTAGGCGGAGGACTGGTGTCATGACAATGTCCCTCGCTTCTGTTCCTATTTGTGGGTGTTTTCTGAGGTCCTGCTCCTGGTTCTTCATCTGTGAACACATAACAAAAATATTTGTTAAGCAATTCCGCTTTATCCTTATCAGCTTCTACATATTCCTCCCCTGCACTGTTGAGTTTGACAATACCACTTTTGCCCTTCCAATTCTCACTAATATAGCTGAAAAATGTCTTATCACCCCATTTTATTGCATTGGCTATTTCCTCCTCCTTTTGAATCTTTGCCTTCTTGACTACTTTGCTAGCTTCTCTAAGTTTTTCCAAATACAGATGCCTGTCTTCCTCTCTCTGTAATCTCTTGTATTTCATGAAGGCCTCCCTCTTTTTCTTCACTTTTTCAACTACTTCTTTTGAAAACCATAGCGATCTCCTTTTCCTTTTACCTTTATTTACCATTTTAACAAAAAGCAAGACCCACATGAAGCAAACAACTAAAGACTGTAGAGAGATGGGTTTATCTTCTACATAATGATGGTACATAAGAACATAAGATATGCCATACTGGGTCAGACCAAGGTCCATCAAGCCCAGCATTCTGTTTCCAACAGTGGCCAATCTAGGTCATACGTACCTAGCAGTTTCCCCAAGGGACACAGGTTCCACAATGCTTGTACTGGTTCAAGCATTGATATCCTGGGTCCCTTCTTAATAATGGTTTATGGACCTTTCCTCCAGGAACTTGTCCAAACCTTTTTTAAACCCAGCTACACTAACAGCCTTTACTACATCCTCCGGTAACAAATTCCAGAGTTTGATTACACGTTGAGTGAATCAAACTCTGGAATTTGTTACCGGAGGATGTAGTAAAGGCTGTTAGTGTAGCTGGGTTTGAAAAAGGTTTGGACAAGTTCCTGGAGGAAAGGTCCATAAACCATTATTAAGAAGGGACCCAGGATATCAATGCTTGAACCAGTACAAGCATTGCGGAACCTGTGTCCCTTGGGGAAACTGCTAGGTACGTATGACCTAGATTGGCCACTGTTGGAAACAGAATGCTGGGCTTGATGGACCTTGGTCTGACCCAGTATGGCATATCTTATGTTCTTATGTACCATCATTATGTAGAAGATAAACCCATCTCTCTACAGTCTTTAGTTGTTTGCTTCATGTGGGTCTTGCTTTTTGTTAAAATGGTAAATAAAGGTAAAAGGAAAAGGAGATCGCTATGGTTTTCAAAAGAAGTAGTTGAAAAAGTGAAGAAAAAGAGGTAGACGCCATTAGAAGATAAATGTAGAAGATACTCAAGCAATTTTTGTGTGGGACATGAAAAAGGGTCTAGGGCCTGTCCCTCACACCTGATGGCAAACCTTCTTCATATGAAACCATATGATCTCTGTATGGCATCTCTTCTGAAAGTCAGGAGGATGGTGGTAACACCAACTGGCAAGTTCATGGTAGACAAATTTACCCTCAACATCCATTTTGTGAGGGCATGGGACTTGATATTGAGATGTAACAGACTATCTTGATCCTGAGTAACCAGAGCTGGTGAGTTGCCCAGGTGAACTGAGTCCCTTGATGGAAAGCTCAAAAAAAGGCGGAACCTTGGTTGCCTGGGCCAAGAAGGTGCTGTGATAATCACTGTGCTACCTGTCAACTCTGAGTTTCGGAAGAGTCTTTGCTATTAGCAAAATGGGAGGATACCTGTTCAGAAGCCCTTCCCCAAATGGAGGAGGAAGGCATCCAAGGCTATTTTGCTGGGTACTCCTATACTGGAACATGACTGAGGCACTTGTCTGTTCTGGGGAGTGGCAAACAAATCAATTGAAGGGGTGCCCCACTCCTGAAAGATGGTCTGAGCCACTTCCTGGTTCAGGATCCATTTGTGAGATTGAAAGACACAGCTCAGCTTGTCCACTCTGAGACTCATTCCCTGAGAGATGGCAAAGTTTCACATCCTAATTATCTTCCAACATAGTCTTCATGCTTATTGTTGTAACCCATTGCGGCCTGATTGTCAGTCTGACTCATGACAAATTTGTTGGCCAATCGATCTCTGAAAACCATTAGAGCATTTGAAATTGATGTCAGTTCTAGGAAATGTATCTAATGCAGTCTTTCCTTGATGGACCAGAAACCCTGGGTGTGGAACACATTTACATGAGCTCTCCATAGCAGCTGGAACTCATCCAGTGGCAGTAACGTTTGATAGGGAGGAATTTGAAAAGACCGACCTTACTCAAGATTGGAATGTTCCTTCCACTGAACAGAGAGTCCCAGAGAGGAAGAGCAACAGAGATCCCATTCTTGAGTCTGTGAGTGGATTGAATCCACACGGTACATAGGATCCACTGAGACTGTTTCATTTGGAGATGTGCCAAGGGAAAACTGTTGAAGCTATGTGGCCTAACATTCTCAACATGCTCCTCACTGACATCTGCTGACTCTGTTGTATGTCTTTCACAATCTCTACCAAGCAGGTGAGCCTGTCTTTCAGAAGTAAGGCTTTCACCTGAGTTGTTTCTATCAGAGCTCCAATGAATTCCTATTGGTGTGACAAGCTCAAGTTTGATGTGGGATAATTGATGACAAACTCTATTAGCTCTAGCACCCAGATGGTAAAACATATGGATTCTTGAACCCCTTTCTAAGTGGCTCTCCTGACCAGTCAGTTGTCCAAGTAAGAAACTGTGTATTCCTAGTCTGTAGAAGTGCTGCGATGGAGGAAATTACATCATCCAGGCAGACAGCTGGGTGAGTCAAATGCTCTGGCAATAGATCTCTTAAAGAGCAATAAAAAGCATGGTATTTGAAATTACTATTCTGCCCTACCCCCACCAAGAGAGCCCATTGTGCTCTTATGGTGGCAAATCATGACTTTACAGTAGAAAACCACAGATTTACAAATTTGCTTACTAGGGCGGACACTCAGAAGGCCGCAAGAAAGGCAAATGGCAGGTGCGACCACACATAATAGCTCAGACTGTGCAGATGAGGCCACAGCAAGTATGTAAAGTGCACTAACCATAGTACAAGCCACCCATGATGAGCTGCACGAGTGGTTCTCAGAAGTAAAAACTGAGATTGCAGAGGTCAATCAAGATCTGGGTGAATTTGTCACTGAGCTTCAGGCAGAAATGGTGAAGCTTTAAAAGAATGTAGAAGACAATGAGGAGCAGCTCTCTGAGCTGCCAGAGAAGACAAAAGACATACAATGCCATGTTGGAGTGCTTCCTAATTCAGGAAGAATAGCAACTCAAAATTTAAGAGAACCGTCAGCGTTGCAATAACCTCTATATTCATGGGCATCCTGAACAAACGGAATACGTGGCTTGTAAGACAGTCTCTATGGAGGTATGCAAACTTGTGCTTCAGTCTGGTGAGGAGGACAACTCAGGCTTGGACTTCCATTTAAAACAGGTGCATAGGGCCCTAGGTGCAGCACACAGCAATCAGCTGTGGGACATTGTCATCTGTATGTGGGAGTTCAAGGTGAAGAAACTGATTGCTGCAAAAATAAGAGCACTGAGTAGCATGGTGTGGCAAAGCTCTAAAGTTACATATTTTGTGGATCTGGAGACTGGTACACTGCAACGGCAGCATGAGTTGCACTGAATTACAACATACTTGAAGCAGGACAACATTAGATACAAATGGATCTATCCATTCAGAATGGTGTTTACCAAAATTGGGATTACAAGGCACATTCACAGCTTAGAGGAGGCTTTCAGCATGTTGGCTGAGGCTGGACTCTAAGCTGCTGAACTCCTTCGGAAGGGAGCTTTGAAAGTGGTGACAAAAGAAAGTGGGTTGGCAGACAGTAAGCAAGACTTCAGCTAGGAAGAAGTCTACAACTAAGGAGGATCTATCCTGAGACCCGAGAGAGACAGAATGTACTATTGATTTATGATGACAAAGGACTTTGAGTAGCAAGCAGTTTACCTTGCAAAATCGTAAAACTGATGCATGGTCAAGACTGGACAATGACAAACTCCTCTTGGGAATTCATTCCAGTGTCAGCTGTATAGTTCTGGTGTGTTTCAATAGATGATATGGACATTGGGGGGATGTATGTGAGGGATATCAGAGTGTGGGCGACAAGTATGAGTGAGGGTGATGGTGTAACGTGGGAGGGTTAAAGAAAACCATTGGTATTGCTCTTATTGTGGGGAGAGTACATAGCTCTGTTAGAATGTGGGAGATGTGTGAATGACAAAGATTCAGAAAATATACTGGTTAAGAAAGGGATATCTGGGAGGGCAGGGTTCATTGGGTGGAAAATAATTGGGGATCTGGGCCACTTGATGTGACTAGAAAATAATAGGGTAATCTGGGCCACTTGATGTGACTAGAGTCTTCTCTATATTGTGTAACCCAGATTTCCCATCAAGGCCAAATGTATGAAGAGTTTGGAAAAAAGGAATCTGGTTAGTTTTGGGCAATAGCTCACATAGAGTCCAAGCCCTTCCTACCCTTGTGGGACAGGCTCTAACATATTTATGGTCTGAAGGGCAGAATGTCTTTGTAGATGTATGTCTTTATGCTGAGAGTTTATAAAATGGATTCTCAGTGGACAATTTGGAGGGAGTTCAAATAGATGTAATCTGTACCCCTCTTGGACTTTTTTGAGGACCCAAGAGTCAGAGGTTATAAGGGGTCAATGGTCTGCAAAAAATGTTAGCCTCCGTCTGACTGGAAAGTTGTCCAGGAATAGTACCAGGATAATGACTATGTTCTCCAGGAGCCAGTCAAAATCCCACCCACAGTTTTGACTGGGACATCAGCTGGGGCTTCTGAACCTTCAGTTGTCTGGGACTGGAGAAGAAAGTAGTCTGGATTGTGAAGAGCGGGAGGGAGGGGGATAGCTACATTTATGAGAGTAGTAGGATCTCTGCTGCTCCCTGCTGTGGAACCATCTAGATGAGGCAGCCAGATCAGAAGTGGACCTGGAGAGACCTTTTAAGGTGTCAATATGCATTTCAGTGAGTTGCTCCTGCACTTTGGATTGTGTCTGAGGCCCAGAATCATGAGACCCTCCAGGTGCCAATACTCATTTTGGAAACTCTGGAGGCCAATATTGAAAATATCTTATGTCGCCCGGACAATGTATCTTCCACACTCCTTGCCTTGTGTCATAAGGGAGTGGTATTGCTCAGCTTTCTCCAGAGGGAGTCACCCATAATGTTCTACAAGTGCATACCCATGAAGAGCTGGTAGGATGCTATATGGAATGTGAGCATAGCATTCTGAAAAAACTTTCCCAAAAGACTCTAAGGTCCGAGCCTCCCTCCCCAGAGGCACCGAAGAATGAGATTTGGAGCTCTTAGCCCTTTTGTGAACGGATTCAACAACCATGGAGTAGTGCAGCAGCTGAAGTTTCTCAAAGCCTGGGAGCCTTTGGAACTCTTGCTGACTGGAGGCAGAGTGGGTGGGAGGTGTTTCCCACCCTCTCATCTGCAGCCTCTGCAGGATGTGATGCACATGCACTGTCACCTCCTCCTTAGGGGCAACAGAATACTGGAGAATATCCAACTCCTCAACTCTGGGCTCTTCCTCCATCTCCAACAGAAATGGAATGGACTTGGCTATTTGCCTGACAAAATCATGGAAAGTTAGCTGTTGGGGATCTGAGATGCTCATGAAGAAGAGTGTGGCCTGAGGTAACTCTGGCAACTTCTCTAACAAGAAATATTCAGAATCAAATTCAGACTCCCAGGAGTGGTCTGATAGAGACTCAGAGTAGCACTCAACAGTCGTCTGAGCCTGTGCCTAGATTGACCTCCACCTCACAGGTGAGACAGATCTCTGGAAGCATTGATGCACTGATCACCTTCCAGTGTACTGGAAAGTGATATCAGCCAGGCAGAAACCGGTTTGAGGCCCTTCGAGGTCTCATTGTCAATTCCTCTCCCACAGGCAATGGGTTTTGAGGATAGGCTCAATGGGCCATTGCACCATAGTCAATGCTGTCAAAGCTGCAGCTTTGCAAGGACAAAAACCATTGTCATCCTCTGCTTAAACCCTTTCATCAGTCACTTCTCAAGGGCTGCCATGGGCAAAGGTGTAAGGCCTATAGAAGATTTAGCTAATGTCTGTGGAATATGATGGGGACTATCGACAGGCTGGTCTCAGTTTTCTGGAGGCTTGCATGGCCCCTCTGATACCGTAGAGGATGAGTGATCCTCACATCAGAGCTGCTTCAAGGATTGGGGTTCCTCCAATACCTCAGTGTTATTGGGGCTTGGAGAAAGGGGGCAGTGATGATGTTGCTGGAGAACAGAGACGATCCTGGGGGTGGGAGAAAGGGCTAACACTGGAAGATTGTGTTTTGTGTCATTAAATGAAATCCCCTGGAATCAACCTAGAAAGCCACAAATATTTTTTTCATGCTGCAAATACACCAATAAACCCCTGTTTTTCTGACCTTGGGAAAGCACCTAATTGCCTCAAAAAGAGATCTTTACAATTAGCTGCCTGACTGATGACTGAACAACAGTTTAGGACAACAATCCACAGGGTCACCATGAGTCAACATTGACCCCACAGCACTTAACAATAAAAAATTTCCAGACATAAAACACCTATTATTTAGCTCACATCTTTCCAGGAGAAGATCAAGGCGAGTTACATTCAGGTACAGTACGTATTTCCCTTTCTCCAAAGGGTTCACAATCTAAGTTTCTACTGGTTAAGTGGCTTGCCCAAGACCACAAGGAGTGCAAATCGTATTTCTAGTCATAGGCTTCTGCCCTAACCGCTGCGCCACTCCTCCTCTACTAGGCCACTCCTAGACATGATTTAAAGGTTCAGTTAGGAGCTCTGATGCATAGTCCTTGGCCAAGGATGATGCTGTAATGACCGAATTAAGTCGGGAAGGTTTATAAAATGGGGAAAATATCCCCAGATAGTTGCAAAAGAAAGTTCCCAGCACGAGAACTCAGCTCTGGTTTTGACTGAGCTAGAAACCTAAAGGAGCAGAACCCTGCCAGGCAAAAAAAAAAAAAAGACAATGCAGTGGGGATAGTAAGATTTCCAAGCTTGATGTTATGCACATAAGAATATAAGATATGCCATACTGGATCAGACCAAGGGTCCATCAAGCCCAGTATCTAGTTTCCAACAATGGCCAATCCAGGTCACAAGTACCTGTCCCAAAAGGCACACATATTCCATGCTGCTTGTCTCAGGGATAAGCAGTGGATTTCCTCGGTTCTCTTTAATAATGGTTTATGGACTTCTCCTCCAGGAACTTGTCCAAACTTCTTTTAGACCCTGCTACACTAACAACTTTTACTACATTCTCTAGTAATGAATTCCAGAGTTTGATTACCCATTGAGTGAAAAAAATATTTTCTCTTATTAGTCTTAAATGTGCTACATTGTAGCTATATTGCATGTTCCCTAGTCTTTCTACTTTTTGAAGGAGTAAACAACTGATCTATGTTTACCCTTTCTACTCCATTCATTATTTTATAGACCCCCACAGCTGTCTGTTTTCCAAATTGAAGAATCTTAACCTTTTAAGCCTTTCCATCCCCTTTACCATTTTGGTCGCTCTTCTCTGTACCTTTTCTAATTCTGGGTTTCTAGAACATCCCATAATCACTTGAATAAGAGAGAATACTCTTACAGTTAAAAACAAAGGGGGGAATATTCAAAGTGTTTTAGCCAGTTAATATACCCTGGCCTTTCACTGCATATCACTAACCGGGCAGTGGCTCAATATCACTGCTGCCTACTTAACAAGCAGTGCCACCCCCCGCTGTACCCCAGAGAGTCCCCAACATGCCCCAATGCTAGGCAATTAGCATCAGGGCGTGTAAAGCTGGCAGTCACAGCTATTCATGACACTAACCATATTAGTGTGACTGAATATCCCGTTCACTGTGATTAACGCGGTTAGAAGTTCTGCTAACTGCATTAATCACTTGGAATATCGGGCCCAAAGCATATAGCAAAGTCCGATGAAAAGCAGCTTCAGCTTTCTTCTGTCCCAGCCTGCAAGGCACAACCTCACAGGGAACAACAAAGCAGAGGATTCTCATTTGCAGATTGAAAGAATTGTGATTACTGATAGATGAATGTCTATCTTTTAGGAGGAAAACAAACATGCTAGTTTTAGTTGCCGTCCTTATTATTTTAATTTGTTTAAGCTGTTTGTTCACAGATGATGCCAGTCATCAGTCAATTACAGCTTCTTTATATCAAAGTCCATCTAATAATGGAAACGTTGTTTTTGTTATTTTAGGATTTGCACCCCTAGTAAAAGGGTATGGAAAGATCAAATGATGCAGGTCTTTCAGGTCTGGCACTATCATTGGGTTAACTAGGCAGTTGCCTAGAGTGGCAAACTTTAGAAGGTGGCCCGTTCATGTTTTATCAAAATTTGATATATAATGAAGAAGAAAGAAACTTGCAAGAAATACAATGCAATCAGCGAAAACTTAATTTATATTCATCTATGAGGAATGCCCATCAACACAATATTATTCAGGTATATGCCCCAACAACAGCTGCAGAAAAGAAAGAAGTGGATCGGTTCTATGAACAAATACAAGCTGAAATTGACAGAATGCACAAACAGGATATCCTGATAGTCATGGATGACTGGAACGCAAAAGTTGGCAATAAAAGGCAAAGTGGTTGGAAAAAATGGACTTGGCAACATAAATGAAGCAGGAGAAAGACTGATAGAATTCTGCAAGACCAGTGATCTAGTAATCTCAACCTTCTTCCAGCAACACAAGTAGCAACTGTACACATCCATTTCACCCAATAGATTGTACAAAAATCAAATTGACTACATCTGTGGAAGTCAACGATGGAAAAGCTCAGTAACATCAAAGACAAAACCTGGAGCTAATTGTGGAACAGATCATCAACTACTAGTATGCACATTCAAGATAAAGCTGAAAAAGAGCAAGCCACTCATGATATGGCCTTGAGAATATACCAGGCACACTTGCTCGGGTTCAGGGTGAGGCCCGCCTGCCTCATAGCTCGCAGGATGGCTTCAACCCTCGGGATATGTTCTACCCAACTGCAACTGTGGATAATAATGTCCATATATGCAAAAGCATATTCTTGATGAGGACGCAAGACTTGATCCATGAGTCTCTGGCAGGTCACCGCGGCGCCGTGAAGGCCAAAGGGCATCCTCTTAAACTGTAATAGCTCAATCGGGGTGCTGAAGGCAGTCTTCGGCCGAGATTCCCTAGTCAACGGAATCTGCCAGTACCCCTTCGTCATGTCTAGGGTGGTCAAAAACTGAGCCTGCCCCAAGCGGTCCAAAAGCTCCTCGATACGGGGCATCAGGTAAGCGTCGAATACCGAGATGGCATTTACCTGTCTGAAATCTATACAGAAGCGTAATGTACCATCCTGTTTTGGAACCAGAACAATGGGACTGCACCATGGGCTCCTTGATTCTTCAATGACACCCATCGCCAACATCTCGCGCACCTGTGCCACGACCTCCTGCTTTTTAGCTTCTGGTAGGAGGTAGGGTCGTTGTCTGACCACCTTCCCCGGTGGTGTCAGGATCTCATGCGCCACCAGTCGGGTTTCACCCGGGATCAGGATCAGCACATCTGGTAACCTCTCCAATAGTTGAGCCAGATCCCATCTCTGGACCAACGATAGTTCTTCCCCTACTTGGGGCTCCAGGTTCTTCCTTCAGTCTGCCACTTGAGGTCCCAGGTCGTCCTTCTCAGACACCTCCATCCTCTCTCCACAGGTGGCTGTGAGGCTTTTCATCCCGGCCCCTCTGGTGGAACCAAATCCAGAGGCTCCTCGTTCCGTAGGAGACAACATGGGGACCTCTTCCAGTGGGGGAAACCCTACTCTCTCGCACAGCAGCTGGGCAATCCAGTCTCCCACCTTCACATGGTAGTCTTCGTTGCCAAAATTAAACAGTAATACCTTTACACTCCCTCTATAATCAGGGTCGATCACCCCGGCCCCAACGTCCAGGAACTATTTCAGAGCCAGACCCGATCGCGGTGCTATCCGACCGTAACAGCCTACGGGAATCTCCATCTGAAGGCCAGTATCAATGAGAGCCTTTCCACGGCTGGGTATCACCAGATCTTCGGCGCTGCATAAATCATAGCCCACGGCTTGCGGGGACGCCCTCCTGGGAGCCTGGGCCTTCTCAGATATCTTACAAAATCTTAATATAAACTTCTGTTTAAGGGGAGCAACACTTCCCAGGGGTTCTTTCCCCGGGTTCTCACTTGGCTTTCGGGGGTTCTCAAAAAGAGGGCCAGGGACCACCGTTACCATTCCATCCCCTTTTCCCCCAAGGCCTTTCTCCAAACCTTCCCTAAATTGGGGCCAATCCCTTCCCAATACTAAATCATAGGGGAGTTTTGGAACCACTGCCATGAGAATTTCTTTATGTGCCCCCAACCCTTTTATCACCACTCTGTACACAGGGTAGAAAGAGGCAGCTCCATGTATGCACCTAATTTGGACCTGCCCTCCCGGCTTCCTCTGGCGAGACTTATCCTGGGCCTCAATTGCCTGCCAAAGCTTTCGTGACACCATGCTTTGGTCGGCTCCAGAGTCGAGCAGAGCATGGGTAGTGACCCCCTGTATGTTAACATTTAAGAGAAATCCCTCTCCTAGATGTTTCACATTGGTACCAATTAATCCAATGCAGGCTTTGCACCCCCTCTGCAGGTGTCCCATCTCCCCACAACGATAGCATTTTTTTTCAGCCCACTTACCCTCATGAGCAGACACACAAGTTTTAAGACACTTTACATTATTTCCCTGTTTCTTTTCTGATAAATCAAAACTGGCCTCTGCCCCTACTTTTGGAGGGCCCGCCTTTGGGAGAAACGCCAATTCAGCTTCCATGTAGCGCTCCGCCAAAAGGGTTGCCTCTCCTGTGCTCTGGCAGTTTTGCTGAGTCAGAAAAGATTGTACCCTTTTTGGTACTGCAGCCATAAATTGCTCCAATATCACCATATCCACCACCGTATCTACAGTCTTCCCTTCCGGGGCTAGCCACTTTAAAGCTAAACCTCGAATTCTCTGGCTTAAGGCCTTAGGTGTCTCTCTGGCCTTTAAGACTGTGGCTCTAAACATACGATGATACAACATTTTTGTTAACCCTAATCGGTCTCTAATTGCATTTTTCACTGCATTATAGTCCATGGCCTGGGCAGCTGGCATAGCCCTATATGCGGCTAGTGCTTCTCCTGTTAAGGAGGTTGCCAACCCACGGCTTGAGCCACCCTCTCAAATGACTCCAAGAAGTCATCTATATCATCTGGTGAAAGTTTTCCAAAATTAAATGCCCCGCTGGTGTGTGGGCCTGCTAGATTGTCCATTCGCGGCATCTCTGGTCCTTCTGGGGTTAGGGTTCCTCCACTTCCTTGCCTCTGGGAAGTAATAAGGGCTTCCACTAAGTCCAGGACAGGCTTTTGCTGCTCCCTCATAGCCGCCGCTACATTCTCCTGCGCTAGCTGGGCCAACTCCTGCTGGCGTTGAAAGTGAGTGGCCATCCATTGTACCAGCTCTTTTGGATCCATCTCCGGCGATACCTTGCTCCTGTGTTGACTCTCGAAGCACAAAAAAAACCTTTGTCTTTTCCTCCAACCTTCTGTGTTATCACTCTTGTAAGCGTATATCCTGGATGGTAGAAAATCCTGAGTGGTAGAAAATCCTCACAACTACGCCACTGTCATGCCACCACCACTCGCCTCTAGCTTAGAGGGGCGTGGTTATTAGAGGAACTTTCTGCTCTCCGCTTTTTCAGCTTTTTTTTTTTCCATTTAACAATCTTTATTTCAAAAAATGAAACAGGAATTACAATCAAGTCCACATCAAGGGAAGCGAAAAGACCAAAAACAAAGAAACAACACAAATCCACCTTAATATAAACTGGGCCTGCAGTAAAAAAAACAAAACAAAAAAAAACTACTAACCCTATAACTTAGAAAGGAAGTAACAACATTTTATCCAACTTCTTTGCTATTCAAAAACACATTCAATTGATCAGATTCCATAAACACATATTTTGTCTGCTCATAAATCAAGATACATTTACATGGATATTTCAGGAAAAAGGAGGCCCCAATTGCCAAGGCACGGGATCTTAATGCTAGGAAAGCTTTCCGCCGCCTTTGAGTAAGTCTACATACATCAGGGAAAACCTGTACCGTGCTACCACAAAACAATTGATTCTTTTTAGGAAAATACAACCGCAATATTAAATTTTTATCTGATAAAGAAATAAAAGAAGCAATTAGAGTAGCACGTCTGGTAATCTCATCAGTTGAAGACTCTAAAAACGCAGAAACATCCAATGAATGAGATGCTAAAACATTCTCTGCGTCATTGGCAATAGGGGGAAGAGGCCTCTGTAGAGGACAACAAAGGAACATAGTAAACTGAGGAAAATTTTTATAGAGTTAACATCATCAATCAACAGAACCTCCTTGAAATATTTATATAACAAAATAGAAGGAGAAAGGTAATGGGTTTGTGGAAAATTTAAAAATCTCAAATTTTTACTCGTACAGCATTTTCAAGAGACTCTTTCTGATGATGTATATTAACATTATCCCTAATTGAAGAAGAGGCAACATCCTGCATAACAGAAACCTGCCCCTCTAATTTATTCAAAACAGTATTATTTTTTGCAATAGCCTCCTCATGAACGCCCAACTTCTGTACCACATCCTTAGAAAATTGAGAGACCTGGGAAAGGGAGGCACGCAGGGACATTTCCATGCGCGTCACCACTTCCCACATCCCTCAAGGAAACATCAACAGGAGAAACCACAGACGGCACAGTAGTGGGGAATTCCAATACAGACGGAAGAGCAGACAATTTGCGTTTATCCTCCTCTACTAATAAAGAAGAAACATCCAAATTACCCGGCGAGGGCTGCGCCTCCAGATTATCAACTCTGGGAGAAATCACCCTCTCAGTCATAACTTCCTGACTGGGTAGGGAAACACCCTGCGCATTAAGAGAAAGGTCAGAGGCAGTACTTACAGACACATGGGTCAAGTACGGTGACTCTTGCTCTTCCTGAGCTTTCTGGAGATGCACATCCATCAGGCCCACGATCTTAGGAGCCTTCTGAGTGCTCACTATAGGAAACACCTTCTTCCGTCGCTTCCCCATGAGCCTGAAGAAATCCTCTGTTCCTCCTCGTTGCTCCGAAGGGGCTCCAAAGGGGCGTAGCCTGCCCCTTTGGTCACACGACCACGGGTGCACGCCCGCGGGTCGCGTCCACGGTGGACCAAAAGGTTTTTAAGGTCCTGGGGGGGCGGAGCTACACTGCTCCTCCTCCCGACACTCACAGGCACCGGCTCCAGCTGACTCCTCTTACTCCCAGTCTCCTGCGGTGGACCAAAAGGTTTTATAGGTCCTGGGGGGGCGGGGCTACACCATTCCTCCTCCCGACACTCACAGGCACCGGCTCCAGCTGACTCCTCTCACTCCCGGTCTCCCGCGGTGGACCAAAAGGTTTTAAAGGTCCTGGGGGGGCGGGGCTACATCGCTCCTCCTCCCGACACTCACAGGCACCAGCTCCAGCTGACTCCTCTCACTCCCCTTTTCAGCTTTTTTTTAAACTATTTCCCCACAGTGCCCTCTGGGAAATGTAGTCTTTGTTTAGCTGTATGGTTGCATCAGGCAGAAAGGTGTAGTCAGGCTCAAGGAGGTAAGGCAAATGACAGAAATGTATTTTGTACACAATGGTTCGATCATACCAAATACAGAATTGTTGGTTCAGGACTCTTTGAAGTAGAGCATTGTCCAAAACAAACCCAAACACAAAAATGCTGTTTTAAAGGTTCTCTATAGTTCAGGATACATAGTCTTTAACAGCAAGGATATTGCATTCCCTTTTTAGCCTTGCTGGCTAAAGCACAAAAACAAAAATCACATTTAAAGTCTGTGGTAGTTTAGCTTCTATTCAGCTTCAGACCTTTCTTGGTTACCTTCCAAGTAACAAATATAATCCATGGCAACAGAAAGCTTTGTTTCAATAGCTACTTTAGCTTACCCCAGTGTCAGCCTTCCAGCAGCAGGTGATTAACAAGCTTATCACAGATCCAGGCTTGCTCCTTAGTCCCCGTAAACATCCCCTTTACAAACACGTGGGAATCACAGTCAACCTGCTCCTGGAAGACTTTCTTTCAGGACTGGCTTGCTTTCTCTACATTCCCAGGTTTAAAGCTTGGCAAAAGGAACAGTCCAGGGGAGTGTCCTCATCATTCAGCTTCACCTCGGGCTCTCCCAGCTGCATAGGTTCTGACTCCCCGTCTTGCTCACAGAGCTCAGCTAACAGCCTCCCGGGGGATCTTGGAGTCTCTCTTGTTCCTGACACCAAACTCTCCTGCAGACGTGCTATATGCCAATTAGCACTCTCTTCTCCTGGAAGCTCAGCTCCTCTGCTCTGCCTAGCACTAGTCAAGCTTCCCTTGCTTGCATCTGTGCCTCTGCTCGTGGCAGCCTGGCTTCCTGCTTCTCCTCCCCTTCTCTCATACTCTGGCCTAGGTTTATACTTCCAGGGCTCTAGCTCCAACCCCTCCCTACTCAGGTGACGGCAATCAGCCTGACTTCGGGCACCTGAGAGCTTGGAGAATTCCCTGCCATAGGGGTTCTGGGCCCTGTATCCTCTCCCCTTCATTCCAGTAGGGGGAGCATGAAATGTGGGCCATGTGGAAGTTTTCTGATTCCTGGAGGTGTTTATGGCTTTCCTACCCTGACTTGGTGAAAGGGGGCCCTTTACTAGGGTGAATTCCCTGTCTCTTTGTCCTCCCCAGACTCCGGATAGGCCTCCTTGCCACAGACTCCGACGTCTGCAATGCTTCCTTGCCCAACCTTGTTTGCAAAGCTGCCTTAAATTGTACTAACTCTTCCGCCAGTTCAGGCTGCAGATCGGAGGCATAGCGATTAACTAATTTGCTTGCACCTTCTCGAATTTCTGCATCAGAAAGTGTTCAAATTTTACGCAAGAAAGCAAATCGGTCGGCCAATTCAGCATATGCTTCCTTGCGCTTTGACAGTGCAGCAGCAAGGCTGTCGATGATAACGATGAATGTGTCAGTATGGAATTTATCACATGGTTGCAACTGAATCTCAGTGTCCGCGCCGGATTTGTCGTATCTGCAATTTCGTCTGCGTACTCGCTTGCTGAGATCAGCCCGATAGTTTTCACAACGTGACAGGTCTTTGCCGTGTGCTTCAAAGTGGTCAAACTGTTCACGAGGCTTTGGACATACATCTGCAGTGAGTCATAAATCGCAGCAACAAAATTCAAGTTTTGATCAGCAGATTTACTTTGCAGGATGGTTTATGTTACACAGAACTCAACAAATCCCAGGCACCAGATGGCAATGGCAACTAGAAATTATCATCTGGAGGTTGGGCTTTTCTTAGCCTGTATAAATAAATATTTACCATCACTGCTGCTGGGAACAGGAACTTCCTGCTCTCTGTACCACACAGCTCTTTATGAGTTTGAGCCATGTGGTGAAGGAACTCCAGTACTAGTCTCAGAGGTTTACATGTCACAAGATCAGTGCCGGAGTTCCTGCATCTCATGCCTCTAATTAAGAGAGCCAAGCAGTGCAGAGAGCAGGAAGCATCTGTTCCTTGGCCATGTCATATGAGTAGAGCTAAACAAAAAATGTGTTTTGGGTCTTAATGGAGCAAAAAATCGTGAAATAAACAAGCAATACTCCACTCCTCACCAATAAGAAAATACTGATCTTTGGGAACAGGTCTCAGACCATAGTGGGGCGCGTTTTCAGTATTTTCTTATTGGTGAGGAGTGGAGTATTGCTTGTTTATTTCACGATATGAGTAGAGCTGGCTGGAGAGGGCAGGGGAAAGGGTGCCTGTTGGGGGTGTGGGGGGGGCATTGCCCCCCCAAACAAGTTGCTCCCCCAAACAAGTTGCTCCCCCCAAACAAGTTGCTCCAACAATGGCCATGACACTTGTCTGCCCATGGGGATCTGCTGTCCTGTGGGCAGAAGAGAATGGGGAGTCTGCGATCGCGGCAAAGTCCCCTTCTATCTGCCTGTTAGAAATTGGATTCCCTGCGGGTAGAAGAGAAGGGGCTGGCTATCATCGTGGTCCAGAGGCAAGCAGTCTACCCATGGAGATCCAGTCCCCTAGGCGTAAGAGAAGAGGGAACCCTGGTCACGGTCTGCAGTAAAATAGGTTATTTTATTTATTTATTTTATTTATTTAACACTTCTTTTATACCGCGCTATTACAATCAGTGCGGTGTACATTTAACAAGAACATACTACAATGCATACAAGTAACATTGAGTTTTACATTGAACAGGGAACTTCAACAATAGGACAACCGGGGGAACTATGTACAGATTAACTTAATGGTATGGTTGTGGAGGGGAGGGGAGGGGAGGAGGGAGGGGGGAGGAGTTCAAGTGAGGTAGAGAAGGCAGGGACAATTTAAAGTGGCAGGGGCCCATTTGAAAAAGGAGTATGGGGGGTTGTTAGGGCAAAGGATGGGAATGCTAAGGGGGTTGGTGAATGGGGAAAGAATCTGGAAGGGTAACTGAGGAGGAGAGCCAGCAGGAGAGGAGTTGGAGGGGGAGGGAAGAGTGCAAGGTATTGCCAACAGGTGTAATTTCCCCTCCCTCCAGACACACACACAAGCACCTTGTCCCCACTCCCACACAGGTAGCCTACCTCTGCACAACACACACACAGGCGCCTCACTTCCGCATCACACACACATATACATGGGCAGCACCGCATTCCACCCACACAAAGGCACCTACCACCACATCTCTTTCCACTCACAGACAGGCACACCACCATTGCACTGCACACATGTGTGGACACTTAATATCTGAAGTAATAACTGTTATCTGTATTTCTGTCTAAAGATGCCATGCGATATAGGAACTGGCACTGATCTTGTGAGGCTTGAAAACATGAGACCAATGTGAGACAATGGGGTGGGGTGGGGGGGGGATGCAAGGTGGTCACAAGCACTGGCTCCTAAGATTTGGGCCCAGCTCCTAAAGCCACACAAACTTTGTTGAGGTCCGCAATAAAGGCACAGCATGTTTGGAATTTTGGCACCAGCTATAGTCTGCATAGCTGCACAAATAAAGTCCCATCACCATATGTACCTCTCTGCTAGCTGCTGCTTTTATGTTTGCTGAGCAGTAACATGACCAAAAGAAACCTCCTAGGGACTACCCAACCCCTTGAGTGACAGTTAATGTATGCACGCCCACCCAGTTGACTCAAAGATATTATGTTACTCAAAATATTATAAAAGTAGGAAGAAGACCATCAGATTGAGCCACATTTAGTCACTTAATAATAATTCGCTAGGCTCCCTTATCAATCATCAGTCTCACTCATCTCACTAATTGTCCATGCAAATCATTTATTTTTATTTATTTATTTACATTCTCTTATATACCGCGCTATTTTCCATCAGTGCGGTTTACATAGAACCATTTAAAGTACACATTTCAAAACAGTTGATATGTGTTTACAATTAACAGGAAACAGAACTTGGAGAAAAAACATGGGTAAAATCATAGCGTTTTTGTATATATTGCTATTTTTATATTTGTATCTCTCTTATTTGCAATAAACATTCATCACTTGTGCTCCTCAAGTCACACACACACACAAATGTTGCTGTTGTAGTGTTGCAGCGTCACTGCGCTGTAACATAAACAAGTGCATAAGACCTTGAAAATGATAGCACTTCTCTGCACGTTATTCTGTGTGCTTCTCTCACCTCCAAAAGCTCCGTTCTCCTCCTTATCCCGACCTTCATGCAGCCAGAAAGCTTTGGATCCTTTCTCAGGAGAGTGAATTGCTGGAAATAACTTTTCCCATTGCAATGGCAACACTCGCATCTGTTGCGTGAAAGGATGGTGGTGTTTTAAAGAGATACCCAGCATACCTGCCACGCCGCAGTGCAATAAGACTTGTCAATAAAGATTGAGTAGCAAAGTCAAATGATAGTATGAAGTTCCAGCTCATCATTCAAACCAAAATGTTTTACGGTCTTTAATTCATCAATCCAGAAGTGCTCACAATATGATAATGTTTCCCTCCAAACCCCTCCCAGGGCAGATGCTGGTACTACATCAATAACTGTCCACACAAAATATTGAAAAGCGTGACCCAGTGATTGACAATGAAACAGCTTACTGTAGGTGCTGTGAGATTATGTGTCTTTATACGACTCTTGTGTTCACTGAGACAAGTCTTCACAGGATGGTGGGTCTTGCCCACATATAATAATCAACAAAGGCACACAATTATGTATACCACAAAAGACATGGAGCATGTCGACGTATGCCGATACTTAGATATCTTCTTAGTAGTAGGATGAATCATATGATCAGATGCCACAGTAAAGGCACACATGTTGCAGTTATGGCAAGGAGCATAACCAAATGTTTCAACAGCCGGTGCACATAAAATATCAGCATGAACCACCTTATCTCTCAGGTTGGGAGACCAGCAAAATGCAATATGGTCCTTTTACATGGCAGATGAGAGTGTTGCAATTGCATTTGGGAAGTCATTACCAGCAATTCGCCAGCCCCTAAGAAAGGATCCAAAACCTTCTGGCTGAGTGAAGGTTGGGATAAGGACGTGAATGGAGCTTTTGGAGGCATGCAGAGAAGCACATTTTCAAGGTCTTTTGCATTTGTTTATGTTACAACGCAGTGATGCTGCAACACTACAATGGCAACATTTCTCTCTCTGTGTGACTTGAGATGCAAGAATAACTTTTATTGTGAATATAAAAAGTAGTCAGCAATATATACAAAAAAAAGCTGCGATTTGTATGGCCAATTGGTGGGATGAGTGAGACTGTTGACTGATAAGGGAGCCTAGTGTATTATCATTATGTCATTAATTGACTAAACACAGCTCAATCGGATGGTCTCCTTCCCACTTTTATAACATTTTTGAGTTACTTATAATATCTTTGAGTCAAGTCAATGGATGTTCATACATTAATAGCCACTCGAGGGATTGGGTAGTCCCTAGGTGGTTTCTTTTGGTCACTGTTTTTTCCTCGAGTGTTTGGAGGTATATTTAGAGCAGTAACATGAGGCACAGTTTTCTCTGATCCCACATGCAGGTAACACTTCCTCTCTCCATGGTCTGCCCCCTCTATCGATCCAGTGATTCTTGTTCAGAGATCAACTTGGGGAGAGCAAGCACTGCACCTAAACAGCAACATGGCTGCCTCTGAGCAAGTGGCACAGAGATCAACAGAGGGGGAAAGTCTATGGGGAGAGGCTGCACTGCCTGTATGGGGGATCAGAGAGGCCTGTGCGTCTCATGCTGCTGCTCAGCAAAAATGAGGTAAAGTGTTGTCTGTTTCCTTTATTTCTTATGTTACACTGCATACAGAGCCTGGCTTGTTGGGGTTTCAATTTAATTTTTTCTATATATTTCTACTTCAGATTTGTTATAATTTATTCTGCTCTTGGTGAGGGTATGTTCTGCCTCTGAAACAGAGACCAAAGTGTTCTGTTAGCTTGAAGTTTTAATCAGGGTAGTTTCTCCTAATGGGTTAGTTTTGCGCATACTATGGCAGTCATGAACCTCACTTCTAAGCCAGGGTATATGGAATATGATTTAATCTGTCAAATTTACTGCTAATGCTCGGCCTAATACTTGCATCGTACCAAAGAGAGCCTCCTGCTGGAGTTCATAAAACGTAACATGTATGGGTAGTTTGTCAAGATGTGCTTGGAAATTCTTCTTTATCAGGCCTATGGCTCCCAGTACAATGGGAACTATTTCAGTATCTTTCTGCCACATTTTCTTGGTCTCTTGTTGCATTTCATGATACTTCAAGATCTTCTCCATGCGATTCACAGAATAATCACGCGGTACCAATACTTCTATTATCAATGCCGTTCTGGTGTTCTCCTTTACCACTATGTCAGGTTTCCTGTGTCACAAGTAACCTCCCCAGAGCCTGGGGCACGTAGGGTTGGTCAGCCTGGGTATCCTAACTTAGAAAGTATGGTAGTGCATTTGTTCCTGCACTGCCTTATGGGAGTTGTAGTTCCTCTTACTCTCCAAGAAAGAAATAATTGTAGTCGAGTGGTTTCAGGCAAAATGACAAGGTTTTTATTTCCCCTTCCAGGCGGATTAAATGCATGTGAAAACTTAGGACAAAAAAGCCATTTGCAACTGGCATAAAGAAAACATTTCAGGAACTTAGGACAAAACAGCTTTTTTTGCTTCAAGCTTCAAAATATGCAGTGCTTAACCCAAACACAAAAGTAACAGTCACTTTTTATACAAAAAGAAACACTTTGCTTTTCTTCTGCTGTTTAGACAGCCTTCTTAACAGCCTGGTCAGCAAAGTGATATAATATGATCAGCTAGTGATAACGTGCAGTCCATTTGCTCATCTGTTATATCCTCAATAAATGGCCCTATCTGCATTTCCTCTGAATCACTATAAGCTGGTTAAGTTTGCACATTGCTATACGGCGTTTCAAAGTACACTCCCCCTCTGTCTTCCCGAGGCTTCTCTTCATAGCACTCTACTGAGCAGGGTTGTGAAGTACCGTATATATTGGAGTTAGTATAAGGAGAGTCCAACACTTCTGGGCAAGCACAAGGAAAACCTTTATAGCTAGTTTCACCTTTGTATAATTTGTGCAGCCTACCTTTGGGCTTTAGAAAGGAAGAACTTCTCAGCACTGCTGGGCCAGCAAGGGTTCCAAACACTGGATGTGTTTTCCTGACTTTTAGCTTCTCAGCCTTTTCCTCAGACATACAAATATCCTCTGGCCAGCACCTCTCTCTCTCTGGAGTTTCTGAGGGCTCCCAAACTAGCCTCTCAGGCAGTCTCTCCCTCCGGCTGCCTTCAAGCTATGGCACCGGTCCTGGGCTGCTCCCACCTGGCTTCTGGGCACGGGCTCTCTGAGTCCTTCTTACTCTGGCTTCCTCCTTGTTCTTCTCTTTCTCTTCCTCTGCTTCCTGTGCTGCGTCTCCTGTTGCTCTCTTCGCCTCCTCTGTTGCTCTCCCCTCGGTTGCTCTCTCCCTTGCTTCCCTGGTCAAATCTAGTGAGCACTTTTTATATCCCTGCTTCTTAGGGCTCAGCTCTGTCCCTCCCCCAACCAGGTGTTTTCCCTTAACTCCTGAGCTTGGGGATACGTTGCAGCATGGGTGTGTTTGCTCCTCTCGTGATTCACTTTGTTTACGTTTCCCTTGGAAGCCCTGGGCCATGTGCTCTGCCTGTCTGTCAGTTTCTGAAGCAAATTCCTCTGCTTCACTTAGCTCCATAGACTCAGAAGGGTCTTCTACATGACAGATCCCCCCCCCTTAAGATATTACGGGCTGCCGAACTTTTATTCGGACAGGTCGTAATCCTCAACAGGACGCTTATGTGTTTTTCCACACTAACCAGCCTTGCTGTCGCTGACCTCTCCTGCCAAGGTTTAAGGACATTTAGGTGGTATACTTGGCGGCGTCCCCTATCATTTTCCACCGCGTAGGAAACGGGACCTACCTTTTCTACCACCGTACACGGCCCTCTCCAACGGGACTCAAATTTGGGTCCCGCGTCGGCCACCAGGATTATTACCTTATCACCTATAGCTAATTGCTGTGGTCTCGTCCCTCGGTCATAATATAGTTTTTGACGCTGTTGACTGGCCTACAAATTCTCTACAGACGCTTGGGACGTTCTTTTCAGGCGATTCCTCAGATCCCTAAGAAACTGAGGTACCCCAATTTCCTCCATTTCTGGCTCCACCCATTGTTCGCGCAATATATCTAAAATCCCTCTGGGAGCCCGGCCAAACAGTAATTCATAGGGTGATGCCCCCAAGGATGCCTGTATGCGCTCCCGACACGCATATAAAACAAATGGGAGTAAAGTGTCCCACTCAGACATTTTCCCATTTAGGCCACGTCTTAACATCTGCTTAATAGTCTGGTTAATCCTCTCCACCAGTCCGTTGGACTGGGGATGATAGGCAGCGGTCCTTATGTGACGTACCCCAAAGGCATCCCACACCATGGCTAGGTACCTTGACATGAAGTTAGTTCCCTGGTCCGTGAGCATTTCCTGCGGAAATCCAATCTCACAGAACAGTTTAATTAGTTCCAAGGCTATCGTCCTAGCCGAGGTACTTCGTAAGGGTATTGCCCAGGGGAAACGAGTAGCCTGGTCTACTATCACTAAGATATATTGGAAGCCCCTCGGTGTCTTAACCAGGGGTCCTACAATGTCCATCGCCATTCGGCAAATTGGCATTGATATGGTGGGCGTGGGTATCATGGGCACAGCCCTTGGCTTAGTGGAGGTAACCTGTTGACAAGTGGGACATGATTCACAGTATCGGGTAGTCTCTTTAAAGACCCCTGGCCAGTAAAAACGGGCCAGGATTTGGTCTAACATCCCCTGAATTCCTTTGTGGCTGCCTACTGGGTGATCGTGGGCCAACCGTAGAACTACCACTTTGAACGTAGTTGGCACCACTAACTGTTTTCTCACTACCCCTGTATGTGGGTCGTTGCTTTCCCTATATAACACCCCTTTATCTAAGAGGAATCTAGGAAGGGTATTTCTATCCTCTTGGGCATACTCGAATGCTCGCTTCAAAGCGGGATCAGCCTGTTGTTCCTTTGGAAAGGAAGGAAATTTTCTGACAAGTTCTGCAGGAACCCAGGGTAACCCCTCTCCGGCTTCTAGCTCAGCCCTCCCTTGGGTCCTACGCAGCCTCTCTTGGTGCCTCTCGGCCTTTTCTTTCCTGACCTTTTTGGTAGGAGCGCTGACTAGATCCTCATGTACAGGAAGCGTATCTGATACCTCATCTTCCAATCTATTTTCACGCTCTGGGGATTCCTCCCTATCCTGAGGCAGTTCCTCTGTCCCTTCGGCTGACACAACCCTTATCCCTGAGGTTCCTGCCTGGGACCGGGTAGATACCAGGCCTGTTTTTTCAGTTAGGCCCTTCCCCATCCCTTGGCAGAATGGAGGCCAATTTCTCCCCAGGATAATATCGTGAGGGCGCCGTGGGACTATGGCCACCCGCACCTCCTTCTCAGTTCCCAGCCCTTTTACAGATAACCTATATAGGGGGTAATAAGAAGATGCCCCATGCACACAGCGAATTTTGACTTGCCCCTCTGCTTGACTCGGTGCTGATCGCAGGTGGGCTTCAATGGCCTGCCAGAGCTTCCTCGAGACCATGCTCTGGTCAGCACCCGAGTCAAGCAGTGCCTGGGCTTCAATGCCCTCTACTTGTACCTTTAACAGGAACCCTTCTTGTACCTGTTTCTCTCTCCCAGACACTAGTGCTCTTCGAAAATGCCCTACTTTACTACAGTTATAACATTTCCCTTTTGACAAGGGCACCACAGCATTCACACTGGGTATTTTAACTCTTAGGTTCCTTTCTGATCTCCCAAAGTTAGCGGCGCCAGCCACCTTCAGAACGCCCCCCTTTTGGGGTACCAGCCAAATCGGCCTCAAAGTAGCGTTCTGTGAGGTTAGCTGCCTCCTCGGTGGTCTGGCAATTTTGGAGCATCAGGAAAGCTTTAACTTCTGGTGGTACGGCTTCCATGAATTGCTCCAGGATGATGGTATCAATTACAGACTCAAGAGTCTTTTTCTCTAGAGCAAGCCATTTCCATGCCAATCCTTTTATCCTTTGAAACAATGCTTTTGGAGTTTCATTAGGCTTCAGCCTAGCCTCTCTAAACATTCGCTTATAAAACAATGGCGTTAACCCTAGCCTGTCCTTAACAGCTTTCTTAACCTCCGCATAATCCGTTGCTAGAGCAGCGGGCATGGTCTTATAAGCGGCCAGAGCCTCTCCTGTGAGGGACATGGTGAATCTCACTGCCCACTGTTCTACTGGCCATTTGACTGCCTCTGCAATCTTTTCAAAGGCCTCTATAAAATCATCTAGGTTATCATTACAGGTTAACTGTCCAAACGCTAAAGCGCTACAGTCTTGTGGTCCTACCCCCTTAGCAAATGAGGGAATAGCTCCTTCGGTGTCCTTTTGCTTTATCAGCAAAGCCTCCATCAGCTCAATAAGGGGCTTCTGCTGGGCATACATTGCCACGGCACTCTGCTCCTGTGCGCAATGCGCCAGTTCCATCTGTTTTTCCAACTGGACAGACATCCATCGCATCACCTCCTGCGGATCCATCTTGGTGACTGTCGTTCCTGCAGAGATAGACAAAAGAAAAGGCCCACCAAGTGCGGCACACTACAGCTTTCTTTTTAATCCTGTCTAACTGACTGCAGAACAGTAGCTCCCTTTCTCACTTCTGAATCCACCTACACCCGTGCCCAGTTACCCTTTACCTGGCACTGTGTAGAATCAGGCATTGAGAAAGGAGTCCTGGTCCTCCTGGCCGGTTTGCCAGCGAATCTCTGACCGTCCTCCGCTCATAGGTTAGCAGTTTCTTTTCCCCTTGTGCAAACTGGTGTCTCCTGATGTCTCTTCCTGTTAGGATGTCCTTGTATTTCAGGCAAAAATCCGTAAAACTACGCCAACTTGTCACCAGAAACCTCCCCAGAGCCTGGGGCACGTAGGGTTGGTCAGCCTGGGTATCCTAACTTAGAAAGTATGGTAGTGCATTTGTTCCTGCACTGCCTTATGGGAGTTGTAGTTCCTCTTACTCTCCAAGAAAGAAATAATTGTAGTCGAGTGGTTTCAGGCAAAATGACAAGGTTTTTATTTCCCCTTCCGGGCGGATTAAATGCATGTGAAAACTTAGGACAAAATAGCCATTTGCAACTGGCATAAAGAAAACATTTCAGGAACTTAGGACAAAACAGCTTCTATTGCTTCAAGCTTCAAAATATGCAGTGCTTAACCCAAACACAAAAGTAACAGTCACTTTTTATACAAAAAGAAACACTTTGCTTTTCTTCTGCTGTTTAGACAGCCTTCTTAACAGCCTGGTCAGCAAAGTGATATAATATGATCAGCTAGTGATAATGTGCAGTCCATTTGCTCATCTGTTATATCCTCAATAAAAGGCCCTATCTGCATTTCCTCTGAATCACTATCAGCTGGGTAAGTTTGCACACTGCTATACGGCGTTTCAAAGTACACTCCCCCTCTGTCTTCCCGAGGCTTCTCTTCATATCACTCTACTGAGCAGGGTTGTGAAGTACCGTATATATTGGAGTTAGTATAAGGAGAGTCCAACACTTCTGGGCAAGCACAAGGAAAACCTTTATAGCTAGTTTCACCTCTGTATAATTTGTGCAGCCTATCTTTTGGCTTTAGAAAGGAAGAACTTCTCAGCACTGCCGGGCCAGCAAGGGTTCCAAACATTGGATGTGTTTTCCTGCCTTTTAGCTTCTCAGCCTTTTCCTCAGACATACAAATATCCTCTGGCCAGCACCTCTCTCTCTCTGGAGTTTCTGAGGGCTCCCAAACTAGTCTCTCAGGCAGTCTCTCCCTCCAGCTGCCTTCATGGTATGGCACCGGTCCTGGGCTGCTCCCACCTGGCTTCTGGGCACGGGCTCTCTGAGTCCTTCTTACTCTGGCTTCCTCCTTGTTCTTTTCTTTCTCTTCCTCTGCTTCCTGTGCTGTGTCTCCCGTTGCTTGCTCTCCCCTCGGTTGCTCTCTCCCTTTCTTCCTTGCACTTTTTATATCCCTGCTTCTTAGGGCTCAGCTCTGCCCCTCCCCCAACCAGGTATTTTCCCTTAACTCCTGAGCTTGGGGATACGTTGCATGGGCGTGTTTGCTCCTCTCATGACTCACTTTGTTTACGTTTCCCTTGGAAACCCTGGGCCATGTGCTCTGCCTGCCTGTCAGTTTCTGAAGCAAATTCCTCTGCTTCACTTAGCTCCATAGACTCAGAAGGGTCTTCTACATGACACCTGGCATCCAGTTTCTCATCCGACAGAATGGGAGTTTCTATGTAGGATCTATAGTAATCTGGCTTATTCAGTTCACTGCAATATTTATGGCTCTGCTGTTTTCTAGGTAGGCTCCTTATTGTGCTAATTTTAGAAGCTGGTGTCATTATGGTATGGTAGATTTGTACTATAGGTCTTCAATGACTTTTGTAGAGTTTTGGGTTAGTTCACAATCTGCCTGGTACTGAAGAGGCTGTTAATGAGATAAAAAGACAATCTGATTCCAGAGTTTTCTTGGATGTTGGGTTTGATGGTGAAATGTCCTAGTTCTGCTTTGCACCTACTGTTAGAGGAGGGGTTTTGTTGGACGCAAAAAATATGTTCACAAAGAAAAAGAACACCATAGAACAGTTTCTAAAGCCAAAATAAAATTAGTTATTAATTTATTTTAGCATTAGAAAATGCACTGTGGTTTTCTTTTTCTTTTTGTCCCTTGGCACATGAACACCTTACATCTCCTTTGGTTTTTGCAGAATATATGTTTACAGGTATCAGTAGCTTTTTAATCTTAGCGTGCCAGGCTAAATAGCTAAACAGCTACAATTTTTGCTGCATTTTAATTATATAGTCTGGCAATATGTTGCTTTCCCTTTTTTTGATAAAGCCACTGAATAAGAGCCTCTGCTCCCTCTGAGTATCTTGGGGGCGCATGCTCATCCCGCGCCTATTTGATATACTAGCTTCCTGTCTATCTAATATTTTTTTTTAAGATAACCATAATGAATATGCAAATATGTCGTCGTCCCCCAACTACATCCATGGATGCCTGCCTGTCAGGAACCCTAGCTGGGAGGAATTTAGCTGGCTGGCTGACTGACTGACTGACTTTCTGAGTGATGAGACCTGCCTCAACAAGAGCCCGCTGGTTCACCCCCAACCTACGGAGACTAAAGACCCAACTCAGAAGAGCGGAGACAAAATGGAGAAAGACCAAAAAAGAGGATGATAAAGCAAAATACATGAGTGAACTAGACACTTACCACACAGAAACCGATAAAGCAAAAAAGACCTACCACTTGAAGATCATAAACACATCAATAAACAAACCACGTGAGCTCTTCGAGATTGTCAAGAAGCTAACAAAAGCACCCAACCACTCCAACCAGCTACCGAACATCCCACCAGAACTACTAGCACGCCAATACAAACAGCTTCAACAACCACACAACCCACCCTACTACCATAGACACAGACTGGAGCACATTCGAAACAGTCACCAAAGAAAAAATAGAATCCACCATCTCCTGCCTAAACACTACCACCTCTCCACTAGATCCCTGCCCTGCAGAATGGCTAAAGAAATCCAAAGAGGACATAAGCACATCCCTAACCCACATTGTTAATGAATCCCTCAGGCAAGGACACATGCCAGACATCCTCAAAACCTCCATCATCCGCCCAACTAAAAAAAAACCCAAAAAAAACACAACTTGGACTCCCTTGACCCGCCTCCTTCAGGCCTATAGCAAGTCTTCCATTCACCGCCAAAATCATTGAGAAGATAGTTCAACAATAACTTCAAGACCACCTAGATACCAACAACATACTGGACCCGCAACAACATGGTTTCCGTCCACTCCACGGAGTCAAGACCCTCATGACATCACTAATGAACACCCTCATCAAGGGCACACAGACCAAGCACTCTGGATATGCTATGCTCTTCCTGGACATATCCGCAGCCTTTGGCACCATCTCGCACAACATCCTCCTACACAGACTCCAAGAAATTGGCATCAAAAACATCGTACTTCAATGGTTCCACTCCTACCTGACCAATAGACAACTGATCCGCAAAAGCATAGCAACCTCCCCCCCCTTTCAACAACACCAAGGAGTACCCCAAGGATCCACACTATCCACCATGCTCTTCAGCATCTACCTGCAACCACTCTGCTCGATCATACGTGCTTATAACATCAACTACCACATCTACGCAGACGACATAATGCTCTATGGACCGATTACAACCACCAACCCAACAAACAATCACCTATCAGATTGCTTCATAGAAGTCTCCAGCTGGCTACAAAAGAACAACCTATCCATCAACATAAAAAAAACAGAAGCCCTCATAGTAACCAAGGACCCAAATTTCACACCACCACCACACCTCAACTTAGGAATCACACAAATACAAATTCAACCACACATAAAATACTTGGGAATCATCATAGACCAAGCGCTCACACTCAAGCAACAAATCATAAAGACTACCGGAATAATATTCCACAAGACAAAAAACAGTACAACGCCTCAGGCCTCTCATCGATCCACAGGACTTCAGGACAGTCATGCAAGCTATAACGCTCCCTCACCTGGATTACTGCAATATAATCTATCATGGACTACCCGCCACCCACAGCAACCCACTATGAACTGCCTTAAATACCACAGCAAGAATTATCCAGAAAGCAAAAAAACAAGATCACATCACCCCAGTCCTGAGAGAACTGAACATACTCCCTTTCGAAGCAAGAATCAAATACAAATCTGCCCTACTTATCCACAAAGCCCTCTATCAAACGCAGACTTCCCAGCTCCGCACTCTACTGCCCCAACCCACACACAACAGAACAACCAGACAAACCACCAGCAACACCCTCACCATCCCCCACGAACAGGGCCGGCCCGTCCATTGAGCAAGAATGTTTTTTGCACAGGGCCCCGTGTTTCAGGGGGCCCCGCGCAAAAAACATTCTTCATCCCAAGTTAAAAAAAACCCAACCCAGCTGTTTCTGCCGCGGCAGCATCAAGAGTGCCGCCGCCGCGCCGCGGGGCCCCCCATCAGCCCCGGCAGGATTAACAGAGCCGCGAGAAAGGAAACTCTCGCGGCTCTGAAAGAAGCCCGCGTTCGGGGATAGGCTGCGATGCAGGGAGGCTCTGCCGGGGGGGCCCCGCGGCGGCGGCGGCACTGATACTGCCGCGGCACTCTTGATGCTGCCGCGGCAGAAGCAGCAGGGTTGTTGTTTTTTAAATTTGGGTTGATAGGGGGGAAGGGGGTTTAGGACTGGTAATGGGGGGTGCTAAGACTGGAAGTGGGCTGATGGGGGGGTTAGGACTGGTAATGGGCTATGGGGGGGGCTGACTGGAAATGGGCTGATGGGGGGAGAGGGGTTAGGACTGGTAATTGGCTATGGGGGGGCCAAGACTGGAAGTGGGCTGATGGGGAGGTTTAGGACTGGTAATGGGTTATGGGGGGGGGCTAAGAATGGAAGTGGGCTGATGGGGAGTTTTAGGACTGGTAATGGGTTATTGGGGGGGGGGCTAAGACTGGAAATGGGCTGATGGGGGGTTAGGACTGGTAATTGGCTATGGGAGGGGTTAGGACTGGTAATGGGCTGATGGGGGATTAGGACTGGTAATGGGCTGATGGGGGATTAGGACTGGTAATGGGCTATGGGAGGCTAAGACTGGAAATAGGCTGATGGGGGGGCTAGGCCTGGAAATAGGGTGATGGGGGGGTTAGGACGTAATGGGCTGATGGGGGGGTTAGGACTAGTAATGGGCTATGGGGGGGCTAGGACTGGAAATGGGCTGATGGGGGGTTAGGACTGGTAATGGGCTGGGGGGGCTAAGACTGTTAATGGGCTGGGGGGGTTGCTAGGACTGGAAATGGGCTGAGTGGAAGGAGGGCTTGAACTGCAAATAGCTGATGGGGACGGGGCTTGGAATGGAAATGGGTTGTGAGGGGGAGGGAGCTAGGACTGTAAATGGGTGAGTGGGGGGGGCTAGGACAGGAAATGGGTGATGGAGGGGCTAGAATAGGACTGGAAATTGGCTGTTGGCCGGCGCTAAGATTGGAAATGGGCTGTTGTGGGGGTTTGGATTGAAATGGACTCATGAAGGGGCTAGAACTGGAAGTAGGCTCATGGGGGGGCTTGGATTGGAAATGGGCTGAGTGGAGGGGAGCTAGGATTTGACATGGACTGATGGGCTCATGGGGGGCTGGGATTGGAAATGAGCTGATGGAGGGACTCGGATTGGACTGGAAATAGATGGGGGAGCTAGGACTGGAAATAGGCTGATGGTGGGTCTAGGATAGGACTGGAAATGGGCTTATGGGGGGCTAGGACTGGAAATGGGCTGATGCGGGGACTAGAAGGGAGCGGATGCTGGGTGGGACTGGAACTAGAATGGAGCTGATGTTGGGGGAGGATTAGAATGGGATGGAGCTGGGAGAGTGAAATGGAGAGGGGAAAAATATTTTGTGTGGGAGGGAAGACAAATCTACAAATTGGCCGGATATTGGGAGAGTAAGTGGGGATTGAGAATGGAGGGGTAAAATTTGAGTAGATGAAATAGGAATGAGGAAAGAGCAAAAGGAGAAAGATTAGTATGTTAAAGCAGATGTAGAGAGAGAATGGAAAAAAACTAGAAGAGAGAAGAAAAGACAAATGGACAGCAGACGATGGAGAGTTAGCGGAAGACACAAAGAAACCAGAAGAAAGTGACTGGAGCAATTGCAGCTGAAAAAAAATGCACAAAAGGTAGAAAAATCTCTCTTTATTTTGAATTTATTTATTTAATTAACAATTCTTCTATACCGCGCAATTAAAATCAGCGCGGTGTGCATCGAACAAAAATACTGCAATGTACAGAAACAACATTGAGTTTACAAAGAACAGGGAATTGAACATGGGATCAAAACCGGGGAAACTAAATACATGTTAACTCGAAACTATGTACAATACTCTAATATAAATGGGTGTTGCATTGATTTTGTGAAGATGAAGATTAGTGGTTGGTTGGGCTTGAGTGGGGACTACCTATTATCTGTGGTATTGACGTGCAGGGGCGGCTGGGGTATGAGGGAAGCTTGCTGGATGTGCTTCTATCACTGGAAGTTTCTGGGTAACATTTTGTGAACAGGTGGAGTTTTAAGGCTTTTCTGAATCGGATGAGCCTTTTAATACCACGGATTTCATGGGGGAGTGCATTCCAGTTTAAAGGGGCGAATATGGAGAAGGCTCTGTTGGAGGTAGCCTTTGTGCATGTAGTTATTAGCTTGGGGACTACTAATGTGTTCAGTGCAGTAGACCTTCTGTTTCTATTTTCCAGGGTACCATGGACTAGCTTGCTGATTGGCATAGGGGGGTAGTTATTTAGGGCTTTGAAGGTGAGGACCAATGACTTGTATTGGAGCCTGGCATGTAAAGGTAGCCAATGCAAATCCTTCATGATGGGCGTTATGTGGTCGGATCTTGACGATCCAGAGAGGACTCTTGCGGCTGCATTCAAAGCTAGGCGGAGCGGGTTTAAGGTCGATTGTGGGAGGCGATGGAGGATGATGTTTGCGAAATCAAAATGTGGAAGGACTAATGCCTGGAAGGTTGTTCGGTAGTCTGTGAAGTCCAGTAGGTGTCGGAGGTGACGTAGAGTTCTGATCTTATGGTATATTGCCTTTGTGTAATTGGAATATGTCAGCTCTGGGAAATGTGCATCATTAACGTCTGCACTTTGTTTAGTACAAGAGCAAATTAATGTATAGTTTTATTTCTACAGTGTTGTACATTCCAAGTTTGGCTTTTGGGATTCCCAGTTTAATTATTGTCTTCCTGTTTCTAAATTGTGATTCCTTGTTTGGTGATGGTCTATGTTCTGCATGTGTAACTGAGCTGAGGTATTCTGTTTATGTAATTCCTATTTGACATTGCCACTTGTTCTCTTTCCCCAGTAGGTCATATATTGTTGTTCTCTGAAATGTATTGGTTTAATATTTGCAGCGTTTCCTTTTGATAGTTAGGGTATGGTGCTTTATGAGTCCTGGTAGTGCTGTTAGGATACGGTGTGTTTGCTATGGGTTCTAAATGGGCAGTGTTTGTAGTAGTTCCTTATGTGTCTGGCGGTTGGCACTGGATTATAGTAATGTAGAAGTCTTTTAGTCTTTCTTTATTCATACACTCATTAAGAGGCATGTTTACTAAAAGTTAGTGTATGGTAACATTATGCAAATATTTATGCAAATGAGGCCCCTTATGCAAATGAGGCCCCACACCGAGTCTCCGCACATGGCCCCGCACCCCCCTTGGGCCGCCCCTGCCCACGAACAAACTAAATACAATCAACGGACCTGCAACAGAGCCTTCAAACTATACGCACCATCCCACTGGAACTCCCTACCAAGTCAAATCAGAAACAACGGAGATCCTTCAACATTCAGGAAACAACTAAAAGCCATCCTGTTCCAGGAATACCTCGGACCAGAAACAAACATCCATCACTGTCTACCCCTCCAGACCTTCTAACATACCCACAGGTCTACCTACTAAGAGACCTTATGTCCATTGTCTAAGTCCTTACTGTCTGTTCAGATCATTAATGTTGGCCTCCCTGGTGACAGCCCTCCCCCCTTGTTATTAAACCGCTTTGACCCAGTGAAAAGAGGGATATAAATACAGTTAGTTAAATAAATAAATGTAGTTAGATACATGGGGAGGTAAGAGCTTGGAGGTGTCTTTCTGGCTTCCTGGATAGTGAGGGCTAGTTGAGAGTGGGGGGTGGCCAATTAGGGAAAAAGGCAGATGGTAGAATAGGGGAAGGAGACTGGTGGGGAAAAGAGGGATAAGAGAGAGACTGGGTGATGACAAGGTTGGAAGGATGCGGACTGTATTTTTGCCAGTGGTCTGCAGCAGTGCATTAAGAGCCAAATTTACTAAACTTTCTTTTCCCTTAGACATGGAATGAGAAACCAGTTTTATTAAATCAGGTCTGAAAGAAGCTGCCATAAACCTTGAAGAGAATCTCTCTCCCTTTCCCTCACTCTACTCTTCAACTTTGGTGGCAACAAAGAGAGAGAAGCGGACTTACCAGAGGGAGCTCAACTGCTGGCTTCTAAATTCAAAGGGCCCAGTTTTCAAAACTGCCAATATTCAACTACAACGGCAGTCAGCCATGACACTTAAATATCACTTAAGGTTACCAGATGTCCTCGATTTTCAGGGGTTATCCCCGATTTTGGAGCTGCATCCCTGACCCTCATCTGTTTGGCAATTTCTTGTCCTCGATTCCAGCAATGGAGATAGAGGAGGTAGAAAACTAATTTTATTTTTAATTTAGTGATTTGAATATGTCAGTAGCATAAATTCTGTCCAAGCTACCCCTGCAATGCAAAGGGGCCCCCCACACCGCCCCTGCTCCAGGACTGGCAGCTGTTACCTTCAGGGCTGAAGTCTCATAAGAGCCGCACCACAAGACTTTGGCTCAGGAGGTAACAGTCACTGGGCTTGGCGCAGAGGTAGCATGCCAAATTAAGTTTGCCCTGCGCAGGAATTGGGTGGGAGCATCATGAGGGGGGTAACGACAGTAGGGGACTCTCAGCAAAATCTTGCTTATGGGGCCCCTCATTAGAACTTGCACCACTGATGATAGTTTTTAGAATTTACATTCATTATTGTTATGTCTTGCACAGTACTGTTTCTATTTCTCTTTCGACATGTCTCCTTGGAAGTGATATTGTTGCTGTCATGGGATGGAGGGGGGGGGGGGCAAGGAATGACGACTCCTCTTCCCTTCTACACACCTTGTTGCTCAAACATGAAATTATGGCATCCCTTCATTTCCCCTCCCCCCCCCATACACACACTTTTGATAAGTCCCAGATTTGCCTGCAAAAAATCTGGTAAGCCTCATATCAGTGGAAGTATTCAGAGGAGCTGCCACTGAGTATCAGGGCTGAGTGGCACTAACCAGGAACATGTTGGCACTTACCCAGTTAATGCGATTCTCAGTTGGCTTTGGGCTGCATGAAAAGCAGGCCTAAGTTCTCTAGACAAGGACTACTGAAAATTGTGCTAGTCAGATGTTGTTCCTTACCTAGTTAGCACTGATACCACCTCTGCTCTGCCCATGGACTTACCCTGCACTAACCAGATAATGCCAGAGCAGTCTGTGGAGATATTGGCCCAAAGGAAAACTTGTTCAGACCTGACTTCACACTTAATCAAGCACCTGATTCTCCTTAGCCAATTAACTGTACTAAGTAGACTAATTGTGGATTAGCCTTTTTGAGTCTACTTTGTATCTTTATATCAATAAAAACAGAATTGCTTAATTTATGCCCCCTTTTTATTGCATAGGGCTGGTTTCAATTAAATAAGGGTATCATGGTAAGAACTTGTAATTCTCATTATCACACATGGAGTTCACACACCTTTTCATAGCATTGCATATACAGGGTGGCCCCAAAAAAGTAAGAACAGCTCATAAATTAAAAGCTTAAATAGTTTACTTATTTACCTTTTTTAGCTATATAACATCTTTATTTCGACAATTTCCGGTCACCATCTTTTTTTTTAAATTTGTCAATCGTCTACATCTGTCTTTTTGAATTTTTAAATAAAACTTATATGCTACGAGATGTTCTCACTTTTTGGGCCACCCTGTATATATTTTCAAGTTTCCTCAACTTCTTGTTTAAGAAGAATTTGAAATTGTGTCAGATATTTTTTTTCTTGAAAATCATGTTTTGTCTTACAGGTTTACACGCAGGATCCATTATTTTCAAAGCAGATTTAGATTCTCTTGCAGACCTTCTGGAGCAGAAAAAAATATTTTCACAGATTTCTGTATGATTCAATTCTAGGCCTAGGGGTGCAGAGCTCTCCAAGTCCATGGAGAGATCACCAATGTAAAATTGAAGAAGGCGGGCCTTAGACTGCATCCTTATCTCGTACCACTTTGTCTAATGCTGTTTGTATGTTCCTAGTTTTCACCTTACAGCTAATGCGCAAATGTTTAAATTTAATTATATCACAAAAGATCCCCCCCCCCAAGTCCAGTTTACGGTAATCTATGACCACAGTCAGGGTGTCAGAATCAAAGATTTTGTAAAGTCAGTAAAGCTTAGAAATATTGTCCCTGGGTGTCCTTTTACATGGTTATTAATATGGTCAGTGGTTTGGTAATGTGGGAGGAATTCAGTCTAATAGAAGGCACACTTTGCTTTTCTGTATTGTCATAGGATTGTCTAGTGTTTGATGTTTTTGATTATGCTTTCCAGCAGATTAATTTCTTTTGAGTGTGTGTTCATCTTGTGTGAGAACTTCAGATTTGATTTCTGTAGAAATACTGTAAGTGCTGTCCAAATTCTACTATTTTAGATTGCAGATTTTGGTTTTGTTTCGTGTTTGCACCTTCTGGGATATGTGAGACTTAAGTTAAGAGTTAGATTTGCTAATTTATTTATTTGTGTGTGTGGTTTTTTTATTTTTATGTATGTTAACGATTTAATGCACATTATTTAACACAAGCATCATTGTAAAAAAGGGACCTGTTTACTAGCTATTGTATAATTAATTTTAATGCCCTTAAGGCTCCTATACCCTCTGAGGTAAGGAACTACCTATCGCATTAATTCCCACACTTACATTTCTTTTAACTTTTTATTTAAGCAGACAGGTAACACAATACAGTATTGTAAACATTATTTAAATGCAAATTTAGCATCCACTTTGTACAATGCACCCCCTTGTACATCTTACAGTTCAGCATTAGTCAACAAGCAGTGCCTCGATTCATACCCAGTGATCGATGCCTCTGCCTATATTTAACCCAGATCTTAACATATAAGTCAATTTTCTCCTACAAAGAAGAAGATAACTTTATAATTTAAGCAATCCAAAATCATGGCTATTTCAGAGAGTAATCCTAGGAATCTTTCCAAAACATTCCACGGTGTAATGGGCAGCGTACACCATATGACTCGCCAGCACATGCACCCCACCAGTAAGTACTGCATCCCTCCAATATCCCAACAAATAAATCAAAGGTGTGAGTACCACGTCCTTGCCCAAGAGCACCCTAGATCTTCCTGCCAAACAGCCTCCAGAACCACACCGCTTTAAGTCAGGCCACCACAGATAAAAATGATTCACAGAAGTCCACATTTGCTCCAGCATGCAGATGATGTGACATCTACAACACTCACTAAAATGGGAACTCTATATGTGCGATGTATTAACCAGATCATTCTGAGGTCCATTTGCTAGATGGCAATCTGTAAAGAAAGTACAGTAAGATATTTTAAGATTCTTGGCCAAAGGGAGAACACTCTTGGGGAAATTAAAGAGTCATGGGAAAGGAGGCAGTGTACTATTGTGGATTAGGGAATGGTTAAAAGACAGAAAACAGAAAGTAGGGCTAAATGGACAATTTTCTCAATGGAGAAAGGTGTATAGTGGAGTACCTCAGGGATCTGTTCTATGCCCGCTGCTTTTTAACATATTTATAAAATGACCTGGAAATGGGAATAGTGAGTGAGATGATCAAATTTGCAGATGATACAAAGTTATCCAAAGTTGTTAAAACATAAGTGGATTGTGAAAAATTGCAAAAGGATCTTGAAAAATGTGGGAGAAAGCCTTTGGGAGATGCCACCGTGCTTGTGCGGTCCCCTTCCTGCCCAAGGGTGCCATCTTACTCAGTCAGATGGCATAGCTAAAAGACGGCAAAAACAAAAGATGGTAAAGGAGCAACTCCAAGGGGAGGAGGGAGGGTTGTGAGGACTGATTCCTGCTGTCCCCGGAGAACACCTGTTACAGGTGAGTATCTGCACTTTCTCCAGGAACAAGCAGGAAGTCAGTTCTCACATATGGGACTCCCCAGCTACAGGCTACCGAAAACCCATAGCAAAAACAGGACTCCCGCGAGGGGAACCACAAGCAGCAGCAATTTTGGTCCGTGCACACAGACCACAGTAGGACCCCTGTGTTCACTGAAACTAGTACTCCGGTAGCCTGAACACAGAAGGGTCAGAAGGTAGAAGTTGCCTAAACCCAAAAAAGGTTACGGAGCACAGCCTGGCTGAAGGTACTGTCCCATCGGGACTCTCTCTCCAGGCAGTAGTGAGCTGTGAAAGTATGGACTTAAGACCAGGTGGCGGCCCGGCAGATGCCCACCATCGGGACAGAGCACAAGTTTGCCACAGAAGCTGCCATGGCCCAGACATGGTGTGCCGTGACACGGCCTTCCAGTGGAAGCCTCGCCTGCCCATAAACAAAGGCGATACAGTCTGCCACCCAAGTGGACAGCGTACGCTTGGTCACTGCCTCCCCCAGCCTACTGTGGTCATAGGAGATGAAAAGCTGAGCAGCTTTGCGGTTGCCTTGGGTGCATTGGATGTAGAAGAATAAGGCCCTCTTACAGTCCAATGAGTGAAGGACTGTCTCCGCCTGTCTGGAGTGAGGTCTTGGGAAGAAGGTAGGAAGCATCACTTCCTGATTAAGGTGGAAGGGCGACACTACCTTCGGCAGGAATTTGGGGTGTGCGCGAAGCACCACCCTGTACTTGTAGAACCTGGTATAGGGCACCTCTGCCACGAGGGCCTGGAGCTCGCTAACTCTGTGAGTGGAGGTAACCGCAACCAGGAGAACCACCTTCCAAGAGCAGTAGCGAAGGTGGCAGGTAGCCAGAGGCTTTAAGGGCGGGTGAGTGAGCTGCCACAACACCATGTTAAGGTCCCATTTAGTGCCGGAGGGAAAACCGCAGGTTTTGACAGGAGCAAGCCCTGAAGGAAGTGAGTCACCATCCACTGGGCGATGGTGCGCCACCAGGGCACAAAGGTGCACTCGGACCGAGTTAGACTGGAGCCCGGATTGGGAGAGATGGAAAAAGTACTGCAATACCAAAGCCACCGGGCAGGAGAAGGGATAAGCCCCATGATCGGCACACCAAACAGAGAACGTGCGCCATTTGAGGGCATACGCCTTCCTAATAGAGGCCATGCGAGAGGCCAGCTGAATGTCTTCAACCTCGACTGGAAGGCTGAGGGGGGCAAGTCACTCTCTCAGCAGCCACGCTGTCAACAAGAGCGACCCTAGGTTGGGATGTAGAAAAGAGCCCCCCTCCTGAGATAGGAGTCCCTGGGCAGTGCCCAAGGGGATGGGGGCCTCCACTGCCAACTACAGCAACAGCAGGAACCATGGCTTCCTGGGCCACCTGGGAGCTATCAAGATATGTGAGGCCCTGTCACGGAGGGCTCTGAACAAGGTCTTGGCGATCAGTGGCATCAGAGGGAAGGCGTACATGAGGCCTTCCGACCACGAGACTAGAATTGCATCCGCTGCCACCCTGGAGGGGTGGGCCTGCTGGGAACAGAAGTGGGGCAACTGAAAGTTGTCCGGACTGGCAAACAAGTCCATCACAGGTTTTCCCCAAAGCCGGAAAAATCGACTGGCTATCCTGGGGTCCAGATGGAGAACCCTGCTGAGTCTGTGGGCCAGCAGGTTGTCCTGGCCTGGCAGGTACACTGCCCTCAGGAGGATACCCTGTTGGATCGTGTATGAACAGAGACCCAGTGCCTCCTGGCAAAGGACACAGGACTCTGTGCACCACTTGTTTGTTCACAATGGTTGTCAGTCTGGACTAAGATTGGATGGTGGTACAGGTGGTGACAGAAAACTCTCAGAGCAAGATGTATCACTTGGAGCTCCAGGAGGTTGATCAGTTGGGTGCTCTCGTCCAGCGACCAGGTGCCCTGGGTGTGGAGGGTTCCGCAGTGGGCTCCCCAACTTAGCAGGGAGGCATCTGTGGTGAGGACCCTCGAGAGGCTGGTAGTCTGGAAAGGCATACCCAGTTCTAGATGTTGGGGCGACTGCCACCAGACCAGGGAATCTGCCAACTGGCAGGTCACCGCAACCCTGTCCCCGAGGTGGCCTGTGGCCGGAGACCACTGGTCCTGGAGACACCTCTGCGTCGCCCTTATATGGAGGTGAGCTTCTGGGGTGACGTGGACTGTGGAGGCCATGTGCTTGAGGAGACGCAGGTGGTGCCGGGCAGGCACCAAGAGACGGTGTTGTACATCTCGAGCCAGAGATCTGAGATGATCTGCCCGGTCCTTGGACAGGAAGGCCTTGGCCTGAAGGGTTTCGAGCTTTTCCCCAATGAACTCCAGGCATTGTGCCGGGAGGAGGTGAGACTTGGGGTAATTTATGATGAAGCCCAAGTATTGCAGAACCTGGATGGTGCGTGCAGTGGCCTGCTGTGCCTCCCCTTATGAGCCAGTCGTCCAGGTAGGAAAACACAAAGACCCCTTGGAGCCTGAGGAAGGCAGCCATGACTGCCAGGCATTTCGTGAAGACCCTCGGGGCAGAGGCTAGGCCAAAGGGAAGCACCCAGTATTGAAAGTGTTTGCCCCCTACCACAAACCGCAGGTACTGCCTGTGGTTGGGGTGGATAAAGATGTGGGTATAAGCATCCTTGAGGTCTAAGGAGCATAGCCAATCTCCCTGCTGGAGGTATGGCAGCAATGTTCCAAGGGAGAGCATCTTGAACTTCTCCCTCACCAGGAATTTGTTGAGATTGCGCAAGTCGAGGGTGGGCCTTAGGCCCCCTGTCCTCTTTGGGATGAGGAAGTATCTGGAGTAGAACCCTTTGCCCTTGAGGTGGTGGGGCACCGGTTCCACCGCTTTGTCCTCAAAGATCTGCCAACTCCTTCAGGAGAAGGTCCTGGTGGAGAGGAGGCCTGAGGGGCTCTCCTGGGAAATAAGGGGGCGGATCCTGAGTCAGATGGAGGAGATAACTCTCCTAGACTACCCTCAGAGCCCAGGAATTGGTGGTGATGGACACCCACCTCTGAGCATAGAGGGCCAGACGTCCCCCTGTGGACTGCTGATCTCCTTGGGGTAGAGGCGCTATGCTGAAGGAGTCAAAAGCTCTCCCCTGGCTGGGTCGGAGCTAGTGCCTGGGGTTTTGGAGCCTTCTGCTTATGCAGGCCATGTCCATGTCCCTTGGCCTGCTGACCCTGTTGGGGAGCTGGGGAGGCCTGATAGGGTGGGTAGTTTCGGTAAGCAGCTCCCTTCCTCGGGTAAAAGGGCTTTTCACCAGAGCCCTTCCATTGGGGAGGGGCAGTGGTCTTCTTGGAGAGCCTGGTCCTCATCATGAACTTGGTCTCCAGCTCAGCAGCTTTGTCGGTCATGGGTTTGCCAAGAGGTTCTCCCCTTGGCATGGGACGTCGACTAATTTGTCCTGAACCCACTGTTCGAAGTCGGACGACTGAAGCCAAGCCTGGCGGCATGCACTGATGCCTGCCGCGGCTACCTGGGCCGCAGACTCAAACCAGTCATAGGCTGCTCGAGACATAAATTTGGAGCACTCACGAATGGCCTTGGACAAGCCCCTGAATTGCTGCAAAGGTTCCTTGGAGAGACCAGCCGAGAACCCGGCGAGTTCGTTCACCAAGCCTCTCAAGTACATGCCCATGGACAGCTGGTAGGCCTGAACCTGGCAGTTAAGCATCGAATCCTGGTAGCACTTCCTGCCGAGAGCATCCAAGGTGCGGGCCTCCCTGCCAGGGGGCACCGAGGAGTGCATCTTCTGGCTTTTCAGCTGACGCATGGCCAATTCCACCACCATGGAATTGTGTGTGGCAGTTATGACTGCTGGAAGCCCGGGTTCTGGAGGACCAGATACATCGAGTCAAGCCGTTTTGCTCACCACCAGCACCGACACCAGTGTCTCCCACATGCAGAGCATGAACCATTCCAGGATGGGAGGAATGGGCACCGTGAGCGATTTCTGAAGAGGGGCCTCATACTGGAGGGATCTCCAGCTCATCCGCTCGAGGGTCCTCCGACGACTCAGTCGGGAATGCCAGGGCCTTGGACATGTCCTTGACAAATTCCAAGAAGCCCATGTCCTCGGGTGGGGACCAGCTCTGAGGTTCTGAGACTGGGGAATTGGAAGGGACGTCATGGTGGCGACAGGTAGCAGGAGACTCCTCATCCTCCTCCCATTTGGAATACTCTGAGGATGACTCATAGGCAGGCTGCTCCATGAGCTTCGAGGCCCCCAAAGCCCTGCGGACGACACCCGGTAGACTGTCCGGGGATGACTGAGCTCCCGTCGAACTGGATGCCGTGCATGACCTTGGCCAAGGATCGACTCGAGGTTGCAAGACGTGGAGGATCGGCTTGGCCTCTGGGGACTTCTTGGATGTTGAATGCCCGGTGGTCGGGCGGATTTGCCGGACATGCCAGACAACAGCACCCGCTGCTGGCCAATGAAGGTAAACAAACTGCGCTCCAGGGCTGCCATTCTGGAGGCCAGAAGGTTCCGCAGCCTTCAGCATGAGCCCCGAGGAACTTGTAGCTGATGCCGGCTCCCCCAAAGGGGAATCCTTGACAAGGATAGTGTCTGGAGACCGAGGCCAGTCCGTGACCGGATTCTTCTGGGGGACCTTGGCATGTCTCTCCTTTTCCAACGCCTTTGAAGAGCACCTCAGACTGCGGGGCTGGGCCTGAGATGTTCCCGGCTGGTTGGAACCATCCAAGGACACTGCCTTTGAGGGCTTCTTCTTCCTGTGTTCTCTAGATGGGGACCTCCTCTCCGAGGACCCACGACGATGCTCGGGTTCAGAAAGCTACTCCTGAGAGGTCGGGGGCTCAGACGAGGCCCTGGCCTTCGGGAGCATCGGGGCTTCAGGAAAGAACCTATTGTGCTACTGCTGGGCGGCTCTTCAGGGCCTTGCTGGACATGTGTTTGCAGAGACTGCAGGCCGCCTGGTCGTGATCTGGCCCGAGGCAACAGAGGCAGCAGTCATGTGTGTCGGTTAAGGACATTATTTTAGAGCACCGATCACACTTTTTAAAGCCACTGGTAGCCATGGGAGAAAAAAGTACCCCTGCAAGGTCGAAGACTCTCTGGGCTTCCAGCGGGGAAAAAGGGCGCAAAGGCGCCTGAAAATAAAAAGAATGAAGACTATAAAAATGAACCGAACTCGACGCCAAGGCACCAAGGACAGTAGGCAGGAAGAGTACCGGTGCAAGACTGGAATCGAATTGGAAACTCAGGTACAAAAAAAAAATCAACTTTTTCCGGGAGAAAGTCAAACGGCGTCTGAAGGGCTCCACGGAAAAAAGGAGTCTGAGCAAGATAGCGCTCTTGGGTGGGAAGGGGACCGCACACGCGCAGTAGTATCTCCCAAAGGCTTTCTTTGAAAGCTGGGGGGATGCTTCCACGAGGGCTTCGTCGGTGTCGACGTCACCCATATGTGAGGACTTACTTCCTGTTTGTTCCCGGAGAATACATTGAAACCTTTTGCTCAGTGTGCAGCCGCAGACAAGAAAGCAAACAGAATGCTAGGAATCATAAGGGAGGGAATGGAGAATAAAATCAAAGATATTATAATGCCTCTATATCGCTCCATGGTGTGACTGTATCTTGAATATTGTGTGCAATCCTGGTCATCATATCTTAAAAGGGATATAGCAGAATTAGAAAAGATACAGGAAAGAATGAACAAAGTGGTAAATGAGGTGGAAGGATAAGCTTACAAAGAATTTAAAAGGTTAGGGCTTTTCAACTTGGAAAAGAGATGGCTGAAGGGAGATATGATAGAGGTCTATAAAATAATAAATGCCTTGGAATCATTTTTTACTCCTTCAAAAAGTAGAAGGACCAGGAGACACACAACGAAGCTACAATGTAGCACATTTAAGACTGAGCAAATATTTTTTCACTCAATGAGAAATCAAACTCTGGAATTCAATACCAGAGAATGTAGTAAAACTGTTAGTGTAACTGGATTTAAGAAAGGTTTGGATGAGTTCCTGGAGGAAAAAGCCATAAACCATTATTAGAGAGCACTGAGAAAATCCACTGCTTACCCTTGGGACAAGCATTATAGAATCTGTATATCGTTTGGGAATCTGACAAGTACTTGTAACCTGGATTGGACACTTTTGGAAACAGAATACTGGGCTCAATGGACCCTTGGTCTGATCCAGTATGGCATATTTTATGTACTTAAGCTAGAAAGACCAAATGTGTCACTTATAAGAACTGGAAAATATCTATATTTCCGTACTTAAGTGTACAGATTGTTAGAAAGTGGAAAGCCCAGGTGGGGTATCATACCAGCATATATGGTTCCCTACCAGACTGATGGAAAATGATTTCTTATATTCCCCAGAGGTCAAACTGTAGCAACACTGGTGCCAATCAATTATTAAAGTAGCCTCTCAAATAGTGGAGAGGGGAACACTCGCCCTCTGCAATTGGATCTGGTGGGGCTTCAAAAGGGAGACCCAGAGTGAGCAAGGGGTCCCAGAGGAGGCTCAGAATTCAGTGGCGGTGGCTAGCAGATCTGTTGATACCGATATGGAGGTGTCTGAAGAAGGGGCATGGAAAGGCAACAACAATGAAGATAAAAAGCCCGAGAGGCTGTGACACAGGTGTAGAGATGGTCTTAAATACAGAGAAGGGTCTGATACCACAGAGAAGTTGCAACCCTATCATGTTACTTTATTATACTTTGTAATGTTTTTTTTTAGTCTGCCATGCTCTGGCGTAATGAAGGGTACTTTAAATCTGTTATTGGGGAGGGGTGTCAAATGAATACATATGAATATGCTTGAGAGGGATTTATACAATTTTACTGCATACAAACTTATTCAAAATAGTGTACAAAAAAACAGCACAATTACAGAAAAAACAGTCTCAGTTAAACATCCTCCCTAACCCACAGGAAACAAAAATGTCTTCAATATCTTCCAAATACAGACAAATTCTTCATTACCTGAAGTTTGTCCAGCAACCTATTCCAGTACTCAGGGACTGCCACTCTAAATGCCCTGGCATGCCGGACCAATCTTTGCATCTGAATAACACTGGATACCACTAGTAACCATCCCTGCAACAGGCATGGTTGGAGTAGGAAGGGATGCGAGGGGGAGAAACGTTTGTAACATGGAAGGTGGAGGCTTTTGAGGGAGTTAGGCATTGTGGCAGGAGGTGGGGGGAAGCAAGCGGGGACAGATATATGGATTTTGTGGGGGTGAGGGGGCAAAGAGGCTCTCTGGGGTAATGGCAGAGTGAGTTGCTTAGTCCTTATGTGGTGTCCTGGTGGAGGTGCTTGAGTGTGTGTTGCTGGAGAGGGGTGGGGTGGGGGAAGAGTTCTTGAATGAGTAGGGTGTATGTGTATGGATAATAAAGTTGGTGATTGTACAGGGGGTGATGGATGAGACAAGGTCTTAGATAGTGCTGGGGAGGAGTTTGCTGTCTTGGTAGATGTTGGTACCAATGACATAGGAAAATGTGGTAGGGAGGTTCTAGAGGCTAAATTTAGGCTTGTAGGTAGGAAGTTGAAATCCAGAACTTCCAGGGTAGCATTCTCCAAAATGCTTCCTGTTCCACATGCAGGACCCAAAAGGCAGGCAGAGCTCCGGAGTCTCAATGCGTGGATGAGAAGATGGTGCAAGGATGAGGGGTTTGGATTTGTTAGGAACTGGGGAACATTCTGGGGAAAGGAGGGGCTTTTCCGAAGGGATGGGCTTCACTTTAATCGGGATGGAACCAGGCTGCTGGCATTAACCTTTAAAAACAAGATAGAGCAGCTTTTAAACTTTTAAACTAGATAATAGGGGAGAGCTGACAGTCGCCCAAGAGCGCATGGTTCGGAACAATGTATCCTTGAAGGATACTACCAAAAGAATGAAGTTAGGGCATATCAGCAGAGAGGTTCCAATAAAGACAAAAGAAGCCCAAATGCCCTTGAATACGGAGCAGACAGAGCTTAAAGATTCCAAATTACCCCTGTCTACCGATAGCCAGATCAATATGAATAAAATATAGTCTCTAAAATGCTTGTATGCAAATGCTAGAAGTCTAAAAAATAAGATGGGAGAATTAGAATATATAGCACTAAATGAGAGGTTAGATATGATTGGTATCTCAGAGACCATGGTGGGAGGACGACAACCACTGGGACACTGCGATACCTGGGTACAAGCTATATCACAATGATAGAACTGATCAAATTGGTGGAGGGATTGTGCTCTATGTTAGAGAGGGCATTGAGTCACAAAGGATTAAAGTTTTGCAGGAAACAAAGTTTGCTGTAGAATCTCTATGGATTGAAATTTGATGTAGAAAAGGGGAAGGCGATGGCAATGGGGGTGTACTATAAACCGTCTGGCCAATATGAACAAATGGATGATGAAATGCTCAAAGAAATCAGGGAAGCTAACAAAAGTTACAGCATAGTAATAATAATGGGTGATTTCAATTATCCCGGTATTGACTGGGTCAGTGTCACGGCAGAACATGCTAGGGTGATAAAGTTTCTAGATGAAATATATGATTGCTTCTTGGAGCAGCTGGTTCATGAACCAACCAGAGAGGAAACCATTTTGGACCTAGACCTTAATGGAACACCAGATCTGGTACAAGAGATAAGGGTCTTGAGGCCACTAGGCAATAGTGATCATAACATGATCGCGTTTGATTTAATTAATGGAAGAGGGATGATAAACAGTAGTACTGTGGATTTCCTTAACTTTCAAAAGGGAGACTATGATAAAATGAGGAAAATAGTTAAAAAAAAGGGTGAGCAATTGCAAAGGTTACAGACTTACATCAAGCTTGGGTGTTTAAAAATACTGTCTTGGAAATCCCAGACCAGGTTTAGACAAGTTCCTGGAGGAACGGTCCATAAACCATTATTAAAAGGGACCTGGGATATCACTGCTTGACCCAATACAAGCATTGTGGAACCTGTGTAATTTGGGGAAACTGCTAGGTACTTATGACCTAGATTGGCCACTGTTGGAAACAGGATCCTGGGCTTGATGGACCTTGGTCTGACCCAGTATGGCATATCTTATGTTCTTATGACTATATTGATATGGTACTCAGTACTGCAACATTTAATTTGGGGGGGGGGGGGGAATAGTCCCATAAAACATAAGAGGGTGCTTATTATGCATTTCATTTGGAAAAAAAACTCTGCATGCTCTGAGGTATGCTGTGAAGTAGCAATGAGAAAATAAGTCAAATATTTAAAATGTGATTATTTACTCATTGCTATTTCACAGCAAACCTTTACTTTCTCAGAGCATGCAGAGGTTCTTTCCAAATGAAATGCATAAGCAGCCACATTTATCAATGCTACTCCGCACTGGTGCAGCTAATTTCTTTAGTTGAATGCAGATAAGTGCGAAGTAGCATTGATAAATGTGGCTTATTATGCATTTCATTTGGAAAGAACCTCTTTGCATACTCTGAGGTTTGTTGTGAAGTATCAATGAGAAAATAATAAAAATAATATTTAAAAATTATTAACATTTATTGAAGTGCTTCAAGATTTGGCATATGGGGAGTTTTTCAGGACCCATGATGGTGAAGTCTGTACACCCAAGGCTTGGTAAGTTCTGCCTTGTCTTTGTACTGTAGGCAGCATCCTTGGTAAGCAGTTTTGCTATTTTTGAGTTACTGAGATCCTTTTCTCCCTTAATAAGTGGAATGATCGGATAGACATTAATAGGATTTCACATCCATTTACCCTTGATATTGTCATAGTCGAATGATGTTTTCATTTTTTTGATCTGGGATCTTGCTTCATTCAATCAGTTGCATTTTTGTTTCTGTGATTTGCAGAAAATGAGGAGTGGCAATATTGGTGAACAAGAGAGTTGCAATAGTAATCGATGCGCTCAATGAGTCATAAGGGGATTTTTCAAGAGGGCAGTTGTATTTTGAAACTAAGGCTAAAGGGCTGTCAGTGGTAGAGGAATATGAATTGTGTATTTGCTCACCCTTCTCATCTCTCCCTTCCTGCTGGCATTGTTTTGATTTCTTGCCAATGGGCCTGCAATTGTCTCTAAAGTGTACATCTGGCTAGCTCTTCTCCTACTAGCAGAGTCTGGGAGATACAAGATAGTTCATCCCTGCAATTGAAAGGGTGGGGGGGGGGGGGGGAGGACCTCGCTCCACAGGGTTTACAGACTATTCCCCAAGCCCAATCCACTGACCAAAGTATGGGGACCCTTGACCAACGTAGTTGGAAGTATAACTCATTTTATACTCATCCAAAATTAATACTAAGAAAATCAGCTCTATCAAATGTGCTGCATATCAGTTTTAATAGTAATTTAACAATTAAAACAATTTTTAAGATCATAAGCACTATTATTTTTGCTGCTTTTGCTTTTACGCATTCTGGAAGCCGCTGTAAAAGCATAGCAGGGTCATTCTCCATGGATAAGTAGCAGAGATGTAAGCACACATGCTGTTGACATCCTCCAGTAAACAGCCAGTGTGCTGTTCCTTCTTCTAGCCAATGCTGCCAGATGATTTGAAATTTTCCAGCCCAGTACTTACAAAACTAGCCCAAAAGAGCAACCCTTTCTGGACCAAACTGGCTGATCTGGCAGTCTATCAAATGTAATTGCCCCCCGGCCATCCCTTCCCTGACTGGCTGGAGTCTGGCAGTCGAACACTGTAACTGATCTATGAGATGCAGCCAACGGTTTTTACTCTCTTGGAACCAGGACTTTACCATTTTTATTTTTTTGCTCAATTTTCCAGAGTTTTGTCATCCAAAGTGGCATTGTGCAGTAGCCCAAAAACCTGCAATCTGCAAATTTTTCCCATGACCCAGACAAAGGTGTCACTCAATTGAGTGGGAAAACCGTGGAAATGACAACACCGCCTCTAGCCAAGGGTTCTGATTTGGTGGTGAGTCCCCCCACCCCCCATATTTTATTTTTTTTAGCTTGTACAGTAAGGTCAGAGGAAGGCAGCCAAAATGATATGGGACCTGCGTCAGAAGGTATATGTGAAAAGACTGAAGACCTAAATATATATACTCTAGAGAGGAGAGACAGATGGGATATGATACAGACCTTTAAATACTTAAAAGGTATTAACGAGCAAACAAACCTTATTTAAAGACAGGGAAGCTATAGAACCAGAGGACATGAAATGAAGATGCAAGGAGGTAAACTTAAAAGCAACATCAAGATTGGGGGTGGTGTAAGCTCCAGGGGGTGGTAATCCACTTGCCCGAGTGGGTGTGCAAGTGTGCTGTTGAGATGTGTATGGGGGACTGATTCAAAGGCATGGCTGGTTGGCCTGTTGGGAAAGGGGGGGGGGGGGGGATATTCAAAGTTATTAAAATTACAACTAAACAATTGTTATTGCTAACTAGATCTTCATACCTCAGTGCTCTGGGAATAGCATGGTTTGCTGTGTTTTGACAGGGGGCCTCCTGTATTTTTCTCTGGACTACACCCAAGAGACTTTAAACTGATGGGGGGGGGGGGGGGGGTTCAATTGGCTTATTGTAGGACACTTGTAGGGTTTCGGTCTTTGTTCTGTATCTTCCCTGTTGTTTTTGGTTTTCATATTGGCTTTGTGTGAATTTCTCCGTTTATCTTAATAAATAGTTTAAACATAAAAGCAATTATCAGGAAATACTTTTTTTTCACAAAGTATAGTGGATGCCCTCACCCCCCCCCCTCAAAAAGAGGTAGCGAGAGCAAAAACAGCAACTGAATTAAAAAAGGCAAATCACTACCTAGCAAGACGATGGAATCAAAGCAAATAAATAACTTCATAGAGAGGGATAACCTACCTGGAGCAGCAGGTTCAACCCGTAAGCACAGGCGGGGGGGGGGGGGGGGGGCAGCCACGGAGTAGCAGGTGCAGCTCTACAACTCTAAGCACCTTGTTGGGCAGACTGTACTGGTCTTTGTCTGCCGTCATTTGCAATGTTACTTTGTTAAACATTTCTCTAGCCTGCAACTTCAAAGAGAAAGGAAGGTAGTATATTTTCTTTGAAGCCACTGCACTGCTAAGGGGCGAGTGTTCTTAATTAACTTGTCTAAGAGTCAGGTTGCTGAGCATTGTATAAAAGTCTACACTACCTTGCAAGCATTTCAGGTAATTCTGGGACTTTGGCTACAAATTTTCTGCCTAAAAGGTATTTAAAAAGGGGGTTATTTTTGTTAGATTGTAGCGGCAGAGCGCAAACAATCCAATAATACCAGGAGTCTGTTCAGAAGGTCCAAATCATTTATTGTGCACAAGACTCAAGCAGAATCACATTCAAAATGGCTGAGCAATGGTTTCTAGCAAAACAACAACTTTTATACCTTTCTTCTCCATTCTGTACATAGGCAAACTTTTCATTGGTCCCAGTAACCCCTTCTATCCCATCTATTGGTCCCGGTACCATTACGTAGTCATCCAATGAGGACCTTGGTCTGGGCTCAGCACCTGGTTGCCCCCCTTACAGTCCCCATTACAATGGACAGTTCTTAGACTCTTGATACAATTCTCCTCCAAGGTCACTAGCTGACTAGAACATGTGGGAAAGCAGGGCACTGTAACCCTTCTCTCAGCAGAATTAATTAGTTCACAGAAGCTTTCACACTCTTATCAGTACCAATTAAAGCTTGTTTTTCTATCTTTTCTAAGTTTCGATTCTGCTTAGCTATGCTTGGTTATGCTTAGTTAAGTTTCGATTCTATGGAGGCAGCATTCAGGGGGGTTTTCATTCCTCTGGGCCTAACCACAGGCTTCATTTACAGGTCAAGCTGCTTAGACCTGTCTGTTTAGTTCAAGCAGCATGGATCATAGGCCTTCGCCTACCACATTCCCCCTTTGATTATTCTCACCCGCAAGTGAGAAAGGGTGAGAATCAAATCACATAATACTAGGTAAAGGTATCACTCTGTGGTATAGGGTAGTAGTTTCACATAGCTAGTATCTTTGTAGCTGCCTTGCGCTCTACAGTGTTATTAATAACGGAAGTTATCATTCGCAAGCAAAGTGGCAAGAAACAAGGGAGCAACAAGCAGATAGTCAGAGTCCATAGTTTGGCAAGAGTGAGAAAAAGAACTAAAGGAGTAGAAGGTTCAGGAGCATTTATGCCGGACCACCAAGATGTCTTCTTTGTTGTGCTGTTGGAAAACTTCTGATTTAGACAGTCCAGCTGTCCAATCTTCATAGCAAATTGTGGTCCGGTGCGAACAAAACACAAACTGTCAACAATGGGGTGGGCCAATACCCACTCACCAGTAGTATTATGTAAATCAGTCTGATTGTAGGGGATGGAATAATTCAGTTCTTGAGCCTCCCAAGGCCACTGATCTCCCATCTTGGTTCCTCCACAAAGAAACAGTCATAAATGTGGAGACTAGATGCTACTGCTTCGGCAAGTTCAAGAAACAAGTTCTGGGAGGCATGAGGAACCTTCAGCCCAGTTCGCGTGGTACTTATACAGGCTGCACAGGGAGGTAAAGCAAAAGTCATTTCAAAGCACCCCAAGGCTGCTGCCGAAATAAAGCAATAATAAGAATTCATAATGGGCATAGTCTCTGGAAAATTGGTGGAACTGTCGGCATCCACAACAGATAACAGATGTAGAGTTGATTGTAGATCCTTGAGCTTCTGCCGTACGTAGACCTACCAGCTTTGTGGCAGGAGTAGGGCTGTAGATTCCAAAGTATCACTGTCCTCTGGGATGTCTCAGGTTCTTAAAATATCATAGTACAGTCTCTCAGGCTATTATTGCCTCCTTAGAGCAGTTCACTTTTTAGGAGATCAAAACAATTTTGTTCTCAGAGCATTTGAACATAGTCTCTTAGAAGACTCAATTTCTTAACACAACACAGTCTATTTCTGATGATTGCAGCTTTCTCCAGATGCGAGGCTTACCTTCAGATAAACGGACAGTCTTGAAATAGTGCAGTTTCCGAGGGACCAATAAGTCTTAGGTCCGTGGCTGTTGTCGTAGGATGAGGCGCAATTGAGTCTCAGGATGCTGTACAGTAGTCCAGTGATCAGGTTCAGAAACAGTTGCTGGCTTTACTCGACTATGATGGATCCAAAGTTCGAATTCTGTGACTTTTACTGCAGTTGGAATTGACAGGATGACAACATAGGGTCCCTTCCAATGCAGGGCTAACGGTATCCTTCTCCACTCTGTGATCCACACCGAGACTCCAGGCTTGAAAGGATGCAGGGGTTCAGGCAAATTGATGGGTAATCGATTGTATACCCAGGTATGAAGACTCTGCAAAACAGAACTTAAAACCAATAGTTCATGCCTAATAATTTCAGATCCTGTCTCACATCTCCTTTTATTCCCTATAAATAGGCTACAGATTCTCAGAATCTCAAAAAGGGGGAACTCCTAAAGACTTAACAGGGGCTAAGTATATCCTAGGAAGGGCTATAGGAAGAACCTGGGGCCACTTCAGGTAAACCTCTTGGCAAAGTTTGGACAACTGAGATTTCAAGGTTATATTCATACATTCTACTTTTCCTAGAGTTTTGAAAGCTGTAGGTAGTATGCACCTGATAATGTCAATATCTTGGGGCCATACTTAATGGACTTGCTTCCTAAGGTTATCCACCCTCATTATTTGTACAGGGTCCCATGTGCATGCAAGGTTGTAAGGGCATACTTAGAATCTGGGTACACATTTAGACAGAGCTCTTTTCCTATTGTTAGTGCTCTAGTGAGGGCTATCAGTTCAGCTTTCTGTGGTCAAGTTTCTGGGGCCAGGGCTGAGGACTCAACTACCAAATCAGGGGTCACTACTGCATATCTAGCACAACAATGTCCATTGATGATGAAACTGCCTTCAGCCACAAAGAAAGTCTGTTCAGGGTTCTCCAGAGGGACATCAGTCAAATCCAGGCGGCTTGAGAATACAGTGTCCATAATTTCTAAACAGTCATGATCAGGGGATCAAGACCAACTGGTAACAACATAGAAGGATTCAAAGCTTGACTGACCTTCAGTTGTATCTGGGGGTTTTCACGCAACATACTCTGATACTTCAACATTCGTAGATTTGTTAGCTAGTAGTTTCCTTTGTATTTCATATTGGTTAGAACAGAGTGTGGTACAGTAACTGGAAGATTCTGTCTCAAAGTGATCTTGTTAGTTTTGCTCACTAGGAGGGCTGTAGCTGTAACAGCTTCTCAAATAAGGTCCAAGAGATTGAGTCAATACTCCTAGAACATTTCCTTGTGACTCATGAACATAGAGACTGAAACGTTTTCTGGACATCTGGTAGACCCAGAATTGGTGACAACATCAGAATGGTTTTCAAAGATCAAAAGGCTGCATCCTGTTCAAGTCCCCATTCCAATGGAGACTTTTCCATTCCTTTGGTAGCTTGATACAATGGTTTTGCTAGCAGCGCAAAATTGGGGATCCATATACAATATACTCTGTGGCACCCAAGAAGGCTCTCACTTGCCTCCTGGTGGTTGGAGTAGGAATACTGCATACAGCTTCTTTGCGTTCTGGTAAGGGTCCCAGGCGTCGAATTCCATTGGACAACAGAAATCCTAGGTATTTAACTGGTTTGACATAATTGCGCCTTGGCTCTTGAGACTTTGTATCCAGCCTCATTAAAAAGGTGCAAGAGTTCACTGGTGGCCTGTAGACATTCACTTTCTGAGTTGGTGGTTATGAGCAAATTGTCCACATATTGAAGTAGAATTCTTTCTCCTGGAATTACTGGATAACTTGTCAAATCTTTTGCTAAGTGAGGCGAGTTCTTGAATCCTTGAGGTAATCTTGTCCAGGTGAGTTGGCCCCGCCTTCCTGTAGTGGGGTCTTGGGCTAAGCATATGCAGAAAAAGAAAAATCTTTTGAGTCCAGAATGGTGAAATGTGTGTAGCTTCAGCAGAGATCAGTCCCAAGAGAATATAAGGATTTTGGTACCACTGGGTGTATAGTTTCAGCTGCATCATTCATTCTTCTTAGATCCTGCACTGGGTGGTAATCACCTGTCCCAGGCTTCTTAACAGGAAGAAGGGGAGTGTTCCAAGGTGACTGACATTCCTTGAGAAGTCCATACTTCAGCAGTTTCATTAAATGACAGTGGATTCCTGCAATGGCTGGTCAGGGAAGAGGATACTGCTTCACATGCACTAGTTCCGCTTCTGGCTTGAGGGTGACGATGACAGGGGAGCCCTCTCCGGCTGCCACTTACTCTATAGCTGCTTCCCTTTCTTGCTAGAACACTGTGCTCGGTTTGATATTATTTTTTAAATCAAGTACTTCCTCCTCCCCCCTGGGGTGGAGTCAAGATACGGGCATTCACTTCTCTAATGTCCTTCTCTGCAATGGGCGCACTGACTCGCACCCAGTTTTTACTTCCTCTGCTCCTTCGATCAGGATAACCTCCTCCACATCATTCAACTAAAGTATTCTCTTCTCCATCTTTACACTTACTTTCTCTGTCACATTCAACAATTCACATACTTTCTGATCAACTTCCATTAACTATCATGCCCGCAAATCCATCCAGTTTCTGTAATTTCTGTTTTATATCTCTCTGGGACTGACTGACAAAAATGCAAATTCTCCTGGGCTGCTGGATCCATTGGGGCATATAGTGAGGGCTGCCTGCACTATTTGGATTCCACTTGGGGTTATCAAGACTGATGGGTTTGAATAATACTGTTCATTAGTTCAATTAAATCCTAAAGCTTTCAGTTCAGTAAATCAGTGGCAGAGGGAAAGGTACCTAAACAAGTCTGGTCAGCTGACTGGCTGGCAAACTACTTGGGAATATGCAGGGAGGAGTTCCCCCCCCCCCTGCCCTAGGCCCACACTGTTTCTCCTAGCAACGCTCTATCCGGGAGGGTTTTTTTTTTTCTACTTCTCTGCTGTGGGCACATTAGTTCACGCCTACCGGGGGGTGGCATCATCGGTGAACTGGGCCCCCTCCCCCTCCTTAAGCACTCTGAACGGAGCCGGGGCTTCTTAGGGAGCTGCTTTTTTATCATACTTGAAAAGAAACATTAAAAAAACCTTATTATTACTGTAAACATAGGGCAGGCAGAAAACATAAGCTTAGATTGAGCACAGACATCCATTATGCTTATTGCAACTTTTTTCCCAAACAGGGACAATTTAGATACAGTTCTTAAAATATAAAACTATTATTTTGCAACATGTTATAACATCTATTCTTATAGAGAGAACTATAGCTATCTGTTAAGTATAACTGGAATGAAATTACTTAGCATGGAAACTAACTGCCAGCCGTAGTCTGCATATCTCTGCAAAAGAAGTTATTATTTTATTTTTATTAAATCTTACAGTTCAGAAAGCAGATATTCAAGAGACATGAAATGGATACTTTTCCATAGCGTTGGTGGATATCTAGAATGCATATACACCCTCTTTTTTAACAATAAATATGTCTTCTATCAGGTGCTTGCCATAGTATATCAGGAAATAACGTCTTGAAATTTAAAAGACTTTCAAAAAAACAAAATACCCCCTTTTCCTCTGGACACGGACACACAAAATTCAAATACAGAAAAACAAATGAATTTATCTTGAATTGTAAAGGTCTTCATTAGTCACTAGTACAGAGTTTAACAATTCAAAGTAATTACCTTAAATCTTACAGTATGGGGAAGCATGCATTCAAATGACTTATACTTGTTCATAAAAAGGTTGGTGAATATCTGGAATGCAAACACTCCGCAAGATAAACTCTTCTCTTTTTTTTTTTAAACTTTCAGATTTCAAAGATAAAATCCTAACACAATTTCTTATTCACTCAGAATTTAAACCATTCATTCTCAGGTTGCAATCTGGTACACTTCCAACCCAGAATGCTGCACCATCCCCCAAGGTTCTTAACTTCTACTTTAAGGGTCAAAGGGAAAAACACTTTATTTGCTCTCTCTTGTCCGTGTCAGTTAGTTTTTGAAACGACAGATATACTTCAAAAACAAAAGAACTTGAGAGTCACTGTAGTTATCACAGCTGTAAAGTAATAACTAGAAAACTAATTATAAATTCATCTCCTATCACACTTTGATTGAATGAATCCTTTATTTTTAAACAAGCAAGAGACTTTTCAATCGGGAGCAGCTGTCTCATTTTTTTCCTCCTAGCAAGCTGTGTGAAAGCCACACCCCTTCGCTCACTGGAAACGAAATGAAACAACTTAGTTTCACAGGCACACAGAGACAGGCTAGCAAGAATAATTTAAATCAGTGTCAAGTCGTGATCTAATAATTACTTTGTAGGTCAAAGGAAAAAAACCCCCAAAAAACAGTTTGCTTAGTTTCTCTATCATTTCTGTTCGAACCATAAAACACAGGGCAAAGCTAAGCCCACAAATGTATGAATGATACCTAGCAGCCTATCTGACCAGAGTAAGTAATCTCACCCTGCACACTAAAACTGAACTAGACCCTTCACCTCCTGGATAGTTCTGAAAGGTAACAATAATATAACAGGAGCAGTTGACGTAAAAATACAGACAGAGCAGAGAATATAACTAAAAACAGTTTACGGAGCTCCGATGAGGTTAATACGACCTTCAAAACTAAAATTCTGACTAAATATTCCTATCGAATGGTATATAATACATGACCATAGTAGAATGAACATCACTATTAAAACAAAGTGAATAAAATCAGGTATAATTGTCCTAAAATAAGCTCCAATTAGCCCAGCAGCAGAACGTTGAAAACATGCCTTCATAGGGTTAAAAAGCACCTCTGCATGGACATGCCCCTTGTCAGTCTCACTCTGTGCTGTAGGAAGGCTGGATGAGTGAGACATGTTCTTGATTTTACAGTGACTCTAGGCGTTTACCCAACCGAATATAATCTTACATTATACTAGAAGGGAAACTCGTGGTTTCAACAAATACCAAAAAACAAAGACACACAGAACGACAAACATGCTAGCATTTCCCAAATAGCCCAATCCTGTCTTTTCTGACTAGGCTATACCAAAATTATACAAGTTATGCCGGCTTTTCCAAGTTATTCCAAGAAGACGGTGGGTTCACCCCGCGAATACACTATGCAAGGTTAATTGGACCGCCTTTGAGAGGTGATCATGCTCTCTTACCAAAATTCCAAGTTCCAAACTGCAGTTCTGACTCATCTGTCTAGACATTCAAAACACTATACTCACCGGATCTGGTCCCCGTTCCCAAGCAAGCGCATGAGTTGGACCTAGGACTCCCCTCACGGTTTCGAGGTGTTGGCTCCGACTGGGTCCAGCACCCGCCGAGGCCTGGCCCAGCTCCCTCCGATGCAACTGGACCGGTGGCACCTGGGAGCCGAGCCCACGTCGTAAGGGTACGAGCCCGGCAGGACCAAACCTATAGAGGCGGAAAGTCGTGGTATATCAGCTCGTATACCCTCTACTCACCATACGTTCCGGGCCAACGCACCAAGAATATGTAGCGGCAGAGCGCAAACAATCCAATAATACCAGGAGTCTGTTCAGAAGGTCCAAATCATTTATTGTGCACAAGACTCAAGCAGAATCACATTCAAAATGGCTGAGCAATGGTTTCTAGCAAAACAACAACTTTTATACCTTTCTTCTCTATTCTGTACATAGGCAAACTTTTCATTGGTCCCAGTAACCCCTTCTATCCCATCTATTGGTCCCGGTACCATTACGTAGTCATCCACTGAGGACCTTGGTCTGGGCTCAGCACCTGGTTGCCCCCCTTACAGTCCCCATTACAATGGACAGTTCTTAGACTCTTGATACAATTCTCCTCCAAGGTCACTAGCTGACTAGAACATGTGGGAAAGCAGGGCACTGTAACCCTTCTCTCAGCAGAATTAATTAGTTCACAGAAGCTTTCACACTCTTATCAGTACCAATTAAAGCTTGTTTTTCTATCTTTTCTAAGTTTCGATTCTGCTTGCTATGCTTGGTTATGCTTAATTAAGTTTCGATTCTATGGAGGCAGCATTCAGGGGGGGTTTCATTCCTCTGAGCCTAACCACAGGCTTCATTTACAGGTCAAGCTGCTTAGACCTGTCTGTTTAGTTCAAGCAGCATGGATCATAGGCCTTCGCCTACCACAAGATAACTTTTTTTTAATACTTAAAAGGAACTAGTTATTTTTTGTAGCTACTCACAGGAGGAGATATTTCTATTTTAGGATAGGCATTCTGTTGTGTTTCGGGGGGGTTCTCCATGTTTTTTCTTCAGCCTGTAAGGTCAAAGCAGAAGCCACTGCACTGCTGAGGTGTTAGATCCCTCCCTTTTCACCCACCCCAGTGTTGACACTTCCTATATGGACCAGATACCCAAATTAAAGGGCTAGCTGAGGAAGTTTTATTTTTGAGTAGGCAGTATAGGGCAGTAAAGATATAGGCCAAATTTAGGTTCCATGGGAAATTTACTAATCAAAGACCCTGCTATATATTGAGTTATCTTAATAAATCCTTGAGTAATTCTAGAAATGAGACACATTATACTACACAAACTAGATAAATACACTTTGCAGTCTGAAGAGAAGGTAAACTACCACAAACTCCTAATAGTAGGGAGCAAACAAGTAGAACTGTACACAGGAACCTATACAAAGATATTAGTTTTCACAGAACAAAGGCTGATTTTGTACAGACACAGCAGAGACATCCAAGGTCATTTCTGTCTTTTTTTTTTTTTTTTTTGCCCTTAACAGGTACCAAAGCTCCAAAAGCAAAATGTTGGCTCAGAAACATCCAGGAGCCAAAGCTGTTACACCCATTACCACATCTTCATCCATCCAGAGGGACAGCCAGATCCAAGGCATGGAACCAGCTCTGTGTGTAAGATTCCTGAGAAATTCAACCTGCAGGTAACAATTTGAGGAATCAAGAGAGGAGGTAATGAAGCCAAGAAGCATCTATGAGAATGAGAGGTACATTGATGAAAGACATTTAAGATCTCCAGTAGAAGTGAATAGGACACTGTGCAAGATAACAGCTGGACACAGATCACTAAGACCTGCAGACTTGACACCCCAGCTCCATCTTCTCTAGAACTGAGAACCAGTATGCAGTCCCAGAAGTAGAAAAGGCAACATCCCCCAAACAGGAGATATCAGAGCTCGAAATCTCCAAAGCTGTAATATCAGCAGTCGTCAGGAAGCAAAGAGTAGGAATGGTTGATGACTCCTTTCCAAGGGGTACAGAGGTAGCCATCTGCCATCATGTCTCAACAAGCATGCTCTCCATCCGGTGCCAAGATCCAAGACATTATGGAGAATTTCCTGAGACCTCTTAAGACTACAATCCGATGCTACTCATCTATATTAGCACAAATATATTTCAAGGTTTGCACCCAAGCGTATCATAAATTAAGGTGAAGCAGGTAAGTGCACAAGTGGTGTTCTCCTGAAGTGACCTGGTCAAGGGCAGTGGCTAGGGTTGAGGCAGAGGCTGGAGATTAATGCATGGTACCAGAGAGCATTTTGGCTTCCTGGACCAGGGCATGGTTTTTCAAGGGCTAGTGAGCACTTATGGCACCCACCTATCAAAGGAGGGCAGAAATGTCTTCTACAACAGACTGGCTATCTACTAAGAGCAGCTATAAACTAGGATCATCAGGAATTGGTAAATAAAGTCCTCAGTTAAGTAAAGCATTAAAAAAAATATGGTAAAGGGAAGCAAGGGCAACATCTGGAAAAATACATATACTAATACCCATAGTATGCAAAATAAAGTTCCAGGGTGAGAAGCTAGAATGGAAAAGGCTGACTTGGATATAGTGACATTGAAGAAAAATGTAGGTAATCCCTCCAATTTTCTAAAGTTATGTTCTCTAGTATTAGTCAGGTATTCAACACCATATGTAAGTTATATTACAACGTCCACAGGCTCTGTCGACAGATTTGAGTACCTGTTGCTTCTAAATCAAGTTAACTTCTGATAAACTAATTATAACAGACATATATAGAATTTTGAAAAGGGGTACAAAGGTCTCAGACCTCTCCTGGCACTGGCTAATCAGACAAAGTCCTTGCCTTAGTGCCTGTTTGCATCAACGACCTATGTAGTCTGTTCCCCTTAAGTGGTTAGTGTTGAATAGACATGATAGTATTGTTAATCGTGCTTATCTGAATAGATGTAACGCTCCCCAACGCCAACACCCGACTCCGTTACTGCGTTTCACAGATGAGTTTCTTCAGGGTGAATTTGTTATCATTTAAGCACTGTATGTGATAACTGATGCTCCATTATCTGGCGTGTGTAGATATTCGACTTTAAATTTTTCTATATGTCTGTTATAATTAGTTTATCAGAAGTTAACTTGACTTAGAAGCGACAGGTACTCAAATCTGTCGACAGAGCCTGTGGACGTTGTAATATAACTTACATATGGTGTTGAATGGAGTGGAGTGGAGTAGCCTAGTGGTTGGGGCAAGGTACTTCAGACCGGAAGGTCGGGGGTTCAAATCCCACTAGAGGACAGCAACCTTGGGCCGGAAGGACTGGGGTTTCTAGTCCCACAGGTGCTCCTTGTGGTCTTGAGCAAGCCACTTAACCCTCCATAGCCCATGTTCCCTGTAAAATAGTTATCTCCAAGTTATAATGCCCTGTTCAATGTAATTTCAGTTTGTTCAATGTAAACCGCACTGATGCAGAATAGCGCGATATATAAGAGAATGTAAATAAATAAATAAAAATAAATAATACTAGAGAACATAACTTTAGATAATTGGAGGGATTACCTACATTTTTCTTCAATTTACGTACCCTCTGTAAACTGACGCAAAGAATAAGTGCTAGTACACAGCCTTGGATATAGTGACAATCATGGTAGATGGAAAACAATGACTGGGATGTAATTATACGAGGTTATAATATGTTCAGAAAAGAAAGGGCAAGAAGAAAGGGAAGAGGATGGTGATATATGTAAAATAATGATATTAAAGCCACAAGTACTACAGGGTTTACAAAGGAAGGAGGCAACACTGGGGTTTAGTCTCTAAAGAGGGAATGGAAAATTTATTTACATTGGTGTGATATACAGACCTTCCTCAGAAGCAGAAGGATGAGCAAAACTGAAAGGAGATATTTTAAAGGGCTATAAACTTTTTTAATTTATTTAACCAGTTTTCTATACCACCTTATCCCTCAATCAAAGCAGTTTACTGAGGCAACTGAGGGTTAAGTGGCTTACCCAAGGCCACAAGGAGTGCCTATAGGACTAGAAACCCCAGTCCCTCCAGCCTGAGATTGCTGTCCCCAGGTGGGACTTGAACCTCCAGCCCTCTGTACCATGTCCTAACCACTAGGAAAGCAAATAAAAGGAAGAGAAAAAGGAGGCCACAATGGTTTTCAAAAGAAGTAACTGAAAAAGGTAAGGAAAATAGGTTAGCCTTCATAAACTGTAAGAGATCACAGGAAGAAGATGACAAACAGAAAAAGCTAGAGAAGATAAGGGAAGCGGGTAAAGTAGTAAGGAAAGCAAAAAGGCTAATAGAAGAAAAAATAGTCAATACAGTAAAATTTGGGAGACAAGACTGTTTTAGATATGTTAGTTAACAGAAGGAAGTGAAAAAGTGGCACTATGAGACTCAAGGGTGAAGGAGATGATGATGTAGAGGCTGAGGATAAAGTGGAATTACTTAACAAATATTCCTGAAACATATCTCACATAAGGGTGATGTCACTGACAAAACCTTCACAGGGGAGTATTTCACAACTCCTTCTAGAAGCTTTAGGAAAGCTTCACCACATATGCATGCTTTTTCCCACCTGCTGCCATGGTACCAGTTCTCCTCGGTCCTTTTTTTTTTTTTTTTTAATCACAGAGCTCGCTGGGATGTCAATCAAAGTCTGCGTCAAAAAAGTATCTTGCATGAGTTTGTCTCAACCTTACTCTTGTTTTTCAAGTCTTTTTTTTCCACTCATGGCCTGCTGTCATGTGCCATGGCGTGCCCTATGTTATCTTGTAGCTCCTTCGTTTGAAAAAGCTAACTGTTTACAGGTTTCCTTTCTTTTTACCAAACTGGCACTTGCCCACTTAGACTACAGGCAATTCAGATACACAACTATTTTGATTTTTCAGCAGCTCTTCCAGCTGAGATGTCACAGAAACTCGCTAGCAGGTTTAAAAAGTGCTCTGAGTGACCTCTGGCTCCGGGGGGCATGACCAAGATGGTAGGATTCAGTTAGGGCACCAACAACTGTGGTTTCCTTTTACCCTTTTCCTTCATGGCTCCACAGAAGAATTGAGAAAAAGGGGCTGCTAAAGCCTCCCTAGTAGCCCTTAACTAGCCAACCATTGATGCCCAACTGCAGAAGAATCCTGTCGACAAACTGGCCACAAGCGAGCCCTCTGCTGTGGTGTTGGCTGGTGGAGGTTCAACATCGATTGGAGGCATAAGGACATAAGATATGCCATAATGGGTCAGACCAAGGTCCATTAAGCCCAGTATCCAGTTTCCAACAGTGATCAATCTAGGTCACGAGTACCTAGCAGTTTCCCCAAAAGACACAGTTTCCACAATGCTTGTATTGGGGCAAGCACTGGATTTCCCGGGTCCCCTTTAATAATGGTTTATGGACCTTTCCTCCAGGAACTTGTCCAAACCTTTTTTAAACACGGCTACACTAACAGTTTTTACTACATCCTCCGGTAACGAATTCCAGAATTAGATTACACGTTGAGTGAAAAAAAATATTTTCTCTTATTAGTCTTAAATAGGTTACCCTTTAGCTTCATAGCATGCCTTCTAGTCTTTCTATATTTTGATGGTGCAAACAATCGATCTACATTTACCCATTTCACTCCATTCATTAATTTATAGACCTCTATCATATCTCCCCTCAGGTGTCTCTTTTCCAGGTTGAAGAGCCCTAATCTTTTTAGCCTCTCTTCATAGTGGTATACTTCCATCCCCTTTACCATTTTGGTGGCTCCTCTGTACTGTTTCTAATGCTGCTATATCCTTTTTAAGATACAGCGACCAGAATTGCACAGAATATTCAAGGTGCGATCACACCATGGAACGATACAGAGGCATTATAATATCCTTTGTTTTTTTTCTCCATTCCTTATGATACCTAGCATTCGATTTGCTTTCTTGGCCGCCTCTGCACACTGGGAAGAGGATTTCAACATGTTATCCATGACGACACCTAAATCGTTTTCCTGGGTGGTTGTTCCTAATGTGGAACCTTGCATCGTATAACCATAGTTTGGGTTGTTCTTTCCTAGATGCACAAGTTGCACTTGTCCACCAGTAGAAAGTGAAGCTAAAGCAAGAGACAGCCAGAATAACACAGCTTGATCAAGAAATGAAAAAACATCCTGTGATAAAGCAAAGAGAAAGCAGGATTTATTGGAGAGGCAAGGGCAACCAATTTTGTGACCTCCATTGGAGCTCTGGGAGCTGTTTAAAAGAGATTGCTTTTAAGTTTACCGCCTTGCAGCTTTATTTCATGCTCTCTAGTTCTACAGCTTACACCCGTCTTTCAAAAAAGGTTTGTTTGTCCATTAAGTTTTTAAATGCCTGTATATAAGTTTTTAAATGCCTGGCTGTGTCCAAGCATACCTTGTTCATCTGGGTGGCTGACTGTATCACCTGGGCTTACAAGGCAGCTGACCTTCCTTTGCAGGGTTGGGTCACGGCCCACTGAGTCAGGGCAATGGCTGCCTCAGTGGCTCATCTCCGCTCTGTACCGTTGGTAGACATCTGCAGGGCTGCAACTTGGTCTTCAAGCCAGTCTTTTGCAGCCCATTACTGTCTGGAGAGGGAGTCCCGTAGGGACAGTGCTTTTGGCCAGGCAGTACTCCGGAATCTCTTTGAGGTTTAGGCAACTCCTGCCCTGTTGGGCTACCGGTGGAGGTTGTGTCAGTGAAAAGCCTTTCTTTGAGGCTGGGACTAGAGGGAGTTCTCTTGTTCAGCCTGGGTTCCTCGGTAGCCCAGAGCTAGGGAGTCACCCATATGTGAGGACTGACTTCCTGCTTGGTCCTGGAGAAAGAGTAGTTACTCACCTGTAACAGGTGTTCTCCAGGAGCAGCAGGAATCAGTCCTCACAACCCTCCCTCCTCCCTTGGGAGTTGCAGTTGTACCTAGTTTGTTTTTCTTTTTTGTGTGCTGTTCTTAGCTTTGTCATTTGACTGAGGTAAGATGGCACCTTTAGGCGGGACGGGAACCGCGCATGCGTGCCTGCATTCCCAAAGGCTTTCAGGGAAAGCTGGGGAAATGCTCCGCTGGGGCTTCATCGGCGTCGATGACACCCATATGTGAGGACTGATTCCTGCTGCTCCTGGAGAACACCTGTTACAGGTGAGTAACTACTCTTTACAGCTGAGTAACTACACTTTCTCTGGGAACAAGCAGAAAGTCAGTCCTCACATATGGGGCTCCCTAGCTACAGGCTACCTAAAGCCCGCAAGGAAAACCACAGTAGCCCTCAAGGGGAGCCATGAGCAGCAGCAATTGAGTCTGCAGAAACAGACTGCAGTAGGACCTATGTGTCCGATGGATCCAACACTCTGGTAGCCTGAACACAGAAGGGTCGGAGCTGCCTAGACCCCGAAAAGATTACAGAGAACAGCCTGGCTGAAGGCGCTGTCCCATTGGGACTCCCTCTCCAAGAAATAATGAGCTGCAAAGGTGTGGACTGAAGACCAGGTGGCGGCACGGCAGATGTCCAACATAGGGACGGAGTGCAGATTTGCCACAGAGGCAGCCATGGCCCTGACACTGTGTGCCATGACCTGGCCGTCCAGTGTTAGCCCAACCTGCTCATAGTTGAGGGCGATGCAGTCCGCCACACAGGTGGACAGTGTTTGCTTGGTCACTGCTTGCCCCAGCCGCCTCAGGTCGTAGGAAACAAAGTGAGCAGCTTTGTGGTGGCCCTGCATGCATTGAATGTAGAAGGACAGGGCCCTCTTACAGTCTAAGGTGTGAAGGATGGTCTCCGCCCTGCTGGAGTGAGACCTTGGGAAGAAGGTGGGGAGCACCACCTGTTGGTTGAAGTGGAAGGGGGACACCACCTTCAATAGGAATTTGGGATGCGTGCATAGCACGACCCTATTCTTTTAGTACCTGGTATATGGTGCCTTCCACGAGGGCTTGGAGCTCACTGATTCTGCGAGCGGAAGTGCGTGCCACCAGGATCACAACTTTCCAGGACAGGTAACTGAGATGGCAAGTGGCTAGGGGCTCAAAGGGTGGGCGAGTGAGCTATGACAGCACCACATTGAGGTCCCATTCTGTCACCAGGGGGAGGACAGGGGGCCCCCTCAGAAAGTAGGTTACCAGAGACTGAGCCAAGAGGGGCTTGCCCTCAACAGGATGGTGGTGCGCTGCTAGTGCAATGAGGTGCACTCTGGCAGAATTCAATTTGAGCCCGGATTTCGAAAGGTGGAGAAGGTACTGCAGCACAGGTTCCCCCCTTGCTCTGCACACCACACAGAGAATCTGTGCCATTTGAAGACCTAAGCTCTCCTGGTAAAAGCCTTACAGGATGCCAATAGGATCTCCTCCACTTCCGCTGAGAAGTTGAAGGAGGCTAAGGCTACCTTTTCAGCAACCATGCTGTCAATGATAGGGACCCCAGATTGGGGTGCAGGAGAGCCCCCTTCCTGGGACAGGAGCCTGGGGGCACTCCCCAGGAGAGTCAGTGCCTAACTGGAGGAGCAGTGGGAACCATGGCTGTCTGGGCCACCGGAGGGCCACCAGTATCATCAATACTCTGTCATGCAGGACCTTGAAAAGGGTCTTGGCAATCAGCAGAGTGGGTGGGAAGGCATTCATGAGGCCTTCTGACCATGAGATGAGAAACGCATCCGCTGCTATCCTGCCTGGATGGGGCTGGGGGGAGCAGAAGCAGGGTAACTGGTAGTTGTCTGGGCTGGTGAAGAGGTCCACCTGCGGGGTCCCCCAGAGTCAGAAGAGCCAGGTGGTCACTCTGGGGTCCAGCTGCAATTCGTGCAGTTGGAGGACCCTGCTCAATCTGTACGCTAGGGCATTGTCCTGGCTGGGTAAGTACACCACCCGTAGGCGCATTCCCTGATGGAGCGCATAGGAACAGAGTGACATCGCCTCATGACTGAGGGTATTAAGACCTCGTGCTCCCTTGCTTGTTCACATAGAACATCGCCACCTAGTTGTCTGTTTGGATCAGTACAGGCTGGTGGCTCAGACAGTGGTGAAAAGCTTGTAGAGTTGATTTGTTAGTTGTCCTCGGCTGGGGACCAGCTTCCCTGGATGCTAAGTTCCTTGCAATGGGCTTTCCATCCCAGTAGGGAGGCATCCACCATGAGGACCCTTCAGGGGCTCGGGACTTGGAAGGGCATCCCTGCCAGGAGATGCTGTGGGGTCCTGCCACCACGTCAGGGAGTCTGTGAGCTGGTGGGTCACTAAGACTCCTGGAGCCAACCGGTAGCCCGTGGCAATGGGTCCAGAAGACACCACTGGGCTGTCCTCACATGCAGGCGGGCATCAGGGGTGACAGACTATGGAAGCCATATGGCTGAGTAGGCAAAGAAAAAGCTAGATGGACACCAAGCAATGGTGCTGTGCATCTGTGGCTAATGTTCAGAGATGGTTGGCTCGGTCCAGGGGGAGAAAGGCCTTTGCCTGGATCGTGTCCAGCTTTGCCTCTATGAACTCCAGCCCCTGTTTTGGGAGGAGATGTGAATTGGTGTGGTTTATCATGAACCCCAGGTGTTGTAGGACATGGATGGTGCAGGCCATATCCTGCTGCACCTCGGTGACTGTGCTTCCTTTTATGAGTCAGTCGTCCAGGTAGGGGAGGAGGAATACCCCTTGGAGAACTTAGAAACCAGGGGATGTGCAGAGAGAGGTTTCCCCTCCACCGGGAAGTGCTTTGCTGCAAGGGCACTGAGGTGAACTCTGATGGAGTTGGACTTAAGGCTCAAATCCGAAAGGTGGAGAAGGTACTGTAAGATCACTGCTACCTGGCAGGAGAAAGGGTTTACAGTCTGCTCCTCGCACCAAGCCACAAACCTAAGCCACTTGAAGGCATAGGTCCATCTAGTTGACGGCCTCCTCAAGGCCAGCAAGACTTCTTCCACATTTTTTGGAAGAAAGAGTGGTGCAAGCACTACCCTTTCAGCAGCCATACCATCAGGTTGAGGGAGCTGAGAATGGGGTGCAAGAGAGTTCCCCCCTCCTGGGACAGGAGGCTTGGAGAGGTCCGCAGGGGAATGGGCGTCTCCACCATAAACTGAAGTAGAAGCGGAAACCAGGGTTGCCCTGGCCACCTTGGGGCTACCAGGATGACCGAGGCCTTGTCCTGGAGGAACTTGAATAGAGTCTTGGCCACCAGAGGCGTCTGGGAAATGCATAGAGGCGGCCCACAGACCATGATACGAGAAATGCATCGGCAGCCCCCCTATATTGGTGTGGCTGCCTGGAGCAGAACCGAGGCAACTGGTGATTGAACGGACTCGCAAACAAGTCCATTACTGGCTGTCCGCAGGTCTGAAAAAGCCAATGGACTACTCCCTTGTCCAGCTGCCACTCATGGGGCTAGAGAATCCTGCTTAGCCTGTCTGCTAGGCAGTTGTCCTGGCTGGGCAGGTAAACTGCCAATAGATGAATGCCATGCCGGACTGCAAAGGAGCACAGATCCAGGGTTTCCTGACACAGTAGGCGGGACCCCATGCCGCCCTGCTTGTTCACATAGAACATGACTACTTGGTTGTCTGTCTGTAACCAAGACAGGCTGGTGAGCCGAGGTCCACCATAACACTCCTAGAGCCAGGCGGATGGCACGGAGCTCCAAGAAATTGATTTGTTGTGTTCTCTCGCTTGGAGACCACACATCCTGAGTACAAAGCCCCTGGCAATGGGTTCCCCATCCCAGCAAAGATGCATCCATGGTCAGGACCCTCGTATGTCAAGGAGCCTGGAAAGGCACTCCCGCCTCCAAGTGGAATGGTTAAAGCCACCAGTCCAGGGACTGTACTAGTCGTCTGGACACCGTGACCCTGTCTCGGAGGCCACCTGTGGCCTGTGTCCACTGGTTTCTGAGGCACCACTGAGCAGTTTGCATATGGAGATGGGCATCTGGTGTTACATGGACTGTGGAGGCCATGTGCCCGAGGAGGCGCAGAAAGTGCCTTGCTGACACTTGGGATCTGCGACTCACTTGGCGTGCCAGGGCCAGAAGCCTTTTTGCCCTGTCTGCTGGCAGGTAGGCCCTTGCCTGAAGGGTATCGAGTCTGGCCCCAATGAACTCTAGTTGTTGAGTGGGAACAAGGCTGAACTTGGAGTAATTGATTACAAACCCCAGATGCTGGAGCACCTGGATGTTGCGGGATGTGGCCTGATGGACCTCTCTGGCTGAAGTGCCTCTGATGAGCCAGTCGTCTAGGTAGGGGAAGACAAAGACTCCTTGAAGTCTAAGAAAGGCAGCCAACGCCACCAGGCATTTTGTGAATACCCTGGGAGTGGAAGTCAGGCCAAAGGGAAGTACCTGTAGTGGTAGTGATTGCGTGCCACCACAAAGCGTAGATATTGCCTGTGGTCTGGGTGTATTAGGATGTGTGTATACGCATCCTTTAGGTCTAAGGAGCATAGCCAGTCTCCCTGGTGGAGGTAAGACAGCAATATTCCAAGTGAGAGCATCTTGAACTTCTCTCTCACCAGGAATTTGTTTAAGTTGTGCAGGTCGAGGATGGGTCTGAGGCCTCCTGCTCTTTTTGGTACCAGAAAGTACCTGGAATAAAAGTCCTGGCCCTGTAGGTGGTGGGGCACCGGTTCTACCGCCTGATCCTCGAGAAGACCTGCCAACTCCTTCAAAAGAAGGTCCTGGTAAAGGGGAGACCTGAAGGGCTCTCCTGGGAAATAATCAAGGGGTACCTGGGTCAAATGAAGGAGGTAGCCCTGATGGACTATCTGCAGGACCCAGGCATCGGTCATAATGGCTGTCCATCTGTGGGCATACAGGGCAAGCCTTCCTCCTGTGCACTGCCTGTCCCCTGTGGAGAGAGGGGCCATGCTGTGAGAGTCAAAAGCCACTTCCAGGCTGGGCCGGAGCCTGTGCCTGGGGTTTGGGGGCTTTCTGCTTACACGGGCCCTGCCTCTGTCCCTTGGCCTGCTGCCCCTGTTGGGGAGAGGGGGAGCCCTGAAAATGGGGGTAGCTTCGGTAAGCAGTACCCTTCCTTGGGTAAAAGGGCTTCTTACCCGAGCCCTTCTTTCGAGAAGGGGCAGAGGTCTTCTTTGAGAGCCGTGTCCTCATCATGTACTTGGACTCTATCTCTGCAGCCTTGTCGGTCATGGGTTTGCCAAAGAGGTTCTCTCCTTGGCATGGGATATCGACCAACTTGTCCTGAACCCTTTGCTCGAGATCCACCAACTGTAGCCATGCTTGGCGGCATGCACTGATGCCCACCGCAGCTACCCAGGCTGCCGACTTGAACCCGTCATAGGCTGCTCGAGTCATGAACTTCGAGCACTCATGGACACCGGTGGACAGGCTCTTGAAGCGGCCCGGCGAGTTTCTTCGCCAGGTCCCTCCGGTACATGCTCATGTACAGCTGGTAGGCCTGGATTCAACAAGTCAGCATTGAACCCTGGAAGCACTTCTTACCGAAGGCATCCAAGTTGCGGGCCTCCCTGCCAGGAGGCACTGAGGAGTGCGTCTTCTGGCTCTTCAGCCTGCGCATGGCCAATTCCACAACCATGGAATTGTGCAGCAATTGTACCTTTTGAAATACAGGACTCTTATGGACTCGATACATCGAGTCAATCCGTTTGCTGATCACCGGCGCCGATGCCGGTGTCTCCCACATGCAGAGCATCAGTCGTTCCAGGATTGGAAGCACAGGTACAGTAAGGGCCTCCCAAGGGGGAGCGTCATACTGCAGGATCTCAAGCTCGTCGGCTTGAGGATCTTCCTCGGACTCCATGAGGAATGCCAAGGCCTTTGACATATCCCTCACGAAGTCCAAGAACCACATGTCCTCTGGAGGGGATCTTCTCCGAGGTTCAGACACCGGGGAATCGGATGGGATGTCCCTGTGTCGACAGGTGTCCGGGGACGATGACGACTCCGTTTCCCATCCTGATGCCTCCGAGGAGGCATCGATGACCTCTGGCATCGAGGGCCCTGGCATCAACCACCCCGATGCCAGTGGGACCGGCAGCGACAACCTCGGCCCTGAAGGGAAGCCGAGAGGGATCTTGGCCGAGGATTCACTCCTGCATGGTCGAGGATCGGCTCGGCCTCTGGGGTCAACTTGGACATCGGTGGCCCATGGTCGGGGCGGAAGAACCGGTCAGACTGGCAATCAGTGCCCACTGCTGCTCCATGAAGGCAGACATACTATGCTCCAGGGCCACCATTCTGAGACTGAGTTCAGAAGGCTCCACAGCCACCGACGCTGGTTCCCCCGGAGGGAAGTCCTCAATGAGGACAGTTGTTACCTGCCTTGGCTGCTCCGTGTCCCGGAGAGGAAGCTCTGCGGGGCGCTGCATCTCTGAGGATCTGGGCCAGCGCTCGGGGCTCCACAACCAGTCCCGGGAGGAACCAGGCCGTTCAGAGCTATCCAACGCCACCGCCTTAGAGGATTTTTTCTTCCTTCGATGTTCCCGCGAGGGAGACCTCCTCTCCGAGGAACCCCTATGAGGCTCGGGCTCGGAGTGTTCCCCCCGAGACGTAGAGGCCTCAGACGAGGTCTGGGGTTGCGAAGATACGGACTCAGGAAAAATCCTATTATGCTGCTCTCTGGCGGCTTCTCAGGGTCTTCGAGGACATCTTCCTACACAGGCCACAGATCTTCGGGTCGTGGTCAGGCCCGAGGCACCGGAGACAGCAGTCATGTGTATTGATGAGGGACATTAGTTTAGCACACCGATCACATTTCTTAAACCCGCTGGCAGCCACTGGGGGAAAAAGAGCCCCTGCGAAGTCGAAGATCCGGGCTGCCAGTGAAAAAGAAAAAAAGAGCGCGAATGCTAGTCACGAAGGACAAAAACCGAAAAATCAAGCTGGACTTGATACCAGTGTACCGAGCCGAAGGCGGGAAGGGGGACCCGGTGTTGATCCAGTAAAGGAAAAGAAATGAATTTCTAACTTTTTAACTTTTTCCACGGTGACAGTTGGACAATGTCCGGAGGGCTCCGTGGAAAAAAGGAGACTGAGCAAGATGGCACCCTTGGGCGGGAAGGGGACTGAGAATGCGTGATGCAATTTCCAAAGGCTTTCTCTGAAAGCTGGGGATTTGCTCCGCATGAGGGCTCCGTCAGCGCAGACGTTAACCATATGTGAGGACTGACTTCCTGCTTGTTCCCGGAGAACCCATGTTACATCTTACGGACTCCAGAAGGGGCCTCTCTTTGGCATAATGCAAGTACTATGCTGCACATTAGCAATACATTTGAGACAGAGATCATACTCCACATACCATGGCTTAGAAGTAAGATTCATGACCATCATGGTATGCGCAAAACTAATATCAATCCAACAATTGCAGGGACCCAACTGAAAACTATTGCTCTATGCCAATATTATATTTTAGTAAAAAATACAAAAAGTTTCCATAAATTACCATCACCAAATTTTCTCAAACAGGCATATCATAGGTATCTCACAACAGTCTTCATAGTGAGAAAAAGAGCTCAACACAGTGGCTAACGCGTATGTGTCACATGAGAAAACTTTCATCACTGCTCCCAAAACACTCATATATTTTTTTTCTTATATCATCATCTTTGCTATATACAATAATATGAATCAAATATTCTATAACAAGTTCACAAGGCAAAAAAGCTCAATCAGTGACTTGATTCATTAACAATTCAATGACCATGCTTCAACGACATCACTCCTCTGACCTTGGCCACAGCTTTCACCTGTCTGTTTCATCAGGGATTTCTGTCAAAAAATAAAATAAATATTGGAACTAGGTGGGCACCAGACAGTTTGTCCAAAATCTCTCCTCACCAACTAGACAAACATGGCTGAATGTTCCTCTGAACGCTGCACACAAGCAGGCCTCATAAATAAGCAACAATGGAGTGACAATTCAGTAAAACTAATGCCACTCAATCTCATTTGTTCAGCTCGCACGGATTACATGTCTTCCAACATCCACTCAATCTCCCCACATTGCAAGTATCATGCTTTTCAACAAAATGACCCTAGGCTCTATATTAACCATCAAGTGTGCCTGCATCTCCTGTATTTGTCAACAGAAAGGGCAGAGCTGCTAACCTGTAATGGCAGTTCTCCACATATAGTAGGGGAAAGCAGCCACACTTTTCTCTCCCCTCCATTTCCTTATTCGCAAAGGTAGAATCAGCAGCTGAGTTATAGACTAAAAGGGGTGGAGGGGGAGGAGAATGATCAGCACAACCTGTCTGCGCATGCTCAGGGAGACTCCAAAAGGGATCCCTGAGCTAGATAAGAGCAACACACGTTGGATCCATCTTGTAGTACATCACTATCAAGCATGCCTGCATTTCCCTGCTGTTTTGGAAAAAAAAACATTACAGGGTTATATTTGCATTCAAGTCTAATTTAGACCAGGATCTTTAGGCAAACAGTTATTGGGCAAAAAAACATTTTCAAGCCCAAAAACACACACACTAAGATTTTGACCAATGTAATTTGAGACTTTTGCATCTATATGAAGTAATGACAAAAAGTAGAGACAACTTTAGTACAATAGTGTAGACATCAAAAGATATCTCAGAAAAAAAGTGCAGTAAATTGTTCCATATTTAAACATGAAAATACTTTCAGTGCAAATAGTTGCAAAACTAGAGTAATCTTTATACTGAAGCAAACCTTGAATAAAACATTGCTAAATCCTTAAGTGTCTAGATGGGCTTTTTATTTTTTGGGGAACAAAAATAATATTAAAAAACAATAGAATCACCACAACTGATTTGGCCTAAATTTGTTACCAAAATTACAAAAAATTACCCCATTCATTCACCAATATCAAAAATACAAAATTACTTTTTTTGTAGGAACAGGTCTCAGACTTCAGTGGGGAGAACCCAGGAGGTATACCTCTGCTGTGGTTAACATGCCCCCATAGCTTGCATCAAGGACCTTATGTTCTCTATTTTTTTCTTTTTCCTTTTACTGAATTGCTCATGAAAATAGAACGTATTCAACTGATGTTCCTTTAAACACAGCTACATAACGAACTTTCTCTCCAACAGTCCAATCGAAAACAATGTTTCACTTCTAAACACTTTCTCATATAAATACTTATGGTCTGTTGTACTCTTCAAGCTGTGTTATAATAACAATAACGGCACTTTTCATAAAACCGAATTTATCTGTAATCCCAACGCCAATCTGGCGCGCTCGTGCGTTTCACTGCGTTAAGCAGTTTCATCGGGGGATCCAGCTTTCAGATTGTGCCAGATGAAATTGTAGCCATGTAGCTTCGTACATTCTTTATTTCAAATGCGGCTGCTGTGCCTCTTCTCTAAAACCAAACACATTACAGAGAGTTTTAGTATTTTCAATACATGTGGAAAAATTGCGTTAATAAAAGGACTTACACCTACTGATCTTCTCTCTTCAACATTCTCTATCTGAAAAAACGCCGCGCATGCGTAGCCAACAAGATGCGGCTACGTTTTATATTGCCCATATGCTCATAGGTTCAGTTGTTTAGACCTCCATCCAATCAGATTGTACTTCTCAAAACGATGTATCCATTCATACACTTTCATTGATGATTCGTATGTCACATACCCTCAACTCAAAAAACCCGCTGTCCAATACTCAGGTTGCTCGGTTACTTGGAATATTCTGCTACTTTCTTTTTGCCGTAGTGAAAAAGACCCCAAGTTCATGTGCAAACCCCCCAGTCAATCTGAGCATTTAAGCCACCCAGAATCACTGTGCTCAGAGTATATATCCAACGTTGTTCAACGTATAACAAAGTTTGTTCTCTCGTTTTATTGGCAAAGCCTGCCAATACGTGGTCTATGCAAAAAACCCGTAGCTGCTCAAAGCTGTGAGATTGATCTAAACAATGTGATACTATTGGTGCTTCCCTTTTCTGGCAGCGTAATTTGCTACGATGCTCATTAACACGAACTCGCAGAGGGCGGATAGTTTTGCCTATATAAAGCAAAGAGCAAGGGCAACGGAGAGCATAGACCACGTAACTTGACCCACAAGTAGTGGAGGTTTTTAACTTGTACAAAGTATCATGGTAAGTAAACTCAGATACCTCCAATGTCATTGCACAAATATTACAATCTCCACATTTACCATGCCCCTTATAAACGGGGGATTCCATTGCTGAAAGAGGTCTCAACACTGTAGGACTAAGCAATTCCTTAAGGTTTTTATGCCGCTGCCACACACAGCGAATTGTCTTGTCCTCCAAGCCAGGAATACCTTGCAGTATGTTGGAATGACGCTTAAGAATTCTTTGCAAATGACCACTAAAAGCTGAATATTTGGTGATCAAATTTACTTGAGAGTCTGGCAAATTATGTCTTTCTCCCCTGCCAGATAACAAACTCTCTCTGTGATTGAAACGAGCCCGAGTGTATGCTGCTTTTAGTGGTCATTTGCAAAGAATTCTTAAGCGTCATTCCAACATACTGCAAGGTATTCCTGGCTTGGAGGACAAGACAATTCGCTGTGTGTGGCAGCGGCATAAAAACCTTAAGGAATTGCTTAGTCCTACAGTGTTGAGACCTCTTTCAGCAATGGAATCCCGCGTTTATAAGGGGCATGGTAAATGTGGAGATTGTAATATTTGTGCAATGACATTGGAGGTATCTGAGTTTACTTACCATGATACTTTGTACAAGTTAAAAACCTCCACTACTTGTGGGTCAAGTTACGTGGTCTATGCTCTCCGTTGCCCTTGCTCTTTGCTTTATATAGGCAAAACTATCCGCCCTCTGCGAGTTCGTGTTAATGAGCATCGTAGCAAATTACGCTGCCAGAAAAGGGAAGCACCAATAGTATCACATTGTTTAGATCAATCTCACAGCTTTGAGCAGCTACGGGTTTTTTGCATAGACCACGTATTGGCAGGCTTTGCCAATAAAACGAGAGAACAAACTTTGTTATACGTTGAACAACGTTGGATATATACTCTGAGCACAGTTATTCCGGGTGGCTTAAATGCTCAGATTGACTGGGGGGTTTGCACATGAACTTGGGGTCTTTATCACTACGGCAAAAAGAAAGTAGCAGAATATTCCAAGTAACCGAGCAACCTGAGTATTGGACAGCGGGTTTTTTGAGTTGAGGGTATGTGACATACGAATCATCAATGAAAGTGTATGAATGGATACATCGTTTTGAGAAGTACAATCTGATTGGATGGAGGTCTAAACAACTGAACCTATGAGCACATGGGCAATATAAAACGTAGCCGCATCTTGTTGGCTACGCATGCGCGGCGTTTTTTCAGACAGAGAATGTTGTTGAAGAGAGAAGATCAGTAGGTGTAAGTCCTTTTATTAACGCAATTTTTTCACATGTATTGAAAATACTAAAACTCTCTGTAATGTGTTTGGTTTTAGAGAAGAGGCACAGCAGCCGCATTTGAAATAAAGAATGTACGAAGCTACATGGCTACAATTTCATCTGGCACAATCTGAAAGCTGGATCCCCCGATGAAACTGCTTAACGCAGTGAAACGCACGAGCGCGCCAGATTGGTGTTGGGATTACAGATAAGTTCGGTTTTATGAAAAGTGCCGTTATTGTTATTATAACACAGCTTGAAGAGTACAACAGACCATAAGTATTTATATGAGAAAGTGTTTAGAAGTGAAACATTGTTTTCGATTGGACTGTTGGAGAGAAAGTTCGTTATGTAGCTGTGTTTAAAGGAACATCAGTTGAATACGTTCTATTTTCATGAGCAATTCAGTAAAAGGAAAAAGAAAAAAATAGAGAACATAAGGTCCTTGATGCAAGCTATGGGGGCATGTTAACCACAGCAGATGTATACCTCCTGGGTTCTCCCCACTGAAGTCTAAGACCTGTTCCTACAAAAAAAGTAATTTTGTATTTTTGATATTGGTGAATGAATGGGGTAATTTTTTGTAATTTTGGATATTTACTCCGATAACCCGTGGATTTGTTTTGTTTAACTAAATTTGTTACCTACAACCAACAAATACTACATAAATACAAATATATTGTTTTGTTAGATATTGTAGGCTATTTGTTTTAAAACATGTTTTGAATACAGATTACATGCAAAAAGGTGACACTCAACTGAATTGAAATTAGATTCACAAATTAAAAAAAAAAAAGTAAAAAAGTCTGCACAAGTTGATTTTTTCAAAACATGGCTGCAACCAAATAAACTATCAACAAAAAGGAAAAAAAAGATATATTTTTAAACTTACAACACTGTTAAGAAACAGATTTTACTTAAAAACTCAAATCACACGAGGCAAACATTTCTTTTTTTTTTTTTTTTTTTTATCTGCGATGTGTGAAATTCAGTCAACAATAAAACATTTTAGTTAAAAACAAAATAAAAAGCCCCTCAGAACTTTGGATTATTTTAATAAATACATGTTTATACATGCAGTCAGGAAAAAGTGCGAATAAACCCAGAAATGTTTGGCCAAACACAAAAATACAGTCAAACCTCGGTTTTCGTATGCCCTAGTTTTCGTACGATTCGGTTTTTGTTAACTTTTTTTTGTCGAGATTTTGTCCCAGTTTTCGTACATTGTCTCGGTTTTTGTACAGTTGAAAATGGAGCACCACCTTGTGTCCAGAAGTGGGATTTTCTTTATTTTGATTCTCTTGCTGATTGACTGTCTTCCATATGCCAACAAGAGTCTTCAATAAAGGTAAAAGTGACGTTAAATGTTCATTTATCCATTTCATTAGTCATTTATATTTATTTCTCATTGTTTTCTGTATGTAAAAATATAGTTATCTATAAAATGTATTTTTTGTTAATATTTTTGGGTGTCTGGAACAGATAGAGTAGTTACTCACCTGTAACAGGTGTTCTCCAGGAGCAGCAGGAATCAGTCCTCACATATGGGTGTCATCGGCGCCGATGAAGCCCCAGCGGAGCATTTCCCCAGCTTTCTATGAAAGCCTTTGGGAATGCAGGCACGCATGCGCAGTTCCCTTCCCGCCTAAAGGTGCCATCTTACCTCAGTCAAATGACATAGCTAAGAACAGTACACAAAAATGAAAAATAAACTATGTTCAACTGCAACTCCAAGGGGAGGAGGGAGGGTTGTGAGGACTGATTCCTGCTGCTCCTGGAGAACACCTGTTACAGGTGAGTAACTACTCTTTCTCCAGGACCAAGCAGGAAGTCAGTCCTCACATATGGGTGACTCCCCAGCACTGGGCTACCGAAGAACCCAGGCTGAACAAGAGAACTCCCTCTAGTCTCAGCAGCAAAGAAAGGCTTTTCAAGGACACAACCTCCACCGGTAGCCCAACAGAGGGCAGGAGTTGCCTAAACCTCAAAGAGATTCCGGAGTACTGCTTGGCCAAAAGCACTGTCCCTACAGGACTCCCTCTCCAGGGAGTAATGGGCTGAAAAAGTCTGGCTTGAAGACCAAGTTGCAGCCCTGCAGATGCCTACCAAGGGCACAGAGCGGAGATGAGCCACTGAGGCAGCCATTGCCCTGACACGATGGGCCGTGACCCTACCCTGCAAAGGAAGGTCAGCCTCCTTATAAGCCCAGGTGATACAGTCAGCTACCCAGATGGACAAGGTACGCTTGGACACAGCCAGCCCCAACTTATTGGGGTCAAAGGATACGAAGAGCTGAGTAGCCCTTCTATGCCCCTGCGTACGGTCAAGGTAGAAGGATAAGGCCCTCCTACAGTCCAGGGTATGCAGAACTGCTTCAGCCTGGCTCGCATGAGGCCTAGGGAAGAATGTTGGAAGAACCACCTCCTGGTTGAGGTGGAAAGAGGAGACAACCTTAGGGAGGAACTTGGGATGAGTCCTAAGGACTACCCTGTTCCTGTAAATCCTGGTGTAAGGCCTATCACAGACTAGGGCCTGAAGCTCACTCACTCGCCTAGCTGAGGTAAGGGCTATCAGAAAGAGTGTCTTCCAGGAGAGGAAGCGTAGTGGGCAAGTAGCCATGGGCTCAAAAGGTGGGCGAGTCAGTTGCTGCAAGACAACATTTAGCTCCCACTCAGGGGTAGGACGACGGATGGGAGGCTTGAGCAAAAGCAAGCCCCTAAGAAAGCGGGACACCAAGGGGTGACCAGATAGAGAATGTCCCTCCACCAAAGAGTTGTGAGCTGCTAGAGCTGAGAGGTGGACCCGAACAGAATTGGATTTAAGGCTTTGATTTGACAAGTGCAGTAAGTACTGAAGGACTACTGGCACAGTACAGGAGAAAGGATCAACTGTATGGAGCTGACACCACACATAAAACCTTTTCCATTTGAGAGCATAGGTTTTCCTAGTGGACTGTTTCCTAGAGGCTAAGACAACCTCCTCAACATCCTGAGGCAAGCCCCAGGGAGCTAAGACTACCCTTGCAGCCTCCAGGCCATCATATTGAGAGCTCTGAGATTGGGGTGCAGAAGGGAACCCTGCTCCTGTGAGAGAAGGTCAAGTTGCAACCCCAGAGGTAGTGGAGGATCCACCGCCAGTTGAAGCAGAAGAGGAAACCAAGGCTGTCTTGGCCACCGGGGCGCCACCAGCAGGACCGAGGCCTTGTCCTGAAGAATCTTGAAGAGAGTTCGGGCCACCAAGGGCATGGGAGGAAACGCATACAGGAGGCCCTGAGACCAGGATATCAGAAAAACATCCGCTGCTATCCACAGAAGATGCGGTTGTTTGGAACAGAAGTTTGGCAGCTGTTTGTTCAGAGGACTGGCAAACAGGTCTATGGATGGAAGTCCCCATTTTAGGAAAATCTTTTGAACTACCAAAGGATGGAGCTGCTACTCGTGGGGCTGCAATATTCTGCTTAATCTGTCTGCCAGGTAGTTGTCCTGGCCTGGAAGGTACACAGCCTTGAGGAGCATGTTGTGCTTGAGGGCAAAAGAACAAAGGTCCTGGGTCTCCCAACAAAGGATCCTGGACCCGGTTCCGCCCTGTTTGTTCACATAAAACATGGCAACTTGGTTGTCTGTCTGGATCAGGACAGACTGGTGAGTCAGGGTAGGAGTGAAAGCTTTGAGTGCTAATCGAATAGCTCTGAGTTCGAGGAGATTGATCTACTGTGCAGCTTCCCAGGGAGACCAGAGGCCCTGGGTGCACTTGCCCAGACAATGAGCTCCCCAGCCTTACAGGGAGGCATCTGTTAGCACTACTGTGTACCCTGGAATCTGAAAAGGTACCCCTTTCAGCAGATTGGGTGGGTGTAGCCACCAGTTGAGGGAGTGCAGAAATGGTCTGGACACCCTTATCCTGTCTCTGAGGCTGCCTGTGGCCTGTGACCACTGAGCCCGAAGACACCACTGTGCAGGCCTCATATGGAGCCTGGCATTGGGGGGGGTCACATGCACTGTCGAAGCCATGTGGCCTAGAAGCTTCAGGTAGAGTCTGGCAGAGACCAGGGACCTGCTGAGAAACTGATTTGCCAAGGCCATCAACCTTTGGGCTCTGTCTTCTGGCAAGAATGCATTTGCCAGGAGGGAGTCCAATCTTGCCTCTATGAACTCCAAGTTCAGGGAGGGGAGCAAAGTGGACTTTGCGAAGTTTATGACAAACCCCAGGCTTTGTAGAAGAGCAATAGTCCTGAGGGTGGCCTGATTGGCCTCCTGACATGTCTGACCCGATGAGCCAGTCATCTAAATAGAGGAAGACAAAGATTCCCTGATTTCTCAGGTAGGCCGCCACCACTGCTAAGCACTTTGTAAAGACTCTGGGGGCGGAGGTGAGGCCGAAAGGCAGCACTCTGTACTGATGATTGTTTCCTCCCACAATGAACCTGAGGTACTTTCTGTGGTCTGGATGAATGAGGATGTGAGTGTATGCATCCTTTAGATCTAAGGAGCATAGCCAATCTCCCTGCTGGAGGTAGGGCAGAAGAGTCCCAAGAGTAAGCATCTTGAACTTCTCCTTCACTAGGAACTTGAGGTTCCTGAGGTCCAGAATGGGCCAAAGGCCACCGGTTCTTTTGGGCACCAGGAAATACCTGGAGTAGAAACCGTGACCTTGGAAGAGGGGAGGCACAGGCTCCACCACCCTGTCCACCAACAGACCTTGTAGCACTTGCAGAAGGTGGTCTGTGTGCAGGGGAGGCCTTGGAGGCTCCCCTGGAAAATATGGTGGAGGCAGTTGGTGAAAATGGAGGGCATAGCCCTTGTGGACTATCTCCAGCACCCAACTGTCCCCGGTGACAAGGGGCCACTTGTGGGCAAAGAGGGCGAGGTGACTTCCTGTGCAGGGTTGGGAGAGCAGTGGAGAAGATGCTTCGCTCAAGGAGTCAAAACCCCCCACCCTGCTGAGTGGTAGCAGGGGCCTGGGGGTCCTCTGCCTACGGGGCCCATTACCCTGGCCCTTGGCTTGCTGACCCTGGGGGGCAGCTTGGGCAGCCTGATATTGCGGGTACTGTTTGTAGGCAGTGCCCTTCCTCGGGTAAAAGGGATTTTTACCCGAGCCCTTCTTTTTATGAGAAGGGGCAGAGGTATTCCTCGACAGCCTTGTCCGTGTGAGGTGCTCAGTTTCGAGCTGTGCGGCCTTCTCGGTCATGGCCTGGCCAAAAAGGTTTTCACCTCGGCAAGGGACATCGACCAACTTGTCCTGAACCTATGGCTCGAGGTCCGATGACTGCAGCCATGCCTGGCGTCGAGCCGCGATGCCGGCTGCCGCAACTCGGGCCAAAGCCTCAAAGCCATCGTAGGCGGTGCGGGACATGAACTTCGAGCAGTCCCGAATCCCCAAGGACAAGGACTTAAATCTCTGCAAGGGTTCCCCGGAGAGAACAGCAGAGAACCCAGCCAACTCCTTGGCCAGGTCCCGCAAGTACATGCCCATGTACAGCTGGTAGGACTGGACACGGCAAGCAAGCATCGAGCCCTGAAAGCACTTTCTACCGACGCCATCGAGGTTTCGGGCCTCCCTGCCAGGAGGCACCGCGGAGTGCATCTTCTGGCTCTTCAGACTCTTCCGGAGTCGATAGATCAAATCGACTCGCTTGCTTAGAACCGGCGCCGAGGCTGGTGCCTCCCACATAAGGAAGAGGAGTCGTTCCAGCATCGGAGGAACCGGGACAGTAAAGGCCTCCTTCGGAGGAGAGTCATACTGCAGTGCCTCAAGCTCTTCAGCTCGAGGCTCTTCCTCGGGGTCTGCCGGAATAGCCAAGGCAGTGGCCATATCCCAGATGAACTCCGAGAACAGAGTGTCCTCCAGGGGGGACCTACTCCGGGGCTCAGACTGCGGTGAGTCCGAAGGGACGCACCGAGTCTTGAAGGTATCAGGAGACTCCTTGTCCTCCGTCTCCCAAGCTGACTCGTCCGAGGAAGAGTCAGGGTCCAACCCCGCGGGGCCCTGGAGCACCTGCCCCGACGCCCTCGGTCCCGAACGGGAGGTCGAGGGAGACCGCGACCGAGGATGACTCCGAGCCACGATGGACTCGAGTATCGGCTTGGCCTCGGTGGTCGGGGCAGATGTGCCAGACAGGCTGGCCATCAGTGCCCGCTGCTGCTCCATGAAGGCAGACAATCTGCTCTCCAAGGCTGTCATCCTGAGACTCAGCTCAGGAGACGCAGCAGCCACCGACTCGGGCCCTGCACGACGTCGGCTCCCTGGGAGGAGAGTCCTCGAGGACTACAGGGCTTACATGTCCAGCAGACTCCGGCTCCACGCGAGGAACTTTGGCAGGCTTCTCTTGTTCCACGGGCCCGGGGCGATGGTCGGGGGTCTTAGACCTGGCCCTCGAGGAGCCAGGGACCTCCTCCTCCGATGCCCTCGCGAGCCACTTCTTCCTCTTGCGTTCCCGGTCGGGGGACCCCCTGTCCGAGGAGCTTCGACGGTGCTCGGGATCGGAATCCCGAGATGTCGAGGCCTTAGACGAGGTCCGGGCCTGGCCGGAGGCCGAGTCCGAGAAAAGCCTTTCCTTTTGCTGCTGGCGACTTCGGAGTGCCTTGGAAGACATCTTCCCACATGCCCCGCACGACTTAGGATCGTGGTCGTGGTCGAGGCACCGAAGGCAGCAGTTGTGTGTGTCGGTGAGAGACATTAGTTTCTTACACCGATCACACTTCTTAAAACCGCTGGAAGCCATTGGGGAAAAAAGAGCCCCTGCGAGGTCAAAGGACCGGCCTTCCAGGGAAAAATAGAAAAAAGGGCGTGAATGCCAGCCAAGAAGGGCAAAAACCGAAAAAGAAGAATCGGGCTCGATACCGGTGTACCGAACCCGGCGGGAGGGGAACCGGCATCGAACCGGGAGAAAAAAATGGCGAAATCGCCGAAAAAATCTAGTTTTAACCGGGAAAACAGGACACACGTCCGGTGGGCTTCACGGAAAAAAAGAGACTGTGAGGTAAGATGGCACCTTTAGGCAGGAAGGGAACCGCGCATGCGTGCCTGCATTCCCAAAGGCTTTCATAGAAAGCTGGGGAAATGCTCCGCTGGGGCTTCATCGGCGCCGATGACACCCATATGTGAGGACTGACTTCCTGCTTGGTCCTGGAGAATAAAGCACAGGTATGGGTATGTCGGTACCGACGGAGCCTGCACGGGAATGCTGCCCTGCTTCCAATTAGAAAGCTTTTGGCAGCATCCCTCGCGCCTGCGCAGTGACTTCCCGCCTTCTCCACAGCCTCTCTTCAGTTGAGTTTCAGAGCTGAGACAAAGGCGAGGAGAGAAAAGGAAGAAAATAAAAGAGATGCAACTCCTAGGGGAGGTGGGAGGGTTGTGAAGACTAATTCCTGCTGTTCCCAGAGATCACCTGTTACAGGTAAGTAACTGTGCTATCTCCAGGAACAAGCAGGAATGAGTCTTCACATATGGGGACTCCCGAGCTGGAGATGCCAGGGGGAGATCCCATAAAAATGCAAGTGCCTGGATCAGGGGTGCATTTTGTCTCCAGGAATCCCCGGCATCCAATGTGGGATGGAGGGCAGGAGTTGACAATAACGGAGCTGTGAGGAAAGAAACAGCATAGCCAAGGACTAGAGGGATTTACAATGTACAGGAGTCCTTGGTAGATATGATGAGTAGCATTAAAAGACATTTAATGTACACTTAAAATATGCAGCTTACCTACTGTATTGTAGGAAGTAGAGCATGATGGAGTCTACTGGATAAACAGTGGCGGAATCTTCAAGGTGACCTCTCAGTAGTGAGGATGAAGGTCCAGCCCTGGAGGTAGTAGATGATCCAGGTGTCAACTGGGTAGGATGTGACGTCAGGTCTTTAATGGAAAGCTTTATGGAAAAAGCTGAAAACTCCTTTAGGCATAAGGTCATTAACATTGAGGACTAAAGGAAGAAGACTGACGGAGTTGGACAACTAGCCCAGTCCTGGCGGGAAGAGGGGGACTGGAAAAAACCCCTATTCCCCCTGAAAACAGTTGTGTACTCAAGAAAAAGAGGTACATTGTTTTTCCTAGCTGGAAGAGATAGGAAAAAATATTGAAGCTTGATGCTTCATGGACTTAAAGAAAAAATGGAAGATGTTAGCACCAAGTGGCTAGTGGTGCCTAACAGTTTCTGCATCGAAATATGGCATGGGACGTAGGGCAACAGACTGTCTAAAACCTCTAGGAGGTAAAACATGTAGTATAGACAGTAAGGGTGATAGTGTGTAAGACAGACCAACCCTTAAAGAGGCCCCCCATGAAACACACACATATATATATATATATATATCTACATATGTACAGATGTATATTAGGATATGGGTGTTGAATTATATCAAATATATATATATATATATATATAGATATATAGATATATAGATATATATATGATATACCTGAATATATGTAAATTTGTGGGGAATGGTCTAGCACCACCAGGGTAATGATATAGGTATGTAGACATATATGGAGATGCTACATACCAGACAATAGGTTGAAGATACATGTTTACCACCCATCCCCATAATTGTACATGGGGAATATAAGAGAAAAAGATTCTGTGCTCTACAAGAGGGTGAACCCACTTGAGATATGCAGAGAGAATCTATTTTCAAGGATTGAGGGATGCAGAAAAGCAATCTAACCAGATAACCGTGATGTTCACGTGAGAACAGATGAATATATGAATCTGTGAAGAACAAGGCGGGAGCTCCACAGAACACTGATATGGGAGGTGTGGAGAAACGCAGGGGAGATACCAGAGGGACCTATGGAAGGACCCAGAGGTAGCATGCGTAAACAGAAGCCTTGGAGTCCCACACAGAACTGATATCTCGTGTTAACACCCCAGGCTAGAGGGGGTGTGGAGAACCTTCATAAGTATAGGAAGGGTTGAGAAGTTTTTCCTCACTAATAGAGAAACTTCAGAGACAAGGTCAATGCTCTATAGCAAGGCCCTCATAGTAGAAAGCTTCTCTGAAGACTACAGAGAGCATTGTGAGATAAACTGACTGAAGTCAGGTGTGTTGCCATATCCTAGGAGAGGAGATGGTAGAATAATGTGAGAAAGCCTAAACGAGTAGGAGGATCCAGATAGTTTGGAATCACTACTGAGGCTAGACAAAATGTTGAATAAGGGACTGGAACATGGGAAAAATCCCAGTAATACCATCACTGGAACTCCTGCAGGCAGAGCTGCTGACGGAAATAGCAGAGATGTTGTCCAGTACTGAATAAAGAAAAACAGAGAAGAGAGGAGATATCTTTTCTCTCTGTCTGGGGAACGAGCTTGCAAAAGAAGCTGTTCAGTATGGTACCCCTCAAGTAATTAGAGGGTAACGTACCCATAGGGTAAGTCAACTGAAGGAAAAAATGTTCAGTTGGGATAAAAACTATCAGGGGATAGTTGCAACTGCTCTTCTAGGGAATAAGAAGAGGAGAAGGGTGTAGACCCTGAACAAAAACAATTTTTCCCTCTGACAGGTTAATACACTGAAAAGAAAAGCACAGTGAATAAACTTCTAATATGTAGAAGTGATGTAAGTTACAATTCCCGGCCTCTATGGTCGCTGGGAATGCTGAGCCTGGCCAGAAGTGGAGGACTTCAGACTAGGCTGGGGTGTCCCTTGCTTAGGTACAGCCGAATGATGGGCAGGAGATAAATGAAACTTTCTTTTCTTAGGGAAAGAAGGTTTGGTAGGACATTTCCTACTCTTTGAAGAAGGAGGTGGCTTAGAATGGTTTCTAGTGGAAGAAGAGTCAGTGGAGCATTGAGCAACCTGACGTAAAGCCTCCTTATTGAAGAGACCTTCTCCTGTACAAGGAGAATGAGCTAGTATAGTTTGCACCCGTTTGCTCAAGTCTGAAGCCTCAAGCCAGGCTCTGCGACGTGCTGCAATGGCAATAGCAGAGGATCTGCTAACGGACTCAAAAGAGTCTATAGAAGCACGAGACAGGAACCAGGATATATTCCGGCTGTGATTGATGAGCAAGGAATAATCAGTAGCCTTGAGCTCTGGTAAAAAAGGGGCCAAAAGAGACAATTTCTCTGTGACTTCCTGGAGTGTTAGACTCATGTGAAAAATATATGAGAGAACTCTGGAGGCCAGCATAGAGTTTTGGAAGGCCTGACGGCCAAAAGCATCGAGTGTTCGTGAAGAACGACCTGGCGGATAAGAAGAATGCTTCTTCTTGCTCTTAACTTTCCTCAGTGCCGATTCCACTACAAGGGAACGATGAGAAAGTTGAGGCTTTTGGAACCCTGGAGAGGGTGGCACTCGGTACCGAACCTCAATGTCTGTAGCAACTTGAGGAAGTCGCAAGGGCGATTTCCAAACCCTGAGAAGGAGATCCTGCAGAGCAGGATGTAAAGGAAACTGCATACTTTGCATTTGTGCCGGTGAGCCATGGGTAGGATCACAACCAGGGATAGAAATATTAAGAAAGGTTGCCATATCCAGGAGAAAAGCCTGAAAAGCCTGATCTCCTATGGGAACCATCCCTGGTAAGGCTAAAGAAAGAGACCTAGTAGATGGACAGGGATACTGGCATGTTAACTTAGAGGCAGTGGGTACTGCATCAATGCCAGGTATCGGTTCCAAACTAGGCATCGGTGCAAGAACAGGCATAGACATCGATACTGATAGAGGATTAGCAGTTGAAGTTGCCATCAGGGACTGCTGCAGTGGTACCGAGAGCATGAGAGAGTTATGGCTAGGATCTTCGGAACTGCCCATCCGGAAACGACAGGAGTCGGTTCCGGGACGCGTCGGTACCCAGTCCTCGAGACTAGATATCGATGCAAGACTCGGCATCGAAGAAAGCGAGACTATCGATGCATGTCGCGAGGGTTCCGACGCCGGTGGCGGCATCGGCGATGCCGATACCACTAAGGCAGCCTGGGTTACATCGATCGGTACCGACGGTACCGAGGATACCCGATAACCCCCCCCTTGCCAAGGGTAAGGCGGTCCACCTCGATGCCGATGCCAGGGTATCGGAACCGATCGATGCCGGTACCGTCCCGGAGCATGGCTGAGATTGAGAGACGTCAATGCGGTGTGTATCGATCGGTCCCGAAGGTACCGAGGATGCCCGATGACGATCCCTGGTGAAGAGTGGAACACTCGACACCGGTGCCGATGCCGGAGGCTCGGTACCGCTCGAAGTGGATACCACCCCCGCGCATGGCTCAGGCATGTTCTGTGAGGGGTGAGTCTCAGAACATCCTGAAACCCCTTTAACGCTTTGGAGCCTGAAGACTCCCGCAGTGGTAAAGCCAATGGATTCTTGAGGGTAAGGCCGGAGCCGTCACCATGCTGGGCATGGGACATACCACTCAAGCATTGACTAGTCTTAACAGACTGTTTTTGGGTTACCTGATCCTGTGAAGTAGAGAAACCGGGTACCCTCACTGCCGAGGAAAAAACGGTATCGAGGGAAACTCTAAATACTGAAGGTTTCTTCACAAAATTATCTCCTGAAAAATCAGGGGAAAAAGGGTCAGGACCCACACAATTGAGACACCAACTATTGGTGTCTAAAAAGAAACAGGTGTTTCCACATCGAATGCACTTCTTAGGAAAAGAAGGCTCCATGATGAAAAGGCCTAGTAGGCCTAAGTAGTTAAGGCAAAAAAACTGAAGAAAACGTTTCTCAGAATTTAGTCAAAAATCCACCGGCGATACCGGTGGCACCGGGAAATACAGCCGCGACCACAAGAAAACAAAAAACTAAAGTAATTAAAAAGAAAAGTTTCTGCGGTGACAGGACGACGTCCTGCCGGCTCCGCGGAAAAACGAAAACTGAAGAGAGGCTGTGGAGAAGGCGGGAAGTCATTGCGCAGGCGCGAGGGATGTTGCCAAAAGCTTTCTAATTGGAAGCTGGGCAGCATTCCCGTGCAGGCTCCGTCGGTACCGACGTACCCATATGTGAAGACTCATTCCTGCTTGTTCCTGGAGATTTGGATTTACATTATTTCTTATGGGAAATATTGCTTCAATTTTCATACATTCGGTTTTAGTCAGACCTTTTTGAATGGATTAATCACGAAAACCGAGGTTCCACTGTAAACCCTTTATGAGAGTTAAGTTTCTAGTTTACATTTGCTTTCTAAGAGTTACATATGAGACTGACTTGATACTCTTACCAGAATATTGTAAGAGCATTTACAGATACTATTGCTCATTAAACCTAATGTAACATGTTGTACTAGGTATGAAAACTGCTTAAATATAGAAGGAATCCCATTTTTTCACCAGTTTTGCACTTTTTTTTTTTTTTTTTTTTAATACTGTGAAAAATACAGACCATCCCATTCCCAAGCTTCCTACGTACTCAGCTTTCATGTAATGCCAGTGTATAGTGGTGTTATACACCAGTGGTCTGTTTATGTACAATATCAACTAGGCCCAACCTGGAGACACTGTATGGAGTAGCCATAGCCAATATACTATTAGGGAATTCTTCATAACCACATCAATATAAAATACAATAATTATGTCTGATAAGAACTGCTCTGGTTTGTATATGGCTGCAGGAGAAAATATGTACATGAGCCCTTTTCTTGCACATTGCAAACCATGGACAACTAATATTTTCTAATGCTTTGGTTAATTAATGGTATAAAACATTCATAATGTATGTTAAAGTATAAAGAATTTCAGATGTACAAACTTCAGTTTCAGGGGCGTGTTGTACTTACTAATGACCTAGAGTTTTCCTCCCAGTCCTATGCTACCTCTGGTATGCTATGCCATCATAAACTTTCATTTGCAACTAGCCATGGTATATCAGCAGCCTTATTCTCCAGGACAACCACTACAGTGACAGTCCTTGACCAGGTGCCACAAACAGATTCCTTCAGAATCACATACATATGCACCCTAGATTAGTCAGCAGATGTCACCATTGGGACCTTCCAGAACTGTGAAGACTATTTTTGCAGCATCAGGGACTAAAATCCAGGTCATCCACACAGAAGTGCACAACACATGTCATAGAGCTACCAGAATGCTTCTGAGGTTTCACAAGGATATGCACTGTAAAGGTGTTAGGTCTAAGTATTAAAAGATTATAAGAGAAGAGAAAAAATGCTTACATTACTAGGATGATAAATTTAAATCACTTAACCATGTGAACCCTTTTCAAAAGTGCAAATTTTATTGCAGTATCTAGATTATAGGGTTGTTGATTCTTTGGTTATACCACAATTGGCAAACATTTGTATATTCTCTGTGCCAGCATTCAGATAATCTGATGCACCTAGAATATTTTTCAACTGTAAGCAAAAAAAAAAAAAAAGTTGCAGAGATATTGATTAAACTGAGTTATGCTACAGCATATACTCATTGACTTGGACTGAAAACATTTTGAAGAGCAAGTTTAATAAATATACATAAGTGATCAATGCATCATTAAAAATGGCTGAGGTTCCAACATGCTCAAATGTGCAATCAGTGTCATAGACAATAAATCTTACAGTTATGGTCAACATTATTGGCACCCTTGCATTTTAGGCCTTATCCTGCCTTGTTTTTGTATTTCTTTGTAATGGTCTCTTTATGATTGTGATGGGATTATAATTTGATGCTTTCTTGTATAATTTCCTGTTGCGCCCCCCCCCCCTTTTTTTCCTATGATTTATGTGGACTAATTGGTAGATGATGTTTTTCCTTCTTTGTGATTTGTCGTTGCAGTTGTGCAATACGAATTTTCAATATTTCTTGGTTCATTCATGTGAATGCTTGAGTGTTCTTATATATAAACTCCAATAAAGATTAAATAAAAAAAAATAAAGTCTCTCTTATCTACCACGCATAGACTTAGTTGCCTTGCTTGCTACGCATGGTATATTGCTGTTTGGTTGGACTTCAGATGGTCCGCCAAGACATTGTCTTGGTCTGAGAGATAGACGGCTTTGAGGATAATGTCCTGCTTCACTGTATACGAGCATAGGGTCACCGCCTCCTAGAGCTGTAGGAGCTATTACCCCCTTGTTTGTTCAAGTAGAACAGTGACCTGATTGTCTGTCTGCACGAGCACAACCCGGTGCCACAGCCGATGCCGAAATGCCTTCAATGCGAGGATGACGGCTCGGCGCTCCAGCAGGTTGATCTGCTGACTATCCTCGGGAGACCAGGCCCCCTGGGTGCACAGCTCCTCGCAATGAGTCCCCCAACCCGAGAGGGAGGCGTCCGTCGTCAGGACTGTCTGGGAGGGGGTTGGATCTAGGAGGATACCACCATCCGAGGTGAGACCGAGATGGGGTCCCAGAGACGGCCCATCGCCTGGGCCCCACTGTGCATGGAGGCACCACTGCACTGCCCGCATGTTGAGGTGGGCATTGGGCACAACGTAGAGCATGGAGGGTATGTGGCTGAAGAGGTGAAGCACTGACTGAGCCGAGACTGTACGGCGACTACTCACTTCGGACGCCAGGGACACGAGGCAGTCTGCCCTGACCTGGGGGAGGAAGGCCTTGGCCTGGAGTGTATCCAGGAGAGCCCCTATGAACTCCAGGGATTGCACTGGAGTAAGGTGGGAATCTGGGTGGCTGATCAAGGCCCAAGTGCTGTAGAAGCCGGATGGTGCGGCCTCCAAGGCCATGTCTCCCTTTATGAGCCAGTTGTCTAGGTAACGGTAAAGGAGACAGAGGTGGGCTGCCACCACCGCAAGACACTCGGTGAAGACCCCTGGTGCAGAGGCAAGGATGAAGGGGAGCACCCTGTACTGGTAGCGATTGTCTCCTACCACAAACCACAGGTGCTGTCTGTGGTTGGGGTGGATGAGGATGTGGGTGTAAGCATCCTTTAAATCCAAGGAGCATAGCCAATCACCCTGCTGAAGGTAGGGCAGCAGTGTTCCAAGGGAGAGCATTTTGAACTTCTACTGCACCAGAATCTGTTCAGATTCCTCAGGTCAACGATAGGCCTGAGACATCCTGTTCTTTTCGGGACAAGAAAATATCTGGAGCAGAACCCTCTTCCTCTTAGGTGAGATGGTATGGGCTCCACCACCCCATCTTTGAGGAGACCTACGAGCTCCTGAATTAGTAAGGCCTGGTATAGGGTTAGCTGCTGGGGTTCCCTGGGGAAGTAGGGGGGAGGTGGCTGGTCCAGATAGAGGAGGTAACCCTCCCGGATGACCTGAACAACCCACATGTCGGTGGTGATGGAGTCCCACCTATGGGCAAAATGAACCAGCCCCCCCCCCCCCAGTCAGCAGCTGGTCATCCAGCAGTCAAGAGGCTATGCTGGGGGTGTCAAACTCCTGAGTCTGGCTGTGCTAGAGCCGGCAGCTGTGTCTTCAGTCCTTTGGGCTTGTGAGGCCCCTGGCCAAAGCCCTTACCCTGACTGCCCTGCGATGGGGTCTGCATGGTTGGGTACGGGGGTATCCCCTGTAGGGCTGGCCCTTCCCAAGGAAGACGTTTCTCTTCCTTTGCGGCTTTTTCCTAGTAAGGGTAGAGGTTTTCCTGGAGAGCAGAGTACAGGTGACATACTCTGTCTCAATTTCAGCTGCTTTGTCCTCCATAGGCTTACCAAAGAGCTGCTCCCCGAGGCAAGAGATGTCTAGGAGCTTCTCCTGGACCCAGTGCTCCAAGTCAGAGGACTGGAGCCAAGCCAGCTGATAGGTGCCAATGCCAGCTGCCACAACTCATGCAGAGGACTCATAGCCATCATAGGCAGCTCGTGAAAGGAATTTGGAGCACTCACCGACCGACTTCGAGTGTGCCTGGAAATGCCAGAGGTAGTCCCCATCGAAACCAGCTGCAATTCCCCTGGGTTCTTTGGTAAGGTCCTGGAGGAACATACCAATGTAGAGTTGGCAGACCTGGATGTGGCATGCTAGCATGGAGCCCTGATAATATTTGCCCCCGAGGGCACTGAGGGCATAAGACTCCCTGCCCGGAGGGACTGAAGAGTGAATTTTCGAGCTCTTCTGCTTGCGCATGGCTGACTCAACGACCATGGAGGTGTGCGGAAGCTGCACCTTCTGAAACCCTGGTCCACGCTGGACCCTGTACATGGAGGCCAGGCATCGGCTGACGATTGGGACAGAAGCCGGGATCTCCCATATGCAGAGGAGGAGCCAGTTAAGGATGATGGGGATCGGAAACATGATTGTTTCCCTTGGTGGTGCCTTATATTGGAGGATATCGAGTTTCTCCACTCGAGGCTCCTCCTCTGACTCGGTAGTAAGTGTGAGGACCTGCACCATATCATGGACAAACTCAAGGAAAGAGGTGTCCTCACGAGGGGACGCCCACCTCTGGGTCGGTGGGGATGGGTCCAAGGGGAGGTCTCAGTGAGTCCAAGTCTCTGGTGAAGTGTCCCCATCAGATTCCCACTCCAAATAGTCTGTGGAGGACTCGAGATCAGGCAAGTCAAGGTGGGTTGATGACCTGCACTGGGCTCCCGAGGCCAGAGCCTGTCCAGAGCTGGAGGCACTTGCCCAAGATGATCTCGCACCTGAGGAATGAGAAGGAGATAGAGAACCTCGCCGAGGATCCTCACGAGGCATCTGGTTCTCAGGGGATCACTGCGACGGCCCTAGTACTCGAGGTCAAGGTCCCTCTGGTCTTATGGTACGTACTGGCAGGGACAGGCATCTGTGCCTGCTGGGCAGCGAGGAATGCAGAAACACTGTGTTCCAAGGCCAGAATTCAGGGCTCCTACTCAAGAGTGAGGCCCTGTGACACCGATGCCAGGGTGACCGGGTCGAGGAGGAGAGGGGAGCCTCACCGGGACAACCCTGGGGAGACTGGGTGCCATTGCCGGAGGCCTCTGCATTGGTTCGAGGTACCTTTCTCGGCCACTCCCTCTTCAACTCTTCGGACTGTTGTATGGGGCTGAGGGACCGGGCGCGTTAACTTCTCACAATGTCCACGCGGCCTTCTTCCGCTCACACACGGGAGATCCCTGGTCAGAGTGCCTGCGGGCTCATGGGTGAACCTGGGGCAGATCCGAGGGTTGAGGGGCCTTGGAGCGTGAGGCTACCAGGGATAAGTCTGCCTTAAGGAAAATATCATCTAGCTTCTGCCAGCAACTCTGGATAGCCTTAGAGGACATTTTTTTGCATAAGGAGCATTGCTCTGGTTCGTGATGGGTGTCTGAGCGCGACATGTTTTTGGTGAACTGATCACATTTTTTGAAACCGGAGGCCATTGGGGCAAAAAGGACCCCTGAGAGGTTGAATACCCTCGATGCGGCCAGCAGTTAAAAATGGTGCAAAAGTGCTAAGGTAGAAAAAAGGGGAAAAACAAATCCAGAGATCAACCGCCGAGGTAGTGGTGCTCGAAAGGGGGAAGGGGGAACCGGTGCTAACAGGAGAGCACAAAAATGTACTTAGTGAAGAAAAATCTTTTTCCTAGGACGAGACACACATCTGAAGGGCTCCGCAGTAAAAAGGAGACTGAGAAACATGGCACCCTTGGGCGGGAAGGGGACCACACATGCATAGTGGCATTCCCAAAGGCTTTCTTTGAAAGCTGGGGAAATATTCTGCGTGGACTCAGTCGGTGCAAACATCACCCATATGTTAGGACTGACTTGCTGCTTGTTCCTGGAGAAAATAAACTAGAGGACTCAAAGTTGCTTGCACCAGATTTTTGTTCAGTCATGGAAGTGATGATGTTAACATACATCAACTCTGCAATTCAGTATATATGGGGTTGCTGGCAATATAGTTATCAAATTTCTGCAGATGGTGCAAAATGTTGCTGCTCAGTTTATGACTGGTGTGACAAAATATGAACATATTACATATAACCAGTGAACAATGCATTAGTTGTCAGCACTGTTCCCTCTAAGCTGTGCGCGTGTCCGCGCGCACACACCTCGCCGTGTGAGCGCACATACTTTACAACAGAGCGCACAAAAATTACGGTTCTGATTCTGATAGAAAACAACACAGACGTCTTAAAATTTAAAAGTTGTGATTGTAATTACTAGAAATTTTCTGCTTCATTTAGTAATCGTCTTATTTTCATTTAATTTGATTAGAATCAATGTGGTGTACATACTGTATTCTGACGTGTAGTCAAATTTTAAAGTATATAACTCCGAGTGTCGTTATGTGGCGCACAAAAATGTAACCTTCCTTCAAAAGCTGCACAGCTGATATTTTATGCGCACACAGCCTACAGAAAATTAGAGGGAACATTGGTTGTCAGTAGGATGAGCATAGATTATAAAATAGTGATTTTCATATTTCAAGCTCTGAATGGAATGGCACCATTCCATTTTAGGTCTGTGTTGGTACCCAATCAAGCCATGAGGATATTATATTCCTCTGACCCTATATTGCTTCAGGTACCAGTGGTTATACTGCTTAAATCAGCTGAAACTAGAACTACAGCTGCATTGATTTTTTTGGAAGCCTGCCAAATGAAGTATGGACTGAAATTGATTAATTAAAATTTAGGAAAATAGCTGAAGCATAATTTTTTTTTAGGGAGGTATTTAGAAATAAGTTTATTTTTCAATATGATATTTTGCCTATGATTAATTATCTCTAAACAATCTTTTACAGTTATTTTTGGTTTTTAACATTTCAAATGATTTGTAATCCACCCAAGTACTGATTGAGATTCCTGGAATGCCATTTTAAAGAAAATAAAAAATTCATCTTAATAATGACGTTTTCATTTCTGCAACAGTATTAAGTCTTGCATATCCTCTCTTCTTTTCATGCTGATGTTCCACAACTACTGAGCTTTACCTCCTAGATATATTTTGAGAAAAAGTGAACAGTCAATCCAGTTTCAGTGAGGCCTTAGAACCCAGCGTTAAAACGAGCATTCATTACAATGGACTGGTAAAATCAAGAATAACTGCAAAACTAATCTTAAACATGTCCTGGGCTTTATTTCCCCTGCAAGAATCTTAGGTTTTGGTAAAGGGGTGGGGGGATCGACCCATCAGCTTCTTTCTATTTTCCAGTTTAATTGGATTTGACCTAATTGAGCTAATGTATTACAAGCCTCCACTCACAGCTACTCTGGGTTTTAACTCTTCATATAGCCCAGTAAGAACAGGCACAATCCTCTGGCTGAGAGATTGGCGCATAGTTCCTTCGGGGACCCAGTTAAGGTGACATTTTACTTACCAGTTAATGTCCTTTGCTCAAGTCCTGATAGACCAGTCGGTTGTGTTCCTCTACCAACAGATTAGTGGAGATAAAGAACCAATGAAAAGCTCAGGTTTCAATGACATCACTCTCATGCCACTATTCCCCCATCAGCCACTAGAGGTCCCTCCAGTATTCATCACAAAACATATGAGAGATACATTACAAGCCTCACAAAACCTCAATTGTGGGCAACAATGAGCAATCAACAGTAGAGAACTATGTACAGGAAAGCACTGTATAAACAGAAGGTTGTCAGCAGAAGATGAACCTGCAGAGCGAAGTATAAAAATCAAAGTGGACTTAAGGGTACCGCAGCAAAACAGAATACAGTTTCGGGGGGTGGGCCCTGGACTGTTCCTCAAGGAAACGAAATTAACTGGTAAGTAAAATGTCACCTTCCATATCATCCTGATAGACCAGTCCAGACAAGTAGGATGTACCAAAACTACACCACCACTGGGTAGGAAATAGCAGCTCACAAAATCCTTGAGCCGAAGGCTGTGTCCACATATGCATGGACATCCAAAGCAGTAATGGCTTGACAGCAGTGGAAAATGATGCCCACGTTGCTGCCTGACAAATGTCTGCAGGGGCTACTGAGCTCCACTCCGTCAACGAGGACTCTTGTGCTTGAGCAGAATGGGTGCACAAACCTTCTGGAACCGGCTGCAATAGATAAACTGAGGCAACAGTCTCCTTAATCCAGCATCCCAAAGATGACTTGGCCGCCGCTTCATCCTGGCAAGGGCGTACAAAAGGACTGTCAGACTTATGAAGGGATTCGTAACCTCCAGGTACTGGAGGAGAACCCTCCAGACCCTCCACCACACAAAACTCCTTATCCTTTCCCTGACATTGCTCCTTCAGGAAGGAGGGCAGGCAAACTATCTGGTTCACGTGAAAGGGAGAAAGCAACTTAGGCAAGGAAGGCAAGTACAGGTCGAATGGAAATGGCCTCCTTTGAAAAAGGCAGATAAGGATCTCGGTAAGACCGAGCCTGCAGCTTGGGAATCTGCCTTGCAGAATAAATCGCAACCAAGAAGACAGTCTTGAGCGTCAAATCCTTTAAGGAAGTGTGCTGTAATGGCTCAAAGGGACTGCCATCAGGGCCTGAGCACCAGACACAGATACCAGACCAAAGGGGTGGATGGAGATGCCAATCCCCCATGGAAAAATTGTTAGATGTCAGGGTGCAAGGCCAAAGACTTGTTTGCCACGGGACCAGGGAAACAGACTAGAACTGCCGCCTGAACTTTCAAAGAGCTAAGTGAAAAGCTCTTCTCTAGGCCATCCTGCAGAAAGGCCAACAGGAAGGACAGCATGGCTGCTTCAGGAAATAACTGCCACGCATTGCATCAGCACTCAAAGCAGCACCATATTCATATGTATGCTAGCTTGGTGGACCTCCTCCAAGCACAAACCACACTCTCCTCAGCTAATCCAGCACTACCAGAACAATCCTACCAGGATTCTCCTACTAGGAGAACATCCTTGGGGCGGTGGATAGCGCAAAAGGAAGGGTGGCGAACTGACAGTGAGAGCCAAGCACGGCAAAACACATATACCTCTGCTGATCTGCCCAGATCGGGATATGAAAATATGCCTTGGCCAGATCCAGAGAAGCCAAATATTCCTCCTCAGTGTACTGCTTGAATCATGGAGCGCAAGATTCCATCTGAAAATACAGGACGTGCAAGTGCTCGTTGACCCCATGAGATCCAGAATGGGCTGGAAGGAACTGTCCTTTGGCACCACAAAATAGATGAAGTATTTGCCCCTGTCCCGCTCGTCCGGGGGGGTGGGGGAGACAGGCACCACCACCTTCAGGCACAGCAATTTGCCCAAGGTGGTCTGCACAGTGGCATCTTTGATCGCAGACCCACAAAAGGAAATGACAAAGGCATTGGGAATTGGCTCTTTGCATTCTAGAACATAACTGAACTGAATGGTGTCTAGCACCCTGCAATTCTTGGTAACCCGTAACCCAGGCCCATTACTGAAAGAGAAGGCAAAGCCTGCTGCTCACCAGAAGAGCAAGGGAATGAGCCCCCAAATCTTTCATTGCGCAGCCCAAGAGTGTCCTTTTCTGGAGGGGAGAGTCCCTGGGCCCATGCTCTCCACAAAAGGACTGAACAAGTCCAAAACCTTGAAGCAGAGGGGAAGAAAGGTTTTCCTATTCAGTAATGATGATAGTCCCGAGACCCCGAAAATCTGGTCAGCATGCCGTTAGTGGTCGGGCAGAGGCAGATGACAAAGAGGCACCAAACTGCTTCACAGACCCTTTGGACCTGTCTTCTGGGAGGCAGTAAGATTTGTCTAACTTAGGTCCTTCACCAGCTTCTACAAATCAGTTCCAACAGAAACTTCCCCTTAAAGGCCAATTGAGCCAATCAGGAATTGAAGGATATGTCCGCTGGCCAGTGTCAGAGCACCATTCCTGGCCACCAAACATACCAGATCATAAATGACATTAGAAAGGAATGCCATAGCAGACTCTAAAAGACGGGTATTATCATCAGGTGGAAGAGGCTGAAGCTACTGGAGCAGAGCTCGAGATGTCAGGAAGCTGCCATTACTGAAATGTCACATCACCTACCACCAGCTGGTGATCCAGAACATCCTTTAAGAATGATTCGCCTTCCACAGGAATGGTGATCTGTCTGGTAACCGCCGTGGCCTGTACATCCACTTTGGGAACGTCAAACCACTCAACGTGCTCCTCCTCCGGGAAAGCATGGATCTTCTCATACACCCTCAACCTTTTAGGTAGACAGCTGGGAAGAGTCCCACTCTGACCAGATCATATCCTGATAACCTACAGGAACAAGAAAACAGCAATGGATTTCCACACCCCTTGACGAGCAGGTGTACCTTCAGCTCCTGCTCCGTGCCAAAAGAATCAGTCAAGTTCAAGGCGGAGGAGACCCTAGTAATCAACGCCGCCAGTTCCTCCTTTCAGAATAGTCGGATCACGTCGGCCTCTGCAAATCCTTCTGAAGATAAGAGCACTTCCTCATCCACATCACAGCCCAGTACTGAGCCATCTGAATTGAGGTATAGTCAACATCTCTGATAGCTCCCAGCTGTTCCCCATTCTCCAGGGAGTGCCCCTCGCCGGGGACACTTAGCCAAAGGTAATCAAACAGGGCTTCCTACTTTCAACCTGCCTGGCATGAGACTGCATCCAGAGACTGCAGGGTCTGAATTACCATTCCAGAAGGACCAAGACTACTGCAAAAAGGAAAAGAATTCCAGGGAGGACAATCTGGAGTCCAGAAGCTCTCCTCTTTGATAAGGCTCCCCAACACCAAGGGGCATAGCTGCCACAGATCCCCTTGAGAACTTAGAGTGACTCACAGAGTGGTCACCGGAGCCCTGGCCAGCTGAATATCCTTACCCATAGCACCATCTGTCACCACTTGCCCTAAGGCAGAAAAGGATGGACCAACTGTATCCCCTGGCTGAAAGGGGGAAAGCAAGCCCTCCAGGGGTGACTCAGAAGCTGCTATGCAGGAAGAGCAGTGTCCATAATCCAAGGATAAGGCTCCTCGCTTGCCATAGGTCAAACGTGTCCAGAAAGACAGAGAAAGTTAGGGTAAGCATCACAAGAGTGTGCGCTAAGGTTGCGTCGGCTTGAAAGTGTGTTAACTGCGCTTTTATTTACTTACGTTAAAGGTGCTAGGGAAGGAGAACATGTTAAGAGCCACTTGGGTGGAATGCACATTAAGACTGTATGACCACCAGGTGCACAACAGGCAAAAAACGTTAACGCATGCAGAAAATGGCAGGAAACCGCTGCACAGTGCCAATGGTCACTAGTGTTCCACCCTGAATTGCATCCCGCAGAGTGAAATGTGAGACCCCAACAAGGACAATGACGAGGTCAAGCCTTGGTACTCATCCCCTGAGAGCCCCAGGTGGAGAATCTGTGCTGGGCTTAGCTCGACTCCCCTGAAAGCTGTTTCACTGGCTAGCTGTGCAGCACTGTGTGTGAGGTGGCTGGCAGACAGAACTCAGAGTCTTCTGTAAACTTCGGGAGGGGGGGGGTGGGTGTGAGAGGAAGCCAAGTTTGTGTGAGGCTGCTGCATTCTTCCAGATCCTTCCAATTTGTGGCTGTTCAACGGGCCTTTGTGATAAGGATATGGAGCTGAACCAATTTTCCCTCCTCCTATAGCTATCGAAAAGACCACAGTCTAGTAGAGCCTCCTATGTCGCGCTCGAGTGTCACCTTTCTGTACTCAAGGTGGCTGTTCAATCAATCTCTATCCCTCTAATTCCTCAGATTTTTTACAAAGAGGAGAAAATCCATCCATTATCTGCTGGAGGCAAAGAAATACTGAAGGGACCTATGGTGGCTGAGGTGAATAGAGGCACGAGAGTGATATAATTGAAACCTGGGCTTTTCATTGGTTCTTTGTGTCCAATCTGCTGGTAGGGAAACACAGCCCATTTCTCTGGACTGGTCTAGCAGGATGATAAGGAAACTGCTTATGCTCAGCAGTATGGATTGCTATTAAGAGATGGCTAGGATTATTCCACCCATGCAGACCCCAAGTGCAGGGGTACCAGGCAAGAAAGAGGTTCACATCCCCCTCAATGATCCCACACTGTGGTACCAGAGCGCAGCAAATATCACTTTAAAATAACTGCTGCAGCACTTCCCTCTGCTTCTTTCCATTTAAAATACAGTCAAACCTCGGTTTTCGTATGCCCCCGTTTTCGTAAGCTTCGGTTTTCAACGACTTTTTTTGTTGCGATTTTGTCCCAGTTCTCGTACATCCGCTTGGTTTTCGTACAATTTAAAATGGTCCGTACCGGGGGGGGGGGGGGGGGGGCGCCCAGTACAGTACTTAACTTGTTTTTGCGATCCACACCTCTTTGCTTTCAGCGAACCTGAGCTTGAAAAATACAGTACTGTACTGTACTGTAGCAAGAATCAAGGAGTGAGTGTGGCTGGTCTGATGCTTCCGATGCTCAATTAGGGGACTCACTGCTGATGGCAAAACTTTGAGGGGTCTTTCAAACTTGCCAGTCCTGCTGCTGCTGAGCATTTTTTACAGCTTGCAATCTGCTTTTGGGACAGAATCGGAAGCGAGTCGGCGATCAGATTACAGTACAGTATCTGTGTGTGTGCTGTCCTGTGATGATCGGGCAGGTGAGATAAGTGACAGGAGCTGTTCTGCTGCCTGGCCGAGACTTCGGGAGCCCGTGCTGTTGCAGCCATTGCCACATGGCTCTGGAACGCATGCTCAGCTCTGCGTTCCAGGTTGCCTGAGCAGGAGAGTGGTGTTTCCGGTGGCTGTGGTTGGCGCCTTTACTGGAGCCTTTTTTTTTTGTGGGTCCTTTTTTTTTTTTTTTTTAATTCCTGTGCCCGATCCCCTCTCTGGGTGTCTGGCTGAAGATCTGCATCTTGATCACTGTGCTGTGCGGCTGATCTTTCTCCCTTCTCCTAAGCAGTTTAACCGATCTGTCTGCCAAAAATACGTCTGGAGCACCATCTTATGGCCAGAAGTGGGATTGTATTTTGATTCTCTTCCTGATTGACTGCAAATTGCTAAACGTTCTCATTGTGCCTTGACACAGACTAAGGGGAGCGGTGATCTGAAAATGGTCCATACCAAACTCGTCTACCTGCCCGTGTGACTCGGCCACTCATTTCCAGCGGCCACACAAAGCATCCCATGCGTTCGTGACTCAGTCTGCCTTTGTTTCTCGTTGAGTGAGCATCACCCCACGCATTCATTGAGTGCGACTGCTAAATAAGCCACCATGGGGCCAAAGAAAGTTCCGAGTGCCAGCCCTTTGATGATAAAGAAGGAGAGAAACACGATAGAATTCAAGAAAGAACTTGTAGCAAAGTACAAAAGTGGCGTACGCGTGGCTGATCTCGCCAGGATGTACAGGAAGTCCGCATCAATGATCAGTTCTATCTTGGTGAAGAAAAACTAAATCAAGGAAGCTGTTGCTGCGAAAGGGGTAAATGTGCTAATGAAACAGAGATCGCAAACAATCGAAGATGTTGAGAAGTTGTTGTTGGTGTGGATCAACGAAAAACAGTTAGCGGGAGATAGTGTTTCGGAGACAATAATTTGTGAAAAGGCAAGGCTGTTGCATGCAGATCTCGCAAAGAAAATGCCTGGAACGAGTGCTGCTGTTAGTGGATTTAAGGCCAGCAGAGGCTGGTTTGACAAATTTAAGAAGCAAACTGGCATACACAGTGTGGTAAGGCATGGCAGTGGAGTGGAAGAGGCATACACAGTGTGGTAAGGCATGTGGTAAGGCATGGCAGTGGAGTGGAGGAGGCATACACAGTGTGGTAAGGTAAGGCATGGAGTGGAGGAGTGGTCTAGTGGTTGGGGCAAGGTATTTCAGGCCGGAAGGTCGGGGGTTCAAATCCCACTAGAGGACAGCAACCTTGGGCCGGAAGGACTGGGGTTTCTAGTCCCACAGGTGGCTCCTTGTGGTCTTGGGCAAGCCACTTAACCCTCCATAGCCCTTGTTCCCTGTAAAATAGTTATCTCCAAGTTATAATGCCCTGTTCAATGTAATTTCAGTTTGTTCAATGTAAACCGCACTGATGCAGAATAGCGCGGTATATAAGAGAATGTAAATAAAATAAAATAAATAAAATAAATGGCGAGGCTGCTAGTTCGGACAAATGTGGGGCCGAAGAATTTGTTGATGAATTCAAGGAGTACGTAGAGGCTAAAGGATTCCTCCCCAACAAGTCTTCAATTGTGATGAAACAGGCCTCTTTTGGAAGAAAATGCCAAAGAGGACCTACACCATGCAGGAGGAAAAGGCACTGCCAGGACACAAGCCTATGAAGGATAGGCTAACTTTTGTTGTGTGGTAATGCTAGTGGGGATTTCAAAGTGAAGCCTTTACTGGTGTATCACTCTGAAAATCCCAGAGTGTTCAAGAAAAACAATGTCATCAAGAGTAAATTGTGTGTGATGTGGAAGGCTAACAATAAGGCATGGGTCACGAGGCAAATTTTCATTGAGTGGGTCAATGAAGTGTTTGGCCCGAGTGTGAAGAAATACCTCCTGGAAAATCAATTGCCACTTAAGTGCCTCCTGATAATGGACAATGCTCCTGCTCATCCTCCAGGCTTGGAAGACCAATTGTTGGAGGAGTTTAGTTTCATCACAGTGAAGTTATTGCCCCCTAATACCACTCCTCTCATCCAGCCCATGGACCAGCAGGTTATTTCAAACTTCAAAAAACTCTACACCAAACTCTTTCAAAGGTGCTTTCAAGTGACCTCGGACACTGAATTGACCCTAAGAGAGTTCTGGAGGAATCACATCAATATCCTCAATTGCATAAGCCTTATAGATAAGGCTTGGCAGGGAGTAACTTCCAGGACGTTGAACTCTGCTTGGAGAAAATTGTGGCCAGAATGTGTCCTCGAGAAGAATTTTGAAGGGTCGGAGGCTGACCCTGACGACCCTACGCTTGTTGTGCAATCTATTGTGTCTTTGGCGAAGTCCATGGGGTTGGATGTGAGTGGCCAGGATGTGGAAGAGTTGGTGGAGGACCACAGGGAAGAGCTAACCACTGAAGAGCTGCAAGACCTTCAACTGGAACAGCAACAGACGGCAGCTGAGGAAATTGCTTCAGAGGAGGAGGAGGAAGAAGAGAGAGGAGAGAAGGTGCCTTCTTCAGTGATTAAGGACATGTGTGCAAAGTGGAGTGAGTTGCAAAGTTTTGTGGAGAAATATCACCCTAACAAAGCTGTTGCAAGCCGTGTCTGCAACATGTTCAATGACAATGCCTTGTTCCATTTTAGGCAAATCTTAGAGAGACGCCAGAAACAGACCTCTCTGGACAGATTTTTTGTACGACAGGGGGTCCCAGTGACTCTCAAGCTGGTCCTAGTGCCAGTAAAAGACAATGAAGGGAAGTAACCCCGGATAGGGCCTTGATAACTGAGGTCCTTATGGAGGGGGATTCCCCTTCCAAATAACCACCTCTCCTCCTCCTCGCCGTCATCCATATGCCAACAAGAGTCTTCAATAAAGGTAAAAGTGATGTTAAGTGTTCATTTATCCATTTCATTAGTCATTTATGTTTATTTCTCATTGTTTTCTGTATGTAAAAATATAGTTATTCTCTATAAAATGTATTTTTTGTGAATATTTTTGGGTGTCTGGAACGGATTAATTGGATTTACATTATTTCTTATGGGAAATATTGCTTCAGTTTTCATAGATTCAGTTTTAGTCAGACTTTTTCAAACGGATTAATCATGAAAACCGAGGTTTGACTGTACTGTTTCCTGACATCGAGAGGAGGACCTTCTGCTGCTGGATTTATTTATCTAATGTCTTTTTAAATAATGAAGTCTCTTGATATCACCTGTTAAATCACATGGTTGTTATTGCGAGACTTTGGCCCCAACAATGGGAGGTGGGACTCCTACTTAGCTGGGAAACAATACTTTTAATGGAGAGAGGTGGAAGGTGGTGGCGTGGCAGTTATTTTAAAGTGATGGTTGCCATCTGTTATGCTTCATTAAACTTTTCAGGGGAGAAGTGAGTAAGTTGTCTTGCCTCCCTACCTTGGGGGGCCTTCATTTAAACTTAAGCCAAAAGATGTGAATGCTGCCTCTGCAGTGTCCCAAAATCCAGTTGACTTGAGGAGCAGGATGCAGGTTCTGGAACTGAACCTGGGTCTTTCATCTGGCAGAGTACAGCACTGCTGCTGGATTCATCCAGACAGCTCCATATCGTAAAGTATAGCTTCCAGGGCCATGAACCTTATTAATGAGAGACTTGAACACCTAAATATGTATACTCTAGAGGAGAGGAGGGACAGAGGAGATATGATATAAACCTTTAAATCAGAGGTTCCCAACTCCAGTCCTGGAGGGCCAAATACCATTCAGGTTTTCAAGCTGTCCCTAATAAATATGCATGAGATGCATTTGCATGCACTGCCCCCATTGTATTCAAATGTATCTCATGCATATTCATTAGAGACAGCCTGAAAACCTGAATGGTGCTTGGCCCTCCAGGACTGGAGTTGGGAACCTCTGCTTTAAATGCTTATGGTGTATTAATGAACAAACCAACCTTTTTCAAAGAGAAGCTGCAAAACTAGAGGACATAACATGAAGATGCAAGGGGGTAAACTGAAAGGTAACGTCAGGAAATACTTTTTCACTGAAAGGGTGATGGATGCTTGGAATGCTCTCCCAATGGAAGTGGTGGTGGCAAATATAGTGACAGAATTCAAAATGGCATGGGACAGACACAGTGGATTCCTTTCTAGCAACAGGATAAAATCAAAATAACCTTAACTGTCTCAGCTATCTCAACAAATAGGGGTAACCTGCATGGAGCGGTGGGTACACCCCTAAACAAAGGCATGGGGAAGGGTGACCTGCACAGAGTGGCAGGTGCATCTACTCTTGCCACTTTGCCGGGCTGATTAGATGGACCATGGTGGTCTTTATCTGCTGTCATATACTATGTTACTATGTAATGGTTTGTACTGCCCTACTGAATTTAAACACAACAATAACACAGGTACACTAAAAAAAGTTTTTTTAAACTGCCTCTAATGTTTCGATTGATTTTTACGTTTTTTGGTGCGCTGAATCCAAATCTGGTAACCAATTTGCTCCATCACGTACAGATTTTTTGCTACATTGGGTTAGCAGTTTGAGGTGAACGTTTCAGATTGAGTGCGATCGAGATAAAAGTTTCTTGGATGAATTCTTTATACTAATTGTTTAGTAGTTATTCAAATAAGAATAAAGAAAATTGTAACAAGGCAGCACATAAGAATTGAGTAATGTCAACAAAACACACTGTGATGGTAGCAAAATTGTCTGCACTTAAAACAGCCACATACATGTGCACAAACATTGAGCATATAAGAGCGAGGTTAGACACAAAGCAAAGCAAAGAAATGTGCAAAAAATGTTGTACAGGTATGTATGTAAGAATAGAAAACGCAAACCGCACCACTGCAATACATGAAGACAAACACCCGATGGTGTGAAAATAAAATTCTAATAAAAGAGATCCGACACTGTGGTAATAACTAGCAAATTTTTATTTCAAAGTTTAGTAAAAACACGATATTTGTCAACACAGTTTAGATTTTAAAGTCATTCTTGGGTCAATCAATCTCCTGGTGGGCCCGTTTCTTCTTCCCCCGAATGCTTCTCTTGGTGCGCTGCTTGGCGTATTTTTCATCTGGGGTTTCCCGCAGCAGCAACCAGCAGAAATCAGCCATCATAGTGGTGTTCCATCTTCCTTGGTACCTTCTCTCTGCGTCCTTGATGTCCTGGTGAAACCTTTCACCTTGTTCTTCACTGTACGCCCCCAAGTTTTCGGGAAAGTAGTTCACATGGGAGTGCAAGAAATGGACTTTCAGGCTCATGTTACAGCCTTGTTCTTTGAAGGCATTGAGCATCCTGGCAACAATATCCTTATAGTTCTCATCCCGCCTGTTCCCCAAGAATTTGAGAACACCATCCTTGAAGGAATCCCAGGCTTCTTTTTCCTTCTCAGACATCGTTTCAGCGAATGCTCCATCTGAAATGAGTTTCCTTATATCAGGGCCAACAAACACTCCTTCCTTTAGCTTTGCTTCAGAAAGTCGGGGGAACTTTGAGCAAAGGTACCGAAAGCACTCACCATCTTTTGGAAGGGACTTGATGAATTGCTTAATGAGACCCAACTTAATGTGGAGAGGTGGTAATAGAATTTTATCACGAGGTACCAAGCTCTCATGAAGAACATTTTTCTCACCGGGTCTCAAATACTCCCGAATTGGCCAGTCTTTTTTCCCCCAGTGTAGGTCGCGGGCCCGGCTATCCCACAAGCAAAGGAAGCAGGGATATTTGGTGAAACCGGATTGCTGCCCTAATAGCATTGATAGAATTTTAAAGTCTCCACAAATCATCCACTTATGCTCATCATAACGAATCTTCTGAAGAATCAGGGCCAAATTCTCGTATTTTTCTTGGAGAATAACAGAGTGAGCAATAGGAACTGAAGCGAATGTGTTGCCATTATGAAGAACACCTTTTATGCTGTCTTTTGACGAATCAATGAACAGCCACCATTCAGCAGGATCATACTTGAGTTTAAACTTTTCCATCACTCCGTATATATCGTTGCAAAATACCAAATCTTCCTCTTTGCTGAAATACTTCAAAAATTGTGTCTCGCGGTTGCGGTACCAATAAAAAGTTGTTCCTGGTGACAATAGATTTTTCTGTTTAAGCCGAGAACCTAGCAGTTGGGCAGCATCTTTTGGGAGTCCTAAATCCCAGACTAAATCATTCAATTCAGCTTGAGAGAAAAGTTCAGGTTTCGGATCTGGTTCAGTTTCAAACTCGGAAGTACTGGACTCATCGGGAAAAGCCATCTGATGAGTCTCATCATGATCAGAACCGTCCACACAAATATGATCCAAAGATTTTGGTGGTTCAGGCACAGGTACTTCGTTGCTATGAGGCATAGGCCTAATTGCTGAGGGAAGGTTGGGGTAACTTATTACGTTCTTATTTTTTAAGTTGTATCCCTTCACAATGCAAGAGCAAAAATAGCAGTCACTGCTGTGGTCTCTTTGTTCACGCCACATCATAGGTATTCCGAAACGAAATGCTTGTTTTTTACCTTTCATCCATAAGCGTAGATCTTCCTCACATGTCTTGCACACTTTGTGAGGAGCCCACGGTTTGTCTTGATCGCCTAACTTCAAACCGAAATAGGCGAAATATACTTTTTTAATAAATGCAGAAATGTTCCTCTGCCGCTTTTTCACGGTATATTCCCCACAAATAAAACAAAAACTGTCCGGAGAGTTGACGCAACCTCTGGCTCTGTGAGCCATCACAAATACACAGCACTGCAAACTACAACTGTAGTGAACCACTTCGGAATAAAGCTGGATTACGACTGAGCAAACAAAAGGTAATAATGAACTTGCAAGAAACTGAAATTTGACAGGAACGTTCATGTCGCAACCACCGTGTTTGAGCGAGCGAACGAACGAGGCGAGGCAAACAGGAAAGAACATGCGCCAGCGCGAGTACTGGATTTAGCCCCCCGCCTCCCAATTGTCCTGTTAATGTATAAAATGAATACAAAACACTCTAAAATATCATGAGGGAGTGTTTCTAGTTAGTTAACCATTACAACCTCTATTTTGGGCCAAGAAAATAAACTACAGTCAGCTAAAAAGAAATTATGTGAACATTCCTTATATGGGTAAGAAATCTAATTTTGCAAGAAAACGTGACGTGATGGAACATTTTGGCTATTTTTCCTGGATTCAGCACCCCAAAATCTATAGGAATCAGTTGCAAAACTGGAGGCAGTTTTTTGGTAGTGTACCTGTGTAATTACAAAACATGAAATAACCAGACACTATATATACTCTTAACATCCCAGTACAGGCAACATTTCATCACAAGTTAATCAATGAAGGAGTGTTTCTATAACGTCTTTAAGCTGTTCATAATGAAATACACTGGTTTTCATATAATCAATATCAGCAGCTATGGCAAGTCTGAGGTTTGTGGTGCAGTTTTTCTTTTCATTTAAAAGTGCAATTTCACTATCATATCAGGGTAGTTTGATTCTGTAAAGACATTTAACTAACAAACTTCTCAAGTTAAATGAGATAGTGTGCTTCAGTAAGAGTATCCTGTAGGACTGTCATTTATCCATTAGAAGATTTTTCCACTCAAATCAAGCTCCTGTTAGAATTAGAAACTACTCATCTTAGCCTTGCTTAGATATAACAAGACACAAGACTTTGAAATCGCAGATTTGGTAGAAATGTCATTTCACTGAAGGAGCTGTACTTAGGTTTTTGAAACTATCCATTTGTTTTTTCTTGGCTCCATTGACTCCTTTTTCTGGTTCTCTTTTTATTGTTATATTCTAATACGCTCTTATGCCCTTAAAATACTTTATAGAAGAAGGTATCACTTGTATCCTGTCCTGTTTTTGAAAATGTACTTCCATGAGCCCTCTTTTCCCTTCATGCCACATATATGAAGCCTGCAAGGGGTTCAGATAAGGGCCAGCATAGCACCACTGATTTACTAAGATTTTTAAAGGTAGATGTATTTATTGAGGAGGAATTTTTTAAGAACTAAGCCCAAACATCTCCTTAGGAATGAACAAAAAATTAGAAGCAATGAAAATGTATTTGAGTGGCAGACGTTTGTGGTTACTAAATTCATAATCCTTGCAAAATATCAAAATGCATCATGCTAAAGGTAACTGTGCACTGCAGAAGAGGGGAGGAACCAATTTTGTTAGGTTTTCTTATAATTTACATGTAGCTAGAAAATACAACTTGCTATATAGCACACGCTTAACCTGAAATATTTTCTACCCAATCTCAGAGCACATAAACCATCTCATTACAGCTGATACAAGATTTATAGGGCACAGTGTTCAGAACTGCTCAGCTACAACACACTTTTCTGACTTCTGTTCTAGATTCTGAACTGGTATAATGAAAAAAGAAAAGGAACACTTAAGTTTTGATTCCTTGAAAAAAAGGCATAATAGGGAAATGTCAGATTTAACTGGAACCAGGTAAAGAAGAAAACAGTGTCCCAAAACTTACTGAAACAGTGTCCACACATTAAGAAAATGCAGTTGCATAAATTTCTTTTCCCTTCAGTAAACACATGCTACTTTAATGTCATTTATTAAACAAGCCTCTGAAAGAATCAGAGTCCCCAGATCAAATATATACATTTTTTTCATATCTGAAATATTTACATGGTGAAACCTTATGATCCCATTTGACATTTTCAAGTGTCCTCTTAAAATGCAAGTTTAGCAACAAGTCACAGCTTGGCTTTCTAAACAGGCCCACTAACATTCTTCTGTTTAACACAGTATAGAGATACTGGAACAGATTTACTGGGTTTACAATAAGGACTGAGTTACAGTTTAAAAAAAGCAGACTTTTTTTCCATCCTGCAATGTCAACTGTCCATATACATATCAAATCTGTCTGGGGAAACAAATAAAAATGTAACGTACATCCTGCTTGCTATGTTGATCATTTTATGCATAAATAAAAACAATGTTCAGACAAGGAAGCAAAGTACCACTTTGTTTCAATGTCATGACAGACTGCTTAGTGGTACAAAAGAAAGACTATGATAATCCCATGGGGCCAGTCTGCCCAGAGTTATTTTGAAAGCAGATAAAAGTACTGCTTTTATTTCTGTATCTGTGCACTACTGTGCTCTTGTCCTTCCTAATGTTTCAGAACTTTCTTAAAATTTACCAAGATGGAGACGCAGAATTACTTAAAAAAATAATAATGGCATACAATCAGTTCACAGAGATTCTGCACTATTCCAAACTTCTGAGCAGAGAAGGGTAAAAACCTACCTGTATATTAATTACTTGAGGTGAAAACGTTAACTGGAGATGCTATCATAAATGTAAGAACACATTTGTAGAACAGTCCTCCAGACCAGTTTTTCTGAGAGCTCTAGGCAAACATTACCACTTTTCCTGCCCGTTCAGGTAGAAATGAAGGTTTTTAAAGGCGAATCTGTTTCAAAAGCAGTGAAGGGGATCATTTCACAAATAAAAATCTGGATCATTTACTGAAGCATGTTTTTACATTCCACATGTAAAATTCTAATCCTTCAGAAAGCTTGCTCTTTGCAATCACTCTTTAAAACAAAAAGGGTGAAAGCTCAAATGTTCAGGAAAAAAAGTTCCCTATCCCAGTATATAACTGATATTGTTCAACATTAAGTGCAAACATTTTGCAAAACCAATTGGAGAGTCATTTTAATATATACAAAGGAAAAAATGAACAGAACAAGATTACCAGAGTGACTTGGACAACAGCTGCAGCTTATAAAAACATCCCAGTAATTTTACTTGGTGGCCTATAAAGATAACCGATAAAGAAACTGAGATGGGTTTACACTCAAAGGGGTACCCATGAGCAGAGGACAAAAAAAGTTCACATTCTCTACATAAAAAAAACACAGATCTTACAAATGCTTCAGAGAACAAAGAAAACTCGAAGTCCTTAAAGGATGGAAGGAAAAAAATAACTGAAGTCTGAAAGAGCGTGAAACAGACGGAAACTCTACTTCACAAGACCAATCTTCTTGGCTTCAGTTTCATATATCAAGAGCCTCCACATTTTCACTATAAAAACTTCTGCTTCTTCGTCTAGTACCTAGAGGCAGAGAAGACAAATCAAATGAAGTTACACTGGCCACTAAGCATGATGTATTTGCAAATAGCAATGGATAAGTCAAAAAGCTCCTACAAATGTGTTCAAGAACTATCATGCATGTATGTACAAATTAAGTCAATTTCATTCAAACTAAAGGACACTATACTTCCAGCGCTTTTGGTAAAGGGTTCATGACAACTCCAACAGCAATAAGAGCTTAATGTTTATACATTTCTCATAGAACACACATAACTGGTAAAAAAAAAAGGGCAACAGCTGTAAGTTGGAGGAACAAATTTGTTGTCAGGATGACAGACAGTGACAGCAAATGTTGACTGAGAAATAAGGTATTATAAATAATATGCGTAAAGCCAGAAGCTGCTCTACTCTAGAAAAGATTGTCTGCAAGAACCTATTTCATGTTAATGTTGGAGCAATTACATCCTCTCAAAGCTGTACTGCAGAGAACACGCATACATTTTCCCGGCATTTATGTTGTTCTTATTGACTAGCAATTAATCAACAAACCAAACGTGAGTAAAAAAATGGTGTTAACGTTTTAAACCAAGAAATATTCTAGAAACATATCACAGCATTCTCAGACCATTAATAATCACTTGAGGAGATATTACTAACATTTATTCCCAGGGCCGTACCAAGTCATAAATGCATGCTGTGCAACTTGGACATCTGGCATGCCCCCCCCCTTTAGTTTTGTCATTTGTCCCATGCCCAGCATCTCATCTTACCTTCGATTTTCCAGCAGGCTCCTCCCCTCGGCCTTCCCTTGCCCTGCCGCCACTTTGTGTGTTCCCTTGGCTACAGCAACATCGGAACCTCCAATTGAAAAAGAACATTTGGGGCTTTCAGACTCTGCACTTGCATGCTGGCCTGAACCCTCCCTTCCTCTGACATATGCTTATGTCAGAAGAGGGAGGGATCAGACCAGCCATTCAATCGCAGGTCTTTGCAACTCCGTGTTTGAATGGTTGGTCTGGTCCCTCTCTCCTCTGATGTGAGCATATGTCGGGGGGGGGGGGGAGGAAATCAGGCCAGCATGCAAAACGCAGAGTTGGAAAGACCCACTTTTTTTTCAATTGGAGGTCCTACTGCTGCCACCACCAAGGGAACATGAAAAGCAGCAGAGCAGCAAGGGCAGGGAGTGTGGTGGGGGGGAGCTGAGGCTGGCAGTCCCAAATGCACCCCCTATTTTTTTGCACCTGTGCGGCTACATCGCTCACACACGGCTAGGTATGTCACTGCCTATCCCTCCCAACCATCTAACAGTAACATTAATTTAGTTGCCCGCCTACTTTATCTTTTTGAAAGTAAACATTGTTTCTCACTTTTAACAGCAGGATTGAACAGACACACAAGTATGTGATGTCAGTTGGCACAGAGACAGATGAACAAGCTCTCCCAGAGCTCTGAACTAGCATAAAGTTCAGAGCCTGCATTGTCTCCGCAGTTCCTAAGCTGCATAGTTCATTGAAGAATTCAACTCAGAGGGCGGAAAAGTTTTATTTATTTATTTATTAGGTTTTCTATACCGTTTATCCTATGGTCAAAGCAGTTTACATTGAAACTTGATACATTATAACAGGGTAAAGAATTTGGATAGAGTAGTTACTCACCTGTAACAGGTGTTCTCCAGGAGCAGCAGGAATCAGTCCTCACATATGGGTGTCATCAGCGCTGATGAAGCCCCAGCGGAGCATTTCCCCAGCTTTCTATGAAAGCCTTTGGGAATGCAGGCACGCATGCGCAGTTCCCTTCCCGCCTAAAGGTGCCATCTTACCTCAGTCAAATGACATAGCTAAGAACAGCACACAAAAATGAAAAATAAACTACGTACAACTGCAACTCCAAGGGGAGGAGGGAGGGTTGTGAGGACTGATTCCTGCTGCTCCTGGAGAACACCTGTTACAGGTGAGTAACTACTCTTTCTCCAGGACCAAGCAGGAAGTCAGTCCTCAAATATGGGTGACTCCCCAGCTCTGGGCTACTGAGGAACCCAGGCTGAACAAGAGAACTCCCTCTAGTCTCAGCAGCAAAGAAAGGCTTTTCAAGGACACAACCTCCACCGGTAGCCCAACAGAGGGCAGGAGTTGCCTATACCTCAAAGAGATTCCGGAGTACTGCCTGGCCAAAAGCACTGTCCCTACGGGACTCCCTCTCTAGGCAGTAATGGGCTGCAAAAGTCTGGCTTGAAGACTAAGTTGCAGCCTTGCAGATGTCTACCAAGGGCACAGTGCGGAGATGAGCCACTGAGGCAGCCGTGACCCTACCCTGCAAAGGAAGGTCAGCCGCCTTATAAGCCCAGGTGATACAGTCAGCCACCCAGATGGACAAGGTACGCCTGGACACAGCCAATCCCAACTTATTGGGGTCAAAAGATACGAAGAGCTGAGTAGCCCTTTTATGCCTCTGCGTACGGTCAAGGTAGAAGGATAAGGCCTTCCTACAGTCCAGGGTATGCAGGAATGCTTCAGCCTGGCTAGCATGAGGCCTAGGGAAGAATGTGGGAAGAACCACCTCCTGATTGAGGTGGAAAGAGGAGACAACCTTAGGGAGGAACTTTGGATGAGTCCTCAGGACTACCCTGTTCCTGTAAATCCTGGTGTAAGGCCTGTCACAGACCAGGGCCTAAAGCTCACTTACTTGCCTAGCCGAGGTAAGGGCTATCAGGAAGAGAGTCTTCCAGGAGAAGCAGCGTAGTGGACAAGTAGCCATTGGCTCAAAAGGTGGGCGAGTCAGTTGCTGCAAGACCACATTCAGCTCCCACTCAGGGGCAGGACGACGGATGGGAGGCTTGAGCAAAAGCAAGCCCCTGAGAAAGCGGGAAACCAAGGGGTGACCAGAGAGAGACTGTCCCTCTACCAATGAGTGATGAGCTGCTAGAGCTGAGAGATGGACCCGAACAGAATTGGACTTAAGTTCCTGATTGGATAAGTGCAGTAAGTACTGAACCACCACTGGCACAGTACAGGAGAAAGGATCCTCTGTACATAGGTGACACCACACAGAAAACCTTTTCCACTTGAGAGCATATGTTTTTCTAGTGGATTGTTTCCTGCAGGCTAGGACAACCTCTTCAACTTCCTGAGGTAGGCCCCAGGGAGCCAAAACTACCCTTGCAGCCTCCAGGCGATCAAATTGAGAGACTTGAGATTGGGGTGCAGAAGGGAACCCTGGTCCTGTGTGAGAAGGTCGGGTTGCAACCCCAGAGGCAGTGGAGGATCCACCGCCAGTTGAAGCAGAAGAGGAAACCAAGGCTGTTTCGGCCACCTGGGAGCTACCAGCAGGACCGAGGCCTTGTCCTGGAGAATCTTGAATAGGGTTCGGGCCACCAAGGGCGTGGGAGGAAACGCATAGAGGAGGCCTTGAGACCAAGATATCAGAAAAGCATCCGCTGCTGTCCGCAGAGGATGTGGTTGCCTGGAGCAGAACTGTGGCAGTTGCTTGTTGATGGGGCTGGCAAAGAGATCCATCAAAGGGAGACCCCATCTCAGGAAGATCTTCTGAACTACTGAAGGATGTAGCTGCCACTCGTGGGGCTGCAGTATCCTGCTCAATCTGTCTGCCAGGTAGTTGTCCTGGCCAGGAAGGTACACAGCCCTGAGGAGCATGTTGTGCTTGAGGGCAAAAGAACAAAGGTCCTGAGCTTCCCGACAAAGGATCCTGGACCCAGTTCCGCCCTGTTTGTTCACATAAAACATGGCAACTTGGTTGTCTGTCTGAATCAGGACAGACTGATGAGCCAGGGTAGGAGTGAAAGCTTTGAGTGCTGATCGAATAGCTCTGATTTCGAGGAGATTGATCTGCTGTGCAGCTTCCCAGGGAGACCAGAGGCCCTGGGTGCACTTGCCCAGACAATGCGCTCCCCAGCCTTGCAGGGAGGCATCGGTGGTTAGCATCACTGTGTAATCTGGAATCTGAAAGGGCACCCCTCTCAGCAGATCGGGTGGGTGTAGCCACCAGTTGAGGGAGTGCAGAAATGGTCTGGACACCCTTATCCTGTCTCTGAGGCTGCCTGTGGCCTGTGACCACTGAGACCGAAGGCACCACAGTGCAGGCCTCATATGGAGCCTGGCATTGGGGGTCACATGTACTGTTGAAACCATGTGGCCTAGAAGCCGCAGGCAGAGTCTGGCGGAGACCAGGGACCTGCTGAGAAACTGACTTGCCAAGGCCATTAACCTTCGGGCTCTGTTTTCTGGCAAGAATGCCTTTGCCAGGAGAGAGTCCAACCTTGCCCCTATGAACTCCAAGTTCTGGGAAGGGAGCAAAGTGGACTTTGCGAAGTTTATGACAAACCCCAGGCGTTGTAGAAGAGCAATGGTCCTGAGGGTTGCTTGATTGGCCTCCTGATCTGTCTGACCCCTGATGAGCCAGTCGTCCAGATAGGGGAAGACAAAGATGCCCTGATTTCTCAGGTAGGCCGCCACCACTGTTAAGCACTTTGTAAAGACTCTGGGGGCGGAGGTGAGGCCGAAAGGCAGCACTCTGTACTGATAATGGTTTCCTCCCACGATGAACCTTAGGTACTTTCTGTGGTCTGGATGAATGAGGATGTGAGTGTACGCATCCTTTAGATCTAAGGAGCATAGCCAATCTCCCTGCTGGAGGTAGGGCAGAAGGGTTCCAAGAGTAAGCATCTTGAACTTTTCTTTCACTAGGAACTTGCTGAGGTTCCTGAGGTCCAGAATGGGACGAAGGCCACCGGTCCTTTTGGGCACCAGGAAATACCTGGAGTAGAATCCATGACCTTGCAAGTGGGGAGGCACAGGCTCCACTGCCCTGTCCACCAACAGACCCTGAAGCTCCTGACGGAGGTGGTCTGTGTGCAGAGGAGGCCTTGGAGGCTCCCCTGGAAAATATGGGGGTGGAAGTTGGTGGAAATGGAGGGCATATCCCTTGTGGATTATCTCCAGCACCCAACTGTCCCCGGTGATAAGGGGCCACTGGTGGGCAAAGAGGGTGAGACGACCTCCTGTGCAGGGTTGGGAGAGCAGTGGAGGAGAGGCTATGCTCAAGGAGTCAAAAGCCCCCACCCTGCTGAGGCTTGGGGGTCCTCTGCCTGGCCCTTGGCTTGCTGACCCTGGGGGGCAGCTTGGGCAGCCTGATAATGTGGGTACTGTTTGTAGGCAGTGCCCTTCCTCGGGTAAAAGGGCTTTTTACCTGAGCCCTTCTTTTTATGAGAAGGGGCAGAGGTCTTCTTCGACAGCCTTGTCCGGGTGAGGTGTTCGGTCTCGAGCTGTGCGGCCTTCTCGGTCATGGGCTTGCCAAAAAGGTTTTCACCTCGGCAAGGGACATCGACCAACTTGTCCTGAACCCATGGCTCGAGGTCCGATGACTGCAGCCATGCCTGGCGTCGAGCCGCGATGCCGGCTGCCGCAACTCGGGCCGAAGCCTCGAAGCCATCGTAGGCGGCGTGGGACATGAACTTCGAGCAGTCCCGAATCCCCGAGGACAAGGACTTAAATCTCTGCAAGGGTTCCCCGGAGAGACCAGCAGAGAATCCGGCCAACTCCTTGGCCAGATCCCGCAAGTACATGCCCATGTACAGCTGGTAAGACTGGACACGGCAAGCAAGCATCAAGCCCTGAAAACACTTTCTACCGACGCCATCTAGGTTTCGGGCCTCCCTGCCAGGAGGCACCGCGGAGTGCATCTTCTGACTCTTCAGACGATGCATGGCCGATTCCACAACCATGGAATGGTGTAGTAGCTGTGCCTTTTGAAACCCAGGGCTCTTCCAGAGTCGATAGATGGAATCGACCCGCTTGCTAAGAACCAGTGCCGAGGCCGGTGCCTCCCACATACGGAAGAGGAGCCGTTCCAGCATCGGAGGAACCGGGACAGTAAAGGCCTCCTTCGGAGGAGAGTCATACTGTAGGGCCTCGAGCTCTTCAGCTCGAGGCTCTTCCTCGGGATCTGCCGGAATAGCCAAGGCAGTGGCCATATCCTGGACGAACTCCGAGAAACGGGTGTCCTCCAGAGGGGACCTACTCCGGGGTTCAGACTGCGGTGAGTCCGAAGGGACGCACCGAGTCTTAAAGGTATCGGGAGACTCCTCGCCCTCCGTCTCCCAAGCTGACTCGTCCGAGGACGAGTCGGGGTCTGACCCCATGGGGCCCTGGAGCACCCGCCCCGACGCCGGAAGCACCGGCGTCGACGCCCTCGGTCCCCAATGGGAGTTCGAGGGAGACCGCGAGCCACGATGGACTCGAGTATCGGCTCGGTCTCCGGGGTCAACTTTGACGTCGATGTCCCGGTGGTCGGGGCAGATGCGCCAGACAGGCTGGCCATCATTGCCCGCTGCTGCTCCATGAAGGCAGACATTCTGCTCTCCAAGGCTGTCATCCTGAGACTCAGCTCGGGAGACGCAGCAGCCACCGACTCGGGCCCCGGCAGCGCCGGGCCCGACGTCAGCTCCCTGGGAGGAGAGTCCACGAGGACTACGGGGCTTACGTGTCCAGCAGACTCCGGCTCCACACGAGGAACTTTGGCAGGCTTCTCCGGTTCCACAGGCCCGGGGTGACGGTCGGGGGACTTAGACCTGGCCCTCGAGGAGCCAGGGACCTCTTCCGACGACGCCCTCGCGAGCCGCTTCTTCCTCTTGCGTTCCTGGTCGGGGGACCCCCTGTCCGAGGAGCTTCGACGGCGCTCGGGATCAGAATCCCGAGATGTCGAGGCCTCAGACGAGGTCCGGGCCCGGCCGGAGGCTGAGTCCGAGAAAAGCCTTTCCTTTTGCTGCTGTCGACTCCGTAGTGCCCTGGAAGACATTTTCCCACAGGCCCCGCACGACTTAGGATCGTGGTCGGGGCCGAGGCACCGAAGGCAGCAGTCGTGTGTGTCGGTGAGAGACATTAGTTTCTTACACCGATCACACTTCTTAAAGCCACTGGAAGCCATCGGGGAAAAAAAGAGTCCCCGCGAGGTCAAAGGACCGGCCTTCCAGGGAAAAAGAGAAAAAAGGGCGCGAATGCCAGCCACGAAGGGCAAAAACCGAAAAAGAAGAATCGGGCTCGATACCGGTGTACCGAACCTGGCGGGAGAGGAACCGGCGTCGAACCGTTAGAAAAAAAGAGCAAAAAATTGCTAAAAATCTGATTTTAACCGGGAAAACGGGACATACGTCCGACGGGCTTCACGGGAAAAAAGAGACTGAGGTAAGATGGCACCTTTAGGCGGGAAGGGAACCGCGCATGCGTGCCTGCATTCCCAAAGGCTTTCATAGAAAGCTGGGGAAATGCTCCGCTGGGGCTTCATCGGCGCCGATGACACCCATATGTGAGGACTGACTTCCTGCTTGGTCCTGGAGAAAACTTAATACATTGTAACAGGACAAAGAACTTGGAGAGAAGTTAATAGCAGGGGGGAATAGTGTTTTAAGGGAAGGAGGGGAGACAGGGATGAGGTGAGGGGGACAGAGGTAGTTGCATAAAGGTATTATATCTTGTCCTCAGTGAAGAAGGCTGTAAATAGGTGGTTCTTGAGGGCCTTTCTGAATGTTAGCAGATCTTTTGTGGTCTGGAGTTTGTAGGGTATTGAGTTCCAGAGGGAAGGCACATATAAGGAGAACGCTCTACTGGATGTGGTGGTGCTGGATCTGGTGATGGATGCTGAGGTAGCTAGGATGTTCTGTGAGCCGGTTCTCCTTGTGCAGTCTTTTTTTCTCTCATGTATTATTGTTTGAAGGTGGGTGGCCAATAGGCTGTTGAGGATCTTGAAAACTAAGGATGGCTTTAAATTTTGTGTGTTCCATGGCAGGAAGCCAGTGGAGCTGATGAGCAATGTGCTCGGTTATGCTGGCATTGCAGAGGGCACGTGCTGCTGTGTTGAGGGCTAGTTAAAGCGGGTGGACTGTTTTCTTAGGAAGGCCTTGGAGGATAAGGCTGCAGTAGTCTAGATGTGGGAAGATGAGAGATTGAAAGACTGTGCGGTAGTTATGTTCGGTTAGGAGAGGCTTGAGATGTTGTACAGTCTTGAGCTTACAGTATATGCACCTGATGATATTTCTTATGTGGGCAGAGAATGTTAGGTGTTGATCGAGGGTAATACCTAGATAACGTACCTCTTGTACATGAAGTTAAGTTCCATTTAGGTTTATGGTGTCCGGCGGGTTAAAGCTTGTCTCTCTGGTGATATATAGAGCTTCAGTTTTATTGATATTCATGGTCATGTTGTGGGTGATGAGCCATGAATCGACTGCGATGAACCATTTTGTTAAGGTTGTGATATCTGGGTTCAGCGTATTGATGGGGGGAATAGATCATGACATCATCAGCATATATGTGGTAGAGGACCATTGAAGGTTTTTAAGATTCTGCAGATCGGCTGGATGAAGATGCTGAAAAATAGTGCAGAGAGGGCAGATCCTTGGGGGACTCTTTGGGTTTGAGTATATGGTCTTGACTTTGTAGAGCCTGATTTAACCCGACATTGTCGGTTTGATAGATAGGATTTGAACCGGTTCAGAGGGATTCCAGTTAGTCCTATTGCTTGCAGTCTTTTGATGATTAAGGGATGAGGTAGGGAGTCGAATGCTGCCTTGATGTCGAGGAATATAAGTAGGTAATCGGTGTGAGGTCTGTCTGTGCCTGTTATTAAGTTGTTTAGGAATGCTGTTGTGAGGGATTCTACTCCATTGTGGAGTCAAAAGCCATATTGTTGGGGGTCGAAAGGGGAGTGTATGTCAATGTGATATTGAAGTTAATGGAGTACAATCTTTTCCAGTACCTTGGCCAAAAATGGAAGGCTAGCTATGGGTCTATAAGATGCTGGATGGTTGATGTCGTTCGAACCTTTTTTTACTAGTCGGATGGAGGCCATTTTGAGGTCAGGTGGTATGTATCCTTGCTGTAGAGAGAGTTGTGTGATCTTGAGGATTGTCGGAGAGAGCTCTTGTCTGGCCATCTTGATCCAGCTGACTGGACATGGGCCAAGAGGGGATGAGGTTGTGTTGATACTGGCGATTATATCATCCAAGTGCCTAGGTGTGACTACTGAAAATATCTTCAAAGAGTGCTGTGGTTCTGACAAGTCCAGAGTTGGAGTGTCCAGAAAGCTGCTTGCAGTGTTACAAGTAGGGTAGGGTAGAGCTTGGAAATAGTCGGCCATCTGCTGTGAGGTCAGATTTGTATCTTCTGTTTGCTGGGCGTGATCTTTTGTGTGGGACTTGACTACATCAAAGAGTTTGAGGGCGGCTGAGAGATGTTTTGATTTGTTTGTGTAATTTTCTTTTCTTTGAAAAGGGCTGTTTGGTATTCTTTGAGTTTGGTACTGTATGCGGTGAGACTGTCAGGTGTTCTAGAGTTTCTCCATTTCCTTTCAGTGGCTCTCTTAAGGTGTGTTTCATGTTTTTTATTCGTGTCGTGTACTATATTGCAAATTTATGTCTTTTTTGCAATAGGGGCTTAGGTGGCATTGTTGCTGTGCTAGATATGGTTTTGTTCCATGTTTGCACGAGGGAGCTGAGGTCATCCAGAACAGATTGGAGGTCAGGTAGGATTTTCTCTAGAAATTCCTTTTTGTCAAGGTTTATGAATCTGCAAGTAGTAGGTTCAGAGCTGCGTGGTGTCTGATCCAATGAAGTGTGTGGTATGAGTAAGGAGATTATTTTGTGATCTGACCAGGGGATGTCAATGGTATTTGGAAGTGGGATGGAGTAGGCCTTGACAATGCTCTATGCTAAGAAGATCAGGTTGCAGGTGTTTCCTTTGTCATGGGTAGGCTGATGTACGAGTTGAGCATAGTCTAGGGCTTCCATGGCCTCTAGGAAGGTCTTTGCTTTGTTTGGTGTGGTGGAGGTAAGGTTGAGGACACTGAGGAAGGCAAGGTAGTTGATGTGTAATTTGTGGTTGCATGCTGCTTCTATTAGTGTGTTGAGTTGGTCAGGACTAGCACTGGGGATCTGTATGCAAGCAGGATGGTTGTGTTGCCATTTGCTATTGTTATAGTTTCCAGTCCTTTGAGGTCTTGGTAAGGATGTGGAAGTTGAGGGTTTTCTTGGCTAGAATAAATACACCTCCTCCTCAACACTGCCTTTTTGGAGAGTGGAAAAGGCTGTAGTCGTGTGGCATCAACTGATTCAATAAATCAGCATTCGATTACACAAAGAATGTCCATTTTGTTATCCAATAGGTGGTCTGCGAGGAGTTGGATTTTTATTCTGTGCAGATCTGGCATTGAGTAGAGTGCAGTTCAAGTGAGGGGTGTTGCATTTGTGTCTGTGAGCAGACGTGATATGTGTAGGTGCCTGTGCTATATAATATGTATGAGGTATTGGGTGGTTCTCAATTTGGTTTTGTGGATGGTGTGCAGTGGTACTGTAGGATGAGTGGGTATGGGTAAGAGTATATGATGTGTAAGGATGTATAGGTGGGGGTAAGAGCTGAGATGGTAGTAAGCAGTGTAGTGAGGCAGACAGCACGGAGGAAGACCAGTGGAGCCATAGTTCTGATGTTGGAGTCTGCTTGATGGGTTGTTGGATTTCAGTCTACGTGCTCTGCTCTGAGTGTCTGAATATGCTTACCAGATGGAGGCAGATTCAGGGATGTGCTGTGGGTCTTTCTGCACTTTCAGTATGGCTGATGATGTGTTCATGCTGTTTCAAGTGTTGCTGTCTTCACCAAAGGGCTTAGCAAAGGGGCCCTCTGGCAAGGACCTCGTGCACGGGCCCACCAGGCACAGGTGCACCTGATGGCGCTTAGATTTTAAATGTTTTGCTGCTGTTCCTGGGCCCGATTAGCCTTGGCGGGGGGAAAGGGAGGGGCCTGTTCTTCCACTCCCAATGCCCATGGGGTGCTGCTGGTGAGGAGTCCATTTGAGGACACTCAGAACTTTACCTGATCAATCCTGCTCTCAATGGAAAACACCTGTTTAATATCAGAAATAATACTTTTTCCCTTGCCAACCAGAATTTAGTCAGGCACACACACACAGAGCTGCTCAACTTAGCTGTAATTTGTCCATTGCCCAGGAGCAGCCTGATCATACAGAAAAATGTGAGTTGCCAATGCTACAAAGACAAGTTGGCCAGCCCTGCTTGGTCCATGGAGCAGCTTGACTTGAGAGGATATAAAAAGGACTAAGCCACGGCTCTGCATTTGCTGTCCAGTGAAGTAGATTTCATGGGAGCTACAGTAATTCTGATATGGTGAAGTTTGGCATTACTGGTAAGGGAATGCCAATTTGTTCACAAAAGAATTGGACACAGGATGCTAGTCCATTTTTTTTAAAGCTTGTTTGGCTACCAAAATACCAATTCTGTTGGAATCAAAGGAGACAATTAGATGTGTATATTCTCTTATCAAATCAGTTCTTGTAAGGCAGTAAAGCGAGACCTTTTGAGTCTGGAGTGTGAAGGGACTTCTTGCATGTATTATGTGGTTTAGAGCTAAATGTAGGATGCACTATTTCCTCATTGCTGTGAAACAGCATGACATCTGACATCATGAAGAGCCACTGAAGAGTCTCCAGGGGCATGCCTTTCCTCAAGTTGGAGGGTCAGCACCATCATTGTAGACCGTTTGCAATGGCAGGGAAGAGAAAAAGGCTAATTTCAAAGTCCTGGCAAGCGAGGCAATCAACAAGACAGTAATGCCCTCTGGTCTCATATGAGTCCGTGCCCAAGGGACTAAACTCTATCGTGGCCGCCACTGAGCCCAGGAACCGCAGATAGGCCCACAACTTGGATGCACGCTACTATTGAAGGACATCAGCTGAGCCTTCCTTAGGAGTATGGTGTTTGCATGTGGGACTCTCTGGTCACCCCCCTGAAGTGGGTTGAAGTTATCAGCAAGCTTTATGCTCTGCTGCAGGCGGGTGTAGATTAGTGGCTGTGCTTTCCTAAAGTCGATTGCACACATGGTGGCAGTCTGGTGGAAGGTGGTACCACCCTCAGGTATCAACAGGATCACAGGGTGTTGAGATTCTTTTGTAGAAAGTGTTTTTGGCATTCTCTAGGCTGCAATTTGTGGGGCTCTGATGGCCCATACCTTTCTCCAGTGGGTTCAGTTGCTCCCAAAGGACTCTGCTTCAGCGTGGCTGAAATTGGCTGTGGCTTTTCTGGCAGATACCATGTGTGATCTTATTTGGTTGGCGACCAAGGATGTTGTAGTCACTATAGTAACTCAGCTCTGTCTTTGGCTTTGTCACTGGGCAGCAAACAGCCTCTAAGTCCCAGTTGTTCAAGCTTACCTTTTGAGGGTTACTCCTCTTTGGAAAGAACCTCAAGAAACTTCTGAACGATTTGTCCAAGCCGCAGCGCCTCCTGAAGGATAAACCCTAAGGGCCCTGGTGCTTGTAAGTCTTTGCCTTGTTTTTAATTTTCTTGTCCTAAGTTCCGAGTCTCTTGATTCTTGATATTACTGGCTGGGAGAGTAGTCTAGTCCTTTCCTTTGTCGGGCAAAGCCTTATCCCCCTTTTGGGGTGCCCGCTGGCCCCATGATAACTCCTCCAGAGCCACCACTTCCCATTCAACACAATGGTGGAAAGATTGCCCATTCCAGGCTGCCTCCACTGGGCAGCCGCGTCCTCCTCTTTTACCAGGGGTTGGGCCCAGGTCATCACAGATAACCTAGTACTTGGCATTATTCAACATGATTGTCCTGGAGTGCAGGGAGCCTATTTTGGATCCCTGTATGGTCTCTCCATGCAGTTCAGAGGCCAAAATAAGGGCGCTGTCTGGTCCACCTTGGAGAGGTTTGTTCAAATCCGAGCCATTGTGTCCATACCCTCCTGCCCAGAGGGGCACAGGTACACAAGATCTGGTGCAAGAGATAAGAGTGTTGGGGCCACTTGGCAATAGTGATCATAGCATGATCGCATTTGATTTCATAAATGGAGTAAGGACGGCAAGGAAGTCCACCGTAGTGCCTTTTAACTTTCAAAAGGGAGACTATGATAAAATGAGGAAAACAGTTACGAAAAAGCCAAAAGGAGCAGCTGCAAAGGTTAAAGATTTACATCAAGCATGGGCGTTGTTTAAATATACTAATCTTGGAAGCCCAGACCAGCTGTATTCCATGCTTTAAGAAAGGTGGAAAGAGGTCCAAAAAACTTCCAGCATGGTTTAAAGGTGAAGTCAGAGAGGCTGTTGTAGCCATAAAAGCATCATTCAGGAAATGGAAAAAGGAGCCAAATGATGAAATTTGGCAACATAAGCACTGGCAGGTTAGCTGCAAGGCATTCATAAGGCAGGAAAAGAGAATTTGAGAAGAAGCTCGCTGTGGAAGCAAAAAACCCATAATAAAGACATTTTCAAGTACATTCGTAGCAAAAAGACCTGTGAGAGAGTCAGTTGGACCATTAGATGAAGACAGAACAGCGCAATATGAAAGAACTCACCCATCCCCCCCCTATGGTTCTGGCTGCAAAAATGAGGCACCAACAGAGGTCCGATAAGAACTGGCACTTACTCCTGGGGAGCCCAGGACAAACAAGTGTTGGGCTGGGCTCCAGGCCACTCCCTACGAGGGTCGCTATTTTTATTTCTGGCCTTAGCAACAGTAAGTGTTGCCAGGCGCCATCCAATGGTTCCACTGGAACACTGACATTGTTGAACATAACTTTATTCATAACATTTTATCATTTGAGCGCGATTTGTTGTTTACAGTAACTTGAAAAATTCATCTCGGGCGAAAAATGGAATTAACTCGTGAATATTTTCATGCGATTATTTTTCATAACTTTCGACATGGATTATCAAGACAAGAGTGCATCGATGAACTTAATTTTTTATACGGCGATAAAGCACCATCCTACAGCACTGTAAAAAACTGGTATAACGAAGTCAATCGTGGCCGACGTTCGCTCCAGGACGAATTCCGTCAGGGTCGTCCAAAATCGGTTGTTGTGCCAGAAAATATCGATGCTGTGTGTGAACTGATAAAGCAAGATCGTCATGTGACATACCGTGAGATTGAGGCATCTTTGGGCATTAGTATGACAAGCATCAATAAGATATTGCATGATCATTTGGCCGTAAAAAAGATTTGTTCGCGTTGGATCCTGCATAATCTGACAAACGCTCAAAAGAAGGCTCGTGTCAGTTGGTGCAAGGAAATGTTGAAAAAAGGCGTTCAAGGTGCATCAAAGACTGTGTATAACATCTACACAGGTGATGAATCATGGATCTATGCATATGAGCCCGAAACAAAACAGCAATCGACTGTATGGGTCTTCCAAGACGAGCCAAATCCAACAAAAGTTGTTCGCGGAAGAAGCACATTGAAGCAAATGGTTGCCTGTTTCTTCGGCATTACCAGTCACGTGGCGACAGTGCCATTAGAGCAACGTAGGACGGTCAATTCTGAATGGTACACGACCATTTGCTTACCAGAAGTCTTCGGAGAAATTCGGAAAAAGTCGAAGAAGAGGCGAATAATTCTTCATCATGACAATGTGAGCTCTCACACATCGGCTCAAACAAAGGAATTTTTGACCGGCCAAAACATCGAATTGATGGGTCATCCACCGTACAGCCCTGATTTGGCACCCAATGACTTCTTTTTATTCCCGCACATCAAAAACAAATTACGTGGTCAACGATTTTCAACACCCGAAGATGCGGTTGATGCATTCAAAACACATGTTTTGGAGTTACCTCAATCGGAGTGGAAAAAGTGCTTAGAAAATTGGTTCAAACACATGCAAAAGTGTATTGATCTTCATGGAGAATATTTTGAAAAACAATAAAACCAATTTTGATCATAAATATTTGTTTTTTCATTATTAGGCCAGAAATATAAATAGAAACCCTCGTATATATGCTCAGGCCTCTCTTCACATACCTTTGTCCTGCTTCTGTTCCTTTTTCTTGGAGGCAGTCCTGGGAGCCTGGGCAAACAGAACACCTCCTCCCCCTCCCCCCCACCCTGAAAACTAGAAAGCTGTGTGAAGTCAAGGGATTTGAGCTGACAAGCCTGGGTGCTCAATGGACTAAGAATATTGACAGGGAGCATGGACTCCCCCCCCCCCAGCAGGAAACTCTAGTAGGGTATATCTTCAGATATGCCCTGGAGACATCTGCTCCCTAGCTCCACTGGAATGGTGCCCTCTAGGATGTCTGCCCAGGAACTAACACAATTCCAAGTCTGAGCTACACCAATTGAGCAACCACCATTTGCTCAAGACAGAGAAATACTGGAGTATGCCCCAAGCTGCACTTGCACAAGTACCAGCAATGTCGTCACTGGAAGCTTCTAGTTCTCTATTATCTGCTGGCATGGCGATACAACCCAACAATCTGGACTAGTCTAGCAGGACAATCTGGAAGTTTATTTAGGGTGTTCTCCAGACTTGAAAAATGTTCTATAGAGTTTGACACACCAGAGACCATCTATATAGTTCTGAATGCCTGGGATGTAAGAGACTTGAATATATATGCAACTGAAAAATCCAAGTCTCAAATTATTGCTGCTTACCAGCATAAGCAAAGGGAACCTGTTCCTTCCTGTTTGCTGACATTAAACATAGTAACTTGACCGTCCATCTGAATCAATATTGAGCCATCTTGAATAATATGCACAAACATCCAGAGTAAAATATATCACTTGGAGCTCCAGATAAATATGGAACAGTTGTTTAGCTTATAACTAGATTCCCCAAGTAAGATCAGAACCAAAATGAGCTCCCCAACCTTTGTTGGAAGCATCCATTGTAAGCAGAGTGATAGTCTAATGGTCAGTACTGTAGTATAGCACAAAGTGAAACTGATGAAGTTTGGAAGAGGTTCAGTATGTTGATTCTATTGGAATCTGAGATCCCACTGCAGCTTTTTCATTTTCAGGGATGAGCATAGGGCACGACATGTACCAAAATGGCCATATAGCATAACTTGGTGCACTGAATGTTCTGGACATACCACATTAATTTTTTCAGAAATGTTTTCATCTGAACTGTGCTCCTGTGAACAAAATTTTGTTTGTAGGTTGGAAGTGTTGACAAATCCCAGTCTCTGAAATAGGGTATATGCTCCTTCTGAGGATCAGGGCTAGGTCTTCCGAAGAAGCTGCCAGAAGCAAGTTGCTGAGGTATTGAAAGACTAGCTGACGCTACCTATGCGAATGAGTGTCTACCACTATGTGTTTGGTGAAAACTCTGGGGGGCTGATGAGAAGCCAACGTGAAAGGCGTACTAATAATGGTCAGTGGGCAGAAGGAACTGAAGGCATTTTGTGCAGCTTGGATGATCAGGATGTGTGTGTAAATATCTTTGAGATCCAGTGAGCACAGTCAGTCTCTCTTCTTCAGGTAGGGAAGAATGAAAGGTTGTGCTGAACTTGTCCTTGCCCTTTCACAGTAATAAGTTGAGGTCTCTTAAATCTAATATGTGGCACAACCCTCCTGCTTTTTGGGGCATCAGAAAGCATCTGAGTAGTACATTTATTTTCTTTCCTGAAGTGGAACTGACTATTGAATTTGATGCCACAAGGAGTGTGACTTCTTCCTGAAAGCAGGTGGGTCTGGGAGCTTTAGGTATCAGACAGAGATCAATTTGGTTGTAGATATTGAAATCTGAGGAAGCAGCCCATTTTTATAATGTTGAGAATCCAGGAATTTGTGTAAGAAAACTGTACCCAACTCTATGGAAGTAGGGACAAGATGTGAATTCTGGAGGGACAATGGCTGTGGTAGGACACAGTCAAAATGTAGAAGGTTGCTTTATAGTTGCACAGACACAGCATCCTTCGTTTGACGCACCCCCCCCTCACTGACAAGGCAAAAAATTCCATTAAAAATATAGAAACTTCTGTATCATCGCAATACACTCGTCTAGAGCAGGGGTTCTCAACCTAGTCCTTGAGACACACATAGCCAAATCAGGTTTTAAGGATAGCTAAACGAATATGCATGAGAGAGATCTGCATACAATGGAGGCTGTGCATGCAAGACTATCTAATGCATATTTATTGCGGTTATCCTGAAAACGTGACTGGCCAGGTGTGTCTCAAGGACTGGATTGAGAATCCCTAATCTAGAATAATGGTTTCCAATTTGTGATATGTGGACACCTGAGGGTCCATGTGAAGTCCTCAGGACAAAAAAAAAAACAAAAAACCCAGAGCCTGCGGAAAAGAGAAACTAGAAGGAACTTGCTGGGATGGCAGGGGGTGGGGAGGTGAGAGAGAGACACAGACTGGTGGAAATAGAAAGGGAAAAGGCTATCAGAACTAATGGAGACAGGGGCAGCGGAACATCTTCCTGTTTGGAGGGGCCAAACAAGCCAAGTCAAGCCCAAGAGGCTGTGGGAAGAAGGTAGGGAGAACCACCTCCTAGTTGAGGTGGAAAGCAACCACCACCTTAGGCAGGAACTTGGGATGCATACAGAGCACAACTCTGTTCATGTAGAATCGGGTGTAGGGAGGATCTGCCACTAGGGCCTGTAGCTCGTTTACCCTGCAAGCAGAGGTCATGGCCACCAAGGCAGCCACTTTCCAGGAGAGATACCTCAGATGACAGGTGGCCATAGGCTCAAATGGTAGTCTGGTGAGCTGGGACACCACCACATTGAGGTCCCATTCCGCAGCCGGACAACGGATAGGGAGGGAGGGGGCCTAGACAATAGGAGGTCCCTGAGGAATCTGGAGATAAGGGGGCAGGGTTGAAAGGGGTTTTCCCTCTAAAGGGTTGTGGGTTCGCAGCTATAGCGCTGAGATGCACCCTGAGTGAATTAGATTTCAAGCCCGAGTGCAAGAGATGCAAAAAGTATTGCAATATGAGCTGTACCTGTCAAGAGAACGGATTCACTTTCCTGTCTATGCACCAGACGGAGAACCTCCTCCACTTGAAGGCATAAACTCTCCTAGTAGAGGGCTTCCTGGAGGACCTCCTCGACCTCCCTTGAGTAGTGGAAAGGGACCAACGCTACCCTTTCAGTAGCCACGCTTCAGCGATAGGGCCCTCAGGTTGGGGTGTAGGAGGTAGCTCTCCTCCAGCGAGAGGTGGCCCGGGGTCTGGCCCAGGGGTACAAGGGCTGTCACTGACAGAGAGAATAATAGGGGGAACCAGGGCTGTCTGGGCCACCTGGGGGCCACCAGGATCACTGAGGGGTGTTAGCTCTTGGTTTTGAATAGACACTTGGGTATCAGGGAAGTCGGCGGGAATGCGTAAAGCAGGCCCTGCGACCATGATATCAGAAATGCATCTGCCGCCACCCTCCCGCTATGTGGTTGGGGGGAGCAGAACCACAGAAGCTGTGTGTTGTCCGGAGAGGTGAACAGGTCCAGTCAGGGCCTGCCCCAGAGTTGGAAGAGCCTCTGGACCATCTTGGGGTCCAGGCACCACTCTCGTGTGGCCGGAAGACCCTGCTGAGCTTATCCGCCAGGAAGTTGTCCTGACCCGGTAGGTACACAGCTCTTAGGATCATACGGTTGTGCACTGCAAAGGGGTGAAGTGCTATAGTCTCCTGACAGAGGGAAAAGGAGCCTGTTCTGCCCTGCTTGGTCACGTAGAACATGGTCACTTGGTTGTCCCCATCTGTATGAGAATCGAAAGACCTTGGAGCAGGTGGCAGAAGGTTTGCAGGGCCAGAAAAATGGCCCAGAGTTTGTTATCTGCAGGAGAGACTCCCCGGAAGACCAGTAGCCCTGAGTGCGCTGGCTTTTGCAATACGCATACCGGCCTGCCAGGGAGGCGTCCGTAGTCAGAACCCTCCGAGGTGCTGGTGCCTGGAAAAGCATCCCCGCTCTGAGGTGGTTTGGAAACTTCCACCAGGCAAGGGATGTCGCCAGCTATTGGGTGACCCACATCCGGTCCCCCAGTCCGCCTGGGACCGAGGCACCACTGGGCCACCCGCATGTGTAGTCAAGCTAGGGGCGTGACGTGCACTGTTGAGGCTAGGTGGACCAACAAGCAGAGAAGCTGCCGGGCTGGCACCGACCTGCAGGCCTGCACCTCCCTGGCAAACTGCATCAGGCGGTGGGCTCTGTCTTCTGGAAGGAAAGCCTTGGCCCAGTAGAGTGTTCAGCTGGGCCCCTATGAATTCCAGGGTCTGAGTTGGGGGGGCGTCTAGACTTGGGGTAGCTGATGAAGCCCAACTGATGGAGGGCGTGAATGGTCAGCCTTGTGGCCCAGTCCGCCTCCCAAGAGGCGCTGCCCCTGACGAGCCAGTCGTCTAGATAGGGAAAGACGTAAGCCCCTTGAAGGTGCACATTTGCGGCCACTGCGAACAGGCATTTTGTGAAGGCTCTTGGGGGAGGAGGCGAGACTGAATTGGAGTACCCTGTACTGGAAGTACAGACCTCCCACCACAAACCTCAGGTATCGCCTGTGGGAGGGATGAATCAGGATGTGGGCATAAGCGTCCTTGAGATGGAAGGAGTAGAGCCAGTCACCCTTGCGGAGGTAGGACAGTAATGTTACAAGAGAGAGCATCTTGAACCTCTCCCTCACAGGAACCTGTTGAGGTTGCACAGATCCAGGATAGGCCGGAGGCCTCCTGTTCTTTTGGGGACAGGAAATACCTTGAGTAGAGGCCCCTGCCCCAGAGGTGGTGGGGCACAGGTTCCACTACCTTGTCCCTGAATAGGTTTGCAAGCTCTGTGACGAGCAAGGCCTGGTGAAGGGACGGACGGGATGGTTCCCTAGGAAAGTAATCTGGAGGGTTTTGCTGTAAGTGGAGGGAATAACTCTCTCTCAACACCCACAGGACCCACTGGTCTGTAGTCATGGTGGCCCAGCTGTCGGCAAAAGAGGCCAGTCGACCCCCTATGAAGTCGACGCCGATGACTTCCCAGCTCTGGGCTACCAGGAACCCAGGCTGAACAAGAGAACTCCCTCTAGTCTCAGCAACACAGAAAAGGCTTTTCAAGAACACAACCTCCACAGGTAGCCCAACCAGAGGGCAGGAGTTGCCTAGACCTCAAAGAGATTCCCGAGTACTGCTTGGCCAAAAGCAGTCCCTACGGGACTCCCTCTCCAGACAGTAGTGGGCTGCAAAAGTCTGGCTTGAAGACCAAGTAGCAGCCCTGTAGATGTCTTGCAATGGAACAGAGCGAAGATGAGCCACTGATGCAGCCATTGCCCTCACACGGTGGGCCGTGACCCTACCATGCAAAGAAAGGTCAGCCGCCTTGTAAGTCCAGGTGATATAGTCAGCCACCCAGATGGACACAAGGTACGCTTGGACACAGGCCTCCCCAAGTTATTGGGGTCAAAAGAAAGGAAGAGCTGAGAAGCCTTCCTGTGACCTTGCGTACGTTCAAGGTAGAAGGATAAGGCCCTCCTACAGTCCAAGGTATGGAGAACTGTCTCAGCCTGACTTACATGAGGCCTAGGGAAGAAAGTAGGAAAAACCACCTCCTGGTTGAGGTGGAAAGAGGAGACAACCTTAGGAAGGAACTTAGGGTGAGTCCTGAGGACTACCCTGTTTTTATAAAACCTGGTGTAAGGTCTATCACAGACCAAGGCCTGAAGCTCACTCACTCTCCTAGCCGAAGTAAGGGCGATCAGAAAGAGAGTCTTCCATGAGAGGAAGCGTAGAGGGCAAGTAGCCATAGGCTCAAAAGGTGGTCGGGTCAGCTGCTGCAAGACCACATTCAGCTCCCACTCAGGAGCAGGACGACGTATGGGAGGTTTGAGCAGTAACAAACCTCTGAGAAACCTGGACACCAAAGGGTGCACAGACAAGGAATGGCCCTCTACTAAGGAGTGGTGAGTTGCCAAAGCAGAGAGGTGGACCCGAACAGAGTTGGACTTGAGACCTTGATTGGACAAGTGCAGCAGGTACTGAAGCACTACAGACACAGCACAGGAGAAAGGATCCTCTGCACGTAACTGACACCACACAGAAAACCTTTTCCACTTGAGAGCATAGGTTTTCCTTGTGGACTGTTTCCTAGAAGCTAGGAGAACACCTCCTCAACTTCTTTAGGCAGGCCCCAGGGAGCCAACACTACCCTTGCAGCCTCCATGCCATCAGATGGAGGGATTTGAGATTGGGATGCAGTAGAGAGCCCTGATTCTGAGAGAGAAGATCGGGCTGCAATCCCAGAGGCAGATCCACCGCCAGCTGAAGCAGGAGGGGGAACCAAGGCTGCCTGGGCCACCTGGGAGCCACCAGGAGGACTGAGGCCCTGTCTTGGAGAATTTTGAACAGTGTCCGGGCCACCAGGGGGGTGGGAGGAAACGCATAGAGTAGGCCCTGAGTCCAGGGAATCAGAAAAGCATCTGCTGCTACCCTCAGTGGATGCGGTTGCCTGGAGCAGAACCGTGGCAGCTGGTTGTTTAGAGGGCTGGCAAACAGGTCTATGGAGGGAAGAACCCACTCCAAGAAAATCTTTTGAACCACTAAAGGATGTAGCTGCCACTCGTGTGGTTGCAGAATCCTGCTCAATTTGTCGGCCAGGAAATTCTCCTGGCCTGGAAGGTAGACTGCCTAAAGGAGCATATTGTGTCTCAGGGCAAAGGAACAGAGGACTTGTGCTTCCTGACAAAGGGGTTGGGAACCAGTCCCTCCTTGCTTGTTCACATAGAACATGGCTACCTGGTTGTCTGTTTGGATCAAGACAGACTGATGGGCCAGGGAAGCAGTAAAGGCCTTGAGGGCCAAGCGGATAGCTCTGAGCTCTAGGAGATTGATCTGCTGGGACACCTCCCAAGGAGACCACAGACCCTGGGCGCACTTGTCTAGGCAGTGTGCTCCCCAACCCAACAGAGAGGCATCGGTGGTCAGTACCACTGTATGAGGAGGTATCTGAAAAGGCACCCTCACCAGCAGATTGAGGGGGTGTAACCACCAGTTGAGGGAGGTCAGAAAACGGTGGGACACACTGATCCTGTCTTTGAGGCTGCCTGAGGCCTGTGACCACTGAGTCCGAAGGCACCACTGGGCAGGCCTCATATTGAGCCTGGCATTGGGGGTCACCTGAACTGTGGACGCCATGTGGCCTAGAAGCCTGCGACAGAGTCTGGCGGAGACCAGGGACCTGTGCAGAAATTTGCTTGCAAGGTCCATGAGCCTTTGTGCTCGGTCCACTGGTAAGAATGCTCTTGCCAGCTGAGAATCCAACCTTGCCCCTATGAATTCCAAGTTCTGGGAGGGGAGCAAAGTGGACTTTGCGAAGTTGATGACAAAGCCCACCTTTTGGATCAGGTCTATGGTTCTGTTGGTGGCCTGCTGGACCTCGAGAGACGTCTGGCCTCTGATGAGCCAGTCGTCCAGGTAGGGAAAGACAAAGATGCCCTGATTTCTCAGGTAGGCTGCTACCACTGCCAGGCACTTGGTGAAGACTCTGGGAGCGGAAGTCCGCCCAAAAGGCAGTACCCTGTACTGATAGTGGTTTCCTCCCACAATGAACCTGAGGTACTTTCTGTGGTCTGGATGAATGAGGATGTGAGTGTAAGCATCTTTTAGATCTAAAGAGCATAGCCAATCTCCCTGCTGGAGGTAGGGCAGAAGAGTTCCAAGAGTAACCATCTTGAACTTTTCTTTTACAAGAAACTTGTTTAGGTTTCTGAGATCCAAAATGGGTAGAAGACCACCGGTTCTCTTTGGCACCAGGAAATACCTGGAGTAAAAACCGTGACCTTGGAAGTGGGAAGGCACAGGCTCCACCGCGTTGTCCAGCAACAGACCCCTGAGCTCCTGGAGGAGAAGGGCTGTATGTAGGGGAGGCCTGGAAGGCTCCCCTGGAAAGTGTGGCGGAGGTAGTTGGTGAAAATGCAGGGCATAGCCTCGATGGACTATGTCCAGCACCCAACTGTCCTGAGTTATCAGGGGCCACTGGTGGGCGAACAAGGCTAGGCGGCCTCCTGTGCAGGGCTGGGTCTGCAAGGGAGGTTTGGCTGTACTCAAGGAGTCAAAAACCCCCACCCTGCTGAGTAGGAGCAGGGGCCGGAGGCTTGGGGGCAGTCTGCCTACGGGGCCCATTACCCTGGCCCTTGGCTTGCTGACCCTGTGGGGCAGGTTGGGCAGCCTGATAATGTGGGTACTGTTTGTAGGCAGTGCCCTTCCTCGGGTAAAAGGGCTTCTTACCCGGGCCCTTCTTTTTATGTGAAGGGGCAGAGGTCTTCCTGGACAGGCTTGTCCTGGTGAGGTGCTCAGTCTCGAGCTGTGCGGCCTTCTGGGCCACAGGCTTGCCAAAAAGGTTTTCACCTCGGCAAGGGACAGCGACCAACTTGTCCTGAACCCATGGCTTGAGGTCTGATGACTGCAGCCACGCCTGGCGTCGAGCCGCGATGCCGGCAGCTGCTACTCGGGCCGAAGCCTCGAAGCCATCGTAGGCAGCGTGGGACATGAACTTAGAGCATTCCCGTATCCTCGAAGACAAGGACTTAAAACTCTGCAAGGTTTCCCCGGAGAGACCAGCAGAGAACCCGGCCAACTCCTTGGCCAGGTCCCGTAAATACATAACCATGTATAGCTGGTAAGTCTGGACACGGCAAGCAAGCATGGAGCCCTGAAAACACTTTCTGCCGACTCCATCAAGACTGCGGACTTCCCTACCGGGAGGCACCGCGGAGTGCATCTTCTGACTTTTCAGATGATGCATGGCCGATTCCACAACCATAGAATGGTGCGGCAGCTGCGCTTTCTGGAAGCCAGGACTCTTGCGGAGTCGATAAATGGAATCGACTCGCTTGCTTAAAACCGGTGCCAAGGCCGGTGCCTCCCACATCCAGAAGAGGAGCCGCTCCAGCATCGGAGGAACCGGGACAGTAAAGGCCTCCTTCGGAGGAGGGCCGTACTGCAGAGCATCGAGCTCCTCGGCTCGAGGCTCTTCCTCGGGGTCAGCCGGGATAGCCAGGGCAGCGGCCATATCCCGGATAAACTCCGAGAACCTAGTATCCTCCGGAGGGGATCTACTCCAGGGTTCAGACTCAGGTGAGTCCGAAGGGACACACCGAGTCTTAAAGGTGTCAGGAGACTCCTCATCTTCGATTTCCCACGCAGACTCGTCCGAAGTCGAGTCGGGGTCCGACGCCGCGGGGCCCCTGGGCACCCGCCCCGATGCCAGAGGCACCGGCGTCGAGACCCTCGGTCCCGAACGGGAGGTCGAGGGAGACCTCGACCGAGGACGACCTCGAGTCGCAAGGGACTCGAGTATCGGCTCGGTCTCCGGGGTCGACTTGGAAGTCGATGTCCCGGTGGTCGGGACAGATGCGCCAGACAGGCTGGTCATCAATGCCCGCTGCTGATCCATGAAGGCAGACATTCTGCTCTCCAAGGCTGTCAACCTGAGGACTCAGCTCGGGTGACGCAGCAGCCCCCGACTCGGCACCGGTACTTGGGGAGGCGAGTCCTCGAGGACAACAGGACTTACGTGTCCAGCAGACTCCGGTTCTATACGAGGAACTTTGGTCAGCTTCTCCTGGTCCATGGGCCCGGGACGACGGTCGGGGGTCTTAGACCTGGACCTCGAGGGTCCAGGGACCTCCACCAACACCACCCTCGCGAGCCGCTTCTTCCTCTTACGTTCCCTCTCGGGGGACCCCTTGTCCGAGGAGCTCCGATGTCTCTCGGGATCGGAATCCTGAGGTGTCGAAGCCTCAGACGAGGTCCGGGCACGAGCAGAGGCCGAGTCGGAGAAAAGCCTTTCACTTTGCTGCTGACGACTTCGGAGGGCCTTGGAAGACATTTTTCCACATGGCCCGCATGTTTTAGAATCGTGGTCCGGGCCCAGGCACCGAAGGCAGCAGTCGTGTGTGTCGGTGAGAGACAATCTTTTTACACCGATCACACTTTTTAAAACCACTGGAAGACATGGGGGAAAAAAGGGTCCCCGCGAGGTCAAAAGACCGGCCTTCCAGGGAAAAAGAAAAAGTTTAGGCGCGAACGCCTAGCCACTAAGGGCAAAAACCAAAAAATAAAAAGGGGGTTCGATACCGGTGTACCGATCCCGGCAGGAGGAGAACCGACGTCGAATCAAGAAAAGAAGCGAAACAACGCTAGAAAAAAATCTACTTTTAACCGGGAAAACAGGACACACGTCCGATGGGCTTCACGGAAAAAAAGAGACTGAGGTAAGATGGCACCTTTAGGCGGGAAGGGAACCGCGCATGCGTGCCAGCATTCCCAAAGGCTTTCATGGAAAGCTGGGGAAATGCTCCGCTGGGGCTTTATCGGCGTCGATGACACCCATAAATGAGGACTGACTTCCTGCTTGGTCCTGGAGAACCCTTTTTCCTCGGGAGAAAGGTCTTCTTTCCTGGGGAGAGAAAAGGTTTTTTTGGAAAGTCTCTGTCGGGTAACTACCCCGGCCTTGATCTCTGCGGCCTTATCAGACATAGGCTTCCCAAAAATATTCTCCCCATTGCAGGACATGTCCAGGAGCTTCTGCACCCACTGCCCCAGGTCCGAGAACTGCAGCCATGCCTGGTGCTGGGCACCGATGCCAGCAGCCGGCACCCGGGCTGAGGCCTCGAACCTATCGTAGGCAGTTCTAGAGAAAATTCGAGCAGTCCCAGACAGCCCCGGTCAAGGACAAGAAGCGCTGGAGGGGTTACCCGGCGAGGCTGCCGAGAATGTTTGTTGTATTTATCTCCAAGTTATAACCCTTGTTCAATGTAAAATGATTCCTCTGTAATTATTTTGTTTGATGTAAACCGCTTTGGATAAAGGCGGTATAAAAAAACTGTTACATAAATAAAAACCCCGAGAGCTCCTGGACCAGGCTTTTCAAATACATCCCCATATACAGCTCATAGGCTTGTATACGGCACCCGAGCATAGCACCCTGGGTAGCATTTACGGCCCAGGGCATCAAAGACTCGGGCCTCCTTGCCCGGGGGGCACGGACGAGTAGGTCTTTTGACTTTTGCATCAACGACTCCACCACCATTGAGTTGGGGAGTTGAGGTTTATGGAACCCCACACCCTTCCGGACTCGGTAAATGACGTCATCATGCCAGCTGACCACTGGCACTGAGGCCGGCGTCTCTCATGTCCGGAGCAGGAGTCTCTCAAGGATGAGTGGGATCGGGACTGTTTGAGTCTCCTTGGGCAGAGATTCGTACTGTAAAATTTCCAGCTGCTCAGTGTGCGGGTCCTCCTCGGACTCTGTCTGCACCAAGAGAGCCTGGGGCCATGTCCCGAATGAAATCATGGAACGCCACATCCTCGGGTGGGGAGTGGCATCGAGGCTCTGGGGGTGAGGGCTCTGAGGGAACATCCCGATGCCGGGAGATCTCGGGAGAAGCCTCGTCCTCGGTCTCCCATTCGGATCCTAAGATAGTCGAGGACTCGGCCTTGAGGGCAGCTCCGAGGAACTGGGGACCTCATGAGGACCGGGGGTCAGACCCCCAAGTAGGCTCGCCGGGGAAGACTGGAGCCCCGAGGACTTACCCGAGGCCAGAGGCACTCAGTGCCTGGACCGACGCCCTGGGGATCCTCCGAGGCCAGGGGGCCAGGTGTTGGGGCTGATGATACTGGGAGTCCAGGCATCAATGCCCGCTGCAAGGCAAAGATGAAGAAAAGACTTTGCTCCATGGCCGCCATACGGGCCTCTGGTCTGACACCGGCACTCCGGAGAATGTGTCCTCCAGGAGGACTAGGGGCTCTCGAACCGTAACATGGTCACTGCCAGCCGAGGGCTCCTGTCTCAAGACTTTAGGATGGCGCTACACAGAGTCACCCGAGTCCCGCGTTGGCAACTCAGGAGGCCGCACCACCTTCTTCTTAGGAGGATCCAGCGACCTACCAGAGGAGTCGCTGCCGCGGGACTCCGAGGACGCCCAGACCTCCCTCAAGGAACCCTGGAGCGGAGTCTGGCTTAGGGAACAGCTTCCCCTGTAACTCCGACCTCTTCCTGTTGGTCTTGGTCATCATGGCTTGGCACCGGTCACAGGAGGAGCTGTTGTGGTCCGGGCCCAGACAGCAGAGGCAGCAAATCATGAGTATCTGGTAACTGATATGGTCTGGCCACATCAGTCACACTTTTTAAACCTACTGGGAGTCATGGTGGGAGAACACCCGGCCGGGGTCAAGGACCCCTGGGCAAAAAAAGGCACAAATGCCAGTCAAGGAAAAACCTTGAAAAAAAAAAAGGACCGCAATGAGGCTGAGAACGCCATATAGGTGCCCGACTCAAGGTGGAAGACCATACAGACCAAAGTAAAAGAATTTGGAAGGGAAAGAATCACTTTTTCCGAGAGAGATGAGGATCACGTCTGTTGGGCTCCGCGGAAAAAAGGAGACTGAACAAGATGGCACCCTTTGGCAGGAAGGGGACCACGCATGCATGGTAGCATTCCCAACGGCTTTCTTTGGAAACTGGGGAAATGCTCCATGTGGACTCAGTCACCCATATGTGAGGACCGACTTCCTGCTTGTTCCTGGAGAATCTCTTCTCCATCTTATACTGATTGAGTGTGGATACAGTTTAAGTGACCCTTCTGGGTATATGAAGACACCATGTTGCAATACTTGCAGTCAGCTTGATTATGTTCTCAGTCCAGACAAATTAGGCATCTGGAATGAGTGTGAAAGTTCTCTATGAGCATCCTCACAGGGGCTGGATGTAGAAGGCACAAAAGACATCTGTTGGCAATGGCAAACGCTGAGATTACAGAAAACATATCGAATATTATATGCATTATAACGTCGAACTGCAGGCAAGGACAGAATTTTCATCTGAAACATTATCACCGAAGACAAGCTAACACATTAACTCCTCTTTTTTTGAAGGAGAAAATGCCCAAAAAAACCAAGGGACACAAGCAAAGAGCAGTTTTATTTTTGCATCTGTTCAGCACAGTGGAGAAGAACAAAACTGAGGGGACTGAGGAGACCGTTGCTTGCATGAAAGGCTGTGCATATTTGGAACTTTGCACTAGTCTGAGCTCTGTAAGAATTATGCTCTTGGCATTGTCACCAACTTGTGTGTCTGACTTGTTCCTGCATGATGGCGGAAAAAATTACATATTTGAGGGTCTATGTTAATAAACCATACCTACTCCTCAGTTTCATGTTTTGTAGAAAAGTAAATGAGACTGATGTATTTCTGAAACTACACACATGCCAAATGTGGAAGTGCATGCAGATCATTATCAAATTAATTTCCTGATCATGGCTGGACACTTGAAAGCACCATCCATTTATTTTTAAGAGTGAAATCTAGACTTTTTTTGCTGTTTATAAAAGCAACTTGAACACGGGCCAGTCATTTTCTGTGGTATCACTCAATGCAATTTTATAATTATATACATCTAATAATTCTCAAGCAGATTTTGACGAATTTTCTTACAATCTGCGATCCAGCAGCTTAAGGCTCTTTTTAACCACCTCCTTTGCACTGAAGTTGGAGAACCAAGGAGAAGAGATGGCTACTTCAATGCTGAATAACATCCTTCAACTTTGGCCATCCTTACTCCATTAGTCTCTTTCTCTTACCTCTACACCTCCAAGCATTTTCACCTCTTACCCCTACCTCATTCCAACCCCACCATGTGCTCCATCTCCAATAGGCTGCATGGGTCACTATCTCTTTTTTGGCTGGCATCATTCCTGCAAAAACCCTCCTGCCTTGCTGCCTCCTCTTTGGCCCTTATGGGCCTGCTGACAGTCTACTCTTTCAGTATGATGCTCCTTTCTCTTCTTTAGCCTGCATGGGCAGTTGATGTCACCATCTCCTCCCTCCATCTTGGCCTGTCCACTGCTGGCCTTCCTTTTCTCACTGGCACATATTATCCCTAATGCTCCATCCCCTTCTTTGGCCCTGGTAGCCACTGACACTGCCATATCCCATTATTGATCCTTTTTGGCCATGCAGGCTATAGGCACCATTCATCAATTTTAGGTTGCTTTGGAGACCTGGTGCCTGGGTTTGTCAAGCCCTGTCCTAGAGCAATTAACACGAAGAAATCTTGACCTTTGCAGGATAAGGGCAAATTCTCAACATTAATTTTTCTTAATTTCTAAAACAACTTACCATAGCAACATCATCTAATATGCTTTGTGGTGAGCTATGAGCCATAACCTGAAAAAGAAGATTTTACTGTTTATAACTTTTGAAGAAAGCAGCAGAAATGACTTTGCAACACTGACATTAGAACACCATAAAATAAAAATGTATTCAAAAAATCATAAACAGTCATTCACATCAGCAGTTTGCTTACAAGAAATTACTAAGGTTTGATCTGAGCACAACACATTCAGATCTGACAAAGCATGGATCTGAAACTAGATGCCCCAAGTCACAGTTAATCTAGGTCACAGGGCCATGCCCCTAAACATTTCAATTTAACAGCATTTTCTCTACACAAATCCTATACTTTCTTTGTGGGAGGAGCTTTATTTCAAGCAAGAGTAGTTTAATACCAGTTTTCTGCCCAAGAGTTCTTAAAAGGGGGGCTATTTTTGTTGGATAACATTTTTACATACTGCTGCTTAAGTTACTGATAGCTATTTGCCAAGGGGATTTTTATGTTTTAGGACAGGCTCTTTTGGTCGCTGGGGTTTTCTTTCCTCAAGCTTTCAATCACAGAAATTCTAAGAGACAAGAAGGCAGTTAATACTGTTTGAAACCACTGAACTACTGAGGTGTTAGCTACCTCCCCTTCCAAATCACATCACTACTGAATCTTGTTATATAAACTGAATTCCTAATTAAGTGGCTGGATTAAATAGTTTTATTCTTGAAAAGGCAAAGTTAAGTTCTCTGTGGGGAGAGTAAATTTCAAGAGGCTGTGATTACAAATACCCCAGATCCATAAATACTTTGTAGTCTGAAGAGATAAGGTCACTACTGCAGACCCTAATAAGCAAACAAGTAGGATTACATACAGGTAATCTGAACACAGGTATTAGTTCTCACATAAACATTAGTTGTTACTGACAGGACAACTGAGGACAGGACAGGGGGGACATTGGTAGGTCCTTTTTCTCATTTTTTCTAACAAGTACCAGCACTCCATATTGTTGGGAAACATTGTCTCTCCAAAGCTGTCACCCTCATTACTACTTCTGACAGCCCCGCTATGAACAACTAGATCCAGGGCATGGAACTGGTTCAGGGTGCAAAATGCCTGCAGGTTGAATCCCTCAGTGAGTGAGGTTGAGAAGCATCAGTGACAATGAGCGCATTGATGAAATGTTTCTAGAGGCTTCCAAGATCTCCAGAAGAGAAGATGACACTGTACAAAAAGATGATGGCTGGACAGAGAGCTCTAGATTCTGCAAAAGTCCATACCCTGACGCCATCTTCTCTAGAACTGAAGGAATTGTATGTAGCTCTGGAAGAGGTGATTATCCAAGGAACAGAAGGTATCAGAACTCAAAAACTCCAGAGTTGTAAGATCAGCGACCACCATGAAGACAAAAGGTTACAGCAGTTAGCGACACTCTTCTGTAGGGTACAAATGCATCAATATGCCCAGTGGACATGATATCCCAGGAAGTGGGCTGTTTGCCCATTCCCGAGATCTGAGACATTATGAAGAGTTTTACCAAGATTCCTCAAGCCTATTACTCAATGCCGCTCATCCATGCTGGTTCTGGGAAATAAGGTGAATCAGGTAAGAGCACAGGTGTCGTTCTCCTCAAGCCTCCCTGTCACATGGCTGCATGGATGGTGTCATCGAGTGTGTTTTGGCTTCCTGGACCCTGGCATGATTTTCTAAGGGCTGCTGAGAAGAGATGGCGGCCACCTGCTAAGGAAGGGGAGAAGTCTCTTTCACAACAAACTATCCATCCTAGTTTAAAGCCCCTCAGTAGGTTAATCATGGATGGGTAAATAAAGTCCCCAGGTAAGTAAAATATTAAAGAAAAGTAAAAATGGATAACATCTGGAGAGCTACGTGTGTTAATTCCCATAGTATGAGAAATAAAGTTCTAGATTTACAGGCTGTAATGGAAGAGGCTGACTTTGATATGGTGACAGTCATGGAGACACAGTACACAGAGAACAATGACTGGGATGTAGTTATACCAGGCCATAATCTATTCAGGAATAACAGAGTAGGAAAGGAGGAGGAGTGGCGCTCTATAAGTAAAATAATATTAAAGCTAACAGAATCACAGGCTTGCTACTGCTACTTATTTGTATAGCACTACTAGGCATAAGCAGCACTGTACACATACATGCTCCACATGGCTTACATTGTATTCACTGAGGTAATTTTTTAAGGAAATCATTAAAACATACATAGTTGTTAAACAGGAGAATAAGGGGGTCAAGATCCAAAAACAACCTTGAAAGGTGTCTTATTTTGCCTAGAAATGAACAGGATCAAAGATGGAGCCTGACATACTGACTCAGGTAGTCTATTCCTAGCATATGGAATGTCAAGGTGGAACAGAGTGTGGAGCTGGCAGTAGAAGAGAAGAGCAGATAAAAGTATGTTGTTGTCTAATGTTCAAAGTTCCCGGGAAGTGATGTAGGGGAAGAGAGAGGAGAGGTAATAAGGAGCTGCAGAATGAATGCACTTGTAGATAAGTAGGAAAAGTTTAAAAGGTATGTGGAAACTGATAGAACCAATGAAGTGACTTGAAAAAAGGGGTTAAGAACATAAGAAAAGCCATAATGGGCCAGACCAAAGGTCCATCAAACCCAATATCCTGTATCCAACAGTGGTCAATCCAGGTCACAAAAACCTGTCAGGTTCCAAAAAGGTAGACAAAAGGTTTGTGAGAGTAGCGATACTGGTGATTGTACAGGAAGATGATGATTCAAGGCCCAGTCAAGAACATGGACAGCAATGGAAGGATGTTCTTTATTGGACAATAAAAGCCTATGGCCCGACACAGGCCGTGTTTCGTTGCCTTCTTCAGGGGCAGGCTACATAAATAAATAGTAAAAACAATAAAACTTACTACAAACATATAAATAATACACATAAATAGTGTATTAAACCTAAAGATGAATATCAACTTAATACAATAAAGCATAGTTACTCACCTGTAACAGGTGTTCTCCAGGAGCAGCAGGAATCAGTCCTCACTTATGGGTGACGTCGGCGCCGACGGAGCCCTCGCGGAGCAATTTTCCCCAGCTTTCAAAGAAAGCCTTTGGGAATTGCAGCGCGCATGCGCGGTCGTCTTCCCGCCCGAGGGTGCCATCTTAGCCAGTCAGATGACATAGCTAAAAAAGACAGCATAAAAATTTGCAAAAAGAACATAAGCAGACGATTGCAACTCCAAGGGGAGGAGGGAGGGTAGTGAGGACTGATTCCTGCTGCTCCTGGAGAACACCTGTTACAGGTGAGTAACTACGCTTTCTCCAGGACCAAGCAGGAAGTCAGTCCTCACTTATGGGACTCCCAAGCTCAAGGCTACCGGAGACCCTAAGCACAAAAATGAGCTCCCTCTAGCTCAGCAGCACAGAAGGACAGAATCTTCGCAGAATTATCACCCACCGGTAGCCCACATCCGGGATGGAGGGTAGGAGTTGCTCAGACCTCAAAGAGATTACGGAGGACTGCCTGTCCGAAAGCACTGTCCCTACGGGACTCCCTCTCGAGACAGTAATGGACCGCAAAAGTCTGGCTCGAAGACCAAGTAGCGGCCCGGCAGATGTCTGCCAGCGGAACAGAGCGGAGGTAAGCCACTGACGTGGCCTTTGCCCGAACGCAATGAGCCGTGACTCGACTTTCTAAGGAGAGTCCGGCTGCCCCATAAGCCCAAGAGATACAGTCCGCAACCCAGATGGACAGAGTACGCTTGGAGACCGGGAGCCCCAATTTATTGGGGTCAAAAGACACAAAAAGCTGAGCAGCTTTACGGTGCTCCCGCGTACGGTCAAGGTAGAAGTTCAATGCCCTTCTACAGTCCAGGGTATGGAGGACCGTTTCAGCTCGGCTGGAGTGTGGTCTGGGAAAGAAGGTTGGAAGTACCACCTCCTGATTGATGTGAAAAGGGGAGACCACTTTAGGCAGAAATTTTGGGTGAGTCCGTAGGACTACCCTATTCTTGTAGAACCGAGTGTAAGGGGGATCAGACACGAGGGCCTGCAATTCACTTACGCGCCTAGCGGAAGTGAGGGCTATCAAGAACAGCGTTTTCCAAGACAGAAAACGTAGAGAACAGGTAGCCATAGGTTCAAAAGGCGGACAGGTGATCCGCTGCAAAACCACATTCAGGTCCCAGTCAGGCGCTGGCGGGCGCAGAGGTGGTTTAAGTAGAAGGAGACCTCGGAGAAACCTCGCTACGAGAGGGTCATTGGAGAGAGGTCTGCCGTCCACTGGCACATGATGTGCTGAAAGAGCACTGAGGTGAACTTTGACGGAGTTGGACTTAAGTCCCAGATTAGAGAGGTGCAGCAAGTACTGCAAGATCACCGACACCGGGCAGGAGAAGGGATCCTGAGACTGTTGGGTACACCAGACTGCAAAGCGACGCCATTTAAGGGCGTAGCATTTGCGGGTAGAAGGCCGTCGCGAAGCCAAGACGACCTCCTCCACCTCCGCCGGCAGGAGAAGGGGAGCAAGGACTACCCTCTCAGCAGCCAGGCCATAAGGTTGAGAGACCTGAGGTTGGGGTGCAGAAGGGACCCCTGATCCTGAGTGAGGAGATCCGGTTGTATCCCCAGAGGGATTGGGCCCTCCACCGCCAGTTGCAGCAGGAGTGGAAACCACGGCTGCCTGGGCCAGCGAGGGGCCACCAGGATCATGAAGGCTTTGTCTCGGAGAACCTTGAAAAGAGTCCGAGAGACCAGCGGGATGGGAGGGAAAGCGTACAGAAGGCTCCCCGACCACGAGATCAGAAAGGCGTCCGCCGCAACCCGAAGGGGGTGTGGCTGACGAGAGCAGAAGCGAGGAAGTTGCCGGTTGTGAGGACTGGCAAAGAGATCCACCGTGGGGAGACCCCACTTGAGGAAGAGCTTCTGAACTACCAAGGGATCCAGACGCCACTCGTGCGGCTGGAGGACCCTGCTGAGTTTGTCTGCAAGGCAATTTTCTTGGCCCGGGAGATAAACTGCCTTGAGGAGAATGCCGTGACTGACGGCCCAAGAGCAGAGCTTCTGTGCCTCCCGGCAGAGGAGGAAGGAGCCCGTGCCCCCCTGCTTGTTCACGTAGAACATGGCAACCTGATTGTCCGTCTGGACAAGGACGGACTGTTGGGAAGTCAGGTGGGAGAAGGCCTTGAGAGCGAGGCGGATCGCCCTGAGCTCCAGGAAGTTGATCTGCTGAGCAGACTCCCACGTGGTCCAGAGGCCCTGAGTACGTGACTCTTGGCAATGTGCTCCCCAGCCCAGGAGGGATGCATCGGTGGTCAGCACCCGGGTCGGCTGAGGTGACTGGAAAGGCATTCCGAATATCAGGTTCGGCTGCCGGAGCCACCACCGGAGAGACGAGAGCAGCGGCTCGGAGACGCGCACTAGGTCTGCCAGGCCGCCCGTGGCTTGTCGCCACTGCTGGCGGAGACACCATTGAGCAGACCGCATGTTCAGGCGGGCATTGGGGGTCACATGGACAGTGGAAGCCATATGGCCGAGCAGTCTCAGGAAGCGCCTGGCGGAGACCAGGGGCTGGCTGCGAAAGCGGTCGGCTAGGTCCATGAGCCGTTGAGCCCTGTCGAACGGTAGGTACGCTCGTGCCCGAGGAGTGTGCAGCCTTGCGCCGATGAACTCGAGATCCTGTGAGGGGAGCAAAGTGGACTTTGCGAAGTTTATGACAAAGCCCAAGTGCTGCAGCAGAGTCACCGTGCGGCACGTGGCGTTGGTGACCTCCTGAGCGGACGCTGCTCTGATGAGCCAGTCGTCGAGGTACGGAAAGACATAGAGGCCGTGAAGCCGGAGATGGGCCGCCACGACCGCGAGACATTTTGTGAAGACTCGCGGTGCGGAGGATAGGCCAAAGGGCAGTACTCTGTACTGGTAATGATTTCCTGCCACCACAAACCTTAGGTATTGGCGGTGGCTTGGGTGGATGAGGATGTGCGTGTAGGCATCCTTTAGATCCAAGGAGCATAGCCAATCTCCCTGCTGGAGGTAGGGCAGAAGGATTCCAAGGGTAAGCATTTTGAACTTCTCCCGCACAAGGAACTTGTTGAGGTTGCGCAAGTCCAGGATGGGTCTGAGGCCCCCTGTTCTCTTTGGTATCAGAAAATACCTTGAATAAAAGCCTTGACCTCTCAGGTGGTGGGGCACCGGTTCCACCGCCTGTTCCTGCAGAAGACCTGCTAACTCCTGAAGGAGCAACTCCCTGTGCAGAGGGGGGCGCGAAGGTTCTCCCGGAAAATAGGAGGGAGGGACCTGATGGAAGTGGAGAAGGTAGCCCTCTCGCACGACCTGAAGCACCCAGGCATCTGCGGTGATGCTGGACCACCTGTGGGCGAAGTGAACCAGCCGGCCTCCGGTGCTGGGGGGGACCAGCGGGGGGGGAGAGGCTATGCTGAGCGAGTCAAAAACCCCCTCCCTGCTGAGCAGGGGCTGGTGGTGCAGGCTTGGGGGCTTGCTGCCTACGGGACCCGTTACCCCGTCCCTTGGCCTGCTGGCCCTGTTGGGGAGCTGCAGGGGCCTGATAATGGGGGTACTGTTTGTAGGCAGCCGCCTTCCTCGGGTAAAAGGACTTTTTTCCCGAGCCCTTCTTTTTCTGGGAAGGGGCGGAGGTCTTCCTAGAAAGCCTGGTCCTGGTGAGAGTCTCAGTCTCAATTTGTGCAGCCTTTTCCGCCATGGGCTTGCCAAAGAGGTTTTCGCCTCGGCAGGGGACATCGACCAACTTGTCCTGTACCCAGGGCTCAAGGTCCGACGACTGAAGCCAAGCCTGTCGGCGGGCACCGATGCCGGCTGCGGCCACTCTAGCCGAGGCCTCAAAGCCATCATAGGCTGCTCGGGACATGAACTTTGAGCATTCCCGAATGCCCGTGGACAAGGCTAGGAACCTCCGCAAGGGCTCCTCGGAGAGACCAGCGGAGAATCCGGCTAGCTCTTTAGCCAGATCCCGGAGATACATGCCCATGTAGAGCTGGTAAGTCTGGACACGACATGCGAGCATAGAGCCCTGGAAGCACTTCTTGCCAAGGCCATCCAGGTTACGGGCCTCCCTTCCAGGAGGCACCGAGGAGTGCATCTTCTGGCTCTTAAGACGATGCATGGCCGATTCCACTACCATGGAATGGTGTGGCAGCTGTGCCTTCTGAAAGCCAGGGCTCTTGCGGACCCGATAGATAGAATCGACCCGCTTGCTCAGGACCGGCGCGGAGGCCGGACTCTCCCACATGCGGAAGAGTAGTCGTTCCAGCATAGGAGGAACCGGCACAGTAAAGTGCTCCCTCGCGGGAGAGTCATACTGGAGGGCGTCGAGCTCTTCGGCTCGAGGCTCCTCCTCGGGATCCGCAGGGAAGGCCAAAGCCTTGGCCATATCCCTAACGAAGTCCGAGAACCGGGCATCCTCCGGGGGGGACTGCTTCCGAGGTTCGGACCCCGGTGAGTCCGATGGGACACACCGAGTCCGGAAAGAATCAGGTGACTCTTCCTCCTCAGACTCCCAGACCGACTCCGACGAGGACTCGGTGGGGTCGGCCCGGGCAGGGTGCGGCGCCAGCCGCCCCGAACGGGAGGCCGAGGGTGACCTCGACCGAGGATCGACTCGAGTTCTCATTGACTCGAGGATCGGCTCGGTCTCCGGGGTCGACTTGGACGTCGACGTCCCGGCGGTCGGGGCAGCGGCGCCAGCGAGGCCAGCGAGCAGTGCCCGCTGCTGGTCCATGAAGGCAGACAGTCTGCTCTCCAAGGCCGTCAACCTGAGTCCGAGCTCAGGTGACCCAGCAGCCCCCGACTCGGGCCCCGACGGCTGTCGCGGAGGCGAGTCCAGAAGGACTACAGGACTTACCCGGGCAGGCATCTCCGACTCCAGGCGAGGTCGCTTCGGGAGATGTTCCTTCTCCAAGGACCCGGGGCGGCTGTCGGGGCTATGCGACCTGGCCCTCGCGGAGCCAGGAGCGTCCACCGACGCCGCCCTCGCGGGTTTTTCCTTCCGACGATGGTCCCCGGAGGGAGAACCCCGGTCGGAGGAGCTCCGGCGACGGTCCGAGCTGGAGCCCTTTGACACGGAGGCCTCCGACGAGGTCCGGGTACGGCTGGGGTCAGCGAAGATTCTCTCGCGCTGATGCCGCCTACTTCTCAACGCCTTCGAGGACAGTTTGCTGCAGGGCCCACAGATCAGTTCCTCATGATCCGGGCCCAAGCAGCGGAGGCAAAAGTTGTGTGTGTCGGTTAGTGACATATTTCGGTCACACCGACCACACCGCTTAAAGCCACTGGCAGCCATCGGGGGAAAAAGGGCCCCTGCGAGGTCAAAGGACCGGGCTGCCAGGGAAAACGAAAATGAAAGCTGACTAAGTCAGAAAAACCGAAAAACGCTAGAGGACTCGAGACCGGCGTCGCGAGTCCGGGCGGGAAAACGATCGGCGTCGAACCGAAAGAAAAAAGTATAAAATAAAGAGGAAAATCAACTTTTTCGCGGGGACAAGACGGGGACGTCTGCAGGGCTCCGCGGAAAAAAGAAGACTGGCTAAGATGGCACCCTCGGGCGGGAAGACGACCGCGCATGCGCGCTGCAATTCCCAAAGGCTTTCTTTGAAAGCTGGGGAAAATTGCTCCGCGAGGGCTCCGTCGGCGCCGACGTCACCCATAAGTGAGGACTGACTTCCTGCTTGGTCCTGGAGAAATAAATGATACTAGTACTTATCAAAAAATATAAAAAATTATTATATATAAAACCATCAACAAACAATTGAATAAAAGATCAGCACAGCAACAAAATATTGAAAATAAAACCATATCATACGAATCATAAAGAAAACATTAGTGAAACCCTAACATTTATAAATATAAGAACCAAATTATAAACATAGATGGCAAAAAGACAAATATTTTCAGCATAGCCAGTAGGACAAACTGATGCAGTGATAAAACACATAAAAGAAATTAAAAGATAAAACCAACATTGGAAATCCGTGACATACCTTTATAAACTGTTTATGTATCCATGGTGCTCTATTCACTATCGGGGGACAAGGAGAAAATCCATATAGATAAGTGTATCACCGTGTAAACTACAGCAATTACAATTGTTTACTATACCAAGTAAACGCGAACTAAGAAAGGAATCAGTGAAATCAAGGGTGCATGAACCCCCATACGAAATCCGTATATAGAATTTAAATCTTTACCTGTGAGCACGATGATTCTCGCTCCAAACAATATCTACAAAGATCGGCAGTAAACTAAAACTAAAAAGGAGAGGTGAAAACGGGGCTTCATCAATATTCTGAACTATTCAACTCCTAAAGCGTCATCTAATTCTTGTTAAAAAACTTTAAATCCTGCATTTAGAAATATATAACCTCAGTTTCCAGGAACTTGTATCTCTTTATAAAAATAACTCACATATGAGCCGCTTCTCAATTCAAACCGCAGTCTACAGATCCCTGCCGATTGTGCAGTTACAAAAGTGAAAACGCTGGCGTCTGCGTACTGAATAAAACCAGTGCCCACGGTATGTAAATGGGATGATGTAAAATTGGAATGGGAGGATAAATTACCATAAAGGTCGTTGAATGTAAAAGCACAACGAAGGGGCAAGAATATAAATAATCAAGGGGATATCTAAATTGCAATTAGTACCTTACAGGCATAACTCATATCATATAAAGGTAACCAAAGCCACTCAAACAATGTTGCCCATATTTATATTCATTAATAGAGTATTTAAATATGTTTGGATTGAAAACCCTTACATTGCACCGATGTTAGTATGAAACGTTTTGTTTTTTAAGCCATGCATCTCTACCTAAATAGTTTACAGACAAACCCCATAATCCGATCCCTACCTATTATCATTATATATTATCAACTGTATTCCAAACCTTTAGACTCTGTTTGTGAAGCAACAATATATAGTTACACATCACAATGAATACAAGGGGTTCACCCTTTATATTTAAACCCAATATTCTACTTCAACTTATGAGTAAAAAATCAGAACGATGCCTAAAACCCAGACTTGAGGCATACAAATGATGGAGAAACACAGGGATAACCTTACAGGAATACGGACAGATCTTTCTCCATCTTTAAACCATTAGGGGATAAACTATCAAGGTTAAAGATATATCGTTCCTCCAAACGCCGGATAGTTCTTTCAACATCTCCTCCTCTCCAGTTAATTTTCACCTCCTTGATGACAAAGAACTTTAAATCTGAAATTTTGTGTGAAAACTCTTGCCAATGGTAAACCAGAGGTTTTTCTACTGCTCCTCTTTTGATACAGCTTCTATGTGCAATGATCCGATTCGGAACGGGGCGGGTGGTCTTACCTACATACAATTTCATACAAGGACACTGAACTACATAAATGACATGACTAGTGGAACAATTAGTAAAATCATCCAAATGAAATACACGTCCATTCACAGGATGAACATATTGCTTTCTAACCACAAGGACTTGAGTGCACACAGAACATTTGCCACACTGAAAATGACCTTTATGCTGAGATAAAAATGCCCTCTCTGTAAATGCTGACGGGACCAGCATATTTTTCAAATTCGCATTGCGTTTGTATGCTATGGTGACTTTTAAATCATGAAATGTTGGAATTGCTTGGATCAGATGCCAATGCTTCTTTATTATTTTAGCTATACGATGTGATTGATAGGAATATAACAATGGACATACCATACCTACGCCGTTTTCTCTCTTTTGTTTATATAACAATTCTTGACGTGAACACGGCATCGCTCTATTACATGCCTTTTTTATAGGTATAGATGGATAATATCTCGCCTTAAATCTTTCACTCATCATAATCGCTTGTTCTTTAAATTCCTGATCCGAAGTACAAGTCCTACGGATCCTTAAAAACCTGCCAACTGGCAAATTATGTTTTAAGGATAAATTGTGGAAGCTATGAAAATGAAGCAACTGGTTGCGATCCGTCGTTTTTTTATAAAGTGTGGTAATGAACTCTCTATCATTCTTTATAATGAGTAAATCCAAATATGAAATTTTATTGTCAAAGGTCAATTGAAAACGCAAGTTGTCGTCGCAGGTATTGATCCAAACATTAAATTCTTCCAAAAGGGATGTAGACTCCTCCCACAGCATAAAAACATTGTCTATGTATCTAATCCATAATTTCATATTATTCTTAAACGGATTATCCTTTAATAAACATTTCCTCAAAATTAAAAACATACAGGTTCGCAATATCGGGGGCCATGGAGGACCCCCATGGCCACCCCTTTTATCTGTTTGTAGAATAGATCTTGAAAACAAAAATAATTCTCACAAAGTGCAAACCGAGCAAGGTCTAAAAGAATTGCCGTGGGGATCCGCCTCCATTATTGTCTATTGCATAAATATTGCTCCACTAATTTTAATGCTTCTTTTTGCAGAATGTTGGTATATAACGATTCTATGTCAAGCGTAACTAACAACCATTCAGGATTAAATTCTTGCAATGAGGATAACATATGAATAACCTGCGTAGAATCCCGAACATAGGACCACATTTTAAGAACATACGGTCTTAAAAATACATCCATCAACTTCGAAATGGGTTCCATTAGGGATCCAATAGCCGATATTATTGGACGTCCAGGGGGATTCTCCAAAGATTTATGTATTTTGGGGTTAATGTAAATGGTGGGTATAATTGGGTGATCTACCATAAGGAATGATTTCTCGTGCAGTAAGATGTCCAATTTCGTACGCAATCAAAATCAAATTATCAATAGAGCTTTTAAGTGAAGTAGTTGGATCATCATCTAAGCGTACATAAAAAGTGGTGTCTCTTAACTGTCTATAAATCTCATTAAGATATTGATCCTTGTCCAAAACGACAATAGCACCGCCCTTGTCCGACGGTTTTATAATAATGTTTGAATCATTTTGCAATGATTTCAATGCCTTTCTTTCTTCTACAGTGAGATTACAAATGTGAGACCCTTATTTAAAAGAGATACTTCACCAGGAGATAAATTATATTTCGATATGTTAATAACATTATTAGTTTCACTTATCCTTGGTAGGGCCTCTCCGTGGACCTACGGAAATCAAAATATGTACAGAGGTCGCGGACGGGGTCGGGGATGGAGTCGCAAGGGATCTGAAAGGTATCTCTTTTAAATAAGGGTCTCACATTTGTACCGGTCAAGAGATATGATCATTTTGAAACTCATATAAACTTATATAAGTTTTTTCGTAAAATTAGGATAAAAAACTTTTTTGCCACATGTGATCCCTCTGATACAGATCCCTCTATAATTAATCACAAGTCCAAATGGATTCCTCCTCCGAGTTCTGACCCTCTTATAGAGGCTTTTGAAAAAATAGTTACGAAACAGGTGGATCAGATTAATATGAGTGTGAAACTTCCATATAATAAACTCACTCTAGAAGAAAGGCAGGCAATGAAATCATTGCAAAATAATTCAAACATTATTATAAAACGGGCGGACAAGGGAGGTGCTATTGTCGTTTTGGACAAGGATCAATATCTTAATGAGATTTATAGACAGTTAAGACACACCACTTTTTATGTACGGTAAGATGATGATCCAACTACTTCACTTAAAAGCTCTATTGATAATTTGATTTTGATTGCGTACGAAATTGGACATCTTACTGCACAAGAGAAATCATTCCTTATGGTAGATCACCCTATTATACCCACCATTTACATTAACCCCAAAATACATAAATCTTTGAGAATCCCCCTGGACGTCCAATAATATCGGCTATTGGATCCCTAATGGAACCCATTTCAAAGTTGATGGATGTATTTTTAAGACCGTATGTTCTTAAAATGTGGTCCTATGTTCGGGATTCTACGCAGGTTATTCATACGTTATCCTCATTGCAAGAATTTAATCCTGAATGGTTGTTAGTTATGCTTGACATAGAATCGTTATATACCAACATTCCGCAAAAAGAAGCATTAAAATTAGTGGAGCAATATTTATGCAATAGACAAGAATGGAGGCGGATCCACACGGCAATTCTTTTAGACCTTGCTCGGTTTGCACTTTGTGAGAATTATTTTTGTTTTCAAGATCTATTCTACAAACAGATAAAAGGGGTGGCCATGGGGTCCTCCATGGCCCCCGATATTGCGAACCTGTATGTTTTTAATTTTGAGGAAATGTTTATTAAAGGATAATCCGTTTAAGAATAATATGAAATTATGGATTAGATACATAGACGATGTTTTTATGCTGTGGGAGGGGTCTACATCCCTTTTGGAAGAATTTAATGTTTGGATCAATACCTGCGACAACAACTTGCGTTTTCAATTGACCTTTGATGACAATAAAATTTCATATTTGGATTTACTCCTTATAAAGAATGATAGAGAGTTCATTACCACACTTTATAAAAAAATGACGGATCGCAACCAGTTGCTTCATTTTCATAGCTTCCACAATTTATCCTTAAAACATAATTTGCCAGTTGGCAGGTTTTTAAGGATCCGTAGGATTTGTACTTCGGATCAGGAATTTAAAGAACAAGCGATTATGATGAGTGAAAGATTTAAGGCGAGATATTATCCATCTATACCTATAAAAAAGGCATGTAATAGAGCGATGCAGTGTTCACGTCAATAATTGTTATATAAACAAAAGAAAGAAAACGACGTAGGTATGGAATGTCCATTGTTATATTCCTATCAATCACATCGTATAGCTAAAATAATAAAGAAGCATTGGCATCTGATCCAAGCAATTCCAACTTTTCATGATTTAAAAGTCACCATAGCATACAAACGCAATGCGAATTTGAAAAATATGCTGGTCCCGTCAGCATTTACAGAGAGGGCATTTTTATCTCAGCATAAAGGTCATTTTCAGTGTGGCAAATGTTCTGTGTGCACTCACGTCCTTGTGGTTAGAAAGCAATATGTTCATCCCGTGAATGGACGTGTATTTCATTTGGATGATTTTTCTAATTGTTCCACTAGTCATGTCATTTATGTAGTTCAGTGTCCTTGTATGAAATTGTATGTAGGTAAGACCACCCGCCCCGTTCCGAATCGGATCATTGCACATAGAAGCTGTATCAAAAGAGGAGCAGTAGAAAAACCTCTGGTTTACCATTGGCAAGAGTTTTCACACAAAATTTCAGATTTAAAGTTCTTTGTCATCAAGGAGGTGAAAATTAACTAGAGAGAAGGAGATGTTGAAAGAACTATCCGGCGTTTGGAGGAGCGATATATCTTTAATCTTGATAGTTTGTCCCCTAATGGTTTAAACATGGAGAAAGATCTGTCTGTGTTCCTGTAAGGTTATCCCTGTGTTTCTCCATCATTTGTATGCCTCAGGTCTGGGTTTTAGGCATCGTTTTGATTTTTTACTCATAAGTTGAAGTAGAATATTGGGTTTAAATATAAAGGATGAGCCCCTTGTATTCATTGTGATGTGTAACTATATATTGTTGCTTCACAAATAATTGAGTCTAAAGGTCTGGCATACAGTTGTTGATAATATATAATGATAATGGGTGAGATCGGATTATGGGGTTTGTCTGTAAACTATTTAGGTAGAGATGCATGGCTTAAAAAACGCAATGTTTCATACTAACATCGGTGCAATGTAAGGGTTTTCAATCCAAATATATTTAAATACTCTATTAATGAATATAAATATGGGCAACATTGTTTGAGTGGCTTTGGTTACCTTTATATGATATGAGTTATGCCTGTAAGATACTAGTTGCAATTTAGATATCCCCTTGATTATTTATATTCTTGCCCCTTCGTTGCGCTTTTACGTTCAACAACCTTTATGGTAATTTGATCCTGCCATTCCAATTTTACGTCATCCATTTACATACTGCGGGCACTGGTTTTATTCAGTACGCAGACGCCGGCGTTTTCACTTTTGTAACTGCACAATCGGCAGGAATCTGTAGACTGCGGTTTGAATTTAGAAGCGGCTCATATGTGAGTTATTCTTATAAAGAGATACAAGTTCCTGGAAACTGAGGTTATATATTTCTAAATGCAGGATTTAAAGTTTTTTTTAACAAGAATTAGATGAAGCTATAGGAGTTGAATAGTTCAGAATATTGATGAAGCCCCGTTTTCACCTCTCCTTTTTAGTTTTGGTTTACTGCTGATCTTTGTAGATATTGTTTGAAACGAGAATCATCGTGCTCACAGGTAAAGATTTAAATTCTATATACGGATTTCGTATGGGGGTTCATGCACCCTTGATTTCACTGATCCCTTTCTTAGTTCGCGTTTACTTGGTATAGTAAACAATTGTAATTGCTGTAGTTTACACGGTGATACACTTATCTATATGGATTTTCTCCTTGTCCCCGATAGTGAATAGAGCACCATGGATGCATAAACAGTTTATAAAGGTATGTCACGGATTTCCAATGTTGGTTTTATCTTTTAATTTCTGTTATGTGTTTTATCATTGCATCAGTTTGTCCTACTGGCTATGCTGAAAATATTTTAGTTTTTTAGCCATCTATGTTTATAATTTGGTTCTTATATTTATAAATGTTAGGGTTACACTAATGTTTTCTTTATGATTTGTATGATATGGTTTTATTTTCAATATTTTGTTGCTGTGCTGATCTTTTATTCAATTGTTTATTGATGGTTTTATATATAATAATTTTTTATATTTTTTGATAAGTACTAGTATCATTATTTATTTATTTATTGTATTAAGTTTTATATTCATCTTTAGGTTTAATACACTATGTGTTTTATTTATATGTTTGTAGTAAGTTTTATTGTTTTTACTGGTTATTTATGTAGCCTGCCCCTGAAGAAGGCAATGAAACACGGCCTGTGTCGGGCCATAGGCTTTTATTGTCTAATAAAAAAATCCTTCCATTGCTGTCCACGTTCTTGACTGGGCCTGTATGTAACACGTGGATTTGTGCTTGTTTGTTGGTAAAAGATGATTCAATGACAGCCCAGCCAGAAGCAAGTTGCAATAGCCTAAGTGAGAGCTGGTGAGAAAGTGAATAAGGGTCTTGGTATTGTGTTAAGAGAGGAAAAGAGAAAGTTTGCTGATGTACTTGAGAAAAACGATAGGTTTTAGTCTATTGATATGTAAAGAGAAAGAGAGAGAAGAGTCAAAGATGACCCCAAGGTTGCACGTTACAGAAATAGAGAAGGGAGGGAGGGGTGGGTTTCACTCCATCTTGGCATGTTCAATTTTAGATGGTGGCAGGACATCTGAGCAACCTCAGAGAACAGGCTGATATTCAGGCCTGGATTCCTGGAGAGATTTCTGATATAAAAGAGAGGTGAATTTGAGAGCAATCAGTGTAAAGATGCACTGAAAACCACGTGGGGAGATCAGGGCATCAAGGGAGTGAGCAATAGAGAGAAGAGGTCCCAAGATAGAGCCCTGAGGTACACCCACTAAAAGTGGAACAGCAACTGAGGATCTACCAAAGCATATACTAGAAGTGCAATGGGAAAGAAGAAAACCAAGACAGAAAAGAGCCTCAAAATCCAAGCAAGAATAGCATATTGAGAAGAAATGAGGCAGCACTGTAGATCAGTCTGGAAAGGGGATGGAACATTTACACTTGTATGATGTACAGACCTCCCTTGCAGGCAGAAGAACTAGATAAGATATCTAATTGAAGACATTCACAATATTGTCATGAAAATGGAAGTGCTATTAGTCGTAATTTTAATTTGCCAGATGTTGATTGGCACACCCCAGCTCTGGTATCAAGTAAAAGGGTTCTCTACCCCTCCTTGGGATATAACGAATCAGTCAGGTGTACAGGATAACCACAATGAATGTGCATGAGAAAGAGTAGTTACTCACCTGTAACAGGTGTTCTCCAGGAGCAGCAGGAATCAGTCCTCACATATGGGTGATCTTGGCACCGACGGAGCCCCCGTGCGGAGCATTTCCCCAGCTTTCAAAGAAAGCCTTTGGGAATGCAGCATGCCTACGCGGTCCCCTTCCCGCCCAAGGGTGCCATCTTGCTCAGTCTGATGACAAAGCTAAAAGACAGCAAAAAACACAAAATAAAGTATATGACTGCAACTCCAGGGGAGGAGGGAGGGTCGTGAGGACCAATTCCTGCTGCTCCTGGAGAAAGCACAGTTACTTACCTGTAACAGGTGATCTCTGGGAACAGCAGGAATAAGTCTTCACATATGGGTACGTCGGTACCGACGGAGTCTGCGCGGGAACGCTCCCCAGCGTCCAATCAGAATGCTTTTGGAAGCATCCCAACACGCCTGCGTGCTGCCTTCCCGCCTTTCCCAACTGCCTCTCCTCAGTTAAGTTTTAAAGCTGAGACAAAGAGAAAGAAAAAGGGAAAGATAGAGATCTAGAAATGCAACTCCTAGGGGAGGTGGGTGGGTTGTTAAGACTTATTCCTGCTGTTCCCAGAGATCACCTGTTACAGGTAAGTAACTGTGCTATCTTCAGGAACAAGCAGGAATGAGTCTTCACATATGGGGACTCCCAAGCTAAGATGCCTGGAGGAATCCCAGCATGTTGCGAATCTGAGAGCCATGCTATTTTGCCAAAACCCCAGGCATCCGAGGGATGGAGGGTAGGAGTTGAACTAAAAAGATGTGCTGTGGAACAGCAGGACCAAACAGGATGCCTAGATAGGAGTCTCTGTGCAGGTGATATTTAGTGGTAATATAGAGAGCAATAAACCAACATGGACCTCACCTGGTGATATTGTAAAGGAGTATATGGAGGTTCATGTGGATTTGTGGATATGAACCAACAGAATATCCCCAGGGAGTACCTCAATGTAAGGAGAGGTAGACAACTGCACAAAAAACAGGATGAGGTTAGAACCCTTAGGGTGAAAAGAAACAATCCCAGTGGAACTGGGGTAGTTCAATGAGGTAGGACTTTGCGGAAAACGCGGAAGTCCCTATTAGATAAAACTGAAGCTCTTTTGACTTTAAGGGACAAAGTTCTTATAGGAGAAGGGAGCTTCAAAAATCCCTATATCCGATAAAGAAGGATAGGAGTAATGAGGCATTTTAGCCTCTAATCTTCTGAAGAGTCAGAAAGTCCCTCCTAATTGGAAAGGAAAGTATATGGAGGGCTTCAGGTGTACCTAACTGAAAGTCATGGTACAAAAAACCCCTCAACTACTAAAGGAAGTGGTTGATTATGGAGAACCCTAAGTATGCTGGGACAGCATGGAAAGGGATAGAATGTATCTGTCGAGTCCGTAGGGGAATATATATATATATATGTGCATAGACATGCAGATGTCCATATACATGTAAATATATATATATATATATATATATAAATGTATACATACCCATGTCCGCACATAGGGTAGGTGGAGAGAGAAAGATTCATCTAACCATAAGAAGGGAGGTACCTGCTTGAGAAGACAGTTAGAGAATCTGTACTTCCTGGGTATGGATAGGAAGCCCAGGGAGTTCTCTCACTGGCAAGAGAAGTCTAGAGTCCTCTAAGAACTCTAGTCCAGGTGTAACCAGGAATGGAGACCTACCTGGAAAATGCAGAGGATGTTGTAAATCTGCAGACAGTAAGTCTGAATCCTTCCATCAGCAGGTAGCTGGAGAAAAGATGCAATAAAAATACCATATGTACCCCTAATGAGGGTAAAAAGGGTATGGTGCATTCTTGTGCTCAACATGGATTACGCCATGAAGAGTTGAGGATGGAAGGAAAAGACAAGACAAGGATTGTCTATACTGATAGAAAAACCCATCCCTGGTGAAGGGGTCCCCTGGAGATGTGACGCAACCCAGGGAATTGGATAATTCTTTAGGTATTCTCTTAATTAAAGGCCTGTGTCCTTTATTTAAGAAGCCTTTAATGGAAAAATGGTAAGGGTAGGGAGAACCCAGCAGGCATGACTAGGTAAAGCCCTTCCTAACCATCTGACATCATGTGCTCTCTAACAAGGCCCCATAGTGTAGAGATGCTCCGTAGAGATGCAGAGAGCATGTTGCAGGTTAATTAGAAGAAAACTGGTGTTTAAGAGCCAGTAGGTATCATGAACTACTCCGCCAAGCCCAAGGTTTGGGGAAGGCTAAGGATAGAAGGTAAGGTGATGTGTCTGCAACAATAGCCATAAAAGGTTTTAAAACCTTCTGGGACTTAGAGGTAAGGCCAGAACCATTGAAATTGGAGAACAAGCCCTGGTGGCTTGGTCAGCAAGTCAGCGGTCTAACCCGTAAGAGCCCCTGCAGTTCTAACTATTGATAGGGCAGCAGTAGAAATCTTATGTTCCAAGATTGGGAAAAGAATAGAGACGTAAGTAGGAGTGGTAAGACTCCACTACTGTCTGAGAGCTGCCAGAAAAACTAAGAATGCATGGGGGAAACAACTCTGAAAGAAAACCTAAGGGCTTAAGGAGAAGCCCTCAGTAAAGTGGTATCACTCTTACAGACGAAATGTCTTAGTAAGAGTGGCAGAGTTGAAAAGACGACTTATGGTGGAGTAAATATTTGAAGCAATATGAGAGATGCTGATACAGGAGAAAAAGTCAAAGGTAAAGGCATGGCAACCTTATTGACAGTTGTTACTCCTCTGTGTAGTTCAGAGGACGAGGAGTAACTGTATAACCTGTAAAGCATAATCAACTTAAGAAGCTCTTGGAGCTGATAGTCAGGATGTCTCCTTAAGAGGGACATATGTAAGTTTAGGATGGAATTGATATAGATGCTTGTAGTGGTAGGAAGCAAACTACAGGATCCAAACCTCAAACAGGAAAAGAATTCAGGGAAGAGTCTATCAGCAACCCTGCGGCTGCTGGGTTTGCTGAACCCGTTGAGGTTGTGATTTCCTGAGCCTGGTTGATTGTTTTCCTTGCCTTGGAGCATCTGTATGATGGGTAGAAGATGGATAAAACCTTCTCCCATTAAGGGAACAAAGCTTATTAGTAACTTTTCTACAAACTGGGATAGAGGAAGGCATAGACAAGCCTCTGAAAGCAGTAGTGTCAGTGGTTAACTGAGTAGCCTGGAGTAAAGTCTCTTTATTAAAGAGATTCTTTCCAGTGCAAGGAGCATTGCCCAGTTTATCTTGTATGCATTTGTCCAAGTCTGAAGCTTGGAGCCAGGCTCTATGTCGTGCCCCTATGGCTATAGCAGAAGTTCTGCTAACAGACTCGAAAGAGTGCAGGGAAGCACGAGTAAGGAACTTAGAAATATTTTGAGCATGATTGACTGTGGATCCTGCCCTTTAAGGTACTTGGAGGAAAGGGGTCAAAAGTAGTAGATCTTTTGTGACCTCCTCCAGAGATAATCCCATATAGAAAATATATGAAAAGAGTCTTGCTGACAACATGGATGCCTGGAAAGTTTGATGTCCAAAGGCATCTAAAGTCCTAATCTCACGACCTGGCGGATAAGAAGAGTGCTTCTTAGTACTCTTAACACGCCTCATTGCTGATTCTACAACAAGAGAATGATGAGGGAGCTGAGGCTTTTGAAAACCTGGAGAAGTGGGGCACCTTGTATAGAAGATCAGTTGCCCTAGAAGGTGGGGATACCGTTAGAGGAGTTTCCCACGTTCTAAATAAAAGATCCTGCAAGGTTTGATGCAAAGGAAACATAATGACTTCCTGTGGATTACAGGGGATCTGTATAGGTTGTGGATCCCCTGGTGCAGGGTCTTGACCAGGTATGGAAATGGCAAGTGACTTGGCCATATCAAGCAGGAAAGCTTGAAAAGAAATCTCCCCAAAGGGGAGTCCTCGAGGAAGAGGAGGAAGAACTAGATCTGTTGAAGAACTAGTTCTAGCATCCACCGGTTTATTCAGATTCTGTAGAATAGAAGATCTGGAGGGGTGGAGCATCGAATTATCTTTGAAAGATAGTTGTCGGTACCGCTGAAAAGCGGTACCGCAAATGGTCGGTAGCAAATCGTCCATGATAGGGATCGATTCCAAACTCGATATGGAAGGAAGCGAGCCGGCTGAAAGCATGGGAGGTATTGACACCGATGTTGATGTCGATACCGATATCGGGACCGGTACCGTCGGTGACACTGATATACAAAGATCAGTCTGTGACGGTACTATCGGTACCAAGGCAACCGAATATGGCAGACCTTGATCATCGGTAGAACGTCTTCGGTACAATCTGAAATCGGTACCGAGACGAGTCGGTACCCAGTCATCCAGACTAAAGATCGATTCTAGACTCGGCATCGAAAGAAGCGAGTCCATCGATGCATATCTGGAGGGCACCGACGTGGATACCAGCATCGGTACCGGGGCCGATGTGGAAAGATCGGTCGGTAGCGGCTCTAGCGGCACCGAAGATACCGAGAGCACTTGACTGCGATCATCGGTGTGGAATGTTTCATCCAGCACCATTGCCGATGCCGGGGTACCACCACCGGACATGGCTCAGGTATGTTCACCGAGGTAAAGAGCCCGGGAACAACCTGAAACCCCGTTAATGCTTTGGAGACAGAAGCCTCCCGCCGGGGTTTTAAAGCCAAAACGTCCTCGGGGGCAAGCCCAAAGGCATCTCTATGATGTACATGAGATCTACCACCCGAGGACTGGCTAGTCTTTACAGACTTTTGTTTGGTTACCTGATCCTGCGAAAAAGAAGATGTAGCTGGTATCCCTCAGGTCTGAGGGGAACGGCGTATCGAGTTGAGCTCAATGCTGAAAACGTCTTGCAGAAATAGTAGTGGAGGGACACTCCATCGGATGGTGTTCAGGTCCCAAACACTGAAGGCACCAATTATGGGTGTCTAAAACTAATTTGTAAGCACCACAGTTAAAACACATTCTAGTGACTAGCATTTCCCTGAGGGAAAGTAAAGAGGCCTAGCAGGCCGAAACCTGCCAGGCACTAAAGAGGAAAAAAATTCCCACAAAAGGAAATATTTGTAGAAGAAAAGAAAAACAAAACACCGGCGGTACCGGTGCGTCGAGGGAAGGTAGACGCGACCACAAGAAAAAACAAAAATAAAGGAAGAATTTTCTGCGGTGACAGGACGACGTCCTGCTGGCTCCGTGGAAAAACGAAAACTGAGGAGAGGCAGTTGGGAAAGGTGGGAAGGCAGCACGCAGGCGTGTTGGGATGCTTCCAAAAGCGTTCTGATTGGACGCTGGGGAGCGTTCCCGCGCAGACTCAGTCGGTACCGACGTACCCATATGTGAAGACTCATTCCTGCTTGTTCCTTGAGATCACCTGTTACAGGTGAGTAACTACTCTTTCTCCAGGACCAAGCAGGAAGTCAGTCCTCACATATGGGACTCCCAGCTCTAGGCTACCGGGAACCCAAAGCCGAAAAAATGGCTCTCTCTCAAGAGCCTCAGCATCTGTGATAAGAATATCCTCTGAAAACACCCCAGTACAGTAGCCCAACACAAGGGCTGGAGGGTAGGAGTTGCCTAAACCTCAAAGAGATTATGGAGTACCGCCTGTCTGAAAGCACTGTCCCTTCAGGACTCTCTCTCGAGGCAGTAGTGGGCAGCAAAAGTCTGGCTTGAAGACCAAGTAGCAGCCCAGCAGATGTCTGCCAACGGAACAGAGCGGAGATGAACTACTGATGTGGCTTTCGCCGTGACTCGACCCTGCAAGGGAAGGTCGGCTGCCTTGTACACCCAGGCGATACAATCTGCTACCCAAGTGGACAATGTATGCCTGGAGACAGGTAACCCCAGTTTATTAGGTTCAAAAGAGACGAAGAGCTGAGTAGCCCTTTGATGCCCCCGCATATGTTCAATGTAAAAGGACAACGCTCTCTTACAGGTCCAGGGTATACAAGACTGTCTCAGCCCGGCTGGTATGCGGCCTGGGAAAGAATGTCGGAAGAACCACCTCCTGGTTGAGGTGGAAAGAGGAGACAACTTTTGGAAGGAACTTCGGACGAGCCACCCTGTTCCTATAGAACCGTGTGTATGGTCTATCAGAAACCAGAGCTTGTAGTTCACTCACACGTCTGGCCGAGGTAAGAGCTACCAGGAAGAGCGCCTTCCAAGAAAGGAAGCGTAAATGGCAATTAGCCATCGGCTCAAATGGTGGGCGAGTAAGTTGTTGCAAGACCACGTTCAAATCCCACTCAGTGGCAGGTGGACGAATCGGAGGCTTGACAAAAGCAGGCCTCTGAGGAAGCGGGACACCAAGGGGTGAACCGACAGACTGTCCCTCCACCGGTGAGTGGTGTGCTGAAAGAGCACTGAGGTGGACCTGAACAGAGTAGGTATTGTAGCACTACTGACACAAGGCAGGAGAAAGGATCTTCATTGTGCTGAGCACACCACACTGAGAACCTGCGCCACTTGAGTGCATAGGACTTTCTGGTGCATTGCCTCCTCAAGGCCAAGACCACCTCCTCAACTTCCCTAGGTAGAAGTAAGGGAGCTAGCACTATCCTTTCAGCAGCCAGGCCATCAGATTGAAGGATCTGAGATTGGGGTGCAGAAGGGAACCCTGATCCTGAGACAGGAGATCGGGTTGCAACCCCAGAGGGAATGGAGTTTCCACTGCCAACTGTGGAATAAGTGGAAACCACGGCTGCCTCAGCCATCTGGGGGCTACCAGAATGACCGAGGCTTTTTCTCGTAGAATCTTGAACAGAGTTCAGGCCACCAGGGGCGTGGGAAGAAACGCATACAGGAGGCCCGTAGACCAAGAGATCAGAAACGCATCTGCTGCCATTCTCAGGGGATGCGACTGTCTGGAGCAAAACCTGGGCAGCTGATGGTTCAGTGGACTTGCAAAGAGATCGATGGATGGAAGCCCCCATCATAGAAAGATCTGCTGGACCACTAGTGGATTCAACTGCCATTCGTGAGGCTGGAGAACCCTGCTTAGTTTGTCTGCCAAGAAGTTCTCCTGACCAGGTAGATAAACTGCTTTGAGAAACATGCCTTGTTTGACTGCAAAGGAGCAAAGGGCCTGCACCTCCTGACACAGGAGTCTGGACCCTGTGCCCCCTTGCTTGTTCACATAGAACATTGCTACCTGATTGTCTGTCTGGACTAAGACAGACTGGTGAGAGACGGCATGAGAAAAAGTCTGTAGAGCCAAGCGGATTGCCCGCAGCTCCAAAAGATTGATCTGCTGTGTGGCCTACCGAGGAGACCAGAGGCCTTGAGTGCACCTGCCCTGGCAATGTGCACCCCAGCCCTTTAAGGAAGCATTGGTTGTCAGCACCCTTGTGTGTGCTGGGGCCTGAAAGGGTACCCCCCTGAGAAGGTTTGGGAAATGTAGCCACCACTGTAAGGAGTCCAAGAAGGGTTTGGACACCTTTACTCTGTCTCGGAGGTCGCCTGTGGCTTGCGCCCACTGAGCCACCTGCATGTGCAGACGGGCATCCAGGGTCACATGTACCATGGATGTCATGTGACCCAGGAGCCACAGGAAGTGTCTGGCGGAGACCTGAGAATTGCCTTGGAACTGGCTGGCCAAGTCCATCAGCCTGTGGATCCTGTCCTCGGGCAAGTAAGCTCTTGCCTGCAGGGTGTCTAATCTTGCCCCTATAAACTCTAGGTTCTGTTAGGGGAGCAAAGTGGACTGCGTAGTTGATGACAAAGCCCAGATGCTGAAGAAGAGAGACAGTGCAAAGAGTGGCTTGTCTGGCCTCCTGGAGAGAGACTGACCCCTGATGAGCCAGTTGTACAGGTATGGGAAGACAAAGATTCCCTGATTTCTGAGATAGGCCGCCACCACCGCCAGGCATTTGGTGAAAACCCTGGGGGCAGAAGTTAGGCCAAAGGGAAGTACCCTGTACTGAAAATGGTTTCCTCCCACCACCAAATCTGAGATATTGTCTGTGGTCTGGATGGATGAGAATGTGGGTATAAGCATCCTTTAGGTCTAAGGAGCATAGCCAATCTCCCTGCTGGAGGTAGGGCAGCAGTATCCCAAGGGTAAGCACCTTGAACTTTTCCCTCTCCAGAAACTTGTTTAGGTTTTGCAAGTCTAGGATAGGCCGGAGGCCTCCTGTCCTTTTTGGTATCAGAAAGTACCTGGAGTAGAAGCCTCGCCCTTCCAGGTGGTGAGGCACCGGTTCCACCGCCTGTTCCTTTAGAAGACTTGCCAACTCCTGAAGGAGGAGGTTTCTGTGCAGAGGGAGTCTTGGAGGCTCCCCTGGAAAGTAGGAGGGGGTATCTGGTGGAAGTGGAGCATGTAGCCCTTTTGGACTATGCTGAGGACCCAGATATCCCCTGTTATGGCTGCCCCCCGGAGGCATACAAGGTCAGCCGACCTACTGTGCTGAGTGGAGCCAGCTGTGGAGAAGAGGCTATGCTGTGGGAGTCAAAACCCCGCTCCCTGCTGTGCAGGAGCCGGAGCTGGCGGCTTAAGGGTCTTCTGCCTACAGGGCCCATGCCCCTGCCCCTTGGCCTGCTGGCCCTGTTGGGGAGCTGGAGAGGCCTGATATTGAGGGTAGGATTTGTAGGCAGCACCCTTCCTCGGGAAAAAAGGCTTCTTCCCTGAGCCCTTCTTTTTCTGAGAAGGGGCAGAAGTCTTCCTGGACAGCCTTGTCCTGGTGAGAGTTTCAGTCTCGATTTCCGCAGCCTTTTCAGTCATGGGCTTACCAAAGAGGTTTTCACCTCGGCAAGGGACATCGACCAACTTATCCTGCACCCATGGCTCCAGATCTGATGACTGTAGCCAGGCCTGACGGCGTGCACCGATGCCGGCCACGGCTACCTGGGCCGAAGCTTCGAAGCCATCATAGGCTGCTCGAGAGATGAACTTCGAGCACTCTCGAATCCCCATTGACAAAGCCTTGAACCTCTGCAAAGGTTCCTTGGAGAGACCAGCTGAGAACCCGGCAATCTCCTTTGCCAGGTATCGTAGGTACATGCCCATGTACAGCTGGTAGGTCTGGACATGGCAAGACAACATAGAGCCCTGGAAGCACTTTCTACTGAGGGCATCTAGGTTCCGGGCCTCCTGGCCAGGGGACACCAAGGAGTGCATCTTCTGACTCCTCAGACGGTGCTTGGCCGATTACACAACCATGGAGTGGTGCGGTAGCTGTGCCTTTTGGAACCCAGGGCTCTTACGGACTCGAAAAATGAAATTTACCCGTTTGCTAAGAACCGGCATCAAGGCCGATGCTTCCTACATACGGAAGGAGCAGCCGTTTCAGCATCGGAGGAACCAGTACAGTAAAGGCTTCCTTCGGAGGAAAGTCATACTGGAGGGCATCGAGCTCCCCAGCTCGAGGCTCCTCCTCGCCGTCCGCAGGGAAGGCCAAGGCCTTGGCCATGTCCCTCACGAAGTCCGAGAACCGGGTATCCTCCGGGGGGACCATCTCCGAGGCTCGGACTCCAGTGAGTCCGAAGGGACGCACCAGGTCCGGAAGGTGTCCAGGGACTCCTCGTCCTCTGTCTCCTACTCCGAGGAGGAATTGAGCGGCTCCGGCCGTGTGGGCCTCGGTGCCACCCGCCCCGACGCCAAGGGTATTGGCATCGATGACCTTGGCCCCGCACAGGAGGTCGAGGGGGACATTGACCGAGGATCGACTCGAGACTTCATCGACTCGAGGATCGGCTCAAACTCCGGGGTCGACTTAGACGTCGAGGTCCTGGTGGTCAGGGCAGATGCACCGGTCAGACCAGCGATCAGCACCCGCTGCTGCTCCATGAAGGCAGCCAAGCTGCTCTCCAAGGCTGTCAACCTGAGTCCAAGCTCAGGAGACTCAGCAGCCCCCGACTCGGGCCCCGACGGCGTCGGGCCCGACATCAGCTCGCCCGGAGAGTCCACGAGGACAACACCACTTATGTGACTCGGGGACTCCGACTCCACACGAGGTAGCTTGGAAGGCCTCTCCAACTCTGAGACCCCGGGGCAGTGGTCAGGGCTATGCGACCTGGCCCTCGAGGAACCAGGAGCCTCCACCGATGCCGCCCTCACAAGCGTTTTCTTCCTTTTCGGTGCTTCCGGGAGGGAGACTCCCTTTCAGAGGAACCCTGATGGCGCTCGGGGTCAGACTCCCGAGATGGACGCGGAGTCAGAGAAAATTCTCTCACGTTGATGCTGACGACTCCGAAGCGCCTTCGACGACATTTTGCCGCACGGGCCACAGGGTCATGGTCAGGCCCGAGGCATCGAAGGCAGCAGTCATGTGTGTCAGTGAGAGACGTAAGTTTCTTATACCGATCACACTTTTTAAATCTGCTGGCAGCCATCGGGGGAAAAAGGGCCCCCTGCAAGGTCAAAAGACCGGGCTGCCAGTGAAAGCACGAAAAGAGCGCGAACGCTAGTCACGAAGGACAAAAACAGAAAATCACAACTCTGGACTCGATACTGGTGTACCGACCCCGGGGAACCGGCGTTGAACCGGATAAGACAACGCGAAAATCGCAGAAAAAAAATCAACTTTTCCTGGGTGACACGAACTCACGTCCGTCGGGCTCCGCAGAAAAAGAAAGACTGAGCAAGATGGCACCCTTGGGCGGGAAGGGGACTGCGCAGGTGCGCTGCATTCCCAAAGGCTTTCTTTGAAAGCTGGGGAAATGCTCTGCACGGGGGCTCCGTCGGCCCCAAGGTCACCCATATGTGAGGACTGACTTCCTGCTTAGTCCTGGAGAAAGATTCGTATACAAAGGAGTCAGTGCATGCAAATCTCTATCATGCTTATTCACTGTGGTTATCCTAAAAATCTGGCTGGCTGGGCATGTCCCCAGGACAGGGTTGAAAGCCCATGGCTCTACAGGCAGAGTAGTTCCAGCAATTGGTAATGGAACTTTTTGTAGGAGGCAGCAATACTGGCCTGAATGCTTACAAATAGGGAGCATGTTTCTGATGCTTAAATGAGTGATTATCTAGCATCCAGTGATCACTGGCAGTGATGGGTGTGGTTCAGTATTAGGACATGGATGGAGATAATTTTCTTAATTTGCTCTTGAATGAACTTTGTCAAGCAGAGAGGGAAAGTCAAGGGTGGGGGACACCTCAAGGAGTCATTAGTTGGACGAGAACATCTGGTGTAAGTAGAGAAACCATGGACAAACCGAAAGGAGATATTTTAAGGGCAACAAGCCTTTTAGTTAGTTTAATAAAAAGTAAATGGAAAAGAAGGCTGCTATGGTTTTCAAAATAACTGAAAAAATAAATCCACACAAAAGAGCGGAGTGAAGCACAGCTATGCCAACAGTTATTGCAAACATGTATATTTATTCAAAATAACTATATGGTTCAAAGGACCCAACTTGGCCATATTCATCAGTTAGACGCTTTACTAGTTTCCTCCTGGAGTATAACGTATTTACATCCATAAATATGATTACAATATTTAAGGTTGAATAAGCAGTATTCTGCTGTGAGTAACTATTTTCACATGGTGTCATTCTTTTTTATAAATAACATAATGTTTGCCGATTTCACTGGTCTCACAATTATACTTCGGGATATTTATTCCCCTTAAAACTTTGTTTTTATAGCACTCCAGTTTTTACATTAGTTTTTTATTTATTACAAGTTAACGCATTGAGTAGAGTTCCCACAATTGGTAGGAGTTATAACTTGTGCCTTTTACCATGTTTTTATGTATGTATTTTATGTCTTTAGAGGCAGACCCTTTTATGCATAAATGTTTGTATTTTATAACCAGTTTTTCTAATTTTCTACTGTAGGGTATGGCATATTGAGACGTTCTAATTTGGAATGATAAGTGACACAATTCATTTTCCTATTCCATGCTGGTAATTGTTTGCATTCTTCCCTCAACTTTAAGTTTTACTCTTTAAAAATATTTATATGGTGGTATGTGATGTTTGCACATTATATTTTAATTTTATATGTATTATATTTTATCATCATCATCTATCAGTTTTTATGCTATGATTTTTATTTCTGTATCTTTTAGATCCTTGATGCAGGCTCTACAGCTGAAACTTGGTCAAGTCGGGTCCTTTGAACCATATAGTTATTTAAAAAAATATGTGTTTGCAATAACTATTGGTGTGGTCATGCTTCATTAAATTGCTGCAGAGACTCCTTCCGCTCCTCCTTTCTCCTTGCTGAAAAAGGAAGGACAAAAAGATCAGCCTTCATAAACAATAAGAGACCACAGAAAGAGAAGACAAACAATAATATTTGGAGAAGCTAAGGGAAGCAATGTCGATAAGGTAGGAAAGAAAACAAAATTCTAACTTTTTAAAGCTTTTTGTACGGCGACAGTTGGACCACATCCAGAGGGCTCCGTGGAAAAAAGGAGACTGAGCAAGATGGCACCCTTGGGCGGGAAGGGGACCGCACATGCGTGATGCAATTCCCAAAGACTTTCTCTGAAAGCTGGGGATTTGCTCCGCACGAGGGCTTTGTTGGCGTCAATGTCACCCATATGTGAGGACTGACTTCTGCTTGTTCCTGGAGAACTTTAATTTCTTTTTCTAACGTGATCTTCACCTTTGCTGGATACAGCAGTCCATATCAGGCTCCTGTTGCTTTCAATGACTGGCTCAGCTGCAAAAAATCATGCCAACACTGCACTGTTGATTTTGCCAGATCTGGGAGTAAAGAGTAGTTACTCACCTGTAACAGGTGTTCTCCAGGAGCAGCAGGAATCAGTCCTCACTTATGGGTGTCATCGACGCCGATGAAGCCCCAGCGGAGCATTTCCCCAGCTTTCCATGAAAGCCTTTGGGAATGCTGGCACGCATGTGCGGTTCCCTTCCTGCCTAAAGGTGCCATCTTACCTCAGTCAAATGACATAGCTAACAGCACAAAAAAATGTAAAAATTAAACTATGTACAACTGCAACTCCAAGGGGAGGAGGGAGGGTAGTGAGGACTGATTCCTGCTGCTCCTGGAGAACACCTGTTACAGGTGAGTAACTACTCTTTCTCCAGGACCAAGCAGGAAGTCAGTCCTCACTTATGTGTGACTCCCAAGTTCTGGGCTACCAGGAACCCAGGCTGAACAAGAGAACTCCCTCTAGTCTCAGCAACACAGTAAAGGCTTTGCAAGGACACACCCTCCACAGGTAGCCCAACCAGAGGGCAGGAGTTGCCTAGACCTCAGAGATTCCGGAGTACTGCTTGGCCAAAAGCACTGTCCCTACGGGACTCCCTCTCCAGACAGTAGTGGGCTGCAGAAGTCTGGCTTGAAGACCAAGTAGCAGCCCTGCAGATGTCTTGCAATGGAACAGAGCAGAGGTGAGCCACTGATGCAGCCATTGCCCTCACACGGTGGCCCGTGACCCTACCCTGCAAAGGAAGGTCAGCCGCCTTGTAAGCCCAGGTGATACAGTCAGCCACACAGATGGACAAGGTACGCTTGGACACAGGCCTCCCCAGGTTATTGGGGTCAAAAGAAAGGAAGAGCTGAGAAGCCTTCCTGTGACCTTGCGTCAGTTCAAGGTAGAAGGATAAGGCCCTCCTACAGTCCAAGGTATGGAGAACTGTTTCAGCCTGACTTGCATGAGGCCTAGGGAAGAAAGTAGGAAGAACCACCTCCTGGTTGAGGTGGAAAGAGGAGACAACCTTAGGAAGGAACTTAGGGTGAGTCCTGAGGACCACCCTGTTTTTATAGAACCTGGTGTAAGGCCTATCACAGACCAAGGCCTGAAGCTCACTCACTCTCCTAGCTGAAGTAAGGGCTATCAGAAAGAGAGTCTTCCAGGAAAGGAAGCGTAGAGGGCAAGTAGCCATAGGCTCAAAAGGTGGGCGAGTCAGTTGCTGCAAGACCACATTAAGCTCCCACTCAGGAGCAGGAGAACGTATGGGAGGTTTGAGCAGAAGCAAGCCCCTGAGAAACCTAGACACCAAAGGGTGCACAGACAAGGAATGGCCCTCAACTAGGGAGTGGTGAGCTGCCAAAGCAGAGAGGTGGACCCGAACAGAGTTGGACTTGAGACCCTGATTGGACAAGTGCAGCAGGTACTGAAGCACTACTGACACAGTACAGGAGAAAGGATCCTCAGCACGCAGCTGACACCACACAGAGAACCTTTTCCACTTGAGAGCATAGGTCTTCCTAGTGGATTGTTTCCTGGAAGCTAGGAGAACTTCCTCAACCTCGGGAGGCAGGCCCCAGGGAGACAAAACTACCCTTGCAGCCTCCATGCCATCAGATTGAGAGCTTTGAGATTGGGATGCAGCAAGGAGCCCTGATTCTGAGAGAGAAGGTCGGGTTGCAACCCCAGAGGCAGATCCACTGCCAGCTGAAGCAGGAAGGGGAACCAAGGCTGCCTTGGCCACCTGGGAGCTACCAGGAGGACTGAGGCCCTGTCTCGGAGAATCTTGAACAGTGTTCTGGCCACCAGAGGGGTGGGAGGAAACGCATAGAGTAGGCCCTGAGTCCAGGGAATCAGGAAAGCATCTGCTGCTACTCTCACAGGATGCGGTTGCCTGGAGCAGAACCTTGGCAGCTGGTTGTTCAGTGGACTGGCAAACAGGTCTATGGAGGGAAGCCCCCATCTCAAGAAAATCTTTTGAACCACTAAAGGATGTAGCTGCCACTTGTGTGGTTGCAAAATCCTGCTCAATCTGTCTGCCAGGGAATTCTCCTGGTCTGGAAGACAGACTGCTTTGAGGAGCATGTTGTGCTTCAGGGCAAAGGAACAGAGGTCCTGGGCCTCCTGGCAAAGGGGCTGGGAACCAGTTCCGCCCTGTTTGTTGACATAGAACATGGCTACCTGGTTGTCTGTCTGGATCAAGACAGACTGTTGTGCCAGGGAAGCAGTAAAGGCCTTGAGGGCCAAGCGGATAGCTCTGAGTTCCAATAGATTGATCTGCTGGGACGCCCTGGGTGCACTTGTCTAGGCAATGTGCTCCCCAACCCTGTAGAGAGGCATCGGTGGTTAGGACCACTGTATGAGGTGGGATCTGAAAGGGCACCCCTACCAGCAGATTGGGGGGGTGTAACCACCAGTTGAGGGAGGCCAGGAAACGGTGGGACACTCTGATCCTGTCTCTGAGACTGCCTGAGGCTTGTGACCACTGAGTCCGAAGGCACCACTGGGCAGGTCTCATATTGAGCCTGGCATTGGGGGTCACCTGTACTGTCGACGCCATGTGGCCCAGAAGCCTGAGACAGAGTCTGGCGGACACCAGGGACCTGTGCAGAAACTTGCTGGCGAGGTCCATGAGCCTTTGTGCTCGGTCCACTGGTAAGAATGCTCTTGCCAGCTGAGAATCCAACCTTGCTCCTATGAACTCCAAGTTCTGGGAGGGGAGCAAAGTGAACTTTGCGAAGTTGATGACAAAGCCCACCTTTTGGAGCAGTTCTATGGTCCTGTTGGTGGCCTGTTGAACTTCCAGGGAAGTCTGGCCTCTGATGAGCCAGTCGTCTAGGTAAGGAAACACAAAAATGCCCTGATTTCTCAGGTAGGCTGCCACCACTGCCAGGCACTTGGTAAACACCCTGGGAACGGAGGTCAGTCCAAAAGGCAGTACTCTGTACTGATAATGGTTTCCTCCCACAATGAACCTGAGGTACTTTCTGTGGTCTGGATGAATAAGGATGTGAGTGTAAGCATCCTTTAGATCTAAAGAGCAAAGCCAATCTCCCTGCTGGAGGTAGGGCAGAAGTGTTCCAAGAGTAAGCATCTTGAACTTCTCTTTCACTAGAAACTTGTTTAGGTTTCTGAGATCCAAAATGGGTCGAAGACCACCGGTTCTTTCTGGCACCAGGAAATGCCTGGAGTAAAACCTGCGACCTTGGAAGTGGGGAGGCACAGGCTCCACCGCCTTGTCCAGCAACAGACCTTTCAGCTCCTGGAGGAGAAGGGCTGTATGCAGGGGAGGCCGGAAAGGTTCCCCTGGGAAGTGTGGCGGAGGCAGTTGGTGAAAGTTCAGGGCATAGCCTCGATGGACTATGTCCAGCACCCAACTGTCCTGGGTTATCAAGGGCCACTTGTGGGCGAACAAGGGTAGGCGGCCTCCTGTGCAGGGCTGGTCTGCAAGGGAGGTATGGCTATACTCAAGGAGTCAAAAACCCCCACCCTGCTTTGTGGAAGCAGGGGCTGCAGGCTTGGGGGTCCTCTGCCTACGGGGCCCATTACCCTGGCCCTTGGCTTGCTGACCCTGGGGGGCAGCCGGATATGGTGGGTACTGTTTGTAGGCAGTGCCCTTCCTCGGGTAAAAGGACTTTTTACCCGAGCCCTTCTTCTTATGAGAAGGGGCAGAGGTCTTCCTCGACGGCCTTGTCCTCGTGAGGTGCTCTGTCTCGAGCTGAGCGGCCTTCTCGGCCACAGGCTTGCCAAAAAGGTTTTCACCTCGGCAAGGGACATCGACCAACTTGTCCTGAACCCATGGCTCGAGGTCCGATGACTGTAGCCATGCCTGGCGTCGGGCCACGATGCCGGCTGCCGCTACTCGGGCCAAAGCCTCGAAGCCATCATAGGCGGCGCGGGACATGAACTTAGAGCATTCCCGGATCCTCGAAGACAAGGACTTAAAACTCTGCAAGGGTTCCCCGGATAGACCAGCAGAGAATCCGGCCAACTCCTTGGCCAGGTCTCGTAAATACATGCCCATGTACAGCTGGTAAGTCTGGACACAGCAAGCAAGCATCGAGCCCTGAAAGCACTTTCTACCGACGCCATCAAGACTTCGGGCTTCCCTACCAGGAGGCACCGCAGAGTGCATCTTCTGACTCTTCAGACGATGCATGGCCGGATTCCACAACCATGGAATGGTGTGGTAGCTGTGCTTTCTGGAAGCCAGGACTCTTCTGGAGCCGATAGATGGAATCGACTCGCTTGCTCAAAACCGGCACCGAGGCCGGCGCCTCCCACATCCGAAAGAGGAGCCGTTCTAGCATCGGAGGAACCGGGACAGTAAAGGCCTCCTTCGGAGGAGAGTCATACTGCAGAGCATTGGAGCTCCTCAGCTCGAGGCTCTTCCTCGGGGTCAGCCGGGATAGCCAGGGCAGTGGCCATATCCCAGATAAACTCCGAGAACCTAGTATCCTCCGGAGGGTATCTACTCCGGGGCTCAGACTCAGGTGAGTCTGAAGGGACACACCGAGTCTTGAAGGTGTCAGGAGACTCCTCGTCCTCGGTCTCCCAAGCAGACTCGTCCGATGTCGAGTAGAGGTCTGACCCTGCGGGCCTCTGGGCACCCGCCCCGACGCCGAGACCCTCAGTCCCGAACGGGAGGTCGAGGGAGACCTTGACCGAGGACAACCTCGAGCCGCAAAGGACTCGAGTATCGGCTCGGTCTCCGGGGTCGACTTCGAAGTCGATGTCCCGGTGGTCGGGGCAGATGCGCCAGACAGGCTGGCCATCAGCGCCCGCTGCTAATCCATGAAGGCAGACATTCTGCTCTCCAAGGCTGTCAACCTGAGACTCAGTTTGGGTGACGCAGCAGCCCCCGACTTGGGCCCCGGCAGCGCCGGGCCTGACGTCGGTACTCGGGGAGGCGAGTCCATGAGGACAACAGGACTTACGTGTCCAGCAGACTCCGGCTCCATGCGAGGAACTTTAGTTGGCTTCTCCTGGTCCACGGGCCCGGGACGACGGTTGGGGGTCTGAGACCTCTGACGCCGCCCTCGCAAGCCGCTTCTTCCTCTTACGTTCCCGGTCGGGGGGGCCCCCTGTCCGAGGAGCTCCGACGCCTCTCGGGATCGGAATTCCGAGGTGTCGAGGCCTCAGACGAGGTCCGGGCCCGGGCAGAGTCCGAGAAAAGCCTTTCACTTTGTTGCTGACGACTTCGGAGGCCCTTGGAAGACATTTTTCCACATGGCCCGCACGTTTTAGAATTGTGGTCCGGGCCAAGGCACCGAAGGCAGCAGTCGTGTGTGTCGTTGAGAGACAATCTTCTTACACCAATCACACTTTTTGAAACCCCTGGAAGCCATCGGGGAGAAAAGGGTCCCCCGCGAGGTCAAAGGACCGGCCTTCCAGGGAAAAAGAAAAAATTTTTGGCGTGAGAGCCTAGCCACTAAGGGCAAAAACCGAAAAAAGTAAAAAAGGGATTAGATACCGGTGTACCGAACCCGGCGGGAGGGGAACCGACGTTGAATCTGAAGGAAAAAAGCGAAATAACGCCAAGAAAAAACTTCTCTTATCCGGGAAAAAAAGGACACACGTCCGATGGGCTTCACGGAAAAAAAAGAGACTGAGGTAAGATGGCACCTTTAGGCGGGAAGGGAACCGCGCATGCGTGCCAGCATTCCCAAAGGCTTTCATGGAAAGCTGGGGAAATGCTCCGCTGGGGCTTCATCGGCGTCGATGACACCCATAAGTGAGGACTTACTTCCTGCTTGGTCCTGGAGAAATGAAGCTTCTGCCCGGAGAAATGCAATTTGTCAGCTTTTTCCCAGCCAAAAATAAGTAGCTTTAAAGCTTGTGAATAGCGACTTAACCTTATTAAAATAGGTCAGGGCTGCCACTGAATTGACATAGAATGCAGTGGTACTCTATGGAGTTGCTCAAACTGTAATGGCGGTTTAAAATAACAAAGGCTTTTACAAAAAAGGTGGTCAGAAATGCAGCCAGATTTTCACCTTCCACGCCTTCTGGCATACCTAGAAGTCTCATGTTTTGTCTTTTATTGAAGTTCACGATATCTTCAAAATCTTGCTGAAGTTGCTGAATTGACACCACATTCTTTATTAACTGCGCAGTGTCCTGTACTATCTCACAGACTTGCTTTTCCAGGCAATCAAGCTGCTGCTGTGACACCGACATCTGCGATGATAAATGTTCTAGCTCTCTGCCTATCGTATCCCAACAGTGAGCTCCATTTGCCATTTCATCATAGTTCTCAGTGTTTTAATTTCCTTCAGCACTGCATATTCTGAGACTTCAGTCTTTTTATCTGGTGTTGGCGGGCTTTTCTTCTGTCATTTGAGCCCTGAACAAAGGTTAAACTGAGCATCTGTAGACATACTTCTCCTATCCAATATTCTGCCGCTTAATTCCTTTAGTATTCCATTATTTGTTGGGGTTTGATGAAGGAATGGGACAGGGATTCTGCAGTTTACCCACTGAGCCGGTAAGTTAGACAGCCATCATGCCAGGCTTCTAAAATTGGAACCCTCCATTAATTTGCATACCACAAAGGTCAGACTAAGTGGCTTGCAGTCTCAACCTCTTCCTTTCTGCTTTTGTAGAACAGTAACATATTCAACCTTCAGTTCTCTGGAGCCGTTTCCGACACCAAAGAGGAGGAGCCTGGCTCTACTCTTTAAATAAAAAAAAAAAAAAGAACAGAGCCACCAGAACTTTCTTAATTCCTTCAGTATCGTCTGATGAATCCCATCTGGCCTCATTGCTTTCTCTACTAGCACCTCACAAACAGTCTGATGAAAATCATTCAAGGTCTGCCTCACTTCAAAATTCCTAGCAGTGTTCATTTTCTGAGGCACCATTACACTCCATCTATAAACACAGAACAAATATTAGTTAAGAAATTCTGCTTTAATCAAATCAGTTTCTACATATTCCTCCCCTTTACCCTTGAGACTCATGGTGCCACCTTTGCACTTCTTGTCACTGACATACTTCAAAAGGTGTTTTCTTCCATTTGCATCTTTGTTTTTTTTGATTAAGGAATTTAGAGACATTTTGAGCATGACTGACTAATAAGAGAAAGTCTGCTCTTTTATGTTCTTGAAGAAAAGGGATCAAAAGCTTTAAGTTCTTTGGGACCTCTTCAAGAGATAATCCCATATAGAAAATATATGAGATAATTCTTGCTGAAAGCATGGATGCCTGGAAGCATCGACGTCCAAAGGCATCTAAAGTCCTAGGCTCATAACCTGGCGGATAAGAAGAGTGCTTCTTTGCACTCTTAATCCTCCTCATTGCTGATTCTACAACAATAGAATGATGAGGAAGTTGAGTCTTTTGAAAACCTGGAGAAGGTGGCACCTCGTACATGGTGTCAAATGTCTTAGAATGTGGGGATACAGTTAAAGGAGTTTCCCACATTCTTAATAGTATATCCTGTAAGGTCTGATGCAAAGGAAGTATGATAACCTCCTTTGGAATCCAGGGGAATTGCAGGGTCTCAGAATCCCCTGGTAGGGATTCTTTACCAGGTATAGAAACGGCAAGTAACTTTGCCATATCAAGCAGAAAAGCTTGAAAAGAAATCTCCCCTGAGGACCACCCTCTAATATGAGGGGCAAAGGCTAGACTTGTTGAAAAATTAGCCTCGGTACCGATGGATTCATCCCAGTCATCGGGATCGGAAGACTTGAAAGGATGTGGGATCGGGTTTCGCTAAAGCGATGTCTTCGGTACCGCCCCAGGCCGGTACCGAGACGAGTCGGTACCGAATCCTCCATGCTAGAGATCAAGTCCAGGCTCGGCATCGAAGGAAGCGAGTCTGTCAAAGCAAACATGGACGTTACTGACACTGATGCCGATTCCGGTACCAAAGCCGATACTGGAGGAACGGTCTGCAGCAACTCCAGCGGTACCGAAGTAACCCAAGAGCGCTAGACTACGTTCATTGGTGAGGAGTGTTTCATCCATCACCATAGCCGATGCCGCTCGAAGTGGCCACAACTTCCGAGCATGGCCCAGGTATGTTCATTGAGGTAAGAACCCTGGGAACAACCTGGAGCCCCATTGATGTTTTGGAGCCCGAAGACTCCCGCCGGGACTTTATTGCCAAATTGTCCTCGAGGGCAAGGCCAGAGCCATCTCGATGCTTGGAAGGAGATCTACCACTCGAGGACTGTCTAGTCTTTACAGACTTTTGTTTGGTTACCTGATCCTGTGAAAAAGAAGATATTCTAGCTGGTAACATCGAGTGCGATGTGAACCAGGTATCGAGTTGTGCTCGATCCTGAAGACTTCTTCTGTTTGAGCTCCAGCAGGAAAGACACGCCAGTGGACAATGGTCAGGACCTAAGCATTTTAGACACCAAGTATGAGTGTCTGAAAATATATCTGTACCGCCACACTTTGAGCATTTCTTAAGGATAGTGTCTGACTTTTCCATAATGGAAGAATAGTGGCCTAGAAACAGTCAGGCACTAAGTAGGAAAAAATTTCTAAAGAAAAGAATAAATTCTTTAGTAAAAAGAAAGAAAAGCACCGGCAGTACCGGTGGCGTCGGGGGAAGGCAGACGCGACCACAAAAAAGTAAAAATAAAAAGAAGAATTTTCTGCGGTGACAGGAATACGTCCTGCCAGCTCCACGGAAAACGGATGAGAGGGACGTGAATGGGCGGGAAGGCAGCGCGCATGCGTGTGGGATGTTCCCAAAGGCTTTCTTTTTGGACGCTGGGGAGCGTTCCCGCGCAGGCTCCGTCGGTACCGACGTACCCATATGTGAAGACTCATTCCTGCTTGTTCCTGGAGATTGTGGAAGGTCTGTTAGCAAAGGTTTGCATCTTCGCAGATTATGATAAAATCTGCAAAAGGGTGGACACTCTAGAAAGTGTGGATAATACAAGGCGGGATCTAGAAAACTTTAAGAATGGCTGAGAATGTGGCAGCTAAAATTAATGCTAAAAAATGCAAGGCTGCAAAAACCCAAAGGCGCAGTACAATAAAGGTGCTGAAGCATTTCAGTGTACGAAGGAAGAGCTGGATCAGGTGGTGATAATATTTGATTTTCCTAAGGTGCAGATAGAATGGAAGATGAGTTGATTGAGGAGGGAGATCTGGCTGGCTGGCTGAGGTCACTACTCTGCGAGGAGAAGGGCCGAGGGTGATCAGTATAGGGAGGAAGGGCAGGGAAGGGGGTAAAGCTAAAGGAAGGAACATTTTGGATGGGTTCTGAATAACAGCGTAGAAGGAATACAGAGGAAGATGTGGGTGAGTTGAAAAGATGATGGGGAGTAACTGCAAATGTATGAATTGACATCATGCAATACGAAGGACTCAGCACTTGGAAGAAAAGAAGCTTGTTATGGAAGGAGGGCAGGTGGTTTCAATTGGATATCCTGTTCCTAACAAGAAACTTACCTAAAGAAGGGGAAGGAGTGCAAATTATACCCACATTTATGGTCGGCCTCGAATAAGCAAACCCCTAAGAAAGGGGACATGGGACTGATGATATCCAAACAAACATGCAGTAGAAGTTTAAAAAAAAATGCTAAGAGACTGTAATGGCAAATATTTGTTGGTAAATGTATTTTTGGATAATATGGCCCTAGTTCTGGTGTGTATGGTCCTAACGTGAACCAAGAAAGTTTCTTTGTAGAACTTAAACAGCAAATTATGAAATTTAGTGCTGACTTGATTGTGGTGAGAGACTAAAAACTGTTGATTCCTGGGAAGACAATATAGGAGAAGGGGTAAAGCAGGAAGCACTAAACATCAGAAAAAATTAATTATGGGTGAAGGTGAAATTAGACCTTACCTGCTAATTAGCTTTCCTTGAGGACCTCCAATACAGTCCCGACATCTGGGTTGTCAGCTTTGGAGACAGAGTATGTCATCTCTGACGACATCATAGTCAGCTGGCAATACCCACCAACCCCAGTAAACTATTGGCAAAGCAGACTCACAGGAGCTACAAATAAGATGTCAACCTTTATCAAAACTGTTTAAAAAATAAAACCCCTAACATTTTCAATCCTGAGGAAAACACCGTTTCCTCGCAACGCAAACAAAAAGGGGAAGCCCTTCACCGACTCCCCAAGACAGACCATCTGCAGGACTTGGAGACGGCTTTCTCCTCAACTACGCCTCTGAATGCAACACTGCGCTGTCTTGTCCCCTAACTATATACGCTCAGTTCCCCTGCCAGCCGGAAGAGGATAACTAGGTGCTGTGTCATCACACGTGACCCCCGAACTGCATTAAACCGATGACTCTTAGTCCAGGATCGCCATCCCTGAAAGAACTTTGGCAGGTCTGGGACTGCACTGGAGGTCCTCAAGGAAAGCTAATTAGCAGGTAAGGTCTAATTTCACCTTCCTTATTGTCGCTCTAGTGCAATCCCGACATCTGGAATGCAGCAGAGCATTACTATACGTGGTAGTGACCAACAAGCCCGGCTTGAACGACTGCCGCAACAAATCTCGCATCCCCCATTGCTTGCACATCCAGCCTGTAATGCTTCACAAAGGTATGCAAGGATGCTCAGATGGCCGCCCTGCAAATATCCATCGGTGGGATTAGGCTAAATTCCACCCATGAAGTCACTTGTGCTCTGGTAGAATGTGCTCATAACCCACTTGGCATCTGCCGGTGCAGTAGCAGATAGGCCAAATAAATGATTTCTCGAATTCAGCGGGAGAAACAGGTCTATCTAGGGAGTGCCCCACTTCCGAAAGATACAAAACACCACCTTCCTGTTCAGCATCCATTTGTGTGGCTGAAGGACTCAATCTGTCTTTCATAGTGTTTTGGTCTCCTGGCAGATATGTGTCTCTCGGCTCCATCCCGTAAGCAATGATGAACTTTCACAGTCTTCCACAGGAGATATGAGCTTGTGCCTCCCCCTGCTTGTTAACACACAGCACAGCGACCTAACTGTTGGTCTGAGAGAGGACATTTTGGGTGGCAAGCCAATCTGGGAAGGCCAGCAGAACATTTTCTATATGTTTCAACTCAAAGAAGTTGACCTGGTGAAGACTTTCCTGAACGGACCAATCACCCTGAATGTGGAAGCCATTGAGATGAGATCCCCATCCCAATTTGGATGCATCTATTGCTAAGATCTTCTGAGGCGCAGCCTTCTGAAAGGGGAGACCTTTAAGCAAGTTCTGAGGAATTGTCCACCAATGAAGGGGTTGGACTAGATGACTGGTGACATACACCGGATCCCTCAGGCAGGTCCAGAGTCCGCAAAGTCCAGTGAGTTTTCTGCATTTGAAGACATGCCAAGGATGTAACATGTACTGTGGAGGCCATGTAGCCTAGGATGGCTAACATCTTGTGAGCCGTCACTCGCTCAAGGCTGTCAGCTTCTGGAGCTGGTCTTGCAGAAGAAAATCTTTCGCCAGAGTCATATCAAGCAGGATCCCTATGAATTCTTGCTGCTGGATGGGCTGAAGGTGGGACTTGGGATAATTGATCACAAACCCAGACAGCTCCAACACTTGAATGGTCGTGTCGACTCTTGAACTCCCTCTGGGGTGGTACCCTTTATCCAGGTAAGGGAAGACAAAGACCCCCAGTGTTCTGAGGTGGGCTGCTACTGCAGTAAGACATCGTGAAAACTCGAGGCACCAAGGCCAGACTGAAAGGCAGCACTCAATACTGAAAATGCTGTCCTCCCAGGACGAATCTCATATTCTTCCTTTGAGTGGGATGAATCGGTATGTGGGTATATGCATTTTTTAGATCCAGGGAACACTGCCAATCTATTTTTTGAAGGCAAGAGAGCAGGGTGCCCAGAAAAATCATCTTGAACTTTTCTAAGACCGAATGTTGAGGTCTCCTGGTGGGATGGAGTCCTCCTATTTTATTGGAGATCAGAAAGTACCTGGAGTAAAATCCCTGCCCCATTTGCTCCTATGGTACGAGTTCAATGGCGAGATTGGCCAGGAGCGCAGAGATATTTCTCTGAAGCAGCTCCTGATGCAGAGGGTCGAGGTGATGTGCCCTCGGGGGGCCCAATTTGGAGGCAGCTTGAAGAAATGAAATCTGTAGCTGCTTTGGATTATCTGTAGCACAGATGAGTCAGAAATTATGAAAGGCCACCTCAGAGCAAAATGTGTGAGCCTTCCCCCCACTGGAGGGTTTCTCATGGGGATCACTGGAAGACTGGCTATGCTCCAAAAGAGTCAGTCAAAACCCCACTCTGGGCATTGGCTGCGGGGCTGCCTGGGTCTTTTGAGGCTTCTCTCTGCGCTGTTGTGGGCGAGGAGCCTGTTGCTTCTGTTGGAAGGTCTGGGGTCCAGGGAAGTACCGACGCCTACAAGGGTAGTAGGCATTTCGCCGCCTCCCACCTTGGTACCTCCTACGATAGGCAGTTCAGATGTGCGCCTTGACAGCCTGGTAAGAGTGACATGCTGTTTTTCTATGCTGCCAGCCTTCTCCTCTACCTGTTCAATGAAAAGATTTTCTACATTGCACGGCATGACCGCCAACTTATTCTGAACAGATTGTTTCAGGTCAGAGGACGAGCCAGGTGAGCCTCCAGGCCCCCATACCTATGGTGGCAGTTCTCGATGCAGTTTCAAAGGCATCATAAGTCATATGGACCATGAACGAGCAGTCTTTGCCATGGCCCACCAGGTACGATACTGCTCCTCAGGAGGAAGAAACGGGGACAGGACCACAATGTCATGCATGATGTCCTTCAAGAACATGCTCATGTAGAGTTGGTAAGAGGCGACGCAGTCTATGTGCATGGAGCTCTGAAAACACAGTCTCCCGAAAGTGCCCAACATCCGAGCTTCCTTTCCTGGGGGTGCCAAGGAATGAGTCTTGGTACTCTTGATCCTCTTCTTAAGGATGGACCCGACCACCAAGGAGTGGTATGGGAGCTGAGGTTTTGCAAAACCTGGAGCCTTTGGACCCTGTATATCGAGTTCAGTCTCCTACTGACAGGTGGCGCCATGAGGGCTTTTCCCACATCCTCATCTGCACTCTCTGCAGGATGCGATGCACAGGTACTGTCACTGCCTCTAAGTGCTAAGGAGTACTACAGGATTTCCAACTCCTCCGCCCTGGGTTCATCCTCTGTCTCCACTGAAAATGATATGGCTTTGGCCATATTCGCAGGAGGGGGACATTTGTCGATCGTGAGGGGGAGAAGGGTCTAACGGGAGCTCCAGAGACCTGCCCTCTGATTAATCCTCTGCTTCAATATTGGTTACCCAGCCATTGGAGTCTGATTTTAAGAGGAGCTCAAAATACACAAGTCTCTGCCCAGATCTCCTTCCTGCTTTGAGGGGAATGGAAGCTCCTCAGAGTCTGATGATGCGCCAATGCGCATTTGGATTTCGAGGGTGCATGGGATCCGAGACAATGGAGAGGGAAATCAGCTGGACAGAAACTGGCATTGGGGCCCTTTGATGCCCCAATGTCGAAGCCTCTGCTGGAGGCAGGGCATGAGTTTCCAGGATTGGCTGCATGACGGTCGATGACAACATGGATTCAGAGGCCTAGGCTTGCTGCATTGCCAGGAGAGCCGTGAAGCAAGCCTCTAGCGTCTATAGGAGCCATTTCTCCATAGCTGCCGATTCCAAACATGGAGGGGCCTGAGCAACTTCAATTGATGTACCCAGCATCCATACAGGGCTATCTGTGGCTTGGCCATGGCTTTTGAAAGGCTGTCTGTGCCCCTGCGATACCCCAGAAGCTGAGCAGTCTTGCCATCGCTCTCAACCTAGTCCTTAGGACACACCTAGCCAGTCAGGTTTTCAGGATAACTACAATGAATATGCATGAGAGAGATGTGCATGCACCACCTCCACTGTATGCAAATCTCTCTATGCATATTCATTGTGGTTATCCTGAAAGCCTGACTGGCTAGGTGTATCTTAAGGAGTAGGTTGAGAACCATGGCATAGACAACAGGCCCTTCCAAAACTTGATATGAATGCACCCTGTTTTGTCAACTAGGTATCATTCTTTAATAGCTGATTCCCTTCCGCTAAGGGTTCTTACTCAGCAACTAGACTGCTTCCTCAACCCTGGCCAGCCGGAAGAGGAAAAATATAATGTGGATTCAAACAGATTTCTCCTGCATGAAACACCAGCCTAGCCCATGCCAGAACGTGCCTAAGACTTCCAGGAAAGATAGCTGAGATGGCACGTAGCCATCGGTTTGAAAGGTGTAGGGAGAGCCGCCCCAACACTACGTTGAGATCACATTCGGCCGCCAGGGGGCGGACCGGGGGCTTAGACAAGTGTAGGCCCTTAAGGAACAGGGACACTGTTGGATGAGCCGAGAGAGGCTTCCCATCCACCGGATAGTGGTTTGCCGCTAGGGCACTGAGATGTACCCTGACAGAGTTGGACTTGAGTCCCGTGTTGGAGAGGTGGAGAAGGTATTGCAACACCATAACCACTGGGTAGGAAAAGGGGTCGACCCCTGTGCCGCACACCAGAGCACAAACCTGTGCCACTTAAAGGTATAAGGCCATCTGGTAGATGTTCTGCGCAAAGCCAGCAGAACATCCTCCACTTCCTTTGGAAGTAGGAGCGGAGCTAGTGACACCCTCTCAGCAGCCACGCCGCCAGCAAAAGGGAGCTGGGGTTGGGGTGGAGGAGAGAGCTCCCCTCCTGGGAGAGAAGCTGCGGGTCTGTCCCCAGGGGTATGGGAGTCTCCACTGCTAACTGCAGGAGGAGTGGGAACCACGGTGGCCTCGGCTATCAGAATGACTGAAGCTCTGTCACAAAGAATCTTGAACAGGGTCTTGGCAATAAGAGGCATCGGGGAAACACATACAGAAGACTCACCGACCATGAAATTAGAAAGGCATCTGTGGCCACCCTGGCAGGGTGTGGTTGCCAGGAACAGAAGCGGGGCATCTGGTGGTTGTCCGGGCTGGCGAACAGGTCCATCATCGGTTCACCCAAGATCTGGAAGAGCCTGCAGGCCACCTTTGGGTTCAACTGCCACTCGTGCAGTTGGAGCAGTCTGCTGTCGAACAGCCAATTGTCCTGGCCCGGCAGGTACACTGCCCTGAGGAGAATGCCCTGTCGGGCTGCAAATGAGCACAAGTCCAGGGCCTCCCAGCAGAGGACGCAGGATCCTGTGCTCCCTTGCTTGTCCACATAGAACATGGCAACCTGGTTGTCCATCTGGACCAGGACGGACCTGTGGCTCACGGCCTTTAGGGCGAGGCAGATCGCACGCAGTTCCAACAGGTTGATCTGATGGGCGCTCTCATCCGGGGATCAAACACCCTGGGTGCGATACCCCTGGCAGTGGGCTCCACAGCCCAGCAGGGAGGCATCTGTAGTGAGAACCCTCGAATGATGAGGAGCCTGAAAAGACATCCTCGCTTGCAAGTGGTAGGGTGACTGCCACCAGTTCAAGGACTGTGCCAGGCGCCTGGAGATTTTGACTCTGTCCTGGAGAAGCCCCGTGGCCAGGGACCACTGGTCCCTAAGGCACCACTGCGCAATTTGCATGTGGAGGCGGGCATCTGGCGTGACATGGACCATGGAGGCCATGTGCCCGAGGAGGCTCAACAGGTGTCTTGCTGGCACCGAGGGACGGCGCTGTATGTTTCTGGCCAATGCCATGAGCCTGCCGACCCTGTCTGCAGGTAGGAAGGCCTTGGTGTGAAGGGTGTTGATCCTTGCCCTGATAAATTCCAGTTCTTGAGCCGGGCACAGGCTGGACTTGGGATAATTGATAACGAAGCCCAAATGCTGAAGGACCTGGATAGTGCATGCCATGGTGCCCCTGATGAGCCAGTTGTCAAGAAAGGGGAAGACAAAGATCCCCTGAAGCCTGAGAAAGGCGGCGACCACCGCTAGGCACTTCGAATATAACCTAGGGGCTGAGGCGAGGCCGAAGGACAGCACCCTCTATAGAAAATGATGGCCCTCCATCGCAAAGAGTAGGTATTGCCTGTGGTTTGGGTGGATTAGGATGTGTGTATAAGCATCCTTCAGGTGTAAAGAGCACAGCCAATCTCCCTGGCGGAGATAAGGCAGCAATGTTCCAAGGGAGAGCACCTTGAACTTCTCCCGCACCAGAAATCTGTTGAGGTTGCGCAGGACATGGATGGACCTTAGGCCCCCTGTCCTCTTTGGCACGAGAAAATACCTGGAGTAGAACCCCTTGCCTTTGAGATGGTGGGGCACTGGTTCCACTGCTCAGTCCTCGAGAAGGCCTGCCAACTCCTTCAACAGAATGTCCCGGTGAAGGGGAGGCCAGAGGTGTCCTCTAGTGAAATAATGAGGAGGTACTTCGGCTAGGTGGAGGAGGTAACCCTCCTTGACCACCTTTAATGCCCATGCATCGGTGGTGATAGCTTCCCACCTGTGGGCGTACAGGGTGAGTCGACCTACTGTGGGCTGCCCAGCCTCGACTGGGAGAGGGGCCATGCTGCAGGAGTCAAAAGCTCCCCCTGGGGCTGGGCCGGGGTCAAAGCTTGGGGTTTGGGAGCCTTCTGCTTACGTGGGCCATGCACTTGCCCCTTGGCCTGCTGGGGCGCTGGGGAGGCCTGATAAGTGGGGTAACTTCAGTAAGCAGTGGACTTCCTCGGGTAGAATGGCTTTTTCCCGAGCCCTTCTTTTGGGAAGGGGCCGAGGTCTTCTTAGAGAGCCTAGTCCTAGTCATACATTCGGTCTCCAGTTCAGTGGTCTTTTCAGTCATGGGTTTGCCAAATAGGTTCTCCCCACGACATGGGACATCGACCAACTTGTCTTGTACCCATTGTTCGAGGTCTGACTGTAGCCAGGCTTGGCAGCGTGCACCGATGCCCGCCATGGCTACCCTGGCCGCCGACTCAAAACCGTCGTAGGCTGCTCGAGACGTGAATTTGGAGCATTCACCGATGGCTCTGGATAGGCCCTTAAAGCGCTGCAAAGGCTCCTCGGAGAGACCAGGTCTCTCAGGTCCATGCCCATGTACAGCAGGTAGGCCTGGATCCGGCAATTCAACATTGCGCCCAATAACATTTTCTGCCGAGGGCATCCAAGGTGCGGACCTCCCTGCCAGGTGGCACCGAGGAGTGCATCATCTGACTTTTTAGTCTATGCATGAACGATTCCTCAACCATGGAATTATGCGGCAGTTGTGACTTTTGAAAACTGGGGCTCCGGCAGACCTGATACATCGAGTCCAGCCGTTTGCTGATCACCTGCATTGACGTCGGCGTCTCCCACATGTGGAGCATGAGGTGTTCCAGGAGAGGAGGGATGGGCACTGTGAGTGTTTCCTGGGGAGAGGCCTCGTACTGGAGGATCTCAAGTTCATCTGCTCGAGGGTCTTCCTCGGACTCTGTTAGGAAAGCCAAGGCTTTGGGCATGTCTCGAACGAAATCCCAAAAAGCCATGTCCTCCAGAAGGGATCTTCTCCGAGGCTCCGATACTGGGAAATCGGAAAGGACATCCTAATGAAGGCGAGTATCCGGTAACAACTCATCTTCGAACTACCAAGCGGAGGCCTCTGAGGAAGACAGGTGGCATTCCTCGGGCCCCGAGGGGTCTGGCCACTCCGGCGCTCGCTGGCTTGCCAGCAACAATCTCCATCCCAAGAAACAGGAGACAGAGCAGGACCGTGGCTGAGGATCTACTCGGGCCCGTAGGGCTTCGAGTATCGGCTCAGCCTCCGGTGTCGACTTCGACGTTCAACCTCCAGTTGTCTGGGCGGAGGAACCGGACGTGCTGGATACCAGTGCCTGCTGCTGCTTCAGGAAGGCAGTGATCCTGCGTTCCAAGGACACCATCCTGGACATGAGTTCCGGAGGTTCCGCAGCCTCTGGCTTGGGCACCGATGTACTTGGGCCCGAAGCTGGTTCTCCTGGAAGGGAGTCCTCGACTAGGATAGGATGCGCTTGCCAGGGCCGGTCCGTGGCCGGATCTTTCCGGGAAAGCTTGACTGGCGCTTCTTCCCGATGCCTCGGGCTGGAGCTCGGGGCTCTGTGACTGGCCCTGCGAGGGACCTGGCCGTTCTGAACCATCCAGAGACGCAGCTGTCGAGGATTTTCAACTCCTTTTCAGTTCCCTCGAGGGGGACCCCCTCTCTGAGGTCCCCCGACGATGCTCGGGTTCGGAGTGTTCCTCCCGAGGTGTGGAGGCCTCAGATGAGGTCCTGGCTTTTGGAGGCATGGGGGAAAACGTGGAAAAGTTTTTCCATGCTGCTGCTTGCGGCTTCTCAAGGCCTTCGAGATCAGTAGTTTACAAAGGCCACAAACAGCCGGATCATGGTCCGGGCTTAGGCACCGGAGGCAGCAGTCGTACATATCAGTGAGGGACATCATTTTTCTGCACCTGTCGCACTTTTTAAACCCACTGGTAGCCATGGGGGAAAAAGGACCCCAGCAAGATCAAAGACCCTTCGGGCTGCCAGTGAGGAAAGACAGGGGCGGAGACGCCCAAAAGGAAAAAGGAGAAAAGAAAGAGGGGGCCAACCTGAAACCAGGGGGGTGGGGGGAGGGGGGCGGGAAAGGTACCTGTGTTAGCCGGAAAGAAAAAATAAAACAGCCAGTAAGGCAAGAAAAATCACTTTTTCCGGACAAAAACAGACTATGTCTGAAGGGCTCCGCAGAAAAAAGGAGACTGAGCAAGATGGCTCCTTTGGGCAGGAAGGGTACCACGCATGCATGGTAGCAAATCCCAAAGGCTTTTTTTGAAAGCTGGGGATTTGCTCCGCGCGGGCTCCGTCAGCACTTACGTCACCCATATGTGAGGACTGACTTCTTGTTTGTTCCCGGAGAAATATCTCTTCTTCTTTGGGTAGAAAGACTTTTTGCAGCTGCCTTTTTCCTAGTATGATCAGCTGTCTTTCTAGACAGTCTCTTCAGAATGGTGTCTTCCAACTAGTTGAGTGGCTTTTTCCTGCCTGTCCTCACCAAAGAAGTTTTCTCTTGTGCAAGGTATGTTTCCCAGTTTATGTTTGAACCCACTGTTCAAGATCTGAGGCATGAAGCCAGGCGACTCTTCAGGCTCCAATGCAGATCGATGTAGCCCTGCTTGTGCACTTGAAAGCATCGAAGGTAGCTCTACTGCTAAAGTTTGATACATTCTAGCTATGCTTAATGAGAGTGATAAAGTCATTTCTTTTGTTATCCAAGATTAGAGGGGCGAAATTCTCTAGATCCCTAGCCAAATCCTTGAGAAACATGCCAATGTATAAAATGTAGGACTTGATACTTGAGAACATGGATGCTTGGAAACATCGACACCCAAAGGCATCGAGCATTCTCAATTCCCTACCTGGTGGGTTAGAGAAGTGGTTTTTGGAGCTCTTGATGTGCTGCATTGCTGATTCCACCACCGAGTGGTGGGGGAGCTGTGGCTTCTGAAAGCCCGAGCACTCCAGTACATGACACAGGGTATTGAGTCTTCGAGTGATCAGGGAGATGGTGAGAGGAGTCTCCCACAAACGGAACATGAGATTGTGAAGGAGGCGGTACACTGGCAGCATCACTGCCTCTTTGGGTGCTGTCAGGTATTGGAAAACTTTAAATTCCTCCACTCTTGGTTCCTTCTCTGATGTTACCATGATGGAGAGACCAACTGCCATGTCTCGAATGAATTCCTGGAAAGACGTCTTCTGGGGGAGACATGTGTCATTGTTGCAGCAGGGAAGGTTCCGAAGGAATCTCAGGGAGACCTCTGGAATTGAGGGATTTCAGATCCGAGGCACTGGAATCGGAATTGAAGGACTCGAAGTTTCGACAATATCGATGCTTGTCCAAACCACAGTGCTGGTACCAATGTCCTGAAGCATCAGACTCGGTAATCAGTACAGGCTGTCTTTGCTGCACACACATGCAGAAATGAATGGCATGGACTGGAGCGATGCCAATACCACAGACTGCAGGCCTAGTGCTGCACGTATTGCATCGTGTGTCGCTATAGGTACCATACCCGGTACAGACAGTGCAGTACCTGAAACCAAGGTTTTGATAGGAACCAAGGCTGCCAGGAGAGCTGCTAAGTTCCACTCAATGGCCAGAATATGCTGGTCCATCGAGGTTACCGATGCCTGGGTATCGAGTACGGGGCTTTGGAGGACAAGACATCTTGCCGGGGCTGCTTGGCAGGCTGAGTTGCATCTGATGCACCTTCTGAAAGGTCACAATGCTTGGTCGATTTTGATGCAGACTTCTTCTTTGACTTTGAATATACCTGCGATCCATGTGAGGAAGATGAAGCCCTAGACAAATGGGAAAGCCAGGAACACCGAGTGTGAGGCAAAGAGGGTCCCAAATTTAGAGTCCTGGTTCTGCAGGCCCCTCTGTCATTTTCTAGCAGAGAAAGCAATCTGTGGGCTGGTGCTTTGGGCCTAGGCACTTTAAGCACCAGTCATGCCCATCAGTCACTGAAATAGTACTGGCACATTTTGTACATTTTTTGAAAGCACTAGCTGGTTTCTCCATGCCTTTGGGATTAGGTGAGAAGGCGATGGAAGGCCTAAGGTCCAAAAGGGTGTCTATGCACCTGGGGAAAAAAGTAAAAGTAAAAGAAAAAGTAAAAGAAAGAAAAAAATTAACTAAGCAGGACAGACGTCTTCGACGGTGCCAGTGTTGACGGGAAGGCAGAGGCGCTATCCACAAAAATAAGTTTTTCCTGCGGTGACAGGATTTGCTTCCTGCTGGCTCGAAAACAAATAACTGAGGAGGAAGAGTTGAGAGAGCGGGACGGCAATCGCGGAGGTGAATTGGAGTGCTCCCAAAAGCTTTCCAACTGGACAATGGGGAGCGTTCCCATGCGGGATCCATCTGTATAGACGTCAACCATATGTGAAGACTACATTCCTGCTTGTTCCTGGAGATTATATATATTTTCATTTAGTGCAGGCTTATGTTCAATCCTTAAGGGCTGCAAACAGGCCAGGTTTTCAGGATATCTCTAATTATTATGCATGAAAAAAATTTGCGAATGGAGGTAGTGGGCATGCAAATCTTCCTCATGCATATTCATTAATGATATGCTATCAGGTCTATTTGCAGTCTTGAGTACTGAATCTGATGAAGCCTGATTAGCAGTATAGAGCATTTTTGCAAATAAACAAATTTAGTGCCATATATCCTAAATCTCCAATCTTATATTTTAAGCTTGTCACATTTGCATATGGTATTTGTTTTTAATTTGTATTCATAACATTTCTAGTAGCTCATAAGATTGAAGTGGAATCATTTGCATCCATCAGCTCTTTACTCTCTGGACAAAACACCAGCAGCACAGCACAAGTCCCCAAAGTCCGATCAGCGTTGGCAGCAGGGAGCGGGCTGCATAACTCCACCCCGCTCCCCAACGCAAAGGCCAATTGGGCCCTACTGTGCCAAATTCAAAGAAGCAGCTCACTGGGCGGGCCTGTGCCTCAGGGTCACATCAGATGGCCCTTTGGCATGGCCCTTATAAAAAGAACTGCCGAAATGACCAAAGAAAGATTGTAAAGGTATTCCCACCGCAGACGAAACACACTAACAACTGAATCTACTGAACGCAGTACACCAACGGGCTGACAATTACTCCAATGTAATTACAAGCTGGCACTGCAGCATAACCAAGTACCTCTGAACAAGAAAGGACAATCGAGATCGGAACCGGCCAGTCTACCATAACCCCCAGCAATGGCGACAATGCATACCATCCTACTATGCCTCTTTTAACATTTACCTCCCCCAGCATTCTCATCCCCAACCTACAGACATGCATTCCAATTATCCACACACCCCTCTCACCATAATTCCCCCCCTACCACCACAGAAGCAAACCCAGACACACTCAGCATATCATTAAAATCAAAAACTTTAACACCTGCAAACATATCTTCACCATTATCACAAGAGAGGGAAACCAACCCCTTAAAATGCACTCTCCTAAATGCCAGATCCGCAAGAAAAAAAGATACAGCTCCTCTCAGGTTATACTACTTGATAACCGCATTGACATACTCAACATAACTGTATCTAGATTCACTGAAAATGACACTGTGTTACTAAACTAACTCGCCCCACAAGACTACCATTCTCTTCAGCTCCCTGAGGACCAAATGCCGTGGCGGTGGTGGCGTCTGCATTTTGACAAGGCAAATGAACTTGCGCACCCTCTCAAGAACATTTGATAAAGGTCTGGACACACTGACAATCACAAATGATAGCTTAATCATCTTCCTTGCCTATAGATACCCAAACGCTAACCTGACCAACTGGACACAAAGTGTATTTATTCACCTGTAACAGGTGTTCTCCAGGGACAGCAGGAATTAGTCCTCACATATGGGTAACGTCGGCACCAACGGAGCCCTCGCGGAAGCATCCTCCCAGCTTTTCAAAGAAAGCCTTTGTGATGCCACCACACGAGTGGTCCGCTTCCCGTCCAAGGATGCCATCTTGCTCAGTCAGATGGCATAGCTAAAAGATGGCAAAAGTAAAGATGATAAAGGAGCAACTACAAGGGGAAGAGGGAGGGTTGTGAGGACTGATTCCTGCTGTCCACAGAGAACACCTGTTACAGGTGAGTAACTATGCTTTATCCTGGAACAAGCAGGAAGTCGGTCCTCACATATGGAACTCCCCAGCTACAGGCTACCGAAAGCCCATAGCAAAATTAGGAGCTTCCTCATGGGGAGCTGCAAGCAGCAGAAAATGAGTCCATGTTCACAAACCACAGTAGGACCCCTGTGTCCCATGAAACCAGCACTCTCTGGTAGCCTAAACACAGAAGGGTTGGAGGGCAGGAGCTGCCTAAACCCCGAAAAGGTTATGGAGCACAGCCTGGCCGAAGGCACTGTCCCATCAGGACTCTCTTTCCAGGCAGTAATGGGCTGGCAAAGGTATGAAATGAAGACCAGCCCGGCAAATGTCCACCATCGGGACAGAGCGCAAGTTTGCCAAAGAGGCTGCCAGGGCCCTGACACAGCGTGCCATGACATGGCCTTCCAGCAGGAGCCCTGCCTGCTCATAGGCGAGGTCGATACAGTCTGCCATCCAGGTGGACAGTGTGCACTTGGTCACCGCCTCCCCCAGCCTACTGGGGTCATAGGAGATGAAAAGCTGAGCAACTTTGTGGTGGCCCTGAGTACGTTGGATATAGAAGGACAAAGCCCTCTTACAGTCCCAGGTGTGAAGGACCGTCTCCGCCCAAATGGAGCGAGTTCTTGGGAAGAAGGTAGGGAGCACCACTTCCTGGTTAAGATGGAAGGGCGATACTACTTTCAGAAGGAATTTGGTGTGCGTGCGAAGCACCACCATGTTCTTGTAGAGCCTGGTATAAAGTGCCTCCGCCTCTAGGGCCTGAAGATCGCTAACTCTGCGAGTGGAAGTGAGCGCAACCAGGAAAGCCACCTTCCAAGAGAGGTAGCGAAGGTGGCAGTAAGCCAGAGGCTCGAAGGGTGGGTGAGTGAGGTGGATAAACACTACACTGAGGTCCCATTCGGTTGCTGGAGGACGAACCAGGGGCTTTGATAAGAACAAGCTCCGAAGAAAACGGGTTTGCAAAGGCTGGAACAAGAAGCGCCACCAAGGCAAGTAAGGAGCACTCGGACGGCGTTAGACTTGAGCCTGGATTGAGAGATGTGGCGAAGATACTGTAACACCAGTCCCACCGGGCAGGAAATCGGGTCACCAGACTGAGAACTTGTGCCACTTGAGGGCGTAAGCCTTCCTAGTAGAGGCCTTGTGAGAGAGGAGCAGAATCTCCTCCACCTCAACCGAAAGGTTGAAAGGGGCCAATGTCACCCTCTCAGCAGCCACACTGTCAGTGACAGGGACACCAGGTTGGGGTGCAGAAGAGAGCCCCGGAGCGGTCCCCAAGGGGATGAGGATCTCCACCGTCAACTGAAGGAGCAAAGGGAACCATGGTTGCCTGGGCCACCGAGGGGCTATCAGGATGAGCAAGGCCCTGGTGATCAGTGGCGTGGGAGGGAAGGAGTACAAGAGGCCTTCTGACCATGAGAGAAGGAATGCGTCCGCTGCCACCCTGGAGGGGTGAGCCTGCTGGGAATAGAAGTAGGGCAACTGGAAGTTGTCCAGGCTGGCGAACAGGTCCAACACAAGTTCTCCCCAGATCTGGAAAAGCCAACTGGTTACCTTGGGGTCCCAGCTGCCACTCGTGCGGCTGGAGGACTCTGCTCAGTCTGTCAGCCAGAAGGTTGTCCTGGCCTGGTAGGTACACTACCTGCAGGAGGATACCCTGTTGGATTGCGTATGAACAGAGAACCAGGGCCTCCTGACAAAGGTAACGAGACCTCATGCGCCCCTGTTCGTTCACAGAGAACATTGCCACCTGGTTGTCCGTCTGAACAAGCACTGGCTGGTGACACAAGTGGTGGCAGAAGACTTGCAGAGCTAAGAATATGGCCCGCAGCTCCAGGAGATTGATCTGCTGGGTGTTCTCGTCTGGTGACCAGTTGCCCTGGGTGCCGAGCTCCCTGCAGTGGGCTCCCCAGCCGAGCAGGGAGGCGTCTGTGGTGAGGACCCTTGAAGAGCTCGGGGCCTGAAAAGGCATGCCCGCCTCATAATGCTGGAGAGATTGCCACCAGACCAGGGAGTCTGCCAGTTGGCAGGTTACAGAGACTCTGTCTCGGAAGTGACCCGTGGCCTGGGACCACTGGTCCTGGAGACACCACTTCACCACCCTCATGTGGAGGCAGGCATCTGGGTTGACATGGATCATGGAGGCCATGTGCCCAAGGAGGCACAGAAGCTGAATGGGCACCGAGGGACGGTATTGTATGTCCCGTGCCAGAGTCCTGAGATGGTCAGCCCGGTCCCTGGGCAAGAATGCCTTTGACTGGAGTGTGTCGAGGTTTGCCCCAATGAACTCCAGACACTGTGTCGGGAGGAGGTGAGTTGGGGGTAGTTATGACAAACCCCAAGTGTTACAGGACCTGGATGGTGCATGCGGTGGCCTGCTGCACCTCTGAGGCCTGGCCTCCCTTTATGAGCCAGTTGTCCAGGTAGGGAAAGATGAAGACCCCCTGGAAATGAGGATGGCGGCCACAAATGTCAAGCATTTTCTGAAGACTCTTGGGGCAGAGGCCAAGCCGCAAGGGAGCACCCTATACTGAAAGTGCCTGCCCCCACTATGAACTGCAGGTACTTCCTGTGGTTAGAGTGAATTAGGATGTGGGTTTAAGCATCCTTGAGGTCTAAGGAGCATAGCCAATCTCCCTGCTGGAGGTATGGCAGCAACGTTCCAAGGGAGAGCATCTTGAACTTCTCCCTCACCAGGAATTTGTTGAGGTTGTACAGGTCAAGGATGGACTTAGGCCCCACGTCCTCGTTGGCACGAGGAAGTACCTTGAGTAGAACCCTTTGCCCTTGAGATAATGGGGCACCAGTTCCACTGTTTTGTCCTCGAGAAGACATGCCATCTCCTTCAGTAGAATGTCCCGGTGGAGGGGATACCTGAGGGGCTCTCTCAGGAAATAAGGGGGAGGTGTCTGAATCAGGTGGAGGAGGTAACCCTCCCTGACCACCTGAAGTGCCCAGGAGACGGTGATGATGGTCAACCACCTCTAGGCATAGTGGGTTAGACGTCCCTCCGTGGGCTGCTGATCACCTTCGGGTAGATAGGCTTTGCTCAATGAGTCAAAAACTCCCCCCTGGCTGGTGCACGGGGTTTTGGAGCCTTCTCCTTATGAGGGCCATGCCCATGTCCCTTGGCCTACTGATCCTGTTGGGGAGCTGAAGAGGACTGAAAAGGTGGGTAGTTTCTGTAAGCAGCTTCCTTCCTCGGGTAGAAGGGCTTTTTACCGGAGCCCTTCCATCGGGGAGGGGCAGCAGTCTTTTTTGAGAGCCTGGTCCTCATCCTGAACTCTGCCTCCAGCTCAGCAGTCTTGTAGGTCATGGGTTTGTCAAAGAGGTTCTCTCCTTGGCATGGGACATCAAACAATTTGTCCTAAACCCGCTGCTTGAGGTCAGATGACTGTAGCCATGTTTGGCAGCGTGCACCGATGCCTGCCACTGTTACTTGAGCTGCCGACTCAACCCGTCATAGGCCACTCGAGACATGAATTTGGAGCATTCATGGACTGCCTTGGTCAGGTTCTTGAACAGCTGCAAGGGTTCCTTAGAGAAACCAGCTGAGAATCCGGTGAGTTCCTCCGCCAGGTCACTCAGGTACATGCCTATGTACAGCTGGTAGGCCTGGATGCGGCCGATAAGCATTGAGTCCTGGTGGCACTTTCTGCCGAGGGCATCCAGGGAGCAGACCTCCCTGCTGGGAGGCACCGAGGAGTGCGCCTTCTGGCTTTTCAGCCGACGCATGGCCGACTCCACCACCATGGAGTTATGCGTTTAGCTGTAACTTTTGGAAGCCCTGGCTCCGGCGGACTCGATATATTGAGTCGAGCCATTTGCTCACCACCAGTACCAAAACTGGTATCTCCCACATTCGGAGCATCAGCCATTCCAGGATGGGAGGGATGGGCACTGTGAGCGATTCCAACTCATCCACCTGAGGGTCTTCCTCCGACTCTGTAGGGAACACCAGGGCCTTCGACATATCCTTGATAAAATCAAGGAAGCCCATATACTCTGGCCGGGACCGCTGTCGAGGCTACGAGACAGGAGGATCGGATGGGTCGTTGCGATGGCGACAGGTATCAGGGGACTCCTCATCTTCTGTCTTCCACTCTGAGTAGTCCGTTGAGGACTTGTAGGAGGGCTGCTCCACGGGCCTCGGGGCTCCCAGTGCACCGTGACCGGTGCTCGGCATACTTGCTAGGGATGACCGTCGGCCCGTCGAGCGGGGACGTCTTGGACATCGAGGGCCCAGTGGTCAGGGCGGATGAACCGGTCGTGCCGGACAACAGTGCTCGCTGTTGGTTCATGAAGGTCTAGTTCCCTTAAAGATTAATCTTCCCAAATGTGCAACGTTAATCTAGACATAATATATAGAAAGTTACTCAGAATATAACATATGGGAAGAAGTTTATGACGGATTCTCTTGCATCAAATGAAGATTTGAATAAGTGATAAATCACAATCTTAACCCTTTGAAGGCCTACTTTAAATTTTTAATCCACATTCTGCAGCCGGGTTAATTTTTGCATATTTCAGGAAAATTGTACCTGTCTTATTCAATATGTTCTAATAGTGATTTTCCTTCTGCTATGGTCATGTATTATATACCATTTGATAGGAATATTTAGTCAGAATTTTGGATCCCGAGAGTTTTGGGCTCGGCCTGGAAAGGGTTTTAAAGGTAATAATAGAGTGGCGATCATTTTTGAGTGACAAAATTGGCCCTCTGAAAGCAAACCATTAACTAGAGCTGTTAGAGGTCCATGAAGGTAGACAAACTGCGCTCGAGGGCCACCATTCTGGACTCCAGAAAAGAAGGCTCTGCAGCCTTTGGCACAGGCACCGAGGGATTTTGGCCCAACGCTGGCTTCCCCAAAGAGGATTTCTTGACGAGAAAGATGTCTGGGGACTGAGGCCGGTCCGTGGTCAAATCATTTTGGGGGACCCTTGCATGCCGCTCCTTTTCTGAAGCCTCGGATGAGCGTCTTGGACTGCGGGACAGGGCCCAGGGGGGCAACCGGACGGTTAGAACTGTCCAACAACGCCGCCTTCAAGAGTTTCTTCTTCATGGGTTCCCTCGAGGGAGACCCCCTTTCTGAGGATCCACAACGAGGTTCGGGTTAGGGAAGTTCTGCCCAAGGCATCGAGGCCTCAGACGAGGCCCAGGCTCTTCAGAGGTGCCGGGGACTCGGGGAAAAATTTATCGTGCTGCTGCTGGCGGCTCTTGAGGGCCTTACTGGACATTCTTTTGCAGAGACTGCAGGATGCCGGGTTGTAGTCTGGCCCGAGGCAGCAGAGACAGCAATCATGTGCATCGGTCAAAGACAAGTTTAGAGCACTGAACACACATCTTAAAGCCACTGGTAGCCATGGGGGGGGGGCGGGAGTACTCCCTGCAAGGTTGAAGACTCTCCGGGTTGCCAGTTGGAAAAAAGGCACGAAGACAACAGAAAAGGAAAGGATGAAACTACAAAAATAGACCTAAATTTGACACCGAGGCCGGGTGGCGGGAAGAGTACCGGTGCGATACCGGAAGAGAGTATAAAACTTGGAGAAAAAAAAAGCGCAACTTTTTCAGGGCGGAAAAAGGGAGACTGAGCAAGATGAAAACCCTTGGGCAGGAAGGGGACATGCATGGTGGCATCTCCCAAAGACTTTCTTTGAAAGCTGGGGGGACGCTTCCGTGAGGACTGTGTCGGAGCTGAAGTCACCCATATGTGAGGAGTGACTTACTGCTTGTTCCCGGAGAATAAAGCATAGTTACTCACCTGTAACAGGTGATCTCCGGAAACAGCAAGAATTTAGTCTTCACATATGGGTATCGTCGGTACCGACGGAGCCTGCATGGGAACGCTCCCCAGTGTCCAATAGGAATGCTTTTGGGAGCATCCCATAGCGCATGCGTGCAGCCTTACCACCTCTGTACCTATCTCACTTCAGTTGAGTTTATAGCTGAGACCAAAGGAGAGAAGTAGAGAAAGATATATATAGAGACAACTCCTAGGGGAGGTGGGTGGGTTGTGAAGACTAAATTCCTGCTGTTCCCGGAGATCACCTGTTACAGGTGAGTAACTACGCTATCTCCAGGAACAAGCAGGACTGTAGTCTTCACATATGGGGACTCCCCAGCTGAGAGATGCCAAGGGGTGACCCCAGAAAGCTGCGAACCCAGGTGAGATGGGTCATGCTTCCTCCCATGGACCTCTGGCATCCAAACCGTGGACAGTGGGTAGAAGTTGTGTTAAGTATGGAAGAGATACTGGAGAACAGCCTGGCCAAACGAGGCATCCCGATGGGAGTCCTTGTCTAAGAAGTAGTGGGCTGTGAAGGTGTGTACCGAAGCCCAAGTGGCTGCTTTGCAGATGTCATCAACTGAGACAGAACGAAGGTTAGCCGTTGAGGCTGCCATTGCTCTCACATTGTGAGCTGTGACATGGCCCTCAAGAGAAAGGCTAAGGCTCTTTTACAACCCAAAGTGTGAAGATTCCTTTCCGCACTAGAGGCATGAGGCCTAGGGAAGACTATAGGAAGATAAACCAACTGGTTTAAATGGAAAGGCAAAACCACCTTTGGCATAAAGTGAGAATGAGTCCTGAGGACTACTTTATCATGGTGGAACCTTGTATAAGGAGGGTCAGCTAATAACGCCTGTAGTTCACTAATGCGCCTTGTAGAAGTGATGGTAATTAGGAAAAAATAACTTTCCATGAAAGAAACTTTAGGTCTGAAGTGGCTAAAGGTTCAAAGGATGATTTCATAAGCTGACCAAGAACAAGATTCAGATCTCATGCCACCGGTGGTGGTTTAATGGGAGATTTTGTTAAGAGTAGGCCTCTCATAAATCTTGATACAACTGGATGAGAGGAAATAGGTTGTCCATCGAAAGATTTATGAAAAGCAGCAATAGCACTAAGATGGACTCTCACTGAATTGGTCTTTAGACCAGAAGTTGATAATTGGAGGAGATACTCTAGTAGTGACTCTACAGATACCAAAAGGGGGTTGGGTCCCTTTTGTGAACACCAGAGAACCTTTTCCACTTAAAAGCATAGGAACATCTTGTGGAAGGTTTTCTGGAAGCCAGAAGGATATCCTTTACTTGTTGAGAAAGGTTAATATCCTGGAAATCTAGGCTTTCAGTAACCAGGCTCTGAGATGTAGGGGCTGGGGATTGGGATGCAGTAAGCATCCGTCCTCCTGAGACAGAAGATATGGAGCATTCCCCAACTCCAGAGGAGTGGTTTGAGAGAGACGCAGATGAAGAGAACACCACGTTTGTCGTGGCCAACATGGAGCTATGAGTATCATATGACCTCTGTCTCTCTGAAGTTTGAATAAAGTTTTGGAAATGAGGGGAATGAGTGGGAAGGCATAGAGGAAATCCTGACCCAAATGGAGTAGGAAAGCATCTCTTGCCTGACAGTTGTGAGCTGGGATTCTGGAACAGAATCGGGGAAGTTTGGCATTCTGTGGACTTGCAAAGAGGTCTATATCTGGTGTTCCCCAGATTTGAAATACTCGAGCAAGCTGGTATGAGTGGAGGGACCACTCGTGTGGCAGCAGTATTCGACTGAGTCTGTCTGCCCATAAGTTTTGAATGCCCGGAAGGTATACTGCAAACAGGTGAATTTGCAACCCTCTGGCAAGGGCCCATAGCCGCAAAGCTTCGTTGCATAGTGACAGAGAGCCTGTTCCGCCTTGCTTGTTCACATAGAACATAGCTACCTGATTGTCGGTTTGGACCAGAACTGTTCTGTTGCTGAGATGGGTCTGAAAGACGTGAATAGCATTGAAAATGGCTCTCAGCTCTAGGAGGTTTATGTGAAAAGAAACCTCCTGTGAGGTCCAAAAACCCTGATTGGAGAGATCGTGCAAGTGGGCCCCCCAACCCATCTTGGATGCATCTGTTGTTAGGGTGGCCTGATATAGAGGCTGCTGGAAAGGAGAGCCTACGAGGAGGTTTTCTAGAGATTGCCACCATTGCAGGGACGAACACAGACGTGTGGTGTTTCTGATTTTGTCCATTAACTGACCCGAGGCCTGTGACCATTGAGAGGATAGGGTCCACTGGGCTGGTCGCATGTGGAGGCAAGAATAGGGAACCACATGGACAGTGGATGCCATGTGTCCCAGAAGTTGAAGCATCTCTCGAGCAGTAAGGAACACCTTCATAGATGCTTGAGATGCCAGTTGTATTATTTGTAGACAGCATGGCTGTGGCAGGAAAGCCCTTGACTGCAGTGTCTCTAGACGAGCCCCTATGAATTTGAGAGATTGAGAGGGGGTGAGATGAGATTTTGGGAGGTTTATGACCAGTCCCAAGTACTGAAGAATTCTCATTGCTCGAGAAAGAGCGAAGCTGGCCTCTGGAGCTGTCGATGCTCGAATGAGCCAATCACCTAAGTAAGGGAAGACAAATATTCCCAGAGTCCTCATAAATGCTTCTACTACTGCCATGCATTTTGTGAAGATTCTTGGAGCAGAGGCCAGTCCGAAAGGAAGAACTCTGTACTGGAAGTGTCTTCCTTGGACCAGGAATAGAAGGAACTTCCTGTGATCTGAGTGGATGAGAATATGCGTGTACGCATCTCTTAGATCTAGAGAACATAGCCAGTCCAGACTTTGAAGGTATCGTAAAAGTGTCCTGAGGGAGATCATTTTGAACTTTACTCGGAACAAATATTTGTTTAATTCTCTGAGGTCTAGTATAGGCCTGTGCCCCCCCCCCCCTTCTTCTATGGAATAAGAACATAGGGGGAGTAAAACCCCGTCCCCTGTTGGGGTATGGGTACTTCTTTGATTGCTCCTTGAGCGAGAAGTCATGTGACAGCCTGCCACAAGAGGTTGGTGGCAGGGGCCTGAGAATTGAGCTGTTTTATTATTGTAGGTGGAGGCAAGTTGAGAAAATGAAGCTTGTACCCCCAGTTGTACAATGGACAGAGTCCAATTTTCTGATGTTATTTGTTGCCATCTTTTGGCAAAATAGCATAGTCTTCCTGGAATGGTTAAGGGTTCTGGACCTTTCAGGGGCAGAATGACTAAGTTCTCTAGGTAGAAGTCAAAGGACCCTCAGGGGGCTGGGTCTGTTGAGCTCTCTGAGCTTGCGGCTTCTTTGCTGTCTGTTCTGTTGTTGCCCCTTCTGGGGAACATGAAGCAGACAGTGGCTCTGATGGGTGTAAGATGGGTAAAGCTTCTTTTTCTTACTGAAAAAGGGTTTTTTGAATGTTTTCTTCTTTGCTGGGTTGGCTGTAGACTTTGATAGTCTGTTCAAGGTAGTATTTTCAGATTCAAGCTGATTAGCCTTGTCCTGCCAGTCCATGCCAAAGAGATTTTCTCCTGTACAAGGAATGTTTCCCAGCTTTTCTTGCACCCACTGTTCTAAGTCTGATGCTTGAAGCCAAGCAATATGACATGCTCCTATGGATATAGCAGAGGTTCTGCTAATACATTCAAAGCAATCAAAGGTAGCACGGTTCATGAATTTAGAGACATTCTGGGCGTGCTTGACCAGAATAAGGTAGTCTGCTCTTTTTTCCTCTGAGACACAAGGGCTAATGAGCTCTAAGTCTTTTGTGACTTCTTCCAGGAACATTCCCATTTAAAGAATGTAGGAACTGATCCTAGCTGATAGCATAGAGGATTGAAAGCAGACGCCCAAAGGCATCGAGTGTCCTGGATTCTTAGCCTGGAGGATTAGAAGAATGTGTTTTAGCACTCTTGATTCTTCGCATGGTCGATTCCACTACCATTGAATGGTGTGGTAACTGAGTTTTTTGAAAACCAGGACAACTTGGCACTCGGTACATAGTGTCAAGGCGTCGGGAATGTGAAGATATCGTTAAAGGATATCTTTATATCCCATCTTTGAACTGGAATAAATGAGAAAACTCCAAACCGACGATCTCATAAACATACATACCTGTACATAGTTAATATCTGGTTCTTTGTATATAGTTAACAAACTGTTAATTGTAAAATTGAATTTCTTTGTAGTTTCACAATGTTATCTGTAAAAGCAGCTTTGCCTGTTTACTGTTGTTCCATGTAAAACGCAACTGATCAATGGAAGGTGCGGTATATAAAAACTCGCAAATTAAATTAAAGGAGTTTCCCACATTCTCAACATCAGATCATGTAAGATCTTGTGAATGGGAAGCATAGCTGCCTCCTTGGGAGTCATAGGGTATTGTAGATTTCTTAATTCTTCTGCCCTAGGTTCCTTTTCTGGAATCACAGTGACTGCAAGACCCTTTGCTAAATCACGTATGAAATCCTGGAAGGACATATCTTCTGGAGGAGACATCCTGTGTTGAGGAGGAGTTGAATCCTCTAGCAGGTTCGCTCTGGTACTGGTAGAATCGTCAGAGTCATTGGAATCGGAAGACTCAAGGGCACTCTGTACCGGGTGCTCCCGTAATGCATGGTATCGGTACCGCTAGAAGTCGGTACCGATATGTCTCGGTTCCTGATCCCCGATACCTGAGATAGACTCAGGGCTCGGCATGGGGGGGGAAGCAGTCCTGTCGAAGCAGGTACTGTCGGTACCAGTACCGATGTTGGTACCGATACCTGTTGAACCATCTGTAGCGGTCTTAGTGGTACTGAAGCTGCTAAGAGGGACACTAGACTGCGTTCAATAGCGAGGATTCTTTTATCCATTGCTTCTGCCGATGCCTGGGTGTCGGTACCGGTGGAAGAGGCTATGACCCCAGAACATGGCACCAGTTCTGCAGAGGTGGAAGCCTCTGGAACATCCTGGAGCCCCGTTAATGCTTTGGAGCCACAAGACTATCGCCAGGGCTGTTTTGCCGGTGAACTTTCCTCGAGGGAAACGCCAGTGGCATCTCGATACTTTGAAGGAGATTTACCCTTTGAGTACCAGCCAGTCTTAGAAGACTTAAGTTTAGTTACCTGAGATCCATGGGAGGAAGATTAAGCATTGGAAGACATCGATGCAAGCGACATTGTATCTGTGGCAAAAAGGGTACCCAGTTTTGCAGCTCTATTCTGAAGGCCCCTTTTGGTTATCTTCGTGCAAGAGAGACACTCTGTTGGACAATGTTCAGGACCTAAACATTTTAGACACCAATCATGGGTGTCTGTGATGGAAATGGTACCGCCACACTGAGCATTTTTTGAAACCACTAGCTGGTTTCTCCATGCCTGAAGGAAAGTGGGCCTAGTGCCCAAAATGGCGCCTAGCACCAGAAACAGAGGAAAGACCCCTGAAGAAAATACAAGGTTTTTTTTTTTAAAGAAAGAAGCGATACCGGTAGGTGTTGAATGAAGGCAGATGCGACCACAAAAAAACAAAGAATAAAAGGAAGTTTTCTGCGGTGACAGGGTACATGTCCTGTCAGCTCCACAGAAAACGAAGAACTGAAGTGAGAGAGGTACAGAGGCAGGAAGGCAGCACACATGCGCTGTGGGATGCTTGTTCCTGGAGATTAGAAACTATCCGCAACAGCAACGCAAAGAAAGGCTACCTCATGTTACTAGGCGACCTCAACTTTGCCTCAATATCATCTAGGAAAGCAAGAGACTTCCTGGAAGCCATGAAATCCCTGGACTATACACAAATCATCAACCAGTCCACCCACAGCAAAGGGAACACCCTTGACATGAACTCCTTGCCAGAAAACCTTCTCAATAAACATCCAATATTTCTTCCTACAACTGTCAAAGTTCCCAGGTCAGACCACAAAATGATCACAATCAACACAATCCCCAACCTACGTAAGCTCAAGGAACACAACTCCAAACACACCACATACAGATTTCGCAAGCTGGAAAAGAAGATTTTCTCGCAAACAGCGTAGTTACTCACCTGTAACAGGTGTTCTCCAGGAGCAGCAGGAATCAGTCCTCACTTATGGGTGACGTCGGCGCCGACGGAGCCCTCGCGGAGCAATTTTCCCCAGCTTTCAAAGAAAGCCTTTGGGAATTGCAGCGCGCATGCGCGGTCCCCTTCCCGCCCAAGGGTGCCATCTTAGCCAGTCAGATGACATAGCTAAAAAAGACAGCATAAAAATTTGCAAAAAAACTAAAGCAGATGATTGCAACTCCACGGGGAGGAGGGAGGGTTGTGAGGACTGATTCCTGCTGCTCCTGGAGAACACCTGTTACAGGACCAAGCAGGAAGTCAGTCCTCACTTATGGGACTCCCAAACTCAAGGCTACCGGAGACCCTAAGCACAAAAATGAGCTCCCTCTAGCTCAGCAGCACAGAAGGAAAGAATCTTCGCTGAATTATTACCCACCGGTAGCCCACATCCGGGATGGAGGGTAGGAGTTGCTCAGACCTCAAAGAGATTACGGAGGACTGCCTGTCCGAAAGCACTGTCCCTGCGGGACTCCCTCTCGAGACAGTAATGGACCGCAAAAGTCTGGCTCGAAGACCAAGTAGCGGCCCGGCAGATGTCTGCCAGCGGAACAGAGCGGAGGTAAGCCACTGACGTAGCCTTTGCCCAAACGCAATGAGCCGTGACTCGACGTTCCAAGGAGAGTCCGGCTGCCCCATAAGCCCAAGAGATACAGTCCGCAACCCAGATGGACAGAGTATGCTTGGAGACCGGGAGCCCCAATTTATTGGGGTCAAAAGACACAAAAAGCTGAGCAGCTTTACGGTGCTCCCGCGTACGGTCAAGGTAGAAGTTCAAAGCCCTTCTACAGTCCAGGGTATGGAGGACCGTTTCAGCTCGGCTGGAGTGTGGTCTGGGAAAGAAGGTTGGAAGTACCACCTCCTGATTGATGTGAAAGGGGGAGACCACTTTTGGAAGAAATATTGGGTGAGTCCGTAGGACTACCCTATTATTGTAGAACCGAGTGTAAGGGGGATCAGACACGAGGGCCTGCAATTCACTTACGCGTCTAGCGGAAGTGAGGGCTATCAAGAACAGTGTTTTCCAAGAAAGAAAACGGAGAGAACAGGCAGCCATAGGTTCAAAAGGCGGACAGGTGATCCGCTGTAAAACCACATTCAGGTCCCAGTCAGGCGCTGGCGGGCGCAGAGGTGGTTTAAGTAGAAGGAGACCTCGGAGAAACCTCGCTACGAGAGGGTCGTTGGAGAGAGGTCTGCCGTCCACCGGCACATGATGTGCTGAAAGAGCACTGAGGTGAACTTTGACGGAGTTGGACTTAAGTCCCAGATTAGAGAGGTAAAGCAAGTACTGCAAGACCACCGACACCGGGCAGGAGAAGGGATCCTGAGACTGTTGGGTACACCAAACGGAAAAAAACGACGCCATTTAAGGGCGTAGCATTTGCGGGTAGAAGGTCGTCGCGAAGCTAGGACGACCTCCTCCACCTCTGCCGGCAGGAGAAGGGGAGCAAGGACTACCCTCTCAGCAGCCAGGCCATTAGGTTGAGAGACCTGAGGTTGGGGTGTAGCAGAGACCCCTGATCCTGAGTGAGGAGATCCGGTTGTAACCCCAGAGGGAATGGATCCTCCACCGCTAATTGCAGCAGGAGCGGAAACTACGGCTGTCTGGGCCAGCGAGGGGCCACCAGGATCATGAAGGCTTTGTCTCGGAGAACCTTGAAAAGAGTCCGAGAGACTAGCGGGATGGGAGGGAAAGCGTACAGAAGGCTCCCCGACCATGAGAGTAGAAAAGCGTCCGCCGCAACCCAAAGGGGGGTGTGGCTGACGAGAGCAGAAGCGAGGAAGTTGCCGGTTGTGAGGACTGGCAAAGAGATCCACCGTGGGGAGGCCCCACTTTAGAAAGAGCTTCTGAACTACCAAGGGATCCAGACGCCACTCGTGCGGCTGGAGGATCCTGCTGAGTTTGTCCGCCAGGCAATTCTCTTGGCCTGGGAGATAAACTGCCTTGAGGAGAACGCCGTGACAGACGGCCCAAGAGCAGAGCTTCTGTGCCTCCCGGCAGAGGAGGAAGGAGCCCATGCCCCCCTGCTTGTTCACGTAGAACATGGCAACTTGATTGTCCGTCTGGACAAGGACGGACTGGTGAGAAGTCAGGTGGGAGAAGGCCTTGAGAGCCAGGCGGATCGCCCTGAGCTCCAGGAAGTTGATCTGCTGAGCGGACTCCCACGTGGTCCAGAGGCCCTGAGTACGTGCCCCTTGGCAATGCGCTCCCCAGCCCAGGAGGGATGCATCTGTTGTCAGCACCCGGGCCGGCTGAGGTGACTGGAAAGGCATGCCGAATATCAGGTTCGGCCGCTGAAGCCACCACCGGAGAGACGAGATCAGCGGCTCGGAGACGCGCACTAGGTCTGCTAGGCCGCCTGTGGCTTGTCGCCGCTGCTGGCGGAGACACCATTGAGCAGGCCGCATATTCAGGCGGGCATTGGGGGTCACATGGACGGTGGAAGCCATATGGCCGAGTAGTCTCAGGAAGCGCCTGGCGGAGACCAGGGGCTGGCTGCGAAAACGGTCGGCTAGGTCCATGAGCCGTTGAGCCCTGTCGAGCGGTAGGTACGCTCGTGCCTGAGGAGTGTGCAGCCTTGCGCCGATGAACTCGAGATCCTGTGAGGGGAGCAAAGTGGACTTTGCGAAGTTTATAACAAAGCCCAAGTACTGCAGAAGAGTCACCGTGCGGCGCGTGGCGTTGGTGACCTCCAGAGCGGACGCTGCTCGGATGAGCCAGTCGTCGAGGTACGGAAAGACATAGAGGCCGTGAAGCCTGAGATGGGCCGCCACCACCGCGAGACATTTTGTGAAGACTCGCGGTGCGGAGGACAGGCCAAAGGACAGTACTCTGTACTGGTAATGATTTCCTGCCACCACAAACCTTAGGTATTGGCGGTGGCTTGGGTGGATGAGGATGTGCGTGTAGGCATCCTTTAGATCCAAGGAGCATAGCCAATCTCCCTGCTGGAGGTAGGGCAGAAGGATTCCAAGGGTAAGCATCTTGAACTTCTCCTGCACGAGGAACTTGTTGAGGTTGCGCAAGTCCAGGATGGGTCTGAGGCCTCCTGTTCTTTTTGGTATTAGAAAATACCTGGAATAAAAGCCTTGACCTTTCAGGTGGTGGGGCACCGGTTCCACCGCCTGTTCCTGTAGAAGACCTGCTAACTCCTGAAGGAGTAATTCCCTGTGCAGAGGGGGTCGTGGAGGTTCTCCCGGAAAATAGGAGGGAGGGACCTGGTGGAAGTGGAGAAGATAGCCTTCTCGCACGACTTGAAGCACCCAGGCATCTGAGGTGATGCTGGACCACCTGTGGGCGAAGTGAACCAGCCGGCCTCCGGTGCTGGGAGGAACCAGCGGGGGGGGAGAGGCTATGCTTAAGGAGTCAAAAACCCCCACCCTGCGGAGCAGGGGCTGGTGGTGCAGGCTTGGGGGCTTGCTGCCTACGGGACCCGTTACCCCGTCCCTTGGCCTGCTGGCCCTGTTGGGGAGCTGCAGGGGCCTGATAGTGGGGGTACTGTTTGTAGTCAGCCGCCTTCCTCGGGTAATTGGTCTTCTGTCCCGAGCCGTTCTTTTTCTGGGAAGGGGCGGAGGTCTTCCTAGAAAGCCTAGTCCTGGTGAGAGTCTCCGTCTCAATTTGTGCAGCCTTATCAGCCATGGGCTTGCCAAAGAGGTTTTCGCCTCGGCAAGGGACATCGACCAACTTGTCCTACACCCAAGGCTCAAGGTCAGACGACTGAAGCCAAGCCTGTCGGCGGGCACCGATGCCGGCTGCGGCCACTCGAGCCGATGCTTCAAAGCCATCATAGGCTGCTCGGGACATGAATTTTGAGCATTCCCGAATGCCAGTGGACAAGGCCAGGAACCTCCGCAAGGGTTCCTCGGACAAACCAGCGGAGAAGCCGGCTAGCTCTTTAGCCAGGTCTCGGAGATACATGCCCATGTATAGCTGGTAGGTCTGGACACGACATGCGAGCATAGAGCCCTGGAAACACTTCTTACCAAGGCCATCCAGGTTACGGGCCTCCCTGCCAGGAGGCACCGAGGAGTGCATCTTCTGGCTCTTAAGACGAAGCATGGCCGATTCCACTACCATGGAATGGTGTGGTAGCTGTGCTTTTTGGAAGCCAGGGCTCTTGCGGACTCGATAGATAGAATCGACCCGCTTGCTCAGGACCGGCGAGGTGGCTGGACTCTCCCACATGCGGAAGAGTAGTCGTTCCAGCATGGGAGGAACCGGTACAGTAAAGTGTTCCCTGGCGGGAGAGTCATACTGGAGGGCGTCGAGCTCTTCGGCTCGAGGCTCCTCCTCGGGGTCCGCAGGGAAGGCCAAAGCCTTGGCCATATCCCTGATGAAGTCCGAGAACCGGGCATCCTCCGGGGGGGACTGCTTCCGAGGTTCAGACTCAGGTGAGTCCGAGGGGACACACCGAGTCCGAAAAGAATCAGGCGACTCTTCCTCTTCAGACTCCCAGACCGACTCCGACGAGGACTCGGTGGGGTCGGCCCGGGCAGGGCGCGGCGCCTGCCACCCCGACGCCGAGGGAGTCGGCGTCGGCGACCTCGGTCCCGAACGGGAGGCCGAGGGTGACCTCGACCGAGGATCGGCTCGGTCTCCGGGGTCGACTTAGACGTCGACGTCCCGGCGGTCGGGGCAGCGGCGCCAGCGAAGCCAGCGAGCAGTGCCCGCTGCTGGTCCATGAAGGCAGACAGTCTGCTCTCCAAGGCCGTCAACCTGAGTCCGAGCTCAGGTGACCCAGCAGTCCCCGACTCGGGCCCTGACGGCGTCGGGCCCAACGTCGGCTGTCGCGGAGGCGAGTCCAGAAGGACCACAGGACTTACTCGAGCAGGCAGCTCCGACTCCAGGCGAGGTCGCTTCGTGAGGTGCTCCTTCTCCAAGGACCCGGGGCGGCTATCGGGGCTATGCGACCTGGCCCTCGCGGAGCCAGGAGTGTCCACCGACGCCGCCCTCGCGGGTTTCACCTTCCGTCGATGGTCCCCGGAGGGAGAACCCCTGTCGGAGGAACTCCGGCGATGGTCCGAGCTGGAACCCCTGGACGCGGAGGCCTCCGACGAGGTCCGGGTACGGCTGGGGTCAGCGAAGATTCTATCCCGCTGATGCCGCCGACTTCTCAATGCTTTGGAGGAAAGTTTGCCACAAGGCCCACAGATCATTTCTTCATGATCCGGGCCCAGGCAGCGGAGGCAATTGTCGTGTGTGTCAGTTAGTGACATATTTCGGTCACACTGACCACACCGCTTGAAACCACTGGCAGCCATCGGGGGAAAAAGGGCCCCGGCGAGGTCAAAGGACAGGGCTGCCAGGGAAAAACCAAAACGAAAACTGACTAAGTCAGAAAAACCGAAAAAGAAGAAGAGGACTCGTGACCGGCGTTGCGAGTCCGGGCGGGAAAAAGACCGGCGTCGAACCGAAGGAAAAAAGAGTAATTATGAAGAAAAATCAACTTTTTCGCGGGGACACGACGGGTACGTCTGTAGGGCTCCGCGGAAAAAAGAAGACTGGCTAAGATGGCACCCTTGGGCGGGAAGGGGACCGCGCATGCGCGCTGCAATTCCCAAAGGCTTTCTTTGAAAGCTGGGGAAAATTGCTCCGCGAGGGCTCCGTCGGCGCCGACGTCACCCATAAGTGAGGACTGACTTCCTGCTTGGTCCTGGAGAAATAATACTAAACTGAAAAACTTCCCTGACAAACTCCTTAACACAAACCTTGCAACATTTGCAATGGCTTTGTTCCAGAAGACCTCAGACATCCAGCCACCCGGCAAGACAAAGAACAGCAACTTGGTACATGCCTCAACTGTAGGGCATGAAGCAAAAACTGAGCATTGCAGAAAGAAAATGGAGAAACACCAGAACAAGTGACAGCCTCAATATTTACAAACACAATCTTGGCCTTGGGCAAGTCACTTAACCCTCCATTGTCTCAGAAAATCCAAGTTATCAATGTCCCTGTTTAATGTATATTAGCAAGTTTAAATTATAATGTAAACCTCTTTGGTATAAAAAAAATCCCTGTTAAAATAGATAAATAACCTAGACATATCAAATGGCCACATCTCAGGCAAAGAAAGCGTAGTTACTCACCTGTAACAGGTGTCCTCCAGGAGCAGCAGGAATCAGTCCTCACATATAGGTGACGTCGGTGCCGATAGAGCCCTCGTGCGGAGCATTTCCCCAGTTTTCAAAGAAAGTCTTTGGGAATGCAATGCACATGTGCGGTCCCTTTCCCGCCCAAGGGTGCCATCTTGCTCAGTCTGATGACATAGCTAAAGACAACAAAAAATTAAAATAAAATAAATAGGACTGCAACTCCAGGGGAGGAGGGAGGGTCTTGAGGACTGATTCCTGCTGCTCCTGGAGAATACCTGTTTCAGGTGAGTAACTACGCTTTCTCCAGGACCAAGCAGGAAGTCAGTCCTCACATATGGGACTCCCCAACTCTAGGCTACCGTGAACCCAGAGCTGAAAAAATGGCTCCCTCTCAAGAGCCTCAGCATCCGTGATAAGAATTTCCTCTGAGAACGCACGCCGCACAGTAGCCCAGCACAAGGGCCGGAGGGTAGGAGTTGCCTAAACCTCAAAGAAATTACGGAGTACCGTCTGGCCGAAAACACCATCCCACCGAGACTCTCTCTCCAGGCAGTAATGGGCTGCAAAAGTCTAGCTTGAAGACCAAGTTGCGGCCCGGCAGATGTCTGCCTACGGAACAGAGCGGAGATGAGCTACTGACGCGGCCTTCGCCCTGACACGGTGGGCCGTGACCCAACCCTGCAAGGGGAGGTCGGCTGCCCTGTACGCCCAGGCGATGCAATCTGCCACCCAAGTGGACAACGTACGCTTGGAGACAGGTAACCCCATCCTATTAGGGTCAAACAAGAGCTGAGTAGCCCTTCGATGCTCCCGCGTACGTTCTATGTCCAGGGTATGCAAGACTGTCCAGGGTATGCAAGACTGTCTCAGCCCGGCTAGAATGCGGCCTGGGAAAGAAGGTCGGAAGGACCACCTCCTGATTGAGGTGGAATGAGACCACCACTTTTGAGAGGAACTTGGGATGGGTCCGTAGGACCACTCTGTTCCTATAGAATCGAGTGTAAGGTCTTATCAGAAACCAGAGCTTGTAGCTCACTCACACGTCTGGCCGATGTAAGAGCCACCAGGAAGAGCGCTTTCCAAGAGAGGAAGCGCAAATGGCAAGTAGCCATCGGCTCAAACGGTGGACGAGTAAGTTTGTTGCAAGACCACATTCAAATCCCACTCAGTCGCTGGTGGACGAACCGGAGGCTTGAGGAGAAGCAGACCTCTGGGAAACCTGGACACCAGGGGGTGAATCGACAGAGACTGTCCCTCCACCGGTGAGTGGTGCGCTGACAAAGCACTGAGGTGGACCCGAATAGAGTTAGAGTTAAGGCCTCGGTCGGAAAGGTGAAGTAGATACTGCAGTACCTATTGGCACAAGGCAAGAGAAAGGATCTTCATTGAGCTGAGCACACCATACCGTAAACCTACACCACTTGAGGGCATAGGACTTCCTGGTGGACTGCCTCCTAGAGGCCAAGACCACCTCCTCAACCTCCTTAGGGAGAAGTAAGGGAGCTAGAACTACCCTTTCAGCAGCCAGGCCATCAGATTGAGGGACCCGAGATTGGGGTGCAGAAGGGAACCCTGCTCTTGAGACAGGAGATCGTGCTGCAGCCCCAGAGGGAACGGAGCTTCCACCGCCAACTGCAGAAGAAGTGGAAACCATGGCTGCCTCGGCCATCCCGTAGACCAAGAGATTAGAAAGGCATCTGCTGCCATCCTCAGGGGATGCGGTTGTCTGGAGCAAAACATGGGCAACTGACGGTTTAGTGGATTTGCAAAGAGATCGATGGACAGAAGTCCCCATCGGAGGAAGATCTGCTGGACCACCAATGGATTCAACTGCCATTCGTGGGGCTGGAGAATCCTGCTTAGCTTGTCTGCTAGGAAGTTTTCCTGACCAGGCAAAACCTGCTTTGAGAAACATGCCTTGTTTGACTGCAAAGGAGCAAAGGTCCCGTGCCTCCTGACATAGGAGCCTGGACCCTGTGCCTCCTTGTTTGTTCACGTAGAACATTGCTACCTGATTGTCCGTCTGAACTAGGACAGACTGTTGAGAGAGAGCATGGCAGAACGTTTGCAGAGCTAAGCAGAAAAATCAACTTTTTACCAGGTGACACGAACTACGTCCGTTGGGCTCCGCGGAAAAAAAAAGATTGAGCAAGATGGCACCCTTGGGCGGGAAGGGGACCGCACATGCGCGCTGCATTCCCAAAGGCTTTCTTTGAAAGCTGGGGAAATGCTCCACACGAGGGCTCCATCGGCGCCGACGTCACCCATATGTGACGACTGACTTCCTGCTTGGTCCTGGAGAAGGAATACTACACAAAACTAATCCAAAGCTCCCTCAACCATCCACAAGAGCTCTTCGACACTATGAAATCCCTAAGCAAAGATACAACATAACAAACCCAAAAAGCAATTGTCTCTCCACAAATAATGGTAAACTATTTCCAAACCTTGGCTTCAGCCCATGCTAACAGCACCAACTCACTCATCACAAAAGAACAGCAAGTAACCACATACCCAGCAACATGGAGATCATTCAGTACCATCACACCTGACTATTTGGAGAAAATCATCACAAGCATCAATACAACTACCTCACTGCTTGACCCCTGCCCAGTCAGCTGGATCAAGCTAGCAAGACAGGAACTCATTCCCACCATACTAAAAGTCATCCAGCTATCTCTGCAAGCTGGACATATACCCCCGATCTCAAAATTGCCTCCATTTGCCCTGTAAGAAAGGGGACCTCAAACATCAACCTACCTATCTCATACAGGCCTATATAGCCAGCCTTCCCTTCATGACTAAAATTCTAGAAAAAATTGTCTACCAGCAGCTCCATGATCACATAGAAGCACATCACCCACTTGACCACCAACAATACAGTTTCAGACCATACCAGAGAGTTGAATCCCCAATGACTGCCCCTTCTGGACAACCTACTCAAAGGCACTGACAAACCCAAATCCGGCTTCATACTCATTTTCTAGACATCAAAGCAGCATTTGACTCCATACCGCACAACCTACTCAACGACAGCAAGCCCTTGGATGCTCAGGCACAACCCTCACCTGGTTTAGGTCATACCTAAACAGGCTGGCAACTACACGTAAGATTAGACTCGGCAAAATCCACACCATACACCCAAGGAGTCCCACAAGGCTCCACCCTCTCGTCTCTATTATTCAACATTTTCCTCCAACCAAATTGCACTGTGATAAAAGAGTTCAGCCTTCTATACCGTATCTATGCTGACGACGTGATGTTCTACACACCTATCAACACATCAAACCCAGATTTCACACCCATAACAGAATGTTTCTCCTCGGTCAGCCAATGGCTCAGAAAACACAATTTGGCCATAAACCTCAAGAAGACTGAGGCCCTGTACATCACTAGAGACAATAGCTTTAAATCACCGAGCTCCATCACCCTTGATGGGACTCAAATCCAAGTAAAACAAGACATATGTTACCTTGGAGTTACACAATCAACATCTCACCTTCTCAGGATACATATGAAACATCACAAGGAGCATCTACTTCAAGCTCAAAATTATCAAGCACATTAAACCTCTTCTAACCAACCACGATTTTCACTCAGTCCTCCAGGCAACCACCTTCTCACACTTCAACTGCTGTAATATCATCTTCCAAGGCCTTCCAAAAGCAGCTCTCCACCCGCTCCAACTTGCGCTCAACACTGCAGCATGAACCTTCAACTTACAGAAAACAGAGCACATAACACCCTTACCCAAACAAACACCACTGGCTACCTATAACAAAGCACATAAAATACAAGGCTATCCTCATGACCTTCAAGATCATCAGCTATTCTGCATCACACTTGCAGTCCCTACTACAAATCATACCTGAAAATAGAAAGAGACAAACTGGCTCCCAGAACATGCTACGCATACCAGCACTAATCATGAAAATCAGCTCCACCACCGCAGAGAGCGCTTTCTCACTCTATTCTCCACAATTATGGAACTCTATACCTAAGAAATTTCGGACCATAACGGATACAGCGTAGTTACTCACCTGTAACAGGTGTTCTCCAGGAGCAGCAGGAATCAGTCCTCACATATGGGTGACGTCGGCGCCGACGGAGCCCTCGCGGAGCAATTTTCCCCAGCTTTCAAAGAAAGCCTTTGGGAATTGCAGCGCGCATGCGCGGTCCCCTTCCCGCCCAAGGGTGCCATCTTAGCCAGTCAGATGACATAGCTAAAAAACAGCATAAAAAGTTGCAAAAAAACTAAAGCAGATGATTGAAACTCCAAGGGGAGGAGGGAGGGTTGTGAGGACTGATTCCTGCTGCTCCTGGAGAACACCTGTTACGGGTGAGTAACTACGCTTTCTCCAGGACCAAGCAGGAAGTCAGTCCTCACATATGGGACTCCCAAGCTTAAGGCTACCGGAGACCCTAAGCACAAAAAGGAGCTCCCTCTAGCTCAGCAGCACAGAAGGAAGGAATCTTCACTGAATTATTACCCACCGGTAGCCCCCATCCGGGATGGAGGGTAGGAGTTGCTCAAACCTCGAAGAGATTTCGGAGGACTGCCTGTCCGAAAGCACTGTCCCTGCGGGACTCCCTCTCGAGGCAGTAATGGACTGCAAAAGTCTGGCTCGAAGACCAAGTAGCGGCCCGGCAGATGTCTGCCAATGGAACAGAGCGGAGGTAAGCCACTGATGTAGCCTTCGCCCGAACACAATGAGCCGTGACCCGACTTTCTAACGCGAGTCCGGCTGCTCCATAAGCCCAAGCGATACAGTCAGCAACCCAGATGGACAGAGTACGCTTGGAGAAAGGGAGCCCCAATTTACTGGGGTCAAAAGACACGAAAAGCTGAGCAGCTTTGCGGTGCTCCCGCGTACGGTCAAGGTAGAAGTTCAACGCCCTTCTACAGTCCAGGGTATGCAGGACCCTTTCAGCTCGGCTGGAGTGTGGCCTGGGAAAGAAGGTCGGAAGCACCACCTCCTGATTGATGTGAAAAGGGGAGACCACTTTTGGAAGAAATTTAGGGTGAGTCCGTAGGACTACCCTATTTTTGTAGAACCGAGTGTAAGGGGGATCAGACACGAGGGCCTGTAGTTCACTTACGCGTCTAGCGGAAGTGAGGGCTATCAAGAATAAGGTTTTCCAAGAAAGAAAACGGAGAGGACAGGTAGCCATAGGTTCAAAAGGCGGACAGGTGATCCGCTGCAAAACCACATTCAGATCCCAGTCAGGTGCTGGCGGGCGCAGAGGTGGTTTTAGGAGAAGGAGACCTCGGAGAAACCTTGCCACGAGCGGGTCGTTGGAAAGAGGTCTGCCGTCCACCGGCACATGATGGGCTGAAAGAGCACTGAGGTGAACCTTGACGGAGTTGGACTTAAGTCCAAGATTAGAGAGGTAGAGCAAGTACTGCAAGACCACCGACACCGAGCAGGAGAAGGGATCCTGAGACTGCTGGGTACACCAAACGGAAAAACGACGCCATTTAAGGGCATAGCATTTGCGGGTAGAAGGTCGCCGGGAAGCGAGGACGACCTCTTCCACCTCTGCCGGCAGTAGAAGGGGAGCAAGGACTACCCTTTCAGCAGCCAGGCCATCAGATGTAGAGATCTGAGGTTGGGGTGTAGCAGGGACCCCTGATCCTGTGTTAGGAGGTCTGGTTGAAACCCCAGAGGGAACGGAGCCTCCACCGCCAGTTGCAGCAGGAGTGGAAACCACGGCTGTCGGGGCCACCGAGGAGCTATCAGGATGATGGAAGCTGTGTCTCGGAGAACCTTGAAAAGAGTACGAGAGATTAGCGGTATGGGAGGAAAGGCATACAGAAGGCTTTTCGACCATGAGAGCAGAAAAGCATCCGCCGCTACTCGAAGGGGATGCGGCTGCCGAGAGCAGAAACGAGGAAGTTGCCGGTTGAGAGGACTGGCAAAAAGATCCAGCGTGGGGAGGCCCCACTTCAGAAAAAGTTTCTGAACTACCAAGGGATCCAGTCGCCACTCGTGCGGCTGGAGGATTCTGCTGAGTTTGTCCGCCAGGCAATTTTCTTGGCCTGGGAGATAAACTGCCTTGAGAAGAATGCCTCTGTGCTTCCCGACAGAGAAGGAAGGAGCCCGTGCCCCCCTGTTTGTTCACGTAGAACATGGCAACTTGATTGTCCGTCTGGACAAGGACGGACCGGTGAGAAGTCAGGTGGGAGAAAGCCTTGAGAGCCAGACGGATTGCTCTGAGCTCCAGGAAGTTGATCTGCTGCGCAGACTCCCACGAGGTCCAGAGACCTTGAGTACGTGCCCCTTGGCAATGCGCTCCCCATCCCAGGAGATAAGCATCGGTCGTCAGTACTTGAGTAGGCGGAGGAGATTGAAAAGGCATTCCGAGTACCAGGTTCGGCTGATGAAGCCACCACTGCAGAGAAGAGGCCAGCGGGCCGGAGATCTGCACTAAGTCGGCGAGGTCGCCCGTGGCCTGTTGCCACTGCTTGAGAAGGCACCACTGAGCAGGCCGCATATTCAGGCGGGCGTTGGGGGTCACGTGGACGGTGGAAGCCATATGGCCGAGTAGTCTCAGAAAGCGCCTGGCCGAGACCAGGGACTGGCTGTGAAAACGGCTGGCTAGGTCCATGAGCCGCTGAGCCCTGTCGAGAGGCAGGAAAGCTCGCGCCTGAAGAGTGTGCAATCTTGCGCCGATGAACTCGAGATCTTGCGAGGGGAGCAAAGTGGACTTTGCGAAGTTTACGACAAAGCCCAAGTACTGGAGAAGAGTCACAGTGCGGTGCGTGGCTTTTGTGACTTCTGGAGAGGACGATGCTCTGATGAGCCAGTCGTCTAGGTAAGGAAAGACATAGAGGCCCTGAAGCCGGAGATAAGCCGCCACCACCGCGAGACATTTTGTGAAGACTCGTGGTGCGGAGGATAGGCCAAAGGGCAGTACTCTGTACTGGTAATGATTTCCTGCCACCACAAACCTTAGGTATTGGCGGTGGCTTGGGTGGATGAGGATGTGCGTGTAGGCATCCTTTAGATCCAAGGAGCATAGCCAATCTCCCTGCTGGAGGTAGGGCAGAAGGATTCCAAGGGTAAGCATCTTGAACTTCTCCCGCACGAGGAACTTGTTGAGGTTGCGCAAGTCCAGGATGGGTCTGAGGCCTCCTGTTCTTTTTGGTATTAGGAAATACCTGGAATAAAAGCCTTGACCTCTCAGGTGGTGGGGCACCGGTTCCACAGCCTGTTCCTGAAGAAGACTTGCTAACTCCTGAAGGAGTAAGTCCCTGTGCAGAGGGAGTCGTGGAGGCTCTCCCGGAAAATAGGAGGGAGGGACCTGGTGGAAGTGGAGAAGATAGCCTTCTCGCACAACATGAAGCACCCAGGCATCTGATGTGATGTTGGACCACCTGTGGGCAAAGTGGACCAGCCGGCCTCCTGTGCTGGGAGAAACCAGCTGAGGGGGAGAGGCTATGTCGAAGTCAAAAACCCCCACCCTGCTGAGCAGGGGCCGGTGGTGCAGGCTTGGGGGCTTGCTGCCTACGGGACCCGTTACCCCGTCCCTTGGCCTGCTGACCCTGTTGGGGAGCTGAGGAGGCCTGATACTGAGGGTAGTGTTTATAGGCAGCCGCCTTCCTCAGGTAAAAGGACTTTTTTCTCGAGCCCTTCTTCTTTTGGGAAGGGGCAGAGGTCTTTCTAGAGAGCCTTGTTCTGGTGAGAGTTTCCGTCTCGATTTGCGCAGCCTTCTCAGCCATGGGCTTGCCAAATAGGTTCTCACCTCGGCAGGGGACATCGACCAACTTGTCCTGCACCCAGGGTTCAAGGTCAGACGACTGAAGCCAAGCCTCTCGGCGGGCACCGATGCCGGCTGCGGCCACTCGAGCCGATGCTTCAAAGCCATCATAGGCTGCTCGAGAAATGAATTTGGAGCATTCTCGAATTCCAGTGGACAAGGCTAGGAACCTCCGCAAAGGTTCCTCGGACAGCCCAGCAGAGAATCCGGCTATCTCCTTAGCCAGGTCTCTAAGGTACATGCACATGTAGAGCTGGTAGGTCTGGACCCGACAAGCAAGCATAGAGCCTTGGAAACACTTCTTACCGAGGCCATCCAGGTTGCGGGCCTCCCTGCCGGGAGGCACCGAGGAGTGCATCTTCTGGCTCTTGAGCCTATGCATGGCCGATTCCACCACCATGGAATGGTGCGGTAGCTGTGCCTTCTGGAAGCCAGGGCTCTTGCAGACTCGATAGATGGAATCGACCCGCTTGCTTAATACTGGCGACGATGCCGGACTCTCCCACATGCGGAAGAGTAGTCGTTCCAGCATGGGAGGAACCGGTACAGTAAAGTGCTCCTTTGCTGGAGAGTCGTACTGGAGGGCGTCGAGCTCTTCGGCTCCTCCTCGGGATCCGCAGGGAAGGCCAAAGCCTTGGCCATATCCCTGACGAAGTCCGAGAACCGGGCATCCTCCGGGGGGGACTGCTTCCGAGGTTCGGACTCAGGGGAGTCCGAGGGGACACACACCGAGTCCGAAAGGAATCAGGTGACTCTTCCACTTCAGATTCCCAGGCCGACTCCGAGGAGGAATCGGTGGGGTCGGTTCGGGCGGGCGGAGGCGTCGGCCGCCCCGACGCCGAGGGAGTCGGTGTCGACGACCTCGGTCCCGAACGGGAGGCCGAGGGAGACCTCGACCGAGGATCGACTCGAGCCCGCATGGACTCGAGGATCGGCTCCGTCTCCGGGGTCGACTTAGACGTCGACGTCCTGGCGGCCACGGCAGAGGCGCCAGCGAGGCTAGCGATCAGTGCCCGCTGCTGGTCCATGAAGGCAGCCAGGCTGCTCTCCAAGGCCGTCAACCTGAGTCCGACCTCAGGTGACCCAGCAGCACCCGACTCGGGCCCCGACGGCGTCGGGCCCGACGTCGGACCCCTCGGAGGCGAGTCCAGGAGGACTACAGGACTTACCCGAGCAGGCAATTCAGATTCCAGACGAGGTCGCTTCGTGAGACGTTCCTGCTCCAAAGACCCGGGACGGCTATCGGGGCTATGCGACCTGGCCCTCGCGGAACCAGGAGCGTCCACCGACGCCGCCCTCGCGGGTTTCGCCTTCCGATGATGATCCCCGGAGGGAGAACCTCTGTCGGAGGAACTCCGGCGATGCTCAGAGCTGGAGCCTCTGGACGCCGAGGCCTCCGACGAGGTCCGGGTACGGGTGGGATCTGCGAAGATTCTTTCCCGCTGATGTCGCCGACTCCGCAAAGCTTTGGAGGACATTTTGCTGCAGGCCCCACAGATCAGTTCCTCGTGATCTGGGCCGAGGCAGCGGAGGCAATGATCGTGTGTGTCAGTGAGAGACATATTTCTGTCACACTGAACACACCTTTTGAAGCCACTGGCAGCCATCGGGGGAAAAGGGCCCCTGCAAGGTCAAAGGACCGGGCTGCCAGCGAAAAACCGAAAACGAAACTGACAAGAAAAAATCAGAAAAACCGAAAAATAAGAGAAGGACTCGCAACGGCGTTGCGAGTCCGGGCAGGAAAGAGACTGGCGTCGAACCGAAGAAAAAATAGAAAATAAATGAAGAAAATCAACTTTTTCTGCGGGGACTGGAAGACCACGTCTGTAGGGCTCCGCGGAAAAAAGAAGACTGGCTAAGATGGCACCCTTGGGCGGGAAGGGGACCGCGCATGCGCGCTGCAATTCCCAAAGGCTTTCTTTGAAAGCTGGGGAAAATTGCTCCGCGAGGGCTCCGTCGGCGCCGACGTCACCCATATGTGAGGACTGACTTCCTGCTTGGTCCTGGAGAAAACATCATTCAGGAGAGCCCTTGGGATATTCTAACTCATTCATTATGCCAGTATCTTTTGAGGATACCTCGTTTGAATCATACACTCCTTAAGCAGCAGCTGACTTCCTTACCATGAGCTAGTTTAAAAGCTGCTCTCTCCCCTTTTTAAAGGTTAGTAACAACAGCCTAGTTCTATTCTTTCAAAATAAGCTTCCCCTTCTCCCTCCCTTTTTTTTGGGGGTGGGGGGGAGGATCAAGGGGATAGGGGCTGAGAAATTGGATGACAAATATTTCTGCTCTAAGCTCCATTTACTTCCCCAATTTAAATGAAATGTATTTAATGTATCTACCATTTCCCTTACAAAATCAGTGAAGATGATGCTCCTCTTCTGGAAATCCTCCTTTTCTGTGAGGACAAGGCTAGTTCTCAGATCTATAATCAGAATCCCAATACTGCTCAGACTGTTTCAGAAAAATGCTCTGCATATTTGAGTAAATACCTAGCTAGCAAACAAGGCCTCTGAAGGGGTTCCCCTTGTCTACTGAGTTCTAGACTTCAAAACAGAATAGGACCTTTGTGAAGCATCCTCTCCCAGTGCACTGAAGGACATTAGAGAAAGCGTAGTTACTCACCTGTAACAGGTGTTCTCCAGGAGCAGCAGGAATCAGTCCTCACATATGGGTGACGTCGGCGCCGACGGAGCCCTCGCGGAGCAATTTTCCCCAGCTTTCAAAGAAAGCCTTTGGGAATTGCAGCGCGCATGCACGGTCCACTTCCCGCCCAAGGGTGCCATCTTGGCCAGTCTGATGACATAGCGAAAAGACAGCAAAAAATTTGCAAAAACTAAATCATATGACTGCAACTCCACGGGGAGGAGGGAGGGTTGTGAGGACTGATTCCTGCTGCTCCTGGAGAACACCTGTTACAGGTGAGTAACTACGCTTTCTCCAGGACCAAGCAGGAAGTCAGTCCTCACATATGGGACTCCCAAGCTTAAGGCTACCGGAGACCCCAAGCACAAAAATGAGCTCCCTCTAGCTCAGCAGCACAGAAGGAAGGAATCTTCTCTGAGTAATCTCCAACCGGTAGCCCAACATCCGGGATGGAGGGTAGGAGTTGCTTAAACCTCGAAGAGATTACGGAGGACTGCCTGTCCGAAAGCACTGTCCCTGCGGGACACCCTCTCGAGGCAGTAATGGGTTGCAAAAGTCTGGCTTGAAGACCAAGTAGCGGCCCGGCAGATGTCTGCCAATGGAACAGAGCGGAGGTAAGCCACTGACGCAGCCTTCGCCCTAACCTGATGAGCCGTGACTCGACTTTCCAACGAGAGGCCTGCCGCCGCATAAGTCCAAGCGATACAGTCAGCTACCCAGATGGACAGAGTACGCTTGGAGACAGGGAGCCCTAATTTATTAGGGTCGTAAGACAGGAAGAGCTGAACAGTCTTACGGTGCTCCCGCGTACGATCCAGGTAGAAGTTCAGCGCCCTTCTACAGTCCAGGGTATGCAAGACCATCTCAGCTCGGCTGGAGTGCGGCCTGGGAAAGAAGGTCGGAAGCACCACCTCCTGATTGATGTGAAAAGGGGAGACCACTTTTGGAAGAAACTTAGGGTGAGTCCGCAGGACTACCCTGTTCTTGCAGAACCTAGTGTAAGGGGGATCAGACACTAGGGCCTGCAGTTCACTAACGCGTCTAGCGGAAGTGAGGGCTACCAGGAATAAGGTTTTCCAAGAAAGAAAACGGAGAGGACAGGTAGCCATGGGTTCAAAAGGCGGACAGGTGATCCGCTGTAAAACCACGTTCAGGTCCCAGTCGGGGGCTGGGGGGCGCAAAGGTGGTTTAAGGAGAAGGAGACCTCGGGAGAACCGTGCCACGAGAGGGTGGCCGTAAAGAGGTCCGCCTTCCACCGGCACATGATGTGCAGAAATAGCACTGAGGTGAACTTTGACCGAGTTGGACTTCAGACCAAGATTGGAGAGGGAAAGCAAGTACTGCAAGACCACCGACACCGAGCAGGAGAAGGGGTCATGAGACTGCTGAGTACACCAGGTGGAGAGAAGCGACGCCATTTAAGGGTGTAGGATTTCCGGGTAGAGGGTCGCCTGGAAGCTAGCACGACCTCTTCCACCTCTGGAGGCAGCAGGAGGGGAGCAAGGACTACCCTTTCAGCAGCCAGGCCATCAGATGAAGAGATCTGAGGTTGGGGTGTAGGAGAGACCCCTGATCCTGGGTCAGGAGATCGGGTTGAAACCCCAGAGGCAACGGAGTATCTACCGCCAGCTGCATCAGAAGCGGGAACCACGGTTGCCTGGGCCACCGGGGAGCTATCAGGATTATCGAAGCCTTGTCCTGGAGAACCTTGAAAAGTGTTCGAGACACTAGCGGCATGGGAGGAAAGGCATACAGAAGGCCCGTGGACCATGAGAGCAGAAAAGCATCCGCCGCTACTCGGAGGGGATGCGGTTCCCGAGAGCAGAACCGAGGAAGTTGCCTGTTCAGAGGACTGGCGAAGAGATCCGCGTGGGGAGGCCCCACCGGAGAAAGATCCTTTGAACCACCAACGGGTCCAATCTCTACTCGTGTGGTTGGAGGATTCTGCTCAGTTTGTCTGCCAGGTAATTTTCTTGACCTGGGAGATAGACAGCTTTGAGGAGGATTCCTCGGCCGACGGCCCAAGCGCAGAGCTTTTGCGCTTCCCGACAGAGAAGGAAGGAGCCCGTGCCCCCCTGTTTGTTCACGTAGAACATGGCCACTTGATTGTCCGTCTGGACGAGGACGGACTGGCGAGTGGTAAGGTGGGAGAAGGCCCGGAGAGCCAGGCGGATCGCTCTGAGCTCCAGGAAGTTGATCTGCTGGGCAGATTCCCACGGTGTCCAGAGGCCCTGAGTACATGTCCCTTGGCAATGTGCTCCCCAACCCAGGAGAGAAGCGTCGGTCGTCAGAACCTGAACAGGCGGAGGAGACTGAAAGGGCATTCCGAGCACTAGGTTGGGCAGATGAAGCCACCACCGTAGAGAAGAGACCAGCGGGCTGGAGATTCGTACTGAGTCCGCTAGTCTCCCCGAGTCCTGACGCCATTGTGAGCCAAGGCACCATTGGGCAGGCCGCATATTCAGGCGGGCATTGGGGGTCACATGGACCGTGGAAGCCATATGGCCGAGCAGTTTCAGAAAGTGCCTGGCCGAGACCCGGGAATGGCTGCGGAAGCGGCTGGCTAGAGCCATGAGCCGTTGTGCCCTGTCGAGCGGCAGAAAGGCGCGCGCTTGAAGCGTGTTTAACCTGGCGCCGATGAACTCGAGATCCTGAGAGGGGAGCAAAGTGGACTTTGCGAAGTTTATGACAAAGCCCAGGTACTGGAGCAGAGTCACAGTACGTTGCGTGGCGTGAGTGGCCTCCGTGGAGGACGGAGCTCTGATGAGCCAGTCGTCTAGGTAAGGGAAGACAAAGAGGCCTTGAAGCCGGAGATAAGCCGCCACCACTGCGAGACATTTTGTGAAGACTCGTGGTGCGGAGGATAGGCCAAAGGGCAGTACTCTGTACTGGTAATGATTGCCCGCCACCACAAACCTTAGGTATTGTCGGTGGCTTGGGTGGATGAGGATGTGAGTATAGGCATCCTTTAGATCCAAGGAGCATAGCCAATCTCCCTGCTGGAGGTAGGGCAGCAGGATTCCAAGGGTAACTTGTTCATTGTACATCCGAGTTATTTTTACCTGTTTATTGTAAGCACAAGTCACTAAACTGAGATGTGTAGATTCAATGTTTTATTGTAAACCGCACTGATCTTAAATAGCGCGGTATAAAAGAAAATGTAATAAATAAATAAATAAATAAAATAAGCATCTTGAACTTTTCCCTTTCCAGGAACTTGTTGAGGTTCCGCAAGTCCAGGATGGGTCTGAGGCCTCCAGTACGCTTTGGTATCAGGAAGTACCTGGAATAGAAGCCTTGACCTCTCAGGTGGTGGGGGCACCGGCTCCACTGCCTGTTCCTGAAGAAGACCTGCCAACTCTTGAAGGAGCAAGTCCCGGTGAAGAGGGGGTCGCAGAGGCTCCCCTGGAAAGTAGGGGGGAGGTACCTGGTGGAAGTGTAGAAGATAGCCCTCTCGGACTATGTGGAGCACCCAGGTATCTGACATGATGTTGGACCACCTGTGGGCAAAGTGGACCAGCCGGCCTCCCGTGCTGAGAGACACCAGCGGAGGGGAAGAGGCTATGCTGAAAGAGTCAAAAACCCCCACCCTACGGAGCAGGGGCCGGTGGCGCAGGCTTGGGGGCTTGCTGCCTACGGGACCCGTTACTCCGTCCCTTGGCCTGCTGACCCTGTTGGGGAGCTGCTGAGGCCTGATAATGAGGGTAGTGTTTATAGGCAGCCGCCTTCCTCGGGTAAAAGGGCTTTTTCCCCGAGCCCTTCTTCTTCTGGGAAGGGGCAGAGGTTTTCCTGGAGAGCCGAGTCCTGGTGAGAGTCTCTGTCTCGAGTTGTGCAGCCTTCTCGTCCATAGGTTTGCCAAAGAGGTTTTCGCCTCTGCAGGGGACATCGACCAACTTGTCCTGCACCCAGGGCTCGAGGTCGGAGGACTGAAGCAAAGCCTGTCGGCGGGCCCCGATGCCGGCTGCGGCTACCCGAGCCGATGCCTCAAAGCCATCGTAGGCTGCTCGAGAGATAAACTTTGAGCACTCCCGAATACCGGTGGACAGGGCCAGGAACCTCCGCAAAGGTTCCTCGGAGAGACCAGCAGAGAATCCGGCTATTTCTTTAGCCAGGTCCCTGAGATACATGCCCATGTAGAGCTGGTAAGTCTGGACCTGACAAGCAAGCATAGAGCCCTGGAAACACTTCTTACCGATGCCATCCAGGCTACGGGCTTCCCTGCCGGGAGGCACCAAGGAGTGCATCTTCTGGCTCTTGAGCCTATGCATGGCCGATTCCACCACCATGGAATGGTGCGGCAGCTGTGCTTTTTGGAAGCCAGGGCTCTTGCGGACTCGATATATGGCATCGACCCGCTTGCTTAATACCGGCGACGACGCCGGGCTCTCCCACATGCGGAAGAGAAGTCGTTCCAGCATCGGAGGAACCGGTACAGTAAAATGCTCCTTTGCAGGAGAGTCATACTGGAGGGCATCGAGCTCTTCGGCTCGAGGCTCCTCCTCGGGATCCGCAGGGAAGGCCAAGGCCTTGGCCATATCCCTCACGAAGTCCGAGAACCGTGCATCCTCCGGGGGGGACTGTCTCCGAGGTTCGGACTCGGGGGAGTCCGAAGGGATACACCGAGTCCGAAAAGAATCAGGTGACTCTTCCACCTCGGATTCCCAGGCGGACTCCTCGGAGGAGGAGTCGAGCGGCTCAGGCCGGGCGGGCACAGACGCCGTCCGCCCCGACGCCGAGGGAGTCGGCGTCGACGACCTCGGCCCCGAACGGGAGGCCGAAGGGGACCTCGACCGAGGATCGACTCGAGCCCGCATGGACTCGAGGATCGGCTCGGTCTCCGGGGTCGACTTAGACGTCGACGTCCCGGCGGTCAGGGCAGAAGCGCCAGCGAGGCCAGCGATCAATGCCCGCTGCTGGTCCATGAAGGCAGCCAGGCTGCTCTCCAAGGCCGTCAACCTGAGTCCGAACTCAGGAGACCCAGCAGCCCCCGACTCGGGCCCCGACGGCGTCGGGCCCGACGTCGGACCCCTCAGAGGCGAGTCCACAAGGACAACAGGACTTACGTGAGCAGACGAGTCCATCTCCAGACGAGGCTGTTTGGACGGCCGCTCCATCTCCAAAGACCCGGGACGGCTATCGGGGCTATGCGACCTGGCCCTCGCGGAGCCAGGAGCGTCCACCGACGCCGTCCTCGCGGGTTTCTTCCTCCGATGATGCTCCCGGGTAGGAGACCCCCTCTCAGAGGAGCTCCGACGGTGTTCAGAGCCAGATTCCCTGGACACCGACGCCTCTGACGAGGTCCGGGTACGGCTGGGGTCAGAGAAGATTCTCTCCCTCTGATGCTTCCGACTCCGCAAGGATTTGGCGGACATCTTGCCACAGGCTCCACAGATCATTTCTTCATGATCTGGGCCCAGGCAACGGAGGCAGCAATCATGTGTCAGTAAGAGACATAAGTTTCTTACACTTAACACACTTTTTAAAACCACTGGCGGCCATCGGGGGAAAAAGGGCCCCTGCGAGGTCGAACGTTCGTGCCGCCAGGGAAAAGTGAAAAAAGCACGAATTTGTCACTAAGGACAGAAAAAACTGAAAAGAAGGGGAGGCCTCGCAACCGGCGTCGCGAGGCCGGACGGAAAAGGGACCGGCGTCGAACCGAAGAAAATAATAAAATAATAAAGAAAAATCAACTTTTCAGCGGTGACTAGTAGACAGCGTCTGTAGGGCTCCGCGGAAAAAAGAAGACTGGCCAAGATGGCACCTTTGGGCGGGAAGGGGACCGCGCATGCGCGCTGCAATTCCCAAAGGCTTTCTTTGAAAGCTGGGGAAAATTGCTCCGCGAGGGCTCCGTCGGCGCCGACGTCACCCATATGTGAGGACTGACTTCCTGCTTGGTCCTGGAGAAACTAGTACTAATGCTAGAGCACTTTGTGCTAAGCCTCTAGGTATAATCATGAACTCTAGGATTAATTAAACCTTCAACATTGGTGTTTCTTTAGTGATCCTTGCCAGAAAGTTTCATATCAAAGACTACCAATGTTGAGGATGTTTAGGGTTCAGGACAAAAGTTAAAATCCTCCTGGCACACTTGAGGCATCATATCGATGGTTGGAAAACTGGAGTTTGGCATGATTCCCCCAGATTGCCTCACTCTGTAGGGGATGTCAGCTGCCAAAGGGGATCAATGCAGATGCTTTTTCTCCACTTGATATTGTTGTCCTTCAAAACTGGACAATCCCGTGCTTGTATCTGGAGAGACCGAGCTCTCCAAAGACGGACCATGGTCAATCAACGACAAATATTTAAGAGGACAGATGCTTCCTCGAAGTTGATGCAACCCTAATTCCAGCATACTCCCTGGGTCTTTGGAGATCAATGACAAAAATACTGATGCATTCATGTTCAACTTCGATGTGCCAAAGAGCCTTTCAAAGTGCTCGACAGCCAGGAAGACCCCCTAAGTATTATCTTGACAGGTGGCACAACTAGGATATATTGTTTAGGCTCGTCACAAGAATGAAAAAGTGTGTGTCTATTTTTAACGTAATGCTAGTGCACTGCCTGCGTGTCATGAAGCTGCTGGGGGTCTTTGGTTTCTGGGACATCAGAATAAAAATAACCAATGCAAAATCAAATGACACAATGCTAGAAAGGTTGCTGGATACTACTTGATGCACCAATGCTGGTTTAGGTAGCGACTACACAAAATAATCGAACACTAAAATGGACAAAAACTTGTATCTGGGCATGCAAAGCAAGATGATTTCAAATGTGAAAAAGTGTTATGTACACAACTGAAGAAAAATGGAGACTGCACACACAAGAGGTGAGGTTCACATGATGACATTAAAAGGAAGTACTGTAAATGTGTGGTGCACCATTCTAGAAAGCTCTTGGATCACTGTTTACATATTCTCCAGATAGGGTTTTGTTAGATGATGCACCTGTATATCTTAATTGTCCTCAGAAAAAATAAAGTTATTCACCAGTAGCAGGTGTTCTCCAAGAACAGCAAGATAAGTCCTCATGTATGGGTGATGTCACAAACAGAGCCCCAAGTGGGAACTTTCTTGGCTCCTTCTAGAATTTTTCAGAATGTTATTTGCACATGTGAATTCATTCCCACCTGCTGTCATGCTCAAGGACCTCCGTTGCATACCTAGCTTAGCTGAACTCCTCCGGGGGGGGGGGGGGGGGGGGGGGGGGGGTTTTGAGGACTTATCCTGCTGTCCACTGAAAACACCTGCTACAGACAAGTAACTTTTTCTTCTCTGTGGACAAAGCATAGTTAATCACCAGTAACAGGAACAGCAGAAATCAGTCTTCACATATGGGTTTCATTGGTACTGACAAAGCTAACGCGGGAATGCTCCCCAGCATCCAATAGGAAAGCCTTTGGAAGCACTCCACTGCGCATCTGCCTCCCCAACTCCTCTCAGTTGAGTTTTTAGCTGAGAATAGATGAAAAGAAAACCCCCAACTCCTTCTAGGGAGGAGGGTGACTTGTGAAGACTGATTCTTGCTGTTCCTGGAGATCACCTGTTACAGGGGAGTAACTACACTATCTCCAGGGATAAGCAGGAATGCAGTCTTCACATATGGGACTCACTAGCTCCCAGGCACCAGACGGAAGAGACATCTTTGAGGCTAAGGAATGGAGCCAAGAAGATATGGACACTAAGTAGCCGCAGCAGACTTGAGTGCAGCAAGAAAGAGCATGGAGCAAGGAGTTGGGTGCCAAAGAAGCGTAATGGTAGGAGTTGTGATTAAGTCCCAAAAAGATGCTGAAGAACAGTCTGGCCAAAGACGGCATCCCAACGTGTCACTGTCAAGGTAGTAGTGAGCAGCGAAAGTATGAATCTTCGCTATGGAGACAGAACAGAGGTTGGTGACTGAGGTTACCATGGCCCTCACGTTGGGAGTGGTAACGTGACCAGAGAGTGAGTCTCGCTTGAGCAAAGGCAAAAGAATTGCAGTCCGCAATCCAACTGGATAGGGTGCATTTTGACACCGGAAAACTTAAGTGGCTTGCGTCAAAGGAAATAATTGTGAGGAATTCCTAAAAGCCTTGGTCCTGTCCAAGTAGTAAGCAAGGGCACGCTTGCAATCCAAAGTATGCAGTGCTGCCTCAGCTCTTGAGGCATGTGGTTGGGGAAAGACGACCAGCGGCATCACAGATTGGTTGAGATGAAAAGTAGCGACTACTTTTGGAAGGAAATGCAGATGTATACGGAGAACTACCTTGTCATGGTGGAATTGGGTGTAGGGAGGATCCGCTACCAAAGCTTGTAGTTCGCTGATGCGATGAGCTGAGGTGAGGGCAATGAGGAAGATGACCTTCCAAGAAGACAGTTTTAGAGAAGTAGTAGCCAGAGGCTCAAAAAGGGCTTTTAGAAGCTGTGCTAGGACCACATTGAGGTCCCAAGCCACCGACGGTGGTCTGATCGGTGGCTTGGAAAGCAGAAGATCCCACGTGAATCGTTGCACCAAGGGGTACGAGGAAATGGGACGTCTATCCAGTAGCCTGTGAAAGGCTGCAATGGCACTGAGATGAACTCTAACAGTCTTAAGTACTACAGAAGACAAGTGGAGAAGATACTGTAAAAGATGCTCCACTGGGCAATTAGAAGGGTTAATTTGCTTTGGGGTGCACCAGAGGGTAAACCGCCTCCATTTGAAGGCATAAGACTGTTTTGGTAGATGGCTTGTAGGAAGCAAGTGAGATGTCCCTAACCGGTAGAGGTAGGTCGAGATCATCAAAGATCATGTCTTCAGCAGCCACGCCAAGAGACGGAGGGCTTGTGGATTGGGATGGAGGATTTGCCCCTGATCCTGAGAGAGGTGGTCGGGGGCATGACCCAAATTGAGGGGTGGAGTCTCTGCTAGACGAAGCATAAGAGGAAACCATGACTGTCGGGGCCAATAAGGGACGAAACCATGGCTGTCGGGGCCAATAAGGGGCTATTAGAATCATGGAGCTCCTGTTGGCCTGCAGTTTGAACAGAGTTTTATTTATTTATTTATTTTATTTTATTTTACAGTTTTTATATACCGCGCTCTTTGGTATCAGCGCGGTTTACAGATAACAAATTTCGCATTAGAACAGTCCTTTGCTTACATTATAACAGTGTCTTTATCAGGGGGGGTTGGTGGGAATACATAAAGCACATGCCCTAAATGAAGGAGAAAGGCATCTGCTGCCAGACTTGTCGGGAGGGAACCCTTGAGCAAAAAAGCGGATGACATGCATTCTCTGGAGTGGCAAACAGATTTATTCTGGGGGTCCCCCACATGTTGAAGATCCAAGATGCTCTGTTCTGATGCAGAGTCCACTTGTGTGGACGTAGAATATGGCTGAGTCTGTCCACCAGGACATTGAGTTCACATAGGAGATACACCACTCTGAGGTAGATGCGGTGTGCAATGGCAAAGGATCAGAGGTGAAGGGCAGAGGGGATAAAACCTGTTCCTCCCTGCTTGTTTACATAGAACATGGCCAATTGGTTGACTGTCTGAACTAAGACATATTTGACCGAAAGTTGGTGTTGAAAAACCCAAAGAGCATTCGTGAGAGCACGAAGCTCTAGACTGATAAGCATTTGAGATTCCTGCTCTTTCCACTGTCCCTGTGTAGTGAGACTGTCCTGATGTGCTCTCCATCCTAGCATGGAAGCATCTGTCATTAGGATGCATTAAGATGGAGGCATCTGAAAAGGTGACCCTTCAAGATGATTTTGGGGGGAGCATCACCAGTGAAGAGAGCTGACGAGGAGGAGTGATGCAAATCTTGTCTGAGATGCACCCGGTCGCCTGAGCTCATTGGCATGAAAGGATCCACTGTGCTCGTCTCACGTGCAGGCGAGCATATGGGATGACATGGACCATGGAGGCCATGTGTCCCAGAAGACGCAGCATGTCTCGACCTGTCACAGCACTTTGACCTTGTATGGTGAGGGCTGGCTCAACCAGATGAGCAGAGCGATCCCGAGGGAGAAAAACTCGGCCCTGACGAGTGTCTAAAAATGCTCCGATGAACATGAGTTGTTCAGATGGAACTAGCTGAGATTTTGGAAGGTTTAGCACAAAGCTTAGACTTTAGAGCACCGTGATGGTGCGCAAAAGTGACTGTTTAACGACTTCTGGGGATTCTCCCCTTATTAGCCAGTCATCTAAGTAGGGGAAGACAAAGACCCCAAAGTACATAGATATACTGTGACCGCTGCCATACATTTTGTCAATATCCTGGGCGCGTAAGCTAGCCTGAAAGGTAGCACCCAATACTGGTAGTGGATTTGCTGAACTCAAAAGTGCAGATACTGTCTGTGGTGAGGGTGGATCAGCAAATGGGTGTAAGCCTCCTTGATGTCTAGAGAACATAGCCAGTCGTACTTCTGAAGGTATGGCAGAAGAGTGCCAAGGGAAGTCATCTTGAATTTTTCCCAAAGGAGGAATTTGTTGAGATCCCTTAGATCTACAATAGGTCTCAACCCTCCTGTTTTCTTGGGGATGAGAAAGTAAGGAGAATAGAAGATGTTGCCTTCTTGGGTGGGAGAAACTCCTTCGAGTGCCCCTTGGGCTAACAGGGTGGCCACCTCTGAGGACAGGAGACTGAAAGCAAGCTCTGCTACGAGGGGACATGGGATGAGGGTGAAACGGGATAGATTCAGGAGGGATATTTATTTATTTATTTTATTTAAACGTATTTCTATACCGCCTTATCCTGCAATCAAGGCGGTCTGAACAGCAAACAATCAATAAGATACAGTGTATAGTGTGCACATGCAGTGAGTAGTGTATGCATGTGAGTGTGTCTGGACGTTGATTCTTGTGGTGCTATTTACAGCGTGCGCTATTTACAATGCGATGGATATGCGAAAATAATGTAGTTACTCACCTGTAACAGGTGTTCTCTGGGGACAGCAGGAATCAGTCCTCACATATGGGTGACGTTGGCAACGACGGAGCCTGCACAGAGCAAATCCCCAGCTTTCAAAGAAAGCCTTTGGGATTGCTACCACCCATGCGTGATCCCCTTCCCGCCCAAGGGTGCCATCTTGCTGAGTCAGATGACATAGCTAAAAGATGGCAAAAACAAATTAAAATATGGTACAGCTGCAACTCCAAGCGGAGGAGAGGAAGGGTTGTGAGGACCGATTCCTGCTGTCCCCGGAGAACACCTGTTAGAGGTGAGTAACTACGCTTTCTCCGGGAACAAGCAGGAAGTCAGTCCTCACATATGGGCCTCCCCAGCTACAGACTACCAAAAGCCCATAGCAAAAATAGGGCTCCCTCATGGAGAGCCACAAGAAGCAGCAATTGCATCTGTATAGACAGACCAACAGGGCCCCTGTGTCCGATGAAACCAGCACTCCAGTAGCCTGAACACAGAAGGGTCTCAGAGTAGGAGTTGCCTAGACCCCGAAAAGGTTACGGAGCACGGCCTGGCTGAAGGCACTGTCCTGACAGGACACACTGTCCAGGCAGTAATGAGCTGCAAAGGTATGAACTGAAGACCAGGTGGCGGCCTGGCAGATGTCTGCTAGCGGGACTAAACGCAGGTTAGCTACTGAGGTCGCCATAGCCCTGACCCGGTGCGCCATGACCCAGCCTTCCAACGGAAGCCTCACCTCCTCATAGGCAAGGGCAATACAGTCTGCCACCCCATGTGGACAGCATACGCTTGGTCACCGCCTCTCCCAGCTTACTGGGGTCGTAAGAAACTAAAAACAGAGACTTTTCTGTGGCCCTGAGTGCGTTGTATATAGAAGGACAAGGCCCTCTAACAGTCCAAGGTATAGAGGACCGTCTCTGCCTGACTGGCATGCGGTCTGGGAAAGAAGGTAGGGAGGACTACCTCTTGGTTGAGGTGGAAGGAGGACACTACCTTCAGAAGGAATTTAGGGTGCATGCGAAGAACCACCCTATTCTTGTAAAACCTGGTGTAGGGCGTTTCCGCCACCCGGGCCTGGAGCTCGCTTACCCTTTGTGGAGAAGTGAGCGCGACCAGGAAGACCACTTTCCAGGAGAGGTAGCAAACGTGGCAAGTAGCCAATGGCTCGAATGGTGGGCGACTAAGTTGCCCCAACACCACATTGAGATCCCATTCGGTCGCTGGAGGATGAACCTGGGGCTTAGACAGGAGCAGGCCCCATAGGAAGCGGGACACCACTGGATGGGCCGAAAGGGGCTTCCCATCTACCTGGTAGTGGTTCACTGCTAGGGCACTAAGGTGTACCCTAACAGAATTAGACTTGAGCTCCGAATGAGAGAGGTGGAGCAGGTACTGCAGTACCGTGACCACCGGGCATGAGAAGGGGTCGGCCCCCCACTCAGTGCAAAGAGAGAATCTGCGCCACTTAAAGGTGTAGGCCCATCTGGTAGATGCCTTACACAAGGAAGACAAAACAACCTCCATCTCTCTGGGGAGGTGGAGTGGGGCTAGAGTTACCCTCTCAGCAGCCAAGCTATCAGCAAAAGAGATCCCAGGTTGGGATGTAGGAGAGAACCCCCCCTCCTGGGAAAGAAGTTGGGGAGCGTACTCCAGGGGTATGGGGTCCTCCACCTCCAACTGCAGAAGCAGCGGAAACCACGACTGCCTGGGCCACTGTGGAGCTACCAAGATGACCGTAGCCCTGTCATGGAGGGTCTTGAACAGAGTCCTGGCAATCAGTGGCGTCGGAGGGAGAGCATACAGAAGTCCCTCTGACCATGAGACCAGGAAGGCATCAGCAGCCACCCTGGCGGGGTGAGGCTGCCAGGAACAGAAGCGGGGCAACTAGTGATTGTCTGTGCTTGGACACAGGTCCATCATTGGTTCCCCCCAGGTTTGGAAAAGGCTGCTGGCTACTCCAGGGGCCTGGTTGCCACTCGTGCGGCTGGAGAATCCTGCTGAGTCTGTTGGCCAGCAAGCTATCTTGGCCTGGAAGGTACACCGCCCTGAGGAGGATGCACTGCTGGATCGCAAAAGAGCAAGGTCTAGCGCCTCTTGACAGAGGGCACCGGATCCCATGCCTCCCTGCTTGTTCACATAGAACATGGCCACCTGGTTGGACTAGGACTGACCATGGCCTAGGTGATGAAGAAAGGCTTTCAGGGCGAGGTGAATGGCTCGCAGTTCCAGGAGGTTGATCTGCTTGGTCTCATCCAGGGACCAAGTACCCTGGGTGCGGAAGCCCTCGCAATGGGTTCCCCAGCCCAGCAGGGAGGCGTCCATGGTGAGGCCCCTTGAGTGGTTGGGGGACTGCAAGGGCATGCCTGCCTCCAGGTGTCGGGAGACTGCCACCAGACCAGAGACTGCCAGCTGGCGGCTGACTCGGACTATGTCCTGGAGAGGGCCAGTGGCCTGGGACCACTGGTCCCAGAAGCACCACTGTGCTGTCTGCATGTGGAGACGGGCATCTGGAGTGATGTGGCAACCTGATTGTTTGAATCACTGTAATGTGGTTGGCCAGCTAATTCCTGAAAGCCTTTAGAGCATTCCAAAATGCTCTCAGTTCCAGGAAACTGATCAGATGTATTCTTCTGGGTGGACTATAACCCCTGGGTTTGAAACCCATTAAGATGAGCTCCCCAGCCCAGCAACATATGTTGTCAATTGTTTTTGGTAAGATGGCTTCTGAAAGGGAGAGCCCTTGGCCAGACTGGAGGGAAGCATCCACCAGAAGAGACTGCTGAAAGGGCCAGGTGACTGCGATGCCATTGTTGAGTCTGAGTGGACTGGGTCCACTGATATTTGTCTCAAATGGAGACATGACATGGGAGCAAAAAGAACCGTGGAAGACATATGGTGCAGTATTCTCAACATGGTCCTCACTGATACCTGCTGACTCATTTAAACTTCCTGTACTTGCTGCACCAAATGAGTGAGCTTGTTGTATGGAAAAAAAGCTCTCTCCAGAATCACGTCTAGCAGGGCTCCAATGAATTCCAATCGATGTGATGGAATTAAATTGGACTTAGGATAGTTGATGACAAACACTAGCAATTCCAGCATCCGGATGGTACTGAAAGGTGCTCTAGACGAGTCATTTGTTCAAGTAGGGAAAAACATGCACCCCCAGTCTTTGTAAATATGTTACAACAACAGTCAAACATTTGGTGAAAACCTGAGGGGCAGACACGAGGCCAAAGGGCAGAATGCAATACTGGGCATTTTTCAATGATGAATCTGAGACACTTCCTGGCTGGGATATATCTGGATGTGGATACAGGTATCCCATAGGTTCAGAGAACATAGTCAATCTCCTTTTTGTAGAAGAGGGAGCACAGTGCTGAAGAAAAGCATTCTGAACCTTTCCTCATATGAGAAACATGTTCAGATCTAGGAATGGACGGAATTCCCCTTGTTTTCTTTGGTACCAGGAAGTACATGGAGTAAAACCTCTTACCTTTCTGCTTCAGTGGCACAAGCACGATAGTGTTCGCTATGCGAAAAGCAGAAATTTCCTGTAGAACTAACTCCTGGTGCTGGGAGAAGAGAAAACGTCATATCAGGGGATAATTTGCAGGAAGTTAGAATAGACATATTGGTACCTGAAGAGGACTAATTTTTAGAACCACACTATTGCAGGCAGGGCTGTCGCTACAATTAGATGAACTAGATGGTCACCTAGAGTACTGGCCCTTTGGGGGCGCTATTGGTGCCATCCCTCTTCAGGGTCTGCAGTGGAGGCAAGGGCTCAAAAACCATGATGCAGCACTATCTAAAGGCTTTGGCGCTGTGTCACGGTTTCCATCTCCTCCTACTGCTGCTTCACCTCTCTGACACAGATTTCCAGTTTGCATCAGAGGGGGGCAGAAGTGGAAAGTAGGAGGAGATGGAAAGTGTGATGCAGTGTCAAAGCTTTTAGGTAAGCGCTGTTGCCGTTTTTGAACCATTGCTGATGCTGCAGGCATATGCATATGTGAGTGGCAGCACCTTTCGGTTCTCCACTCTAGAACCTCCTGGAACAGAAGGTTGTTTCAGTAGTGGTCCTGGAGAGGGTTCACAATATATCCTTATGCTGCTTGATGATGGTAGCAGCCTCCTGAACCTAGTCTCTGAAGAGCTTCTCTCCATGGCACAGCATGTCAGCAAGTTGCTCCTGCACACTGGGCTGTATATCTGTCTAAGGCTCAGAGCCATGAGTGTCTCTGGGCACCAATACTCACTGTGGAGGCTCTTTAATGTCATATCCAAAATATGTCACTTGAACCATGTATTTTCCAGATTCCTTCCCTTTGTCCTACCAGGGAGCAGAATTGTGAAACCATCTCTGGAGGGAGAAAGTCCGCAAACTCCTCTATGCTGTGCATGGTGTTCCGCAAGAACATGCCCATGTAAAACTGGTAGGGCACCATATGAGACATGAGCATGGCGCTCTGATAAAATTCTTTTCACAAAAGAAATCAGGGTCCTGGCCTCTCTCCCCAAGGGAATCAAAGTGTACAATTTGGATCTTTTGAGAGCAGAGTTGATGATCACAATAAAATCAACCTTCCTGCTGACAGGAAGCACGGGGGGAGGGGAAAGGGGTGTCTCCCACATTCTCATCTGCAGCCTCTGGCGGTTTTCCAACTCTTCAGCCTTGGGTTCTTCTAACATGTCCAACTTGAATGGAATGGTGTCAGTCATTTCCCTGACAAACACATGGAAGGACATATCTTCAAGAGGAGAAATGTACTGCCCATGAGGTGGAGAGGGATCTGATGGGAGTTCTGGTGACCTCTCCTCAGAGAAGTCTTCAAAATCGTAATCAGTTACCCAAGAACATTTAGATTCAGACTCAGAGGTATTCCATGGATGTCAGTGTCTCTGCTTGGGTCAGTTTTCACACTGCAGAGGCATCGGATCTCCAGGAATATTGGCACACCAATGGGCTGCGATGCTCCGGGGACCATTCTGTTTCCAATGTGCTCTATCAGCTGGGCACAGACCTTCGAGGTCTCAATGTTGACCTCTCTCTCACAGGCAGGTGTGGCGTTTCAAAAATTGGCTCGATGCTGCATGTCATGAGCTTCTCTTCCCTTCACTTAAAAGCTCCTTCAGGGCTGCCATGAACGAAGACTTGGCTCCTCAGCAGTCTCAGTCAATGTCACTGGAATCAGTCGAGGTGTATCGACATCCTGGTCACGGACCATAGGAGTTTGGCACGGTCCCTCCAATGGCAAGGAAGATGAGTAGTCCTCATGTTGGGGCCATTTCAGGGGTCATCCATCATTCGATTCCCTGGTGCTCTTGGCATCCTGCCCCAATGAACCCCAATGCTGATGCAATGAAGCCTCCTGCCTGATGATTGACATTGGATGTTTTTGATGCCTTTGACATAGAGCACAGTCAGCATTCGGTGCAGCTCCTGGGGCCCATGGCGACTGATGCCCACAATGCTGATGTTCCGGGTCTTTTCAGCATCAAAACGTTTACTGTGCATCTTCTCACAACCCTTCAACCCCCATTTTGTCATCTGCAAACACAAATGACATGGAAGGGTCCAGGCTCCAGACACTGCAGCCACCATTTGTGGGTGTCCATGACAGATATGATCCTGCAGCACTGGATGAACGTTTTAAACCTGTCAAATTTCTGGGACATATTTGATGGGAAAATAGCCACAGTGAAATCAAATAGCTTAATGCAGCCTAAGCGGCTGAAAATGATTTTCTTTAGTCAGGTTTTTTAGCCAAATAGGTAGAAGTAAAAGCGCGGTGGCAGATAGGCAAAACAAGAGAAAAATGTGCAAAGCACAAAATGAAAAGTGAAGTTTTATCAACAATGGGGGGACACAGATCCCAGAAGTATCTGATTGGTTCTGCAGAAAGAATGAGACCGAGGTCCTCAGGTGGGAAGAAGTGTACATGCACGAAAAATGATGTCACCCAAACGTTAGGACTTATATTGCTTGTTCATGAAGAAATTATGTTCGAGTCTCCTGTTTAGCAAGGTACAGGTATGTCACAGAAGTGATGTGATGAACTATGGGTGGGACCAAAAGAAAACTGCAGCTAATTAGTGACTGGTGATAGAAAAGCATCAAGACATTCATCCAGGGGGAAAGGATCAATGAGAAAAGAAAGTTACTTATCTGTAGAAGATGTTCTATGAGGGTAGCAGGATAAGTCCTCATATAGGAGGGTTTATGTCACTGAAAGAGCACCATACAGGAACCTCTCTCAGCTCCTCCTAGAAACCTTTGGTATAGTTCTACTGCACAAGCATGTGAATTCCTGCCTGCTACTGCCATGCCTCATCCCATTAGCATAATGACTACATAAAGTCAAAATACAACTCCAAGGGGAAGGCTGAGAGGATTTATCTTGCTGTCCACAGAGAAAGCGTAGTTACTCACCTGTAACAGGTGATCTCTGGGAACAGCAGGAATTTAGTCTTCACATATGGGTATCGTCGGTACCAACGGAGCCTGCGCGGGAACGCTCCCCAGCGTCCAATAGGAACACTTTTGGGAGCATCCCTCAGCACATGCGCGCTATCTTCCCGCCTTCCAAACTGTCCCTCTTCAATTAAATTTGTAGCTGAGTGAAAGGACAGAGGGAGAGAGGAAAGAGGCAGAGATAGAGAGAACTCCTAGGGGAGGTGGGTGGGTTGTGAAGACTAAATTCCTGCTGTTCCCAAATATCACCTGTTACAGGTGAGTAACTACGCTATCTCCAGGAACAAGCAGGAATGTAGTCTTCACATATGGGGACTCCCTAGCTGAAGATGCCAGGGAGATAGCCCCAGGAAGGTGCCACCCTAGAAAGGTGGGAATCCTTCCTCCCATGGATCTCTGGCATTCCACCAGGGTTGGTGGGTAGGAGTTGAATTAGGTCTGAAAGAGATTTTGAAGAACAGCTTGGCCAAAGAAGGCATCCCGACGGGAGGCTTTATCCAGGCAGTAGTGGGCTGTGAAGGTGTGTACTGAAGCCCAGGTGGCTGCTCGACAAATGTCATCGATAGACACAGAGTGGAGATTAGCCATGGAAGTTGTCATGGCTCTCACGTTATGAGCTGTGACATGGCCTTGAAGAGGAAGACCATTACTCTCATAAGCAAAGGATATGCATTGGGCAATCCATTTAGATAAAGTTCTTTTGGAGACTGGAAGTCCCAAATGACTAGAGTCAAAAGCTATAAAAAGTTGTGAGGACTTTCTATGTTGCTGTGTTCTCTGTAGGTAAAAGGCTAAGGCTCTCTTACAATCCAAAGTATGAAGGTTTCTTTCTGCATTAGAGTCGTGAGGCCTTGGAAAAAATACAGGAAGATAAACTGATTGATTTAAATGAAAAGGCGAAACCACCTTTGGCATAAAGTGTGGATGAGTTCTAAGAACAACCTTATCATGATGAAATCTAGTTTAAGGAGGATCAGCCACTAAAGCTTGCAGTTCACTAATGCGACATGCAGAGGTGATTGCAATTAGGAAGATGACCTTCCAGGTCAAAAACCTAAGGGTTGTAGTGGCTAAAGGCTCAAAAGGCAGCTTCATCAGCTGCCCGATAACTAGATTTAGATCCCATGCCACTGGTGGTGGCTTAATGGGAGGTTTGGTTAATAGAAGACCTCTCATAAATCTGGATATGAGTGGATGAGAAGAAATTGGTTGGCCATTCAGAGGCTTATAAGAAGCTGCAATTGCACTAAGATGGACTCTTACCGAATTGGTCTTTAGACCAGAATTTGATAAGTGAAGGAGATACTCTAGTATCAATTCTAAAGGTATGACAAGGGGGTTTAATCCCTTCTTGGAGCACCATATAGTAAAATGTTTCTACTTGAAGGCATAAGATCTTCTTGTGGAAAGTTTTCTAGAAGCCTGAAGGATATCCTTTACCTGTTGGGACAGGTTGAAAACCTGGAGGTCTAAGCCTTCAGCAATCAGGCAGTGAGATGAAGGGACTGGAGATTTGGATGCCATAGCGTCCCGTCTTCTTGGGAAAGGAGATCCGGAGCATTCTTTAACTCCAGAGGTGCCGCTTGAGAGAGATGTAGAAGCAGGGGATACCACGCTTGGCGTGGCCATCGTGGTGCTATAAGAATCATGTGACCCTTGTCTCTCTGAAGCTTGAAGAGTGTTTTGGGGATGAGGGGAAAGGGTGGGAAGGCATAAAGGAAGTCCTGACCCCAGTGAAGGAGGAAGGCATCCCTTGCCTGACAATTGTGAGCCGGAATCCTGGAACAGAACCGGGGAAGTTTGGCATTCAGTGGACTTGCAAAGAGGTCTATGTCTGGAGTACCCCAGAAATGAAATATCCTTGCCACCTGGTCTAGGTGGAGGGACCACTCGTGAGGCAGCAGTACTCGACTGAGTTTGTCTGCCCAAAGGTTTTGAATGCCTGGAAGATATACCACTAGAAGGTGAATTTGATACTCTCTGGCGAGGGCCCACAGTCGTAAAGCTTTGTTGCATAACGACAGAGAGCCTGTCCCGCCCTGCTTGTTCACATAGAACATGGCTACTTGATTGTCCGTCTGGACTAGGACTGTATTGAAGCTGAGCTGGGCATGGAATACTCGAAGAGCTAAATAGATTGCTCTTAATTCCAGGAGGTTTGTGTGCAGATCAGCCTCCTGTGGAGTCCAGGTGCCCTGGGTAGAGAGATGATTCAGGTGTGCTCCCCAACCCACCTGTGATGCATCTGTTAGGGTGGCCTGAAAGAGGAGTTGATGAAAAGGAGACCCCACCGTCAGATTTTCTAATGATTGCCACCATTGGAGAAACAAAATTAGTCATTGAGATTTTAATATTTTGTCTGATAAATGACCTGTGGCCTGTGTCCACTGTGTGGATAGGGTCCACTGAGCTGCTTGCATGTGGAGGCGAGCATATGGGAATACATGAACTGTGGATGCCATATGTCCCAGCAACTGTAGTAGCTCCCGAGCAGTTAGGGAGGATTTCCCCGCTGCTTGAGAAGCTAGTTGCATTATGCGAAGACAGCGGGCCTGTGGAAGGAAAGCCTTTGCCTATCTGATATCTAGACAGGCCCCTATGAATTCCAGGCATTGGGAAGGAACAAGTTGGGATTTTGGGAAATTTATTACCAACCCCAAGTATTGGAGCATTCGCATTGTGCAAGACAGTGCAGTGCCGGCCTCTGCAACTGTAGGGGCTCGAGTGAGCCAGTCGTCTAAGTAAGGGAAGACGAATATCCCCAGGGTTCGCAGAAATGCAGCTACTACTGCCATGCATTTCGTTAATACCCTTGGTGCTGAAGCCAGACCAAAGGGAAGAACCCTGTACTGGAAATGTTTTCCCCTGAAAAGGAATCATAAGAATTTCCTGTGATCTGGATGGATCAGAATGTGAGTGTATGCATCCTTTAAGTCTAGAGAGCACAGCCAATCCTGGCTTTGAAGGAATGGCAGAAGAGTTCCTAGAGAAATCATTTTTTAACTTCTCTCGAAACAGGTATTTGTGCAATTCTCTGAGGTCTAAAATGGGTCTGTGTCCTCTGTTTTCTTTGGAATAAGAAAATAGGGGGAGTAGAACCTTGCACCCCGTTGAAGAATGGGTACCTCCTCTATTGCCCCTTGGGCAAGAAGTGTTGAGACCTCGTGATCTAGCAGATCGTCTGCGGAGGTTTGAGAATTGAATTGCTTTAGAACTGTAGGAGGGGGCATACTCTGAAAATGAAGCTTTTACCCCTCTCTTACAATGGACAAAGTCCGATTCTTCTGCTGTTATCTGATGCCATCTGTTGGCAAAGTGGCATAACCTGCATGGGATATTGGGGGGTTGGGGACCCCTCAGAGGCAGGAAGGCTAAGCTCTCTAGGAAGGAGTCAAAGCCCTTGAGGGGGCTGAACCTGCGGAGCTTGTTGGGCTCTCGGGCCTTTTGGCTTCCTTTGCTGTCTAGTTTGTCCCTTTTGGGCAACCTGACCCTGAGTCTGACTCTGCTGGGTATAGGAAGGATAAAATTTCCTCTTTTTGCTGAAAGAGGGTTTTTTATAAGGCTTATTTTTGGTTACTTTTTGGAGTGGCTGTAGATTTTGACAATCTATCTAGAGTAATATTGTCAGCATCCAACTCGTTACACTTTTCCTGCCAGTTCTTGCCAAAGAGATTCTCTCCCGTGCAAGGAATGTTGTCTAACTTGTCCTGTACCCAAGTCTCCAAGTCTGATGCCTGAAGCCAGGCAATCCGTCGTGCGCCAATGGCAATAGCAGAGGTTCTGCTGATGCATTCAAAGCAGTTAAAGGCTGCACGATTGACAAACTTGGAAACATCGTGAGCATGCTTAACTAGAGCAAGAAAGTCTTGTCTCTTGTCATCTGGGAGAAATGGGCTCATAAGCTCCAAGTCTCCTGTAACTTCCTTGAGGAACATTCCCATATATAGTATATATGAACTGATCCTAGCTGAAAGCATGGAAGCCTGAAACGTTCGGCGCCCAAAAGCGTCCAGAGTCCTGCATTCACGACCTGGGGGATTGGATGGATACCTCTTTGCGCTTTTCATCCTTCGCATGGCTGACTCCACCACCATTGAATGGTGTGGCAGCTGAGTCTTTTGAAATCCAGGACATGGCGGAACTCGATACATAGTATCAAGTCTCCTAGAATGAGGAAATGTAGTCAGAGATGTCTCCCACATTCTGAGCATCAAGTTATGCAGAATTTCATGGATGGGCAGAGTGGCTGCCTCCTTTGGAGCTTTAGGATATTGGAGAATTTCCAATTCCTTTGCTCTGGGTTCCTCTTCAGGAGCCACCATGATTGAAAGGCCTTTGGCCATGTCACGAATAAAAGCCTGAAAAGACATGTCCTCTGGAGGTGACATTCTGCGTTGGGGAGAAGAGGGATCTTCTGGGAGAAACCCTCTAGTACCAGCAGAATTGTCAGAGTCTTCGGAATCGGAGTATTCAAAGTATTCCTGACCATGATGCTGATGCAAAGCACGGTCCCGGTATCGATTGAAGTCGGTACCGAGTTGATCCGGTACTGACCTGTCGCTTCCAGCCAAAGATGGCATGGGAAGAATTCCCACCAGGGCTGGTACCGTCGGTACCGGTATCGGAATCTGCACCGTTGGACCAACAGTACCGCAGCTGAGAGAAGAGCTGCAATGCTCTGGTCTATCGATTCTGCCGATGCCTGGGTGTCGGTACCGGTGAAAACGGCCAGGACCCCTGAGCATGGCACAGGTAGTTCTTGTGAGGTCAAGGCCTCGAGAACATCCTGGAGCCCCCATTGATGCTTTGGAAGCCGAAGCCTCCCGCCGGGGCTGCTTTGCCGGTGTGGTTCCCTCAAGGGCAATGCCAACGGCCTCTCGATGCTTAGCAGGAGAGCTACCCTTTGAGGACCGGCTTTTATGTTTAGTTACCTGAGATCCATGGGAGGAAGAGGAGGCCCTTGAAGATGTCGATGCAATGGATCTGGCATCCGAAGAAAAGAGGGTACCGAGCTTTGCAGCCCGGTTCTGTCTTCCTCTTTTAGTCATCCCCATACAGAAGAGACATTCAGATGGAGAATGTTCAGGCCCTAAACATTTAAGACACCAATCATGGGTGTCAGTGACGGAAATGGTACCGCCACACTTAGTACATTTTTTAAAACCACTAGTTGGTTTTTCCATGTTTTAGGAATAAGGGGCCTAGTGCCCAAAATGGCGCCTAGCACAAAAAAAAGAAAAGTTTCTGAAGAGAAACAGTTCAAGTATAAGTTGTTGTTTTTTTTTGGAAAAGAAAAGGAACTGGCGGTACCAGTAAGCGTCATGCGGAGGCAAACGCGACCACAAGAAAACAATTTTAAAGATGGAATTTTCTGCGGTGACAGGGTATGGATCCTGCCGGCTCCGCGGAAAAAGAAGAACTGAAAGGGACAGTTGGAAAGGCGGGAAGGCAGCACGCATGTGCTGAGGGATGCTCCAAAAAGCGTTCCTATAGGACGCTGGGGAGCGTTCCCACGCAGGCTCCGTCGGTACCGACGATACCCATATGTGACGACTACATTCCCGCTTGTTCCTGGAGATTACCTGCTACAATGAATAATTGTTTTGTCCAGAATAAGTGCTCATATATAGGATCCCCTAGCTACTGGCTGCCTCACAAAAAAGGGTAAATAAGTGTTGCAACAAGCAGACAACAGAACACAACTTTCTTGTAACAGGGCTCTCTGGTAGTTTGTTGTCAATAATGAATCAGCACGGAACAGAAAAGAACTGGGCCTAGGAGGATTTTGAGTTGGATTCTAATCCCCAAACAAATTCTAAAAAACGGACTGGGTGAATTTGCTGTTGCATCCGGAGTCCCTTTCCAGAAAATAGTGGGATGTGAATATGTGGACAGAAGTCTAAGTGGAAACTCTCCCAATCTCTTCCATGGAGCATGACTGCAAGAGCGCCACCGACGCAGCCATGGCTTGGACATTATGAGCTGCAGCATGGCCTTAAACGGCCAAATGTGCCTGGGCTTAAGCAAGAGATACAATCTGCTAGGCAAACAGAGTGTACATTTGATGGCAGTCCCCACTTATTGGGGTCAAGAGACTTATGGGCTTTAGTCCACTCTAAGGCGGCGGCCAAGGCTCTCTTTCAGTCCAATGTGTGCATTATGCTTTCCCCTGTGCGTGCACAAAGTCTTGGGAAAAATGTTGGAAGGACTATTGACTGATAAAAGCACAGTTACTTACCTGTAACGGGTGATCTCTGGGAACAGCAGGAATTAGTCTTCACATATGGGTACGTCGGTACCGACGGAGCCTGCACGGGAATGCTGCCCAGCTTCCAATCAGAAAGCTTTTGGCAGCATCCCTCGCGCCTGCGCAGTGACTTCCCGCCTTCTCCACAGCCTCTCTTCAGTTGAGTTTCAGAGCTGAGACAAAGGCGAGGAGAGAAAAGGAAGAAGATAAAAAAGATGCAACTCCTAGGGGAGGTGGGAGGGTTGTGAAGACTAATTCCTGCTGTTCCCAGAGATCACCTGTTACAGGTAAGTAACTGTGCTATCTCCAGGAACAAGCAGGAATGAGTCTTCACATATGGGGACTCCCTAGCTGGAGATGCCAGGGGGAGATCCCATAAAAATACAAGTGCCTGGATCAGGGGTGCATTTTGACTCCAGGAATCCCCGGCATCCAATGTGGGATGGAGGGTAGGAGTTGACAAAGGAGCTGTGAGGAAAGAACAGCATAGCCAAGGACTAGAGGGTTGTACAAACTACAGGAGTCCTTGGTAGACATAATGAGTAGCATTGAAAGACATTTAATGTACACTTAAAATATGCAGCTTACCTACTGTATTGTAGGAAGTAAAAAGCATGATGGAGTCTACTGGATAAGCAGTAGCAGAATCTTCAAGGTGACCTCTGAGTAGGGAGAATGAAGGTCTAGACCTGGAGGTAGTAGATGATCCAGGTGTCAACTGGGTAGGATTTGACGTCAGGTCTTCAATGGAAAGCTTTATGGGAAAAGCTGAAAACTCCTTTAGGCATAAGGTCATTAACATTGAGGACTAAAGGAAGAAGACTGACGGAGTTGGACAACTAGCCCAGTCCTGGCGGGAAGAGGGGAACTGGAAAAAATCCCCTATTCCCACGGAAAACAGTTGTGTACTCAAGATAAAGAGGTACACTGTTTTTCCTAGCTGGTGAGAGATAGGAAAAAAAATATTGAAGCTTGATGCTTCATGGACTTAAAGAAAAAATGGAAGATGTTAGCACCAAAGTGGTTATTGGTGCCTAACAGTTTTTGCATCGTAATATGGCATGGGACGTAGGGCGACAGACTGTCTAAAACCTCTAGGAGGTAAAACATGTAGTATAGATAGTAAGGGTGAGAGTGTGTAGACAGACCAACCCTTAAGAGGCCTCCCATGAAACACATATATATATAGGATTATACACATGTGGCTGGAAAATATAAATGTATATATTTATATATATATATATATATATACACATATGTCCAGATGTATATATTAGGATATGGGTGGTGAAATATATCAAATATATCTTTATATGATATAGCTGAATATATGTAAATTTGTGGGGCATGGTCTAGCACCACCAGGGTAATGATATAGGTATGTAGACATATATGGAGATGCTACATACAAGACAATAGGTTGAAGATACATGTCTACCACCCAGCCCCATAATTGTATATGGGGAATATAAAAGAAAAAGATTCTGTGCTCTATAAGACGGTGAACCCACTTGTGTATAGAGAATCTGTTTTCATGGATTGAGGGATGCAGAAAAGCAATCTAACCAGATAACCGTGATGTTCGCGTGAGAACAGATGAACATATGAATCTGTGAAGAACAAGGCAGGAGTTCCACAGAACACTGACATGGTAGATGTGGAGAAACGCAGGGAAGATACCAGAGGGACCTATGGAAGGACCCAGAGGTAGCATGTGTAACAGAAGCCTTGGAGTGTCACGCAGAAGAACTGATATCTCGTGTTAATACCCCAGGCTAGAGGGGGTGTGGAGACCCTTCATAAGCATAGGAAGGGTTTAGAAGTTTTTTCCGTACTAATAGAGAAACTTCAGAGACAAGGTCAATGCTCTATAGCAAAGCCCTCATAGTAGAAAGCTTCTCTGAAAACTGCAGAGAGCATTGTGCAGGAGAGCTATGAAATAACTGACTGAAGTCAGGTATGTTGCCATATCCTAGGAGAGGAGATGGTTAGAATAATGTGAGAAAGCCTAAACGAGTAGGAGGATCCAAGATAGTATGGAATCACTACTGAGGCTAGACAAAAATTTGAACAAGTGACTGGAACTTGGAAAAAGTCCCAGTAATACAATTACTGCAACTCCTGCCAGCAGAGCTGCTGACGGAACAGCAGAGAGATTGTCCTGTGCTGAATAAAGAAAAACAGACAAGAAAAGAGAGGAGATATCTCTTCTCCCTGTCTGGGGAACGAGCTTGGCAGAGAAGCTGTTCAGTATAGTACCCCTCAAGTGATTGGAGGGTGACGTACCCATAGGGTAAGTCAACTGAAGGAAAAAATGTTCAGTTGGGATAGAAACTATCAGGGGATAGTTGCCACTGCTCTTCTAGAGAGTAAGAAGAGAAGTGTGTTGTCCCTGAACAAAAATGTTTTCCCCCGTCAGGTTAGTACACTGAAAAAAAAAACCACAGTGAATAAACTTCTAATATGTGGAAGTGAAGTGAAAGTTACAATTCCCGGCCCCTATGGTTGCTGGGAATGCTGAGACTGGCCAGAACTGGAGGACTTCAGACTAGGCTGAGGCGCTCCCTGTTTAGGTACAGCCGAATGATGGGCAGGAGATGAATGAAACTTTCTTTTCTTAGGGAAAGAAGGTTTGGTAGGACATGTCCTACTCTTTGAAGAAGGAGCTGGCTTAGAATGGTTTTTAGTGGAAGGAGAGTCAGTGGAGCATTGAGTAACCTGACGTAAAGCCTCCTTATTGAAGAGACCTTCTCCTGTACAAGGAGAATGAGCCAGTATAGTTTGTGCCCATCTGCTCAAGTCTGAAGCTTCAAGCCAGGCTCTGCGACGTGCTGCAATGGCAATAGCAGAGGATCTGCTAACGGACTGAAAAGAGTCTATAGAAGCACGAGACAAGAACCAAGATATATTCCGGCTGTGATTGATGAGCAAGGAATAATCAGTAGCCTTGGGCTCTGGTAAAAAAGGGGTCAAAAGAGACAATTTCTCTGTGACCTCCTGGAGTGTTAGACTCATGTGAAAAATATATGAAAGAACTCTGGAGGCCAGCATAGAGTTTTGGAAGGCCTGACGACCAAAAGCATCGAGTGTTCTTGAAGAACGACCCGGTGGATAAGAAGAATGCTTCTTCTTGCTCTTAACTTTCCTCAGTGCCGATTCCACTACAAGGGAACGATGAGAAAGTTGAGGCTTTTGGAACCCTGGAGAGGGTGGCACCCGGTACCGAACCTCAATGTCTGTAGAAACTGGAGGAAGTCGTAAGGGCGACTTTCAGACCGTGAGAAGGAGATCCTGCAGAGCAGGATGTAAAGGAAACTTTATATTTTCCATTTGTGCCAGTGAGCCATGAGTAGGATCACAACCAGGGATAGAAATATTAAGAAATGTTGCCATATCTCAGAGAAAAGCCTGAAAAGACTGATCTCCTATGGGAACCATCCCTGGTAAGGCTAAAGAAAGAGCCTGAGCACCAGAGGACGTACAGGGTGCCCCACCAATGCCAGGTATAGGTTCCAAACTAGGTATCGGTGCAAGAACAGGCATCGATACTGATAGAGGACTAGCAGATGAAGTAGCCATCGGGAACTGCTGCTGTGGTACCGAGATCATGAGGGAGTTATGGCTATGATCTTCGGAACTGCCTATCAGGAAACGACAGGAGTCGGTTCCGGGACGCGTCGATACGCAGTCCTCGAGACTAGATACCGGCTGAAGACTTGGCATCGGAGGAAGCGAGGCTATCGATGCATGTCGCGAGGGTTCCGACGCCAGTGGCAGTATCGGCGATGCCGATACCACCAAGGCAGCCTGGGTTACATCGATCGATACCGACGGTACCGAGGATACCCAATGAGCACCTCTTGCAAAGGCGGTCCATCTCGATGCCGATGCCAGGGTATCGGAACCGATCGACGCCGGTACCGACCCGGAGCATGGCTGAGATTGAGGGAAGTCAATGCGGTGCGTATCGATCGGTCCCGAAGGTACCGAGGATGCCCGATGACGATCCCTGGTGAAGAGTGGAACACTCGACACCGGTGCCGATGCCGGAGGCTCGGTACCGCTCGAAGCGGATACCACCCCCGCGCATGGCTCAGGCATGTTCTGTGAGGGGTGAGCCCCAGGAACATCCTGAAACCCCTTTAACGCTTTGGAGCCCGAAGACTCCCGCAGGGGTAATGCCAATGGATTCTTAAGGGTAAGGCCGGAGCCGTCACCATGCTGGGCATGGGACATACCACTCAAGCATTGACTAGTCTAAACAGACTGTTTGTGGGTTACCTGATCCTTTGAAGTAGAGAAACCGGGTACCCTCACTGCCGAGGAAAAAACGGTATCGAGGGAAACTCGAAAAACTGAAGGTTTTCTCACAAAATTATCCCCTGACATGTCAGGGAAAAAAGGGTCAGGACCCACACAGTTGAGACACCAACTATTGGTGTCTAAAAAGAAACAGGTGTTTCCACATCGAATGCACTTCTTAGGAAAAGAAGGCTCCATAATGAAAAGGCCTAGTAGGCCCAAAAAGTTAAGGCAAAAAACTGAAGAAAGTCTTTCAGAATTTAGTCAAAAATCCACCGGCGGTACCGGGAAATACAGCTGCGACCACAAGAAAACAAAAAAACTAAAGTAATTAAAGTAATTAAAAAGAAAGGTTTCTGTGGTGACAGGAGGACGTCCTGCCGGCTCCGCGGAAAAACGAAAACTGAAGAGAGGCTGTGGAGAAGGCGGGAAGTCACTGCGCAGGCGCGAGGGATGCTGCCAAAAGCTTTCTGATTGGAAGCTGGGCAGCATTCCCGTGCAGGCTCCGTCGGTACCGATGTACCCATATGTGAAGACTCATTCCTGCTTGTTCCTGGAGATAGTCAAATATCACTTTAGGAAAGAATTTAGGATGAATCTGCACCACCACCCTATTGTTGAAAAATTCAGTAAAGGGTGAAATCTGCTACTACAGCCTGAAGCTCGCTAACTCAGCATGCTCAAGTCACTACCACCATAAACAAGACCTCCCAGGTGAGGAACTTCAGAGCATAGAGCCAGTGGCTTGAAAGGAGCTTTCCTCAGCTGAGCTAAAAACCACTCTGAGGTTCCACGACACCGTGGGATGTTTAAGGAGAGGCTTCCTAAGAAGCAAGTCTCCATGAAGTAAATAACTAAGGCTGTACAGAGATGGGTTTAGCTTCTGTATGATGATGGAAAGCTCCAACTGCACCTAAGGCACACTCTTTCCAGTTAGTTTTTAATCCAAACTCAGACAGATGTAGAAGGTATTCAGTTTTTGTGTGGGACATGAGAAAGGGTCCAGAGTCTGACCCTCACACCAGATGGAAAACCTTTTCCACTTTAAACCATATGACCTACATGTGGAAAATCTCCTGGAAGCCAAGAGGACACTAGTGACAACCACCAGCAAGTTCAAAGACGACTGTGTTAACTCCTCAACATCCAAGCTGTGAGGACAAGAGAGTTGATACTGAGGTGCAACAGCGTCTCCTGAACATACATAATTAGGGCTGGTGAGCTGCTGAGATAAACCAGGTCCCTGATGGAAAGCTCAAGGAGGCGGCGGCAACAACAGCTGTCTGGGCCAATAAGGTGCAATAAGAATCACTGTGCCTCTGTCATCTGAGTTTTATGAGAGTTTTCACTATTAGAGGAACAGGAGAGTAGGCATACAGAAGACCCTCCCCCATTGGAGTAGAAAGGCATCCAAGGCTATTTTACCATGTGTCCCTAACCATGGAACCGAACTGAAGTACTTGCCTGTCCTGAGGAATGGTGAATAAATCTATCAAGGGGGTGCAATCCACACTTTAAAGATGGTTTGAGCCACTTCCTGGTTCAAGGTCCATTTGTGAGTTTCAAGGATGCAGCTCAGCCTGCTCGCCAGCACTGTCCTCGCCAGGAAGGTATGTGGCTCTGAAAAGTCATTCCTTGAGAGTTAGCCAAGTCCAATGTCCTGACAGTTTTCCAGCACAGGAGGTATGAACCCATTCTGCCCTGTTCGATGCAGTACACATTACTACTTGACTGTCTGAATCATGACCTTTGGTTGGCCAACATATCTCTGAAAGCCTTTAGAGCATTAGAGCTTGCTCTCAATTCCAGGGAACTGATCTGACAGAGGCTTTCCCAGGTGGACTAAGTCCACTGAATCTGGAGACCATTTATATGTGCTCCCCAATCCCGCTTGGATGCATTTATCGTGAGCAACCTTTAAAAAGGGAGGAATTTGAAATGGTAGATCTTTACCGGATTATAATGATCTGTCCACCAGGACAGGGAGTTTTGGAGAAGAGTGGCAGAAATTCATTTTTCAGCTTGTGAATGGCCTGTCTCTGCTGCATGCTCAGGGTCCACTAAGACTGTCATTTTGAGACATGCCAAGGGCATTCTCAACATGTTTCTTGCTGATGCCTGCTAATACTACGGTACTTCTTCCATGATCACCACCAAGTGGATGAGCCTGTCTTGTGGAATGAAGGCTTTTGCCGAGTCATATCTAGCAAAGCTCCAATACATTTTTAAATTAGTGTGATGAGTTCAAGCTTGACTTTGAATAATTGATAAATGAACCACAGTAGGTCCAGTACCCAGATGGTGGTGTGTACAGATTCTTGAACTCCTTCTCAAGTGCTGCTCTTGACCTGCCAATCATCCCTGTAGGAAGACGTACACGACTAGCTTTTAGAAACCCTGCAATTATCGTGAGATGTTTTGTGAATACATAAAGAGCAGATGGGATGTTGAAAGGTAGTACACGGTACTGGAAGTGGTATTTCCCTATGATGAATCGCAGATACTTGCTGTGACTGGGACATATCTGTAGATGGGTGTAGGCATCTTTCAGGTCCAGAGAACCTAGCCAATCCCCTTTTTAAAGGATAGGAAACAGGTTGTAGGGGGAAACTATTCTGAACTTTTTGTGAACCAGATATGTATATAGATCCTTCAGGTCTAAGATAGGACTGTATCCCTCTATCTTCTTGGGGACCAGGAAATACATCAAGTAAAATCCCAGACCTTTTTGCCCTGGTAGAAAGGGCTCAACAGAATTTGTAATCTGAAGGGCAGATAATTCTTGAAGCATATTTTGGTGCTGAGAGATTACTGAAAGTACTCTCAGTGGGCAATTTGGAGGGATTTCAAATAGGTGACGTCTGTTCCTGTCCAGAGCTATTTTGAGAACCCAGGTTATAAAGGGCCAACCACCTACAAAGAGCATTGGCCTCCCTCCAATAAGAAGGTTGCCCAAGCACAGGAAAGGGGTACCGGTTTATGCTCGCTAGCAGACAAACCTCGTCTCTGTTTTTGATTGGAAAACCAGTTAGAGTTTGAGTTTTCTGCTGCTGAGGGCTGGAGTGAGAAGACTGTCTACTTTGTGGGGAGTGGGAGGAAGGAAGGATACCTATTCCTGAGAGAGTAGTAGGATCTCCAATGCCCCCTCCCCCCAATTGTGGAACCTCCAAGATGACGTGGAAGCCAGATCAGAAGTAGGCTTGGAGAGTGTTTCAAGGGTATCAGTATGCTGCTTGATCAAGATCACAGCTTCTTGCACTTTCTCCCAAGAAATTCTCTCCACAGTATGGTATGTCAGCGAGCTGTTCCTGTACACTGGTGGGAGGAGTGGCCTAGTGGTTAGGACAAGGTACTTCAGGCCGGGGGTTCAAGTCCCACCTGGGGACAGCAATCTCAGGCCGGAGGGACTGGGATTTCTAGTCCTATAGGTACTCCTTGTGGTCTTGGGCAAGCCACTTAACCCTCCATTGCCCATGTTCCCTGTAAGTATTAGCGTATGTGTGTCATATCCCCTCGTGTTAAATGTATCTCCCAATTGACCGCTTTGACCCGGTGAAAAGCGGGATATAAATACAGCTAAATAAATAAATAAATAAACTGGGCTCTAAGTCAGACCCAGAGCCATGAGAGTCTCCAGGTGCCAAAACTCATGGAACAGGCTGTATCAAAAAGAATGGTCACTCTGACAATCTATTTCTCACACTGCTTCCTTGGTGAAGCCAGAGATCACTATTGCACATTCCCTCTTGAGGGAGAGAGTCTGCAAACTCATCCAGGCTGTGCATGTTCTGCAAGTGCATGCCCATGAACAGCTGGGAGGACACTATGTGGGACATTGGCATAGCGTTCTAGAAGAATCTGCCCCCAAAAGAATCCAATGTCCTTCCCTGGGGCACCAGAAATTAAGACTTGGAAATTCTGGCTCTTTTGAGAATGGATTTGCCCACAATGGAATGGTGAGGCAGCTGGAGCTTTTTGAATTAAGAAGTCTTCTGAACTATGCATAGAGTCAACTTTCCTACTGATTAGAGGCATGGAGGGATCTCCCACATTTTCATCTGTAGTCTCTGAAGAATGTGGTACACGGGCACTGTCACCACCCTCTTGTGGAAATCATTTTTAATAAACTGAATGGACTTGGCCATTTCCCTCACAAAATCATGGACGGTAAAACTTCTCACACAGGTGAATTTTCTTGTTCTGAGGTTGTGTGGGATCTGAGGGAAGCTCTGCGATTTCTCCTCTGAGAAATATTCAGAATACTAGGAGTGCTCAGACGCAGAATCACAGCAGTACTCAAATGATGTCTGAGCCTTTACCTTGGCTAACCTCTATTTCCAATGGAAAGCAGATCTCCTCTCAATGACTACCGATGTCTAATGGATCGGTCTCCCCCCCTGTCCCCCAATGCACTGGAGCAGATATCAGTCAAGCAGGAACAGACAGGCAGTATTTGGAGGAGAGGCTTGATGAGTCAGTACACCCATTACCAATGCAGTCAAAAGCAGTAGCTTTGCGTAGGGCAATGAATATCATCCTCCTCTCATTGAGGCCTCTAATGAGAGACTCCTCAAGGGCTGCCATCAACAAAGGCAAGGGGTCTGCAGCAGAATCAGCTCTCATCTCCAGAATATGATGGAGAGTATCGGCAGGCTGGTTTTGGCCTCACGAAGTCTAGCACAGGCCCTTCGACACAGAAGGAGTGGCTGCCTTGGTCAGAACTGATTTGAAGGTTGGGGTTCCATCAATACCTGGATGCTCATGATATCATGTTCTGATGAACTTTGATGCCGATGCACCCTAGCATTTGCTTGATGCTCAGTCTCCTTGAATATTGAAGTCTTAGAGAATGAAGAAAAATTCTCTCTTCCTCGGGAGGCGGTATCGGTGGCTCGAGCCCCCCTTGATGTTCATGCTCCACCAGAATCCAGTGCAACTCCTGATGCCATGGAGGCCAGCGCCGATGGATCAGTCTGATCTGCACCAAAAATGATTTTGCATTGCTCTTCACCTTTGATGCTTATCCTTGATCTCCAGGAACAAGCAGGAATCTAGTCATCACATATGGGTATCGTCGGTACCGACGGAGCCTGCGCGGGAACGCTCCCCAGCGTCCAATCAGAAAGCTTTTGGGAACATCCCACAGCGCCTGCGTGCTGCCTTCCCGCCTTTCCCAACTGCCTCTCTCCAGTTCTTCTTTTTCCGCGGAGCCAGCAGGTCGTGTTCCTGTCACCGCAGAAGAATTTCCTTATTTCTTTATTTCTTTTTGTGGTCGCGTCTGCCTTCCCCGATGCTCTACCGGTACCGCCGGTATTTCTTTTCTTTTTAAAAAAAAATTAATTTATCCATTTTAATCCTTTCTTCAGGTGCACCCGCCTTTTTTGGGCCTTAGGCCCCAAAAATTTCCTTAACATGGAAAAACCCGCTTCAGGTTTTAAAAAGTGCACAAAATGTGGCGGTACCATTTCCGTCACCGACACCCATGAATGGTGTTTAAAATGTTTAGGTCCTGACCACTCCATCACAGATTGTGTGTCCTGTGCTATGATGTCTAAAAGGGGTCGACAGAACCGAGCTGCTAAGCTCAGTACCCTGTTTCCCTCTGATGCGGCTTCGGTGGCATCGACGTCTTCCAGGGCTGCTGCTTCTTCCCGTGGATCTTAGGTAACTAAACATAAATCCAGCCGGTCCTCAAAGGGTAGATCTCCTTCTAAGCATCGAGATGCCTCTGGCGTTGCCCTCGAGGATTCTGCACCGGCAAAATTACCCCGGCGGGAGGCTTCGGCTTCCAAAGCACCATCATCGGGGTTCCAGGATGTTCTCGATGGCTCAGCCTCGACAGATCTCCTGGTGCCATGCTCTGGGGTACCGGCGGTTCACACCGGTACCGACTTCCAGGCATTGGCAGCGTCTATGGACCAGAGAATTCTGTCCATAGAACGCAGTCTAGCGGCTTTCCTTGTGGCATCGACGCCCTTTGTACCGCGACAGACAACTCCACCGGTACCGGCATCGCAACTGGTACCGATAGCATAGACATCGATGTCTGCTATGCCGGTACCCTGTCCTTCGATGCCTGCCGGTACCGATTCCCCAGTACCGGTTATTACCGATACCGATTTTGCTCGGTACGGGTATCGGGCTCTGCAGGAGCATCCCGACAGGCGATACTTCGATTCCTCAGAAGAATCTGAGGACTCAAAGTTCTGTCGTTGCAACGATGATACTTCCATAGGAGTCCTCCTCCCCTAAACGCAGGATGTCTCCTCCAGAGGACATGTCTTTCCAAGACTTCATCCAAGAGGTGGCTCGGGGCCTGTCCATCACTGTGGCCCCTGAGACAGAGCCAAGGGCCAAGGAGTTGGATATTTTACAATATCCCAAAACTCCTAAGGAGGCAGCTACCCTACCCATTCATGAGATTCTATATGATCTCATGTTGAGGATGTGGGAAACACCTCTTACCACCTCTCCTCATTCTCGTAGGTTAGATACTATGTATCGTGTCCCTCCTTGTCCTGGCTTCCATAAAACTCAGCTTCCTCACCACTCTATTGTGGTAGAATCTGCTATGAGAAGGATTAGAAGTACAAAAAGACATGCCTCTAATCCTCCAGGACGTGAATGCAGAACTCTGGATGCTTTTGGACGTAGAGTCTTTCAAGCTTCCATGCTTGCTGCAAGAATCAGTTCCTATAGTCTCTACATGGGAATGTTCCTAAAGGAAGTTACTGATCATCTACAGACTTTAAGTCCTTTCATCTCTGAAGATAAAAGGCAAGAGTTTCTCACTTGGCTCAAACATGCCCAAGATGTCTCTAAATTCTCCAACCATGCAGCCTTCGACTGCTTTGAAAGTATAAGCAGGGCCTCGGCTATTGCCATAGGTGCACGTAGAATTGCTTGGCTCCAAGCATCTGATTTAGAGCTCTGGGTACAAGATAAATTGGGAAATATCCCTTGTACTGGTGAAAACATGTTTGGTAAAGATTGGCAAGAAAAAGCCAATGAAATGGATGCTGAAAATTCCACTTTGGATAGACTATCCAAGTCTACTGCTGATCCTGTTAGGGAAAAGTTGTTTAAGAAAACACCTTTTTCTAGAAAGAAAAGATTTTATCCTGCTTATGGTCAGCAGGCATCTTCTGCAGGTCAGTTTCGTCAGCAACCACCCAAACAGAAGAAAGCAAAGGTTGCTAGGCCTGAACCGGCCCAGCAGCCTCAGCCTCCTCAGGGCCTTTGACTTTCAGCTAGAGAACTTAGCCTTTCTGGCTCTGGAAGGACCAGAACCGTCCACCATTCCAGGAAGGATACACCATTTTGCACCCAGATGGGGGCAAATAACAGCAGAGCGTTGGACACTCTCCATCATAAGAGAGGGGTACAAACTTCATTTTTCAAGCATGCCCCCTCCCACAATAGTGAAGCAGTTCAATTCTCCGACCTTGCTCATCGACCTGTTAGGTCAGGAGGTTACCATTCTTCTTGCCCAAGGGGCAATAGAAGAAGTGCCTCTTCATCAACAGGGCACAGGGTTCTATTCCCCTTATTTTCTTATCCCAAAGAAAACAGGGGGATACAGACCTATCTTAGATCTCAGAGAATTGAACAAATTTCTTGTCAAGGAGAAATTAAAAAAAATTTCTCTCGGAGCTCTGCTTCCATACCTTCAGAATCAGGATTGGCTTTGTTCTCTAGATCTCAAGGATGCGTACACCCATGTTCTCATCCATCCAACCCACAGATGGTTCTTTCGGTTCCTGTTTCAAGGAAAGCACTACCAATACAAGGTGCTTCCTTTTGGTCTGGCCTCTGCACCAAGGGTGTTCACGAAATGCATGGCTGTGGTAGCAGCATTTCTACGCACTCTGGGAATATTAATCTTCCCTTACTTGGACGACTGGCTCATTCGAGCTCCAACACAGTCAGAGGCCAGGACTTCTCTATCCTGCACAATGCGTATCCTTCAGTATTTAGGGCTGGTCATAAACATCCCAAAATCCAGTCTAACTCCTACTCAGTCTCTAGAGTTCATAGGAGCCCTGCTGGATAGCACAAAGGCAAGGGCCTACCTTCCCCAAGCCCGTTGCCTTCGCTTGGTGCAATTAGCTTCTCAAGCAGTCCTAAAGCCCTTTTTAACTGCTCGAGAAATGTTACAGTTACTAGGCCACATGGCATCCACCGTGCATGTGGTACCATATGCTCGCCTTCACATGAGGGCAGCTCAGTGGACTTTATCCACCCAATGGACCCAGGCATCAGGTTGCCTGTCAGACAGAATAGCAAACACAAGTCGCCTCATTTTGTCTCTCCAGTGGTGGAAGTCCACTCAAAACCTGTTGCTGGGGTCCCCCTTTCAGCAACCCCTGCCCAAGCAACTCTTACAACAGATGCTTCTCCAATGGGTTGGGGAGCTCATCTGCAAGACCTCTCCAACCAAGGCACCTGGACTCCAAAAAAGAGTTGTCTACATATCAATCTCTTGGAGCTCAGAGCAATCTTCCTTGCTCTGCAAGTGTTCCACACCCTGCTCAGCTACAAAAGAGTCCTTATTCATACGGACAATCAAGTAGCCATGTTCTATGTGAACAAGCAGGGGGGGGGGAACAGGCTCTCTGTCGCTTTGCAACGAAGCTCTGCGACTGTGGGCCCTCGCCAGAGAGCATCACATTCATCTTCTGGCAGTGTATCTTCCAGGCTTTCAAAACTCTTGGGCAGACAGACTCAGTCGAGTTCTCCTTCCACACGAGTGGTCTCTGCATGCAGACCAGGTGGCCAAGATTTTTCAACTTTGGGGAACCCCGGACATAGACCTCTTTGCAAGTCCGTGGAACGCCAAACTTCCCCGGTTCTGTTCCAGAACTCCGGCTCAGGGAGCTCAGGCAAAGGATGCTTTCCTCCTTCACTGGGGTCAAGACTTCCTGTATGCCTTTCCACCCATTCCCTTAATTCCCAAAACCCTTTTCAAGCTTCAGAGAGACAGAGGCCACATGATTCTCATAGCACCACATTGGCCACGGCAAATGTAGTACCCTCTGCTTCTACATCTCTCTCAAGCTCCCTCTCTGGAGTTAGGGTCTGCTCCAGATCTCCTATCTCAGGAGAATGGGATGTTATGGCATCCCAATCCCCAGTCCCTGCATCTCAGGGCTTGGTTGCTGAAGACCTAGATCTCCAAGATCTTCATCTTTCTCAGCAAGTGAAAGATGTTCTTTATGCTTCTAGAAAACCTTCGACTAGACGTTCTTATGCTTTCAAGTGGAAAAGGTTCACTATTTGGTGTTCAGAAAAGGGTCTTAACCCCCTTGCTAAACCTCTAGAATCTTTACTGGGGTATCTCTTCCATTTGTCTAATGCAGGCCTTAAGACAAATTCAGTAAGAGTCCATTTGAGTGCTATTGCAGCTTCTCTTAAACCTCTAAATGGACAACCTATTTCCTCTTATCCTCTTATAGCAAGATTCATGAGAGGCCTCCTTCTAACTAAGCCTCCCATTAGACCACCTCCGGTGGCATGGGACTTGAATCTGGTTCTTGGGTAGCTCATGAAGCCACCTTTCGAACCCTTAGCTACCACCTCCTTGAAATTTCTTTCTTGGAAGGTTATCTTTCTCATTGCAATCACATCAGCACGCCGCATTAGTGAATTGCAAGCACTAGTAGCTAATCCACCTTATACAAGGTTTTATCATGACATGGTAGTCCTTAGGACTCATCCACACTTTATGCCTAAGGTGGTCTCGCCTTTTCATCTCAACCAGGAGGTCTACCTACCTGTCTTTTTTCCAGGACCTCATGCATCAAATGCAGAGAGGAATCTTCATACCCTGGACTGTAAAAGAGCTCTGGCTTTTTACTTACAACGGACACAGCAGCATAGAAAGTCCTCTCAACTCTTTGTTGCTTTTGACCCTTCTCATTTGGGACTGCCAGTCTCCAAGAGAACACTATCTAACTGGATTGCACAGTGTATTTCTTTCGCCTATCAGAGTAAGAACCTTTCTCTGGAGGGCCATGTCACAGCTCACAATGTGAGAGCCATGGCAGCCTCAATGGCTCATCTGAACTCTGTGTCTATTGACGACATCTGTCGAGCAGCCACTTGGGCCTCTGTTCATACCTTCACAGCCCATTACTGCTTGGACAAGGACTCCCGCTGGGATGCCTTGTTTGCTCAGGCTGTTCTCAAACACCTGTTCCATACTTAATCAACTCCTACCCACCATCCCTGATAGGATGCCAGAGATCCATGGAGGGAAGTGGAGCCCTTCTCAGGGACACACTTCTGGGGTCTCTCCCTGGCACCTAAAGCTAGGGAGTCCCCATATGTGATGACTAGATTCCTGCTTGTTCCTGGAGATAGCATAGTTACTCACCTTTAACAGGTGATCTCCGGGAACAGCAGGAATTTGGTCCTCACAACCCACCCACCTCCCCCTAGGAGTTGTATCTCTCTATCTCTCTCTTTCCTTTCCCTCTCTCTTTGTCTCAGCTTTAAAACTCAACTGGAGAGAGGCAGTTGGGAAAGGCGGGAAGGCAGCATGCAGGCGCTGTGGGATGCTCCCAAACGTTTTCTGACTGGACGCTGGGGAGCGTTCCCGCGCAGGCTCCGTCGGTACCGATGATACCCATATGCGAGGACTAAATTCCTGCTGTTCCCGGAGATCACCTGTTACAGGTGAGTAACTATGCTTCATCCGTAAAGCCAAAAGACAATGAGAAGGATCATGGTCAAGCCCCAAGTACCATTTGTGAGAGTCAGTTACAGACATGATATTGCTGCACCAGGTGCAGCTCGTAAACCCGCTGCTGAGTTTGTGGGACATGTCATCCGGGAAAAACAGCTGCAGCAAAAATCAATTCTTGGAAAATAAATTTGGCCAGAGCACCTGATGCCTAAATGCAAACATGAGGTAAAAATCAGAAAATTTTAAAACGACCAAACACTCAAACTAAAGTACTAAAAGGGTAAGGTAGCAAAACACACAGTAATGGCAGCGACAGAGAAATAACTAATACACTTATTTAGCTGTATTTAAATAAAATAAATAATGTAAAAATGCAATCAACTTGAGAAGTTTGTGGACTGATGTGGGAAACATCTTTGGAGCTCCACGGATAAATGAGGTGCGGTGGCAGCAGACAGGAATTCACATGCATGTGTAATGGAATCCCTCTAAAAGTCTGTTGAAGAATCTGGGAGAGTTTCCCGCGTAGGGTTCCATTAAGGAAGCCACCTATATGTGAACAGCTATCCTTCTTATCCACGGAGAATAAAAAGTTACCAAAATCAGGATTAAAACTAAACCAAGCAAGGAATCAGGATATTAATAAGATGCAACATTTTTGAATCATTACACTAACCTTCGAACAAACAAAATCAACTAGTGTCGCTTCTTCTTCACCAATATATTCTATAATTTTTTTATTGATCCACGGTCTAATTCGACGCTCCATTAATGTCTAGAAAGGAAACCAGTGAAATGATTAGCAAGAAATCTTTGTCTCTGCTCCTGTGAACCAGTATAATGCTATAAAAAATGTTATTGCTATTGATGGCAAGCTCAAAATGCTAAATTGCCAAATGCAGAATAGATTTTATAAACCAATACATTAATGACCATTTTCAATACATTTCTAACTTATCGGAGGACCATAATAAAACTTCAACAGCACAGCATGATAAGTAAAATTTCTCCTTGTATCACCTATCCAATATTTTCTTTCCTGGAATCTTGCTAGACCAGTTCAGATAAGTGGGTTATGCTCCCCTACCAGAAGATGTTAAGGATGGAAAAATCCAGAAACTTTCTAGTGATATCATTTTTGGCATAAGGAGAGGTGCAGCTAGGGCCACTTCTCAGTATTGGTAAAAAAGCGGAATCATCCCAACAACCAAGAACCACCCAGGGATAGAAAACCAACCCAGGTAGGAACAGAATGGAGTAGCCCATCCACAAATAATACTGTCAACCTTGATATTATGGCAGCCCGCATCCACCAATGGGGGCACAAGACTCAAAAAGCCATAGTCTCCCTAGAGACGGACCTGGACAGATCTAACAGAATTCCAGGAAAGGAAATTTTCGGTAGGTAAAATTTCTCATTCCTCATCATCCTGCTAGACCAGTCCAGACAAGTGGAAAACATTTACTTATTTAGCAAGGCTTATATACCGCTTTTCTACGAGAAAGCGGTGTACATTCAGGTACTATGTATAGCTTAGTTACTCACCTGTAACAGGTGTTTCCGAGGACAGCAGGAATCAGTCTTCACATATGGATGACATCAGTGCCAACGGAGCCCTCGTGGAAGCATTGCCCCAGATTTCAAAGAAAGCCTCTGGGAGATGCCACCACACGTGTGGTCCCCTTCCTGCCCAAGGGTGCCATCTTGCCTCAGACAGATGACATAGCTAAAGACGGCAAAAATGATAGAAAAGCAACTCCAAGGAGAGGAGGGAGGGTTGTGAGGACTTATTCCTGCTGTCCCCGGAGAACACCTGTTACAGGTGAGTAACTATGCTTTCTCTGGGAACAAGCAGCCCAAAACACCGCAGCACGCATAATTTCTGGCTCAACAAGACATGAACACATTACCCCGGTTCTCAAAGATCTACACTGGCTCCCAATCAGCTCACGCATCAAATACAAAACAATAATAAACATATTCAAAATCAAGCACCACATTTCAGCCAACAGCCTGCACACCCTCATTCATCCAGACACCAGCACCTGCCCGAGAAGAAAAGGAACCTCCAACAGAGTCAACACACCGAGAGACTTCAGAAAAACACGAAAGGACACCACAGAGAGAGCCCTCTCCCTGGCAGCCCCAACTATTTGGAACTCCCTCCCAGACGAACTGAGATCGACAACGGACCTCAAAGACTTCCGCAAACAGCTGAAGACAACTCTGTTCATAGAACATTATGGACACGTCACTTAATCAACAAGATCTGATCAACAAAGACCCCCCCCTGACGAGAGATTGTATATCGGCACAGGATTTATCTCAAGCCATATCTGGACAGTACCTTGTATTATAGAACATGCTGTATCATAGCGCACACTGTACATAGCCCACCCTAATCTAGAACACCTCACGCACACGCACTTCACATCACTGCATTCACTGCATGAACTTCCCCCTCGCACTTTATTACCCCAAACACTGCATGAACCTTCCCTTCACATCTTCTGATTGTATTGTTGTGACACCGCCTTGATTTCATGATAAGACGGTATAGAAATACTGTTAAATAAATAAATAAATAAATAAGCAGGAAGTCAGTCCTCACATATGGGACTCCCTAGCTACAGGCTACCGAAAACCCATAGAAAAACATGGATGCCGCCAAGAGGAACCTTGAGCAGCAGCAATCGAGTCCAAGGATACAGACTCCAGAAACACCGGCGTGTCCAGTGAGAAACCAACACTCCGGTAGCCTGAACACAGAAGGGTTGGAGGGTAGGAGTTGCCTAAACCCCGAACAGATTATGGAGCAAGGCCTGGCCAAAGGAGCTGTCCCGTTAGGACTCCCTCTCCAGGCAATAATGAACTGTGAAGGTATGGACTGAAAATCAGGTGGTGGCCCGGCAGATGTCCATCATCAAAATGGAACGCAGGCTTGCCAGAGGCCGCCATGGCCCTGACCCGGCGCACCAGCAAGAGCCCAGCCTGTTCATAGGCAAGGGCAATGCAGTCCGCCACCCAGGTGGATAGAGTTCGCTTGGTCACCACCTCCCCCAGCCGAATGGGGTCTAAGGAAACAAAAAGCTGTGAAGCTTTGTGGTTGGCCTGGGAACATTGAATGTATAACGACAGGGCCCTCTTAAAATCCAGAGTATGGAGTACGACCTCAGCCCTGCTGGCGTGAATCTGCAGAAAGAAGATAAGGAGCACCAACTCTTGATCGAGGTGGAATGGGGACACCACCTTTGGGAGGAATTTGGGGTGCGTACAGAGCATAACCCTGTTTTTGTAGAACATGCTGTAGGGCGGCTCTGCCACCAAGGCTTGAAGCTTGCTGAACTCTGCGAGTGGATGCGAATGCCACCGGGAAGATGACTTTCCATGAAAGATACCTAAAGTGGAAAGTAGTCAGGGGCTCGATTGACGGCTCAGTGAGCTGCGCTAGCCACCACACTGAGGTCCCACTCCGCTGCTGGTGGGCGGATGGGGGGCTTAGACAACAGGAGACCCCACAGGAAGCGGGTGACAACAGGTTGCACTGAAAGGGGCTTGCCCTCCATAGGGCGGTGATGCACTGCAAGAGTACTCAGGTGTACCCTGACGGAATTGGATTTGAGCCTGGACTGTGACAAATGAAGTAGGTATTGCAGCATTAGCTGCACCAAGCAGGAGAATGAGTTCACCAGACGCTCTGCGCACCACAGCGAAAACCTGAGCCACTTGAAGGCGCAGGCTCGTCTAGCGGAGGTCTTAAAGGAGACCAAAAGGACCTCATCCACCTCCCCCGAGAGGTTGAAAGGGGCCATGGCTACCCTCTCAGCAGCCAAGCTGTCAGAGGCAGGGACCACAGATTGGGGTGCAGGAAGGAGCCCTCCCTCCTGAGACAATAACCCTGGGGCACTCCCCAGAGAGAGGGGGCCTCCACCACCAAGTGGAGAAGCAGAGGGAACCACAGTTGCCTGGGCCATCAGGATCAGCGACGTCCTGTTGCGAAGAGCCCTGAAGAGGGTCTTGGTAATCAACGGCGTGGGCAAGAAGCCATACAGAAGGCCCTCCAATCACAGGATGAGGAAGGCATCCGCAGTCACCTGAAATGGGTGGGGCTGCCGGGGAGCAAAAGTGGGGCAACAATCTTGTCTGGGCTGGCAAAGAGATCCACTAGAGGGGTCCCCCAGTGTCTGAAGAGCCGACTGGCCACTGTAGGGTCCAGCCACCACTCATGTGGGCTGGAGGACCCTGCTCAGTCTATCTGCCAGGGTGTTGTCCTGTCTCGGCAGGTACACTGCCGCAGAAGCATCCCTTGGCAGATCGCACAGGAGCAAAGAGCCGCCGCTTCATGGCAGAGGGTGTGGGAGCCCGTGCCCCCTTTTTTTTGTTTTTTACATAGAACATTATCAACTTGATTGTCCATTCGGACCAGCACTGACTGGTGCTGCAGATTGCTGTAGCAGGCTCGGAGAACCAAATGTAAGTCCCGGAGCTCCAGGAAGTTGATCTGCTGCTGGCTCTCCGTCTCGGACCAACTGCCCTGAGTGCAGAGTTCCTTGCAATATGCTCCCCAGCCCAGCAAGGAGGCGTCTGTAGTGAGGACCCTCGGGGGGGGGGGGGGGGGAGAGGGGCTGAAAGTTCATCCCCACGCAAAGGTGCTGTGTGCTCTGCCACCAGTTCAGGGACTCCATCAGCTAGTGGGTCACTGACACACTGTCTCGCAGTCGGCCCGTGGCCCGAGTCCACTGGGTGTGGAGGAACCACTGGGCCACCCTCGTATGAAGACGGGTATTTGGGGTAATGTGGACCGTGGAGGCCATGTGGCCAAGTAGGTGCAGCAGGAGGCGAGCAGACAGAGGGTTGGTGGTGAATGTCTGCGGCCAGTGCTGAGATGGTCAGCCCTGTCCAGAGGGAGAAAGGTTCTTGCTCAAACTGTGTCCAGTCTTACCCCTATGAACTCCAGACACTGTGCTGGGACAGTTTATCACAAATCCCAGATGTCTGAGGACATATATGGTGTGGGTCGTGGCCTGTTGCACCTCGGCAGCCATGTCTCCATTCATGAGACAGTCGTCCAGGTAGGGAAAGGCAAAGGCCCCCTGGAGACAGACATAGGCAGCAACTAATGCCAGGCATTTGTGAAGACTCTTGGGGCAGAGGCCAGGCCAAAGGGTAAGTACCCTGTACTGATAGGGGCTGCCCCCCATCATGAACATGAATCTGAGAGACTGCTTGTGGCTGGGGATGAATGATGTGGGTACAGGCATCCTTCAGATCCAAGGAGCATAGCCAGTCTTCCTGCTGAAGATAAGGCAGCAATGTTCCAAGGACATATTGAACTTCTCCCTCACCAGGAACCTGTTCAGGTCCCACAGGTCTAGGATGGGCCTTAGGTCCCCTGTTCATTTTGGTAAGAGGAAGTACCTGAAGTAGAACCCTTTGCCCCAGAGGTGCTGGGGCACCGCTTCCACCACCCTGCCCTCGAGAAGACCTGAGAGTTCCTGCAGTAGTAGACTGAGTGAAGGGGAGTCCTGAAGGGCTCTCCTGGGAAGGGGGAGGTATCTATATCAGATGGAGGAGGTAACCCTCGACCACTTGGAATGCCCAAATGTTGGTGGGCAAAGTGGATTAGACGTCACCCTGTGGGCTGCTGACCTACTGGGGCTGGAGAGGATATGCCTAAGTAGTCAAAAACTCCCAGCAGGCTGGGCCAGGGCCTCTGCTTGGGGCATGGGAGCCTTCTGCTTACGAGGGCCATGCTTGTGTCCCTTGGCTGCTGGGGAGGACTGATACTGCGGGTAGTTTCTGTAAGCAACTCCCTTCCTCGAGTAAAAGGCCTTTTTATTCGAGCCCTTCTGTCAGGGGAGGGTAATGGTCTTCTTAGAGAGCCTAGTCTTTGTCATGTCTCCGTCTCCAACTCGGCAGCCTTATCGATCATGGGCTTGCCAAAGAGATTCTCTCCCTGGCAAGGGACATCAACCAATTTGTCCAGAACCCATTGCTCCAGGTTGGAAGACGGTAGCCAAGCCTGCCATCAGGCACCGATGCCCACCACAGCTACTGTAGCCACTGACTCAAAGCAGTCATAGGCTGCTTGAGTCAAACTTGGGGCACTCACGGACAGCCCTGGCCAGTCTTCGGAACCACTGTAGAGGCTCCTCGGAAAGACCAGCCAAAAACCCAGCGAGTTCCTTCGCCAGGTCCCTTAGGTACATGCTCATGTATACCTGGTATGTTTGGATCCAGCCGATGAGCATCAAGCCCTGGTAACATTTCCTGCCGAGGGCATCCAGGGTGCGGGCCTCCCTACCCGGGAGCACCGGAGTGCATCTTCCGGCTCTTGAGCTGACACATGGCCAACTCTACCACCATGGAGTTATGCGGCAGCTGTGCTTTCTGGAAGCCCGGGCTCTGGCGGACTCTATACATCGTCGAGCCGTTGGCTCACAATGAGCACTAATGCCGGTGTTTCCCACATGCGGAGAAGCAGCCATTCCAGAATGGATGGGAAGGGCACTGTCCGGGCTTCCATCAGCGAGGCCTTGTACTGGAGGATCTTGAGTCTCCTTTGGCATGTCCCGTATGAAGTTGAGGAACGCCATGTCCTCAGGTGGAGATTGGCATCAAGTCTCTGACGGGGATGGGTCCGAGGGTACGTCGTGGTGGCGATGGATGTCCGGGGACTTCTCATCCTCTGTCTCCCAGTCCAAGTAATCGGTGGAGTTGTTGAGGGAGTGTTGGGCTGGATGATCTGGCCCTGAGCCCAGTCCAGGTCCCTCGGGGGCTCAGCAACTGAAGCCTTGGGCACTCACCAGGGAGGACCTGTCGCATGGATTAGGAATGAGATCGAGACCGCTGTTGAGGCTGCATGCTCTCGAGGATTGGCTCGACATCTAGGGATGTCCTCTATGTCGAGGTCCTGGTGGGTCTGGGCAGATGACCCAGCCGAGCTGGGCATCAGGGCCCACTGCTGAGCCATAAAGGCAGACAAGCTGCGCTCCAAGGCCGCCATTCTGATCTCCAGTCCAGAAGATTTTGCAACCACTGGCGCGGGCACTGAGGAACTCGGGCTCGGTGCCAGTTCCTCTAAAGGAGTCCTCATCCAGGATAGTCTCAGGGATCAGAGGCTGATTACCAAGGAATTCTTTTCAGGCGACCTCGGTAGGCCGCTCCCACTCCATGCCCTCGGCATGGACTGCGGGGTCTGGCTCGGGACTTACACGCCTTCCCAGATCCATCTACAGACACGGCCCTAGTGGGTTTCTTTCTTCTTGTGATCCCCAACTGGGGAGCTCTGCTTCGAGAAACTATGGCTTCAATCGGTGCCTGTGGAGTCACCATGGGAATCCGAGGCCTCAGAGGGGGCCTTGGAGCACTGTCTCACTGAAGACTCTGGGAAGAACTGGTCATGCTGCTGGGTGAAGACTTCTTGAGAGCCTTGGATGACATTTTCTTGCACAGACCACAGTCCACCGGGTCGTGGTCCAGCCCAAGGCAAAGGAGGAAGCAGTTGTGCGTGTTGGTGAGGGACATTACACTAGAGAACCGATCACACTTCTTGAAGCCATGGTGGGAAAAGGGGCCAATGCTAGGTCGAAGACCCGAGGCTCTGCCAGTAGTTAAAGATGGGAATCGTGCCAAGGAAAAAAAAAATTAACAGACCCAAGACATGATGCCGAGGTAGTGCGCTTGGGGATGGGGAGTGTACCGGTGTAAGACCAGAGAAGAGTAAAAAACTCAGATACTTTTTCTAGGGGAAACAGACGTAGGTCTGGTGGGCTCCACGGAAAAAAGCAGACTGAAGCAAAATGGCATCCTTGAGTGGAAAGGGGACCATGCATGAGTGGTAGCATCTCCCAAAGGTTTCTTTGAAAGCTGGGGAGATGCTTCCACGAGGGCTCCATCGGTACCATCATCACCCATATGTGAGGACTGATTTCCTGCTTGTTCCCAGAGAAATATATATTTCCCTTGTCCTCAAAGGGCTCACAATCTATGCTTTTGTACCTGAGGCAATGGAGGGTTAGGTGGCTAGTCCAAGGCCACAAGGAGCTCCTGTAGGAATAGAAACCCCAGTCCTTTTGGCCCAAGGATGCTGTCCTCTAGCGGGATTTGAACCCCTGGGCCCTTTGGCCTGAGGTAACTTGCCCCAACCACTAGGGCACTCCAAGCAGACACCATTGCCTGACGCAATGCCACTTCAAAGGCCAAATCTTTCTTGACCAGCAAATCAAGTCAGTAGTGCTTAATAAAGAAATTCAAGGGCAATCAAGTGGCCACCCTGCAGATATCCTCTATGGACATCAATCCTGACTCCACCCAAGAAGAGGAGGTCTGAGCCCCTCAGTAAATAGGCCAAAACAATCACTTCTCTAACCCACCTCACAGGGTCGACTGCCTGACCTTTATGAGGTCCTTCAAACAGAACCACCAGTTCATCCAATAACTGAAACCCATTGAGCACCTTCAGATACCAAAGGATGACCCCAAATGATATCCAGGAAATGGATACTCAAATCCTTGCCTTAGCAGGCACCCTGAAAAAAGGCCGACAGCGGAACCCACCTTTGGCAACAAGAATGACAAGCCATATAAAGTCTGACCCCAAAACGGACGACGGATAAAGATCTCTACAGGTTAAAGATTGCAGTTCTGAAATAGAGAGCCACAAGAAAAAACATTTTCAGGGTCAAGTCTTTCATCACCGCCCATTTCAACGGCTCAAAGGTTGTGCCTGCCAAGGCCTGCAGTACCAGAGTAAGATCCCAGAATAGCACTACCGGATGGAAGGATAGGGTGATGCAAGTGCTTCACCATCCCCCCCACCTGCTACAGTGTGACACATCTGGGTAAGAGGCCAAAGGGTCCCCACGCCTCTCGTACATGGTCCCAAAAACAAGAAAAGGCTGCCACCTAAACCTGCAATGAGCTGAATGCCAAGCCTCTCTCTGGAACCCCCCTGTAGGAAAGGCCAGAATTGATGGAAAGCGTAGTTACTCACCTGTAACAGGTGTTCTCCAGGAGCAGCAGGAATCAGTCCTCACTTATGGGTGACGTCGGCGCCGACGGAGCCCTCGCGGAGCAATTTTCCCCAGCTTTCAAAGAAAGCCTTTGGGAATTGCAGCGCGCATGCGCGGTCCTCTTCCCGCCCAAGGGTGCCATCTTAGCCAGTCAGATGACATAGCTAAAAAAGACAGCATAAAAATTTGCAAAAAAACTAAAGCAGATGATTGCAACTCCAAGGGGAGGAGGGAGGGTTGTGAGGACTGATTCCTGCTGCTCCTGGAGAACACCTGTTACAGGTGAGTAACTACTTTCTCCAGGACCAAGCAGGAAGTCAGTCCTCACTTATGGGACTCCCAAGCTTAAGGCTACCGGAGAACCTAAGCACAAAAATGAGCTCCCTCTAGCTCAGCAGCACAGAAGGAAGGAATCTTCGCTGAATTATTACCCACCGGTAGCCCACATCCGGGATGGAGGGTAGGAGTTTGCTCAAACCTCAAAGAGATTACGGAGGACTGCCTGTCCGAAAGCAGTGTCCCTGCGGGACTCCCTCTCGAGACAGTAATGGACCGCAAAGGTCTGGCTCGAAGACCAAGTAGCGGCCCGGCAGATGTCTGCCAGCGGAACAGAGCGGAGGTAAGCCACTGTCGTAGCCTTTGCCCGAACGCAATGAGCCGTGACTCGACCTTCCAAGGAGAGTCCGGCTGCCCCATAAGCCCAAGTGATACAGTCCGCAACCCAGATGGACAGAGTACGCTTGGAGACCGGGAGCCCCAATTTATTGGGGTCAAAAGACACAAAAAGCTGAGCAGCTTTACGGTGCTCCCACGTACGGTCAAGGTAGAAGTTCAATGCCCTTCTACAGTCCAGGGTATGGAGGACCGTTTCAGCTCGGCTGGAGTGTGGTCTGGGAAAGAAGGTCGGAAGTACCACCTCCTGATTGATGTGAAAGGGGGAGACCACTTTTGGAAGAAATTTTGGGTGAGTCCGTAGGACTACCCTATTTTTGTAGAACCGAGTGTAAGGGGGATCAGACACGAGGGCCTGCAATTCACTTACGCGCCTAGCGGAAGTGAGGGCTATCAAGAACAATGTTTTCCAAGAAAGAAAACGGAGAGAACAGGTAGCCATAGGTTCAAAAGGCGGACAGGTGATCCGCTGCAAAACCACATTCAGATCCCAGTCAGGCGCTGGTGGGCGGAGAGGTGGTTTAAGTAGAAGGAGACCTCGGAGAAACCTCGCTACGAGAGGGTCGCTGGAAAGAGGTCTGCCGTCCACCGGTACATGATGTGCTGAAAGAGCACTGAGGTGAACTTTGACGGAGTTGGACTTAAGTCCCAGATTAGAGAGGTAGAGCAAGTACTGCAAGATCACCGACACCGAGCAGGAGAAGGGATCCTGAGACTGCTGGGTACACCAAACGGAAAAGCGACGCCATTTAAGGGCGTAGCATTTGCGGGTAGAAGGTCGCCGAGAAGCTAAGACGACCTCTTCCACCTCTGCCGGCAGGAGAAGGGGAGCAAGGACTACCCTCTCAGCAGCCAGGCCATTAGATTGAGAGATCTGAGGTTGGGGTGTAGCAGAGACCCCTGATCTTGAGTGAGGAGATCCGGTTGAAACCCCAGAGGGAATGGATCCTCCACCGCTAATTGCAGCAGGAGTGGAAACCACGGCTGTCTGGGCCAGCGAGGAGCGATCAGGATCATGGAAGCTTTGTCTCGGAGAACCTTGAAAAGAGTTCGAGAGACTAGCGGGATGGGAGGAAAAGCATACAGAAGGCTCTCCGCCCATGAGAGTAGAAAAGCGTCTGCCGCAACTCGCAGGGGATGCGGCTGACGAGAGCAGAAGCGAGGAAGTTGCCGGTTGAGAGGGCTGGCAAAGAGATCCATCGTGGGGAGGCCCCACTTTAGAAAGAGCTTCTGAACTACCAAGGGATCCAGGCGCCACTTGTGCGGCTGGAGGATCCTGCTGAGTTTGTCCGCCAGGCAATTTTCCTGGCCTGGGAGATAAACTGCCTTGAGAAGAACGCCGTGACTGACGGCCCAAGAGCAGAGCTTCTGTGCCTCCCGACAGAGAGGGAAGGAGCCCGTGCCCCCCTGCTTGTTCACGTAGAACATGGCAACTTGATTGTCCGTCTGGACAAGGACGGACTGGTGAGAGGTCAGGTGGGAGAAGGCCTTGAGAGCCAGGCGGATCGCTCTGAGCTCCAGGAAGTTGATCTGCTGAGCAGACTCCCACGTGGTCCAGAGGCCCTGAGTACGTGCCCCTTGGCAATGTGCTCCCCAGCCCAGGAGGGATGCATCCGTTGTCAGCACCCGGGCCGGCTGAGGTGACTGGAAAGGCATGCCGAGTACCAGGTTCGGTCGATGAAGCCACCACTGGAGAGACGAGATCAGCGGCTCGGAGACGCGCACTAGGTCTGCTAGGCCGCCTGTGGCTTGTTGCCACTGCTGGCGGAGACACCATTGAGCACGCCGCATATTCAGGCGGGCATTGGGGGTCACATGGACGGTGGAAGCCATATGGCCGAGTAGTCTCAGGAAGCGCCTGGCGGAGACCAGGGGCTGGCTGCGCGAAAACGGTCGGCTAGGTCCATGAGCCGTTGAGCTCTGTCGAGCGGTAGGAACGCTCGTGCCTGAGGAGTGTGCAGCCTTGCGCCGATGAACTCGAGATCCTGTGAGGGGAGCAAAGTGGACTTTGCGAAGTTTATAACAAAGCCCAAGTACTGCAGAAGAGTCACCGTGCGGCGTGTGGCGTTGGTGACCTCCGGAGCGGACGCTGCCCTGATGAGCCAGTCGTCGAGGTACGGAAAGACATAGAGGCCGTGAAGCCGGAGATGGGCCGCCACCACCGCGAGACATTTTGTGAAGACTCGCGGTGCGGAGGACAGGCCAAAGGGTAGTACTCTGTACTGGTAATGATTTCCGGCCACCACAAACCTTAGGTACTGGCGGTGGCTTGGGTGGATAAGGATGTGCGTGTAGGCATCCTTTAGATCCAAGGAGCATAGCCAATCTCCCTGCTGGAGGTAGGGCAGAAGGATTCCAAGGGTAAGCATCTTGAACTTTTCCCGCACGAGGAATTTGTTGAGGTTGCGCAAGTCCAGGATGGGTCTGAGGCCTCCTGTCCTTTTTGGTACTAGAAAATACCTGGAATAAAAGCCTTGACCTTTCAGGTGGTGGGGCACCGGTTCCACCGCCTGTTCCTGTAGAAGACCTGCTAACTCCTGAAGGAGTAAGTCCCTGTGCAGAGGGGGTCGTGGAGGTTCTCCCGGAAAATAGGAGGGAGGGACCTGGTGGAAGTGGAGAAGATAACCTTCTCGCACGACTTGAAGCACCCAGGCATCTGAGGTGATGCTGGACCACCTGTGGGCGAAGTGAACCAGCCGGCCTCCGGTGCTGGGAGGAACCAGCGGGGGGGGGGGAGAGGCTATGCTTAAGGAGTCAAAAACCCCCACCCTGCTGAGCAGGGGCTGGTGGTGCAGGCTTGGGGGCTTGCTGCCTACGGGACCCGTTACCCCGTCCCTTGGCCTGCTGGCCCTGTTGGGGAGCTGCAGGGGCCTGATATTGGGGGTATTGTTTGTAGGCAGCCGCCTTCCTCGGGTAAAAGGACTTCTTTCCCGAGCCCTTCTTTTTCTGGGAAGGGGCGGAGGTCTTCCTAGAAAGCCTAGTCCTGGTGAGAGTCTCCGTCTCAATTTGTGCAGCCTTTTCAGCCATGGGCTTGCCAAAGAGGTTTTCACCTCGGCAGGGGACATCGATCAACTTGTCCTGCACCCAGGGCTCAAGGTCAGACGACTGAAGCCAAGCCTGTCGGCGGGCACCGATGCCGGCTGCGGCCACTCGAGCCGATGCTTCAAAGCCATCATAGGCTGCTCGGGATATGAATTTTGAGCATTCCCGAATGCCAGTGGACAAGGCCAGGAACCTCCGCAAGGGTTCCTCGGACAAACCAGCTGAGAATTCGGCTAGCTCTTTAGCCAGGTCTCGGAGATACATGCCCATGTATAGCTGGGTAGGTCTGGACACGACACGCAAGCATAGAGCCCTGGAAACACTTCTTACCAAGGCCATCCAGGTTACGGGCCTCCCTGCCAGGAGGCACCGAGGAGTGCATCTTCTGGCTCTTAAGACGATGCATGGCCGATTCCACTACCATGGAATGGTGTGGTAACTGTGCTTTTTGGAAGCCAGGGCTCTTGCGGACTCGATAGATAGAATCGACCCGCTTGCTCAGGACCGGCGAGGTGGCCGGACTCTCCCACATGCGGAAGAGTAGTCGTTCCAGCATGGGAGGAACCGGTACAGTAAAGTGTTCCCTGGCGGGAGAGTCATACTGGAGGGCGTCGAGCTCTTCGGCTCGAGGCTCCTCCTCGGGATCCGCAGGGAAGGCCAAAGCCTTGGCCATATCCCTGACGAAGTCCGAGAACCGGGCATCCTCCGGGGGGGACTGCTTCCGAGGTTCGGACTCAGGTGAGTCCGAGGGGACACACCGAGTCCGAAAAGAATCAGGCGACTCTTCCTCTTCAGACTCCCAGACCGACTCCGACGAGGACTCGGTGGGGTCGGCCCGGGCAGGGCGCGGCGCCTGCCGCCCCGACGCCGAGGGAGTCGGCGTCGGCGACCTCGGTCCCGAACGGGAGGCCGAGGGTGACCTCGACCGAGGATCGACTCGAGTTCGCATCGACTCGAGGATCGGCTCGGTCTCCGGGGTCGACTTAGACGTCGACGTCCCGGCGGTCGGGGCAGCGGCGCCAGCGAAGCCAGCGAGCAGTGCCCGCTGCTGGTCCATGAAGGCAGACAGTCTGCTCTCCAAGGCCGTCAACCTGAGTCCGAGCTCAGGTGACCCAGCAGCCCGCGACTCGGGCCCGACGCGTCGGCGGTCTCGGAGGCGAGTCCAGGAGGACCACAGGACTTACCCGAGCAGGCAGCTCCGACTCCAGGCAAGGTTGCTTTGAGAGGTGCTCCTTCTCCAAGGACCCGGGACGGCTATCGGGGCTATGCGACCTGGCCCTCGCGGAGCCAGGAGCGTCCACCGACGCCGCCCTCGCGGGTTTCACCTTTCGTCGATGGTCCCCGGAGGGAGAACCCCTGTCGGAGGAACTCCGGCGACGGTCCGAGCTGGAACCTCTGGACGCGGAGGCCTCCGACGAGGTCCGGGTACGGCTGGGGTCAGCGAAGATCCTATCCCGCTGATGCCGCCGACTTCTCAACGCTTTGGAGGACATTTTGCCGCAGGGCCCACAGATCATTTCCTCATGATCCGGGCCCAGGCAGCGGAGGCAATTGTCGTGTGTGTCAGTTAGTGACATATTTCGGTCACACTGACCACACCGTTTGAAACCACTGGCAGCCATCGGGGGAAAAAGGGCCCCGGCGAGGTCAAAGGACCGGGCTGCCAGGGAAAAACCGAAAACGAAACTGACTAAGTCAGAAAAACCGAAAAAGAAGAAGAGGACTCGTGACCGGCGTCGCGAGTCCGGGCGGGAAAAAGACCGGCGTCGAACCGAAGGAAAAAAGAGAAAATAGGAGTAAAAATCAACTTTTTTGCGGGGACACGACGGGTACGTCTGTAGGGCTCCGCGGAAAAAAGAAGACTGGCTAAGATGGCACCCTTGGGCGGGAAGAGGACCGCGCATGCGCACTGCAATTCCCAAAGGCTTTCTTTGAAAGCTGGGGAAAATTGCTCCGCGAGGGCTCCGTCGGCGCCGACGTCACCCATAAGTGAGGACTGACTTCCTGCTTGGTCCTGGAGAACTTCCGCTTTCCACAAGGACTCCTGCCACTGCACCACTGCTCAAACAGCCATCAGATACACAAACACCAGAAAGATGGACACACGGTGAGACTTGAGCAAAGTGAAAATCACTGATGCAAAATATCCTTCCCTTGTGAAGCCACCACCTTTCAATGGCAAAGCCAAAACAGGTTCAGATCATCCATGAATGTGGGCCTGTCACAGAAGACCTCTTCCTCGTAGCAGTGAGAGGGACTTGTCCAATGACAGACAATGAAGGTCCAAGTACCTCCATGACCAATCCCAAGGACCCTCCTGTTGCAAGTGCAACAACAGAGGCCCCACTCTAAGGGATGGCAACCCCCTGCACTGGCTAGCATGTCAAAGACAACCAAAATGGCTGGAATCCCTGTCCTCATACCCAGTGCACAAACAATACAGGCAGATGTCAAACAACTGCCTCCACAAGTGACAGCGCTGACCAAAGGCCATCATAGCATGGAGAATCTGCCTGAAAAAAAAAAAATCACACCCAGAGCTCCCAACAGGCCATGAGTATAGAGGTGGCTGCAGACTCCAATGTCGGCTGCAGTAGCTTCAGGCGACAAAGAAGGTTGCAACATGTAGCAATACACTACTGGGGCTGCAAGCCACCCTCCATGATCTCTCTACCATTTACATGTCCGCCCACCCCCAGTTGTGTGCCCTCATGGCGACCAATAAAAGCCTTCCCTTACTGGCCCAGCTGCCTCCCCTCACACTCATCACAGGCCAATCACCCAGGAACTCCATCTCCTCTCAGCTGAAACCCACTCTCCCTCTTTGAGGCTCCATAATGTTTGTTTATTGTCGTCTTTATTATTTTTTGAGCCCGGAAGCAACGGCAAGAGAGAAAAAGGGGGGAGGGTGCGCAAAAAGCAACAAGGAGAAGGGAACCAGGAGGGGGAAGAGGAAGGGAAAAACCTCCCTCGGCTCCCCAAGCCTGATTAACACAGAGGAACATCCAGAGGTGTGGCCCTGGCATGGCATGAATCTCACTCAGTGATGGCGAACTAAGGGTCCAGCGCCTTTGAAACCCCGAGTCTGGCTCTACCGCCAACTGTTGTCCCAGGAGTCTCAAATGGAACACTGCTGCACCAGTCCATTCACCACCATCTGCTGGAAACAGAAAAATACTGAGGAATGCCCATAGCTGCACCTCTTCTTATGTCAGTGAACTTGTCACTGGAAGGGTTTCTCGATTTTTCTGTCTCCAACATCTGCTGGTAGGAGAAACATAACCTGCTTGTCTGAACTGGTTTAGCAGGAAGAGGAGAAATGCATTTTGATCCTAAATGGCTTCTGGGCTAACTGTATGTATTGCATTTGGCAGGTAATTGCATAAATGAGGTTCTTTACCATTTTATTCCTATGGGCCCTGTGGCAGATAGCATGCACTAACACTATTAGCATGTGCCATCTGTTAGTAAATGACAACAAAATCTACAAACAGGTTGATAACAAGGTTGACTTAAAAATCTCAAAGACAGAAGTAAGAGAAATTTAGACATTTAGGTTTGTAAATAATTGCTGCAGCTGTTTTACCTGTGCTGCTAAAACTTTGGACTGGTTTATGACCTTACTCGATAATTTAGCAAGTATGTATGCAAGAGTTTTTATTGGATAGTCTGGTGGAAATAAAAGTTCTCCAAATATGAAACGTAAAATGAAGCCAGTAAGCCCTGCTAGCATTTCTGTTTTTATCTGCACACCTTGATTTTTATACACACAGCACCTCTAAACTATATATGATTTCCATAGAAAATGTAGCTACTTGCCTGTAGCAGTTCTCTGTGGACAGCAGGAAACGTCCTCAAGTATGGGTGATGTCATCCAACAGAGCTCTTGGAAGCTCCACTGCATATGCGTCACTGCACATGCATGCGCCTTCCCGCTTGTCGCCACAGTGCCATCTTATTCTCAGTCCAATACACTAGCCAAAGAGAATTCCTCCTAGGGAGGTGGATGGATGGGAGGACTTTTCCTGCTGCCCATGAAGAGCACTTGCTAGTTAACATTTTCTTTGTGGACATGCAGGAAAAAAGTCCTCATGTATGGGACTCCCTATCTATAGGCTACCTTGAACAAAAATAGGGGCAACAAGCCTTTGAAAGTTTTAAACACCCCCCCCCCTTTTTTTTTTTTTAAAGGTAGCCTGAACTCAAAAAAATGGGCCTAGGGAGGATGGAGTTGGATTCTACTGCCCAAATAGATTCCAGAGTACTGACCGGCTGAAAGTGCTGTTGCGTCAGGATTCTATCTCCAAACAGTAGTTAGATGTGAATATGTGGACAGCTTTGCAAATCTCTTCCATGGAGACCATGACGACATTATGAGCTGTGATATGACCATCGAGGCTTGGGCCTGCTTGGGAATAAGTGAAAGAGATGCAGTCTGTGAGTCAAATGAACAAGGAAGCATTGGGAGATGGCAACCCCCAGGTTGTTGGGGTCAAAAGAAACAAAGCTGGATGTACTTTCTAAGGGCTTTTGCCCGCTCCAAGTAGAAAGCTAAGGCTTGCTTGCAGTCCAATATGTGTAGCGCAGCTTCCCCTCTGTGAGAATAGGATTTTGGGAAGAATGTTGGAAGGATGACTGGTTAAGACAGAATTCCATAACCACTTTTGGAAGAAATTTGGAATGAGTATGAAGGATCATACTGTTGTGAAGAAATTTTGTGTAAGGTTGATGAACTACTAAGATCTGAAGCTCGCTCACAGCACACTGAAGTAACCACCACCAGAAACAAAACCTTCCAGGTCAAGAATTTCAGGACAAGTATTGAGCGGCTCAAAAGGAGCTTTCATCAGTTGTGCAAGAACCACACTGAGGTCCCAAGACACTGTGGGTGGCTTATAGGGATGTTTTAGCATACTTAAGTCCTGTATGAACCAAACAATTAAGGGCTGCACAGAGATGGGTTTACCCTCTTCTCCTCGGTAGTATGTTCCAATTGCACTGAGAAACGGTAGAAAGAATATACATAGTCATTATACCATAAATATCAAGTGGACCAATAGCCGTTTCAATCTGTACCTTATGATCAGGAACCATTGGTGATGAAAGAAAATGTTGAAGCAGCATTGAAAGTCTTATCAAAGAACAAAGCACTGGGCATTGATGGCATTCCCATTGAAGTATTACAGCAATCGGATGAAGCTGTTACCATACTTACAAGGCTCTGCCAGGAAATTTGGAAGACCACTTCACGGCCAACTGACAGGAAAAGATCCGTGTTTATACCAATACTGAAGAAAGGTGACCCTACTGACTGTGGGAATTATCACACAATCGCTGTGATCCCACATGCCAGCAAGATTCTACTTAAGATCATTCAGCAGAGACTACAACCATACCTGGAACGAGAACTGCCTGAAGTGCAAACAGGGTTCAGGAAAAGGCAAGGAACAAGAGACATTTATCGTGGATGTAAGATGTATCCTTGAAAAGACAAAAGAATACCAAAAGGATATCCATATGTGTTTTATTGACTACAGAAAGGCTTCTGGCTATGTAAACCATGAGAAACTCTGGACCACATTAAGAAGCATGGGTATACCAGAACAGCTGATCGTTCTCTTGCACTACTTTACATTGATCAAGAAGCAACAGTTCGAACGAAACTAGGAGAAAAAGAATGGTTTAAAATCAGCAAAGGTGTATGACAAGGCTGCATACTTTCCTTCTACCTTTTTAATTTATATGCAGAACAAATCAGAGAAGCAGGACTGTATGAAGACAACCTTCGCTATGCTGATGATAGGACATTACTGGCTGAAAGTGAAGACAATTTGAAACATTTGCTTCTCAAGATCAAGGAATATATAGTTTTAAAATGGGTCTGCACCTTAACGTCAAGACAACAAAGATCCTGACAACTGGCAAAATGAAAAGCTCATCGTTGATGGAGAAGAAATTGAAATAGTGGACAACTTTAACCTACTTGGATCAATTATCAGTAAAGAAGCAACAAGCAGTCAAGAAATCAGATGACGCATTGCTCTTGGCAGAATGGCAATGAAGGACCTAGACAAGATTCTCAAGAGCAGGGACGTCTCTCTCCATACAAACATTTGACTTGTTCAAGCCATGACATTTTCAATAATGTCATATGGATGCGAAAGTTGGACAGTGAAAAATATAGACAGGAAGAAAACTGATGCCTTCGAACTATGGTGCTGGTGATGAATACTGTGTATAACAGACTGCCTGAAGAACAAACCAGTCAGTACTAGAGGAGATCAAACCTAAGCTTTCTTTAGAAGCTCAAATGACTTCTACTTACATACTTTGGACACATCACGTGAAGAGAGAGGTCATTAGAGAAAGACATGCTTGGCAAGGTAGAAGGTCAACGGAAAAGAGGAAGGCCAGCAATGAGGTGGCTTGATACAATAACAGCAGCTATGGGTGCCAGTCGGTCAACAATGAGCCGCCTTACTGAAGACCGAACACAAATTAGGACAACTATCCAGAGGGTTGCCATGAGTCGACACCGACTTGACGGCACTTAACAACAACAAATTCTTACAGAACTGGAGTCGAGTTCAGACCCTGAGAAGTGTAGAAGATATTCAATTTGTGTTTTTATGGGACAGGTGAAAGAATCTGAGGAGCATTCCTCACAACAAACAGCAAACCTCTACCACTTGCATGAATAGGACTCCTTTGTTGAGGCCCATCTAGAGGCCAAAAGGATATTGTTGACACTGGCTGACAAATTGAAAGTGGACAACATTAGCCTCTCAATCCAAGCTGTGAGGGCTAAGGAACTTGATGTTGGTGTACAACATTACTCTGTCCTCCTGCACTATCAGATCCAGGTCTACCAAGAAGGTGCCCCAGTCTTGAAAGATGTGCATTGCTACTTCCCTGTCCAGGGTCCATTCATGAGGCTGAAGGACTCAACTAAGCCCGTCTGCCAGAGTGCTTTGTTCGCTGGGCAGGTAAGTGGATCTCAATTCCATTTTATAAGAGATGGCAAAATTCCACAACCTGTTTCCCAACACAGGCAGTACGACCCCATTCCTCACTGCTTGTTGATGTAAAACATGGCCACTTGATTGTACTAATTCAGACAGACAATTTGATTGGACAACCGATCTTAGAAAGCCCTTAGAGCATTTGTTATAGCCCCTATTTCCAAGAAGTTGATCTGATAGAGACTTTCTGGGTGAGACCAAGCTCCCTGAGTGTGGAGCCCATTGAAATGAGCTCCGGAACCCACTGAGATGAGCTCCCCAAACCAGCTTGGACACACCTGTCATCAACAATTCTTGTGGCAGAGGAATTAAGGAAGGAAGTCCCTTGGTCAGACTGTTTGGAATATTCCACCAGGACAGGGTGGCTAGTGAAATGGCTTTGGACTATATATGCACACATTTGACACACAAAATAATCAAACAAAACAAGACCAATTAAAAAAAAATAGTATAAAAATTAGGGCATTGCCAGGACATGATTACTGGCACTCTTATAAACAATTCAAATCAGTTTCAACAGAAGAACCACGTTCCCACTGCAATAAAATTAGATGCACCTGCGATCGTTGGTACTCACATAACTTGAATCAACCAATGAAAGATGGCTCTAATGTTTAAAATGGCCACATTCACTCCCTGTTCCATTTTCAGTATGGTGAAGACAAGAGCTGCCTGAGACCATCAGAAAAGCCATTAGCCATTTCCAAAGACACTAGGGATCCTGTGTCTACAGTTCACAATGTTAAGACGTTTTCTGCTCATGGAACTACAGGGTCAGACCAAGGTCCATCAAGTCCAATATCCTGTTTCCAACCGTGGCCAATCCAGGCCACAAGTATTTGGCAAGTTCCCAAAGAGAGACAGATTCCATATGCTTGTCCCGGGGCAAGCAGTGGATTTCCTGGGTCCTCTTTGATAATGGTTTATGGATCTTTCCTCCAAGAACTTGTAAAAACCTTTTTTAAACCCAGCTACACTAACAGCTTTTACTACATCCTCCAGTAATGAATTCAGATTTTGATTATGCGTTGAGTAAAAAACCATTTTCTCTTATTAGTCTCAAATGGGTTGCATTGTAGCTTCATTATGCGTCCTCTAGTCTTTCTACTAGAGGATACACAATGAACCTCCCAGGACATGGTGGGAAGAGGAAAATTAATCCAAGAAGTCTTCGAAGGTTAGTGTGAACTCTTGGAAAAACATGCACAATATCCAAAGAGTTTAAGGCTGACGTAGAGCAATCTGGAGCGGTGATTTCAACCCGCACCATATGTTACACACTAAACAAAGGAGGACATCATGGGCGAAGGCCAGGCGGACCCCACTACTCAGACAAAAAGGCATACCTGATCTTTGCCCAAACCCACCTTGAGAATCACAATCCTGGAAAAATGTTCGGTGGACAGATGAAACCAAACCAGACCAGCGATACAATTACAGCCGAAGAATTGATGCTTGTAAGGAAAAAAAAAATACTCTTCCTAAAGTATGGTGGAAGTTCCATAATGTTGTGGGGCTCTTTTGCTGCCTCAGGAAATGGATGCCTGGAACGTATTAAAGGAATCATGAAGTCAGAGGACTACCAAGTTATTTTGGAGCGAAATGTGCTACCTAGGGGCTTGTTTACAAAGCCGTGGTAGCGGTTTCCGATCGTTATCGGAGCCACTACCGCGGCTTTGTAAACAAGCCCCCTAGTGTCAGAAAGCTAGGTCTGGGTCGAAGGTCATGGGCCCTCCAGCAGGACAATGACCCAAAACATACATCCGAAAGTACAAAAGAATGGTTAATAAGGCAAATGGACTGTTTTAAACTGGCGAAGAATGAGTCCTGATCTCAATCCAGTCGAGAACATTTGGAAAGAGCTGAAATCTGACATTGGTAAAAGGAATCCTGGAAACATTGATGAGCTGGAACAAATCGCAGCTGAACAGTGGGAGAAACTACCAGCAGACAGATTTATGAAACTTAGATGGCTACAAGAAATGTTTGGAGGCTATCATCACTGCCAAGGGTTGTGCAACCAAATATTAGTGAAGGGTGCCGTTAATCCTGTCCCAGTCATATTTTGTTTTTTTCTCAGAAATTTTTTTTAGTGCCATTAAGTCAGTGTTGACTCATAGCGACCCAGCTACCTCTGGGTTTTCTTGGCACTGTATCACCGGAAGTAGTTTGCCAGCCTTTTCTTCTGAGGCAATGGAGGGTAAAGTGACTTGCCCAAGGTCACAAGGAGTGCCAGTGAGAATTGAACCCTTGATCTTCTGGGTACTAGGCAGTTGCTCTACCACTAGGCTATTCTCAGAAATTACTATTTCTAAATTGCACAGGGTTTTTTTTTTGTTGTTGTACACCTCTAAACACACTATTGCAATATTATGATGACATACAGTTGGAATATTTCCAATTATTTCTCAAGATATTGTACACAACATGCCTAAAATGCAAGGGTGCCAATAATGTTGACCACGACAGTATGGAGTCATACCAAGGGTGCAATATGAACTGTTAATGTGATGTGGCCCAGTAATGTTAACATGGTGCAAGCTGACATGATTCATCTGAATCTCCTGCACTATAGCTGTCAGTCGGTATAGTCTGTCATGTGGAAGGAAAGCTCTCATCCATGTCATGTAGAGCAGAGCTCCAATAAATTCCAATTGTTCGGTGGGATTCTGGATAGCTTACTATGAATCCTAGTAGTTTCAACACCAAAATGGTCAGTTTTGTTGATTGGCAAACTCCTTCCTGAATGGCACTCTTTACTAACCAAGTAAGGGAAGATGTGTACTCCCAGTCTGTGCAGAAATGTTGCTACGACAAGGCATTTTGTAAATACGTGAGGAGCTGATGCAAGGCCAAAAGGCAGAACGTGAAACTGGAAGTGGCGTCACTCTACTACAAAATTGAGATACCTCCTGTGACTGGGATGTATTGTATGTGGGTATATGTAGACTTTAGGTCCAGAGAGCATAGCCAATCTCATTTTTGAAGATACGGACGTACGGTGCTACGATGCCGATGGATCGGACTTAGAAGTCCCAAAAATAATTTCACTTTGTTTCTCATGACCTCTGAGCCCTCTGTCATTTGCAAACACAAATAACAAGAGGGCAGCTTATGATCAGGCCTCAAGATGATGAAGGCATCAACTTCTTGAACCCGCTGGTGAATGAATTTGACAAATTGCCCAGAAAAATAGCTACAGCAAAATCAAACACCTCTCTTTTTACAAAAAGAGATGAGATACGTGGCTGGAGAGCATAGTTACTCATCTATAACAGGTGATCTCCGGGAACAGCAGGAATTTAGTCTTCACATATGGGTATCGTCGGTACCGACGGAGCCTGCGCGGGAACGCTCCCCAGCGTTCAATTAGAAAGCTTTTGGGAGCATCCCATAGTGCCTGCGTGCTGCCTTCCCGCCTTTCCCAACTGCCTCTCTCCAGTTGAGTTTTAAAGCTGAGACAAAGAGAGAGAGGGAAAGAAAAGAAAAGAGATGCAACTCCTAGGGGAGGTGGGTGGGTTGTGAAGACTAAATATCTGCTGTTCCCGGAGATCACCTGTTACAGGTGAGTAACTATGCTATCTCAAGGAACAAGCAGGAATGTAGTCTTCACATATGGGGACTCCCTAGCTAAAGATGCTAGGGAGAGACCCCAGAAGTTGTGTGCCCCTGTGAAAGGGCTCCACTTCCCCCCATGGATCTCTGTCACCCTACCGGGAATGGTGGGTAGGAGTTGATTAAGTATGGAACAGGTGTTGTAGAACAGCCTGACCAAACAAGGCATCCCAGCGGGAGTCTGTCTAAGCAGTAATGGGCTGTGAAGGTATGAACTGAGGCCCAAGTAGCTGCTCGACAGATGTCGTCAATAGACACAGAGTGAAGATGAGTCATAGAGGCTGCCATGGCTCTCACATTGTCAGCTGTGACATGGCCTTCCAGAGAAAGGTTCTTATTCTGATAGGCAAAAGAAATATACTGTGCAATCCAATTGGATAATGTTCTCCTGGAGACTGGAAGTCCCAAATGAGAAGGATCAAAAGCAACAAAGAGTTGAGAGGCCTTTCTATGTTGCTGTGTCCTTTGTAAGTAAAAAAGCAAGTGCTCTTTTACAGTCCAAAGTATGAAAATTCCTTTCTGCATTAGAAGCATGAGGCCTTGGAAAAAATACAGGCAGATAAACTGCTTGGTTTAAATGAAAAGGTGAGACCACCTTTGGCATAAAGTGTGGATGAGTCCTAAGGACTACCTTATCATGATGGAACCTCGTATAAGGAGGATCAGCCACTAATGCTTGCAAAGAGTAGTTACTCACCTGTAACAGGTGTTCTCCAGGAACAGCAGGAATCAGTCCTCACATATGGGTGACGTCGGCGCCGACGGAGCCCTCGTGCGGAGCATTTCCCCAGCTTTCAAAGAAAGCCTTTGGGAATTGCAGCGCGCATGCGCGGTCCTCTTCCCGCCCAAGGGTGCCATCTTGCTCAGTCTGATGACATAGCTAAAAGACAGCAAAAAATTAGCAAAAATAAATCATATGACTGCAACTCCAAGGGGAGGAGGGAGGGTTGTAAGGACTGATTCCTGCTGCTCCTGGAGAACACCTGTTACAGGTGAGTAACTACTCTTTCTCCAGGACCAAGCAGGAAGTCAGTCCTCACATATGGGACTCCCTAGCTTAAGGCTACCGGAGACCTCAAGCGGAAAAATGAGCTCCCTCTAGCTCTTCAGCACAGAAGGAAGGAATCTTCTCTGAGAACGCCCCCGACCGGTAGCCCAACACCAGGGCCGGAGGGGTAGGAGTTGCCTAAACCCCAAAGAGATTATGGAGTACTGCCTGTCCGAAAGCACTGTCCCTGCGGGACTCCCTCTCAAGGCAGTAATGGGCCGCAAAAGTCTGGCTTGAAGACCAAGTATCGGCCCGGCAGATGTCTGCCAACGGAACAGAGCGGAGATGAGCCACTGACGCAGCCTTCGCCCTGACACGATGAGCCGTGACTCGACCCTCCAACGAGAGGCCGGCTGCCCCATAAGCCCAGGCGATACAGTCAGTGATCCATATGGACAGCGTACGCTTGGAGACAGGGAGTCCCAACTTATTGGGGTCAAAAGAAACGAAAAGCTGAACAGCCTTCCGATGCTCCCGCGTACGGTCAAGGTAGAAGGATAATGCCCTCCTACAGTCCACGGTATGCAAGACCATCTCAGCCCGGTTGGCATGCGGCCTGGGAAAGAAGGTCGGAAGTACCACCTCCTGACTGAGGTGAAAAGGTGAGACAACCTTAGGAAGAAACTTAGGGTGAGTCCGTAAGACTACCCTATTCCTGTAGAACCTAGTGTAAGGAGGATCAGACACTAGAGCCTGCAGTTCACTCACTCGCCTAGCAGAGGTGAGAGCTACCAGAAATAAAGTTTTCCAGGAGAGAAAACGGAGAGGGCAGGTAGCCATAGGTTCAAAAGGCGGACAAGTAAGCCGCTGTAAGACCACATTCAGATCCCACTCAGGGGCCGGTGGATGCAAAGGAGGCTTAAGCAGAAGGAGGCCTCTGAGGAAACGAGCCACCAAAGGGTGGTTGGAAAGAGGCCTGCCATCCACAAGCGAGTGGTGTGCTGAGAGAGCACTAAGATGAACTCAGACCGAGTTAGACTTAAGGCCCAGATTGGAGAGGTAGAGCAAATATTGCAACACTACCGCAACCAAGCACGAGAAGGGATTTTCACTGTGCTGAGCACACCATGCGGAGAATCTACGCCACTTAAGAGCGTAGATTTCCTGGTGAATTGACGCCGAGAGGCCAAGACTACGTCTTCCACCTCTCGAGGTAGTAGTAGGGGAGCCAAGACTACCCTCTCAGCAGCCAGGCCATCAGATGAAGGGACTGGAGGTTGGGGTGCAAGAGAGTCCCCTGATCCTGAGACAGGAGATCGTGTTGAAACCCCAGAGGAAGAGGTGTGTCCACCGCCAGCTGTAGCAGAAGTGGGAACCACGGTTGCCTTGGCCACCTGGGGGCTATGAGAATCAAGGAAGCCCCTTCCCTGAGGACTTTGAACAGCGTTATGGACACTAGTGGCGTGGGAGGAAACGCATACAGTAGGCCTGTGGACCACGAGATCAGAAACGCATCCGCTGCTACTCAGAGGATGCGGTTGTCTGGAGCAAAATCTCGTGAGTTGCCGGTTCAGAGGACTGGCGAAAAGATCCATGGTGGGGAGTCCCCACCTGAGAAAGATCTGCTGAACCACCAATGGGTTCAATCTCCATTCGTGTGAAACATAGAAACATGATGACAGAAAAAGACCACAAGGCCCATCTAGTCTGTCCTTCCATAACAACAACAGGATCTGGCTCAGTCTGTCTGCCAGGCAATTTTCCTGACCTGGGAGGTAGACAGCCTTGAGAAGGATTCCGTGATTGACAGCCCAAGAGCACAGTCGTTGTGCCTCCTGACAAAGAAGGAAGGAGCCTGTGCCTCCTTGCTTGTTCACATAGAACATGGCAACTTGATTGTCCGTCTGGACCAGTACAGACTGGTGAGAGGCGAGGTGGGAGAGCTAGGTGTATCGCCCGGAGCTCCAGGAAGTTTATCTGTTGAGTAGCCTCCCAAGGGGTCCAGAGACCCTGAGTACATGTCCCTTGGCAATGTGCTCCCCAACCGAGAAGAGAGGCATCGGTTGTCAGCACCTGAGTATGCGGAGGGGATTGAAAAACCACTCCGAGCACCAGATTCGGAAGATGAAGCCACCATTGCAGAGAGGAGACCAGGAGATTGGAGATCTTCACAGAGTTCGCTAGGCCCCCTGTGGTTTGATGCCACTAAGTGCGAAGGCTCCACTGAGCAGGTCGCATGTGCAGTCGGGCACTGGGGGTGACATGAACCGTGGAAGCCATATGACCGAGTAGTCTCAGGAATTGCCTGGCAGAGACCAGGGAATTGCTGCGAAACTGGCTGGCCAGATCCATTAGCCTGTGGGCCCTGTCCAGAGGCAGAAAAACCTTTGCTTGAAGAGTGTCTAGTCTGGCCCCTATGAACTCTAAGTTCTGGGACGGAAGCAAAGTGGACTTTGCGAAGTTTATGACAAACCCCAAGTGCTGAAGCAGAGCCACAGTTCGAAGGGTGGCCTGGTTGGCCTTTTGGGAAGATTGGCCCCTTATGAGCCAGTCGTCCAGGTACGGAAACACAAAGAGACCCTGAAGCCTCAAGTAGGCCGCCACCACTGCCAGGCACTTGGTGAACACCCTGGGAGCGGAGGACAGGCCAAAGGGAAGTACTCGGTACTGATAGTGGTTTCCTCCCACAACAAACCTGAGATATTGTCTGTGGTCTGGATGAATAAGGATGCGAGTATACGCATCCTTTAGATCTAAGGAGCATAGCCAGTCTCCCTGCTGGAGGTAGGGCAGCAGGATTCCAAGGGTAAGCATCTTGAACTTTTCACTCTCCAGGAACTTGTTGAGGTTTCGCAAGTCTAGGATGGGTCTGAGGCCGCCTGTTCTTTTTGGTACCAGAAAGTACCAGGAATAAAAGCCGTGACCTCTCAGGTGGTGGGGCACTGGTTCCACAGCCTGATCCTTTAGCAAACTTGCTAACTCCTGAAGGAGTAGGTCCCTGTGCAGAGGGGGTCTTGGAGGCTCCCCTGGAAAATAGGAGGGAGGTACCTGGTGAAAATGGAAAACATAGCCCTTTTGGACTATATGAAGAAGCCAGGTATCTGATGTGACGGCTGACCACCTGTGGGCAAAGTGGGCCAGCCGGCCTCCTGTGCTGAGAGAAGCCAGCTGAGGAGAAGAGGCTATGCTTTTTGAGTCAAAAACCCCCACCCTGCTGAGCAGGGGCCGGTGTAAGTGGCTTGGGGGCCTTCTGCCTACGGGGCCCTTGACCCTGCCCCTTGGCCTGCTGACCCTGTTGGGGAGCTGTAGAGGCCTGATAATGAGGGTATTGTTTATAGGCAGATGACTTCCTCGGGTAAAAGGACTTTTTTCCCCGAGCCCTTCTTCTTCTGAGAAGGGGCAGAGGTTTTCCTGGAAAGCCTAGTCGTGGTCAGAGTCTCGGTCTCGAGTTCTGCAGCCTTTTCAGCCATGGGCTTGCCAAAGAGGTTTTCACCTCGGTTGGGGACATTGACCAACTTGTCCTGGACCCATGGCTCGAGGTCGGATGACTGTAGCGAAGCCTGTCGGCGGGCACTGATGCCGGCCCCGGCTACTCGGGCCGAAGCCTTGAAGCCATCGTAGGCTGCTCGAGAGATAAACTTCGAGCACTCTCGAATACCGGTGGACAAGGCCTGGAACCTCTGCAAAGGTTCCTCGGAGAGACCAGCAGAGAACCCGGCAATCTCCTTTGCCAGGTCTCGGAGGTACATGCCCATGTAGAGCTGGTAAGTCTGGACACGGCAAGCAAGCATAGAGCCCTGGAAGCACTTCTTACCGAGGGCATCCAGGTTCCGGGCCTCCCGGCCGGGAGGCACCAAGGAGTGCATCTTCTGACTTTTCAGTCGATGCATGGCCGATTCCACAACCATGGAATGATGCGGTAATTGTGCCTTTTGGAACCCAGGGCTCTTGCGGACTCGATAGATGGAATCGACCCGCTTGCTTAACACCGGCGTCGAGGCTGGGGTCTCCCACATGCGGAAGAGCAGCTGCTCCAGCATCGGAGGAACCGGAACAGTAAAGGCCTCCTTCGGGGGAGAGTCATACTGGAGGGCCTCGAGCTCCTCGGCTCAAGGCTCCTCCTCGGGATCCGCGGGGAAGGCCAAGGCCTTGGCCATATCTCGCACGAAGTCCGAGAACCAGGTATCCTCCGGTGGGGATCGTCTCCGAGGTTCGGACTCGGGTGAGTCCGATGGGACACACCGAGTCCGATGAGTGTCGGGTGACTCTTCGTCCTCCGTCTCCCAGCCCGACTCCTCGGAGGAGGAATCGAGCGGCTCCGGTCGGGCGGGCGGGCACCGATGCCCTCCACCCCGACGCCGAGGGTATCGGCGTCGACGACCTCGGCCCCGAACGGGAGGTCGAGGGAGACCGTGGCCGAGGATTGACTCGAACCCGCATGGACTCGCGGATCGGCTCGGCCTCCGGGGTCGACTTCGACGTCCTGGTGGTCGGGGCAGATGCACTGGTGAGACCGGTGATCAATGCCCGCTGCTGTTCCATGAAGGCAGCGAAGCTGCTCTCCAAGGTCGTCAACCTGAGTCCAAGCTCAGGAGACCCAGCAGCCCCCGACTCGGGCCCCGATGGCGTCGGGCCCGACGTCGGCTCCCTCGGAGGAGAGTCCATGAGGACAACAGCACTTACGTGTCCAGGAGACTCCATCTCCACACGAGGATGCTTGGCAGGCCTCTCCGACTCCGAAGACCCGGGACGGCTATCGGGGCTATGCGACCGGGCCCTCGAGGAACCAGGAGCGTCCACCGACGCCGCCCTCGCGGGTTTCTTCTTCCTGCGATGTTCCCGCGAAGGAGACCCCTGCTCAGAGGAACCCCGACGCTGCTCGGGGCCGGAGTCCTGAGACTTCGAGGCCTCTGACGAGGTCCGGGCCTGGCCGGACGCGGAGTCAGAAACAATCCTATCCCTCTGGTGCTGCCGACTCAACGCCTTCGACGACATTTTGCCACACGGACCACAGATCATCACAAAGGACAAAAACCGAAAAAGAGAGAAAAGGACTCGATACCGGCGTATCGGTCCGAGTGGGAAAAGGATCCGGCGTCGAACCGGAGAAAAAAAGAGAAAAACAGAGAAAATCAACTTTTTCCTCGGGGAAAAACGAACTACGTCCGTCGGGCTCCGCGGAAAAAAGACGACTGAGCAAGATGGCACCCTTGGGCGGGAAGAGGACCGTGCATGCGCTCTGCAATTCCCAAAGGCTTTCTTTGAAAGCTGGGGAAATGCTCCGCACGAGGGCTCCGTCGGCGCCGACGTCACCCATATGTGAGGACTGACTTCCTGCTTGGTCCTGGAGAACTCACTGATGCGACGTGCTGATGTGATTGCAATGAGAAAGACAACCTTCCAGGAAAGGAATTTCAAGGAGGTAGTAGCTAAAGGTTCAAAAGGCAGCTTCATGAGCTGCCCAAGAACCAGATTTAGGTCCCATGCCACTGGTGGTGGCCTAATGGGAGGCTTAGTCAGAAGAAGGCCCCACATAAATCTCGCTATGAGAGGATGAGAGGAAATAGGTTGTCCATTTACAGGCTTGAAAGAAGCTGAAATAGCACTTAAATGGACTCTTACTGAGTTAGTCTTAAGCCCTGCATTAGATAAATGAAGGAGATACTCCAGTAATGATTCCAGAGGTACCGCCAGGGGGTCAAGACCCTTCTGCGAACACCATATGGAAAACCTTTTCCACTTGAAAGCATAAAAGCGTCTTGTGGAAGTTTTCCTGGAAGCATAAAGGATATCCTTTACTTGTTGAGAGAGGTTAAGACCATGAAGGTCTAGGCTCTCAGCAACCAGGCCCTGAGATGCAGAGATTGGGGATTGGGATGCCACAACATCCCGTCCTCCTGAGACAGGAGATCTGGAGCAGATCCTAACTCCAGAGATGGAGCTTGAGAGAGATGTAGGAGCAGAGGGTACCACACCTGCTGTGGCCAATGTGGAGCTATGAGAATCATATGGCCTCTGTCTCTCTGAAGCTTGAATAGGGTTTTGGGAATTAAGGGAATGGTGGAAAGGCATATAGGAAGTCCTGACCCCAATGGAGGAGGAAAGCATCCCTGGCCTGAGAACCCTGAGCCGGAATTCTGGAACAGAACCGGGGAAGTTTGGCATTCAGCGGACTTGCAAAGAGATCTATGTCCAGAGTTCCCCAGATTTGAAATATTTTGGCTACCTGGTCTGCACGGAGAGACCATTCGTGTGGAAGCAAAACTCGACTTAGTCTGTCTGCCCAAGAGTTTCAAATGCCTGGCAGATACACCGCTAGGAGATGAATCTGATGCTCTCTGGCGAGGGCCTATAGACGCAAAACTTCGTTGCAAAGCGACAGAGAGCTTGTTCCTCCCTGCTTGTTCAGATAGAATATAGCTACTTGATTGTCTGTCTGAATTAGGACTGTCTTGTAGCTCAGCTGGGTGTGGAACACTCGAAGAGCAAGGAAGATTGCTCCGGGTTCTAAGAGATTGATGTGTAGATGGGTCTCCAGTGGAGTCCAGGTACCTTGGGTAGAGAGATCTTGCAGGTGAGCTCCCCAACCCACTTGTGAGGCGTCTGTTGTTAGAGTGACCTGGGGTGGGGGCTGCTGGAAAGGGGACCCCACCAACAGGTTTCGGGTTGACTGCCACCACTGTAGGGACAAAATAAGGCGACTTGTGTTTGCTATTTTGTCTGATAGGCAGCCTGATGCCTGAGTCCACTGAGTGGATAGAGTCCATTGGGCTGCTCTCATATGGAGGCGAGCAGAGGGAACCACATGCACGGTAGATGCCATGTGGCCTAGTAATTGTAACATTTCCTGAGCAGTGAGAGGGGTTTTTTAACACTGCTTGGGAAGCTAACTGCACAATGCGAAGGCAGCGGGGCTGTGGAAGATAGGCCCTTGCTTTCCTGGTATCCAGCATAGCTCCTATAACTCTATAGAGACTGAGTGGGAGTTAGGTTGGATTTGGGGATGTTTATGACCAGGCCCAAATACTGAAGGATACGCATTGTGCAAGATAGGGAAATTCTGGCCTCTGGCTCTTATGGGGCTCGAATGAACCAGTCGTCTAAGTATGGGAAGACAAATATTCCTAGAGTGCGAAGAAATGCTGCTACCACAGCCATGCATTTCGTAAACACCCTTGGTGCTGAAGCCAGGCCAAAAGGAAGAACCCTGTACTGGATAGTGCTTCCCCTGAACTAGAAACCGAAGGAATCTTCGGTGAGATGGATGGATGAGAACATGAGTGTACGCATCCTTGAGATCTAGAGAACAAAGCCAATCCTGACTCTGAAGGTATGGCAGAAGAGTTCCCAGAGAAATCATCTTGAGTTTCTCTTTGAACAGGAACTTGTTCAATTCTCTGAGGTATAAAATGGGTCTGTGTCCTCCTGTTTTCTTTGAAATAAGGAAATAGAGGGAGTAAAACCCTGTACCCTGTTGGGAAATGGGTACGTCTTCTATTGCCCTGTGGGCAAGAAGTAAACTGACCTCTTGACCCAACTGAGTGTCAAGTGAAGTCTGAGAATTGAACAGTCTTACAACTCTAGGAGGGGGCATGTTGAGGAAATGAAGCTTGTACCCCTCTCTTACAAATGGAAAGTGTCCATTCTTCTGCTGTTATCTGCTCCCATCTGGGGGCAAAATGACACAACCTTCCTGGAACGGTGGAAGGCTCTGGCCCGTTGAGGGCCAGGAAGGCCAAGTTCTCTAGATGGGAGTCAAAGCCCCTGTGGAGGCTGAGTCTGCTGGGCCGGTCGAGGCTTAGCAGTCTGTTTTCCTTTGTTTTGGTGGCTGCTGTCCCTTTCGGGCAGACTGACCTGCAGAATGCACCTGCTGGGTATAGGAGGGGTAAAACCTCTTCTTTTTAGAGAAGAATGGTTTCTTGTAGGATTGTCTCCTTGCAAGATCAGCTGTAGCCTTGGATAGTCTATCCAAAGTGTTATCAGCATCCAGCTCATTAGCTTTCTCTTGCCAATTTTTGCCAGAAATTTTCACCTGTGCAAGGGATATTGCCCAGTTTGTCCTGTACCCAGAGTTCTAAGTCAGATGCCTGGAGCCAGGCAATCCTACGAGCACCTATCGCAATGGCAGAGGTTCTGCTTATGCACTCAAAAGCTGCACGATTAACGAACTTGGAAACATCTTGGGCATATTTGACAAGTGTATGATAATCTTGCCTCCTATCAGGAAGGAGAGGGCTCATAAGCTCTAGATCTCCTGTAACCTCCTTAAGAAACATGCCCATGTATAAGATGTAGGAACTAATCCTGGCAGAAAGCATAGAGGCCTGGAAGGTTCGACGCCCAAAGGCATCAAGAGTCCTACATTCACGTCCTGGAGGATTAGATGCATGTCTTTTTTGCACTCTTGATCCTTCTCATAGCTTATTCCACCACCATGGAGTGATGTGGTAACTGAGGTACTCGATACATGGTATCAAGCCTATGAGAATGAGGAGAGGAGGTAAGAGGTGTTTCCCACATTCTTAACATGAGATCCTGCAAGATCTCATGACTAGGCAGAGTAGCTGCCTCCTTGGGAGCTTTAGTATATTGTAAAATCTACAACTCCTTTGCTCTGGGTTCTGTTTCAGGAGTCACTGTGATGGAAAGACCTCCAGCCACCTCCCAGATGAAATCCTGAAAGGATATATCCTCTGGAGGAGACATCCTACGTTTAGGAGAGGAAGGCTCCTCAGAGAGAAGTACTCCGGTATCGACAGAGCTGTCAGAATCCTCAGACTCATCGGAGGATTCAAAATATCTCCTGTCCGGGTGCTCTTGCAAAGCACGATACTGGTACCGATTGAAGTCGGTACCGATTGAAGTCGGTACTGGAGGGGTCTGGTACTGGCCTGTCGATACCAGAGGAAATAGCATGACTCCGTGTCGGTAACACACTCGCCGATGTCGATGCTGTTGGTACCGGTACCGATGTCGGTGCCGGAACTGGTGTCGATACCGGCTGAATTGTCTGAAGCAGTCCCGAAGGCACCAATGCCGCAAGGAGAGCCGCCAGACTGCGTTCAATAGCCAAGAATCTCTGGTCTATTGACGCTGCCGATGCCTGGGTATCGGTACCAGACGAAGCGGCCGGTACCCCAGAGCATGGCACCAGTAGTTCTGCCGAGGTTGAGGCCTCGAGAACATCCTGGAGCCCCGATAGTGCTTTGGAAGCCGAAGCCTCCCGCTGGGGCAATTTTGCCGGTACAAGTCCCTCAAGGGCAACGCCAGAGGCATCTCGATGCTTGGAAGGAGATCTACCCTTTGAGGACCGGTCAGATTTATGTTTAGTTACCTGAGATCCATGGGAAGAAGACGAAACCCTGGAAGACGTCGATGCCACAGATGCTGCATCAGAGGGAAAAAGGGTGCTAAGCTTAGCAGCTTGGTTTTGCCGACCTCTCTTCAACATCATCCCACAGGCAACACACTCCGAGATGGAGTGGTCAGGACCTAAACATTTGAGGCACCACTCGTCAGTGTCGGTGACGGAGATGGTACCGCCACACTTGGAACAATTTTTAAAAACGAAGGTTTTTCCATTGTAGGAGGGAAGATTGGGCCTAGTGCCCAAAATGGCACGTGGCACCCGAAAGAAAAAAAAGGCTGGAAACTCCAGAAAAAAAAAAGATTACAATTTTTGTTTTTTTTTTAGAACGAATGAACGAACCGGCGGTCCCGGTATAGCATCGAGGAAGGCAGATGCTACCACAAAAAAGAATGAAAAAATGGGATAATTTCTGCGGTGACAGGAAAACCACCTGCTGGCTCCGCGGAAAATGAAGAACTGGAGAGAGGCAGTTGGGAAAGGCGGGAAGGCAGCACGCAGGCACTGTGGGATGCTCCCAAAAGCTTTCTAATTGGACGCTGGGAAGCGTTCCCGTGCAGGATCCGTCGGTACCGACGATACCCATATGTGAAGACTACATTCCTGCTTGTTCCCGGAGATTGCCAATGCCTAAGGGGGTTGAGGACCACAACCTGCTCAAAAACTCTGAACTAGGGAAAACCAAGAGGGAAACCTGGTAAAACCATGACGGCAGGGCAGGAATTAAGACAAAAGCTGTACTTAAAACTGTGAAAACAGAATACTCACACGATGGAAGAAAAATTCATCTATGGGGCTCCAGAGTAAAACAGACTGAGAATAAAATGGTGCCGTGGTGGCGGGTGGGACAGCACATGCATGCATAATGAGCTTCGAAAAGCTTCTAGGAGCTGAGAATACACCCAACATGCAGTTACATTTGATGTCACCCATACTGTTTGTCGACTGAAAATAAGTAATTCTATGATAGGTTAGAGATGGAGTAGGGATTAAAACAGAGGACTGCAAACAAAGCTCCAGACACTTACTGGGATGTATTGTATCTTATCTCTTCCCATGACTTTCATTACCATCTCTATGCTGATGACTCTCAAATCTACCTCTCTTCGCCTGAACCATCTCTTTCCCCTTCAATCTAGTCAACATTCTGCTGCTCGACTCATTTTCCATCAGCATCACTTTTCCCATATCACTCCTCTTCTCAAGTCCCTTCATTGGCTTCCCATCTGCTTCCGGATCCAATTCAACCTCCTCCTCTTGACCTATAAATGCATTCATTCTTCAGCCCCCCACTACCTATCATCTCTTATCTCTCCTTACATCCCCTCTCGCATTCTTCGTTCTTCGAACAGCCTTCGTTTATCTATGCCCTCCACTCGTACTGCTAAGACTTAGCTCCTTTCACCTGGCTGCACCCTTTGCTTGGAACAATCTACCTCTGTTTGTGTGCAAAGCGCCCTCTCTGGACCTCTTCAAGTGCAGATTGAAAACCCATCTCTTCTCTATTGCTTTCTGTTCTTGATTCTTGTTTTTGCTCTTCTTGTTATTGTATAATTTGTCTTACTTGATTGTATTTGTATTTTGTGATCTTCTTGACTAGATTGTGAGCTCTGATGAGCAGGGACTGTCTCTTCTTTATCTATGTACATCGCTTCGTACTTTTGAAGCGCTATATAAACGTTAAATAGATAGACTTACCGAATCTACAATGGACCAGTTGAGAGGATATGCAAACAGTTCTGGTTTGGCAGTAGGAATTTTCTCAATTAGACTTTTAATATGTTTCCGTTTTTCTTCTGTGTTGACATTGCCTTTTGCAACTCCTTTCTCATCTTCCCCATAATCTAAAGGGACTAGTTTTCTTCTACGGGGTACATCGTCACTGTCTTCATCATCAAACTTGTTAAACACACTATCAACAGGTAGTTTCTTTCTTTTAGCAGCATTTGGTTGATTAGGACTATTAGAGGCACCAAGAGAGGAACGTAGGACAGTATCTGTGTTGCTTTTAATTCCTAAAAAAAAAAATACAGAGAAATAAAAATGTTATATTTGAAGTGTTGTGTTCTAGTATTTACAGCATTTAACTACAATCCAGAGATCTCATAGGATATGAGTTCAAAACACCCTTTCTGCCTCTGACTCAGATTTCCAGCAAGTCTCTAGCTTCCTGGTGCCTCATCTTACCCAGCTGTAAGCTTCTTTTTCGATGCCTGCATGCAGTCCAGGGCCAAAAATGTGCCACCAGGTCATCGACCCCAAAGGCTGTGGCATTCATGTTTCTGAAGTGCTAAAAACTGTAAAGTGTGTTGCATTTGTTTTTGAATGAAAGGTGATATATAAATCCAAATAATTATTAATATAACAAAGGCATATTGCTATCACACAAAACAAAAACATGCTTAATGGAGCTATATGCAATGCATTTAAGAAGTCTAGTACCTAAGAATTAATTATGAAATGTCATCAAAATTCTGCTCTGATGAAAGCAAACAAAAATGACCTTTCCTTTTTTAAGTACATGAGTGCAATATTAATTCATGCCTCTAATTTGTCAAAATAAAACTTGTCATCTAGACTAGTTTGTTCTAGGATAAACAGTTCTTATCAGCTCAGATTACCAGAAAAAAAAATCACCTTCTACATATTCAGATACTGCATAGTAAAAATATATTAGGACTCGCGCCGATTCTGGCAGGAGCTGGCATCAATGGACAATGACATCCTATTTTCTCATGTCATCTCCTGAAAAAGATCACACTGAACTTAGCATTCTACTGCACTTATGCTTTGCACTGGAAGGTCAGGCACTCTTCATTTCCAGCTATGGGATACATAAGACTTTTTACAAAAAGGTTACATACATTTCCCTTCCTTTGCCCTGAAGAAAAAAGTAAGAATACCAGCTCACCCAGTTTGAGACTAAGTCCTATTTTAGGCCTATGTTCCTCTGGTTGCTGCTGTTCAGGTGAATTTTCATGGGGGATGATAATGCCACAGGGAGATTCATCCCCAGGTGTGTTAGGTGTTGCATTGCCACTAGCAGATGAAACAGAAGGAGCAGAACTAATGGGCCGCAGGGTAGGTTTAAGGCAAGGCTTCTGTTCTGGCTCTTCTTCTTCTTCCATGGGCTCTTCTCGCTTTTCCTCTTTTTCAGACTTTTCCTCCTCTTCCTCTTCAGATTCTGGCTGCTGCTTTATTTGTGGTTGCCTGCGTCTTTCAGCCTCTTGCTCCATCTGCAATGGGTCAATTATTAGCTACATTAGTCAAAGTTCTGGCCCAAAACTTTAAACTTACTAGTGACAATAATTGTGGTCACTGGTGTTGACTCTTGGAGTGGAGGAGTGGCCTAGTGGTTGGGGCAAGGTACTTCAGGCCGGAAGGTCGGGGGTTCAAATCCCACTAGAGGACAGCAACCTTGGGCCAGAAGGACTGGGGTTTCTAGTCCCACAGGTGCTCCTTGTGGTCTTGGGCAAGCCACTTAACCCTCCATAGCCCATGTTCCCTGTAAAATAGTTATCTCCAAGTTATAATGCCCTGTTCAATGTAATTTCAGTTGTTCAATGTAAACCGCACTGATGCAGAATAGCGCGGTATATAAGAGAATGTAAATAAATAAATAAATAAATTTGGATAGTTCCTTTTATTCCATCAAGGAGAAAAAAGAATTTACAATCTCTGAAGCATAACAGCACGACTCTGTCCACATGGCAGTATAGGAATACCCTGTCATGCTCATCCTCTTCCACCTGTGAACTACTGTATTACACATCAAGTACTGGTAAAGAGGACCCTCCCCCCTACACTTTTGCTAATGAAAACTTACCTGCACCATGGTGCTGGAAATAGACGTGCTTAGTGGAGACCCAACCTCCCACAAGTACAAGAGTCAGCAGTGTGCCAGTGGGAACAAACCCTGCTGGTACAGCAGAGGCGGCCTACTGAGAGTGGATGTAAGGGGGAGGGAAGGGGAGAGAACATCTCCCTCAATCTGCAGCCTCTCCCACTGAGTTTCAGTGAATCCATGCTAGTTCATGCAGTTGTGGTCAACATTATTGGCACCCTTGTATTTTAGGTTATGTTGGGTACAATATCTTGAGAAATAATTGGAAATATTTCAACTGTATGTCATCATAATATTAATAGTATGTTCAAAGGTAAACAACAACAAAAAAAGATGTCTCTGTAACTTAGACAGTAATTTCTGAGGAAAAAACCCAATACCTGGATAGGATTAATAACAGCCTTCACTAATATTTGGTTGCACAAACCTTGGCAGTGATGGCTACAACAAACATTTAGAGGGTATCTATAGGTTTCGCATATCTGTCTACTAGTAGTTTCTACTACTACTATTAGACATTTATAAAACCCTTCAAGGTATATATAGCGATGTACAAACACAGATACAGTCCCTACTCATCAGGGCTTACAATCTAATCAAGACAGACAAGACAAAAGATAGGAATAAGGAAAGAATAGGAGACGGTAAGGAGATACAAGGGACTGAGGGGGATCAGGAGCCAAAAGCAGCCTCAAAGAGAAGAGCATTTAGAATAGATTTCAAAAGAGGCAGAGATGAAGCCTGACATACAGACTCAGGAAGTTTGTTCCAGGTATAAGGAGCAGCAAGATGAAAGGACTAAAGGCTGGCGTTAGCAATGGAAGAATAGGGCAATGAGAGGAGCAAGCCAGTGGAAGAGCTGAGTTCATGAGGATGGGTTAGTGGGAGAGGAGAGGGGAAAGATAGTGAGGAGCAGAAGAATGAATGCATTTAAAGGTCAGGAGGAAGAGATTGAATTGGCTACGGAAACGGAAGGGAAACCAATGAAGTGACTTGAGAAGGATTATATAAGTATATCAGGGCTGGCAAAAGATTAGTCGCACAGCAGAGTTCTGAATAGATGAAGGGGAGAAAGATGACTCAGAGGGCGACCAGCAAGAAAGAGGTTGCAGTTGTCAAGACGGAAAGTAATTAGAGTGGATAAGTGTTTTGGTAGTGTGTTCAGAGAGGAAGGAGCAAGTTTTGTTTTAGCTATCTGTTGGATATGTGTGGAGAAGGAAAGGGAGGAGTCAAAAATGACACCAAGGTTACAGGTTGAGGAAACAAGAAGTAGAAGAGTGTTACCAACAGATAGAGAAAGGAGGAAGGGGAGAGGTAGGTTTAGATGGAAAAATAAGAAGTTTGGTTTTGTCCATGTTTTAGTTTCAAACAGCAGTAAGGCATCCAGGTGGCGATGTCAGAGTCAGGCAGAGATACGGACTTGGAGTGTCAGAAAAATATCAGGTGTAGAAAGATAGATCTGAGAATAGTCAGCATAAAAAATAATACGGAGATCCATGGGAGGAGATGAGAGCATCAAGAGATTGGGTGTAGAGAGAGAAAAGGAGAGGGCCCAGAACAGACCCTTTGGGTTCACTAACAGAGTGGAATAGAAGTAGAGGAAGAAGCACCAGAACTAACACTGAAAGAGTGATGGGAGAGATGGGAGAGATAAGAAGAGAACCAGGACAGGACATAGCCCCTAAAAGCAAGTGAGGACAATGGGTTAAGGAGAAGGTGATGGTCAACAGTATCAAAAGCAGCAGAAAGGTCAAGAAGGATAAGGATAGATTAGAGACCCTTAGATTTAGCCAGGAACAAGTCAATGGAGACTTTGGCAAGTGCCGTTTCAGTAGAATGTAAGGAGCAAAAGTCAGACTGAAAAGGATCCAGAAGGGCTTGAGAAAAAAGAAACTCAAGACAATGGTGGAGAACTGCATGCTCAAGAAGTTTGGAAACAAAGGAAAGAAGGGAAATGGGATGATGCTTAGGAGGAGAGCAAGGATCAAGAGAAGGTTTCTTGAGTAGGGGTGTGACTACAGAATGCTTCACTGCCTCAAGTACAAACTTAGGAGCAGATGCAGAAAGCCAGCACTGACGTTGTGCACAATTAGCTATGTACATGTCTATGTAGCATTCCGATAGTGTGCCACTTCAGCACCAGCATGCAGAAAGGGGCACATATGCAAATTAGCCACACGTAAATCTTCGGCAGAAATGTCAGTGTGCTAGCACCTCGACTGCAATTATACTATATAAATTCCTGTTCCTGCTGGGTAATACAGAATAGTTACTCACCTGTAACAGGTGATCTCCGGAAACAGCAGGAATTTAGTCTTCACATATGGGTATCGTCGGTACCGACGGAGCCTGTGTGGGAACGCTCCCCAGCGTCCAATTACAAAGCTTTTGGGAGCATCCCACAGCGCCTGCGTGCTGCCTTCCCGAATTTCCCAACTGTCCCTCTCCAGTTGAGTTTATAGCTGAGACAAAAGAGAGAGGGAAAGCGAGAAAGAGAGAGATACAACTCCTAGGGGAGGTGGGCGGGTTGTGAAGATTAAATTCCTGCTGTTCCTGGAGATCACCTGTTACAGGTGAGTAAAGCACAGTTACTTACCTGTAACAGGTGATCTCTGGGAACAGCAGGAATTAGTCCTCACATATGGGTACGTCGGTACCGACGGAGCCTGAGCGGGAAAGCTCCCCAACTTCCCAGAAGGAAAGCTTTTGGGGCCTCCCACTGCGCATGCGCGCTGCCTTCCCGCCCAACTCTCCTCAGTTCGAGTTTATAGCTGAGACAATATAGAGAGAGGAAAGGAAGAGAGAGAGAGATACAACTCCTAGGGGAGGTGGGCGGGTTGTGAGGACTAATTCCTGCTGTTCCCAGAGATCACCTGTTACAGGTAAGTAACTGTGCTATCTCCAGGAACAAGCAGGAATAAGTCCTCACATATGGGGACTCCCTAGCTAAGATGCCCGGGAGATCCCCTGAAGGGTATGAGACCCTGAAAGGTTCTTCATCTTCCTATGGATCTCAGGCATCCATTCAGGGAAGGTGGGCTGGAGTTGTTCAAGAATGGAACAGGTGTCTGAGGACAGCCTGACCAAACAAGGCATCCCGACGGGAATCCTTGTCCAAACAGTAATGGGCTGTAAAGGTATGAACCCAGGCCCAGGTGGTTGCTCGACAGATCTGCTTAATGGACACAGAGTTTAGATGAGCCATAGAGGTGGCCATGGCCCTCACGTTGTGAGCGGTGACATGGCCCTCCAGAGAAAGGTTCTTACTCTGGTAAGCAAAAGAGATACACTGAGCAATCCAATTGGAGAGTGTTCTTTTGGAGACTGGAAGTCCTAAATGAGAAGGATCGAAAGCAACAAAAAGTTGAGAAGACTTCCGATGTTGCTGTGTCCTGTGGAGGTAAAAGGCAAGAGCTCTTTTACAGTCTAGAGTATGAAGGTTCCTCTCTGCATTGGATGCAATGAGGAGCTGGAAAAAAGACAGGTAAATATACCTCTTGATAAAGATGAAAAGATGAGACCACTTTAGGCATAAAGTGAGGATTTGTCCTAAGGACTACCTTATCATGATGGAACCTTGTATAAGGCGGATTAGCCACTAAGGCCTGCAGTTCACTGATGCGGCGAGCTGAAGTGACTGCAATGAGGAAAATAACATTCCAGGAAAGAAATTTCAAGGAGGTAGTGGCTAAGGGTTCAAAAGGTGGCTTCATAAGCTGACCAAGAACCAAGTTTAAGTCCCATGCCACCGGAGGAGGTCGAATGGGAGGTTTAGTTAAAGTTAAGCCTCTCATGAATCTTGCAATAAGAGGATGAGAGGAAACAGGTTGTCCATTGATGGGCTTAAGTGATGCCGCAATAGCACTCAAATGGACTCTTACTGAATTTGTTTTGAGTCCTGCATTGGAGAGATGCAGGAGATATTCCAAAAGAGAATTCAATGGGAGTGCCAGAGGGTTAAGACCCTTTTGAGCACACCAAATGGAAAATCTTTTCCATTTAAAAGCGTAAGAACGCCTAGTGGAAGGTTTCCTAGAGGCATATAGAATATCCTTCACTTGCTGTGAAAGGTTGAAGTGATGAAGGTCTAGGCCTTCAGTAACCAAGCTCTGAGGTGAAGGGACTTGGGGTTTGGGTGCCACAAAGTCTCCTCCTCTTGAGACAGAAGGTCTGGAGCCGCTCCCAAGTCCAGGGAGGGGGCTTGGGAGAGATGCAGAAGTAGAGGGCACCACACTTGGCGTGGCCAGCGTGGAGCTATGAGGATCATGGACCCTTGATCCCTTTGAAGTTTGAACAGAGTCTTGGGAATCAAAGGAATGGGTGGAAAGGCATACAGGAAACCCTGACCCCAATGCAGGAGGAAGGCATCCTTGGTCTGAACTCCCTGACACGGAATTCTGGAACAGAACCGGGGAAGTTTGGCATTCCACGGACTTGCAAAGAGGTCTATGTCCGGGGTTCCCCATTTCTGGAAGATTCTGAGTACCTGATCCATGTGCAGGGACCATTCGTGTGGAAGCAGAACTCGACTGAGTCTGTCTGCCCAAGAGTTTTGGATTCCTGGAAGATATACTGCCAGGAGATGGATTTGATGCTCTCTGGCGAAGGCCCATAATCTTAGAGCTTCGTTGCAAAGCGACAGAGAGCCAGTCCCTCCTTGTTTGTTTATGTAAAACATGGCTACTTGATTGTCCATGTGAATAAGGACTGTCATGTTGCTGAGGAGGGTATGAAAAACTTTGAGAGCTAGAAAGATTGCTCGAAGTTCCAAGTGGTTGATATGAAGGGTGGTCTCCTGTGGAGACAAGTGCCCTGAGTGGAGAGATCTTGGAGATGAGCCCCCCAACCTGTTTGGGAGGCATCTGTTGTGAGGGTTGCTTGGGGCAACAATGGTTGAAAGGGGGCCCCCAACAACAGATTTTGAGTGGATATCCACCATTGGAGAAACCAAAAGAGACGATTGGAGTTTGCTATTTGGTCTGAGAGAGCTCCAGATGCTTGAATCCACTGGGTGGATAAAGTCCATTGAGCTGCTCTCATATGCAGGCGAGCATAAGGCACCACATGCACTGTGAAGGCCATGTGGCCTAATAGTTGTAGCATCTCTCTGGCAGTCAAGTGGCTTCTGGACTGAGTCTGAGAGGCTAAGTGCACTAGACGTTGGCAACGGGCCTGAGGTAGATAGGCCCTTGCGATGGTGGCATCCAACCAGGCCCCTATGAATTCTAGGGATTGAGTAGGGGTGAGTTGGGACTTTGGCAGACTGATCACAAGTCCCAGATACTGTAGAATTCGCCTGGTGCGATCCAGGGAAGTCTGAGCCTCGGACTGAGACGGAGCTCGGATGAGCCAGTCGTCCAGGTATGGGAAGACAAAAATTCCCAGGGCGCGTAGGAATGCAGCTACTATTGCCATGCATTTGGTAAATACCCTTGGAGCCGAGGCTAGACCGAAGGGAAGTACTCTGTATTGGAAATGTTTTCCCTGGAACAGAAACCGTAGGAATTTTCTGTGGGATGGATGGATGAGAATATGTGTGTACGCATCCTTGAGATCTAGAGAACAAAGCCAGTCCTGACTCTGTAGGTATGGAAGGAGAGTGCCTAGAGAAAGCATCTTGAATTTCTCCCTGTATAGAAATTTGTTCAATTCTCTGAGATCCAGAATGGGTCTGTACCCCCCTGTTTTCTTGGGAATGAGAAAATAAGGGGAGTAAAAACCTGACCCTTGTTGAGGAAAAGGAACCTCTTCTATTGCCTTTTGGGCGAGAAGAGTGGTCACCTCCTGACCCAACAGGTCTAGGAGAGATGGGGGAGAATTGAAACTTCTCACCATGGTATGGGGAGGAAGGTTGGAGAAATGTAGTTTGTAGCCCTCTCTGATGATAGAGAGGGTCCATTGCTCTGATGTGATTTGCTCCAATCTGGGAGCAAAATGGGTTAACCTTCCTGGAATGGTGAGAGCCAGAAAGGTTAAGTTCTCTAGTTTTAAGTCAAAAACCCTGAGGGGGTTGGGACTGTTGGGCTGTAGCAGCCCCTGAAGGTTTTGCCCTGGCCTGTTTAGGCTGCTGACGCTTAGGAGCAAAGCGAGCTGCAGAAGATTGTTGGCCAGTATTTGTGGCAAATCTGGCCTTCTTGTAGAAAGGCTTTTTGAAAGATTTCTTCTTGACAGGGGTAGAGGTAGACTTAGAAAGTCTATCTAAAGCAGCATTTTCTGCATCCATTTGAGTGGCTTTGATTTGCCACTCCTTACCAAACAGATTCTCACCTGTACAGGGCAAATTTCCCAACCCATCCTGGACCCAGGGTTCAAGGTTAGAGGCCTGGAGCCAAGCAATTCTGCGAGCCGCTATGGCAATACCTGAGGCTCTGCTAGCACCCTCAAAGGAGTCAAAGGCTGCTCTGTTGGAGAACTTTGAAATATCTTGGGTATGCTTCAGCAGAAGGAGGAACTCCTCCTTTCTATCCTCTGGGATAAAGGGGAGGAAATGGCGTATTTTTAATGCAATTTCCTTCAGAAACATGCCCATATAGAGGCTGTATGAGTTGATTCTGGCAATAAGCATACTTGCTTGGAAGATTTTTCTTCCAAAAGCATCCAGAGTCCTACATTCTCTTCCTGGGGGAGTAGAAGAGTGTCTTTTAGTACTCTTGATCCTTTTCATAGCTGACTGCACCACGATGGAGTGGTGCAGGAGCTGAGTTTTTGAAACCCAGGAGAAGGGGGGACAGAATACATGGTGTCCAGACGACGAGAATGTGGAGATAGGGTGAGAGGAGTCTCCCATAAGTCCATCATGTGTTCTTGAAGAATTTCATGGATGGGCAAGGTGACTGCCTCTTTGGGAACCTTAGAGTATCCTAAAATGTCTAACCTTTTCGCTCTAGGTTCTTTTTCAGAGGATACAGAAACAGAAAGACCTTTAGCTACTTCAATGATGAAGTCTTGAAAGGATAAATCCTCTGGAGGAGACATTCTCCTCTTTGGAGAAGAGGGCTCCTCAGGCAGAGTAAGGGATACTTCAGCAGAGTCATCTGATGAATCAGAATCATCAGAAGACTCAAAGTATCGTCTGTTTGCTTCCAGGGATCGATAAGCGTATCGACTGGTATCGACATTGGGGGTACCCGGAACCGGATCGGTATCGGGAAAATCCCCGGAACCGGAATCCTGGTCGATGTGGAAGGCATGGGTACCGGTATCGGTTGTGGTACCGGAACCGGAGTCGGTACCGCAGGGTGCGGTACCGAGGGCGTCGCAGCCTTAATAAAAGCCAAAATGGCCTGCTGCATGGAATGAACTGTATGATCCATGGACGCCACGACTGTCTGGATGTCGGTACCGGATGATTGAGCAGGTACCCCAGAACAGTCTAACAGGTGATCGGTCGAGGCCGTGCCATCGATGTCAACCTGTAACCCCATAGGAGGAGCTTTGGAAGCCGGAGCTTCCTGCCGGGGTTGTTTGGCTGGGGCAGGGTCCTCAGGGTCAAGCCCAGGGGTATCTCGATACTTAGAGGTAGATTTGCCCTTTGAGGACCTGCCAGAGGAATGTTTGGTTACCTGAGATCCATCAGGAGAGGAAGACCTGGAAGATGTCGATGCTGGAGTATCTGTAGAAAACAGCATGTGAAACTTGGCTGCCCGGTTCTGTAAGCCACGTTTAGACATCAAAGAACAGGATGGGCAATCCGGAATGGAAAGGTCAGGCCCCAAACATTTAAGACACCATTCATGGGTGTCTGTGACTGAAATAGTACCGCTGCACTTGGTGCATTTTTTAAACCCAGAGGCTTGTTTCTCCATGAGGGAGAATTAGTGAAGGCCTAAAGGCCTCACAGAACTAACACACCAAGTGAGGGAAAAAAAAAGAAGATTTTTTTTTTTTTTAAAAATAAAGGAAAAAAGACCGGCGGTACCGGTCTGGAATCGGGGAAGGCAGACACGCGGCCAAAGAAATAAATTAAAATAACAACTTCTTCAGCGGTGACAGGAACACGACCTGCTGGCTCCGCGGAAAAAGAAGAACTGAGGAGAGTTGGTCAGGAAGGCGGGAAGGCAGCGCGCATGCGCAGTGGGAGGCCCCAAAAGCTTTCCTTCTGGGAAGCTGGGGAGCTTTCCCGCTCAGGCTCCGTCGGTACCGACGTACCCATATGTGAGGACTTATTCCTGCTTGTTCCTGGAGATCTATGCTATCTCCAGGAACAAGCAGGAATATAGTCTTCACATATCGGGACTCCCTAGCTGTAGATGCCAGGGAGAAACCCCAGAAGTTGTGTGTCCTTGTGAAAGGGCCCACTTCCCCCATGGATCTCTGGCATCCTATCAGGTATGGTGGGTAGGAATTGATTAAGTATGGAACAGGTGTTGAAGAACAGCCTGACCAAACAAGGCATCCCGGCGGGAGTCCGTGTCTAAGCAGTAATGGGCTGTGAAGGTATGAACCGAAGCCCAAGTAGCTGCTCGACAGATGTCGTTGATAGACACAGAGTGAAGATGAGCCATTGAGGCTGCCATGGGTCTCACATTGTGAGCTGTGATATGGCCTTCAAGAGGAAGGGTTCTTACTCTCATAGGCAAAAGATATACACTGTGCAATCCAGTTGGACAGTGTCCTTTTGGAGACTGGAAGTCCCAAATGACTAGGATCAAAAGCAACAAAGAGTTGAGAGGATTTTCTATGTTGGTGTGTCCTTTGCAAGTAAAAGGCCAAACTCTTTTACATTCCAAAGTATGAAGGTTCCTTTCTGCATTTGAGGCGTGAGGCCTTGGAAAGAATACAGGAAGGTAAACCGCTTGGTTCAAATGAAAGGGCAAAACCACCTTTGGCATAAAGTGTGGATGAGTCCTAAGGACTACCTTATCATGATGGAACCTTGTATAAAGAGGATCAGCCACCAAGGCTTGCAATTCACTGATGTGACGTGCTGATGTGATTGCAATGAGAAAGATAACTTTCCAGGAAAGGAATTTTAAAAAGGTAGTGGCTAATGGCTCAAAGGGCGGTTTCATGAGCTGCCCAAGTACCAGATTCAAGTCCCATGCCACCAGTGGTGGCTTAATGGGAGGCTTCGTTAAAAGAAGGCCTCTCATAAATCTTGCTATGAGAGAATGAGAGGAAATAGGTTGTCCATTTAGAGGCTTGAAAGAAGCTGCAATAGCACTCAAATGGACTCTCACTGAATTAGTCTTAAGCCCTGCATTTGATAAATGAAGGAGGTACTCCAGTAATGATTCCAGAGGTATCGCAAGAGGGTGAAGACCCTTCTGCGAGCATCATATGGTAAACCTTTTCCACTTAAATGCATAAGAGTGTCTTGTGGAAGGTTTCCTGGAAGCATGAAGGATATCCTTTACCTGCTGGGAAAGGTTAAGACCGTGAAGTTCTAGGCTTTCAGCAACCAGGCCATGAGATGCAGAGACTAGGGATTGGGATGCCACAGCATCCCGTCCTTTTGAGAAAAGAGATCTCGAGCAGATCCTAACTCCAGAGGCGGAGCTTGAGAGAGATGTAGAAGCAGAGGGTACCACATTTGCCATGGCCAACGTGGAGCTATGAGGATCATATGACCTCTGTCTTTCTGAAGCTTGAACAGGGTTTTGGGAATTAGGGGAATGGGTGGGAAAGGCATACAGGAAGTCCTGACCCCAATGGAGGAGGAAAGCATCCCTGGCCTGACAACCTCGAGCCGGAATTCTGGAACAGAGCCGGGGAAGTTTGGCATTCAGCAGACTTGTAAAGAGATCTATGTTCCCAAATTTGAAAAATTTTGGCCACCTGGTCTGCATGGAGAGACCATTCGTGTGGAAGCAGAACTCGACTGAGTCGGTCTGCCCAAGAGTTTTGAATACCTGGAAAATACACCGCAAGGAGATTAATCTGATGCTCTCTGGCGGGGGCCCATAGTCGCAAAGCTTCGTTGCAGAGCGACAAAGAGCCTGTTCCGCCCTGCTTGTTCACACAGAACATGGCTACTTGATTGTCCGTTTGAACTAGGACTGTCTTGTAGCTGAGCTGGGTGTGAAATACTCGAAGAGCAAGGAAGATTGCTCTGAGCTCCAGGAGATTGATATGGAGATAGGCCTCCTGTGGGGTCCAGGTACCCTGGGTAGAGAGGCCTTGCAAGTGGCATCCCCAACACACCTGTGAAGCATTTCTTGTTAGAGTGGCCTGGAGTAGGGGCTGCTGAAAAGGAGACCCCACCAAAAGATTTTTGGGTGACTGCCACCATTGGAGGGTATAAAAGGGGGTGCTTGTTATGAAGTTACCACCATCTTGGCAAGTATGCAAATTAACTGTCTCGCAAAGGATTGTGGTTATTGAAGTCCATTCACACAAAGCTTGCCTTTTTAAGATAATGAAAACTCTTGTAGTTGGTCGAGTGTAGACAAAATTAGAGTTTATTTATGGGGTGATTATCCCACACAGATATGCTTGGTAACACCTTCCAGATAACTTCTCCAGGGTTTATTCAACACAAAATAAGGCAACTGAAAAATCTTATGCAAATAAGAATCAAAGTCCTTTATAGAACAGAAAGGTTTCTTTCAGCCACTGCTAATAAACTCCTTAGCAGTGCTGGGGAAAAACAAATCAAAGAGGAAAACTTCTTTATACTAACATAGTTCACTTTCTCCATACAGAAAAGAACTTTTTAATCCTACATGTGCACTGCTTGTGCTGGGCTCTCCTCTACCAGCAGGTGACAATTAACTGCAATCAGTAGCTTGGTTTCAGCACAAGTACAAAACCTTCCCAAAAGCTTTTTCATTCAACAAAACTTTATGGGAAGCTAATATTTAGAATGTTTCCTTTTGATGTTTGCTCTGATATTTAGGATTTTCTTAAAATAACAACCTACTCAAACAACAGTCCATATAATTATCCTCTGTATCAGATATTAAACCTTGCTCTTGAAATTGCATAGATTCTGTTTCTCCGTATGACTCAGAGGGCTTTAGGAACTGACCTCTACACGGAGAGAAACTGTTTCCCTGCTGTTTGCACTGCTCAAAGCTAGAGAAACGTTCACAGTTCCTACCTGAATCCAGGCAAGGGTCAGGCTGCTTCTTCTGGTATTTTGGCCAGTATGCAATAGAGCTTCTGTGTCCTGTCCTCCAGTTGGTATCTCTGGACCTCAGGATCCTTTCTCCAGACGTCCTCCAAGAGGTATTTGGACTCCTTCCCTCCTTAGCTGCAACAGACCTCTTCCTAGGTGTTGCTTGAGGGTCCCTGGCTGTGGATCTACAGACCTCTGGCTTTTTCCAGTCCTCTGAACCTTTCCCCCAGGTATCTCTCCAGGCATAGGTACTTTTCTGAGCTCCTCTCTTGGACCATCTGCTTCCTTATCCTTGGTCCTTCAGGTTCCGGTTGTTCTTCCTTCTGTTCTCATTCTCCTTCTGATTCCCCTTCTCCTTCCTCCTGAAGATTCCCCTCTAGCTTTAAAGAGCTTAGATTGCAACTCCACCCTTGCATTCTTCAGGTGTTGTGGATTAAGCATTCTTCTAGAGGCTGTTTGATTAGGGATAACATAATGCTTTCTCTGATTAGACTCATGCTTTTCCACTCTAGCTCCCCTAGGGACTTTCTGCATACTAGTGCATTCTGGAACATGTAGTCTTTTAGGGAAACAAGCTGTCCTAGTTCTATAACCTGCCAGCACAGGTCCCTTAATCAGAGTAAACTCTCCCCTTTTGTCATTACTCCCTGAGCTTTAATAAGCTTCCTTATCACAAGGGACAAAAGAAGGCAATCCGAGTTTGCTATTCTGTCTGACAGGCAACCTGACGCCTGAGTCCACTGAGTGGATAAGGTCCACTGGGCTGCCCTCATATGAAGGCGAGCATAAGGAACCACATGCACGGTGGATGCCATGTGGCCTAGCAACTGTAACATTTCCCGAGCAGTGAGGTGAGGTTTTAGCACTGCTTGGGAAGCTAACTGCACAATGCGAAGGCAGCGGGGCTGTGGAAGGTAGGCGCTTGTTTGTCTGGTATCCAGAAGAGCTCCTATAAACTATAGGGACTGAGTGGGAGCAAGGTTGGACTTTGGGAATTTTATGACAAGTCTCAAATACTGAAGGATGCGCATTGTGCGAGACAGAGCAACCCTGGCCTCTGGCTCTGAAGGGGCCTGAATGAGCCAGTCGTCTAAGTAAGGGAAGACGAATATTCCCAGGGTGTGGAGAAATGCTGCTACCACAGCCATGCATTCTGTGAACACTCGTGGTGCAGAGGCCAGGCCAAAAGGAAGAACCCTGTATTGGTAGTGCTTCCCTTGAAACAGGAAGTCAAGGAACGTTCGGTGAGATGGATGGATGAGAACATGAGTGTACGCATCCTTGAGATCTAGAGAACAAAGCCAATCCTAACTATGAAGGTAGGGCAGCAGAGTTCCTAGAGAAATCTTTTTGAACTTCTCTCTGAACAGGAATTTGTTCAATTCTCTGAGGTCTAGAATGGGTCTGTGTCCTCCTGTTTTCTTTGGAATAAGGAAATAGGGGGAATAAAACCCTGTACCCCATTGGGGAATGGGTACCTCTTCTATTGCCCCTTGAGCAAGGAGAATAGTGACTTCTTGACCTAACCGGTCACTGAGAGAGGTCTGAGAATTGAACTGTCTTACTATTGTAGGAGGGGGCATGCTGAGGAAATGAAGCTTGTACCCCTCTCTTACAATAGAGTCCAATTTTCTGCTGTTATCTGACCCCATCTGGGGGCAAAATGACATAACCTTCCTTGGGATGGTGGAGGGCTCTGGGCCGTTCAGGGCCAGGAAGGCAAAGTTCTCTAGACAGGAGTCAAAGCCCCTGTGGAGGCTGAGTCTGCTGAGTCGGTTGAGGCTTAGCTGCTTTTGGTTTCCTTGGTTGCCTAGGTTGTTGGTGCTGTCCCTTTTGGGCAGACTGACCTAAACTATGTCCCTGCTGGGTATAGGAGGGGTAAAACAATTTCTTCTTGCTGAAGAATGGTTTCTTAGAGGATCTTTTCCTTGCAGGATCAGCTGTAGATTTTGATAATCTATCCAAAGTGATATTGTCAGCATCTATCTCATTAGCTTTTTCCTGCCAATTCTTGCCAAAGAGATTCTCTCCTGTGCAAGGTATATTCCCCAGTTTGTCCTGTACCCAGATTTCTAAGTCAGATGCCTGGAGCCAGGCAATTCTACGTGCACCTATGGCAATAGCAGATGTTCTGCTTATGCATTCAAAACATTCAAAGGCTGCACGATTCACAAACTTGGAAACATCCTGAGCATGTTTAACAAGAGCAAGATAATCTTGCCTTTTATCATCAGGCAGGCGAGAGCTCATAAGCTCTAAGTCTCCCATGACCTCCTTAAGGAACATTCCCATATACAAGATATAGGAACTGATCCTAGCAGAAAGCATGGAAGTCTGGAAGGATAGACGTCCAAAGGCGTCAAGAGTCCTCCTACACTCACATCCTGGAGGATTAGATGCATGCCTTTTTGCACTCTTTATCCGTCTCATGGCTGATTCCACCACCATGGAATGGTGTGGTAATTGAGTCTTCTGAAACCCAGGACAAGGAGGAACTTGATACATGGTGTCGAGTCTTTGAAAGTGAGGAGATGTGGTCAGAGGTGTTTCCCACATCCTTAACATAAGATCTTGCAAGATCTCATGAATAGGTAAGGTAGCTGCCTCCTTGGGAGCTTTAGGGTATTGTAGGATTCCCAATTCCTTTGCCCTAGGCTCTTTTTCAGGAGCCACTGTGATGGAAAGACCTCGGGCCACATCTCGGATAAAATCCTGAAAGGACATATCCTCTGGTGGAGACATCCTACGCTGAGGAGAAGAGGAATCCTCAGGAAGAGGTACTCTGGTATCGGCAGAGCTTTCTGAGTCTTCAGACTCATCCGAGGATTCGAAGTATCTCCGATCCGGGTGATCGTGCAAGGCACAGTACCGATCGAAGTTGGCATCGGAGTGGTCCGGTACCGACTTGTCGATGCCGGATAGAGACGCATGACTCGGTCCCGGTAGAATACCTGCCGATGTCGATGCAGTCGGTGCCGGTACTGGAGTTGGTGCCGGTTGAATTGTCTGAAGCTGTTTCAGGGGCATCGAAGACATGAGAAGAGCCGCCAAACTGCGTTCAATAGCCAAGAATCTCTGGTCTATCGATGCTGCCGATGCTTGGGTATTGGTGCTGGATGAAGCGGCCGGAACCCCAGAGCATGGCACCAGTAGTTCTGTCGAGGTTGAGGCCTCGAGAACATCCTGGAGTCCCGTTAGTGCTTTGGAAGCTGAAGCCTCCCGCCGGGGCAATTTTGCCGGTGAGAATCCCTCAAGGGCAACGCCAGAGGCATGTCAATGCTTAGAAGGAGATCTACCCTTTGAGGACCAGCCAGATTTATGTTTAGTTACCTGAGATCCATGGGAGGAAGATGAAGCCCTGGAAGACGTCGATGCCACGGAGGCTGCATTGGAGGGAAAAAGGGTGCTAAGTTTAGCAGTTCAGTTTTGCCAGCCCCTTTTCGACATCATCCAACAGGCAACACACTCTAAAATAGAGTGGTCAGGACCTAAACATTTGAGGCACCATTCATGGGTGTCGGTGACAGAGATGGTACCGCCACACTTAGAACACTTTTTAAAACTCGAAGCGGGTTTTTCCATCTTCAGGGAAATAAATTGGGCCTAGTCCCCAAAATGGTGCATGGCACCCGAAAAGTAAATTACTGGAGAAAGACTCCAGAAACAAAGTGGTTTTTTTTTTTAGAAAAAAGAAAAGAACCACCGGCGGTACCGGTATAGCATCGAGGGAAGGCAGATGCGGCCACAAAAAAGAATAAGAAGGGAAATTTTCTGCGGTGACAGGATGTGCGACCTGTCGGCTCCACGGAAAACGAAGAACTGGAGAGGGACAGTTGGGAAAGGCGGGAAGGCAGCACGCAGGCGCTGTGGGATGCTCCCAAAAGCTTTCCTATTGGACGCTGGGGAGCGATCCCACGCAGGCTCAGTCGGTACCGATACCCATATGTGAAGATTACATTCCTGCTTGTTCCTGGAGATCATCCATATACCCATGTAGTAAAAAAATCTTAGGCTCTCTTTTCAATTTGTCACCAATAATATTAAAGCTATAGAACTGCAGGGCTTAAAAGGAAGAGGCAGCACTGTGGGTTAAACTAGAAAGAGGGAAAGGGAAACCTTTTGTATTATCTACAGATCCCCCTCATAGGGAGTAGAAGTAGACAAAGATTTAATAGAAGACTTACATAATATTGCCATGAAAGAAGTAGTGCTACAGATAGGTGATTTCAATATGCTAGATGGGGCCTGGCACATCCCTGCTGCGGTGTCTTCTACAAGTAAGCTCCTGTATTCTCTATAGGGAGAACAATTCAGGCAACTGGTAACAGAACCCACACATGTTGGGGCCATTTTGGACTTGGTGCTTACCAATGGGGAAAGTGTTTCTGATGTTACAGTGGGAGAACCTCTCACATCCAGTGATCACCAGATGGTATGGTTCAGTATTAGGATTAGGGCTGATAAAATCCATTAAAAAGTGAGGGTCTGGGGGAGACACCTCGGGGGGGGGGGGGGGGGGGGGTAGAGGTCCCCGGGGTGGGGGGGCGGTGAAGGGGAGGAGGGGGCGGTGAGGGGGGGAAGGGGGGATGGAGAGGGGCATTCAAGGAGAGAACTTCAGAGGGTGTAGTCAGGGTGTCAAAGGGGGAGAAAAACATTAGAAATGCTGTGGAAATCAGATGTTTGTGGTTATAACAGTTGCTGAATTTCTACAATAAACAGTTGAAACACCAAAAGAAAAAAAAAGCAAGGGTCTTAGACTTTAGAAAAACTAACTGTGCCAAGATGGGATAATACCTCAGAGTAGTTTGTGGTATGGGAACAGCTGGGGAATGTAGAAAAACAGTGAACAAAACTGAAAGGGGATATTTTAAGGGCATCAAACCTTTTTGTTAGAAAGGTAAATAAATGTAAAAGAAAAATAAAGCCGCTATGGTTCTCAAAAGTAGTAGCTGAAAAGGTGAAGAAAAAGAGGGAAGCCTTCATGAAATACAAGAGATCACAGAGAGAGGCAGACAGGCATTTATTTAACTGTATTTATATCCCGCTTTTCACCGAGTCAAAACGGTTTAACATTAAAGGGTGGGGGACAATAATCAATTCTAGGGTTGGGGCTACCACCGGGGGGGGGGGGGGCCAACATTAATGATCTGAACATATTAAGGACATAGACAATGTACATCAGTCTCTTAGAAAATAGGCATCTATATTTGGAAAAACTTAAGAGAAGCCAGCAAAGTAGTCAGGAAAGCAAAAAGAACAACAAATAGCCAATGCAATAAAATGCGGGGGATACGATTTTTTTGGATGTGTTAGTGAGAGAAGGAAGGGCAAAAGTGGCATTGTCAAACTCAAGGGTAAAGGGGAGGAATATGCAGAAACTGGTGAGGATAAAGCAGTATTGCTTAACAACTATTTCTGTTCTGTGTTCACAGATGAAAGGTCAGGAGCAGGACCTCAGAAAACACCCACAAACAGGAACAGAAGCGACGGGGATCTCAAATGATTTTCAGAAGACTGTTTGTGAGAAACTAGCTAAATGAAAAGTAGACAAAGCGATGGGTCCAGATGGGATACAGCCAAGAAGACTGAGGGGGATGTTCTAGCGGCTCCACTGTCTGATCTTTTCAATGCCTCTTTGGAGTCAGGAGTGGTGCCAGAAGACTGGCCCCTTTACACAAAAGCGGATGTAAGGATAGCATTGAGAACTACAAACCGATTAGTCTAACCTCTTTTGTGAGTAAATTATTGGAAATGATACTAAAAGAGAAAATAGTAAGGTTTCTGGAGTCCAAAGGATTGCAGGATCAGAGGCAGCATGGATTCACCAGAGGCAGACAAATCTGATTGATTTCTTTGACTGGGTGACCAAGGAGTTGGAGTGAGAGAGAGCCCTAGATGTGGTGTGCTTAGATTTCAGTAAAGCCTTTGACACCATTCCACCACAGGTGACTTATAAACAAACTGAGCACCCTAGGGATGGACCCTAAAGATACTAATTGGGTTAGAAATTGGTTACGTGGGAGGCGACAAAGGGTAAAGGTAAATTAAGCTCACTCTGAGAGAAGGAGGTTATCAGAGGTGTGCTGCGGGAATCTGTCCTTGGTCCGATTCTTTTCAACATCTTTGTTACTGATATTGCGGAAGGGCTTTTGGAAAGGGTTGCTTATTTGCAGATGATACCAAAATCTGCAGTAGACACCCAGCAAGGTGTAGATAACATGAGGAGTGATCTAGCTAAGCTTGAAGAATGGTCTAGAATTTGGCAGCTGAAATTTAATGCTAAAAAATTCAGGGTCATACACTTCGGCTGTAAAATTCCAAAGGAGCGGTACAGTGTGGGGGTGAGGTACTTCTGTCCACAAAAAAAGAGCAGGACCTTGGCGTAATTGTGTCTGACAATCTTAAAGTAGCTAAACAGGCAGAAAAGGCGACAGCAAAAGCTAGAAGGATGCTTGGGTGTATAGGGAGAGGAATGGCCAGCAGAAAAAAGGAGGCGATAATGCCTCTGTTTAAGTCTCTGGTGCGACCTCATTTGGAGTATTGTGTGCAATTCTGGAGACCGCACCTTCAAAAAGATATAAGCAGGTTGGAGTCTGTGTAGGTTGGCTACTAAAATGGCTAGTGGTCTTCATTATAAAGCATATGAGGACAGACTTAAAGATCTTAATATGTATACTTTAGAAGGCAGGCAGGATAGGGGTGATACAATAGAGACATTTAAATACCTCAATTGCATAAATGCACAGGAGAGTCTCTTTCAATTGAAGGCAAGCTCTGCTACAAGGGGCACTCTGGTGCCTCTGGTAAAGAGCGGTATATTAAATGTGAAAATAAAGATAAAGACATAGGATGAGGGTGAAAGGGGATAGACGGAGTAATATGCGCAAAATATTTCCTTACGGAAAGAGTGACAGATGCATAGAATAGTCTCCCAGTGGAGGTGGTAGAGGACAGTATCTGAATTCAAAAAAGCATGGGAGAAACAGAGGATCTCTAAAGGAAGAAAGGGACTATTGTAATTGATAAGGAAGGGCGGACTAGATGGGCCATGTGGTCTTTTTGTCCCATCATATTTCTATGTAACTTCCTCAAACTTATATGCATCCCTCTCAGTAGCTCTGCACTTCAGGACAATCCCATCAAATATGTTTATATGTGCCGTTGCCACCATATCCCCTCCAGCACTGTCCAGTGGCCACGTTAACCATCTTACATAACTATTGGTTTAAGCTGGCACAGATATAACATTTTCAGTTCACCTTCTAGATGACTGATTGCTATGGTACTCTTCCTTGTATTGAGAGATTTATTTTATTTAAACTTATTTATATCTCATCTTTCTACTATTAAAGGCGGTTTACAAATAACAAAACAACCATGCAGGGGTGCAACTGTTGTATAGAGAACAAGATACAGCTCTTGCCACTCTCCCTTATCAGCCGTACAATACAAACCTGCCTCCCAGCTCAAGATACGCCTGAGCTCCCATAACTGCCCAACAGATTTTAGAAATAATGCCCTTAATTCCCAACCTTCCTTTGCATAATGCTTCAAATACTGTTCTAGCTTTAACCAGGTCCCTCCCTCTGATATGTTCCTGCATTAGGAAGTGCCAAACTTGCAGATATACAGTACATATCTATCCCACCATTCCAGGTTATAAAGCTCCCTCAAGGATTCAAATGAGAGGAATTGCCCACTATGCAAAAATTTCTCCATAGACCCTTTCGCCTCCAAGCTCGGAAAACTGGGTAAGCAATACCCGATAGGAATGCACTAGTAACATAGTATATGACGGCAGATAAAGACTATTATTCTAGATGGACCATGATGGTCTTTATCTGCCATCATATGTTACTATGCCAAAAGGGAGTCAGGCATGAGATTTTCTCCTCCCCCTCCAGGAGTTTATTGCAATAGAGACACCAAATGGGAGGGGGTCAACAGTATGGTGAAATTAGACCTTACTTGTTCATTTTCTTTCCTCGAGTCCCTCCAGTCCAGTCCAAACTCCTGGGTTATGTCCCCTACCAGCAGATGGAGACTGAGAATTTTAGGCTTTTGATGATGTCACGGTCTAAGGGGACTGAGCCCCTCCTCGCAAGCCAGTATCCTAGTTAGAAAGTCGACTTCAAGAAGAGAACTATGAAACTTACTTTAAACATATGTACCAACTACATACATAACATAGAAATAGGGGTGAGATTTGGAGAAGAGAGCGCTACCACCTCAGACAGAAACCAAAGCCCTCTTTCTCTGGACACAGAACACACACACCAAAAGCAGGAACCAGGAACCAGGAACCAGATACCAGACAACGGGACACAGACTTTTTTCTTACCCGAGCTTGCCGATGATACTGAAAATGGGTAGGTTCTGGACTGGACTGGAGGGACTCAAGAAAAGAAAATGAGCATGTAAGGTCTAATTTCACCTTCCTTATCCCTCCAGTCCAGTCGTCTGGGATGTACCACAGCAGTACCTAAGATTGGGCAGGACCAGCAAGCAGCACCTTAGTACCAAACTGCACATCTGCTATAGCCTGCACATCGAGCCAATAGTGATGCAAAAAGGTGTGAAGAGAAGACCAGGTGGCTGCCTTGCAGATATCCACAGGTGGAACAAGCCAATACTCCACCAAAGAGGCTGCTTGCGTACTGGTACAGTGTGCACGTAAGCCCAGTGTAAGTATTTTATGCTTGACTAGATAAGCGGAAGCAATAGCCTCCTTCAGCCGGCGCACAATTGAAGCTTTCAAGGCCATTTATCCCTTGAGCACACCCCCAAACAGGACAAACAGATGCATCTCTAAAAGATTTAAGGAATTACTCCGTACACAAGATACCGATGAGGATCCCTGCAAACATCCAAGAAATGCAGCTGTCTATCAGCTGACACCAAAAACACAGTCTGATTTAGATGGAACTCAGCCAACCTTTGGCAGAAAGGATAGAGGCTGCAAGACGACCTTCTCCTTTGTGATCATGAGGAAAGGTTTCCTACAGGACAACGTTTAGAGTTCTGAGATCCTGCAAGCAAAGCATATGGCCACCAAAAGCACTACTTTCAGAATAAGATCGTTAATAGTGGTCCCCTCTCAAAGGTTCAAAAGGAGCCCCAGATAAGGCCGAGAGGACCAAATTAAGATCCCAAGGTGGCATCAACAAACGGAGACTAGATGAACGGAGCTGCTTAACAGCTTGAAGAAAACACCAGGCATTGGGATGAGAGGCTAAGAAAACCCCTTGCATTCGACCCCAGTAACATGTGAGAGCCGCCACCTGCACATGCAAAGAATTCAATGCCAAGCCCTTATTCACTCCTGCCTGCAGAAAGGTCAGCATATCCAGAATAGAGGCCACCTGCGCTATCTGACCATGTTTCTCACACACCAGGATTTGAATATACACCAGACTTGAATATAAGATAAAGAGGTAGAGTGTTCACGAGCTCTCAATAAGGTAAAAATAACCTGAGGCAAATACCTCTTCACCTTAGCCTAACCTAGCACTTTCAAGAGCCAGGTCATAAGCAAGAATTGATCGACTTGAGGCATGAGAATCGGGCCTTGCGACAAGAGATTGCTGATCACGGGTAGATGCCACGGAAATCTGACCAACAAATGGATGATATCCACATACCAAGGCCAATTCGGAGCCACCAGCATCACCAGACCCCAATGAGCCTCTTCTTTGAAACAAATGTCCAATCTAAAACCACAGAGGAAAGACAAAGACAACCCACCTTTGGCCAAAGTTAAGCCAGAGCATCTAGACCTTCTGACATTTTAGACCTTCCGACACTGAGTGGAGAAGTAGCCTTATGATTAGAACACTGGCTTGGGAACCAAGAGACCAGGGTTCGATTCCCACTAACACTCCTTGTGGCCTTGGGCAAATCACTTAACCCTCCATTGCCCTCAGAAGAATCAAAGTTATTAATGTCCCTGTTTAACGTACATTACCAAGTTTAAGTTACAATGTAAACCACTTAAACTAAATGATAAAGCGGTATAAAAAAAAAGCCTGTTAAAAAATAAAAATAAATCCTCTCTCGTCGACGACTGAAGAAGCAATTTACCTTGACGTTTGAGGCAGTCACCAACAAGTCCATTTGGATTCCCCCAGTGACAAGATATGTCGCGAAACAGTCCTCTCCAAGGAGCACTTGTCCAGATCTGACAACTGAGAAAATCTGCTTGCACACTTTCTTTTCCTGCTACCAGATTTACCTCTGCCCAACAAAGCAGCAAACACACTTCCTCCACCTGGACAGCGCTTCCCGTTCCCCCCAGACGATTGATGTATGCTACCATGGTGGTATTGTCCAAGAAGATTCTCACCGCCTTGTGTTTTACCAGTCGAAGGAAAACCTCATGCGCTAAGAACACCGCTCATCAGTCCAGACTGATCCTGGACATCTGGCAGACACATTAGTTTCTTTGTGAAGGGATGATCTGCGGTGACCATAGAGATAACAGGGATCGCTGCAAAGGACACATGAGGCTCTGGCGCAGGACACTAGGTCCAACATCGCCACCAAGGTCCCCAAGATCTGGAGGAAGGACCATGCCAACAGACCCTACTAACTCAAGAAGTAGAGAATCTGAGACTGTAGCTTCCTGGCTCTTTCAGCAGAGGAAAAACTAGCCCTTGCCTCATGTCAAATCATGCCCCTAGGTAGGTGAGATTCTGGGAGAGAACCACATGGCTCTTTGGGAGGTTGACCACCCAACCGAGCCCTTCTAATACCTTGAGCACCCTCTGAGTAACAGAACGACTCTCTAATGACTTTGCTCAGATTAGCCAGTCGTCCAGATAGGGATGAGCACTCCTTCACGTTGAAGAGCGGTTGCCACAACTATCATGATCTTTGTAAAGGTCTGGAGAGCAGTTGCCCCAGCAGGGTCTGAAACTGAAAATGACCATCGGAACCGCAGATGTTTCAGACGAATGGGAACATGCAGATACATTTCCGTGAGATCTAAGGCCATTAGGAACTCAGACCAGTGCAGTCAAGGTCGATATTTCATTTATTTTGTAGTTCCCAGAAAGGAGGGTACCTTTTGTCCCATTCTTGATCTCATGTATGTCAACAGAGCCTTGAGAGTTCCCCATTTTCGAATGGAAACTGCATTCAAGAATGGGACAAAAGGTACCCTCCTTTCTGGGAACTACAAAATAAATGAAGTATCAACCTTGACTGCACTGCTCTGCGAGAATTGGCACCACGGCATACAAATGAATGAGTCTGCTGAGGGTATCTGCTATGGCCTGCTGTTTGGAGAGAGCCTTGCAAAGAGATCTCGCAAACTCCAAAGCATAACCTTCACGTATGAATTCCAACACCCACTGATCAAAGGTTATCTGGATTCAGATGGCGTAAAAGTAGCATAACCACCTGCACACTGGCATCAAATTCTCCTGGGTTCCTCTCAATTCATTGTGTCCGGAGGGATAGCGAGCTCACTGAAAGGAAGCAAAATTAGATAACTCGGTATCTGTGATAATCCCAAAACTGTTAAGAATGTAAGAACGTAAGATATGCCATACTGGGTCAGACCAAGGTCTATTAAGCCCAGTATCCTGTTTCCAACAGAAGCCAACCTAGGTCATAAGTACCTAGTAGTTTCCCCAAAAGACACAAGTTCCACAATGCTTGAATTAGGGCAAGCAGTGATATCTCATGTCTGTTTTAATAATGGTTTATGGACCTTTCCTCCAGGAACTTCTCCAAACCTTTTTAAAACCCAGCTACACTAACAGCTTTTATTACATCCCCCGGTAACAAATTCCAGAGTTTGATTACACGTTAGGTAAAAAAAAAAAAATATTTTATTAGTCTTAAATAGGTTACCCTGTAGCTTCATTGCATGTCCCCTAGTCTTTCTATATTCTGATGACGTAAAGAATCGATGTACGTTTACCCGTTACACTCCTTTCATTAATTTATAGACCTCTTATCATATCTCCCCCTCAGCCATCTCTTTTCCAGGTTGAATAGCCTTAACCTTTTTAGCCTCTCTTCATATGAGTATCCTTCCATCCACTTTACCATTTTGGTGACTCTTCTCTGTACCTTTTCTAATAATGCTATAATTGCACACAATATTCAAGGTGTGGTCGCACCATGGAAAGATACAGAAGCATTATAATATCCTGTTTTATTTTCATTTCCTCTTCTTATGATACCTAGCATTCTATTTGCTCTTTTGGCTGCTGCTGCACACTGGGCGGAAGGTTTTAGCATGTTATCCATGATGATACCTAAATCTTTTTCCTGGGTGGTGGTGCCTAATGTTCCTTGCATCGTGTAACCAAGGCGGTGAGGATGTCAGGGATCTGTATACGCCAAGGCGAAACTCTGTGGCAAGCGCACCAGGCCTTTAAGAGGTGTCAAACCCGTGCATAAGCCACAGAGTTAGATGACCAACGAGCCTGAAGCAGGGTCACAACCTGTTGCAAATAAACTTTGTGCTCTAGGTGGTGCCTTTCAAGAGCCAGACCATAAGTGAGTAAGGAGCCGGATCATCCATCCATACAAGTCCCTGTTGGAGCAGTCTGTGGCGAGACCCCAACGGGAGGGGCCGCTCCACTGTGAGGTAAACGAGGTCGGCAAACCAAGGGCGGTGCAGCGAGACTGGGGCCACCAGAATTACTAGTCCCTGTTGAGCTTCGATGCGTCGAAGGGCCCGTCCGATCATCGCCCATGGTGGAAAGAGGCACAGGAGGACCGCCGTCGGCCAGGGCTGAACCAGCGCATCCACCCTCTAAGCTCCAGGCTCCCTCCTTCGACTGAAGAAGATTGGGGCCTTGACATTGGCTTCGGTTGCCATCAGATCGATATCCGGCTGACCCCACTACTGAACTATCCCTTGGAAGTCTCACGGGGCAAGATCCCATTCCCCAGGATCCAAGGCATGTCGGCTAAGAAAGTCGGCCTGCACATTGTCCACGCCCATGATATGCTGAGCTAACACCATCAGCACAAGTTTCTCCGCCCAGGCGGATAGGCAAGCCATCTCCTTCGCAACTCCCGGACACTTGGTGCCTCCCTGTTTGTTGAGGTAGGACACCATCATGGCATTGCCTGAGAAGATCCGTACTGCTCTGTGCCAGATGTATGGCAGAAAGTGCAACAAGACCAGCACGCATCCCTGGCTTCCAGGCAATTGATGGGTCAGGATGCCTCCCGAGGGTTCCAGACACCGAGTGGTGCAGCCGTGACAATGCGCCTCCCCCAGCCGGAGAGACTGGAGTTGGTAGTCATGACTATCCATTGTGGTGCCTCTAAAGGGACCCCCCTGGAGCAGGTTCCCAGGATTAAGCCACCACCAAAGGCTGAGGTGCAGAGAAGATGGGAGGGATAAGTGAAGGGTGAAGTCCCCGGAGACGGGCGACCACTGGGACAGCAGCGTCCCCCGAAAAGGCCGCATATGCGCCGATGCCCAGGGAATGTCATTGATGGTGTTCGCCATGGCCCCAAATACCTGAAGGTAGTCGCAGGCTCGTGGCCACACTGTAGAAAACTGCGGAGCTGATCGGTAAACCGGTGAAACTATTCCTGTGTGAGGTAAACCTTGCCTTGTTGGGTATCTATGTGGGCTCCAAGAAATTTGAGAGATTGCATGGGGGTAAGGGAACTCTTGGCATGGTTCACTACCCAGCCCAGGTCTTCCAAAACTTAGACAATGTGATGAACAGCCTGCAGATCCTCATAGTAAGACACTGCCCGGATGAGCCAGTCGTTGAGATGAGTGCACCCGCACCCCCTCGTGTCTCAAGTGCTGTGGCAGCCATGATCATGACCTTGGAGAAGGTGCGGGGCACCATTGCTAGGCCGAAAGGCAGTGCCCGAAACTGAAAATGATGTCTGAGGATGAGAAACTGCAGGAACCACTGATGGTCCGTGTGGATGGGGGATGTGGAGGTAAGCCTTGGCAAGATCTAAGGATGCCAAGTATTTCCCCTGTCTGACCGCTTGAATAACCGACTGGAAAGTTTCCATCAAAAAAAAAGGATCCCAGAGTGAGTGATAGACTCCCTGGAGGTCCAAAATAGGGCACAATGACCTGTCCTTTTTGGGTACCACAAAATAAACAGAATAGCATTTATTTATTTAGCTGTATTTATATACCGCCTTTCACCGGGTCAAAGCGGTGTTACATGGGGGTGGGGGAATTAACTACAAGGGTGGGGCCATCACCAGGGAGGCAGCATCCGGACCCCTCGTTCGGGGGCTAGGAAGGGGCAGATAGCCTGGAGATCCAGCAGGCGCTACAGAGTTGTGCGCATGGCCGGACATTTTCGAGCCATGCAAGGGGAGATTAAAAAGGCATCCCGGATGGGTGGGCACACTCAAGGGCATAGTCATGCTGAATGATGGTAGGACCCACTGATCTGTGGTGATGCGGGTCCACTCGTGGGAGAAAAGGGATAGGAGCCCTCCCACGCTGGAGGGAGTCAGCGAGACTGCCGATGGGATCCGGGGAATTTGGCTGTAGAGGTAGAAAAAGGAATCCTTTGCTCTGCGAAATGCCTGAAAGGGCTGAGAGGTGGACGCTGACCTGCAAGTTGACAAAACAGATGAGGATCTGCCGGGGTGGTTGCGGTGGATGCTCCTGAAGCAAGATCGTGATGCTGTAGGAGTAGCAGATCCACCAGCCCCCATACACGAGGAAGATGTCCTCGGGTAGATGTTGATGTTTCATCTCACGAAGGTCCTTGATCAATTGCTCCAGATCCTCACCAAAGAGGAGCTTGCCCTCAAAGGGTAACCTGGCAAGGCAAGCCTTAGAGGCGGAATTGGCCAATCAATGCTGGAGCCAGAGCCAGTGGTGCGCTACTGCTATGGCCATGATGGACCAGGCCGCTAGCCTAATGAGATCATAGAGAGCATCCGCCACGAACGCAACAGCGCACTCCATGTGCGATGAGCCTGAATCCTCGGGCAAGAGTTGAACCTAATGCGAGGGCGCGAGCCGTCAGGCCACCACAGGCAATAGCCTGCAAGGCAAGCGAAGAGGAGGAGAGGACTGTCTTCAACAAGCCTTCCACCTTAAGGTCATTCTGATCATGGAGCACTGTTCCTTCTTCCACCAGAATGGTGGTGTGCTTGGTCATGGCCGTGATCAAGGCTTCCACTGTGGGGAAGTGAAGCCAGCTGTCAAGGTCAGCTGGTGACCACACAAAGTTTGCCTAACCATTGCGCTGACTGAAGAGCTGCCTCCAGGGCTTGCCATTCCAGGGAAACCATCTGTTGGAGTTACAGCGGAAATGGGAAAGCCATAGCTAGCTTTGGAAGCCTGCCAGAAAGGGATCGGCCTGCGACAAGGTTTGAGCCGGCGTTGCCTCGGGGCCATCCGAAATATGAAGAGCCTCTACAATTTGTGCAATAAGCGCTGACAGCTGGTCTCTATGAAACAACCTGACGTCTTGGGAGTTGTGCGGGTTCTCGTCTGGATCTTCTGACAGGGGCCATTTGCCATCCTCACGATCTAAGACAGAATGCTGGCCGCCAGCCTCTGAGAGCTGATCCAAGTCAATTTGAGGAGGCAAGTCGCCAACCCCAGCCACTGTCTTGGGTGTGCAGAATGGGACCTTCATCCCCTGAGTATCTGAGGCACGTTTCCTGGTGGAATGTTGGCGCGAAGTAGATGAAGTCTGCGATGGCGTTGAAGAACCATGCGAGAGCGACTGTGCACCACGCCTTTCTAAAAAGAGCCATAAATCTGTCGGATTCAAGGTCCATGTCTGCAGGAAAGAGGTCTGGAGTTGCCGCCCTGGATCTTTGTGGGAGCAGCTGGGAGGGGAGGGGGGGGGGAGGATCTTCCTCTGAAGAGGTACCAGAGGGAGCAGCCACGTGGTCCATCACCGGAGAGGACTGTGTCCTACCTTCCTGGGCTCCTGGTGGCGATGTGGATGCAGAGGCCTATTAATTGCCAGCATTTATGCCCATAGGCAAGGCATCGCGACAGAAGCAGAGGCATAGCAGCGCTGTGTTGTCTCCCCCAGTGCCAAGTTAATGTGGTAGGCCCTTGTGCAGTTGTGGAAGACTAAAAATAGAATTTCCTGCCGAGTTACCGGCTCTAGAGTGCTGCCTGGCGTCTCTGGGGAGCAAATGGCTGCTGCATGCATGAAAACCAGTGCTTTAAAATGGCTGCCACAAAGGCGGGAAGATACAGGCCAGCAGCTGAAGCAGACACGTTGAAAACGTTGTCGAGCAACCAGATACCACTTGACAGAAGCAGGAGCCGGTGGCGTTAGAGAAGGGCAGCAGAGGCGGAGTCTGAGGCATGGTGAAAAGGTGGCTGTAAGAACATGGTGACTCGCAGGAGCAGTCAGCGGCGGTAGTGCAGGAGCAGAACTGTGGCAGTAGAGGGCCTTGCAGCATCAGAAACAGCGGCAGCAAAGCGGTGTCTCCACCAGTGGGAGAGGGGAGAGGAGGGGAAAACCAGTCACTCAATTTCATCTACGCTGCAAGAGAGTTGATCAGACAAGCTGTCTGGGAGATGAGCAGTAGCTGGCCATGGTTCTGTAAGTGGAATCCCAATACAAAACCAAAAGAATCGCTGAATAGCGGTGACTGTACCAGGGTAGGCAGCTCAGGCTCCGATGGCAGTGCTCAGCTCTCTCCAGACAGGCCTCACAGGCCCTTGTGGCCTGATCCCCTGTGCAGACAGGAAGTCTTTCTGATCCTCGTGATCAGTGGCTACTGCCCAGTGTCTGGCTTCAAGAATGTGGAGAAACTCTTTGGGGACACCGCCAGTATTCCCTAGAGACCTCCACAATTGAAAATTGACTGAATTAATCCTGAAATAAAACTATTTGAGGAGCAAGGTGAATAAAAACCAGCATCTGCTAGAGACAGAAATATACTGAAGGTGACACCTAGGGGAGGCACATAGGTGCCAGAGCATGCTCAGTGAAGCCTTTGGTATTACATCCTTCTCCAACATCTGCTGGCAAGGGAATATAACCCACTGGACTGGTCTAGCAGGAGATTTGGAAATGTCTTTTTACTAGTTTGTTACATGCCAAATTTCATTCCTTTCCACTAAAGTTTCAGAGTTATTTTGCCTCTAGATGAATAGTTGGAGGGACTGATTGGCAGACATCCATCCATGACACCTTTTGTATAATTCTTTCCAACTACCATTTAGTTGGAAAGAACAAAAAGAGGAAAAGTAGTATTGTGTAGACACTTCATAGAAAGGGTTAATTTATCTAGGGCCAGCCTGATAGCTAATGCAGGGTAAGGTGAAATTAGGCCTTACCTGCTAATTGGCTTTCCTCGAGGAACTCCAGTCCAGTCCCGCACCATAGGGTAGTGCACCTCTTCCAGTAGCCTGGAGACTGAGCATGTCACAAACTTGATGATCTCAGGGTACAGAGGCAGCTGGCACCACCCACCAGCCCCAGTAACCTAATGACAAAGCAGACTCACAGGAGCAACAAATAAGTCGTCTATAAACTAACCAGGAAGAAAACCTAAACAGAAACTCCCCAAAACACCCCCCCCCTAATCCAAGACGTCCCCTTTCCGGCCCCCCACCCTAAACACAGGAGCCTCCTCACCAAAGGAGCTTACCTAACCAGAAGCCCGCCCCCTCACCCAGGGAATGGGACAAGCACAAGCACCTCTGTGTCCACTCTTTAGACCACAAGCCCCATACATAAGCTGAGATTCTTCCGGCCTGGGCGCGCAAAGAATAATATAGAGGGGACGAGTTCCTGGGATGGGACTGGAATTCCTCAAGGAAAGCCAATTAGCAGGTAAGGCCTAATTTCACTTTCCTTATCGTCCCTCCAGTCCAGTCCTGCACCATAGGGATGTAATAGAACCACCTAACCATGGGAGGGAACTGCGAGCCCGGCCTGGATGACCGCTGAACCTAATCTCGCATTCCCCGCCGCCTGCATATCCAACCAATAATGCTTCACAAACGAATGCAAAGACGACCAGGTGGCCGTCCAACAGATATCTCCCGGCGGAACCAGGCTGCACTCTGCCCAGGAGGCTGCCTGCGCCCTATTAGAATGTGCACGTAGGCCATGCAGAACCCCCCTGCCCCGCAATAGATAGGTCGCCGCAATCACTTCCTTGATCCACCGAGAGATGGAGGAGTTTGCCGCCGCTTCCCCATTACGTGGCACCCCCAAACAGAACAAATAACTTGTCCGACTTCTGAAAGGAAACCGTTCTCTTCAGATATCTCCGCAGAGAGTGCTTGACATCCAGAAGGCGCAAATGTGGGTCCCTCACCTCTTTGGCCAAACCCGACAAAACCGGCAGGGTAATAGGCTGATTCAAGTGGAACAGTCACCTTCTCCCTGGAGGAGGATAGAAAAGGTTCCCTACAAAAAAGCATCTGGAGTTCCAAGATCCTTCTGACTGAGCAGACTGCAACCAAAAACACCGCCTTCAGAGTCAGATCCTTCAAGGAACACGCCGCTAGCGGCTCAAAAGGCTGACAACAGCTCCAAAAGCACCAGGTTGAAGTCCCACGATGGTACCGGTGCCCTTGCTGGTGGGCGAAGGTGCTTCACGGCCCGCAGGAACCTCACGACATCTGGATGCATGCCAAAAAAACCCTCTGGATACGGCCCCAATAACACACCAATGCAGCTACCTGCAGCTTCAGAGAGCCACAGGTCAATCTCTTCTCCAATACTGCCTGCAAGAAGTACAACATGTCCGGCACCGATGCTGCCAGTGGCCTGCACCCCTTCTCAGCACACCAGGCCTCAAGGACTCTCCACACTCTGACATATGACAGGGACATAGACCTCTTGCGGGCTCTGAGGAGCGTGGAAATCACTGGTGCGGAATATCTCCGCTTACTCAACTGAGCCCTCTCAAGAGCCATGCTGTACATGAGAATCGATCCACCTACGGCATGAGGACTGGTCCCTGAGTCAACAAATCTGGTCTGTCGGGAAGCCTCCACGGGTCAGCCACCCTCAGGCACACCAAGTCCACGTACCACAGCCGTCATGGCCAATCGGGGGCAATTAGGACCTCTAACCCCTGGATAAGCCTCCACTCTCTGCACCACTCGACCGAGTGCCCACAGAGGGAAGACATAGAGCAGCCCCTGGGTGGGCCAGCACTGCACAAGCACCTCCAAAGCCCTCTGACATTTTCTCTTTCCGCTGACTGTAAAATCTGCTTGCCTTGGCTGACACAAACATCGCCATCAGATCCACTGGCAAACAATCTGAACGAAGACAGACTGGTTCAGCTGCCATTCCCCGGGATCCAGCCGTACCGACTGAGGTAGTCGGCCATGTTGTTTTCTGCGCCTGCCATGTGCGCCACGGAGATGGCCTGCAGGCGGGCTTCTGCCCAGCCTAGCAAAAGCTCCGCCTCACTCTACAGCTTGATGCTGCCTGTTCCCCCCCCCCCCCGTCGGTTGATGCACGCCACTGTGGTGCCGTTGTTGGAGAAGACCCGCACAGCCTTCCTGCTGACCAGCGAATGGAACCCCTGCAGAGCTAGACGAACAGCCCTCATCTCCAAACAATTGATGGATCATGTCCGTTCTTCCGCAGACCACTGCCCCTGTGCCACTCTCCCTTCGCAGTGGGTTCCCCAGCCTGTCAGACTGGCATCAATGGTGAGAGAGACCCAGCTCGGCGCCTCCAAGGGGACCCCCACTGTCAGATTCTCCTCAGTCAACCACCACCGGAGGGCCACACGTACCTCCCTCAGACATACTAACGTTCTGGACAGGGGGTGACACTGTGACCACCGGCGCAATAGCACTCTCTGGAAGGGCCACATACGGGCTCTTGCCCAGGGAACCAGATTGATCGTCACCGCCAACGACTTCAACAGTTGCAGATAATGTCATGCCGATGGCCTTGCCATGCGCATAAACTGATGCACCAACCACCACAGTGCCTCTGCTCTCCATCGCGGAAGGAACACAGCCCCCGTGGGTGTCAAAACGTGCGCCAAGGTGCTTGAGGTCCTGAGAAGGGTTCAGGTGACTCTTGATGATGTTGATGACCCAACCCCAGGCTGCTCAGAAAATCGACCACCCGAACTGTGGCCTGTGCGCTTTCGGCCTTGGACTCGGCCCGGATGAGCCAATCATCCAGATATGGATGCACTAATATGCCTTTGCGCCGCAAGGCCATCACCACCATGACCATCACTTTGGTGAAGGTCTGCGGTGCCATCGCCAGGCTGAACGGCAATGCCTGAAACTGAAAATGTCCCACGGGCACTGCAAAGCACAAGTACTGGTGATCTGGGTGAATGGGAATATGCAAGTACACTTCCATCTGATCCAGTGAGATCAAGAACTCTCCCTCTCGCACAGCTATCACCACCAACCTGAGGGTCTCCATATGAAAATGCGGAACACTCAGACACCTGTTGACCTGCTTGAGGTCTAGGATAGGGCGAAAGGTACTTTCCTTCTTTGGGGCTACAAAATGGAGTAGCAACTTTCTCCGCACTGGTTCCCCAGCACTGGCACCACTGCCTGCAAGCTTAGCAGCCGCTTGAGCGTCTGTCTCACGGCCCGGACCTTTACCCAAGCCTTGCAGGGGGGGGGGGGGGGGAGACACATGAAGGCTGGCGCTAGAAGCTTGGCAAACTCCAGCACATAGTTCTCCTGGATCACCTGTAGCACCCATTGATCCAGCGTTACCCGGACCCAGGCAGGGTAGAAGTCCCGTAAACGGCCGCCCATGGGCTGCCCCCCCCCAACCTGGGCCCCCTCACTTCATTGTGGTTTCTTCTGGGCCGGGGAGGAGGCCAAGAAGCCAAAATAGCCTCTGCCCCCCCTCAAAACCCCCAAAAAGGCAGAGCCCTAGCAGAGAAGCGCCCTCTTTGGTAAGGAGCAAATCTCACCGGCCTGAACCGGCAAAACTCCCGGGGCTGCCCTCTGCTTGCTCCAACTCCCCGACTCTGCTTCGGCTTATCCTCAGGAAGGCAATCACCCTTGGACTCCCCCAAGTCTTTCACCAGTTTTTCCAAATCCTCTCCGACAGCTGCTTCCCTCTGAACGGCAGCTTGCTCAACCTGGCCTTCGAAGCCATATCCACCGACCAATTCCGCAGCCAGAGGTAGCGACGAACTGCCACCACTGAGACCATACTGTTAGAGAGAGCCCGAACCAGATCATAAAAGACATCAGCTAAATAGACTGCTCCCGTTTCCAACCTCGCCGCCGCCCTTGAATCTTGGGAGCCCTCTGCTCCCTCGGGGATGCTTTGCACCCATTGCAAAAGCCTGCTTCAACAGTGTCCCCAGTTTACGGTCCTGGACATCCTTGAGTGCCGCACTCCCCTCCACTGGAATGGTGGTCATCTTCGTCACAGCTGACACCATGGCATCAACTCTTGGGGAGCGGAACTCCTCCTTCTCCCCTTCTGCCAATGGGTACAACTGGGCCATGACGTGCAACCCTTTGAGTCCAGTCTCCAGGAGCTCCCATTCGTCCAAAATCATTTGCTTAAAGACCCTATGTAACGGGAAAACTTTCTGCTGCTTACGAAATGCCTGCAGGATCGAATCTTCTAGTGCCTCATCCTCGGTCGTCCCTGCCAAGAGCATGTTCAACATCTTAAGCGACTCCGTTATGAGAATTGCCAACTCCTCCTTCCGAAAGACCCGGACCACACTGGACTTGTCCTCCTGAGGGAGCTCGCCCTCTTCCAGCTCCTCCAATTCCACAGCGGGATCGTCTCTCCCTCTGAGGAGAAGGAGCCCGCTTGTCCGAAGCCTCGTCAAGGTGCCGCTTCTCTGGCCCTGGTGCCACATCCGCCCCTGCTCACAGCACAGACCCCAGGGCCTCTCTCTTACCAGCGCTGTGCCCCATGCCTTCGGCCTGCCACTTGAAGCAAAAGGTCTGATGTAGCAGCAACAACACAAATTCAAGGGAAAAATCTCCAGGGATCCCACCACCAGACTCCTGCGAGGACGACGGGCCTGAGTCCCCAAATCCTACTGACAATGCTGTAACACTAGCGGGCTCAGCCCGAGTCCCCCATCCCCCTGTGGAGAGGGGGCAGAACTCTGAGGACCTCACCCCTCTGGGCTTCCGGCTTCTTCCTGCATGGTCTGCTCCACCATGCACATCTCAGCCGCGCAACCCCGGCAAACTCCTTCCGCAGAGAGCGTGCTCCTGCATACCCCATATGCTCCACACTGCAGCCTCGCCGGCATGGCCTCCCCACCACTGGGAAAAGTAACCGCCAAAGCGAGCCCCCCCCAAAAAAGCCCTTATATTTCAGTGGTCTTCCTTATTTAATTCTCCTGATCATTTTTTATTTTTTAAGAGTCCCGAGCCTCAACGGAGCTAAGGGCACCTGCAGATTCTGAGCAGATGCGAGAAAAACCTAACTAAAGCCAAGAAAAACAATAAAACTAAAGAAAAAAGAGCTATGGAAACTAAAGCCAAGAAAAACCACGGGAGCCGTCAGGGACTGACTCCTATGAAGAAAGGCTAAAAAGGTTAGGTCTCTTTAACCTGGAAAAGAGACGGCTGAGGGGAGATATGATAGAAGTCTATAAATTAATGAACGGAGTGGAACGGGTAAACGTAGATCGATTGTTTATGTTATCAGAATATAGAAAGACTAGGGGACATGCAATGAAGCTACAGGGTAAACTATTTAAGACTAATAAAAGAAAATATTTTTTCACTCAACATGTAATCAAACTCTGGAATTTGTTACCAGAGGATGTAGTAAAGGCTGTTAGTGTAGCTGGGTTTAAAAAAGGTTTGGACAAGTTCCTGGAGGAAAGGTCCATAAACCATTAAGAAGGAACCCAGGATATCAATGCTTGACCCAGTACAAGCATTGCGGAACCTGTGTCTTTTGGGGAAACTGCTAGGTATGTATGACCTAGATTGGCCACTGTTGGAAACAGGATACTGGGCTTGATGGACCTTGGTCTGACCCAGTATGGCATATTTTATTTATTTATTTGCATTTCTTATATACCGCACTATTTGCGATCAGCGCGGTTTACATAAAACAAAACAGTATCCGACAATAAGTAAAAGTCAGGTCATTACATTGAACAGGAAAAAGTAACTTGGAGAACAGGGTAAACTATATACATATGCAGGTGCATTGAACAGGGTAACTATATACATGTACAAATGAAATGAGAGCGGATATTATTAGGTACTGATCATACTTGGGGACGCCATATTCAAGGGTGGCAGGGGTTCAGGGCAATCAGTGAGGTATTTGATAAAGAGAAAATGTTTCAAGGCCTTCCTAAACTGGCTCAAGTTGGGGATTGCTCTGATATGTGGTGGTAGGGAGTTCCAGAGACTTGGGGCGCAGAGTCTGAAGGCTGTGTTAGATGTTGTTTTGGTGCATTTTGTCTTGTCTATCGGTATCAATAGCATATTGGCCTCTGCGGTTCTCCTTAGCCTGTTAGGTGCGAGTGGTTGTATGAGGTCAAATAGTGAAGAGGAGGACAGCCCCTTGGTGGCCTTGAAAGTCATCACCAAGGTCTTAAAACTGATCCTGGCTTGAATGGGGAGCCAGTGCAGCTGCTTCAGGAGGGGTGTGATATGCTCTCTTCTGGAGGCTCCAAAGAGTACCCGCGCTGCACTGTTCATGGCAAGTTGCAGGGGGTTTAAGGTGACCTGGGGGAGGTCCTTGTAGGATGGCGTTTGCATAATCAAAATGAGGAATAATGAGGGCTTGGAAAATGGTGCGGAAGTCTCCTGGTTCGAGTAACGGGCGTAAGTGTCTGAGGGATCTGATTTTGAAGTAGATCGCTCTTATACTATTGGCTATGTGTTGCTTTATGTTGAGGTTCTGATCCAGTGTCACTCCGAGGTAACGTATGGCTGATTTTACTTGCAACTCGGCGTTATTCACTTTCAAATAGCTGGGTGGTGTGAACTTGGGATTTCTCGAGATGAACAGGACCTCCGTTTTCTTGTGTTGGATGCGTAGATTTTGAGATAGGAGCCATTCGGATATTGTGTTGAAGCACTTAGTCAGAGGGGTAAGGTCTGGGCAATCCAGGGATATTGGCATGTACAATAAGACATCATCCGCGTATATCATGCAACTCACATTGAACGATCTAATGATGTTACAGATGGGTTGGATATAGATGTTAAACATAAGTGATGATAGGGAGGATCCTTGAGGTACTCCTTGACTTTGTAGGAATGGTTCGGATGTGGATCCGTCTGCTCGAACGTATTGCCATCTTCCGGACAGGTAAGATCTACACCACTTGAGAGCTGTTCCACTGATGCCTTTTTCTCTTAGCCGACATAGGAGAATCTCGTGGCAAACCGAGTCGAAAGCCGCCGCTATATCCAAGATGATGAGTGCAAAACCTTGACGTATGTTGTCAATGCTCGAAATTATGGTGTCAAAGAGAGTTGTGAGTAGTGTTTCGACTCCATGTGACTCTCTGAATCCATGTTGGGATGAATCCAGAGGGGCGTAGGTATCGATATGATCTTGTAACTGCTTGTACACTATCTTTTCAATGATTTTAGCGAGCATCGGGATGCTGGATATGGGTCTGTATGACTCCACCTTTTGTGGGTCTAGTTTGGCGTTCTTCAATAAAGGTCTAACGGAGGTCTGTTTGAGTGTAGAGAGGAAAGACCCAGTGCTAAAAGATTGGCCTATCATATTAGCTAAGATTGGGGCGAGGTCACATCGCAAATCTTTTATCCAGAATGCTGGACAGGGGTCTGAGTATGCAGTGGAGGTATTTAGGGCTGAGATGGTGTCTTCAATAATTCTCTTTGAAGGTGTAACAAAGGCAGTTAGAGATGTTGGGAACTCTTGTTCGTCGGGGGGGGGGGGGGGGGGGGACCGGCATCACCATTTTGTCAGTCTTGCACATTTTAGATTGCATAAAGACGGCATAGTCCTGCGGGTGTATACCTCCAAGGTGCTCCGGGGTGGGTTCTTTGGCAAGAGATTTGACCAAGTTGAAGAGGTCGTGCGGCTTATTTAATGACCGCTTCAGGGTGTCTGTGTGGTGTTGTTTCATCTTGTCTGTGATGGACCTGCGATGTGTATGTAAGTGCTGGATGTATGCTGCTTGGTCACTACTGGTACGTGACTTCCTCCAGCGCTTTTCCAGCCTCCGTAGGAGGGTTAGTGATGCCCTTAAGTCGGCTGTGAACCATGGTGCAGATGGTCTTTTGTGTGGGGCTTTATTTGTTGGGGGACGGATTGCGATTGCGCTGAGTTTGCTGTTCCATGCGGTGATTAGTTCCTCTAGGTCTAGTGAAGTCTTATCAAGGAGTGTGTCCGTTTCGGCAAGGATGCGTTCTTTGTTAAACGGGTGAAAACTTCTGGCAGTTGGGTTAGAGTTCTTAATTAAATCCACATTGGGTCTTTGTGGCTTGATGAGGGTAGGAATCTGAAAAGTGATGAGCTTATGATCCGACCATGGTACTGCAGTCAATGATAGCGTGATATTTTGTGCTTGCTGAAGAACTGCTTGTGGGGCGAATATGAGGTCAAGAGTGTTACCCTTTGAGTGAGTAGGTTCTTGTACCAATTGAGTGTATCCCAAGATGTCTAGGGCTTCTATGAATGCAGCTGCTTGATTGTCCTGTAGAGATGGCAGATTGAAGTCACCTAAGATCCAATTTGGTTTATTTGGACCCTGGGTGTTGGATGCTATGTCTATGATAGTAGACAGGTTGTCTGGATCTGCAGAAGGCGCTCTGTAAATCAGGTTTATAGAGCAGGTGTTGTTGGAGATAGTTACGGTTTCAAGGGTATTGATGCTGTTGGATTCAACCATTTTGAACTGGAGGTCTGATCTGGTGATAACGACAACTCCTCCACCCCTTTTGTTCTGCCTGTGGCTGGTGAAGGCAACAAAGTTAGGTGGTAGTAGTTGATTGAGTATGGTGTTGTCTTCCGGTGAGAGCCAGGTCTCAGTGACCATGATGATATCTAATTTATGAGACGTTATCGTTTCGGTGATTGCTGGCCATTTTTTGCGAAGTGAGCGAGAGCTGATAAGTGCACACTTCAGGCTGCTAGGGTATGGGCTTTTACTCTGTTTGGCTTTTGAAGAGTTTTGTAGCGGGATGTGTAATAGGTGGTGGCGGTATGGATAACTAGCTCCAAGAGAGTAGTTGTGGGAGTCATCTGGCCATTTTCTGCCACCAGTCGAAACTATTGGGATGTGATTCTGTGTTGGAAGTAGTGCCAGTGAGCTGGATGGCAAGATTGTGAGTAGAAGGCAAAGGCTCATTAGGGTGATGATTATGTGCTCCATTTTGGGTCCTTCTGAGCCAGCTCAGGTGGGGCAGGAGTTTGTGTAAGAAGAGTGCGTTAGTGTGGCCCCTGGCTAAGGATCTTTTACTCAGGCGGCTGCTTCTTTTGTCATGCGGGGAAAGAGAGTAAATGGTCTCTCCTAGGTGTGGGTTGTGGCAGGAGTACAATGCTGCTAACGATAGTAATGGCAGGAATACAATGATACTCACAATAGCAATGGCAGGAAAACAATGAAGCTAAACAATAGCAATGGTAGGAATACACTGATACTAACAATAGCAGTGGCTGATGAGACTCAGAGACTAGTTCTTTAATTTGGTCCGCTGGAGTCAGATTTATGTTTTACCAAGTAGGATACAGGTAATATGATCATATAGTGGGCACTTCTATTCAGAGTAAAAATAGATGATTCTTATATAGAATGCATGCACTACATGAAATTAGAACTAGTACAGGTACATGTATTAAATGGAGCATACTAATACAATGTGGATATGCCGAAACTACGTTTAATTGACGCATACATAATACTAAGAGAGGGCACATGACACACCCCTCTATTGGCTAGTCAGATATAGTGCAGATAGAAACTGTTGAAAACGTATTCAATTGCTTGCAGACTATAACGTGTAAGGAGTATCGTTAGGGATATTATAAGATACCTGAGATACTGTGTATGCAGGCAACAGAGAATTGTTGATTGCAAAACGGGAGGCCAAACGTTCAGTCTTGCTTTCACGGTCCACGCCAAAGGGCCCTCTGGCGAGGCCCTCAGGCGCGGGCACGCCCGATGGCGCCTTCTTTTTAAATGTATTGCTCTGCCCCGATTTGGCAGAGCACGTTGCAGAGGGTCCTCTGGCTCTGGCGGCTCGATCCCGCCCCGGGAGAGCTGAGCTGGTGTGGAGGATGGAGGGCTGCATGCAGAGAGCTTCGCGCCCGATGGCGCCTTCTTTTTATGTTCTTATGATGCAACTTCCCGTGCAAAGAAAATGGCACCACCCGTCCAGGCCTCTGCCACGCAGCCAGCCATTCCCATGACAAAAACTCCTCTCCAGCAAAAAACTGCCCGAGGCATGCTTACCTTCGATTCCAGAGCACCGTCAACGGTCTGCAGTGCTCAGCCGAGACGTGGCACTGTGACGGGGGCAGGAGAGAGAAGAAACAGAAGTGCCTGCTGCTCAGATGCTGCTGTCCCCCTCCTGAACACAATACTCCTCACTTGCAGAACGGGTTCAGGAGCAATGTCGGCCTCCTAGCTCGCTGACTGGCAGCCTTCGGTCCTCCAAGCTCCCCCCTGCCTATGTCTTTTTTTTTTCTTGAAACGCTGAAGCCTTCAGAGCCCTTGGGGGGGGGGGGGGCCCACACACACCACAGAACCAAACAGAAAAAAAAAAAAAAAAAGCGGTTTCCAAAAACCAAATAATGAAATAAAATAAAGAAAGAACAAAGCAATCCTCTTAAGTTGTCTCTTCAGTGAGCCGTGCCCCAAGGATTACCTCTCCAGCTGCTTGGAGACTGAGCATTACTGGGGCTGGTGGGTGGTACCAGCTGCCTATGTACCCTGAGGTCATCAAGTTTGTGACATGACCAGTCTCCAAGCTGCTGGAAGAGGTGCACTACTGGACTGGAGGGACAATAAGGAAACTGGGTTTGATTCTCAGATCAGATATGCGAGAGCTAGGGAAGTTGTAGAGATTTTTCTGTCCCCTCCCCTTCTCCCCTACCTATAGCATGTCTGTCTCTCTAATCACAATATTTATCTTCCCTTGGATTATATAAATTCTTCCTGATACTCCTAGCTTATATCCAGTTCAGGTGTTTGATGTTATATTCAAGTAATTGCAAAATGTTTCATGTACGTTAATATTCTATTTGTTCCACGTAAACCACCTTAACATTCTGAAAGTCAGTATATAAAACCAGCTAAATAAATAAATAAGATTAGTAATAGTAGTAGCTCCCAGAGGAGAAGCTAAAATAATAATGTAATAGTGACATCTAGTGGCTGGATTTAGGCTAGTTTTCCCAAAACCTTTCCGACCCAGTCATACAAGACCTTCCAAATCATTTAGAGGGTTGAGAATTTTATTAAACTGGGGGAGGGGGGCAACTGGTGTCATGTCTTTTATTTTTTTAATATTTTATTTTTATAATCAAGTTTTTACATCCAACATGGCTCTCAAGTCCACCCCTCCTCTCATGAGGGATCAGAACATCCAAATAATCTTCTATACAGATACCCTGATCCCACCCTCCCCTTCCCCTCTCCCCCTCCCTACTCCAACAGGGTTCAATGTGTCCGTACATAGTTCAGTAAGGGTCCCAATTGTTGATCGAAAGTTCCCCACCTATTTCTACAAAGTGCTGTCAAGCGTTCCATGAGAGTCACTTTCCGAAGTCTGTATATCCAGTACTCCAACTCAAGGGGTCGTGTCTGCTTCCATTTCCAAGCGATCTCACAAGCTGCTATAATACATACTCGAATCGGTCTACACCACCTATGTTGTAATTCTGCTGGCCAAACCCAAACAGGAAGAACAGGGGGCATACATCCAGCACTACTCCCAAAAAATAGTCTGTATCTGCCCTCTGATTTGTTCCCAAATAAGCCTCAATCGCTGGGCACTCCCACCACATATGTAGGAAAGTACCTTTAGCCCCACAGCCTCGCCAACAGCGATCCAAGGCCGCCAGGAACATCCGCTGGAGCCTCACCGGGGTATAATACCATCTCATCAACAATATAGGCATTTTCCTTAATTGTTACACATAGTGCTGATTTTGCAGCCCCCAAACATATGGACTGCCATTCACCCTCATCCCAATAAACCCCTAAATCCTTTTCCCATTCCTTCATGTAGTCAAATTTCTCTCCCTCCCCCCTCAAGACATGCAGGCTGACATATAGCAGGCGGATCAACCCTCTAGATTGTTGATGCCCCAGTCATAAGCCTTTGAGTTCATTAAACCTTTCTTCATTCCTCTCCCGTTATTTCTTTTGTTTCAAAAAAGAAACCACTTGCATATAAGCAAAATAATCCCGCGTTTCCAACTCATACTCCTCCAGCTTTTCAAAAGATTTTATTTCCCCCGATTCTAATAGTTTCTCAAAAGTAACCAAGCCCTGATTGGCCCAACACTTAAAAACATCCTCCCTTCCCAGACAAAAATCTCAAGTTGCTCCTATTGGGGACAGCATCGAGACCATTTAGATGGAATCCACTCTCCGCCATCCCCTCCTCCATTCTCCCCACAGGTGGCAGAAATAAGGATTCTCAGTCCACTCCCCTCGCAACGTACCTTTTGCCACACACGGGAGATGATAAAGCCTATAACATTTTACCCAATATTGTTCCATGGACTAAAAATACTTATCTTTCCCCTGTTCCCGCCATTCCATACCCTGTCTCATTTGAGCTGCTAAATAATAGTCCGCTATGTCCGGCATCCCTAGACCTCCCTTGCATCTTGATGCATACAAAACTCTCCGTGCTATCCGTGGTGGCCTATGTCGCCACACAAATAAAAACAGTTTCCTTTGAAGGCGTTGAAGCATTAATCGCAGTATCCAAAGTGGGAGAAGCTGAAAAAAATTGAGCAAACGAGGTAAGATCATCATCTTAATAGCTGCTATCCGGCCAAACCAGGACAGTTCTTTATTCCATTTTTCTAAATCTCTTTCTAGCTGTGCTATTAATGTTGGATAGTTCGCCCCATACAGTCTCAGGATCCCGAGTGAGTTGTACCCCCAGATATTTAACTGACCGTGTAGCCCAGAGAAATGAATAGCTCCCCTGTAGCTGTTTAGTCAAGGCATCAGAAAGGTTAATTATTTAGTGCCTCTGTTATGGCCCAGTTAATTTAAAATCCCAATAGCATCCCAAATTGCTTTAACTCATGAAGAAATACCGGCAGAGCCAACAATGGGTAAGTCACAAACAGCAAAATATCATCAGCGAACAGAGCCAGTTTATGTCCATCCTGACCTATCCGTAGCCCCATCGCGTCAAGATTACTTTTTATCCTCTCAGCCCAAGGTTCCATAGCCAAGGCAAATAAAAGGGGTGATAAAGTGCACCACTGCCTTGTTCCCTTCCCCAAGCGAAAAAGCTCTGAATAACTGCAATTTTTACGGTAGCTTCCGGGCTCGCGTATAAAGCACAGTTACTTACCTGTAACAGGTGATCTCTGGGAACAGCAGGAATAAGTCTTCACATATGGGTACGTCGGTACCGACGGAGCCTGCGCGGGAACGCTCCCCAGCGTCCAATCAGAAAGCTTTTGGGAGCATCCCTCAGCGCCTGCGTGCTGCCTTCCCGCCTTTCCAACTGTCTCTACTCAGTTGAGTTTTATAGCTGAGACAAAGAGAGAGAAAGAGGAAAGGAAGATAGATAAAGAGATACAACTCCTAGGGGAGGTGGGTGGGTTGTGAAGACTTATTCCTGCTGTTCCCAGAGATCACCTGTTACAGGTAAGTAACTGTGCTATCTCCAGGAACAAGCAGGAATGAGTCTTCACATATCGGGACTCCCAAGCTAAGATGCCTGGAGCCCTAGCATGGTGAGGATTGGAACATGCTACACCTCATATGGCCAGGCATCCTGAGGATGGAGGGTAGGAGTTGAAAAGAGAGGAGCTGTGGAAAAACAGCTAACCTAAGGACTACAGGTAAGGAGTCCTTGTATGTATGATAATATCATGAAAAATATTGAAATGAACAAACACAATATGGACCTCACCTACTGGGTTGGAGGAAGTAGAGAGGCTGATGGAGTCTACTGGAGATCCAGTAGAGGAATCTTCAAGGTGACCTCACTGAAGGGAAGGTGAAGGTCCCAATCTGGAATTGACAGGTGACCCAGGTGTCAACTGGGGTAGTAGAAAAAACGGCAGGTCTTTAGTGGAAGCTTTATGGAAAAAGCTGGGAACTCTTTTGGCTACAGAGTTACTAACATTTAGGAGCAAAAGAGGAAGACTGACCGATTTGGACAAACTAGCCCAGTCCTGGAGGGAAGAAGGGGTATGGGGAAAAAAAAAACAAAACGTATTCCCAAGGAGGACAGATGTCTGAAGGGTGGAAACCTCAGATCTACTGAAGATTCACCCTGTCTTTCCTAACTGGTGAGAGATAGGAAAGATATTGAAGCATGGAGCTTCAGGGATACTTAAACCTAGGGTTAAAGTAGGAGCTGTCAGTACCACAGTAGTGGTTGTGTGCATAATACCCTAGACATACTGAGGGACAGTATGAACATATGCAAGCCCACTGTCTGGAACCTATAGGAAGGTAAAAGCCTTTATAAGCATAGACAGAGAGATAAGTATGTAAATACATATCTACCTATAAGGAAGCATTTCGACAGATACACATATATATGTGTGTGTGTGTGTGTATATATATATATATATATGTATGTCTATAGTGAGATCTGGAGGGGCATAACATATGCACACGCAGCTTACAGACATATGTATCTATAGAGAAGTATATAGAGATATATACATACATGAATATATATGTCCAAGATAAATGTCTGCAACTAAGCAGATAGAGATATGCCCATAAGAACATTCACATTGGAAATGTGAAGGAGAAAGATTCATCTAACAAGAAGGTGGAACCTACTTGAGAAGATATATAGAGAATCTATTCCCCCTGGCTAAGATGGCGCAGGAATGCTATCCAGTGAAATAACCAGGATGGTTGCGTGAAAATACAGAGGATAATAGTCTGTAAACAGCAAGTCCTGAGTCCTGTAGAACTCTCACATGGTAAATGGACAGAAAATGCATAGGATGAGATACCAGGTTGACCCACTGGAGGGACACAAAGGGGTATCATGCGTTATTAGTTAAATATGTGCTGTCCATGAAGGATTAGGATACCATGAGGATAAGCTGTAAGGAAAAAAGAGCATATTCCTTGTAGGAGCTGGATAACACAGTTACTTACCTGTAACAGGTGATCTCTGGGAACAGCAGGAATTAGTCCTCACATATGGGTACGTCGGTACCGACGGAGCCCGTGCGGGAAAGCTCCCCAGCTTCTTAGAATAGAAGCTTTTGGGACCTCCCACTGCACATGCGCACTGCCTTCCCGCCTTCCTGAACAGCTCTCCTCAGTTTCGAGTTTATAGCTGAGTCAACAGAGAGAGGACAGGAAGATAGATAGATAAAAGATACAACTCCTAGGGGAGGTGGGTGGGTTGTGAGGACTAATTCCTGCTGTTCCCAGAGATCACCTGTTACAGGTAAGTAACTGTGTTATCTCCAGGAACAAGCAGGAATAAGTCCTCACATATGGGGACTCCCTAGCTTAGATGCATGGGATCCCCTGTAAAGGTTCGCCATCTTCGTATGGATCTCAGGCATCCATTCTGGGAAGGTGGGCAGGAGTTGTTTAGGAATGGAACAGGTGCTTGAGGACAGCCTGGCCAAACAAGGCATCCCGGCGGGAGTCCTTGTCCAAACAGTAATGGGCTGTGAAGGTATGAACCGAGGCCCAGGTAGCGGCTCGACAGATCTGATCTATGGAAACAGAGTGCAGATGAGCCATAGAAGTTGCCATGGCCCTCACATTGTGAGCAGTGACATGGCCTTCCAGAGAAATGTTTTTGCTCTGGTAAGCAAAAGAAATACACTGAGCAATCCAATTGGAAAGTGTACGCTTGGAGACTGGAAGTCCCAAATGGGAAGGATCAAAGGCCACAAAAAGTTGAGAAGACTTTCGATGTGGCTGAGTCCTATTAAGGTAAAAAGCGAGAGCTCTTTTACAATCCAGAGTATGAAGGTTCCTCTCTGCATTGGATGCATGAGGAGCTGGAAAAAAGACAGGTAGATATACCTCTTGATTAAGATGAAAAGGCGAGACCACTTTAGGCATAAAGTGGGGATTCGTCCTAAGGACCACCTTATCATGATGAAATCTTGTGTAAGGTGGATTAGCCACTAAAGCCTGCAGCTCACTGATGCGGCGAGCCGAAGTGACTGCAATGAGGAAGATGACCTTCCAGGAAAGAAATTTCAAGGAGGTGGAAAACATTGGCTCAAAAGGTGGCTTCATAAGTTGACCGAGCACTAGATTCAAATCCCATGCGACCGGGGGTGGTCTGATGGGAGGTTTAGTGAGAGTCAGGCCTCTCATGAATCTTGCAACAAGAGGATGAGAGGAGATAGGTTGTCCATTTATATGTTTCAAGGATGCTGCAATAGCACTTAAATGGACTCTTACCGAATTCGTCTTGAGGCCTGCATTGGATAGATGCAGGAGATAATCAAGAAGAGAATTCAAAGGAAGTGCCAGAGGGTCAAGACCCTGCTGAGCACACCAAATGGAAAAACGTTTCCATTTGAAAGCATAGGAACGCCTGGTAGAGGGTTTCCTAGAGGCAGAAAGGATATCTTTCACTGGTTGGGAAAGAGGAAAGTCTTGAAGGCTTAAGCCTTCAGTAACCAAGCACTGAGGTGAAGGGATTTGGGGTTTGGGTGCCACAAAGTCCCCTCCTCCTGAGACAGGAGGTCTGGCGCAGCTCCCAGATCCAAGTAGGATCCCTGGGAGAGCTGTAGAAGTAGAGGGAACCACACTTGGCGTGGCCAGCGTGGAGCTATGAGGATCATAGTTCCATGATCCCTCTGGAGTTTGAACAGAGTCTTGGGAATCAAAGGAATGGGTGGAAAGGCATATAGGAATGCCTGATTCCAATTCAGGAGAAAGGCGTCCGTAGCCTGAGCTCCCTGACACGGAGTTCTGGAACAGAACCGGGGAAGTTTGGCATTCCACGGACTTGCAAAGAGGTCTATGTCCGGGGTCCCCCATTCCTGAAAGATTCGGTTTATTTGGTCCAAATGTAGGGACCATTCGTGTGGCAGCAGAACTCGACTGAGCCTGTCTGCCCGAGAGTTTTGAACTCCTGGGAGATACACTGCTAGCAGGTGAATCTGATGCTCTCTGGCGAAGGCCCATAGTCTTAGAGCTTCGTTGCAAAGCGACAGAGAGCCCGTCCCTCCTTGTTTGTTTATGTAAAACATGGCCACCTGATTGTCCGTCTGAACTAGGACAGTGAGGTTGGCTAGGAGGGAGTGGAAGACCTTGAGGGCAAGGTAAATTGCTCGCAGTTCCAGAAGATTGATATGAAGGGTGGTCTCCTGTAGAGACCAAGTGCCCTGAGTGGAGAGAGTTTGCAGATGGGCTCCCCACCCTGTTTGGGAGGCATCTGTTGTGAGGGTTGCTTGGGGTAGCAATGGTTGAAATGGAGCCCCCAACAGCAGATTCTTGGTGGAAGTCCACCAGTGGAGGGACCAAAACAGACGATCGGAGGTTTGTATTTGGTCTGAGAGCGCTCCTGACGCCTGAGTCCACTGAGTGGCCAGGGTCCATTGAGCTGCTCTCATATGAAGACGAGCATAGGGCACCACATGCACTGTGGAGGCCATATGACCCAGTAGGCGTAGCATTTCCCTGGCTGTCAAGTGAGTGCTGGACTGAGCTTGGGAGGCCAAACTCAGGAGGCGCTGGCCTCGAACATGTGGAAGGTAGGCCCTTGCAGTGATGGTGTCCAACTGGGCCCCTATGAATTCTAGAGATTGAGTAGGGATGAGTTGGGACTTGGGAAGGTTTACTACCAGTCCCAGATACTGCAAAAGGCTCCTTGTGTGGTCCAGGGAAATCTGGGCCTGTGACTGAGTTGGAGCTCGGATGAGCCAGTCGTCCAGATATGGGAAGACAAAGATTCCCATGCCTCTTAGAAATGCGGCTACGACTGCCATGCATTTTGTGAATACTCTTGGAGCAGAGGCTAGACCGAAGGGGAGTACTCTGTATTGGAAATGTTTTCCCTGAAACAGAAAGCGAAGATACTTTCTGTGGGATGGATGGATGAGTATATGTGTATACGCATCCTGTAGGTCTAGAGAACAAAGCCAGTCCTGACCCTGGAGGTAAGGAAGGAGAATGCCGAGAGACAGCATTTTGAATTTCTCCTTGAAGAGAAATTTGTTCAATTCTCTCAGATCTAGGATTGGTCTGAATCCCCCTGTCTTCTTTGGAATGAGAAAATAAGGGGAGTAGAAACCGGACCCTTGTTGAGGAAGAGGAACCTCTTCTATGGCCCCTTGGGCAAGAAGAGAGGAAACCTCTTGACCCAACAGGGTTAGGAGAGATGGGGGAGAATTGAATGGTCTCACCATATGATGGGGAGGAAGGCTGGAGAAATGAAGTTTGTAACCCTCTCGAATGATAGAGAGGGTCCATTGTTCTGTTGTGATTTGTTCCCATCTGGGAGCAAAGTGAACCAACCTTCCGGGTATGGTGAGAGGTTCTGGTTGTGTTAGAACCAGAAGTGGCAAGTTCCCTAGGAGCAAGTCAAAACCCCTGAGGGGTTGGAGCCTGCTGAGCTACAGTAGCTGCTGCAGGCTTAGCTCGTGCTTGTTTGGATTGCTGACGCTTAGCAGTATAGCGAGGTTGAGAAGACTGCTGGCCAGTATTTGAAGCAACTCTGGCCTTCTTATAGTAAGGCCTTTTAAAAGACTTTTTCTTAGTAGGAATTGAAGTGGACTTTGAAAGTCTTTCCAAGGTGGCATTTTCAGCATCCATCTGGGTGGCTTTGATTTGCCACTCTTCCCCAAATAAGTTCTCACCTGTACAGGGCAGATTCCGTAAGCCATCTAGAACCCAAGGTTCCAGATCAGAGGCCTGGAGCCAAGCAAGACGTCGGGCTGCAATAGCAATGCCCGAAGCCCTACTGGCTCCCTCAAAGGAATCATATGCTGCCCTATTAGAGAACTTAGAAACCTCTAAGAGTTGTTTCACTAGGGAAAGGAATCCCTGCTTTTTATCCTCAGGGATAAAGGGGGCAAAATGCCGCACCTTTTTGGCAAGTTCCTCCAGGAACATGCCCATATAGAGACTGTAGGAATTAATCCTGGCTATAAGCATACTAGCCTGGAAAATTTTCCTACCAAAAGAGTCCAAAGTCTTACATTCCCGTCCTGGAGGGGTGGAAGAGTGCCTTTTGGTACTCCTAATCTTCTTCATTGCAGACTTCACCACAATAGAGTGGTGGGGCAATTGAGTCTTTTGGAAACCAGGAGAAGGAGGGACCCTATACATGGTGTCCAACCTACGGGAATAAGGAGACAAAGTCAAAGGATTTTCCCAGAAATCCATCAGTTGTTCTTGAAGGATTTCATGGATAGGCAGGGTAACTGCCTCCTTAGGGGCCCTTTGAGTATCCCAAAATATCCAGTTTTTTGGATCTGGGTTCCTTTTCAGAGGATGTGGTAATAGAAAGGGCTGTAGCCATATCTAAAACAAAGTCCTGGAAGGACAAATCCTCTGGAGGGGACATTCTCCTTTTAGGAGAAGAGGGCTCCTCAGGTAAGTTGAGTGAAAACTCAGCAGAATCATCAGAGGAGTGAAAATCCTCAGAGGAATCGGTGCTTTCCTCTAACGCACGATACGCGTACCGATCGGTATCGATATCGGGCGTATCGGGTATGGAACCGGTATGGAGCGAAAGCCCATACGGTACCGACTTGCGTTTAGAGGTGGACGGCCTCGATACCGGCATGGCGGACGATACCGGTATCGGGCCCGGAACCGCTGAAAGCGGAACCGATGGCGTTGCAGCTTTAATGAAAGCCATGACGGCCTGCTGCATGGACTGTACAGTATCGCCCATGGACGCCATAGCTGCCTGGATGTCGGTACCGGAGTGACCCGGTACCCCAGAGCAGGCTAACAGGTGATCTGTCGAGGCCGTAGCATCGATATCAACCTGAGACCCCTGAATTGGCGTTTTTGGAAGTTGGACTTCCCGCCGGGGTTGTTTGGCTGGGGCAGGGTCCTCAAGTTCTAAGCTAAGAGCCTCTCGATGCTTTGAAGGAGATTTGCTCTTTGAGGACTTGCCCACAGAAGGTTTGGTTACCTGAGATCCATCCGGAGAAGAAGACCTGGATGACTGTGATGCTGTATTCTCTGAAGCAAACAGTACATGGAATTTGTTGGCCCGGTTCTGCAGCCCACGTTTAGACATGTGGGAGCAAGATGGGCAGTCCGGTATGGAATGGTCAGGCCCCAAACATTTCAGACACCAGTCATGGGTGTCTGTGACTGAAATAACAGCATTACATTTGGTACACTTCTTAAATCCAGGGGCTGGCTTCTCCATGAGGAGAAATTGAGTAGGCCGAGAGGCCTCTCTGAAGTGACCAAAAAGCTAAAAAATAAGAAAAAAGAATTATAATTTTTTAAAGAAAGAAAGAAAAGACCGGCGATACCGGTATCGGTATGGGGAAGGCAGGTACGCGGTCTAAAGAAACAAATAAAATAACAATTTCTTCAGCGGTGACAGGAACACGACCTGCTGGCTCCGCGGAAAAAGAGAAACTGAGGAGAGCTGTTCAGGAAGGCGGGAAGGCAGTGCGCATGTGCAGTGGGAGGTCCCAAAAGCTTCTATTCTAAGAAGCTGGGGAGCTTTCCCGCACGGGCTCCGTCGGTACCGACGTACCCATATGTGAGGACTTATTCCTGCTTGTTCCTGGAGATAACTCTTTAGACTTACATGCGGAGAAGGCTTATATCCTTTGTATGAAAAGGAGATAGTAGGGTGTGAAGAACCCTCACAGTCATGGGGGATGACTGAGGAAGCCTTTTTCGACCATGATGGATAGTCATTAGAGAAAAAATCCATGCTCTCTCGCAAGGGCCCATAGTGGAAAGCTTCTCTGTAGGATCGCAGAGAGCATTATGCAGGAGAATTGGGAGATAGAACTGGCTGATGGAAAAACCAGCAGCCAAGTCAACTATGCTGCCAAACCCAAAGGATTGGAGATGGCAAGGATAGAAGGTAGTGTTAGAAGCCTGTAGTGATAAGGATTTCCCAAGAAAGATGTAAGTACTGTCTTGGAATCACTACTAAGGCCAGACCGAAAAGTGGTGGAAGACAAGACTGGAACTTTTGGAAAAGTACCAGTAGTCAAATCACTGGAACTCCTGCATGGGCAGCTACTGAATAGGACAGCAGAGAGAATCTTTCTGTGTTAAACAGAGAGAACAGACTGAAGGGGAGAATCTTGTCCCTGTCTGATGAGCTGCCCAGATAAAAGAAGGGAGTTCACCCCAGAGAAAAAACTCCACAGTGGAAAGAAAGACAAGAAGTCTTTCAGTGGTATGGTACCTCTCTTACAGGGGAAAAACCTGGAGGAGAGGGTAGAGATACAAGAGCTGAAAAAAAAAAAAGGCTTACCATATGGTAAGTCCCTGGAAGGGAAAAATTCATGTTGGTACAGAAAATCTATCATGTGATAGTTGTGAAAAGCACAGTTACTTACCTGTAACAGGTGATCTCTGGGAACAGCAGGAATTAGTCCTCACATATGGGTACATCGGTACCGACGGAGCCCGAGCGGGAAAGCTCCCCAGCTTCCCAGAAGGAAGCTTTTGGGGCCTCCCACTGCACATGCGTACTGCCTTCCCGCCTTCCTGACCAGCTCTCCTCAGTTCGAGTTTATAGCTGAGACAAAAGAGAGAGGAAAGGAAGATAGATAGAAGATACAACTCCTAGGGGAGGTGGGTGGGTTGTGAGGACTAATTCCTGCTGTTCCCAGAGATCATCTGTTACAGGTAAGTAACTGTGCTATCTCCAGGAACAAGCAGGAATAAGTCCTCACATATGGGGACTCCCTAGCTAAGATGCCTGGGAGATCCCCTTCCAAGGGTTCGCCATCTTCGTATGGATCTCAGGCATCCATCCTGGGAAGGTGGGCAGGAGTTGTTCAAGTATGGAACAGGTGTTTGAGGACAGCCTGACCAAACAATGCATCCCGGCGGGAGTCCTTGTCCAAACAGTAATGGGCTGTGAAGGTATGAACCGAGGCCCAGGTGGCGGCTCGACAGATCTGATCTATGGATACAGAGTGAAGATGAGCCATAGAAGTGGCATGGCCTTCCAGAGAAATGTTTTTACTCTGGTAAGCAAAGGAAATACACTGAGCAATCCAATTGGAAAGTGTACGTTTGGAGACTGGAAGTCCCAAATGAGAAGGATCAAAAGCCACAAAAAGTTGGAAAGACTTTCGATGTGGCTGAGTCCTGTTGAGGTAAAAGGCGAGAGCCCTTTTACAATCTAGAGTATGAAGGTTCCTCTCTGCACTGGATGCATGAGGAGCCGGGAAAAAGACAGGTAGATATACCTCTTGATTAAGATGAAAAGGCGAGACCACTTTGGGCATAAAGTGGGGATTCGTCCTAAGGACCACCTTATCATGATGAAACCTAGTATAAGGTGGATGAGCCACTAAGGCCTGTAGTTCACTGATGCGGCGAGCCAAAGTGACTGCAATAAGGAAAAGGACCTTCCAGGAAAGAAATTTCAAGGAGGTAGAAACCAACGGTTCAAAAGGTGGCTTCATAAGCTGACCTAGAACTAGGTTCAAGTCCCATGCTACCGGAGGAGGTCGGATGGGAGGCTTAGTTAGAGTCAGGCCTCTCATAAACCTTGCAATAAGCGGATGAGAGGAGACAGGTTGTCCATTTATAGGTTTTAAGGATGCTGCAATAGCACTCAAATGGACTCTTACTGAATTCGTCTTAAGGCCTGCATTAGAAAGATGCAGGAGATAGTCTAGTAGAGAATTCAAAGGAAGTGCTAGAGGGTCAAGACCCTGTTGAGCACACCAAATGGAAAAGCGTTTCCATTTGAAAGCATAGGAACGCCTCGTGGAGGGTTTCCTAGAGGCACGAAGGATATCTTTCACTGGTTGAGAAAGATTGAAGTCATGAAGGCTTAGGCCTTCAGTAACCAAGCTCTGAGGTGTAGGGACTTGGGGTTTGGGTGCCACAAAGTCCCCTCCTCCTGAGACAGAAGGTCTGGCGTAGCTCCCAGGTCCAGAGAGGGTCCCTGGGAGAGATGCAGAAGTAGAGGGAACCACACTTGGCGTGGCCAGCGTGGAGCTATGAGGATCATCGATCCGTGATCTCTCTGGAGTTTGAACAGAGTCTTGGGAATCAAAGGAATGGGTGGAAAGGCATATAGGAATTCCTGACCCCAATGCAGGAGAAAGGCGTCATTGGCCTGAGCTCCCTGACATGGATTCCTGGAACAGAACTGGGGAAGTTTGGCATTCCACGGACTTGCAAAGAGGTCTATGTCCGGGGTTCCCCATTCCTGAAAGATTCTGCGTATCTGGTCCATATGTAGGGACCATTCGTGTGGAAGCAGAACTCGACTGAGTCTGTCTGCCCGAGAGTTTTGAACCCCTGGAAGATAGACTGCCAGAAGATGAATTTGATGCTCTCTGGCGAAGGCCCATAATCTGAGAGCTTCGTTGCAAAGCGACAGAGAGCCTGTCCCTCCTTATTTGTTTATGTAGAACATGGCCACCTGATTGTCTGTCTGGACTAGGACGGTCAGGTTGACTAGGAGGGTATGGAAGACTTTTGAGGGCAAAGAAGATTGCTCGCAGTTCCAGGAGGTTGATGTGAAGGGTGGTCTCTTGCGGAGACCAAATACCCTGAGTGGAGAAGTGTTGAAGATGGGCTCCCCACCCTGTTTGGGAGGCATCTGTTGTGAGGGTTGCTTGGGGCAACAAAGGTTGGAAGGGGGTCCCCAACAACAGATTCTTGGTGGACATCCACCATTGGAGGGACCAAAACAGACGCTTTGAGGTGAGTATTTGGTCGGAGAGCGCTCCGGATGCTTGAGTCCACTGGGTGGCCAAGGTCCATTGAGCTGCTCTCATATGAAGACGAGCGTAGGGCACCATGTGTACCGTGGAGGCCTTGTGGCCCAGAAGTCGCAGCATTTCTCTGGCTGTCAAGTGACTGCTGGACTGAGCTTGGGAGGCCAAGCACATCAGACGTTGGCCCCGGACTTGAGGTAGGTAGGCCCTTGCAGTGGTGGTGTCCAACTGGGCCCCTATGAATTCCAGAGACTGAGTAGGGGTAAGTTGAGACTTGGGAAGGTTTACCACCAGTCCCAGATACTGCAGAATGTGCCTTGTGCGGTCCAGGGAAATCTGGGCCTCTGACTGAGATGGAGCTCGGATGAGCCAGTCGTCCAGATATGGGAATACAAAAATTCCCAGACCTCTTAGTAATGCAGCCACCACTGCCATGCATTTGGTGAACACTCTTGGAGCAGAGGCTAGACCGAAGGGAAGTACTCTGTACTGGAAATGTTTTCCCTGAAACAGAAATCTTAGATATTTTCTGTGGGATGGGTGGATGAGTATATGTGTGTACGCATCCTTGAGATCTAGAGAACAAAGCCAATCCTGACTCTGAAGGTATGGAAGGAGAATGCCTAGCGAAAGCATTTTGAATTTCTCCTTGTACAGAAATTTGTTCAATTCTCTCAGATCTAGGATAGGTCTGAATTCCCCTGTCTTCTTTGGTATGAGAAAATAAGGGGAGTAGAATCCTGTCCCTTGTTGAAGAAGAGGAACCTCTTCTATTGCCCCTTGGGCAAGGAGAGAAGAGACTTCCTGACCCAACAGGCTCAGGAGAGATGGGGGAGAATTGAAGTGCCTCACCATGGTATATGGAGGAAGGTTGGAGAAATGAAGTTTGTAGCCCTCCTTGATGATAGAGAGGGTCCATTGCTCTGATGTAATTTGCCCCCATCTGGGAGCAAAGTGAGCTAACCTTCCGGGAATGGTGAGGGGCTCTGGTTGTTCTAGAGCCAGAAAGGTTAAGTTCTCTAGGGGCAAGTCAAAACCCCTGAGGGGGTTGAGCCTGCTGAGGAGTGGCAGACACTGCAGGCTTTGATCTTGCCTGTTTAGGCTGCTGACGTTTAGCAGCAAAGCGAGGCTGAGAAGATTGTTGGCCAGTATTTGTGGAAAATCTGGCCTTCTTGTAGTAAGGCCTCTTGAAAGACTTTTTCTTGGCAGGAGTAGAGGTAGACTTAGAAAGTCTATCTAAGGTAGCATTTTCTGCGTCCATTTGAGTGGCTTTAATTTGCCAGTCTTTACCAAATAAGTTCTCACCTGTAGAGGGCAGATTCCGTAAGCCATCCAGGACCCAGGGTTCTAGGTCAGAGGCTGCAATGGTCGTCGGGCTGCAATGGCAATGCCCGAAGCTCTACCGGCACCTTCAAAGGAATCAAAGGCTGCTCTGTTGGAGAACTTAGAAACATCTAGAAGCTGTTTCACTATAGAAATGAACTCCTCCTTTCTATCCTCAGGGATAAAGGGGGCAAAATGCCGTACCTTTAGGGCAAGTTCCCTGAGAAACATGCCCATATACAGACTAAGAATTAATCCTGGCTATAAGCATACTAGCCTGGAAATTTTTCTGCCAAAAGAGTCTAGGGTCTTACATTCTCGCCCTGGAGGGGTAGAAGAGTGCCTTTTGGTGCTCTTAATCTTTTTCAGCGCAGACTTCACCACAATGGAATGGTGAGGCAGCTGAGTCTTTTGAAACCCAGGAGGAGGGGGGACCCGGTACATGGTGTCCAACCTACGAGAGTAAGGAGACAACGTTAGAGGAGCCTCCCATAAGTCCATCAAGTGCTCTTGAAGGATTTCATGGATAGGCAGGGTGACTGCCTCTTTAGGAACCTTAGGGTATCCTAAAATATCCAATTTCTTTGACCTAGGTTCTTTTTCAGAGGATGTGGTAATAGAAAGTCCTTTAGCTAGTTCTATAATGAAGTCTTGAAAGGACAAATCCTCTGGTGGAGACATTCTCCTCTTTGGGGAAGAAGGGTCTTCATGAAGAACTAGAGACAGCTCATCAGAGTCCTCAGAGGAGTCAAAATCCTCAGAAGAATCAGAGTATTCTCTATTTGCTTCCAACGCACGATACGCATACCGATCGGTATCGACATCGGGTGTACCGGGTATGGGATTGGTATCGGGTGAAAACCCGGATCCGGCATGCGGAACCGAACTGCGTTTGGAAGTCGATGGTCTCGGTTCCGGTATGGGAGACGATACCGGAACCGGACCCGGTACTGCTGAACGCGGTACCGAGGGCGTCGCAGCTTTAATAAAAGCCAGCATGGCCTGCTGCATGGTCTGAACAGTATTGCTCATAGACGCCACTGCTGCCTGGATGTCGGTACCGGTATGGGCCGGTACCCCAGAGCAGTCTAACAGGTGATCGGTCGAGGCCGTGCCATCGATGTCAACCTGTAACCCCATAGTTGGAGCTTTGGAAGTCAGAGCTTCCCGCCGGGGTTGTTTGGCTGGGGCAGGTTCCTCAGAATCAAAAGAGAGAGCCTCTCGATGCTTTGAAGGAGATTTGCTCTTTGAGGACCTGCCCGAAGGTTTGGTTACCTGAGATCCATCCGGAGAGGAAGACCTGGATGACTGTGATGCTGGATTATCTGAAGCAAACAGCACATGGAATTTGTTGGCCCGGTTCTGCAAACCACGTTTAGACATCTGGGAGCAGGATGGGCAGTCCGGAATGGAGTGGTCAGGTCCCAAACATTTAAGACACCAATCATGGGTGTCTGTGACTGAAATAACAGCACTACACTTGGTACACTTCTTGAAACCAGGGGCTGGTTTCTCCATGAGGAGAATTTGTGTAGGCCTGAGGCCTAACCGAAGTCACCAAGTTGCTAAATAAAAGTTTTTGTTTTTTTTTTTGTAAAGAAAAGAAAAGAAAGACCGGCGGTACCGGTTTCGGTATGGGGAAGGCAGGTACGCGGTCTAAAGAAACAAACTAAAATAAGAATTTCTTCAGCGGTGACAGGAACACGACCTGTTGGCTCCGCGGAAAAAGAGAAACTGAGGAGAGCTGGTCAGGAAGGCGGGAAGGCAGTACGCATGTGCAGTGGAAGGCCCCAAAAGCTTCCTTCTGGGAAGCTGGGGAGCTTTCCCGCTCGGGCTCCGTCGGTACCGACGTACCCATATGTGAGGACTTATTCCTGCTTGTTCCTGGAGATCCTCTTCTTGTCAGGAAAAGGAGGAAAAACCTGTGACCCATAGACATGAATAGCCTGACAGCTCAGCATACCGAAGAGCAAAAGGATGTCCTGAGAATAGGAATCCCTGTGTAGAGTTTTGAATGAAAAAACTGTGAAAAACCTCTGTTGAAAAGAAGATAACTGTAGGTTATAAAGAGATTAATCAGAACCCCATGGTTGCTGTGTTTATTCAGCCTGGCTAGAGTTTGGATTCTTCAGACCAGGACGAGGCTTCCCGTGCTTGGGAACATCTGAATGATGGGCAGGAGAAGAGTAAAACCTCTTTCTCCTAGGGAAAGAAGGTTTGGTAGGGCATTTCCTACCTACTGGGGAAGGAGAAGGCTTAGGATCGCCTTCAGAAACAGGGAAGTCAGTGGAGCACTGAGCAACCTGATGTAAAGACTCCTTATTGAAGAGATTTTCTCCAGTGCAAGGAGTATTACCCAGTCTTTGTTGTGCCCATTTGTTCAAGTCTGAAGCTTGGAGCCAGGCTCTACGTCGTGCCCCTATGGCTATAGCAGAGGTTCTGCTAACAGACTCAAAAGAATCTAGGGAAGCACGAGAAAGAAACCAAGAGATATTTTGGCTATGACTAAGAAGTAAGGAATAGTCTGCAGCCTTGGGCTCTGATAGAAAAGGAGTCAAAAGAGATAATTTCTTTGTGACCTCCTGAAGGGATAGACTCATATAAAAAATATATGAGAGAATCCTTGTTGCCAGCATAGATGTTTGGAAGGTTTGACATCCAAAGGCATCCAGTGTTCTAGATTCACGACCTGGTGGGTAAGAAGAATGCTTCTTCTTGCTTTTTACCTTCCTCATTGCTGATTCCACTACAATGGAATGATGGGGAAGTTGAGTCTTTTGAAACCCTGGAGAGGGGGGCACCTGATATAGAAGATCAGTTGCTCTAGAAGGTGAGGAAACCCTTAAAGGTGCTTCCCACATTCATAGAAGAAGATCCTGCAAGGTATGATGTAACGGAAGCATTATATTTTCCTTTTCTCCAGAACAAAGAGAGCCTTGAGCAGGATCATAGCCAGGGGTAGGAATAGCAAGGGATGTTGCTATGTCCAGGAGAAAATTCTGAAAAGAAGGATCTCCAACAGAAACCATCCCTAGACAGGCTAGATCTGAAGAACTAGCCTGGGCACCGGAGTAGGCACTTGAGAATGTAGGAATAGAAGATCTCGCCCGGTGCAGAAAAGGATCCCTAAGGGATGGATGTTGGTACTGGAGGTCATGATCCTCAGAACCATTTCTACAGACCCAGGGGGTGCCTCAAGGTTCGTCCTTATCGGCACTGATGTTTAATATCTACATGCAGCCGATATATGACTTGATCCGATCCTTCAACGTACAATGCCTTGCTTATGCAGATGACATCCTCCTTTACATGCCGTTCACAATTGACACACCAGTACTCGCCCCAATAATAAGATGCTTTGAAGCTGTAGCTGACTGGCTGTTGACACAAAACCTACGGATCAACCATGACAAAACTGATGTTCTATTCGTCACGAGGAACCGGAAATTCATACCTCCTCCAGCACTACATGCCAACAATGCAGAGTTAAAATCCAAATCTACCATCCGTTATCTAGGCATCACGCTCGATCAGCACCTTGATATGACAACTCATGTAAAACACGTCACGAAAGCAATATATCATAAGATCAGAACGCTGCGTCACCTTCGCCCCCTTCTGGATTTTACCGATTACCGGACAACCTTCCAGGCATTAGTCCTCCCACATCTGGACTTTACCAACATCATCCTCCACGGACTCTCACAATCAACCTTAAATCCACTCCGCCTAGCTATGAATGCAGCTGCAAGAGTCCTTTCTGGATCGTCAAGATCTGACCACATAACGACAATCATGAAAGAACTGCATTGGCTACCATTACATGCCAGACTCCAATACAAGTCAATTGTCCTTACATTCAAAGCCCTAAATAACTACCCCACTACGCCAATCAGCAAGTTAATCCACAGTACCCCTGAAAATAGAAACAGGAGGCCTCAAACAACGAACACCTTAGTAGTCCCCAAGATGACGACAAAATGCACAAAGACAACCTCCAACAGGGCCTTCTCCATATTTGCTCCTTTAAACTGGAATGCCCTTCCCCATGAAATCCGAGGCATTAAAAATCTAGCCACATTCAGAAAAGCCTTGAAACACCACCTATTTACAAAATTCTACCCAGAGACAATCCGTGGTGAACACTCAATTGACAAACTACCTCCCAGCCGCCCTAACACAAACAGATAATGGTTAGCCTACTCATAAGTCCCACCGCTAACCATCACACGTGTACTATCCTCCCACGAACACACATGTATCAGCTAGAAGAGTTAGAGAAGTGTACATAGTATAAAGTTAGCTTGTATATAGTTTCCCCGGTTTTCTCCATGTTTAATATCCTGTTTCACTGTAAACTCAATGTTACCTATATGCATTGTAGTATGTTTTGTTCGATGTACACCGCACTGATTATAATAGCGCGGTATAGAAGAAATGTTAAATAAATAAATAAATAATAAATAATGATGTGAGACAGTCAGTACTGCATCGTCCATGCCAGGTATAGACTCCAAACTAGGTATAGAAAGGAACGACTCTGATGAAAGAAGCATGGAAGGAGCTGACCCCGATGCTACTGCAGGTATCGGCACCGATACCGGTAGCTGTGCCGGAATCGAAGACGATACCGACATAGAAGCAGTCATCGGAGGCTGCTCAAGTGGTACCGAGGAAACCTAAGGCCTTTTGTAATTACCCTTGGTACCGAGCATCCGAAATCGGTAAGCATCGGATCCGAGACGTGTCGGTACCCAGTCTTCCAGACTGGAAATCGATTCCAGACTCGGCATCGAAGGAAGCGAGTCTATCGATGCATGTCTGGAAGGTACCGACGTCGGTGGTAGTATCGGAGGTGATACCGATACTGGAAAGTCAATCTGGGATGTATCGATCGGTCCCAAAGGTACCGAGAAAACCAGATGACGATCCCTGGTGAAGAGTGGATCACTCAACACCAGTGCCGATGCCGGGGTATCGGTACCGCTCGAAGCGGATGCCACCACCGAGCATGGCTCAGGTATGTTCTGTGAGGGGTGAGCCTCAGGAACAACCTGAAACCCCTGAAAGGCTTTGGAGACCGAAGACTCCCGCCGGGGTTTTGAAGCCAAAGGATCCTTGAGGGCAAGGCCAGAGCCGTCATCATGCTGTGCATGAGACCTACCACTCAAGGATTGGCTAGTCTGAACAGACTGTTTGTGGGTTACCTGATCCTGTAGAGAAGGAGAAATGGTCAGTGCCCTGCCATTGGAAGGGAACTCGGTATCGAGGAAAACTCGAAAAGGGAAATCTCTTCTCATAATATGGTAGCCTAATGGCTCTGGATGGTCAGGACCCAAACAGTTTAGACACCAGGACTTGGAGTCTAAAAACAATACTGCACTGCCACAGTTAAGGCACTTCTTAGGAAAAGAAGGAGGCGGCTCCATAATGGAGAGGCCTGAAGGCCCAAAGTTTAAAACTGAAACTGAGGGAAAAAAATTCCCTGGATTAAATAAAAAGAAAAGAAAAAAACACCGGCGATACCGGTGGAGTCGGGGAGACAGCCTCGACCACAAGAAAACAAGAATTAAAGAATTTAAAGAAAAACTTTTCTGCGGTGACAGGACGACGTCCTGCCGTCTCCGCGGAAAAACAAAAACTGAGGAGAGACAGTTGGAAAGGCGGGAAGGCAGCACGCAGGCGCTGAGGGATGCTCCCAAAAGCTTTCTGATTGGACGCTGGGGAGCGTTCCCGCGCAGGCTCCGTCGGTACAGACATACCCATATGTGAAGACTCATTCCTGCTTGTTCCTGGAGATCACCTTTATCTATGCCATCAACCCAGGTCCTATACCAACATTCCTCAACACCACAAACAGAAAGCTCCACTCCACCCTATCAAACGCCTTCTCAGCGTCAATGACGAAGAGCAACATGTCCTGTTTTCCTTATTTTGCTGCCTGGATTGTTTGTCTTATGTTATCGCCCATATGGTGGCCCTTAATAAAGCCGGTCTGGTCAGGCTGCACCAGCCCTGGAAAGATACTCCCTAGATGGTTTGCCAGTATTTTCGCCAAGATCTTCCCATCAGTATTTAAAAGGGATATAGGCCTGTAAGATCCGCAGATCGCTGGATCTTTACCTGGCTTGGCCAAAACAGAAATTTCCACCTGTTGCATAGAGGGTGCCAATGGGTTCCCCTCCAGAACCCCATTAAACCACCTCTGTAGCACCGGTGCCGAGGCAACCATCCGCTGGTAAAAGCTCGCCGACAATCCGTCAAGACCAGGAGATTTGCTAGGAGCCAGTCCTTTAATAACATTAATAATCTCCTCTAAGCTGACAGCTTGGTCAAATGCTTCCCTATCCCTCTCATTAATATGGCTTAATTCACCCCTCCCTCTCAAATATTCATCTGCTGCTGTCCCCGAACCTTGACTGTCACTTTTATATAAATTCTGATAATACTGTAGAAATTGCTCTCAAATTTCTTTAGGCCTAAACAGCAGCTGGTCCCCTGGGCCCTTGATTTTCACTATAGTAGATCGCTGTTCTTGGTCTTTCAACTTCCTAGCTAACAGCATACTCGCTTTATCATTAAATTCATAATAATGTTGATTCACTTGCTGCAGGTGATATTGTACGGTTTCCAACTGCAATGCATCAGATACAAAACTATCATAAACCTATTCAAGATAAATCAGCACACATCAGCCAACAGCCTGCACACCCTCATACAACCAGACACCAGCACACGTCCAAGAAGAAAACAAACACACAACCGAGTCAGCACCCCAAGTGAATTCAAACACACACGCAAGGACACAACAGACAGAGCACTCTCCATGGCTACTCCAACAATATGGAACAAACTACCGGACGACTTGAGGGCAACTACAGACCTCAAAGACTTTAGAAAACAGCTAAAAACCATGCTGTTCATAGAACACTATGGACACATCACATAACCTAAGAGAATGTACAACAGCACATGATATCGCCTAATCACTGTATGTATAGAAAATATTTTAGCACCTCTGTATATAGCCCACATTGTACATAGCTCAAACCATTCTAGCACACAATACAACACACATTGTACATAGCTCAAACCAATCTATCACACAATACAACACACACTCAACTAAATTTCACCTTCACTGCATGTTTAACACACTCACTTTACCCGATTGTTTGCTGTGATACCACCTTGATTAATAAGATAAGGCGGTCTAAAAATACTGTTAAATAAATAAAATAAATAAATGCGGTTAGCTCCGTGCGGGCTTGCTCAAGTTTGACCCGAAGCTTCTTCCCACCCTCTGCCTTATGAAGCTGCTCTAATTCCTTAATAATTCTCAACAATTGTTCTACCTTCTTCTGTCTATCTCTTTTCTTATGCACTGCCCATTGAAGCAATTTCCCCCGAAGGACTGCCTTCAGCCCATCCCATAACATGCTCATAGAGACTTCCGCAGAAACATTAACTTGCATATACAGTGGACTCCACTTAAGTGCACTTGGTTTAGCACACGCTCTGCTTAGCTGCTGTTGACTTGCACTGTCCCTGTTTTATTTAAAGTGTAAAGGGAAAATAACTTTGGATAAGCGCACTAGCGATAAGTGCACAATCCACTTAAGCACACGTATGTTATCGATCCCACTGCCATTCTTTCCAGCCATATTCACTCCGGTTACCTGCAACACTCAAATGACGCAATCAGCATGCAATCATGGAAGTACAGTACTGTACTAAGTAGCCCAGCTCTTGTGACCGGCCGAAGGTGGTTGGTTCAGGCGCTGTTGTCCAATCCCACTACTGTGGTTCAGGCGCTGTTGTCCAATCCCACGACTGTACTGAGGCCTAACACATATGGATTAGCCTTTCAACTCAACTGTCATAAGTTAGCTGTCGCAACTACTGTATTGATGGCATCGACTTCATCGTTTCATGCACAAAAATCGTTGTCTCTGGCTGAATGTTTTGATATTGTAAACAGATTTGACAAAAAAGAGAGTCAAGTCTCTGCTGCAAAACATTATGGCGTTCATCATAGCCAGATTTCTCAGATCTACAAAAATAAGGAAGCAATATTGCAAGACTGGCAGAACAGCAGCAATCCGGACAGAAAATGAAAAAAGAATAGGGAAGGCTGAAGACGTAGAAAAGGCGCTGCTGCGATGGTTTGCGGAAGCCAGAAGTCAACAACTGCCGATTAGTGGACCTCTGCTGATGGGGAAAGCAGCACAATTAGCTGAAGGACTGGGCATACAAGACTTCAAAGCGACAAACGGTTGGTTGGAGAGGTGGAAAGAACGGAATGGCATAAAGTTTAAGAAGCAGCATGGCGAAAAACAAGACGCGGATGATTTTGGAGCTGAAAGATGGGTCGTGGAAGTGTTGCTGTCAATCATCAGTGGATATGAACTGTATGATGTCTTCAGTACGGATGAGACTGGGCTCTACTAGCGCGCCATACCTAATGGAACATTGGCTTTTAAATGCGGCAAAGCTGTTGGCTGCAAAGTGCCAAAGGAACAATTGACATTGCTACTCAGTTGCAATATGGATGGCAGTGAAAAGCTCCAGCCACTGGTTATTGGAAAGAGTCAAAATCCACGGTGCTTCAAAAACATTAAACGACTACCTGTTGAATATAAAAGCAACAAAAACGCCTGGATGACGACGTCGTTGTGGATCGAATGGCTGAGAAACCTGACAATCTGATGAGAAAGTGTAGGTGGCAAATTGTATGCTGTGTGATAATTGCACAGCACACAGTGATTACGTAAGACTAACCAACATCAAACTTGTGTTTTTGCCGCCAAACACGACATCTAATCCAGCCGATGGACCAAGGAATAATCGCAAATTTCAAACGCCATTACAGATCACTTGTTTTATGACATCTGATGACAGTAATTGATGCAATCAGATTCCAGCACCCGGGCCACTGATCTGGTGAGAAAACTGACGGTGCTGGACTCCCTTCATATGGTACTGGAGTCATGGAGTCGAGTCATATCATCGACAATTTCAAGCTATCGACGGGTGAGCTTCGTTCAAGCATTTGATCAGACAACTGAAGCCAGTTAGACTTCAAACGACGATGCCCAAAGCCAAGACAATGCAGATAATTCGTCCATTGAGCTCCCAGTTGGAATATTGTCACAAGAATTTGCGCTGTATGTCGCCGCCAACAACTCTGATGCCGATATCTGTACAGTCAGTAAGGACCCTGCCGACAATCAAGACTCCGATGAAGACGAAAATACTGCTGCCATAAGCACGACTAATGAGCCACCTGCAGAGACTGTTTCCTTCTCAGACGCGCTGAAGTCCCTATGCACGCTGCGTTGTTATCTGGAAATAAACGGCTGTCAGGACTATGGTCAGTTTTACAGACTCGATAGATACACAGCTTGAATCGTGCGAACAGCATGCAGAAAACAATGACTGTTTATTTTAATAAAATGTAGGCCCGATTGATGCTTGAACTAGAGTGTACACTACTGTATTCTTTACCATAGTCTGTTTAATAAATGTTTTATAGCGTTTGACAGGGCTATTACATGTAGTGAATTGTCAACTTTTATGACTGGCATGTAGTGTACTTTACACTCCTATTAAGCGCACGCTTCACTTAAACGCACATGGCGATCTGGTCCGAAGGCCGTGCACTTAAGCGGAGTTGACTGTACTCCATAATGGCCTCTTCCAGGCTTTGTACCACCTCTGTATCTCACAACAAACTTTCATTAAGACACCAAAAAGTTCTCCCTTCCCTGTCTATGACCCCTTCAAATTCCACCCAAATCCATCCATGTAATAGTTTCAATCCTCACCCGGTTGACTGATTGAAGCCAGCTCGAATCATCCAGTAAATAATCTATGCGGCTATAGCTCCGATGTACTGACAAATAGTATGTATAGTCTCTCTCTTGAAGGTGTTTTTGATGCCATAAATCATACAGTCCATATAGATTTATCAATTCCCAAATTCGCCATCTCCCTCCCCTCTCCCCGCTATCTAAACCCCGTGTCCTATCCTTCCCTGGGTCAAGAACTTCGTTAACCCCCCCCCCCCTTAATAGTGCCCCATGGACCTTATCCTCCATCCACACTACCAAATGTTCCCAAAAAGCAACATTAGAATCACTAGAGTCATACACATTTAAAAAAGTAAAGTAATTTGCTGGCCTTGCAGTTCCCCCCATACTAATAAAACTCGACCCATGAAACCCTTCACCACTCCTCCTAATTGAAAGGGAACATCACCACCACTCCTCCTAATTGAAAGGGAACATCACCCCTAATCATAATCACCACTCCTGCCATCTTATGTTTGCCTTCCGCATAAAAAAAATACTGGCTATATGCCCCATGCCGTAGCAACCGCTCATCCCGCGGGAGCAAGTGTGTTTCCTGCAAAAAGATCACCTGCCATTGCCAGCACTGTACATCCCGAAATAAAGATTTACACTTTTGTGATGTATTCAGCCCCCATACGCTTAAAGTTCCAACCCTAAGAGCTGCCATTTCTCAAACCTTTCCTCCTGCCCCTTCCCATAGCCACTATCTGAACCCATACTCCCCCTCTCCACCTGGTCCCTCCCCCCTCTCTCCTTTCCAACCCCCCTTCCCTTCCAACTTCCCGTATCCCCACAGAACTCCTTTCTGTGCCTCCTGTGCTTGAGGATTTGACTCACCTCCCGGGACACTTCCTATCTGTAACCCCAGGCCTGCCGGTATCTTCTGCTACAGCATCCGCATCTATCCCACTACCCCCCAACTTGCCCACCGCCATGCTATCCCCCCCATCTCATAACTGTGCTCTCTCTTCCTCTTATCCTCCTCACCCCCCTCCCCAGCTAACCCACCTTCATACCTCACTAGTACGGGGTGGCCCTCCTCCTTACTCCCCAACATGTAACAACAACCCCTCTCCTCCTCCTTCAATGCCCTTGCCTCCTCCCCTCCCCACCAACACGTTACCCCAACAGGAACTGTAGATGTGAACATTTAACCCACAATTATCAAGCTTCTTATATACCATCCCATCTATATAGAGGGAAAGGAGGCGTCATGATTTGGAAAAGATCTCTCCTCCTCTTCTCTGTTCCCTCTTCACAATGCTAAGGACGTCTCAGAACATTATAAAACAAATTCTGTCTCTTCTCTGAAGATTCAAGGTGCAGAGGCAGACATACTAGGCTTGTCCTCTCCATGTTGTTGTAATCCCTTAGAAAGGCATCACAGACACTGGCTCTTTTCTGGAATGCTTTGCCACGTCAGTTGCTCCAGATGAGCCACTCTATCCCCATGCAGTCCCTGAGGACTATGCTGAAGAGAGGGGAGATTTGGTTCCTTGGCTTTCCCGAGTAGGTCCCAGACCTCTGTCACAGCCTGCCCACTTCACCAGCCCCTGCACCTCGAACTGTAATCCAAAAGGAAAAAGCTTTTCCTGTTTTAAATACAAAGTCACTGGCCACATAGCTCGACGTCTCTGCAATGCGGATGGTACCAAGTCCTGATAAATCTCGATCACATAGTTTTGCCATATCATCTTGCCTTTCCTAACAGCAGCTCGCATCTCTTCTTTCTGTTGATAACTGGAGAGACTGAATGAATTCTTTGCTTCGGTCTTTACTGAGGAAGATGTAGGGATGTTACCCATGACTGAAGTGGTATTTAAAGGTGCGGAAGAACTGAAGGAAATATTGATACATCGGGAAGATGTCTTACAACTATTAGATAAACTGAAGAGTAGCAAATCACCTGGGCTGGATGGTATACATCCAAGGGTGTTGAAAGAACTGAAATATGAGATTGCAGACCTGCTATCAGTAATCTGTGAACTATCATTAAAATCATCTCTAATACCTGAAGATTGGAGGATCGCCAATGTAACATCAATTTTTAAAAAGGGTTCCAGGGGTGATCCGGGAAACTACAGACCGGTGAGCCTGACATCAGTACTGGGAAAAATGGTAGAAACCATCATAAAGAATAAAATTACTCAGCATGTATATAGTCACAACCTAATGGGAGACAGCCAACATGGCTTTAGACAAGGAAGATCTTGTCTTACTAATCTGTTATGTTTTTTTGAAGGAATGAATAAACAGGTGGACAAAGGTGAGTCGGTTGATATTGTGTATCTGGACTTTCAGAAAGCCTTTAACAAGGTCCCTCATTAGAGACTTTTGGCAAAACTAAAGTGGAGTGGAGGAGTGGCCTAGTGGTTGGGGCATGGTACTTCAGGCCGGAAGGTCGGGGGTTCAAATCCCACTAGAGAACAGCAATCTTGGGCTGGAAGGACTGGGGTTTCTAGTCCCACAGGTGCTCCTTGTGGTCTTGGGCAAGCCACTTAACCCTCCATAGCCCAGGTTCCCTGTAAAATAGTTCTCTGTGTGCTGTGCTTTCCTGTCTAATCAATGTGTTTATACCTCAAAAATTTCCTGTCATGATTTGACAATTTCCAATCTGTAATCAAAAAACCGCTGCTGATCGCTGGAAGTAGCGGTATACAAATGTATACTAAATAAAAAAATAAAGAGTCATGGGATAGGAGGCAGTGTACTACTGTGGATCAGGAACTGGTTAAAAGATAGAAAGCAGAGGGTAGGGCTAAATGGCCAATTTTCCCAATGGAGAAAGGTGAATAGTGGTGTACCCCAGGGATCTATGCTGGGTCCGCTGCTTTTTGACATATTCATAAATGACCTGGAAAGTGGAATAACGAGTGAGGTTATCAAATTTGCAGATGACACAAAACTATTTAAAGTTGTTAAAACCCAAGAGGATTGTGAAAAATTGCAAGAGGATCTTAATAAATTGGAAGACTGGGCATCAAAATGGCAGATGAAATTTAATGTGGACAAGTGCAAGGTTATGCACCTAGGGAAGAACAACCCAAACTATGGTTACACGATGCAAGGTTCCACATTAGGAACCACCACCCAGGAAAAAGATTTAGGCGTCATTGTGGATACCATGTTAAAATCCTCGGCCCAGTGTGCAGCGGCGGCCAAGACAGCAAATAGAATGCTAGGTATGATAAGGAAAGGAATGGAAAATAAAACAAAAGATATTATAATGCCTCTGTATCGTTCCATGGTGAGACCGCACCTTGAATATTGTGTGCAATTCTGGTCGCCGTATCTTAAAAAGGATATAGCGATTTTAGAAAAGGTTCAGAGAAGAGCCACCAAAATGGTAAAGGGGATGGAAGGATATTCCTATGAAGAAAGGCTAAAAAGGTTAGGGCTCTTTAACCTGGAAAAGAGACGGCTGAGGGGAGATATGATAGAAGTCTATAAATTAATGAACGGAGTGGAACGGTAAACGTAGATCGATTGTTTACGTTATCAGAACATAGAAAGACTAGGGGACATGCAATGAAGCTACAGGGTAAACTATTTAAGACTAATAAAAGAAAATATTTTTTCACTCAACGTGTAATCAAACTCTGGAATTTGTTACCGGAGGATGTAGTAAAGGCTGTTAGTGTAGCTGGGTTTAAAAAAGGTTTGTACAAGTTCCTGGAGGAAAGGTCCATAAACCATTATTAAGAAGTGACCGAAGATATCAATGCTTGACCCAGTACAAGCATTGTGGAACTTGTGTCTCTTGGGGAAACTGCTAGGTACGTATGACCTAGATTGGCCATTGTTGGAAACAGAATACTGGGCTTGATGGACCTTGGTCTGACCCAGTATGGCATATCTTATGTTCTTAGCATGCTACAATATCTCTAGGTCTGGCGCCAGGTGGAGTCCACAGTGCCTTTTGAGCTCTCTCCAACGCTATCTCAGGCTTGTCCAACTCGGCCCCTTTTCTCACCATCTTTCAGCAATGCCATCAAATATCCTTTACTACCTGGCTTGCCTGTTTAAAATGCTCTTCCTCTGAGACCCCATGGACTCTAATATTGCAGCGCCGAGAGCAATTGTCGAGGTCCTCAATCTTATCCCACAGGTTTTCATGCTCCCTCTGCCACGCTTGCAATTTCTTCTGCGTGCTCTGTGCCGCCATTTCCGCCTCCTCCTCAAGATGTTCTACTCACTGTCCCAGGGCCTGTAAGTCTGCACGTAACTCAGCCATAACCTCTTTCATGTTATTTTTAACCGCTATGACTTCTCTCAATTTCTTTGCACCAGCGCCATAAGTTGCCCCTCGTACGTTGTTTCTCAGCATGTTCCGGCTCCTCATCCATCTCCATATCAGCCTGTTCTCCCCTCTCCACCAACCGTTGTTGTGATTTATTTGCATAGGGAGACCGATAACGTTCCAATTTCTTCCTAATGGACATGCTCAGGAGTAACGTATTGTTTCCCACCTTCACTGCCTACATCAGAGGACCCGGTGTGCTATTGCTCGCTAAAATTCCGTCGTCCCGATGAGAACTCAGCGTTCAGGTGGCCATCGTGGTTGGTGACGTCACTTCCTCCTCCCTGGTGTCATTTCTTATCCCCCCCTTAGGTCCAGCATCTGATTTTTCCCTCCATCCCTCATGGTCCTCTATCTCCCCTCCCACCCTTCAATGTCCAGTATCTCTTCCTTTCACCTCCACCCCCACAGTCCTGCACCACCCTGTCAATCCACCCTTTCCCATTTACCTTTAATCCAGGGGTAGCCAACAGCAGCGGCAATTTACAACCACTGCTTCTTGCTGGCACTAAAGCCTTCCCTCCAACACATCCTGCCCCCACTGGAAACAAGAGGCTGAATCAGAGGGGAAAGGATGCAGCAGAAGGAAGGCTCCAGGACCAAAGAGAGGTAGTGTGTGTAGATTGCTACCACTGCTGGCAGCTCCTGAAGAGGAAAGTGAAAGGACTGTGAGAGGAGGGAAGGGAAGAGAAAGATGCTGGACCTTTGGGGATGGGGGGGGGGGAAGATCTGGAAGAGAGACAGTGGTAGTAGCATAGGTCATTAATAATTTGGCCTTTGGGACAATGGCTGGAGAAAGCGCAGTTACTCACCTGTTGCAGGTGATCTCTGGGAACAACAGGAATCAGTTTTCACATATGGGTGACGTCTTCAGATGGAGCCCGCGTGGGAAGACTCCCCAGTTTCCAAAAGGAAGCCTTTGGGAGCATCACTCCGTGAATGCATGCAAGCCTTTCCAGAGGATTCTCTTCTGTAAGGTTCACAGCAGAGGAAAAACTACAACTCCTTGAGGAGGAGGCTGGGTTGTGAAGTGGATTCCTGCTGTTTCCGGAAATCACCTGTTACAGGTGAGTAACTACGCTATCTCCAGAAACAAGCAAGAATGCAATCTTCACATATGGGACTCCCTAGCTCCAGGCTACTGGAAAAACGGTTAGGAGCAGGGCCGTTGCAAATGCGAAAAAAAAAGTGCTAAAGAACATGGGGAGTCCAGAGGATCTACTAGACTCGGCATCAACAGTACATCCTAATAGAGATGACAGCAGTGGTAGCCTGAATGGACAGAGGGCTAGAGAGAAGGTGGTGTAGTTAAGTCCCAAAGAGGTGCCGCAGTATGGCTTGGACAAAGTCACTGTCTTTACGAGAGTCCTTGTCCAGGCAGTAATGGGCTGCAAAGGTGTGAATTGAAAAGCATGTGGCAGCCTGACAGATAGCTATGAAGAAAGAGCATAAGTGGGCTATGGATGTGGCCATGGACTGGACATGGTGAGAGGTAACATGGAGTGGAGGAGTGGCCTAGTGGTTGGGGCAAGGTACTTCAGGCCGGAAGGTCGGGGGTTCAAATCCCACTAGAGGACAGCAACCTTGGGCAGGAAGGACTGGGGTTTCTAGTCCCACAGGTGCTCCTTGTGGTCTTGGGTAAGCCACTTAACCCTCCATAGCCCATGTTCCCTGTAAAATAGTTATCTCCAAGCTATAATGCCCTGTTCAATGTAACTTCAGTTTGTTCAATGTAAACCGCACTGATGCAGAATAGCGCGGTATATAAGAGAATGTAAAAATAAAAAAATAAAATAAAACATGACCCTCCAACATTAGACCTGCCTGTGCATGTGCAAAGGATATGCAATCTGCTATCCAAAAAGAAAGAGAATGTTTGGTCACAAGAAGAGCAAGTCGGTTAGGGTCAAAAGAAATGAACTACTGTGAGGATTTCTGGTGTACTTTGGTTGTTTCAAGGTAATTTGCTAAAACATGTTTGTAATCTAGGATATGAAGTGCAGCCTCAGCCTGAGATGCATGTGACTTGGGAAAAAAGGTCGGAAGAATGACCAACTGGTGGAGGTGGAAAAAGAGAGAACTTTCGGGATGTGTTCTCAGGACCACCCTATTGGAGTGAAAACGTGTATAAGCAGCAAGTGCCACTAAGGCCTGCAGTTCGCTGACCCGGCAAGCCGAAATGAGCGCAAACAGGAAAGTGACCTTCCAAGTAATAAACTTAAGGTGGTGGCAGAGGCTCAAAAGTAGACTTGAGAAGCTGAGCAAGAACCATATTAAGGTCCAGAGCGACAGGCGGGGGCTGGATCGGAGGTTTAGTCAAGAGGAGACCCCGCATGAAGCGGGCTACCAATGGATGTGTGAAAAGGGAAATGTAACTTAGGTGGAAACAAATGGAATTGGTTTTGAGATCCATAGAGAGATAGAGAAGGTACAGCAGCAGAACCACCACTGGACAACTGAAGGGACTAAAGGTGTGCCGAGCTCACCAAACCGCAAACTGGCACTACTTAAACACATAGGTGCAATGCGTGGAGTCCTTCCGGGAAGCCAGGAGGATATCCTTAACAGCGTCCGGCAAATCGAGTTTGGAAAAGACTACCGTCTCAGCATCCAAGCCGAGAAGTGCAGCGTGTGGACAATGAAATGAAGCAGCGTCCCCCGATTCTGCAAAATCAGGTCTGGGGTGCATCCCAGACAAAGAGGCTGATGCTGAGCTAGACAAAGAGGCAGGGGAAATCATGGCTGTTGGGGCTAGAATGGAGTTACCAGAATCCTGGTGCCCGTGCCGGCCTGCAGCATGAAAAGTATTTTGGCTATTAGCGGAATGGGCAGGAAACCATATAGCAGACCTGTTCCCCTGTGGAGGAGGAAAGCATCCGGGGCTTGTAAGGGACCTGTGTATTGAGCGGGATGACAAAACTCTTCCCGTTATACTGAAAACGGTTATTCAGTAATACAACTATGTATATAATTTTTTGGGATGCTAGTTGTGCTTGCAATCTGAGTTCTTCTGTGGAGTTTATGAATTTACTCATTATAGACATGCTGCACGAATGTTGGAAGGACGGCTTGCTTTTACCCCTTTTTCTTCGTTCATTTCGTTCCCCACAGACATAATAACGTACAAATCTACAATACATAATTTCTCAAGTCTTTTCAATAAAATTTTTTTGAAAGCGTTCCTGCCTTGTTGCAATAATATTTTTGGATAATGCTGTTTTTGGAACAATTTTTGTGACATGCTCTCCTCTTTTGTTTGTACTTACAATTACTATTTGATCATTTGTAAGCTTTCTTGGTATAAGTTATCTTGTTTTTAATTTTAGAGTATGGTAATTTCTATTGGCATTCGTGGTTTTACATGACAAATTTATTTATCAGCTTTCAGTGTATCACGTGACTGACTTAAGGTATTTACTTTTTTATATTTGGTCCCATATCCTCCTCATCTCCTACTTTTGGTTTTTATTTGTTTATATGGTTTTGTCCTCATTATTGTACTCTTTTTATCGTTGCATTCTTAATGTAATATTAATATTTATGATCTTATAATTGATAATGATTTCATTCTGTATATTTATAATTTTTAATGATTTGGCTATATCTATTTATATGTTTTACACATTTGTGTACACTTGATTGTTTGATTCAATATGCTTTATACATTATTTAAAGTTTTTGATCCATTTATATTTGTATTTATGGTTCTGTTTTTAATTGTTTTATATTATTTCTTTGAGATGTGTTTCTTTAAGACCCCCTGAGGAAGGCTCTCCAGCCGAAACGCGTCGGGGCACAACAAACAAGGTTTCTTCCTGGTGTTCTATCGCACCATCCCTCAAGTAGGGTGGTGACTTCCTGCTGTAAGAGTCCGATAGAAAGGTTCGAGAGAACAATCCCCTGAAAAGAAGTGAGATGGTAACTGGGCAAAATGTAGCAGATAGCCCTTGAGGTTGACTTGTAGAGTCCAGGGCTCTGATATTATGAGGGGCCATCTGTGGGCAAAAAGGACCAGGGGAAGAATGGCAATGTTCTCCAGAAAGTAGTCAAAAGCTAGCCCCAGGTTGGGGCTGTGGGGCTAGTTGAAGCTTAGGTGGCGTGGGCCTTTTGGGTTGGCAAGGAGCCTGAGCCTTCTGCTGACCCTAGTGAGATAATACTTCCTTTTCTTAGGGTAAAGCATAGTTACTCACCTGTAACAGGTGATCTCCGGGAACAGCAGGAATTTAGTCTTCACATATGGGTATCGTCAGTACCGACGGAGCCTGCGTGGGAACGCTCCCCAGCGTCCAATTAGAAAGCTTTTGGGAGCATCCAACAGCGCCTGCGTGCTGTCTTCCCGCCTTTCCCAACTGCCTCTCTTCCAGTTGAGTATAAAGCTGAGACAAAGAGAGAGAGAGAGAGGGAAAGAGAAAGAGATAGAGAGATACAACTCCTAGGGGAGGTGGGTGGGTTGTGAAGACTAAATTCCTGCTGTTCCCGGAGATCACCTGTTACAGGTGAGTAACTATGCTATCTCCAAGAACAAGCAGGAATGTAGTCTTCACATATGGGGACTCCCTATCTTTAGATGCCAGGGAGAGACCCCAGAAGCTGTGTGTCCTTGAGAAGGGCTCCACTTCCCCCCATGGATCTCTGGCATCCAACCAGGGACGGTGGGTAGGAGTTATTAGGTATGGAACAAGTGTTGGAGAACAGCCTGACCAAACAAGCATCCCGGCGGGAGTCCCTGTCCAAGCAGTAATGGGCTGTGAAGGTATGAACCGAGGCCCAAGTGGCTGCTCGACAGATGTTGTCGATAGACACAGAGTGCAGATGAGCCATTAAAGCTGCGATGGCTCTCACATTGTGAGCTGTGACATGGCCCTCCAGAGGAAGATTCTTACTCTGATAGGCAAATGAAATACACTGTGCAATCCAGTTGGACATTGTTCTCTTGGAGACTGGAAGTCCCAAATGAGAAGGATCAAAAGCAACAAAGAGTTGAGAGGACTTTCTATGTTGCTGTGTTCTTTGTAAGTAAAAAGCTAAAGCTCTTTTACAGTCCAAAGTACGAAGATTCCTTTCTGCATTTGATGCATGAGGCCTTGGAAAAAAACACAGGAAAGTAGACCGCTTGGTTAAGATGAAAAGGCGAGACCACCTTTGGTATAAAGTGTGGATGAGTCCTAAGGACTACCATGTCATGATGGAACTTTGTATAAGGTGGATCAGCCACTAGTGCCTGCAACTCACTGATGCGACGTGCTGATGTGATTGCAATGAGAAAGATAACCTTCCAAGAAAGGAATTTCAATGAGGTAGTAGCCAAGGGTTCGAAAGGTGGCTTCATGAGCTGACCAAGAACCAGGTTTAAGTCCCATGCCACCGGTGGTGGCCTAATGGGAGGTTTGGTTAAAAGAAGGCCTCTCATAAATCTTGCTATAAGAGGATGGGAGGAAATAGGTTGTCCATTTAGAGGCTTGAAAGAAGGCGCAATAGCACTCAAATGGACTCTTACTGAGTTAGTTTTAAGTCCTGCATTGGATAAATGAGGAGATACTCCAGTAATGAACCCAGAGGTATTGCAAGGGGGTTAAGACCCTTCTGCGAACACCATATGGTAAACCTTTTCCACTTGAAAGCATAAGAGTGTCTTGTGGAAGGCTTCCTGGAAGCATAAAGGATATTCTTTACTTGCTGAGGGAGGTTAAGATCATGGAGATCTAGGCCTTCAGCAACCAAGCCCTGAGATGCAGAGACTGGGGATTGGGATGCCATAACATTCCGTCCTCCTGAGACAGGAGATCTGGAGCAGACACTAACTCCAGAGAGGGAGCTTGAGAGAGATGTAGAAGCAGAGGGTACCACACTTGCCGTGGCCAATGTGGAGCTATGAGAATCATATGGCCTCTGTCTCTCTGAAGCTTGAATAGGGTTTTGGAAATTAGGGGAATGGGTGGAAAGGCGTAAAGGAAGTCTTGACTCCTGTGAAGGAGGAAAGCATCCCTGGCCTGAGAGCCCTGAACTGGACTTCTGGAACAGAACCGGGGAAGTTTGGCATTCAACAGACTTGCAAAGAGGTCTATGTCCGGGGTTCCCCAAATTTGAAAAATCTTGGCCACCTGGTCTGCATGTAGAGACCATTCGTGTGGAAGCAGAACTCGACCGAGTCTGTCTGCCCAAGAGTTTTGTATGCCTAGAAGATACACTGCCAGGAAATGAATCTGATGCTCTCTGGCGAGGGCCCATAGTCGCAAAGCTTCGTTGCAAAGTGACAGAGAGCCTGTTCCCCACTGCTTGTTCACACAGAACATGGCTACTTGATTGTCCGTATGAATGAGGACTGTCTTGTAGCTGAGCAGGTTGTGGAACACTCGAAGAGCAAGGAAGATTGCTCTGAGTTCTAAGAGATTGATATGTAGATGAGTCTCCTGTGGAGTCCAAGTGCCTTGGGTGGAGAAGTCTTGCAGATGAGCTCCCCAACCCATTGGTGAAGCATCTGTTGTGAGAGTTGCCTGGGGTAAAGGTTGTTGAAATGGGGACCCCAGCAACAGGTTCTGAGTGGACTGCCACCATTGGAGGGACAAAATAAGGTGATTTGTGTTTGCTATTTTGTCTGAGGCATCCTGATGCCTGGGTCCATTGAGTGGATAAAGTCCACTGGGCTGCTCTCAAAATGGAGGCGAGCATAAGGAACCACATGCACGGTAGATGCCATGTGGCATAGTAGTTGTAACATTTCTCGAGCAGTGAGATGAGGCTTTAGCACTTCTTGAGAAGCTAACTGCACCATGCGAAGGCAATGGGCCTGAGGAAGATAGGCCCTTGCTTTTCTGGTATCCAGCAAAGCTCCTATGAACTCTAGAGTCTGAGTGGGAGTTAGGCTGGATTTTGGGATGTTTATGACCAGACCCAAATACTGAAGGACACACATTGTGCAAGATAGAGAAATCCTGGCCTCTGACTCTGATGGGGCTCGAATAAGCCAGTCGTCTAAGTAGGGGAAGACGAATATTCCTAGAGTGCGAAGAAATGCTGCTACCACAGCCATGCATTTCGTAAACACCCTTGGTGCTGAGGCCAGGCCAAAAGGAAGCACCCTGTATTGGTAGTGCTTTCCTTGAAAAAGGAACCGAAGGAACGTTTTGTGAGTTGGATGGAGGAGAACTGAGTGTACGCATCCTTGAGATCTAGAGAACAAAACCAATTCTGACTCTGAAGGTATGGCAGCAGAGTTCCCAGAGAAATCATCTTGAATTTCTCTTTGAACAGGAGTTTGTTCAATTCTCTGAGGTCTAAAATAGGTCTGTGTCCCCCTGTTTTCTTTGGGATAAGGAAATAGGGGGAGTAAAACCCTGTACCCTGTTGATGAATGGGTACTTCTTCTATCGCCCCTTGGGCAAGGAGCATAGTGACCTCTTGATCTAACAAGTTGATGAGAGAGGTTTGAGAATTGAACTGTCTTACCATTGTGGGAGGGGGCATGCACAGAAAGTGAAGCTTGTACCCCTCTTTTATAATGGAGTGTGTCCAATGTTCTGCTGTTATCTGCCCCCATCTGGGGGCAAAGTGACACAACCTTCCTGGAATGGTGGAAGGTTCTGGTCCATTGAGAGCCAAGAAGGCGAAGTTCTCTAGATGGAAGTCAAAGGCCTTGTGGAGGCTGAGACTACTGAGGCTTAGCAGTCTTTTCTTTCCTTTGTTTAGGTGGTTGCTGACTTTTTCAGGCAGATTGACCTGCAGAACGTCCCTGCTGGGAATAAGAGGGATAAAATCTCTTCTTCTTAGAGAAGAATGGTTTCTTGAAAGATTTTTTTCTTGCAGGATCAGCTGTGGCTTTGGATAATCTATCCAAAGTAGAGTTGTCAGCATCTAATTCATTGGCTTTCTCTTGCCAATTCCATACCTAATCAACTCCTACCCACCATCCCTGGTTGGATGCCAGAGATCCATGGGGGGAAGTGGAGCCCTTTCACATGGACACACAACTTCTGGGGTCTCTCCTTGGCATCTAAAGCTAGGGAGTCCCCATATGTGAAGACTACATTCCTGCTTGTTCCTGGAGATAGCATAGTTACTTACCTGTAACAGGTGATCTCTGGGAACAGCAGGAATAAGTCTTCACAACTCACCCACCTCCCCTAGGAGTTCTCTCTCTCTCTCTCCCTTTCCCTCTCTCTCCCTCGTTGTCTCAGCTATAAAACTCAACTGAGGAGAGACAGTTGGAAAGGCGGGAAGGCAGCACGCAGGCGCTGTGGGATGCTCCCAAAAGCTTTCTGATTAGACGCTGGGGAGCGTTCCCGCGCAGGCTCCGTCGGTACTGATGATACCCATATGTGAAGACTACATTCCTGCTTGTTCCTGGAGATAAGAGTTTCTTAACAGAGGCCTTCTTCCTCGAAGGATCAGCTGTCTTATGAGAGACGCTTCATAATAAGGTCATCAGTGTCGATTTCACCAGCCTTCTCCCTCCAATCTTTACCAAAGAGGTTCTCACCTTGACAGGCAATATCTGCTAGTTTGTCTTGGACCCAGTTCGAGGTCCGAAGACTGCAACCAAGCCAGCCTTCTGGCCCCAATGCCCACCGCTGCAGCTCTGCTGGTAGACTAAGAAGAGTCAAAAGCTGCTCTGGTGGTGAACTTGGAACAGTTTTGACCATGCTTGACTAGGAAGCAGTAGGCATCCAGCTTCTCTGAAAGAATTATGGCAGAGAACTCATCAAGACCCTTCACAATGTCTCTAAGGAACATACCCATATAAAGCATATAAGAATTAATGCAGCAAGCCATCATCAATGCCTGGAAACATTGTCAGTCAAAGGCATCAAGGGTATGCGATTCCCTCCTGAACGAGTAGAGGCTTTTGGAATCCCAGGGAACTGGGAATCCTGTACATGGTGTCTAACCTTTTACTGACTGAGGGAACCGAGAAAGGGATCGCCCACATTCTAAACATGAGGTCCTGCAGAATACGATGAACTGGAAGAGTGGCAGCCTTGTTAGGCATCGAGGGATACTGCAGTTTTTTTCCAGTTCTTTAGCTCTCCGTTCTGTCTCGGTGCCTACTGTTACTGAGCACACCTTAGCCATGTCTCGAATAAAGTCCTGGAAAGACCGGCGGCTAAGGGTCCGATGGCACATCATGGTGCTGTATGAAATAGGAGACTCTACCTCCAACTTGCAGGCATAGGAATGGAAGTCAAAATAGTGACTGTCAACAGTGCGTCTCTGCTGCCAACCCAACGCCAATGGACAATCTCGATCCCCAGGGCATCGAAACCATAGGAGCTTGAGGGCGGTTCCTCCTGCAGCCAATAGGACTCGGCTGGCTCCAGGCTCGGCATTGACCCAGAGGGTTCCAATAGCAGCGATTCCAGGCTTGCTATCAAGACCTGGACTCCCGAGGGTCTTGAGGTCACCAGCACAGATACCACCAGGAGCACAGCCAAACTCCTCTCGATGGACAAAATGTGCTGCTCCAGGGAGATGGAGGATGTCTTGATGGACTCCGGTACAGGACTCTGAACCACTGTTACACAACAGAACTGGAGGCTCTCCAGAGGCTAAAGCCTCAGTAGCACTCCACAACATTCTAGGGAAAAGAGGGGCTCTTCTGAAAGGATGGGCTTCATTTTAATTGGGATGGAACCAGGCTGCTGGCATTAACCTTTAAAAAGGAGACAGAGCAGCTTTTAAACTAGATAATAGGGGAGAGCTGACAGGATACTACCAAAAAATGAAGTTAGGGCACATCAGCAGAGAGGTTCCAATAAAGACACAGGTAGCCCAAAAGCTCGAGTACAGAGCAGACAAAGCTTAAAGATTCCAAATTACCTCTGTCTACCAATAACCAGATTAATATGAATAAAATACAGTCTCTAAAATGCTTATATGCAAATGGTAGAAGTCTAAAAAATAAGATGGGAGAGTTAGACTATATAGCAATAAATGAGAAGTTAGATATGATTGGTATCTCAGAAACATGGTGGAAGGAGGACAACCAGTGGGACACTGTGATACCTGGGTACAAACTATATTGTAATGATAGAGCTGATCAAATTGGTGGAGGGGTTGCACGCTATGTTAGAGAGGGCATTGAGTCACAAAGGATTAAAGATTTCCAGGAAACAAAATTCGCTGTAGAATCTCTGTGGATTGAAATTCCATCTAAAAAGGGGAAGGCGATGGCAATGGGGGTGTACTATCAACCGCCTGGCCAGAATGAACAAATGGATGATGAAATGCTCAAATAAATCAGGGAAGCTAACAAAAGTTACAGAACAGCAATAATAATGGGTGATTTCAATTACCCTGGTAATGACTGGGTCAGTGTCATGACAGGACATGCTAGGGAGAAAGTTTCTAGATGAAATAAATGACTGCTTCTTGGAGCAGCTGGTTCATGAACCGACCAGATGGGAAGCCATTTTGGACTTAGTCTTTAGTGGAACACCAGATCTGGTGCAAGAGATAAGGGTGTTGGGGCCACTTGGCAATAGTGATCATAGCATGATCGCGTTTGATTTAATTAATGGAGGAGGGATGGTAAGGAAATCCACAGTACTACCTTTTAACTTTCAAAAGGGAGACTATGATAAAATAAGGATAATAGTTAAGAAAAAACTAAAAGGAGCAGCTGCAAAGGTTAAAGACTTACATCAAGCTTGGGTGTTGTTTAAAAATACTATCTTGGAAGCCCAGACCAGCTGTATTCCACACTTTAAAAAAAGTGGAAGAAAGTCCAAAAAACTGCCAGCATGGTTTAAAGGTGAGGTCAGAGAGGCCAAAAAAGCATCTTTCAGGAAACGGAAGAAAGAGCCAAATGACGAAAACGGGAAACAGCACGAGCACTGGCAAGTTAAATGCAAGGCATTGATAAGGCAGGCAAAGAGAGAATTTGAGAAGAAACTTGCTGTGGAAGCAAAAACGCGTAATAAAGACTTTTTCAAGTACATTCGAGGCAAAAAAACTGTGAGAGAGTCAGTTGATTATTAGATGATAGAGGGGTAAGAGGGGGAAGGCTATAGCGAAGAGACTGAATGGATTCTTTGCTTCGGTCTTTACTGAGGAAGATGTATGGATGTTACCCATGACTGAAGTGGTATTTAAAGGTGATACTGTGGAAGAATTGAAAGAACTACTGATACACCAGGAAGATGTATTACAACTATTTGATAAACTGAAGAGTAACAAATCACATGGACCGGACGGTATACATCCAAGGGTGTTGAAAGAACTGAAATATGAGATTACAGACCTGCTATTAGTAATCTGTGAACTATCATTAAAATCATCTTTAATCCAGGGTTGATCTGAGAAACTACAGACTGGTGAGCCTGACCATCAGTACCAGGAAAAATGGTAGAAACGATCATAAAGAACAAAATTACTGAATTTGTAGATAGTCATGGCTTAATGGGAGACAGCCAACATGGCGTTAGACAAGGAAGATCATGTCTTACTAATCTGTTATGTTTTTTTGAAGGTGTGAATAAACAGGTAGACAAAGGTGACTCGGCTGATATAGTGTATCTGGACTTTTAGAAAGCCATTGAAAGGTCCCTCTCATCAGAGACTTTTGGCAAAACTAAAAATTCATGGGATAGTTGGCAGTGTACTATTGTGGATCAAGAACTGGTTAAAAGATAGAAAGTAGAGGGTAGGGCTAAATGGCCAATTTTTCCAATGGAAAAAGGTGAACAGTGGAGTACCCCAGGGATCTGTGCTGGGTCCGCTGCTTTTAGACATATTCATAAATGACTTGGAAAAGGGAATAACGAGTGAGGTTATCAAATTTGCAGATGACACAAAACTATTTAAAGTTGTTAAAACCCAAGAGGATTGTGGAAAATTGCAAAAGGATCTTGATAAGTTGGAAGACTGGCCATCGAAATGGCAGATGAAATTTAATGTGGACAAGTGCAAAGTTATGCACCTAGGAAAGAACAACCCAAACTATGGTTACAGGATGCAAGGTTCCACATTAGGAACCACTACCCAGGAAAAAGATTTAGGCGTCATTGTGGATAACATGTTAAAACCCTCCGCCCAGTGTGCAGCGGTGGCCAAGAGAGCAAATAGAATGTTAGGTATTACACCAAGAGCTACTTCAGATATCGCTGATTTCAGAAAACATCTAAAGACCTACCTTTTCACTGAGCACTACAACATAGGAAGTACCAACAATTCTTAAAACGGCGCAAAACCGTCCCCGCCTTACAAGAGAACTATGCAACGAACCAATCTACTGCAAATAGTTGAACCTTTGTAACCAGTTAAATGTATATAGTTCTTTACACTGTTTCATGTAATACATGTTCTGTTACAATGTAAACCGCTTTGATATAACTGAAAAGCAGTATATAAAAAATGTTAAATAAATAAATCATAAGGAAAGGAATGGAAAATAAAACAAAGGATATAATGCCTCTGTATCGTTCTTGATGCGATCGCACCTTGAATATTGTGTGCAATTCTGGTCGCCGTATCTTAAAAAGGATATAGCGTTATTAGAAAAGGTACAGAGAAGAGCCACCAAAATGGTAAAGGGGATGGAAGGATACTCATATGAAGAGAGGCTAAAAAGGTTAGGGCTCTTCAACCTGGAAAAGAGACGTCTGAGGGGAGATATGATAGAGGTCTATAAGTTAATGGAATGGAATGGGTAAACGTAGATTGATTGTTTACGTCATCAGAATATAGAAAGACTAGGGGACATGCAATGAAGCTACAGGGTAACCTATTTGTTACCAGAGGCTGTAGTAAAAGCTCCTAGTGTAGCTGGGTTTAAAAAAGATTTGGACAAGTTCCTGGAGGAAAGGTCCATAAACCATTATTAAAAAGGACCCAGGATATCACTGCTTGACCAAATACAAGCATTGAGGAACCTGTGTCTTTTTGGGAGACTGCTAGGTACTTATGACCTAGATTGGCCACTGTTGGAAACAGGATACTGGGCTTGATTGACCTTGGTCTGACCCAGTATGGCATATCTTATGTTCTTATAACCCCTCTTGAGCTCTGGGTGGATTTCTCTTGCCAGGGCTGTTTAGCTGGCCATTCATGGTTTTCAGCTTTGGAGTCCTGCCGTGTCTATGTCCAAGGGATCGATCCCAGTTATCAGTATTGGCATCGGTCCTCAACGTCGAAGACTGAGTTGCCGATGCGGCATTGGTAGTCAGTTTTCTGTCTCTAGTACCTCTGCCCCTGGATTCTGAAGGAGCACGGGAACTGCATGAAGAACAGGAGAGAGCGTTAACATTGAAGAGGAATGTGCTGAGGGCACTGAGTCAGATCCAAAAAGACATGCTACTTTTTCCATTTTTTAAGCCTTGTCATTTGCTGACACAGTTGTAAGAGGCCGGGTTGTGGTCAGGCCCCAAACACTGCAGGCACCAATTATGATTGTCGGTAACTGAAATGGTGCGGTTGCAAGAAGTACTTTTTTTTTTTTTTAAACTTCTGCCTGGCTTCTCTATGTTAGGAAAAACAGCCGTCACCAGGTCAAAAGACTCAATGGCGGACAGAACAGACAAAAATAACCGTGGGAACTGAGAGGTAAAAGAGAAATAAAAAAAAAGAAAAATAGAGTGCCAAAAGGGCACTGGCATCATTGAGTGACAGTCTCGAAGATAGATGGGAAGGCAAAAAGAAGAAAAGGAACCCCAAAGGGCACAGAAGAAAAGTTTTATCTGTGGTTTCAGGACAAGCGTCTGAGCTCCATGGAAAAAGGAAGACTGAAGAGAATCCAGAATCCTCTGAGAAGACAGGAAATCATGAATGCATGCATGGAGTGATGCTCCCAGGGGCGTGTTCCCGCATGGGCTCCGTCAGAGAACATCACCCATACGTGAAAACTGCACTCCTGCTTGTTCCTGGAGATAATGGGCATGTGGGCCCATTTTGAGAGACAGGCTGTAGTTTGTGTACCTCTGATTTACGGCTGTCACTACAATAACTGAACTAACTTTTACTGGGAGATAAGAAAATGGTGAGAAAAGCCCCAGGTAGCTGCAAAAGGATAGCAGCACCAGAACCTTGTTATGGCTATAACTAAGATAAAAGCCCAAAGAAGCAAGAAGAAACATATTCTAACTGAAGTTCTTCCTAGGGTTCCAAGCATATTCTTATTTTGTCAAACTACCAGTTAGTAGCAGGGGTATATATCAAAGTGAAGGGATGTATAGGTTTTTTCTTTACCCTCTGGAGTTCTGCATCTGGGTCTGGGTGTCCTTCAGCTAGGAGTCGTTGCCTGATTTCCTCTAATTCTTCTTTCTCCCGTTTTCTGTCCCGTTCATCAGTTTCTATCTCTTTCTCCCGGTCTCGTAATCTCTTTTGAAGAGCACTTCCCCTAAAAAAAACCCAAGCCATTGCTCAAATGCTATAGTGGTCTATCCAAGCATTTTACAAACCCTCTTTTGCAGAATGCAATCTGTAGCTTGGTTTACAACAAATATATAGAATGGGCAAGGGAAGTAGGCAGACAAATCAAAGGCAAGAGCATGATGGCCATACATAAGGATATGAACATGCCCTCAGAATGTTTCATATACAGCCCTTGCTGTGCCAGAGCCTTTTTTCTGTTAATAAACAGAACAGCAGTAAATGACACTTAAGGCAGGCAGGCTAAAAATGTTTTTAATAAAATAAATCTTATCTGGACCATACCTGTAATATTTTGGATCATCTCGGTCATCATCATAATCTTCCAAAAACTCTTTTAGTCTTTTGGCTTCTTTTGCCTTTAAAAAAAAAAAGAAAAAAAGTACGTCAGTGTGAACAATCTTTGATGACAATACAGAAGGAACTGGAAAGGTTTCTTTCACCACTCTCCTCCTTACAGCTTCTTTGCACCTTTAAGCTACCAATTTTACAAAGACTGCAACTGACTTATGGCACCATGGGCTTGTAATAGCAATTACCACCCAATCGAGCTAAGCCATCACAGTTACGCTAAGCAGGAGCCACAGATTGTAGAGCTTCTTAAACTAAGTACATGCATCCACCAAGTTTGGCTACTAATCATTATAAGCTTGTTGAGACCTTTTGTATCACTGCCTTTAAACTATCCCTAGCCTCCACAGGCCAGAAAAGCAAAAGTCAAGCTCAGGAACTGAACCAAAGTCACTAGCAGTGTGTAGCACCAGGGCCGGATTTACCTATACGCCAACTACGCCGTGGCGTAGGGCCCACAGCTGACAAGGGCCCACAAAAATTGAAAAAATTGTTAGGGTTCTTAAAATTAAATTAAAAAAAAACAACGCTGGCTGCTGCCGCGGCAGCATGGACTGTCCCGCGAAATTTCCCATCAGCCCCTGCGGGCTTAACAGAGACGCGAGGGAGACACTCTCCCTTCGCGCCTCTCAAAGCCGGCAGGGAGGGACGGATTCAGTCGGGCGGAGGGGGCCCCGCGGGACAGTCCATGCTGCCGCTGCTGCGACGGCAGCGGCAGCAGCCAGCGTTTAATTTTATTATTAAATTTTACTTGAGCCGATGGGGGGTAGGACTGGTAATGGGCTGGGGGGGTTAAGACTGGAGGTGGGCTGATGGGGTTAGGACTGGTAATGGGCTGTGGGCGGGGTTAGAACTGGTAATGGGCTATGGGGGGGGGGTTAAGACTGGTAATGGGCTGAGGGCTGATGGGGGCTGTCTGGTAATAGGCTATGGGGGGCTAGGACTGGAAATGGGCTGGGGGTTAAGACTGGAGGTGGGCTGATGGGGTTAAGACTGGTAATGGGCTGTGGGCTGTTGGGAGGGGGTTTGGACTGGTAATGGGCTATGGGGGGGCTAGGACTGGAAATGGGCTGATGGGGGGGCTAACACTGGAGGTGGGCTGATGGGGTTAGGACTGGTAATGGGCTGTGGGCTGATGGGGGGTTAGTTCTGGTAATTGGCTAACGGGTGTTAGGACTGATAAACGGCTAAAGGGGGGCTAGGACAGGAAATGGGCTGATGGGGAGGGGTTAGGACTTGAGGTGGGCTGATGGAGTTAGGACTGGTAATGGGCTGTGGGCTGATGGGGGGTTAGGACTGGCAATGGGCTATGGGGGGCTGACTGGAAATGGGTTGATGGGGTTAGGACTGGAAGTGGGCTGATGGGGGGTTAGGACTGGTAATGGGTTATAGGGGGGGCTTAAACTGAAAATGAGGTGATGGGGGGTTAGGACTGGAAGTGGGTTGATGGGGGGGCTAGGACTGGTATAGGGTTGGGGGGTTGCTAGGACTGGAAATGGGCTGATGCAGGGACTAGAAGGGAATGGATGCTGGGTGAGGCTGGAACTAGAAGGGAGCTGATGTTGGGGGAGGATTAGAATGGGATGGGGCTGGAAGAGTAAAATGGAGAAGGGAAAAATATTTTCTGTGGGAGGGATAAAAAATCTACAATTGGCGGGTATTGGGAGAGTAAGTGGGGATTGAGGATGGAGGGGTAAAATTTGAGTGGATGAAATAGGAATGAGGAAAGAGCAAAAGGAGAAAGATTAGTATGTTAAAGCAGATGTAGAGAGAGAATGGAAAAAAACTAGAAGAGAGAAGAAAGGACAAATGGACAGCAGACGATGGAGAGTTAGCAGAAGACACGAAGAAACCAGAAGAAAGTGGCTGGAGCAATTGCAGCTGAAAAAAAATGCACAAAAGGTAGAAAAATCTCTCTTTATTTTGAATTTATTAATTGGAATATGTCAGCTCTGGTAAATGTGCATCATTAACGTCTGCGCTTTGTTTAGTACAAGAGCAAATTAATGTATAGTTTTTTCTCTACAGTGTTGTACATTCTAAGTTTGGCTTTTGGGATTCACAGTTTAATTATGACGTCAGGGCCAACAGCGCGCAGCTGATCCGGCGTGCTCGTTTTTATCTTTTCTGGGGGCCCACAATTTTTGTTGGCGTAGGGCCTCACTCAAGGTAAATCCGGCCCTGTGTAGCACTGTCACTGGGTCACTGTGTTGGCCCTAAAGAGAGAAGTAAAAAGAGCTCTCTTCTAATCTTACCATTTCCCTTCGTCTCTCCTCTTCTCGCTCAGCTTCCTTTTCATATTCCCTGGATTTCTTCCGTTCTCTTATTTCCCAGTTTTTAAGACGCTGAAATAAAATAAAATAAAGGAAAGACCAAATGTTACAGCCACAATAAAACACAAACCCCTGAAAAACTGAAATTAAGTGGATCAGTGGCATTAAGATCTTTGCCTTCAAGTAAGGCTCTGGAGGTGGATGGATTAATGACTAGATTCTACAAGTTGCTCCAAATTCTATTAGTAGACCTTCTAACGAAAAAGTACAATGCCTTCCTGGAGGAAACTAAAACGTCATATACAGTAAGGATGCCAGGAATTACTATATTCCATAAGGAAGGCAAGGATCTAACAACTTGTGGGGCTTACAGACCAATCTTATTAGGCATCTACTTTAAAATCTTTACTAAAATTTTGACCAATAGGCTGTTGCTTCCACTCCCTCATTTAGGGGCATGTTTTCTAAAGTGCACTGCCTGGTAGCATGGGGCTTAGCACGATTTGAGCGCTGTGCTAAAATGTAGTACAGGTGCCCAAGTTAAAAATCCTATGCTAACCAGGTCCGGCGTGATGAATGGGGGACTGTGTGGAAAACATTGCTGACAAGTTGTCGCTAGCACAAGCATTATTAGCTCACACTAACCATGCGCAGTGCTGCCTCTTAGCACAATACCAATGCAGGGGGATGGATGCACATGCCCCCTGAAGTTAGCACAGGCCCCCTGCGTTGGTAGCACGGTCCACATGCGTGTTACCAGCATGGGCTTTAGTAAACATGCCCTCTAGTGCATTTGAACAGGTCAGGATTTATTCCAGAGCATCAGGCACTGGGTAACATAAGGATAGTTTTAAATTTAGTGTGGGAAGCAAGGGCCACTAAAGCTCTGACACTGTTATCAATAGATGCTGAAAAGAACTTTGACAGGGTTTACTGGCCATTTATGTTTCAGGCGCTGAAGATGGGGCTTGGGGTGGGGCTTTCTACGATGGGTGAAGATTCCCTATGCAGAACCAATGGCCTGCTTGAAGCCTAACATGGGGTATTTGAGTACTTCTGAGCTAAGGAGGAGCACCAAGCAGGAGTGCTCCCCATCTCCCATCAGATGGACAAAAATTGCAGAACCAAGAATAAAAAATGTGGAAAAATCATCTTATCAATATTGTGTTAATTTATAAATGCAGTTTATGAACATAGGCATAGTATCTAGGGCTCAATATTATTTTAAAGAGTTGCAAGATAGGCAGTGTCAAGGGCATGAAAGAAAGCGGAACTCTCCATAAAAGAACTGGTTTAGATAAAATGAGGTACGTGTATTTCATGTCAAAACTGACAGCACTGAGAAAGGATAAAATTGATCAATTTCAAAAGCTTGAGTGTCCTTTGTTCGGTGAGTGCAGACTAAAGAAACATTTTTAGAATACTTAAAAACAATTAGGGAATATGCCAACTACTGCTCCCTACTGTCATATAAATGGATTTAATTTCTTGCAGTGGAATGTGATGAATAAGATGCTGGCATAAAGTGGAGTTGTTAAGGGAAAAAGCAGAGGGGCTTTTTCCCCCCCATGTGAGGCATTGGTTAGATGAGCCTAGAGGTGATGAGATACATAATTTTGAGAGAATTATTGTTCTAATACGTTAACAACATTTGTCAAAAATTTAAACTGAAAAAAATTAAATGTCTATGATTTTTGTAAGAACATTTAATGCTTTGGGAAGATGTTATGATGAAAACATTGAAAAACAAAACACACTGTTGGCAAAACACACACCAGCAAGTTCAGTAAAAGTAGTCTTACAATGTGTCTGAAGGAATTCCATTACAGGAGAAAAGGCAGTTATTTATTTACATAGATAACACACCTTTGTATATAGTTTCCCCTATTTCCCAAGTTTATATCTCCTGTTAAATGTAATTGACCAGACATATGTAAATTGTCGGATGTTTTTTGTTCAATGTAAACCGCGCTGATGTCTAATAGTGCGGTATATAAGAATTGTTAATAAATAAAATAAATAAATAAATATATCGATTTCCGCATGCTACAGGCAAGGCATGGCTGCCTCCAGCCTGGTATGGACAGTCCTAGTTGCGCTGCAAGCCAACTCAGGACACAGCTCGGCTGAAGAGATCAGAGCTGAGGAAACTCCAAACGAGTAAATGGAAGGCAAGTCAGAGAGCAGAAAGTGCGGCATTGTTACTAAATCTGCTGCGAACGTTCCCCCCTAATCCACACCCCCTCCCCCACATACCCTACCTCTGATCAACTGATCCAACGCGGGTAAGAGCGGAAAAGATCCAAGCCCAAACCTTAAGTCCTGCAGCTGCCCAAAATGACAGTCAGGCAGCAGCGACACACAGAAGCCAGCCTTACCCCCAGGGAGTCAAGTGAATACAGACTGGCACAGTACAAGGCCCAGGCTGCAGACAGAAACAGCATGAGCCTCTACAGACGTCACACCAGCAGAACTCCTTAATGGCTTTTTTTTTTTTTTTAAGCCAAGAGGTATAGTGTAGATACTCACCTGTAACAGGTGTTCTTCGGGGACAGCAGAAATCAGTCCTCACATATGGGTGACATCAGCACAGTCGGAACCTTCGCGGAAGCATCTGCCCAGCTTTCAAAGAAGGCCTTTGGGAGATGCCACCACGCATGCGTGGTCCCCTTCCCGCCAAGGGTGCCATCTTCCTCAGTCAGATGACATAGCTAAAAGACATCAAAAATAAAAGATGGTAAAGGAGCAACTCCAAGGAGAGGAGGGAGGGTTGTGAGGACTGATACCTGCTGTCTCCGGAGAACACCTATTATAGGTAAGTAACTACGCTTTCTCCAGGAATAAGCAAGAAGTCAGTCCTCACATATGGGACTCCCCAGCTACAGGCTACCGAAAGCCCATAGCAAAATAGGGGCTCCCTCATGGGAAGCCGCAAGCAGCAGCAATTTAGTCCGTGTATACAGACCACAGTAGGACCCCCTGTGTCCGATGAACCAGCACTCCGTTAGCCTGAACACCGAAAAGGTTACAGAGCACAGCCTGGCCGAAGGCATTGTCCCATCAGGACTCTCTTTCCAGGCAGTAATGGGGCTGCAAAGGTATGAACTGAAGACCAGATGGCAGTCTGGCAGATGTCCACAATCAGGATGGAGCACAAGTTTGCCACTGAAGCCGCCATGGCCCTGACACACTGCGCCATGACATGGCCTTCCAGTGGGAGCCTCACCTGCTCATAAGTGAGGGCGATACAGTCTGCCACACATGTGGACAGCGTACGCTTGGTCACCACCTCCCTGAACCTTCTGGGGTCATAGAAGATGAAAAGCTGAGAAGCTCTGTGGTGGCCCTGAGTGCGTTGGATATAGAAGGACAAAGCTCTCTTACAGTCCAAAGTGTGGAGGACAGTCTCTGCCTGACTGGAGTGAGATCTTGGAAAAAAGATAGCAAGCACCACGTCCTGGTTGAGGTGGAAGGGTGACACTACCTTCAGCAGGAATTTGGGGTGCGTGTGAAGCACCACTCTGTTCTTGTAGAACCTGGTATAGGGCGCCTCGGCTCAAGGGCCTGAAGCTTGCTAACTCTGCGAGCGGAGGTAAGCATGACTAGGAAAGTCACCTTCCAAGAGAGATAGAGAAGGTGACAGGTAGCCAGAGGTTTGAAGGGCGGGCGAGTGAGCTGTCCCAGCACTACGTTGAGGTCGCATTCGGTTGCCGGAGGGTGAACCAGGGGCTTCAATAAGAGCAGACCCCAAAGGAAATGGGTCACCAGTGGTTGGACTGAGAGGGGCTTACCATCCACCCGATGGTGGTGAGCTGCCAGAGCACTAAGGTGCACTCAGATGGATTTAGACTTGAGCCCGGACTGAGAGAGGTGGAGAAGGTCCTGTAACACCAGAGCCACCGGGCAGGAGAATGGTGCGCTGACCACAGGGCTGACCCTAACAGAGAACCTGCATCATTTGAGGGCATAAACCTTCCTAGTAGAGGCCTTGCGAGAGGCTAGCAGAATGTCTTCCACCTCAACTGGAAGGCTGAAAGGGGCCAGTCACCCTCTCAGCAGCTACACTGTCAGCGACAGGGAGTCAAGGTTGGGGTGAAGGAAAGAGCCCCCCTCCTGAGACAGGAGTCCTGGGGCGGTCTCCAAGGGGATGGGGGTCTCCACTGTCAACTGTAGACGGTCGCCTGGGCCACCGAGGAGCTATCAGGTTGAGAGAGGCCCTATCACAGAGGGATCTGAACAAGGTCTTGGCGATCAGCAGCGTAGGAGGGAAGGCGTACATGAGGCCTTCCGACCATGAGACCAGGAAGGAGTCTGCTGCCACCCTGGAGGGGTGGGTCTGCCAGGAGTAGAAGCAGTGCAACTGAAAGTTGTCAGGCTGGTAAACAGGTCCATCATGGGTTCCCCCCAGAGCTGGAAAAGCCAGCTGGCAACCCTCGGGTCCAGCTGCCACTCGTGCGGCTGGAGAACTCTGCTGAGCCTGTCGGCCAACAGGTTGTCCTGGCAGGCACACTACCTGCAGAATGATACCCTGGTGGACTGCATAAGAGCAGAGGGCCAGTGCCTCCTGACAAAGGGTACGAGACCCCGTGCCCCCCTATTTGTTCACGTAGAACATCACCACCTTGTTGTCCGTCTGGACCAGCACGGGCTGCTAACAGGTGATGACAGAAGACCTTAAGGGCTAGGCGTATAGCTCGGAGCGCCAGGAGGTTGATCTGCTGGGTGCTCTTGCCTGGTGACCAGTTGCCTCGAGTGTGGAGATCTCCGCAGTGGGCTCCCCACCCGAGCAGGGAGGCGTTCATGGTGAGGATCCTTGAGGGGCTTGGGTCTGAAAAGGCATGCCCGCCTCGAGATGCTAGGGAGACTGCCACCAGACCAGAGAATCTGCCAACTGGTGGGTCACAGAAACTGTCTCGGAGGCGGCTTGTGGCCTAAGACCACTGGTCTAGGAGACACCATTGTGCCGTCCTCATGTGGAGGCGAGCGTCGGAGTGACATGGAATGTGGAGGCCATGTGCCCGAGGAGGTGCAGGAGAAGCCGAGCGGGCAACAAGGGACAGTACTATCTGTCCCGAGCCAGAGTCCTGAGAGGATCGGCTCCGTCCCTGGGCAAGAAAACCTTCGAATGGAGAGTGCTGATCTTTGCCCCAATGAACTCCAGACACTGTGGGGAGGACTCGAGGAAGTGAGACTTGGGGTAGTTTATGACCTGGATGGTGCGTGCGCTGGCCTGCTGCACCTCTGAGGCTGTGCCTCCCTTTAAGAGCCAGTCATCCAGGTAGGGAAAGATGAAGACCCCCTGGAGACGGAGGAAGGTGGCCACGACAGTCGGAAATTTTGTGAAAACTCTTGGGGCAGAGGCTAAACGAAAAGGGAGCATCCTGTACTGAAAATGCCTGCCCCCCCCCCCCCCCACTATGAACAGGTACTGCCTGTGGTTGGGGTGGATGAAGATGTGGGTATAAACATCCTTGATGTCTTAAGGAGCATAGTCTCCCTGCTGGAGGTATGGCAGCAATGTTCCAAGGGAGAGCATCTTGAACTTCTCTCTCACCAGGAATGTGTTGAGGCTGCGCAGGTCGAGGATGGGCCTTAAGCCCCCTGTCCTTTTTGGCACCAGGAAGCAACTGGAGTAGAACCCCTTGCCTTTGAGATGGTGGGGCACCGGTTCCACCACTTTGTCTTGCCAACTCCTTCAGCAGAAGGTCCCGGTGAAGGGGAGACCTGAGGGGCTCTCCCGAGAAGTAAAGGAGAGATGTCAGTCAGGTGGAGGAGTAACCCTCCCTGACTACCCGAAGTGCCCAGGAATCGGTGGTGATGGACCTCCACCTCTGGGTATAGAGGGCCAGACGTCCCCTTATGGGCTGCTGATCTCCTTAGGGTAGATAGGCCGTGCTCAAGGAGTAAATCTTCCCCATGGCTGGGCTGGAGCCGGTGCTTAGTGCTTTGGAGCCTTCTGCTTACGTGGGCCATGCCCATGTCCCTTGGCCTGCTGACCCTGTTGGGGAGCCAAGGAGGCCTGATAAGGTGGGTAGTTTCGGTAAGCAGCTCCCTTCCTTGGATAAAAGGACTTTCTACCCAAGTCCTTCTGTCGGGGAGGGGCAGCAGTCTTTTTGGAGAGCCTAGTCCTCGTCATGAACTCGGTCTCCAGCTCGACAGCTTTGACAGGCATGGGTTTGCCAAAGAGATTTTCTCCTTGGCAGGGTACATCGACCAATTTGTCCTGAACCCACTGCTCGAGGTTGGATGATTGTAGCCAGCCGCCACTACTCAAGCCACTGACTCAAACCAGTCATAGGCTGCTCAAGACATGAATTTGGAGCATTCACAGACTGCTTTGGCCAGATTCTTGAACTGCTGCAAGGGTTCCTCAGAGAGACCAGCTGAGAACCCAGCGAGTTCCTTCGCCAGGTATCTCAGATACATGCCCATGTACAGCTGGTAGGTCTGGATGCAGCAGATGAGCATTGAGCCCTGGTAACACTTTCTGCCGAGGGCATCCAGGATGCGGGCCTCCTTGCTGTGGGCAATGAGGAGTGCGTCTTCTGGCTTTTCAGCCGACACATGGCCGACTCCACCACCATGAAGTTATGCAGCAGCTGTGATTTCTGGAAGCCCAGGCTCTGGCGGACTCGATACATCGAGTCAAACCACTTGCTCACCACTGGCACCAACACCGGTGTCTCCCACACATGGAGCATCAACTGTTCCAGGATGGGCACCATGAGCGATTCACTTGGAGGGGCCTCGTACTGGAGGATTTCCAGCTCATCGCCCGAGGGTCCTCCTCCGACTCAGTCAGGAACGACAGGGCCTTAGAAATGTCCTTAGACCTGCCCTTGACAAAATGAAGGAAGCCCATACCAGCAGGGACCGCTACTGAGGCTCCTACATGGGAGAGTCAGATGGAACATTGCGGTGGTGATGGGTATCGGGGGATTCCTCATCCTCCATCTCCCACTCAGAGTAGTCCGTCAAGGACTCTTAGGAGGGATGCTCCACGGGAGCCCCTGATGCCCTGCGGCCGGTGCCTGGCACACATGCCAGATATGACCATGGTCCCGTCAAGCGGAAATCAGATTGAGACCTCAGCCGAGGATCGACTCAAGGCCGAAGGACCTTGAGGATCGGCTCAGCCTCCGGATACATCTTTGATGTCGAGGGCCCAGTGGTCGGGTTGGATAAATTGTTCGTAACGGACAACAGCATCTGCTGCTGGTTCATGAAGACAGACACACTGCACTCCAGGGCCTCCATTCTGGACTCCAGGCCAGAAGGCTCTGCAGCCTTTTGCACGGTCACCGAGGGACTCAGGCCTGGCGCCAGCTCCTCCGAAGGGCAATCCTCGACAAGGATGGTGTCTGGAGGATAGAGGCCAGTTCAAGGTCGAATCCATCTGGGGGACCTTTGCAGGCCGCTCCTTCTCCGATGCCTGACGAGCATCTTGGATTGAGGGATCTGGCTCGGGGGGCACGCAGCCGGTCGGATCCGTCCAAGGACACCACCTTTGAGGGGCGGTGGTTCTTTCTAGATTCCCTGAAGGGAGACCCCCTTTCTGAAGACCCACGGCGGGGCTCAGGCAGGTCCGCCCAAGGTGTCGAGGCTTCAGACATGGCTCTGGCCTTCTAAGGCACCGGGGGACTTCAGAAAAAAAAAACAAAAAAAAAACGTATCATGCTGCTGCTGGCGGCTTTTGAGGGCTTAGCTGGACATCCTCTTGCAAAGACCGCATGCTGCAGGGTCGTAGTCAGGCCCGAGACAGCGAAGATAGCAGTCGTGTGTGTCTGTTAAGGACATAATTTTTGAGCACCGATCACACTTCTTAAAGCCACTGGTAGCCATTGGGGAAAAAAGTACCCCCGCAAGGTCGAAGACTCATCGGGCTGCCAGTTTGGGAAAAAGGCGCGAAAAAGCCAGAAAATTAGGGAAAACGAAAACTACAAAAGAGAGACCCGAACTCTATGCTGAGGCATGGAGGTCGGGTGGTGGGAAGAGTACCGGTGTGATACCGGAGGCAAGTATGAAACTCAGAGAAAAAAATCAACTTTTTCTGGGGACAAGCCAGACGAATGTCTGAAGGGCTCTGTGGAAAAAAGGAGACTGAGCAAGATGGCATCCTTGGACATGAAGGGGACCACGAATGCGTGGTAGCATCTCCCATCTTTGAAAGCCTGGGGATGCTTTGTGAGGGCTCCGTCAGTACTGACGTAACCCATATGCGGAGGGCTGACTTCCTGCTTGTTCCCGGAGAATGCTAAGGAGATAATGTTTCTAGATGAAATAAATGCCTGCTTCATGGAGCAGCTGGTTCAGGAACAGACACGAGGGGAAGCTATTTTAGAACTAGTCCTTAGTGGAACACAGATCTAATTTATTTATTTTTTTATTTTATTATATTTTCTTTTATATCGCGCTATTTAAGATCAGTGCGGTTTACAATAAACATTAAATCTACACATCTCAGTTTAGTGATTTGTGCTTACAATAAACAGGTAAAAATAACTTGGGTATACAATAAACAAGTTTCTTAACAGGGAGAACATGATAACTATATACAAGCCAGTTAATGTAACTATATACATGGTTAAGTGCACAGCACGAGCTTCTCAAGGTGGGTTAAGTATGGAGGCGGTTAAGGTGTGGTTGCGGGTATTCAAGACTAGGAGTGTAAGATGCGTGGGCTTGAGGAGCTACCATGAGGTGTGGAGGTAGGTGAGTGGGGGGGGGGACTGCAACATCGTAGTGAAGGAGAAAAAGGTGATGCTTCAGTTCCTTCTTGAATTGGGAGAGATCGCTGATGGTTCTGATAGCCGCCGGTAGAGCGTTCCAGCAAGATGGTGCAAAAAAGGCAAAGGCTCTAGCTCTGGTAGCTTGGGAGCACTTAGTGCTTGCCTTAGGTAGAATGAGGGTGTTTGCAGCATTCAATCTCCTTAGCCGGTTAGGTGGTGTGATAGATACTAGGTCGGTAATAGCAGTAGCCGGGAATTTCTTGATGGCTTTATGGGTCATTGTTAGAACCTTGAAGGAGATCCTGGCTTGTATGGGCAGCCAGTGCAACTGTTTTAGTATTGGAGTGATGTGGGATCTTCTGGAAGCTCCATGAAGGATTCTTGCAGCAGAATTCATAGCAAGTTGTAAGGGGTTAGTCATACTCTTTGGTAGGCCATGTAATATCACATTAGCATAGTCAAGGTGAGGCATTATTAGGGCCTGAAAAACAGTTCGGAAGTCTTCAGGTTCTAACAGATGGCGAAGGGTCCGGATTTTATGATAGACAGCTTTTGTTATGTTATTGATGTGAGCCTTCATATTAAGCTGCTGATCAAGTGTAACTCCGAGGTATCTTACTGTAGTCTTGCATGTGAGCTCTGCGTCACGAACTTTGATGGATAGTGGAGGAATAAAAGCCGGATTCCTGGTGACGAAGAGGGCTTCAGTCTTTTTGAAGTTTAACTTAAGCCTTTGTGCGTCTATCCAGTCGGTGACTGCATCAAAGCATTTGATTAGAGGGGAGAGGTCAAGATGTTCAGTCGAGATTGGCATGTACATCAAGACATCATCGGCATAGACCAGGCAGTTGATGTTAAATGAGTGGATAAGGTCACAGATGGGTTGCATGTAAATGTTGAATAGTAAGGCCGATAAGGAGGAGCCTTGTGGAACCCTTGTGGAACTAATGCGAACCCTTGTGAATGCGAACTAATGCGAACCCTTGTGGAACTAATGCGAAAGAATGATGTTGGGACCATTTGAAAATAGCAATCATAAAATGATCACATTTGATTCAGTAAATGGAGAGAGGACAGCAAAGAAATCCATGGCACTAGCATTTAACTTTCAAAAGGGTGACTGATAAAACGAGGAAAATGATTAAGAAATAAAACTAAGAGGCGCTGTTGCAAAGATTAGAAGTTTAAACAGGTCAGGGGGTTGTTTAAAAATACTATCTTGGAAGCTCAGACCAGATGCATTTCATGCTTTAAGTGGAAGAATGACGAAACAACTGCCAGCATGGTTTAAAAATGAAGTAAGAGAGGCTATTATAGCCAAGAAAGCATCTTTTAGAAAATGGAAAAAGGATCCAAATGACAAAAACAAGGTGGCATTTTACATACGTAGTAACATAGTATATGACAGCAGATAAAGACCAGTATGGTCTATCTAGATTGCCCATCAAGACTGAAAGACTAGGTGCCCTTGCCGCTCTGTGCAGGTTACCTCTCCCCATGCCTTTGTTTAGGGGTGTACCCACCACTCCGTGTAGGTTACCCCTATTTGTTCAGATATAAGAGATAGTTATGCTTATTTTGGCTTTATCCTGTTGCTATAAAGGGATCCACTGTGTCTGTCCAATGTCATTTTGAATTCTGTCACTGTGTTTGCCCCCACCATTTCCATCGGGAGGGCATTCCAAGGATCCACCATTCTTTTGGTGAAAAAGTATTTCCTGACATTGCCTTTCAGTTTATCCCCTTGCAGCTTCATGTTATGCCCTCTAGTTTTTACAGCTTCCCCGTCTTTGGAAGAGGTTTATTTGTACATTAATACTCTTCAGCATTTAAAGGTCTGAAGCATCTCTCTCCTATCCCTCCTCTCCTCCAGAGTGTACATATTTAGGTCTTTTAAGTCTCTTCTCATAAGTCTTCTGACGTAGGCTCCAAATCATTTTGGTCGCCTTCCTCTGAATCGCTTCCTTCTTTTTATATCCTCTGCGAGATACAGTCTCCAAAACTGAACACAATATTCCAAGTGAGGCCTCACCAGCGACCTGAAACAGTGGCATTAGTAGCTCTTCTCTTCCTTTCTGCTGGTAATTCCTCTCTGTATGCAACCCAGCACCCTTCTGGTTTTTGCCACCACCTTGTCACACTGTTTTACCACCTTGAGATTCTTAGAAAAACACACCAAGGTCCTTCTCCTGGTTCTTGCACACCAATCTCTCACCCCCTATTGCATACAAGATAATGTCCTTTCTTTGAGTCCTAATAGACCAGTCCAGACAAGTGGGTTGTGTTCCCCTACCAGCAGATTGGTGGAGACAAAGAACCAATGAAATGCCCAGGTTTCAATGACATCACTCATACCTCTATTCACCTCAGCCAACAGAGGTCCCATAAGTATTCATCCCAAAGCATATGGGAGATACATAGCAAGCCTCACTTGACATCAATTGTGGGCAACAATGAGCAATCAACAGTAGAAAATTATGTACAGAAAAGTATAAACAGAAGGTTGCCAGCAGAAGATGAACCTGCAGAGCCAAGTATAAAAATCATAGTGGACTCAAGGGTATCGCAGCAAAAGAACAGAATATAGTTTCAGGGACGGGCCCTGGACTGGTCTAGCAGGAATCAACGGAAAGGATATTAACTGGTAAGTAAAATGTCACCTTCCATATCATCCTGCTAGACCAGTCCAGACAAGTGGGATGTACCAAAGCTACAGCATCACTGGGCGGGAAGACACAGCAGCTTGAAAAACCCTTGAGCTGAAGGCTGTGCCTGCCCGCACTTGGACATCCAAGTGGTAATGTTTAACAAAAGTGGAAAGTGATACCCATAACGCTGCCTGATCATGTCTGCAGGGGCTGAGCTCTGCTCTACCTACCTGGATGCTTGTGCTCGAGGAAAATGCGCATGCAAACCTTCTGGAAACAGCTAGTTCCACAGACATTGAGGCAATGGCCTTCTTAATCGAGCACTTCAGCACATAGTTGGTTCCCCCCACCCCTTCACGAACCTGCGGCAGTTCTCAACACACTGACTGTGAAGATAGCAGGGCAGCTCAAATCACTGATGAAGTTGGCCCTGCTCTGGCAAACCAAGTCGAAGAAAAAATACTGCCCACACTTTCCCCCATGGAGAAGGCTCTTCAGGAAGAAAATGCTACCAGGTTCTCCAGAGGCTAATCCCCTACCCCTTCAGGAGGAGAAACAACATTCAACCCCCCCAATTTGGCCTTTTCAATCTGAACTTAGTAGAGCATTCATGGGGCACGGTTGGCGGAGATGGTAGGAAGACTGGGTCTTTGTATGCAGCAACTAAGGGAAAATAGTTTCAATCATTTCTTTCAAATTGCAAAGCACGGGCGAGAGTTGCCAACAAATGTTCATCTTGGTTTGAAATAGCCACCAGAGTACCTTATCTTCACTCCTGCTTTTCATTTACCTAACCACTATTTGTAAACTGTTCAATGAGCTTGATCTGATCAAATATAAGCAGACCACATCCAGACTTTTGTTCCCATCATAAATTTCTAATAAGATACTTTTGGATTATACTGCCCTCTGTATTAAAACAGTGAAAACCTGGATTACCTACAATAGACTTGTTCTGAACATCAGTAAAGCACAGTTACTAACCTGTAACAGGTGATCTCTGGGAACAGCAGGAATAAGTCTTCACATATGGGTACGTCGGTACCGACGGAGCCTGCGCGGGAACGCTCCCCAGCGTCCAAAAAGAAAGCCTTTGGGAGCATCCCACATGCATGCGCGCTGCCTTCCCGCCAATGAACTTCCCTCTCATCAGTTGGGTTTGTAGCTGAGACCGAAGGAGGGAAGTAGACAAATTAGAGAGAGAAAGAGAGAGAGAACTCTTCCTAGGGGAGGTGGGTGGGTTGTGAAGACTTATTCCCGCTGTTTCCAGAGATCACCTGTTACAGGTAAGTAACTGTGCTATCTCCAGGAACAAGCAGGAATGAGTCTTCACATATGGGGACTCCCAAGCTAGAGATGCCTAGAGGAGGTCTCAGCATGTTGCAAATCTAATAGATGGGCCATGCTATTTTCCAGAACCTCAGGCATCCAAGGGATGGAGGGTAGGAGTTGAATTAAAAGGGGTGTGTTGTGGAACAGCTTGACTAAACAAGGCGTCTAGAGGGGAGTCCTTGTGTAGATAATAAATGTTAGTAAAAATTGAATTCCAATTTTCTAATGTGGACCTGACTCCAAGTATTGCGAAAGTATTTGTTGAGGGTAATATGGTCTGGTGCTAAGAGCCAGTACATTATCCTCAAAGAAATTACCTCACTGTGAAGTAGAGGAAAATAAATTTTGCAATACAGGCAGAGGTCAGAAGCCTTAATGGCTAGAACTAATCCCAGAAAAAAAACTGGGGGAGTTTAATGAGGTTGGACTTTGGAGGAGGAGCAAAAGCTTCTGTAGGCCAAAGTTTGAAGCTCTTTGGCCTTGGAGCAGAATAAGGCTCCAGGAAAGAGAGGAGATAAATCTGACTGGTTTGCAGAAAAAGGATGGGTCTTTAAGACCCCTCTATCCAAATGAGAGAATCATTTGTGGTAGGCGGTGTAGCCTACAATTTCTTGAAGATCAGTAATGTAACTTAGGATAATGACTTTACATGGAGAGCTTCAGATGCAATGTAACCGGAAAGGTTACGGTAAAAGAAGGTAGTTTCTACTTAGAAGGAGAGGTCTAGATTTCTTTACAAATTCTAGCCTTTGAATAACCAGAAATGGAGACCTACGTGAAGGGGTGCAGAGGAGATCCTTAGTCTTAAGACGACAAGTCTGGATTCTTCAATAACTTCAGTGTGGAGAAGGAGACGCAATATAAGGGGATACCATGTTTGCCCCTCTATGAGGGCAATATGAGTATCATGCGTTCTTTGTTCAGCATAAGCTTCAATGAAGTATTGGGAATTAGAAGGAATGCACTAGACAAGCACCGACTGCAGTGAAAAGGAATGCATCCCTGTTGCAAGAGTTCCACTGGAGATATGGAACCACCCAGGGAATTGAGCAATTCTTTATGCTTTTACGTGGTCTAAGCCCTGGTTCCTTTTCCTTATAAGGAAATTTTAAGGAAGATGGTAAGAGTAGGAGAAACCAGTCATGTAGGAACATGACTGGGGAAAGCCTTTTTAACCATCTGGAAGCAACCTACTAGGAATGGCTCTGACGCTCTCTGGCAAAGGCCCATAGTTGCAGAGCTTTTTTGTATAATTGCAGAGAGCATGTTGTAGGTTGCTTAGGTGAGATCAAGAGCCAAAAAGAATTGAAGATGGCTAAGAATAGTAGACAGGACGGTTGCCTGCAATGATAAATTGTCCAAGTAGGTTTTGGAACCTTTCTTGGAATTATCTGTTAAGGCAGCAGAAAACGTTAGGTCCTATAGATTGGAAAAGGACCGACAGACATAATTAGGAGTGGTAAAACTCAATTATGGTCTGATAAGCTGTCTTAAAAGAAATATTTGAGAAGATTGCAAAAGGGGAAGAAAGCTCTGTATGGAAACCACTTAATGGAGTAGGTATTGAAGAAAATCCTATGGGCTTAAAAAGTAAGCCCTCCAGTTGAATAGTATTACTCTTAGACTGAATATGTTGACTAAGAGGGATAGAAAGTAATACAGAGTTGTGAAGACTTACAATTTGTTAAGTCTCTGAAAAAGGTAAAGCCCCCCTGCAGTCAAAACTATGAGATATCCTCGTACAGGAAAACTGTCAAGGTGAAGAGCATAGCCTACCTTGTAATTAGTTGTTACTCCTCTTTTTCCTTCAAAAGGAGAGGAGAAACCTGTTACCTGTAGGGCATGATTATCCTCAATAACTCTAGGAGCTAAAAGAATGGATTTCTCTTGTGACAAGAGATTCATGCCCAGAGTTGAGGATTGAGTCAGTGTATCACTGATCTCTCAGTAAGGATGAGATGAACTGTAGATGCTTCTGTTGATAAGAAGGTGGTTAGCGGTTCTAAACCTCAAACAGGAAAAAGATTTAATGAATAAAATATCAGAAACCCTGTGACTGCTGGGTTTGATTGGAGCCTGTTGAGGTTGTGATTTTCTCAGCCTGGTTTGATGTTGTCCTTCTTTGGAAACATCTTCATGATGGGTAGAAGATGAATAAAACTTTTTCCCCTTAGAGGGATAAAGTTTTTTAGGAGATTTTTTTACTAGCTGGGATGGAGGAAAGTTTTGACACTCCTCTGAAAGCAACAATATCAGTGTTTAACTGATTAGCTTGGAATAAAGCATCCTTGTTAAAGAGATTTTCACCAGTACAAGGAGCATTTCCCAGCCTTTCTTGAACCCATTTGTCCAAGTCTGAAGCTTGGAGCCAGGCCATGTGTCGTGCCCCTATGGCTATAGCAGAGGTTCTGCTAATAGACTCAAAGTAGTCCAGGGAAGCACGATTAAGGAACTTAGAGACATTTTGAGCATGACTGACTAATAAGAAAAAATCTGCTCTTTTATGTTCTTGAAGGAAAGGGTTCAAAAGCTTTAAGTTCTTTGTGACCTCTTCAAGAGATAATCCAATATAGAAAACATATGAGATAATTCTTGCTGAAAGCATGGATACCTGGAAGCATCGACGTCCAAAGGCATCTAAAGTCCTAGACTTACGACCTGGTGGATAAGAGGAGTGCTTCTTTGTACTCTTAATACGCCTCATTGCTGATTCTACAACAATAGAAAGATGAGGAAGTTGAGTCTTTTGAAAACCTGGAGAAGGTGGCACCTTGTACATAGTGTCAAGTGTCTTAGAATGTGGGGATACCGTTAAAGGAGTTTCCCACATTCTTAATAGTACATCCTGTAAGCTCTGATGCAAAGGAAGCATGATCACCTCATTGGAATCCAGGGGAATTGCAGAGTCTCTGAATCCCCTGGTATGGATTTCTTTACCAGGTATGGAAATGGCAAGTAACTTTGCCATATCAAGCAAAAAAGCTTGAAAAGAAATCTCTCCTGAGGAGAACCCCCTAAAATGAGGGGTAAAGGCTAGAATTGTAGAAAATTCAGCCTTGGTACCGATGGATTCATCCCAGACATCGGGATCGGAAGACTTGAAAGGATGAAGCATCGGATTTTCTTTAAAGCGATGTCTTTGGTACCGCCCAAGGTCGGTACCAAATCCTCCATGCTAGACAGCGATTCCAGGCTCGGCATCGAAGGAAGCGAGTCTGTCGAAGCAAGAATGGACGGTACCGACACCGCTGCCGATGTCGATACCGGTACCGAAGCCGATACCAATACTCGAGGAACGGTCTGCAGCAACTCTAGCGGTACCGAAGTAGCTGAGAGTGCTAGACTGCGTTCATCGGTGAGGAGTATTTCATCCATCACCATGGCCGATGCCGGGGCGTCGGTACCACTCGAAGCAGCCACAACCACCGAGCATGGCCCAGGTATGTTCATCGAGGGAAGAACCCCGGGAACAACCTGAAGCCCCGTTAATGCTTTGGAGCCCGAAGACTCCTGCCGGGGCTTTATTGCCAAAATGTCCTCAAGGGCAACGCCAGAGGCATCTCTATGATTAGGAGATCTACCACTCGAGGACTGGCTAGTCTTTACAGACTTTTGTTTGGTTACCTGATACTGTGAAAAAGGAGATATAGAGTCCGATGTGAACCGGGTATCGAGTTGTGCTCGATCCTGAAGACTTCTTCTGTTCGAGCTCCAGCAGGAGAGACACTCCAGTGGGCAATGGTCTGGACCTAAACATTTTAGACACCAAGTATGAGTGTCTAAAAATATATCTGTACCGCCACACTGAGCATTTCTTAAGGATAGTGGCTGGCTTTTCCATAATGGAAGGATAGAGGCCTAGTGGCCTAGAAACCGTCAGGCACTAAACAGGAAAAAATTCCTAGAGAAAAGATGATATTTTTTAGTAAAAAAGAAAGAAAAGCACCGGCGGTACCGGTGGCGTCGAGGGGAGGCAGACGCGACCACAAAAAACTAATAATAAAAAGAAGAATTTTCTGCGGTGACAGGAATAGTCCTGCCGGCTCCGCGGAAAACTGATGACAGGGAAGTGAATGGGCGGGAAGGCAGCGCGCACGCGTGTGGGATGCTCCCAAAGGCTTTCTTTTTGGACGCTGGGGAGCGTTCCCGCGCAGGCTCCGTCGGTACCGACGTACCCATATGTGAAGACTCATTCCTGCTTGTTCCTGGAGATAACAAGTTGTACACTTTAGTTGGGGAAGTCCCAACTATTGCTGCCACTCAAAGATTGATGGCTGAGCTATTCTACAATCTTTGCAAGTTAGGAATCTAGGTGACATTCTTGACACGCAATTAGAAATGCGTGCCCAAATTTCATCTGTTGTGAAAACTACTATGTACGAATTGTTGATGATTAAAATAAAGACGTAGTCTTCTAATCTACCAGTAACTTGCATATAGTAGTGCAAGCTTTAACTATCTTGCACTTGAACTACTTCAACATTCTCTATATAGGCCTTCCAGCTTATGTCATCCAAAACAGCTGACCCCATGTTGTGCATCCCAAGATGCAACATGGGAGGGTCATTGCCTTATAAGGATGCATCCCATGATGCACCACACGGGGCCAGGTGCCGCCATTTTGCAAGATAGTGGTGTGTGGGCATGTCTACTAGAACCATGAAACTCTCCACCCAGGAGGAAGCCTAATCTTGAGTAGAGTGGGGTCAAAACTCCTCTGGAACTGCTGTTTCTGAGAAGGTAGGCAGAGGCTACAGTCTCCCTTATTCAGTGCCCCCAAAATAACCTGAGAGGCTGCCTCTTCCTTTCATGGCCCTGCATAAATAACAGTCTGCCAAACTTATGGAAAGGGATGATAACTTTCAGGTATGGAAGAGTGCTGGCTGAACATCCAATAAGTACAGGTCCTTTTTCCTGACTGCACGCTCAGAGGAAAATGCAAGAAGAGAGGGCACCTGATTAACATAAAATGCAGAGACCATCTTGAGCTAAAAGAATGGAGGGAAATCATCTCCAACAAGAACAAGAACAGGTCCCTACACGAGAGCGCCTGCAACACTGAAATGTGGTGCGTCGAACAAATAGCAACCACAAAAGGACAAACGAAGTTAAGATCCTTAAGGATGGCTCACGTCAATGGCTCAAAGGGCGCAGAGCTCAATCTTGAGCACAACATGCCTCACTTTGGAGGGAGGGGGGGATGCAAATGTCAAACATCCTGGGGGAACTGGGAGACTTTACGATGGGATGTTACTGAATGGCCAGCCATCAGCCCCAGAAAACAAATCAAGGGCACCTCTTGTATCTGCAAGGAGCTTAGGACAAGATACTTGTCAAACCTCTCCTGAAGGAATGCAAGCACGGATGGCAAATCCACTCTCCAAGGAGACAGGTCATGCCGACACCATGCCTCAAAGAGACACCAGACTCAAACATATGCAAGACAGACAGAGCTTTGCCTTACCTTCAGAAGTGTAGAGATCACCACAGAGAAGTACCCCTTATGCCTCAGGCATTGTTTCTCAAGGGCCAGGCTGTAAGTGAGGAGCCAGGTCGTCCATCAGAACAAGCCCCTGGTGCAAGAGTCCCCTCTCTCCTGCTTGAGACAGAGAGGCTATCCCACCAGAAGCCTCACCAGACTGGCAAGCCAGGACCTTCGCAGTCAATATGGGGCCACAAGATTTCACCATGCCCGGATGATTTCTATCTGGCAGACTATCTGCTCAATGAATGGCAGAGGTGGGAATATGTATAGGAGGGACTTCAGTGGCCATGGTTGTATCAGGGAGTCTAAGCCTGCAGATCCAGCCTCCTTAAGACTGCCGAAGAACTTGTTTACTTTCGAACTGGCCTGGGTCTCTATCAGATCCAAGCAAGGAAGTCCCCAAGGTCGAGAATGTACTGGAAGGTTGCTGGCACCAGCTCCCATTCCTCAGGTTGGGAGAGTGCCAACTAAGATAATCAACCTCTATATTCTCGACTCTCGCAATATGCTGTGCCAAGAGTGCCAAGAGATGCCAATCTGTCCAGGGGAACAGGCGTTCATTTCAAGAGCCATCTCTGCACTCTTTCTGTCCCACCCCCTCCACCTGTTGACATATGCCACTGTTATTGCATTGTCTAAGACGACTCAGACTACTCAGCCGTGAATCAGGTACCAAAACCTCCAGAGAGCTAGCTGAATGGCATGCACTTCAAGGTTATTGATTGGCCAGGCTACCTCATGGCTTATCCACCGCCCCTGAGCCATCTGTCCCAAGCAATGAGCCTCCCAGCTACATAGACTGGCATCAAAAGTCATGATCAGTCACTGTGGAACCTCTAGAAGCATGCCCTTCCTCAAGTTTGAGACTGGGACCACCAGACTAGACTGTGCACTACTACAGGGCAAAGGGGCAACCTGATGTTGAACTCCTGTGTACAAGAGGACCAGAGAGACAATAGTGCCCTCAGGAGTGATCACATGTGAGCTTGAGCCCAAGGAACAAGTTCTATCATGGCAACCATCATGCTAGGTAACTGGAGATAGTCCCAGACTCTGGGCAAACTTCGTGCCCGGAAGGCAAGGCAGACAGCTGAGAGAAAAACTTGGTCTCTTGCTCATAAATGAAGATGACCCTGCCTGCATAGATGTCAAAACGCACCCCTAGATATTCCAGAGACTAAGAGGGCAAAAGGTGACTTTTTTTGATAGACTACCCAGCCAAGATTCTACAGGAGCTGAACCACCCGGGCTATCACCCTGACTCAGCCTGTGACTTTGCCCATATGAGCAAGTCGTTTATTTAAAGATGGACCTGGATGCCCTCTTGCTGGAGAAATGTCACCACAACCACCATGACCTTTGAGAAGGTCCTGGGATTTGTTGTGAGCATGAAGGGGAGCATAAAACAAAGTGCTCACCTAGCATGGCAAAACAAAGGAAGGGCTGCTGATCCTTTTGAATGTGAATATGAAAATATGCCTCCACTAAGTCCAATGAGGTGAGAAAATCTTCCTACTGGACTGCTTGGATGACCAATCTCAGAGTTTCCATCGGGAACCAAGACACGTACAGAAACATGTTGACTCCCTTTAGGATGAGAATCTGCCTCAAGGATCTGTCCTCCTTGGTATAATGAAGTAGATGGAATACCTCTTTCTCTGCTTTCCTGAAGAGGCAGCATAAGTATGATGGCTTGGAGAAGTAGCAGCCTTCTTGGCTTCAGAAATGGGCTCCCCTTGCACTCAAGAATGTACCATGACAGATGATGTTGAACATCCAGCAATCGTTGGTTATCAAGTCTACTCTTGGTAGAACAGGCAAAGCCAGTCACCTACCAGAGAGAAGCCGGAATGGGCCCCCTTCCATCAGTAGGCTGAATGGGAGGAAACTGCTCTCCTGGTGGAAGAGTCAGGAGGGCTGGCAGGCCCCTTGAAAGGGCTGTAGCTTGCTCAGAAATTTGGTAAATGGGGCAGACTGCTTCCCTGCTCAGTAATACCAAAAGTCCCTAAAACAAGGATGAGACAAACATGAGAATGAACACCTGAAAGACCTATCTTCAGGAAGCTGTTGGACTCCTCTAAATCCTTCACCAGTTTCTCCAGGACCGCTCTGAAGAGGAGATTCCACGTAAAGGCAAGCTTAGATGAATCTTGAAGGACATGTCCAGAGCCCAGTAAATGAGCCAAAGCCATTCACTAGCAACTGTGGTCGCCACAATGTTCTTGGATGCCAATAGGACGAGATCATACATAGCACCTGGCAGCAAAGTAACCACCTACAAGCAGGCTGAAACAGGCAGCAGTTGTACCTAAGGCAGAGGCACCTCGGCCATCAGACCACCATACAGCACCACATAGAGGATAAAGGAGGCTGAAAAAAAAAACATTTTCAAGAGGGCCTCTATCTTACAATCCTGTTGACCACTAAGGGCTGTCCCACCCTTCACTGGAATGGTAGAAGGCTTAGTAACTGCCATCACTGGAGCATCCACCTTCAGGAAAGCACAGTTACTTACCTGTAACAGGTGATCTCTGGGAACAGCATGAATAAGTCTTCACATATGGGTACGTCGGTACTGACGGAGCCTGTGCAGGAACGCTCCCCAGCGTCCAAAAAGGAAGCCTTTGGGAGCATCCTACATGCATGCACGCTGCCTTCCTGCCCATTCACTTCCCTCTCATCAGTTGGATTTGTAGCTGAGTCCGAAGGAGGGAAGTAGACAAATTAGAGAGAGAGAGAGAGAGAGAGAGAGAAAGAGAACACAACTCCTAGGGGAGGTGGGTGGGTTGTGAAGACTTATTCCTGCTGTTCCCAGAGATCACCTGTTACAGGTAAGTAACTGTGCTATCTCCAGGAACAAGCAGGAATGAGTCTTCACATATGGGGACTCCCAAGCTAGAGATGCCTAGAGGAGGTCCCAGCATGTTGCAAATCTAATGGATGGGCCATGCTATTTCCCCGAACCTCAGGCATCCAAGGGATGGAGGGTAGGAGTTGAATAAAAAAGGGTGTGCTGTGGAACAGCTTGACTAAACAAGGCGTCTAGAGGGTAGTCCTTGTGTAGACCATAATTGTTAGCAAATATTGAATTCCAATTTTCTAATGTGGACCTTACTTAAAAGTATTGCAAAAGTGTTTATTGAGGCTAATATGGGTCTGCTGCTAAGAGCCAGTAGATTATACTCAAAGAAATTACCTCACTGTGAAGTAGAGGAAAATAAATTTTGCAATACAGGCAGAGGTCAGAAGCCTTAATGGCTAGAACTAATCCCAGAAGAAAAAACTGGGGGAGTTTAAAGAGGTTGGACTTTGGAGGAAAAGCTGAAGCTTCTACAGGCCAAAGTTTAAAGCTCTTTGTCCTTGGAGCAGAATAAGGCTCTAGGAAAGAGAGGAGATAAATCTGACTGGTTTGGACGAAAAGGTAGAAATACCCCTTGCAGAAAAAGGATGGGTCTTTGAGACCCCTTTATCCAAACGAAAGAAAAAAGATTTGTAGTAGGCTGTGTAGCCTCCAATTTCTTGAAGATCAGTAATGTCTTTCCTAAGTGATGTCACTTAGGATAATGACTTTACCTGGGAGAACTTCAGATGTAATGTAACCGGAAAGGTTACGGTAAAAGAAGGTATTTTCTAATTACCATAGAAATTGGTTGTCCATTTAAAATCGTATGGTATGCTGGAACAGCATCAATATGGACAGTCACAAATCTTTCAAAGTCATATATATATATATATATATATATATATATATATATATATATATATATATATATATATATTCACTTAATAACAAGGGGTAAGACCTGCTTGAGAATATGGATAGAGAATCTCTTTTTGGTTATAAGTGGAGAGCCATGGAGAAGGTTTCATGGAAAACCAGTAGAATGCTCTTACTGATAAAGAGAGGTCTAGATTTTTTTTTTTAAATTCTAGCCTTTGAATAACCAGGGATGGAGACCTACGTGAAGGGATGCAGAGGAGATCCTTAGTCTTAAGACAGCAAATCTGGATCCTTCTATAACTTCAGTGTAGTAGCTGGAGAAGGAGACACAATATAAGCGGATACCATCTTTGCCCCTCTATGAGGGCAATATGAGTATCATGCATTCTTTGTTCAGCATAAGCTTCAATGAAGTTTTGGGAATTAGAAGGAAAACAGTAGACAAGGACCGACTGCAGTGAAAAAAGAATGCATCCCTGTTGCAAGAGTTCCACTGGAGATGTGGAACAACCCAGGGAATTGAGCAATTCTTTATGTTTTCACGTGGTCTAAGCCCTGGTTCCTTTTCCTTAAAATGAAATTTTAAGGAAGATGGTAAGAGTAGGAAAAAAACAGTCATGTAGGAGCATGACTGGGCAAAGTCTTTTTAACCATCTACAAGCTACCTACTAGGAATGGCTCTGATGCTCTCTAGCAAAGGCCCATAGTTGCAGAGCTTTTTTGTATAATTGCAGGGAGCATGTTGTAGGTTGGCTAGGTGAGATCTGGCTGTTTAATTGCCAGTGTGCAACCTAATCTATTCTGTTGGAGCCAAAAAGAATTGAAGATGGCTAAGAATAGTAGACAGGACGGTTGCCTGCAATGATAAATTGTCCAAGTGGGTTGTGAAACCTCTCTTGGAATTATCTGTTATTAAGGCAGCAGAAAAAGTTAGGTCCTATAGTTTGGAAAAGGACCGACAGACATAATTAGGAGTGGTAAAACTCAATTACTGTCTGATAAGCTGTCTTAAAAGAAATATTTGAGAAGCTTGTAAAGGGGAAGAAAACTCTGTATGGAAACCAGTTACTGGAGTAGGTATTGAAGAAAACATATGGGCTCAAAAAGTAGGCCCTCCAGTTGAATAGTATCACTCTTAGAGACTAAATGTCCCGACTAAGAGGGATAGAAGTAATACAGAGTTGAGAAGACTTACAATTTGGTAAGTCCCTGAAATGGTGAAGCCCCCTTACAGTCCAAAACTAAGAGATATCCTCGTACAGGAAAACTGTCAAGGTGAAGGACGTAGCCTACCTTGTTGTTAGTTACTCCTCTTTTTCTTCAAAAAGAAGAGGAGAACCCCGTTACCTGTAGGGCATGATTGTCCTCAATAGCTCTTGGAGCTAAAAGAATGGATTTCTCTTGTGGCAAGAGATTCATGTCTAGAGTCGAGGATTGAGTCAGTGTATCACTGATATCTCAGTAAGGATGAGATGAACTGTAGATGCTTCTTTTGATAAGAAGTAGGTTACTGGTTCTAAACCTCAAACAGGAAAAAGAGATTTAATGAATAAAATATCAGAAACCCTGCGACTGCTGGGTTTGCTGAGCCTGTTGAGGTTTTGATTTTCTTAGCCTGGTTTGATGTTGCCTATCTTTGGAAACATCTGCATGATGGGTAGAAGATGAATAAAACTTTTTCCCCTTAGGGGGATAAAGTCTGTTAGGAGATTTTTTAGTAGCTGGGATAGAGGAAAGTTTTGATAATCCTCTGAAAGCAACAATATCAGTGTTTAACTGATTAGCTTGGAATAAAGCATCCTTGTTAAAGAGATTTTCACCAGTACAAGGAGTATTTCCCAGCCTTTCTTGTACACAACTGTCCAAGTCTGAAGCTAGGAGCCATGCCATGCGTCGTGCCCCTGTTCTGCTAATAGACTCAAAACAGTCCAGGGAAGCACGACTAAGGAACTTAGAGACATTTTGAGCATGACTGACTAATAAGAAATAGTCTGCTCTTATGTTCTTGAAGAAAAGGGTTCAAAAGCTTTAAGTGCTTTTTGACCACCTCAAGAGATAATCCCATATAGAAAATATATGAGATAATTCTTGCTGAAAGCATGGATGCCTGGAAGCATCGACATCCAAAGGCATCTAAAGTCCTAGACTCATGACCTGGCGGATAAGAGGAGTGCTTCTTTGCACTCTTAATACGCCTCATTGCTGATTCTACAAGAATAGAATGATGAGGAAGTTGAGTCTTTTGAAAACCTGGAGACGGTGGCACCTTGTACATAGTGTCAAGTGTCTTAGAATGTGGGGATACCGTTAAAGGAGTTTCCCACATTCTTAATAGTAGATCCTGTAAGATCTGATGCAAAGGAAGCATGATTCCCTGCTTTGGAATCCAGGGGGATTGCAGAGTCTCTGAATCTCCTGGTATCCAGGTATAGAAATGTGGTAAGTAACTTTGCCATGTCAAGCAGAAAAGCTTGAAAAGAAATCTCCCCTGAGAAGGACCCTCTAAAATGAGGGGTAAAGGCTAGAATTGTTGAGAATTCAGCCTTGGTACTGATGGATTCATCCCAGTCATCGGGATCGGAAGACTTGAAAGGATGAAGCATCGGATTTCTTTAAAGCGATGTCTTCGGTACCGGCCGAGGTCGGTACTGAATCCTCCATGCTAGAGAGCGATTCCAGGCTCGGCATCGAAGGAAGCGAGTCTGTCGAAGCAAGCATGGACGGTACCGACACCGGTGCCGATGTCGATACCGAAGCCGATACTCGAGGAACGGTCTGCAGCAACGCTAGCGGTACCGAAGTAGCTGAGAACGCTAGACCACATTCATCGGTGAGGAGTGCTTCATCCATCACCATAGCCCATGCTGGGGTGTCGGTACCGCTCGAAGTGGCCACAACCACCGAGCATGGCCCAGGTATGTTCATCGAGGGAAGAACCCCAGGAACAACCTGAAGCCCCGTTAATGCTTTGGAGCCCGAAAACTCCCGCCGGGGCTTTATTGCCAAAATGTCCTCGAGGGCAATGCCAGAGGCATCTCGTTCCTTAGAAGGAGATCTACCACTCGAGGACTGGCTAGTCTTTACAGACTTTTGTTTGGTTACCTGATCATGTGAAAAAGAAGATATTCTGGCTGATGACATCGAGTCCATTGTGAACCGGGTATCGAGTTGTGCTCAATCATGAAGACTTCTTCTGTTTGAGCTCCAGCTGGAAAAACAATCCAGTGGGCAATGGTCAGGACCTAAACATTTTAGACACCAAGAATGAGTGCCTAAAAATATATTTGTACCGCCACACTTTGGGCATTTAAGGATATTGGCTGGCTTTTCCATAATGGAAAGGGTAGAGGCCTAGTGGCCTAGAAACCGTCAGGCACTAAACAGGAAAAAATTCCTTAGAAAAAAGAAGAAACTTTTAGTAAAAAGAAAGAAAAGCACTGGCGGTACCGGTGGCGTCGAGGGAAGGCAGACAGGACCACAAAACACAAAAATAAAAAAAGAAGAATTTTCTGTGGTGACAGGAATACATCCTGCCAGCTCCGCGGATAACGGAAAACTAATAACAGGGAAGTGAATGGGCGGGAAGGCAGCGCACATGCATGTGGGATGCTCCCAAAGGCTTTCTTTTTGGACGCTGGGGAGCGTTCCCGCGCAGGCTCTGTCGGTACCAACATACCCATATGTGAAGACTCATACCTGCTTGTTCCTGGAGATGCGGAGCCACTTGCTCAGCTCAGCCTGAGGAAGTGTGTAAAGTTATTAATGATGTTGAGCCCCCCCCCCCCCCCAAGGGAGTGTCAGTTCTATCCCATTCCAATGAGCACCATTCACCAAGGGCCTTTGAGAAACCTGTGGGAAGGCCCTCAATGATAGGATCCCTTTCTGGCTTGTCCTGCCTCTCACCAGGCACCTGAAACAACTGTAGGAAAGAAGTGACCTGGGTATCAGGGCGGACAGTTCCTCCTGCCTAAACAGACAGACCACTGGGGACTTCCTGTTTTTTCTCCAGAGGACACCCTCCTCAAGGGCATACAATTCACTAGCAGTGGTTGATGAACTGCTGTGCATCTCTTAGGGGAGAGAATATAGTTTCCTCTTTAAGTCCTGCTGAGTACCTTCACGTGGTGACCCCATTGTATAAAATCTATACTAAATCTCAGCAATGCAACCTTACAATTTAAGTATGATAGGTAAGAAAAAGAAAGATATATTGGACACATTGCCCAGGATAAAATGGTACCCACCCACAGCATATGCATTAAGGCTAATGATGGTAATAGACCTATTTGCATCTGCAGTGTCTGCACTAACATCCCTGTCACAGATAACCATGGTGAGCGTGTTCATGGACCCACTGACAGGAGATAAACTACAGAAATTAATAAAGATTAACTACAATTAAGTGTATTTCTGCAGATAAAGAGAATGTACTGCTACCTATATGCTACAAACTGTATATTTAAATTAAGGTATACAAAGAGAAACTGCCAAAAACTGGGGGAAAAAAAAAAAAAAAAGCTGACTACTGCCATAAGAAAAACTGTAAAAACAACTGATGCAGGTGCCACAGGCTTGATTAATAAGATTTCTAAGCACCCCTTAATATAAATTACCCATACATGTTACATCTTATGAACTCTAGGAGGCGGCTCTCCTTGGCAGGATGCAAGTACTACGTTGAGTATTAGCAGTAAATTTGAGAGACTGAGATCATATTCCATATACCCTACTTAGAAGTGACATTCATGACTGTCATTGGTATGCGCAAAACTAGCCCATTTGGAGAAAATGCCCCTTGGACTCACAGAGTTTCTTCCACCTGAGTAGTCATCCTGCTCAGTGGGTGGGGAACTATGCAGCCATAGCAAGGCTTCCGGGGAAGCCAAGTTTGAACAACAGGGCTCAATGGGGCCCTCTGCCATGTCCTCATTACACAAACACATGGCACAGTGGAATCCTGCTCGTTCCCATAGATCCTATGGGCACAGCCTCATCCCCTACTGAGTAGAAGGTTCTGAAGGCCACCTAAGGAGGCCCCAACCCAACTCAGACCTCCCCTGCCAAAAAATCCATAACTGAAAAAATTGTAAATATTATGGAGAAAATGAACTAGGAGGGCCAGAGGAAGCTCCAGCAGACACACCTGCTCCAGATGTGCACCCTTCTCCATCAGAACCTGTCTAAAGCAGCAGATATGGGGGATTAGCTAGGGCTGGGAACCGCATAGTACCTTCAAAGGGGCGGCCATTCAGTGTAGTTACTCATCTGTAACAGGTGTTCTCCGGGGACAGCAGGAATCAGTCCTCATATGGGTGACGTTGGCACATATGGAGCCCTCACGGAAGCATCCACCCAGCTTTCAAAGAAAGCCTTTGGGAGATGCCACCATGCATGAGTGGTCCCCTTCCCGCCCAAGGGTGCCATCTTGCTCAGTCATGACATTTATTTATTTATTTATTTTATTTATTTATTTACATTCTCTTATATACCGCACTATTCGGCATCAGCGCGGTTTACATGGAACAGAAACGCTCAGTACAGTTAACATGTATGAGTTTACAGATAACAGGGCAAGTAACTTAGATAACAGGGGTAAACTATTTACAAAAACTTGCTACATAAGCTTGTAAACTATTTACAAATATTGCTACATAAGGTTGTATGATCATGAATTCTATAGAAACAAATGCACCACTAAGGGTTAGAGAATCTTTCTTGGCATGTTGTTGGGAAACCATATATTTGCTTAGTGGGTTGCATCTCTGTCTCGGTGGGTGAGGTTGGGTTCTATGAGGTACTTATTGAAAAGATGGTACTTGAGGGCTTTCCTAAACTGCGTAAGGCCCTTAATAGCCCGGATATCTGGAGGTAATGCGTTCCAGCATCTTGGTGCGCTGATACTAAACGCCCTGTTGGCTGTAGATGAAGTGCAAACTGTTAATGCTTTCGGGACTTTTAGGGTGTTTGTAGCTGTGGATCTCCTTGCTCTATTAGGAGATATGGTATGGATGAGGGCCATTATTGATTCAGGGGAGAGCTTGTTAATGGCTTTAAAAGTGAGTAACAGAGCTACATGGCTAAAAGACATCAAAAATTAAAGATGGTAAAGGAGCAACTCCAAGGGAAGGAGGGAGGGTTGTGAGGACTGATTCCTGCTGTCCCCGGAGAACATCTGTTACAGGTGAGTAAATAGGCTTTCTCTGGGAACAAGCAGGAAGTCAGTCCTCACATATGGGACTCCCTAGCTACAGGCTACCAAAAGCCCATAGCAAAAATAGGGTGTCCCTGACGGGGAGCCGCAAGCAGCAGCAATTTAGTCCGTGTCCATAGACCACAGTAAGACCCCTGTATCCGATGAAGCCAGCACTCCAGTGAACTGAACACTGAAGGGTCGGAGTGAAAGAGTTGCCTAAACCCCGAAAAGGTTACAGCGCACAGTCTGGCCGAAGGCACTGTCCTGTCAGGACTCTCTTTCCAGGCAGTAATGCTGCAAAGGTATGAACTGAAGACCAGGTGGCAAGCCCGGCAAATGTCCACCATCAGGACAGAGTGCAAGTTAGCCACTGAGACAATGACGCAGCCTTCCAGCAGGAGCCTCGCCTGCTCATAAGCAAGGGTGATACAGTCCACCACCCATGTGGACAGCATGCGCATGGTCACTGCTTCCCCCAGCCTACTGGGGTCATAGGAGATGAAAAGCTGAGCAGCTTTCAGTGGCCCTGAGAGCACTGGATATAGAAAAACAAAGCCCTCTTACAGTCCAAGGTGTGAAGGACAGTCTCCGCCCAACTGGAGTGAGGTCTTGGAAAGAAGGTAGGGAGCCCATTTACTGGTTGAGACGAAAGGGCAATACTACCTTCGGCAGGAATTTGGGATGCGTGTAAAGCACCTATCTTTTTTTGTAGAACCTGGTAAAAAGCACCTCCACCGGAAGAGCCTGAAGCTCACTAACTCTGCGAGCAGAGGTGAGTGCAACCAGGAAAGCCACCTTCCAAGAGAGGTAGCGAAGATGGCAGGTAGCCAGAGGCTCAAAGGGTGGGCGAGTGAGCTGCCCCAACACTACATTGAGGTCCCATTTGGATGCCGGAGGGTGAACCGGGGGCTTTGATAAGAACAGGCCCCGAAGAAAGCAGGTCACCAAAGGCTAGACCGAGAGGGGCTTGCCATTCACCAGGTGGTGGTGCGCCACCAAGGCACTAAGGTGCACTAGGGCGGAGTTGAGCCCGGATTGAGAGAGGTGGAGAAGGTACTGTAAACCCCAGTGCCACTGGGCAGGAGAAAGGATCAGTCTCATACTCTGCACATCAAAAAGAGAACCTGCACCATTTGATGGCGTAAGTCTTCCTAGTAGAGGCCTTGCGAAAGGCCAGCAGAATGTCTTCCACCTGAACCAAAAGGTTTAAAGGGGCCAGAGTCACCCTCTCAGCAGCCACGCTGTCAGCAACAGGGACCCCAGGTTGAGATGCAGAAGAGAGCCCCCCGCCCTCCTGAGACAGGAGTCCCGGCGCGGTCCCCAAGAGAATGGGGGTCTCCACCATCAACTGGAAGAGCAGCAGGAACCACAGTTGCTTGGGCCACTGAGGAGCTATCAGGATGAGCGAGGCCCTGCTGTGGAGGGTCCTGAACAAGGTCCTGACGATCAGCGGTGTAGGAGAGGTGGTGTACATGAGGCCTTCCCACCATGAGACAAGGAACGTGTCCGCTGCAACCAGGTGTAGAAGCGGGGCAATTGGAAGTTGTCCGGGCTGGCGAACAGGTCCATCACAGGCTCCTCCCAGAGTTGGAAAAGCCGACTGGCTACCCTGGAGTCCAGCTGCCAATTGTATGGCTGGGGGACTTTGCTCAGCCTGTCGACCAGGTTGTCCTGGCCCGGCAGGTACACTGCCCGCAGGGGGATACCCTGTTGGACTGTGTACGAGCAGAGGACCAGTGCCTCCTGACAAAGGGTATGAGACCCCGTGCCTCCCTGTTTGTTCATGTAGAACATTGCCACCTGGCCGTCAGAACCAGCACCAGCTGGTGACACAGGTGGTAACAGAAGACTCGCAGGGCTAAGTGTATGGCTCGGAGCTCCAGGAGATTGATCTGCTGGGTGCTCTGGTCTGGTGACCAGTTGCCCTGGGTGCGGAGCTCTCCGCAGTGAGTTCCCCAGCTGAGCAGGGAGGCGTCTGTGGCGAGGACCCTAGAGGGGCTTGTAGCCTGAAAAGGCATGCCCACCTCGAGATGCTGGAGAGAAACTGCCACCAGACAAGGGAGTCCACCGGTTGGTGGGTTACAGAAACTCTGTCTCAGAGGCAACCCGTGGCCTGAGACCACTGGTCCCAGAGATACCACTGTGCTGCCCTCATGTGGAGGTGAGTGTCTGGAGTGACATGGACCATGGAGGCCATGTGCCAGAGTCCTGAGACAGTCGGCTCGGTCCCTGGGCAAGGCGGCCTTCAACTGGAGAGTGTCAAGCTTTGCCCCGATGAACTCCAGACATTGTGCCGGGAGGAGGTGAGACTTAGGGTAGTTTATGACAAACCAAATGTTGCAGGACCTGGATGGTGCATATGATGGCCTGCTACACCTCTGAGGCTGTGCCTCCCTTTATGAGCCAGTCGTCCAGGTAGGGGAAGACAAAGACCCCCTGGAGGTGGAGGAAGGCGGCTATGACTGCCAGGCATTTTGTAAAGACTCCTGGGGCGGAAGCCAAGCCAAAGGGGAGCACCCTGTACTGAAAATGCCTGCCCCCCACTACAAACCACAGGTACTGCCTGTGGTGGGGGTTGATGAGGATGTGAGTATAAGCATCCTTGAGGCCTAAGAAGCATAGCCAATCTCCCTGCTGGAGGTATGGCCTCAATGTTCCAAGGGAGAGCATCTTGAACTTCTCCCTCACCAGGAATTTGTTGAGGTTGCACAGGTCAAGGATGGGCCTAAAGCTTCCTGTCCTTTTTGTCATGAGGAAGTACCTGGAGTAGAACCCCTTGCCCTTGAAATGGTGGCGCACCGGTTCCACCACTTTGTTCTTGAGAAGACCTGCCAACTCCTTCGGTAGAAGGTCCCAGTGAAGGGGAGACCTGAGGTGCTCTCCTGTAAAGTAAGGGGGAGGTGTCAATCAGGTGGAGGAGGAAATCTTCCCTAACTACACAAAGAGCCCAGGAGTTGATGATGGTCAACCACCTCTGGGCATAGAGGGCCAGGCGTCCCCATGTGGGCTGATCTCCTTGGGGTAAATAGGCTATGCTCAAGGAGTCAAAAACACCTCCCTGGTTGGGCCGGGGCCAGTGCCTGGAGTTTGGACGCCTTCTACTTACGAGGGTGATGCCAGTGTCCCTTGGCCTGCTGACCCTGTTGGGGAGCTGGGGAGGCCTGAAAAGATGGGTAGTTTCTCTAAGCAGCTCCCTTTCTCAGGTAAAAGGACTTTTTACCAGAGCCCTTCAGTCGGGGAGGGGCAGCGGTCTTTTTGGAGAGCCTGGTCCTTGTCATGAACTCTGTCTCCAGCTCAGCAGCCTTGTCGGTCATGGGTTTGCCAAAGAGGTTCTCTCCTTGGCAGATGACATCGACTAATTTGTCCTGAACCCACAGCTCGAGGTCGGACGACTGTAGCCAAGCTTTGCGGCATGCACCGATGCCCACCGCCGCTACTTGAGCAGCCGACTCGATCCGTCATAGGCTACTCGAGACATGAATTTGGAGCATTCATGGACTGCCTTGTCCAGGTTCTAGAACTGCTGCAAGGGTTCCTCAGAGAGACCAGCTGAGAACCCGGCGAGTTCCTTCACCAGGTCTCTCAGGTACATGCCCATGTACAGCTGGTAGGCCTGGATTCGGCGATTGAATCTTCAGCCCTGGTAGCACTTTCTGCCGAGGGCGTCCAGGGTGCAGGTCTCCCTGCCAGGGGGCACAGAGGAGTGCGTCTTCTGGCTTTTCAGTCGACGCATGGCCGAGAAAAAAGGCACGAAAACAGGAAAAAAGAGACGAAAAATTACAAAAATAGACCCGAACTAGACGCTGAGGCAACGAGGTCGGAGGCGGGAAGAGTACCGGTGCGATACCGGAGATGAGTATGAAACTCAGAGAGAAAAATCAACTTTTTCCGAGGACAAGCCAAACATCTGAAGGGCTCCACGGGAAAAAAGGAGAATGAGTAAGATGGCACCTTTGGGCGAGAAGGAGACCACACAAACATGGTGGCATCTCCCTAAGGCTTTCTTTGACAGCTGGGGGGGCTGCTTCCGCGAGGCCTCCGTCAGTGCCATCACCCATACGTGAGAACTGCCTTTACCCCAGCCCCAGAATTGCAAAGAGCAGCATGCTGCAGTGAAACCACCCACTTAGGAACAGGAAGAGACTCTCCTGATGGTTCCACAGTATCAGAAGCGCACTTGCTGCAAAGATTTTCTACGTCTCCAGCCTGAGTCCCACTCATGCGAGGCAGAGTTTTTGGCGGTCAAGCATGTGTCTTTTCAAGAGTATGTCTTAGCCACAAAAGCTGTGGTGGGTCAGCCTAACAGTGATGCAGGGTGCTCAGGCTGGGGACAGACAGGGTTGCATCTGCCAGCCAAAGATCATATCGGGTTGTGCTCTTGGACACTGACTTCTGCATCTGAAATCGCAGCCCAGCAAGAAAGCAAATCCCCAATTCAACTCTGAGCGCAGGAGCAGCCATGGCGCTGTTCTGGAGCAGACTTCAGTAAGACACCCCACTTCACAGCCAAACCTTTTACCATTGCTGCACAATTCTAAGCTCAGTCTGAGCACAAGTGCAGTTGATCATTTACATCCAAGTCAAACAGGGGCAAATTCTAACCACCAACTGTGTTCAGCTCAAAGAGGTGCCTGAAAACACTAACTTCTTGTCTTTAATCTATCTATCTATAAATATATTTTATTTTATTTTTTTTTTAAGAATCTCTTCCCGAGGGTGGGGGGAAGAGGGGAGCCACAGGAAATTAAAAATTAAAATAGATTAAAATCCAAGCTTAAAGAAAGGGAGCAAGGGAAAGGCCGAGCCAAGCCAAGAAACCCTATCCATCACAGGCTAAGGGGCTCAACCAGTCAGAGGCACCGACAAGGAGCCTGGCTGCCACTCCCACTCCAAGCAAAAATATCAGCGCAGTATCCGTAGTTACGCCCTGGAGATGTCCATCACCCAGCTCCACCAGGAATGTGTCCCCCGCAAGATGGATGCCCTGGAGCTCTAACAATTTCAAATACCAAGCTGCACTGGTCCAGCAATGGTCATCTGCTGGAGAAAGAGAAATACTGAAGAGTGTCCCTAGCTACACTAGCACTATTGCCAGTGATGTTGTCACTGGAAGTTTCTAGTCTCTGTCTCCATCATCTGCTGACAAGGGGACATAATCCATTGGTCTGGAATGGCCTAGCCAGACAATCCGGAAGACTGTCTTTTGTTAACTGCCTTTTAAGTAAGTTAAAGACGACCACAAGAAGGTGGGAGGGGATGGCCTGGGAGGGGGAGGCATAATTGAAGAATGTAAAGGATTTTGATAACTAAGTGAAATAGAATTATGCTCAGTTTTCAAAATTACATGATACACACCCCTCACTTGGTTTGCAGTTTGTTGTGCTGTGAGGCTTGTGTTCTTCAGTGATGCTGGGAGCTAAGCTATCAATGGCATAAGTACTGGCAAGGTCTCCCAAGATGGACAGATCTCAGCTGAGATGTCAGACTAAGACAAAAAAACCATTTGAGCAGCAGCAGAATGGGATTGTGTTGGCAGTGGAGGATCACATTTCAGTGACGACAACACTAGCATTACCTACGCAGAAGGCAGGCCTGCCAAACTACTACTATATCTTGCCATGAAAACCCAATGGATAGTCACAACAAATTGCAGTACAGTGCTGGAAGATGAGGCACCCCCCCAGGTCGAAGGCACTCAACTGGCTACTGAGGATGAGCTGAAAATTTTCAGAGTAAAGCCAGCATTTATGACGTGGTTGGATCAAAGCCCTCAGGATGTCTGACTGCTGATGTAGCTGTACATGAGAGTCAGAAGCTGCAAACATGTCTTACATATTGGGACATGGAACGTATGAAACATGAACCAAGAGAAGTTGGAGGTGGTCAAGAATGAAAAGCAATGTCTACAACTCGATCTGTTGGGTGTCAGCGAACTGAAATGGACTGGCATAGGGACACACTGCATCTGATGATCACATGGTATAATATGCTGGAAATGAAAGACAAAGAAGAAATAGTATTGCATTTATAATTAAGAAGAAACTTGCAAGAACTGTAATGAAATACAATGCAAATCAGTGAACGCTTAATTTCTGTTCATCTATGGCTGGGGTCACCAACCTCCAGAGGGCCGCGGGCCGCACAGCCGACTACCGGGAGCCTTGCGGGCCGCACCCTTCTCCCCGCCCCCGCGAAAAAAAACAACAAACGCAAAATTATGAAAACAATGGCTGATCACCTTTATTGAATTTAATGAGATGGCTGATGATTCATGCTAGCAGACAAACGCTTAAAGTCCGGCTTCACAGATGACACTGACAGGAGAAGGGACGCTTGCAGGTGGTCGTCGGTGAGCTGCGAGCGCGTGGATACAATGGCAGGAATCCTTGGCGGGCCGCACGTAATGTTAACTGGGGTAGAGCCTCGCGGGCCGCACAAAGGGACCTCGTGGGCCGCATGCGGCCCGCGGGCCGCAGTTGGTGACCCCTGATCTATGGGGAATGTCCATCAACACAACTATTATTCAGGTATATGCTCCAACAACAGCTGCAGAAGAGGAAGAAGTGGATAAGTTCTATGAACAAATACAAGCTGAAATTGAAAGAACAAGCAAAAAGGATATCCTGATAGTCATGGGTGACTGGAATGCAAAATTCAGCAACAAAGGTGGCGTCAAAGTGGTTGAAAAATATGGACTAGGCAACAGAAATGAAGATGGAGAAGGACTGATAGAATTCTGCAAGACCAACGATCTAGTCATCTCAAAAACCTTCTAGCAACACAAGTGGCAACTTGTACATGTCAATTTTACCCAATCAACTGTACAAAAGCAAATTGATTACGTCTGTGGAAGTTAAGCTCAACATCAACAAAGATCACCAACTACTAGTATGCAAACTCAAGCTAAAGCTGAAAGAGAGCAAGCCACTCATGAATGTGGCATAATATGACTGACAATATACCAACGGAATTTAAAGACTGCCTATAAAATCAATTTGCTGTTTTGAATACAAATGACAGACACCAGAAGAGTTATAGGAGGACACAAGAAAGTTGTGCTCAAAGAAAGTGGGAAGTCTACAAAAAGTGAAAAAAAATCAAACACAGCCAAAATGGTTGACTGAAGAAACTCTGTAAATTGCTCAGAAACACAGAGAAGCTACAGTTAGAAGAGAAAGAGGCAATTATAGAACTCAGATTTCCAACATGTAGCAAGATTAGACAAGAAGCATTACAACGATTCATGCAAGGAAATGGAATCAGAAACTATTAGAGGAAGAAGAAGATCGACTTTCCGAAAGCTACGAGAGTTAAAGAGAAATTTCCAGTCTCTAAATGGAATGCTACAAGATGCTCAAGGCCAATTAGATCAAGAAAAGCTGGAAAGAATGTACAGTCATTATACCATAAAGATCAAATGGACCAACAGCCGTTTCAACCTGTACCTTATGATCAGGAACCATTGGTGATGAAAGAAGTAGTCAAAGCAGCATTGATAACATCAAAGAACAAGGCACCGGGTGTATTGAAGGTATTCCCAATGAAGTACTATAGCAATAGATGCAGCAGCTGTCATACTTATAAGGCTCTGCCAGGAAATTTGGAAGACAACCCTCAAGGCCAACTGAATGTAAAAGATCTGTGTTTATGCCAATACTGGAGAAAAGGTGATCCGACTGACTGTGGAAATTATCACACAATCGCTCTAAACCCACATGCAAGCAAGATTCTACTCAAGTTTATTCAGCAAAGACTACAACCATACCTGAAATGAACTGCCTGAAGTGTAAGCAGGGTTCAGCAAAGGGCGAGGAACAAGAGACACCATTGCATAAGGAAAAGACAAAAGAATATCTGTGTGTGCTTTATTGACTACAGCAAGGCTTCTGACTGTAAACCATGAGAAACTCTAGGCCACACTAAGCATGGGTATACCAGAATACCTGATAGTTCTCTTGCACAACCTTTACAATGATTAAGAAGCTACAGTTTGAATGGAACAAGGAGAAACAGAATGGCTTAAAATCAGCAAAAGTGTACGACAAGGCTGCATACGTTCCCTTTACCTGCTTAATTTATATGCAGAACAAATCAGAGAAGCAGGACTGAGTGAAGACTGGTTTAAAACTCGACAACCTTTGCAATGCTGACATCTCAATACTGGCTGAAAGTGAAGAAGATCTGAAACGTTTGCTTCTCAAGATCAAAGAACAGTCTTAAAATGGGCCTGCACCTTAATGTAAGATGACAAAGATTCTGACAACTGGCAAAATCAATAAATTCATTGTTGATGGAGAAGAAATTGAAATAGTGGACACTTTAACCTGCTTGGACCAATAACACAGGTACACTAAAAAAATTTTTTTTTAAACTGCCTCTAATGTTTCGATTGATTTTTACGTTTTTTGGTGCGCTGAATCCAAATCTGGTAACCAATTTGCTCCATCACGTACAGATTTTTTGCTACATTGGGTTAGCAGTTTGAGGTGAACGTTTCAGATTGAGTGCGATCGAGATAAAAGTTTCTTGGATGAATTCTTTATACTAATTGTTTAGTAGTTATTCAAATAAGAATAAAGAAAATTGTAACAAGGCAGCACATAAGAATAGAGTAATGTCAACAAAACACACTGTGATGGTAGCAAAATTGTCTGCACTTAAAACAGCCACATACATGTGCACAAACATTGAGCATATAAGGGCGAGGTTAGACACAAAGCAAAGCAAAGAAATGTGCAAAAAATGTTGTACAGGTATGTATGTAAGAATAGAAAACGCAAACCGCACCATTGCAATACATGAAGACAAACACCCGATGGTGTGAAAATAAAATTCTAATAAATGAGATCCAACACTGTGGTAATAACTAGCAAATTTTTATTTCAAAGTTTAGTAAAAACACGATATTTGTCAACACAGTTTAGATTTTAAAGTCATTCTTGGGTCAATCAATCTCCTGGTGGACCCGTTTCTTCTTCCCCCGAATGCTTCTCTTGGTGCGCTGCTTGGCGTATTTTTCATCTGGGGTTTCCCGCAGCAGCAACCAGCAGAAATCAGCCATCATAGTGGTGTTCCATCTTCCTTGGTACCTTCTCTCTGCGTCCTTGATGTCCTGGTGAAACCTTTCACCTTGTTCTTCACTGTACGCCCCCAAGTTTTCAGGAAAGTAGTTCACATGGGAGTGCAAGAAATGGACTTTCAGGCTCATGTTACAGCCTTGTTCTTTGAAGGCATTGAGCATCCTGGCAACAATATCCTTATAGTTCTCATCCCGCCTGTTCCCCAAGAATTTGAGAACAACATCCTTGAAGGAATCCCAGGCTTCTTTTTCCTTCTCAGACATCGTTTCAGCGAATGCTCCATCTGAAATGAGTTTCCTTATATCAGGGCCAACAAACACTCCTTCCTTTAGCTTTGCTTCAGAAAGTCGGGGGAACTTTGAGCAAAGGTACCGAAAGCACTCACCATCTTTTGGAAGGGACTTGATGAATTGCTTAATGAGACCCAACTTAATGTGGAGAGGTGGTAATAGAATTTTATCACGAGGTACCAAGCTCTCATGAAGAACATTTTTCTCACCGGGTCTCAAATACTCCCGAATTGGCCAGTCTTTTTTCCCCCAGTGTAGGTCGCGGGCCCGGCTATCCCACAAGCAAAGGAAGCAGGGATATTTGGTGAAACCGGATTGCTGCCCTAATAGCATGGATAGAATTTTAAAGTCTCCACAAATCATCCACTTATGCTCATCATAACGAATCTTCTGAAGAATCAGGGCCAAATTCTCGTATTTTTCTTGGAGAATAACAGAGTGAGCAATAGGAACTGAAGCGAACGTGTTGCCATTATGAAGAAGAACACCTTTTATGCTGTCTTTTGACGAATCAATGAACAGCCGCCATTCAGCAGGATCATACTTGAGTTTAAACTTTTCCATCACTCCGTATATATCGTTGCAAAATACCAAATCTTCCTCTTTGCTGAAATACTTCAAAAATTGTGTCTCGCGGTTGCGGTACCAATAAAAAGTTGTTCCTGGTGACAATAGATTTTTCTGTTTAAGCCGAGAACCTAGCAGTTGGGCAGCATCTTTTGGGAGTCCTAAATCCCGGACTAAATCATTCAATTCAGCTTGAGAGAAAAGTTCAGGTTTCGGATCTGGTTCAGTTTCAAACTCGGAAGTACTGGACTCATCGGGAAAAGCCATCTGATGAGTCTCATCATGATCAGAACCATCCACACAAATATGATCCAAAGATTTCGGTGGTTCAGGCACAGGTACTTCGTTGCTATGAGGCATAGGCCTAATTGCTGAGGGAAGGTTGGGGTAACTTATTACGTTCTTATTTTTTAAGTTGTATCCCTTCACAATGCAAGAGCAAAAATAGCAGTCACTGCTGTGGTCTCTTTGTTCACGCCACATCATAGATATTCCGAAACGAAATGCTTGTTTTTTACCTTTCATCCATAAGCGTAGATCTTCCTCACATGTCTTGCACACTTTGTGAGGAGCCCACGGTTTGTCTTGATCGCCTAACTTCAAACCGAAATAGGCGAAATATACTTTTTTAATAAATGCAGAAATGTTCCTCTGCCGCTTTTTCACGGTATATTCCCCACAAATAAAACAAAAACTGTCCGGAGAGTTGACGCAACCTCTGGCTCTGTGAGCAATCAAAAATACAGATCACTGCAAACTCCAACTGTAGTGAAACACTTCTGAATAAAGCTGGATTACGACTGAGCAAACAAATGTTATTAATGAACTTGCAAGAAACTGAATTTTGACAGGAACGTTCTTGTCGCAACCACCGTGTTTGTGCGAGCGCGCGAACGAGGCGAGGCGAACAGGAAAGAACATGCGCCAGCGCGAGTACTGGATTTAGCCCCCCCGCCTCCCAATTGTCCTGTTAATGTATAAAATGAATACAAAACACTCTAAAATATCATGAGGGAGTGTTTCTAGTTAGTTAACCATTACAACCTCTATTTTGGGCCAAGAAAATAAACTGCAGTCGGCTAAAAAGAAATTATGTGAACATTCCTTATATGGGTAAGAAATCTAATTTTGCAAGAAAACGTGACGTGATGGAACATTTTGGCTATTTTTCCTGGATTCTGCACCCCAAAATCTATAGGAATCAGTTGCAAAACTGGAGGCAGTTTTTTGGTAGTGTACCTGTGTAATTAAAAAGAAACAAGCTGTCAAGAAATGTAATGATACATTGCTCTTGGCAGAATGGCTATGAAGGATTCTCAAGAGAAGAGCTCTCTCTCTCTCCATACAAAGACTTGGTATCTGCAAGTCATGGTATTTTCAATAACAACTTGCAGATGCGAAAGTTGGACAGTGAAAAAGATAGGAAGAAAATAGATGATTTTGAATTATGGTTCTGGCGAAGAATACTGTGTATACCATGGACTATTCGAACAAACCAGTCATTACTAGAGATCAAACCTAAGCTTTCCTTAGAGGCTCAGATGACAAGACTGACTTTGATACTTTGGACACATCATGCGAAGAGAAAAATCATTAGAGGAAGACATTATGCTTTGCAAGGTTGAAGGCCAATGCGAGAGAGGAAGGTCAACAATCTTGTAATTTTTTGTGTTATGTTCAATGTAAACCGCCAAGATCACTGGAAGGGGCGGTATAAAAAAGCTAATAAAAATCAATAAAATCAGATGGATCGATATAGTAACAGCAGTTATGGATGCTACTATCAACAATGAGACGCCTGACTGAAGACTGAACACAGTTTAGGACAGCTATCTAGAGGGTCACCATGAGTCGACAGACTCGACGGCACTTAACACGATACAAGCCTTGATGACTTATCTTTGTGTCTTCTAAAAAAATTTAAATGATTGTGTTTCATTTTGAGGAAAACTTCAAAGATATTTTACTTACCAGATAATGTCCTTTCCTTGAGTCCTGCTAGACCAGTCCAGACAAATGGGTTGTGTTCCCCTACCAGCAGATTGGTGGAGACAAAGAACCAATGAAATGCTCAGATTTCAATGACATCATTCCTATGCCTCTATTCACTTTAGCCACAAAGGGTCTCTTCAGTATCTGTCCCAAAGCATATGGGAGAACATGGCAAGTCTCACACAACCTCAACATGGGCAACAGTAATGAAACAGTAAAGAACTATGTACAAGAAAGCCTAAACAGAAGGTTATCAGTAGAAGATGGATCTGCAAAGCCAAGTGTATAAATCATAGCAGACCCCAGGGTACCACCGCAGAAGAACAGTACAAACAGTTCCAGGAGCAGGACCTGGACTAGTCTAGCAGGACTCAAAAGAGGGTCATTATTTGGTAAGTAAAAAGTCACCTTCCATACTGTCCTGCTAGATGAGTCCAGACATGTGGGATATTGCAAATCTGTCTCCACTGGGTGGGAAGAAAACACAACAGCTCACAAAACCTTAGAGCCAAAGGTCATGTCTGCCCAAGTATGGACATCCAAGTAGTAATGCTTGACAAAAGATGAACATGATGCCAAGTTGCCACCCAACAAATGTCTGCAGGGACTACACTAAGCTGAGATCTGCCCAAGACGAAGTTTGTGCTCGAGTAGAATGGGCATGCAAACCCTCCAGGAACCGGCCATTACTACAAAAGGTACGCCGAGGTAATAACCTTCTTAATCTAGTGCCCAAAAGTAAACTTAATCGCCACATCACCCTTGTTCGGACCAGCAAACAGTGCAAAAAGATGGTCCAACTTACAAAAGGAATTTGTAACCTCCAAGTACCGGAGCACCACCTCAGGACATCCACAAGGCGACATGGCTTCTTAAAGGAGGAGGGCAGACAAACCATCTGGTTCACATGAAAGGGAGAGATTACTTTAGGCAAGAAGGAAGGCACAGGTCGATTGGAAATGGCCTTTGAAAGAGACAGATAAGGATCTCAGCAAGACAGAGCCTGCAGATTGGAAATCCGCCTTGAGGAACAAACTGCGACCAAAAACACAGTCTTGAGCATCAAATCCTTCAAAGTAGCGTGCTTCAATGGCTCAAAAGGGCAACGGCATCAGAGTCCTGAGCACCAGACCCAGATCCCAAGATGGGACCACAGATCAATGGGGAGGACGCAGATGCCAAACCCCCCCTGAAGAAAGTGCAAAACATCCAGGTGTAAGGCTGGCAACTTACCAGCCTCCAGACCTCTGAAACAGGCTAAAGCTGCCTCCTGATCATTCAGGGAGCTAAGAGAGCGACCCTTTTCCAGACCTTCCTGCAGAAAGGCCAGCAGGGATGCCATGCGCTGTACCATTGCATGGCATGGCATGCGCTGTACCATCGCTCAAAAAGGCAAACACGCAAGCATGCCATCTTGGTCTACCTCCTACGGGCTCCAAGCAGAGTGGAAACCACGGCTGGAGAGTAGCCGTTACAAGGTAGCCATCTCCTTTCAAGAGCTGAGCCATAAGCAAGAAGGGAGCCAGGTCTTCCAGGACAATCATTTCCTGATGCAATAGGCCCAGTGAAAGACGCAAACGAAGAGGTGGCACTTGCAGAGGCCACACCAGATCTTTGAACCAAGCTCTTCTTGGCCAGTCCAGCATCACCAGAATAATCCTTCCTAGGTGATGCTCTATACGCAAATCACACACAAAATCAAGGGCCATGGAGGAAATACATACAGCAGGCGTAAAGGTGGCCAAGGCTGAGCCAGGGAGTTGATGCCCTCTGACTCAGTCTCTCCGCGGCAACTGAAGAAGCAGCCCACTTTGGCATTGGAACAGGTCACAATCAGATACATCTCAGGGCTACCCCATCAAACAGAATCAGCTGAAATGCCTCCTTGCATAACTCCTACTCCCCTGAATCCAGACAGTGCCAGTTGTAAAAGTCCACCCCAGCAATGTACTGACCCAAATCTAGGAGGTTCTTCTCCATCCAGGTAGTGCCATCTCCAGGCCCACCTCGTGCCACCTTGCCAACTGACATAAGCTACTGCCATGGTGTTGTCTGACACTTCACCTACCCAGCTCTCGAGCAGGGGCTGAAATGCAGAAGAGTCAATGTGATGGCCCTCACCTCTAAGCAGCTGATGGACCACACTGCCTCCCTGTGGCTCCAACAGCCCTAGGGGCTCCCCAGCCTAAGAGACTGGTATCCATCAGAGTATCCATAAGTAATCATCCAGCAGCATGCCCTTCCTTAAATGACTGGGCTGCTGACACCACTGCAAGCTGGCCTTTACTATCATTGGGAGCAGGAGTCTGAACTCTAACTCCTGAGAACTTGGGGACACTGCATCAGCAAGGACTGTTGGAATGGCAGCATATGAGCATGCACTGAAGGCACCACCTTGACTGTCGCAGCCATCAGTCCGAGGAGCTGAAGTTAATCCCAAACTCTGGGAGCCTGCAGTGAAACAACTGCGCCAAGCGTTCCTACAACCTTGCAACTTTTTCTTCTGAAGAAAGACTCTGCCCAGTCTAGTATCGAAATTTGTTCCCAGGAACTCCAGGGACTGGAAAGGCATCAACTGGCTCGTGTCCCATCTTGGCAAAGTTAGTTCCCCCCCAAAAAACTAACTTTGCCAATACTTCAAGGAGTCATTAATGGAATGGGAACAGCTGAGAGATGAAGAAAAGCAATGGGCAAAATGGAAAGGGGATATTTTAAAGGCAACAAACATTTCTGTTAGAAAGGTAAATAAAATGTAAAAGGAAGAGGCAGTCACTATGGTTCTCAAAAGTAGCTGAAAAAGCGAAGAAAAAGAGGATAGTCTTCCTAAAATACAAGAGATTACAGAGAGAGGAAGACAAGCATCTATACTTGAAAAAAACAGAGAAGCTAGGAAAGTAGTCAAGAAAGCAAAGATAAAAAAAAGAATAATCAATGCAAAAAAATGGGGTGATAAAGCATAGTTACTCACCTGTAACAGGTGATTTCCGGGAACAGCGGGAATTTAGTCCTCACATATGGGTATCGTCGGTACTGACGGAGCCTGTGCGGGAACGCTCCCCAGCGTCCAATAAGAACGCTTTTGGGAGCCTCCCTCAGCACATGCGCGCTGCCCTCCCGCCTTTCCAACTGTCCTTCTTCAGTTAAGTTTGTAGCTGAATGAAAGGATAGAGGGAGAGAGGAAAGAGAGAGATAGAGAGACAACTCCTAGGGGAGGTGGGTGGGTTGTGAGGACTAAATTCCTGCTGTTCCCGGAGATCACCTGTTACAGGTGAGTAACTATGCTATCTCCAGGAACAAGCAGGAATGTAGTCCTCACATATGGGGACTCCCTAGCTGAAGATGCCAGGGAGATAGCCCCTGAAGGTGCCACCGTCGAAGGTGAGGATCCTTCCTCCCATGGATCTCTGGCATCCCACCAGGGTTGGTGGGTAGGAGTTGGTTTAGGTTTGAAAGAGATTTTGAAGAACAGCTTGGCCAAAGAAGGCATCCCAACAGGAGGCTTTATCTAAGCAGTAGTGGGCTGTGAAGGTGTGTACCGAAGCCCAGATGGCTGCTCGACAAATGTCATCGATAGACACAGAGTGGAGATTAGCCATAGAAGCTGCCATGGCTCTGACATTATGAGCTGTGACATGGTCCTAAAGAGGAAGACCCTTACTCTCATAAGTAAAGGATATGCACTGGGCAATCCATTTAAAGTTCTTTTGGAGAGCGGAAGTCCCAAATGACCAGGGTCAAAAGCTATAAAAAGCTGTGAAGACTTTCTATGTTGCTGTGTTCTTTGTATGTAAAAGGCCAAGGCCCTTTTGCAATCCAAAGTATGAAGGTTCCTTTCTGCATTAGAGGCATGAGGCCTCGGAAAAAATACAGGAAGGTAAATTGATCGATTTAAATGAAAAGGCAAAACCACCTTTGGCATAAAATGTGGGTGAGTTCGAAGAACAACCTTATCATGATGAAACCTAGTATAAGGAGGATCAGCCACCAAAGCTTGCAATTCACTGATGCGACGGGCAGAGGTGATTGCAATTAGGAAGATGACATTCCAGGTCAAAAACTTAAGGGCTGCAGTGGCTAAAGGCTCAAAAGGCGGCTTCATGAGCTGCCCGAGAACTAGATTTAGATCCCATGCCACCGGTGGTGGCTTGATGGGAGGTTTAGTTAATAAAAGGCCTCTCATAAATCTTGATATGAGTGGATGAGAGGAAATTGGTTGTCTATTTAGAGGCTTATAAGAAGCTGCAATTGCACTAAGATGGACTCTTACCGAATTTGTCTTTAACCCAGAATTCGATAAGTGAAGGAGATACTCTAGTATCGATTCTAAGGGTACGACCAGGGATTTAATCCCCTCCTGGATCACCATATAGTAAAACATTTCCACTTGAAGGCATAAGATCTTCTTGTGGAAAGTTTCCTAGAAGCCCCAAGGATATCTTTTACCTGCTGGGACAGGTTGAGATCCTGGAGGTCTAAGCCTTCAGCAACCAGGCCGTGAGATGCAGGGACTGGGGATTTGGGTGCCATAGCGTCCCATTCTCTTGAGAAAGGAGATCTGGAGCATGCCCTAACTCCAGAGGTGCCGCTTGAGAGAGATGCAGAAGCAGGGAATACCACGTTTGGCGTGGCCATTGTGGTGCGATGAGAATCATGTGACCCCTGTCTCTCTGAAGCTTGAGGAGTGTTTTGGGAATGAGAGGAATGGGTGGGAAAGCATAAAGGAAGTATTGACCCCAGTGAAGGAGGAAGGCATCCCTTGCCTGACAGTTGTGTGCCGGTATCCTGGAACAGAACCGGGGAAGTTTGGCATTCAGTGGACTTGCAAAGAGGTCTATGTCTGGAGTGCCCCAGAGATGAAATATCTTTGCCCCTGGTCTAGCTGGAGTGACCACTCGTGAGGTAGCAGTACTTGACTGAGTTTGTCTGCCCAAAGGTTTTGAATGCCTGGAAGATATACCACTAGAAGGTGAATTTGGTGCTTTCTGGCGAGGGCCCATAGTCGTAAAGCTTTGTTGCATAATGACAGAGAGCCCGTTCCGCCCTGCTTGTTCACATAGAACATGGCTACCTGATTGTCTGTCTGGACTAGGACTGTCTTGTAGCTGAGCTGGGCGTGGAACACTCGAAGAGCTAAATAAATTGCTCTTAATTCCAGGAGGTTTATGTGTAACTCTACCTCCTGTGGAGTCCAGGTGCCCTGGGTAGAGAGATGATTCAGGTGTGCTCCCCAACCCACCTGTAATGCATCTGTTGTTAGGGTGGCCTGAAAGAGGGGTTGATGGAAAGGAGACCCCACTGTCAAGATTTTCTAGTGATTGCCACAATTGGAGGGACAAAATTAGTCATTGAGAGACTTATTTTGTCCGACAAATGGCCCGTGGCCTGTGTCCACTGTGTGGAGAGAGTCCACTGAGCTGTTCGCATGTTGAGGCGAGCATATGGGACTACATGAACTGTGGATGCCATGTGTCCCAGTAACTGCAGTAGTTCCCGAGCCGTGAGGGAGGATTTGCCTGCTACTTGGGAAGCTAGCTGCATTATGCAAAGACACCGGGCTTGTGGAAGGAAAGCCCTTGCCTGTCTGGTATCCAGACAGGCTCCTATGAATTCTAGGCACTGGGAAGGAACCAGTTGAGACTTTGGGATGTTGATTTCCAATCCCAAGTATTGGAGGATTCGCATTGTACGAGACAGTGCAGTGCTGGCCTCTGCAACTGAGGAGGCTCGAATGAGCCAGTCGCCTAAGTAAGGGAAGATAAAAATCCCCAGGGTTCGTAGAAATGCTGCTACTACTGCCATGCATTTCGTGAACACCCTTGGCGCTAAAGCCAGACCAAAAGGAAGAACCCTGTACTGGAAATGTCTTCCCCTGAAAAGGAAATGTAAGAATTTCCTGTGATCTGGATGGATGAGAATGTGTGTGTATGCATCCTTTAAGTCTAGAGAGCAAAGCCAGTCCTGGCTTTGAAGGTATGGCAGAAGAGTTCCTAGAGAAATCATTTTGAATTTCTCTCGAAACAGATATTTGTTCAATTCTCTGAGGTCTAGAATGGGTCTGTGTCCCCCTGTTTTCTTTGGGATAAGAAAATAGGGGGAGAAGAACCCTGTTCCCTGTTGAAACATGGGTACTTCCTCTATTGCCCCTTGGGCAAGAAGTGTGGAGACCTCGTGATCTAGCAGAATTGCTTTGGAACTGGTAGGCCAAGTCCATAAGTCTGTGAGCCTTGTCCTCGGGCAAGTAAGCCCTAGCCTGAAGGGTGTCCAACCTGGCCCCTATAAACTCCAGATACTGAGAGGGGAGCAAAGTGGACTTAGTGTAGTTTATGACAAAGCCCAGATGCTGAAGAAGAGAGACAGTGCGAAAAGTGCCTGTCGGGCCTCCTGGAGTACGGGAAGACAAAAATCCCGATTTCTGAGAAAAGCCGCCACCACCGCCAGGCATTTGCTAAAAACCCTGGAGGCAGAGGTCAGGCCAAAGGGAAGCACTCTGTACTGAAAGCACAGTTACTTACCTGTGATCTCTGGGAACAGCAGGAATAAGTCTTCACATATGGGTACGTCGGTACCGACGGAGTCTGCGCAGGAACGCTTCCCAGCGTCCAATCCGAAAGCCTTTGGAAGCATCTCACTACGCCTGCGTGCTGCCTTCCCGCCTTCCCAACTGCCTCTCCTCAGTTAAGTTTTAAAGCTGAGACAAAGAGAGAGAGAGAGCAGAGAAGGGAAAAATAGAGATAGAGAAAAAACAACTCCTGGGGAGGTGGGTGGGTTGTGAAGACTTATTCCTGCTGTTCCCATAGATCACCTGTTACAGGTAAGTAACCGTGCTATCTCCAGGAACAAGCAGGAATGAGTCTTCACATATGAGGACTCCCAAGCTCAGATGCCCAGAGGGAGTCCTAGCATGTTGCAAGTCTAGAACGAGCCATGCCATTCCTCAGGACCTCAGGCATCCTGGGGATGGAGGGTAGGAGTTGAATACAGCAAAGGAGCTGTGGAACAGCTGGTTAGAACAGGGCTTCAAAAGGGGAAGACCCTGTATAGAGGGCATTTAGTAATATAATATTGTGATCTGGGCCTCCCTTGTTGGCATTGCACAAGTCCACTGAGGTAGATATGGATCTGTTAGAAGAGCCAGTGAATGCGCTTAAGAGATACCTCGCTGAGAAGTAGAGGTAACAAAGTAGAAAAAAACAAGTGGAGGTCAGAACCCTTCAGGGTGAGAACAGCCCCATGGAAAAAAACTGGGGTAGTATAAGAGGTAGAGCTTCAGCGGAGACGCAGAAGGTACTATTGAAGTAAGCTTAAGCTGGTTTGGTCCAAAAATAGTACAATCCTTGGACCAAGAGAATAAATGAGTCTGGCTCAACTGGACTGGGGTTGGAAGCAGTCCATGTAGGGGAGAAAGGGTGTGGAGACCCTTGTATCTGATAAGAAGGACGGACAGACTCAGGAGCATTAAGCCTTAGAGTAACTGAAGCTCCGCAATGTCTTTCCTAAATGGGGTTAATTAGGAAAGAAAAAAGGGACATGGAGAGCTTCAGGAGTACCTAAACCTAAAAAGGTTATGGTAAGGAAAAAATTTGTTAATTACCACAGGAAGTGGGTATAGTGTAGCTCCCTAAATATGTTGGCACAAGCATTGATAGGGGTAGTGCCCATCTGTCAGGATCAGGTAGAGATGTAAGGATATCTGAACCTAACAGAGAGAGAGAGATAAGTAGATGGACACAGATCTATCATAAAACATATCTCAGTGTGTGAGTGTGTGAGTGTGTGAGTGTGTGAGTGTGTGAGAGTGTGTGTGTGTGTGTGAGTGTGTGTGAGTGTGAGTGTGAGTGTGTGTGTGTGTGTGTGTGTGTGTGTGTGTGTGTGTGTGTGAGTGTGAGTGTGAGTGTGAGTGTGAGTGTGCGAGTGCGAGTGCGTGTGCGTGTGAGTGTGAGTGTGAGTGTGCGTGTGCGTGTGCGTGTGCGTGTGCGTGTGCGAGTGCGAGTGCGAGTGCGAGTGCGTGTGCGTGTGCGTGTGCGTGTGCGTGTGCGTGTGCGTGTGTATATATATATATATATATATATATATATATATAAAGAGATATGTATGGGCAGAAAAACACACAGATAGATATAGATAAGTATATATATGTATCTATATATACCTATATATACATATATGAATATGTCGTTATATAGACACTTGTCTCCAGGTGTATGGATGGAGAGATGTCCATAGAAACTCATCCCCTCTAGGGAGAGAGGAAGATGTATTTGACAGCAAGAAGGTTGATACCTGCTTGAAGAGATATATAGAGAATCCTCTTTTCCTGGTTATGACTGGTAGAGTCAGAGGAAACATTTCCCTGACAAGAAGAGTCTGAAGTCTTTACAGAATTTGAGCTCTTGGATAACCAGGATGGCCTACGTGAAAATTGCAGAAGATAACTTCAGTCTGCAGAAAGGAAGTCCAGATCTCTCCAGAATTGCAGTATGGAGAATGGATAGAGGACGCCCCTGGAGGAAGATACCCTAGTGACCCACCTATGGGGTCAAGATGGGTATTAGGCGTCCTCTAGCTGTCTTTGAAGAAGCTTATCTCTGACTAGAAGATTCAAGGAGATATGGGCCAACTCAGGGAATTGGCCCTCCTTGAGGTTTTCATGGAATGAAAGGCCTGAGGCTTATGCCTTCAAAAGAGATTTAAGATGAGATAGTAAGGGTAGGGAATACCTGCCAGACATGGAACATGACTGGGGGACCCCTCCTAACCATCTGAGGTTATCTGCTAGGCCAGATACTGATGCTCTCTAGCAAGGGCCCATAGTGCAAAGCTACTTTGTAGAGATGCAGAGAGCATGCTGCTGGTTGGTTAGAAGAAAAAACTGGCTGTGGAAAGCCAGTAGGCGACCAGCTATTCTGCCAAAACAAGGGGGCAAAGAATAGAAGGTAACCAACCAGACTGTGATAATAGGGTTTCCCAAACGAGGCTACTAACCAGTTTGGGACCTAGCAGTAAGGCTAGGAGGATTGCTAGTGGAGGGGAAGCCCTGGTTGTGTAGTGAACAAAACCAGTGGCTTAACCACTAGGAATTGCAGTATGTGCAGCAACTACCAGGGCAGCGTGGAAAAACGTGTTTTCCCTCTTTCTTTTTTGGATTGGGAAAAAGAAAGAACAGACATGGTAGGATTTCCTACAGTCTGATGAGCTGCCCTAAGGTAACAAGGGGGGGAAAAATTCCAAAAAGGAGAAATCCCCCGGTAGAACAGGCAGAGGACCATAGGAGCTTACCGGTTTAAAGAGTCCCTCTTACAAACCAATGTTATAAGAAGAGGGAGGTAAGACACAGTTGCAAGAGACCAACTATGGAGGAAGTCTCTGACCGATGAGATGATACATGCCAGTACAGGGAAACAACTGTCTATTGATAGCTGTTACCTCTGTTTCCTCCAAGAGGAAAGGGAAAATCTGTTAAGTATGGGCATGAGCATCATAAGACTCTTAGAGAAAAGATGTCTCATGAAGAGATATCTAGGAGGGTTAGGATGAAAATTGGTGCAGATACTTCAAGTGAAAAGAAGCAGACTGCCACCCTAACCACCAACCAAGAGGGACAATGGTCTATTTGAAACCCTGCGACTGCTGGGTTTGTTGACCCTGTTGAGGTTGTGGATTCTTCAGACCAGGGCGATGTTTCCCCTGTTTGGGAACATCTGTGTAATGGGCAGATGATGGATAAAACCTTCTCCCCCTAGGGGAAGAAAGTTTGGTAGGACATTTGCTACCTACTGGGAAAGCAGAAGGCGTAGGATAGCCTATAGAAAGAGGACAGTCAGTTGTTAACTGAGCAACCTAGAGTAAGGACTCCTTGTTAAAGAGATTTTCTCCAGTGCATGGAGTATTTCCCAGTCTAACTTGTGCCCATTTATCTAAGTCTGAAGCTTGGAGCCAGGCTTTACGTCGTGCCCCTATAGCTATAGCAGAAGTCCTGCTAACAGACTCAAAGGAGTCTAGGGAAGCACGAGTAAGAAACCTAGAGATATTCTGAGCATGACTAACCAGTGAGGAATAGTCTGCACGCTTGGGCTCTGGAAGAAAAGGAGTCAAAAGATGTAATTTCTTTGTGACCTCCTCAAGAGAGAGACCCATATAAAAAATATATAAGAGAATTCTTGCTGAAAGCATAGATGCCTGGAAGGTTTGACGTCCAAAGGCATCTAGTGTCTTAGACTCACGACCTGGTGGATAAGAAGAGTGCTTTTTTGTACTCTTCACTCGCCTCATTGCTGATTCTACTACAATGGAATGATGAGGAAGTTGAGTCTTTTGAAACCCTGGAGAGGGGGGCACCTGATACAGAAGATCAGTTGCTCTGGAAGGTAGGGGTACCTTTAAAGGAGCTTCCCACATTCCTAGAAGGAGATCCTGTAAGAAATGATGCAAAGGAAGCATGATGTTCTCCTTTGCTTTGCCAGGAAGATAGAAGGATCCTGTATTCCCCTGTGTAGGATCCTGTCCAGGAATAGAAATGGCAAGTGATTTTGCCATATCCCGGAGGAAAGCCTGAAAAGAAGGATCCCCAGAGGGAACTTCCTTTGAATAGGCTAGATCTGATGAAGAACTAGCATTGGCACCGAGGGATCTATCCAAGTTCATAGGGATAGAAGATCCTGAATTGTGCAGTCTGGGATCCTTAGAGGATGGTCGCCGGTACTGCCGGAAGTCGGGACCAGCGACCATCGGTAGCACATCGTCCATGCTAGGGATCGATTCCAAACTCGGTATCAAGCGAAGCGAGCTTAATGAGAGAAGCATGGAAGGCACCGACGGCAATGGTATTGTGGATAACGGTACCGGCTTCGGTACGTATCCGATACCGGTGGATGAAGGCCAGCCGGTGGCAACTCTAAGGGCATCCAAGACACCGAGAGTTCCAGATCCGAATCCTCGGAACCGTCTGGCGTCAGTACCAAGGCGAGTTGGTACCGAGTCCTCCAGACTGGAGATCGATTCCAGACTCGGCATCGAAGTAAGCGAGTCTATCGATGCACGTCTGGAGGGTACCGACGTCAGTACTAGTATCGGTACCGGGGACGATACCGATACTGGAAGGTCAGTCTGCAGCGTATCCAACGGCCCCTTAGGTACCGAGGACGCCAGACGACGATCCTTGGTGAGGAATGTTTCATCCAACACCATTGCCGATGCCGGGGTATCGGTACCGCTCGAAGTGGATGCCACCACCAGGCATGGCTCAGGTATGTTCCGTGAGGGGTGAACCTCAGGAACAACCTGAAACCCCACACGAGTTTTGGAGGCCGAAGACTCCCACCGGGGTTTTGAAACCAGTGGATTCTCGAGGGCAAGGCCGGAGGCATCTCTATGCTGTGCATGAGATTTGCCACTCGAGGACTGGCTAGTCTTAACAGATTGTTTTTGAGTTACCTGATCCTGTGTAGAAGAAGATATGGTCGGTACCCTGAAGTTGGATGGGGACCGCGTGTCGAAGGAAACTCGATGTTGAAAACTTCTTCTCACAATACTATTGCAGGAGGGACACTCCGGGGGAAAATGGTCAGTACCCAAACAGGTTAGACACCAATTGTGAGTGTCCAAAATTAAGGTTGTACCGCCACAGTGTGTACATTTCTTGGGGATAGTGACTGGCAGTTCCATGAAGGAAAGTGGAGAGGCCTAGCAGGCCTGAAAAACCGTGAGACACTAGGAAGGAAAAATATTCCTTAAAAAGGAAAATTTTTACAAGAAAAGAAAAAAGAAACATTGGCGGTACCGGTGGCGTCGAGAAAGGCAGCCGCAACCACAAGAAAACTAAAAAATAAAAGATGAATTTTCTGCGGTGACAGGAGGATGTCCTGCCGGCTCCGCGGAAAAATGAAAACTGAGGAGAGGCAGTTGGGAAGGCGGGAAGGCAGCACACAGGCGTGGTGGGATGCTTCCAAAGGCTTTCTGATTGGACGCTGGGAAGCGTTCCCGCGCAGACTCCATCGGTACCGACGTACCCATATGTGAAGACTCATTCCTGCTTGTTCCTGGAGATAGTTGTTTCCTCCAACCACAAATCTGAGATATTGTTTGTGGTCCGGATGGATGAGTATAAGCATCCTTTAGGTCCAAGGAGCATAGCCAGTCTCCCTGCTGGAGGTAGGGCAGCAGTATCCCAAGGGAAAGCATCTTGAACTTTTCCCTCTCCAGAAACTTGTTCAGATTTCGCAAGTCTAGGATAGGTCTGAGGCCTCCTGTTCTCTTTGGTACCAGGAAGTACCTGGAGTTAAAGCCTTGCCCTTCCAGGTGGTGTGGTACCGGTTCCACCGCCTGTTCCTTTAGAAGACTTGCCAACTCCTGAAGGAGGAGGTCCCTGTGTAGAGGGAGTCTTGGAGGCTCCCCTGGATAGTAGGAGGGGGGTAGCTGGTGGAAATGGAGCATATAGTCCTTCTGGACTATGCTCAGTACCCAGTTATCCCCTGTGATGGCTGGCCACCTGTAGGCGTATAGGGTCAGCCGACCTCCTGTGCTGAGTGGAGCTACCGGCGGAAGAGAGGCTATGCTGTGGGAGTCAAAAACCCCCTGCCTGCTGTGCAGGAGCCGGCGGCTTGGGGGTTTTCTGCCTATGGGGCCCATGCCCCTGACCTTTGGCCTGGTGGCCCTGTTGGGGAGCTGGAGAGGCCTGATACTGAGGGTAGGTTTTGTAGGCAGCACCCCTTCCTCGGGAAAAAGGGCTTCTTTCCCGAGCCCTTCTTTTTGTGAGAAGGGGCAAAAGTCTTACCCTATCTTGATCTCTCTATCAACATTTGCTTACTTTGTCCAGTTAACTTTTGTTATTTGTATTATGTAACTTATTTTGTTTTCTGTCTTATTAGATTGTGAGCTCTGATGAGCAGGGACTGTCTCTCTTCTATGTTTGTACAGCGCTTCGTATGTTGCGGTGCTTTATAAGTCTTTAATAAAGTCTTTCTGGACAGTCTTGTCCTGGTGAGAGTCTCGGTCTCGATTTCTGCAGCCTTTTCAGTCATGGGCTTTCCGAAAAGGTTGTCACCTCGGCACGGGACAACCACCAACTTGTCCTGCACCCAGGCCTGACGGCATGCACCGATGCCGGCCGCGGCTACCCGGGCCAAAGCCTCGAAGCCATCATAGGCTGCTCGAGAGATAAACTACGAGCACTCTCGGATCCCTGTAGACAAGGCTTTGAATCTCTGCAAGGGATCCTGGGAGAGGCCAGCCGAGAACCTGGCAATCTCCTTTGCCAGGTCCCATAGGTACATGCCCATGTACAGCTGGGTAAGTCTGGACACAGCAAGATAGCATAGAGCCCTGGAAGCTCTTTCTACCAAGGGCATCCAGGTTCCGGGCCTCCCGGCCAGGAGGTACCAAGGAGTGCATCTTTTGACTTTTCAGCCTGTGCATGGCCGATTCCACAACCATGGAGTTGTGTGGTAGCTGCGCCTTTTGGAACCCAGGACTCTTACAGACTCGATAAATGGAATCGACCCGCTTGCTAAGAACCGGCGCCGAGGCCGGTGCTTCCCACATACGGAAGAGCAGCCGTTCCAGCAATGGAGGAACCGGAACAGTAAAGGCTTCCTTCGGAGGAAAGTCATACTGGAGGACATCGAGCTCTTTGGCTCCTCCTCAGCCTCCGCCAGGAATACCAAAGTCTTAGCCATGTCCCTGATGAAGTCCGAGAACCGGGTATCCTCGGGGGGGGGGGGGGGACCTTCTCCGAGGCTCGGATTCCGGGGAGTTCGACGGGACGCACCGGGTCCGGAAGGTGTCGGGAGAGTCGTCGAGCGGCTCAGGCCGTGTGGGCATCGATACCACCCACCCAGATGCCAAGGGCACCGGCGTTGACGACCTCGGCCCCGCACAGGATGTCGAGGGAGACCTTGGCCGAGGATCGACTCGAGACTTGATGGACTTGAGGATCAGCTCAGCCTCTGGGGTTGACAGACATCGAGGTCCCGGTGGTCAGGGCAGAGGCACCGGTCAGACCGGCAATCAGTACCCGCCGCTGCTCCATGAAGGCAGCCAGGCTGCTCTCCAGGGCCGTCATCCTGAGACCGAGCTCAGGAGACTTCGCAGCCCCCAACTCGGGCCCTGACATTGGTTCTCCCGGAGGAGAGTCAACGAGGACAACAGAAGTTACTTGACTCGGGGACTCCGGCTCCAGGCGAGGTAGTTTGTTCGGCTCCTCCGACTCCGAGAGCCTGGGACGGCAGTCAGGGCTTCGCGAACTGGCCCTCGAAGATCCAGGTGCCTCCACTGACGCCGCTCTCACGAGCTGCTTCTTCTTTTTGTGCTCCTGGGCGGGAGACCCCCTTTCAGAGGACCCACGACAGCGCTCGGGGTCAGACTCTCGAGACGTCGAGGCCTTTGACGAAGTCCGGGCCCGGCCAGACGTGGACTCAGAAAAAAGTCTCACATGTTGATGCTGACAGCTCCGAAGCGCCTTCGACGACATCTTGCCGCAAGGGTCACAGACCAGCAGGTCATGGTCGGGACCAAGGCATCAGAGGCAGCAGTTGTGTGTGTCGGTGAAAGACATAAGTTTCTTACACGATCACATTTTTTGAACCCACTGGCAGCCATAGGGGGAAAAAGGGCCCCTGCAAGGTCAAAAGACAGGGCTGCCAGTGAAAATAACAGAAAACGCACGAACGCTAGTCACTAAGGACAAAAACCAAAAAGGAAGTTCTGGGCTCGATACCGGTGTAACGGGCCGTGGCGGGATGGGGAACCGGCGTCGAACCGGAGAAAGGGACGCAAACATCGCAGAAAAGAAATCAACTTTTTCTCGGGTGACACGAACTACGTCCGTTGGGCTCCGCAGAAAAAGAAAGACTGAGCAAGATGGCACCCTTGGGCGGGAAGGGGACCGCGCATGAGCGCTGCATTCCCTAAGGCTTTCTTTGAAAGCTGGGGAAATGCTCCGCACGAGGGCTCTGTCGGCACTGACGTCACCCATATGTGAGGACTGACTTCCTGCTTGGTCCTGGAGAATCAGGCTTCACATATGGGTAGTGATGGTACCGACAGAGCCTGCATGGGAACATTTCCCAGCATCCAATAACTAAGCCCTTGGGAGCACACTTCACTGTGCCTGCGCGTCTGCCTTCCCATCTTTATATCTCCTCTTCTCAGTTGAGTTTGTGGCTGAGAATAGAGGAAAAAATTACCCAACAACTCCTAAGGAAGAAGGTGGGTTGTGAAGACTGATTCCTGATGTTCCCAGAGATCACCTGTTACAGGTGAGTAACTACACTATCTCAAGTAACAAGCAAGATTGCGGTCTTTACATATGGGACTCACTAGCTCCCAGACACCAGACTGAAAAGACTTCTTTGAGGCTAAGGAATAGGAGCCAAGAAGGTATGGACACAAAGTGGCCACAGCAGACTTGAGTGCAGCAAGCAGGAGCATGGAGCAAGGAGTCAGGTGCCAAAGAAGTGTAATGGTAGAAGTTGTGATTAAGTCTCAAAGAGATGCTGAACAGCAGCCCGGTCAAAGTCAGCGTCCCGATGGGAGTCCCTCTCAAGGGAGTCGTGAGCAGCGAAGATGTGAACAGAGGACCAGGCAACTGCCCAGCAGATCTCCGCTATGGAGGTTAGTGACTGAGGCTGCCATACCCCTCACATTGTGAGCAGCAACATGACCCTCAAGCACTGTTCCCTCTAAGCTGTGCGCGTGTGCACACACCTCGCCGAGCGAGCACACATACTTTACAACAGAGCGCACAAAAATTACGGCTCTGATTCTGATAGAAAACAACACAGACGTCTTAATGTAAAAGTTATGATTGTAATTACTAGAAATTTCCCGCTTCATTTAGTAATCGTCTATTTTCATTTAATTTGATTAAAATCAATGTGGTGTACATACTGTATTCTGACGTGTAGTCAAATTTTAAAGTATATAACTCCGAGTGTCGTTATGTGGCGCACAAAAATGTAACCTTCCTTCAAAAGCTGCACACAGCTGATATTTTATGTGCACACAGCGTACAGAAAATTAGAGGGAACATTGCCCTCAAGAGAGGGTCTAGCTTGAGAATATGCAAAGGAAATGCAGCCAGCAATCCAATTGGATAGGGTGCATTTCAACACAGGAAGACCTAAATTGCTTGGGTCAAAGGAAATAATAGAGAGGATTTCCTAAAATCCTTAGTCCTGTCCAAGTATTTATTTTATTTTATTTAGCAAGCATTTGTAGCCCGCTCCTTCCAGCGATCAGAAGCGGGTAGGATTACTATTGTGAAACTGCCGAATCAAGGCAGGTACAAATTTTGTTTACATACAGATTGTCAGAAAAGCACATCATACAGAGTTAACACTTCTTAGCTATGGGGGAGTTCATTTACATATATACATAAATACATATATACAGGATAATCTTCTTGGACACAGTGGTCAGGGGCTGCTCCATCTGTGGGTTTAGTTCAGGTTGAAATGTGATTGGAAAATGTGCGTTTTGAGTTTCTTTCTGAAGTCTAGAAGGTCATTGCTAGCTCGTAGTTCTGGTGGGAGTAGTAAGCAAGAGTGTGCTTGCAATCCAAGGTATGCAATGCTGCCTCAGCTCTCGAGGCATGCGGCCAGGGAAAGACCGGCAGCATAATAGATTGATTGGGAAGAAAAGATGAGACCGCTTTGGGAAGGAAGTACAGATGAGTATGGAAAGCACAGTTACTTACTTGTAACAGGTGATCTCTAGGAACAGCAGGAATAAGTCTTCACATATGGGTACGTCAGTACCGACGGAGTCTGCGCGGGAACGCTTCCCAGCGTCCAATCAAGAGCTTTTGGAAGCATCCCAGCACGCCTGCGTGCTGCCTTCCTGCCTTTCCCAACTGCCTCTCCTCAGTTAAGTTTTAAAGCTGAGACAAAGAGAGGAAAGGAAGATAGATAGAGATACAACTCCTGGGGAGGTGGGAGGGTTGTGAAGACTTATTCCTGCTGTTCCCAGAGTTCACCTGTTACAGGTAAGTAACTGTGCTATCTCCAGGAACAAGCAGGAATGAGTCTTCACATATGGGGACTCCCAAGTTGAGATGCCTGGAGTCCCAGCATGTCATAGGCTGGAACATGCTATCTCCCAGAACACCAGGCATCCTGAGGATGGAGGGTAGGAATTGAAGAAGGAAGGATGCTGTGGAACAGCTAACCTAGCATAGGACTGCAGAGATGGAGTCCATGTGTGGATGATGATGGTCATCAATAAGATTGCAAAGGATATTGCAATATGGACCTCCCCTGACAGGATTTCACAGAAGTATGGAGGTTCATGGATCTACTGGGAAACCTAGTAGAGGAACCTTGAAGAGGACCTCACTGTAAGTGGAGGTAATAATCCTGTAGGAAAACCAGTGGAGGTCAGAATCTTGAAAGGTAACAGGTATTTATTTTATTTATTTATTTCAATTTTTTATATACCGCGCTATTTACAATCAGCACGGTTTACAGAGAACCAAAGACCAGAACAACAGGCTGCTCGGTTTTACATAAAACAGGAAAATAAACTTGGATACGATAAACTTGGATAATATGGGGGTAAAACTATATACATAGAATGTTGATCTGTTAATTTGATCACATGAGAGAGGTATTTACGTGAAATTGACAATGGTGCTTGGGAGGCAATGTGGTTAAGTTTGTAGTGAATATTTTGCACTTTATGTAGGGTAGTATTTGATGAATAGGTTATGCTTGAGGGCCTTTCTGAATTGGACTATGTCAGTTATGGCACGAATTTCGGGTGGTAGGGAGTTCCAGTGTTTTGGGGCGCAGAACATGAAGGCTCTGTTCGCTGTTGATTGGCTACAAGTTGTTATGGCCTTCGGCATTATTAGGGTGTTTATCGCTATTTGTCTTCTGGATCTAGTTGGTGGTAATGTTTGTGTGAGATCAATTAGTGAGTTTGCGGATAAACCATGGATGGCCTTGTATGTGAGGATTAGGGTTTTGAATATGAGCCTGCCTTGTATCGGGAGCCAGTGAAGCTGTTTGAGGACTGGTGTCACATGATCGCTCCTGGACACTCCTTGTAGAATCCTTGCAGCAGTATTCATGGCAAGTTGAAGAGAACTTAGGGTGGATTGTGGGAGACCTTGTAGAATTGAGTTGGCGAAATCGAAATGCGGTAAGATGAGTGCTTGGAAAATGGTTTTAAAATCGTCTGGGTCCAGTAATGAGCGCAGATGCCTGAGTGTGCGTATTTTGAAGTACACAGCTTTTGTAATATTGTTTGGTAACCCCAAGTAGGGAAACTGGGGTAGTCCAAATGGTAGGCCTTCAGCAGAAGGTTTTATGAGAAAAAGCCTAGCTCTTTTGGAGGCAGAGTGAGTCACTCTTAGGAGCAAAAAGAGAAGGCTAACCGATTTGGACAAACAGGCACAGTCTTTGTGGGGAGAAAGGGTGTGGAAACTCCTTGTATCCCAAAAAGAGAGGACAAATGCCTGAGGCGTTAAGCCTGTGATTAACTGAAGATCTACAATGTCTCTCCTAACTGGGGTAAGCTAGGAGAGATATTGGGCACGGAGAGCTTCAGAGGTACCTAAACCGTTAGGTTATGGTATAAAAATTGTTGACTACCACAGGAGTGGTTGTGTGTGTAGAACCCCAAACCTGCTAGATAGCATAGGTATGGGTAAAGCCCTTCTGTCAGAATCATATAGCTATATGAGGATAGACAGTGAGATAGATAAGTATATGGATACATATCTATAATAAAATCTCAACAGATACATACATACATACACACACACATATATATATATATATATATATATATATATATATATAGAGAGAGAGAGAGATAGATATAGATATATAGATAGACAGACATATAAAAATATATCTATAGTGAGATATGGCAGGGCATAAAATGCACACAAAAAATAAATATGGATATGTAGGCCTACATATGGGTGTCTGCAATTAAACAGACAGAGATATGCCTACAGCACAGTGATCACATAGGATATGTGGAGAGGAAAGATTCATCTAATAAGAAGGAGGTGGAACCTACTTGAGAAGACATATAGAGAATCTATTCCTCCTGGTTATGATCTTTAAGAATGCTAGTTAGTGAAAAATAACCAGGACTGTTACGTGAAAAACCAAGGATAATGTCAATGTGCAGCCAGCAAGTCCCGAGTCTTCCAGGACTCTAGCATGGTAAGTAGACAGAAGACGCCTAGAGATGAGATACCATGTTGACCTGTTTAAGGGCAAAGGTATCATGCGTTCTTACCATGAAGACGAGCATATCCCCGATTGGGAATACTATGGACCAAAGCAGGGAACTGGCAACTCCTTGAGCTTTCACGTAAGAGAAGGCCTATGTCCTTTATATCAAAAAAGGAGATAGTAGAAGAAGGGAGAACCTTCTAGTCATGGGAGACATGACTGAAAAGCCTTTTCTAACCAGCTAGGATAGCTGTTGGAGAAAAAAAACCCCATGCTCTCTAGCAAGGGCCCATAGTGGAAAGCTTCTCTGTAGATTGCAGAGAGCATGATGCTGTCCTACTACAACTCCAAGACCATTTGAACGACAATGCTCCCCTAGATGCCCAGCAATACGGATTTAGACAACATCACGGGGTTGAAACCCTATTGCTAGTCCTGCTTGACAACCTACTCAAGGGCCTAGAAAACAAAAAGAAAATGTACATACTCCTTTTCATCGACATCTCAGCTGCCTTCGATACAGTTAACCATGGAACCCTCATAAACAGGATCAAGTCAATAGGAATTTCAGGAACCCCCCTAAAATGGTTCACATCATACATCTCGAACAGAACGCAACAGGTGCAGTTCAATGGTGAAAAAGCGGAAGCTTTCCCCCAAACACAAGGTATACCACAAGGCTCGGCACTCCTCTTCAATGTCTATATGCAACCGCTATGTGAAATCTTCACTCTGCATAAAATCAACTACCACATATATGCCGATGATATTATGCTGTACACACAACTTGACACCAACAACCCGGACTACAGCCCACTCGAATCCTGCCTTAGCGAGATGCAACACTGGCTAAAACAAAGCAGCATGGCAATCAACCATAAGAAAACTGAGGTGATGTATATCTCCAGGAAAGCAAATTTTGACCCCCCAATCACAATAACCTTATGCAACAATACTTACCAAACGAAGAAAGAAATAAAATACCTTGGAGTAACATTCGACTGCGACCTAAAAATGGAGAAACATCTCCGAAAAACAAACAGGGCAGTTTTCCACAAACAGAGTTCTACAACCTATACGGATCATCATAGACCCCCATGACTTCAGATCCGTCGCTCAAGCACTCATCATGCCACATTTCGACTACTGCAACGCCATTCTTCATGGACTACCTAAAAAAACCCTCAACATCCTGCAAATGGCGCAGAATGTAGCTGCCAGGATCATTATGAGGAAAAATCTTACCGACCACATCACACCAGTACTAATTGAGTTACACTGGCTCCCCATTACAGCCCGCTCAAAGTACAAAATACTGACAACCACTTTCAAACTCATCCACACCATTGCTCCATCCTTCCTCTCCACCCTAATAGCCACACAACCCCCCAACAGAAACAGAAGAACCATCAACTCCAATACCCTTCACACCCCTACGGATATAAGATCTGTCAAAGTCAACACCAGTAATAGGGCATTCGCTTACACAGCACCTACACTATGGAACCAACTACCACCCACACTAAGAGCCAGCGAAAATCTAATAGAGTTTAGAAAAAAACTCAAGAAGCACCTTTTTCAAAGTCATTTCAACCTGCTCTAATTCCACAGGAAGAGAAACTATTCTACCCAAAGAAACAGAGGACCTTCTATGTAAAAATGTACATATGTAATCTTTTTTCCCCATAGACTAGAAGTAGATAATTTGCTGTGTACTGCCCTTTCCCCCCGAATCAATTATGTATATACCTTAAATTTTACTGTTTTGATTTGACAGCTCTTTCTATGTAATCTTACCCGCTTCTGATCGCTGGAAGGAGCGGTATACATATGCTTGCTAAATAAAAATAAATAAATAAATGCAGGAGAATGAGGAGATAGAACTGGCTGTTAGAGAGCCAGTATCTCTGCCAACTATGCTGACAAAGTCAGGAAAATGAAGAGGGCAGAATAGAAGACAATCTAGAAAGCTTGTAGTGAGATGATCTCCAAGAGAAATGAAGCACTGACTTGGAGCCACTACTAAGACTAGACAGAATGTTAGTGGAGGACAATCTGGTTGTTTGTGGACAAGAACCAGTGGTCCAAACATTAAAGCTCCTGCATAGGCAGCTGTTATCAAGACAGCAGAAGAATCTTACTGTTCAAAAACAGAAAGGACAGAACAGGAGTAGGAAACTCTGGACATGTCTGATAAACTGCCCCAAAACAAGATTGAGCAGAGGAGGTAAACTCCGCAATGGAAAGTGAGAAAAGTAGAGAGGCTGAAGAAAAAGCCTCCCAGTAAGTAATTCCCTCTTACAGGGAAAAAACTTGGTAAGAGGGTGAAGAGAATGGAGCTGAAGACGACTTACAAAGTAGGAAGTCTATAGAAAGGAAAGATACATGCTGGCACAGGAACTATCATTTGATAGTGGTTAGACCTCTTTCCCTAGCAGGAAAAAGAGGAGAAACCTGTGACCTATAGGCATGAATATCCTGACAGCTCATAGAAAAATAGAAAAAATGGATATCTTTTGGAAAGGGATCCATGTGTAGGGGTTAGAATGAAGCGGTGGATTGCCTCCATTGAGAAGAAGCAACTGTAGATGCTAACACCAAGAGTCAAAAGCATCTGATGATGACTGATCAGAAACCCTGCAGATGCTAGGTTTGCTGAGCCTGGTGAGAGGTTGGATTCTTCAGACCAGGACGATGCCTCCCCTGTTGGGGAACATTTGTATGATGGGCAAGTGATGAATAAAACCACCTTCTCCTGTCGGAAGAAAGTTTGGTAGGAGATTTCCTACCTAGTGGGACAGAAGGTGGTATAGAACAAACCTTAGGAACAGGTAAATCAGTGGATAACTGAGTAACCTGGCGTAAAGCACAGTTACTTACCTGTAACAGGTGATCTCTGGGAACAGCAGGAATTAGTCTTCACATATGGGTACGTCGGTACCAACGGAGCCTGCATGGGAATGCTGCCCAGCTTCCAATCAGAAAGCTTTTGGCAGCATCCCTCGCGCCTGCGCAGTGACTTCCCGCCTTCTCCACAGCCTCTCTTCAGTTGAGTTTCAGAGCTGAGACAAAGGCGAGGAGAGAAAAGGAAAAAGATAAAAAAGATGCAACTCCTAGGGGAGGTGGGAGGGTTGTGAAGACTAATTCCTGCTGTTCCCAGAGATCACCTGTTACAGGTAAAGCACAGTTACTTACCTGTAACAGGTGATCTCTGGGAACAGCAGGAATAGTCCTCACATATGGTATGTCGGAACCGACGGAGCCTGCACGGGAAAGCTTTTGGGGCTTCCCACAGCGCATGCGCGCTGCCTTCCCGCCTTCCTGACCAACTCTCCTCAGTTCGAGTTTAAAGCTGAGACAATAGAAAGAGGAAAGGAAAGAGAAAGAGATACAACTCCTAGGGGAGGTGGGTGGGTTGTGAGGACTATTCCTGCTGTTCCCAGAGATCACCTGTTACAGGTAAGTAACTGTGCTATCTCCAGGAACAAGCAGGAATGAGTCCTCACATATGGGGACTCCCTAGCTGAGATGCCTGGGAGATCCCCTTCCAAGGTTCTTCATCTTCCGATGGATCTCAGGCATCCATTAAGGGAAGGTGGGCAGGAGTTGTTTAAGAATGGAACAGGTGTTTGAGGACAGCCTGACCAAATAAGGCATCCCGGCGGGAGTCCTTATCCAAGCAGTAATGGGCTGTGAAGGTATGAACCGAGGCCCAGGTGGCGGCTCGACAGATCTGATCTATGGATACAGAGTGAAGATGAGCCATAGAGGTGGCCATGGCTCTCACATTGTGAGCTGTGACATGGCCCTCCAGAGAAATGTTTTTACTCTGGTAAGCAAAAGAAATACACTGAGCAATCCAATTGGAAAGTGTTCTTTTGGAGACTGAAAGTCCCAAATGAGAAGGATCGAAAGCAACAAAAAGTTGGGAAGACTTTCGATGTGGCTGAGTCCTGTGGAGGTAAAAGGCAAGAGCTCTTTTACAATCTAAAGTATGAAGGTTCCGCTCTGCACTGGATGCATGAGGAGCTGGAAAGAAGACAGGTAGATATACCTCTTGATTAAGATGAAAAGGTGAAACCACTTTAGGCATAAAGTGTGGATTTGTCCTAAGGACTACCTTATCATGATGGAACCTTGTATAAGGTGGATTAGCCACTAAGGCTTGCAGTTCACTGATGCGGCGAGCTGAAGTGACTGCAATGAGGAAAATAACCTTCCAGGAAAGGAATTTCAAGGAGGTAGAGACTAAAGGCTCAAAAGGTGGCTTCATAAGCTGACCGAGAACCAAATTTAAGTCCCATGCCACCGGAGGAGGCCTAATGGGAAGTTTAGTTAGAGTTAGGCCTCTCATGAATCTTGCAATAAGAGGATGAGAGGAAATAGGTTGTCCATTGAGAGGCTTAAGAGATGCTGCAATAGCACTCAAATGGACCCTTACTGAATTCGTTTTAAGGCCTGCATTGGAGAGATGCAGGAGATATTCCAATAGAGAATTCACAGGAAGTGCCAGAGGGTCAAGATCCCTTTGAGCACACCAAATGGAAAACCTCTTCCATTTAAAAGCATAGGAACGTCTTGTGGAAGGTTTCCTGGAAGCATGGAGGATATCCTTCACTTGTTGCGAGACAGCTAAGTCTTGAAAGGTCTAGGCCTTCAGCAACCATGCCCCGAGGTGAAGGGATTTGGGGTTTGGGTGCCACAAAGTCCCATCCTCCTGAGACAGAAGGTCTGGAGCAGCTCCCAGGTCCAGGGAGGATCCCTGGGAGAGATGCAGAAGTAGAGGGAACCACACTTGGCGTGGCCAGCGTGGAGCTATGAGGATCATAGATCCGTGATCCCTCTGCAGTTTGAACAGAGTCTTGGGAATCAAAGGAATGGGTGGAAAGGCATACAGGAGGCCCTGACCCCAATGAAGGAGGAAGGCATCCTTGGCCTGAACCCCCTGACACGGAGTTCTGGAACAGAACCGGGGAAGTTTGGCATTCCACGGACTTGCAAAGAGGTCTATGTCCGGGGTTCCCCATTTCTGAAAGATTCTGAGTACCTGATCCATGTGCAGGGACCACTCGTGTGGAAGCAGAACTCGGCTGAGTCTGTCTGCCCAAGAGTTTTGAATTCCTGGGAGATATACTGCCAGGAGATGGATTTGATGCTCTCTGGCGAGGGCCCACAGTCTGAGAGCTTCGTTGCAAAGCGACAGAGAGCCAGTCCCTCCCTGTTTGTTTACGTAGAACATGGCTACTTGATTGTCGGTATGAACAAGAACTGTCATGTTGTAGAGGAGGGTATGAAAGACCTTGAGAGCAAGAAAATTGCTCGAAGCTCCAGAAGGTTGATATGAAGGGCAGTCTCCTGCGGAGACCAAAGGCCTTGAGTGGAGAGGTCTTGAAGATGAGCTCCCCAGCCTGTCTGGGAGGCATCTGTAGTGAGGGTTGCTTGGGGTAGTAGCGGTTGGAAGGGGGACCCCAGCAACAGGTTTTGAATGGACATCCACCACTGGAGAGACCAAAAGAGACGTTTGGAGGTTTCTATTTGGTTGGAGAGAGCTCCTGATACTTGGGTCCACTGGGTGGACAGAGTCCATTGAGTTGCTCTCATATGCAAGCGAGCATAAGGCACCACATGAACTGTGGAGGCCATGTGGCCTAGCAATTGTAACATCTCTCGGGCAGTCAAGTGGCTTCTGGACTGAATCTGAGAGGCCAGGTGCACTAGCCGGTGGCAACGTGCCTGGGGAAGATAGGCCCTTGCTGTGGTGGTATCTAGCCAGGCCCCTATGAATTCTAGGGATTGAGTAGGGGTGAGTTGAGATTTTGGCAGATTGATGACAAGTCCCAGATACTGCAGAATGCAGATGGTGTGGTCCAGGGAAGTCTGAGCCTGCGACTGAGATGGAGCTCGGATGAGCCAGTCGTCCAGGTATGGGAAGACAAAGATTCCCTGAGTGCGTAGAAATGCAGCCACTACTGACATGCATTTTGTGAACACTCTTGGAGCAGAGGCTAGACCGAAGGGGAGTACTCTGTACTGGAAATGTTTCCCCTGGAACAGAAATCGAAGGAATTTTCTGTGGGATGGGTGGATGAGTATATGTGTGTACGCATCCTTTAGGTCTAGAGAACAAAGCCAGTCCTGACTCTGTAGGTAAGGAAGGAGAGTACCCAGAGAGAGCATTTTGAATTTTTCCTTGCACAGAAATTTGTTTAATTCTCTCAGATCTAGGATGGGTCTGTGCCCCCCTGTTTTCTTTGGTATGAGAAAATAGGGGGAGTAGAACCCTGAGCCCTGTTGAAGAAGAGGAACCTGTTCTATTGCCCCTTGGGCAAGCAGGGTGTTCACTTCCTGCTCCAACAGGGGTAGAAGAGATGGGGGAGAGATGAAATGTCTCACCCTGGGATAGAGAGGAAGGCTGGAAAAATGCAGTTTGTAGCCCTCTCTGATGATAGAGAGGGTCCACTGCTCTGTTGTGATTTGTTCCCATCTGGGAGCAAAATGAGTCAGCCTTCCTGGAATAGTGAGAGGCTCTGGTTGCTGCAGAGCCAGAAAGGGTATGTTCTCTAGAAGTAAGTCAAAAACCCTGAGGGGGTTGGGACTGTTGAAGGGTAGCAGCCCCTGCAGGTTTTGTTCTGGCCTGTTTAGCTTGCTGACGCTTAGGAGCAAAGCGAACCTGAGAAGATGATTGGCCAGCATTGGTACCAAATCTTGTCTTTTTGTAGAAAGATTTCTTAAAGTACTTTTTCTTGGCAGGGATAGAAGTAGACTTAGAAAGTCTATCTAAAGCAGCATTCTCTGCATCCATTTGAGTGGCTTGGACTTGCCACTCTTTGCCAAACAGATTTTCACCTGTACAAGGTAAATTCCCGAGGCCATCTTGTACCCAGGACTCCAGGTCAGAGGCCTGGAGCCAAGCAATTCGGCGAGCAGCTATAGCTATGCCAGATGCTCTGCTAGCACCCTCAAAGGAGTCAAAGGCAGCCCCTATTGGAGAACTTTTAAAGCATACCCAGGATGTGTCAAAGAAGCAGGAATTCCTCTTGTCTATCCTCTGGGATAAAGAGGAGAAAAGCTCGTATCTTAAGAGCAAGCTCTTTCAGAAACATGCCCATATAGAGACTATATGAGTTGATTCTGGCAATAAGCATACTAGCCTGAAAGATTTTCCTGCCAAAAGCATCCAAAGTCCTACATTCTCTTCCTGGAGGGGTAGAAGCGTGCCTTTTGGTACTCTTTATTTTTTTTATAGCAGACTTCACCACAATGGAATGGTGAGGAAGCTGTGTTTTCTGAAATCCAGGAGGAGGGACCCGATACATGGTGTCCAACCGTCGAGAATGTGGAGATACAGTAAGAGGAGCCTCCCATAAGTCCATCATGTGTTCTTGGAGAATATCATGAATGGGCAAGGTGACTGCCTCTTTGGGAACCTTAGAGTATCCTAAAATGTCTAACTTTTTTGCTCTAGGTTCTTTTTCAGAGGATACTGTAATTGAGAGTCCTTTGGCTACTTCAAGGATGAAGTCCTGAAAGGACAAATCCTCTGGAGGAGACATTCTCCTCTTGGGGGAAGAGGGCTCCTCAGGAAGAACCAGGGATGCTTCATCAGAATCATCTGAGGTATCGCCATCCTCAGAAGACTCAAAGTATCGCCTATTTGCTTCCAAAGACCGATACGCGTACCGGCCGGTATCGACATCGGGCGTACCGGGAACCGGGTCGGTATCGAGAAAGTCCCCGGAACCGGGGACCGGAACCGGCAGTCTACGCGAAGTAGATGCTCTGGGAACCGGTATCGGTTGTGGTACCGGAACCGGGGTCGGAACCGACGGTTGCGGTACCGAGGGCGTTGCAGCATTAATGAAAGCCATTATGGCCTGCTGCATGGTTTGTACAGTAGTACCCATAGACGCCACGACTGCCTGGATGTCGGTACCGGTCTGAGCCGGTACCCCAGAGCAGTCTAACAGGTGATCGGTCGAGGCAGTGCCATCGATGTCAACCTGTAAACCCATAGTAGGAGCTTTGGAAGCTGGAGCTTCCCGCCGGGGTTGTTTGGCTGGGGCAGGGTCCTCAGGGTCGAACCCAAGAGCCTCTCGCTGCTTAGAGGGAGATTTGCCCTTTGAGGACCTGCCTGAAACATGTTTGGTTACCTGAGATCCATCCGGAGAGGAAGACCTGGAGGATGTTGATGCTGGATTATCTGTAGAAAACAGCATATGGAATTTGACTGCTCGGTTCTGTAAGCCACGTTTGGACATCAGAGAGCAGGAAGGACAATCCGAAATAGAATGGTCAGGTCCCAAACATTTAAGACACCATTCATGGGTGTCTGTGACTGAAATAGTACTAGAACACTTGGTGCATTTTTTGAAACCAGAAGCTGGCTTCTCCATGAGGGGAATTTGTGTAGGCCTGTAGGCCTCACAAGAAAACACACCAAGTGAAGAGAAAAAAAGATAATTTTTTTTTTTTTTTAAATAAAAGAAAAAAGACCGGCGGTAACGGTTCGGAATCGGGGAAGGCAGACACGCGGCAAAAGAAACAAATTAAAATAACAACTTCTTCAGCGGTGACAGGAACACGACCTGCTGGCTCCGCGGAAAAAGAGAAACTGAGGAGAGTTGGTCAGGAAGGCGGGAAGGCAGCGCGCATGCGCTGTGGAAAGCCCCAAAAGCTTTCCTTCTGGGAAGCTGGGGAGCTTTCCCGTGCAGGCTCCGTCGGTTCCGACGTACCATATATGAGGACTCATTCCTGCTTGTTCCTGGAGATGTAATTGTGCTATCTCCAGGAACAAGCAGGAAAGCGTAGTTACTCACCTGTAACAGGTGTTCTCCAGGAGCAGCAGGAATCAGTCCTCACATATGGGTGACGTCGGCGCCGACGGAGCCCTCGCGGAGCAATTTTCCCCAGCTTTCACAGAAAGCCTTTGGGAATTGCAGCGCGCATGCGCGGTCGCCTTCCCGCCCAAGGGTGCCATCTTAGCCAGTCTGATGACATAGCTAAAAGACAGCATAAAAATTTGCAAAAAAACTTAAGCAGATGATTGCAACTCCACGGGGAGGAGGGAGGGTTGTGAGGACTGATTCCTGCTGCTCCTGGAGAACACCTGTTACAGGTGAGTAACTACACTTTCTCCAGGACCAAGCAGGAAGTCAGTCCTCACATATGGGACTCCCAAGCTTAAGGCTACCGGAGACCCTAAGCACAAAAATGAGCTCCCTCTAGCTCAGCAGTACAGAAGGAAGGAATCTTCGCTGAATTATTACCCACCGGTAGCCCCCATCCGGGATGGAGGGTAGGAGTTGCTCAAACCTCGAAGAGATTTCGGAGGACTGCCTGTCCGAAAGCACTGTCCGGGCGGGACTCCCTCTCGAGACAGTAATGGACCGCAAAAGTCTGGCTCGAAGACCAAGTAGCGGCCCGGCAGATGTCTGCCAGCGGAACAGAGCGGAGGTAAGCCACTGACGTAGCCTTCGCCCGAACACAATGAGCCGTGACTCGACTTTCTAAGGAGAGTCCGGCTGCCCCATAAGCCCAAGCGATACAGTCAGCAACCCAGATGGACAGAGTACGCTTGGAGACCGGGAGCCCCAATTTATTGGGGTCAAAAGACACAAAAAGCTGAGCAGCTTTACGGTGCTCCCACGTACGGTCAAGGTAGAAGTTCAATGCCCTTCTACAGTCCAGGGTATGCAGGACTCGTTCAGCTCGGCTGGAGTGAGGCCTGGGAAAGAAGGTTGGAAGTACCACCTCCTGATTGATGTGAAAAGGGGAGACAACTTTTGGAAGAAATTTTGGGTGAGTCCGTAGGACTACCCTATTTTTGTAGAACCGAGTGAAGGGAGGATCAGACACGAGGGCCTGCAATTCACTTACGCGTCTAGCGGAAGTGAGGGCTATCAGGAATAAGGTTTTCCACGAAAGAAAACGCAGAGAACAGGTAGCCATCGGTTCAAAAGGCGGACAGGTGATCCGCTGTAAAACCACATTCAGATCCCAGTCAGGTGCTGGCGGGCGCAGAGGTGGTTTAAGTAGAAGGAGACCTCGGAGAAACCGTGCGACGAGAGGGTCGCTGGAAAGAGGTCTGCCGTCCACCGGCACATGGTGTGCTGAGAGAGCACTGAGGTGGACTTTGACGGAGTTGGACTTAAGTCCCAGATTAGAGAGGTAGAGCAGGTACTGCAAGATCACCGACACCGAGCAGGAGAAGGGATCCTGAGACTGCTGTACACAGCAAACGGAAAAGCGACGCCATTTAAGGGCGTAGCATTTGCGGGTAGAAGGTCGCCGAGAAGCTAGGACGACCTCTTCCACCTCTGCCGGCAGGAGAAGGGGAGCAAGGACTACCCTTTCAGCCGCCAGGCCATTAGGTTGAGAGATCTGAGGTTGGGGTGTAGCAGAGACCCCTGATCCTGTGTTAGGAGATCCGGTTGAAACCCCAGAGGGAACGGATCCTCCGCCGCTAATTGTAACAGGAGTGGGAACCACGGCTGTCTGGGCCAGCGAGGAGCCACCAGGATCATGGACGCTTTGTCCCGGAGAACCTGGAACAGAGTTCGAGAGACTAGCGGGATGGGAGGAAAAGCATAGAGAAGGCTTTCCGACCATGAGAGCAGAAAAGCATCTGCCGCTACTCGAAGGGGATGTGGCTGACGAGAGCAGAAGCGAGGAAGTTGCCGGTTGAGAGGACTGGCAAAGAGATCGATCGTGGGGAGGCCCCACTTCAGAAAGAGCTTCTGAACTACCAAGGGATCCAGACGCCACTCGTGCGGCTGGAGTATCCTGCTGAGTTTGTCCGCCAGGCAATTTTCTTGGCCTGGGAGATAAACTGCTTTGAGAAGAATGCCGTGACTGACGGCCCAAGAGCAGAGCTTCTGAGCTTCTCGGCAGAGAAGGAAGGAGCCCGTGCCCCCTGCTTGTTCACGTAGAACATGGCAACTTGATTGTCCGTCTGGACAAGGACGGACTGGTGAGAAGTCAGGTGGGAGAAAGCCTTGAGCGCCAGACGAATAGCTCGGAGCTCCAGAAAGTTGATCTGCTGCGCAGACTCCCACACGGTCAAGAGACCTTGAGTACATGCCCCCTGGCAATGAGCTCCCCAACCCAGGAGGGAAGCATCGGTCGTCAGCACTTGAGCCGGCTGAGGCGACTGAAACGGCATTCCGAGTACCAGGTTCGGCCGATGAAGCCACCACTGTAGGGAAGAGGCCAGCGGTCTGGAGAGGCGCACTAAGTCGGCTAGTCCGCCGGTGGCTTGTTGCCACTGCTGGCGAAGGCACCATTGAGCCGGCCGCATGTTCAGGCGAGCATTGGGGGTCACGTGGACGGTGGAAGCCATATGGCCGAGTAGTCTCAGGAAGCGCCTGACGGAGACCAGGGACTGGCTGCGAAAACGGCCGGCTAGGTCCATGAGCCGTTGAGCCCTGTCGAGAGGCAGGAACGCTCGAGCCTGAGGAGTGTGCAGCCTTGCGCCGATGAACTCGAGATCCTGTGAGGGGAGCAAAGTGGACTTTGCGAAGTTTATGACAAAGCCCAAGTACTGCAGCAGAGTCACCGTGCGGTGTGTGGCATCGGCGACTGCCGGAGAGGACGACGCTCTGATGAGCCAGTCGTCGAGGTACGGAAAGACATAGAGGCCGTGAAGCCTGAGATAGGCCGCCACCACCGCGAGACATTTTGTGAAGACTCGCGGTGCGGAGGATAGGCCAAAGGGCAGTACTCTGTACTGGTAGTGATTTCCCGCCACCACAAACCTTAGGTACTGGCGGTGGCTTGGGTGGATGAGGATGTGCGTGTAGGCATCCTTTAGATCCAAGGAGCATAGCCAATCTCCCTGCTGGAGGTAGGGCAGAAGGATTCCAAGGGTAAGCATCTTGAACTTTTCCCGCACAAGGAACTTGTTGAGGTTGCGCAAGTCCAGGATGGGTCTGAGGCCTCCTGTCCTTTTCGGTATTAGGAAATACCTGGAATAAAAGCCTTGACCTCTCAGGTGGTGGGGCACCGGTTCCACAGCCTGGTCCTGAAGAAGACTTGCTAACTCCTGAAGGAGTAAGTCCCTGTGCAGAGGGAGTCGAGGAGGTTCTCCCGGAAAATAAGAGGGAGGGACCTGATGGAAGTGGAGAAGATATCCTTCTCGCACGACTTGAAGCACCCAGGCATCTGAAGTGATGTTGGACCACCTGTGGGCGAAGTGAACCAGCCGGCCTCCGGTGCTGGGAGGAACCAGCTGAGGGGGAGAGGCTATGCTGAGGAAGTCAAAAACCCCCACCCTGCTGAGCAGGGGCTGGTGGTGCAGGCTTGGGGGCTTGCTGCCTACGGGACCCGTTACCCCGTCCCTTGGCCTGCTGACCCTGTTGGGGAGCTGGAGGGGCCTGATATTGGGGGTAGTGTTTATAGGCAGCCGCCTTTCTCGGGTAAAAGGACTTCTTTCCCGAGCCCTTCTTTTTCTGGGAAGGGGCGGAGGTCTTCCTAGAAAGCCTGGTCCTGGTGAGAGTCTCCGTCTCGATTTGTGCAGCCTTTTCAGCCATGGGCTTGCCAAAGAGGTTCTCACCTCTGCAGGGGACATCGACCAACTTGTCCTGCACCCAAGGTTCAAGGTCAGACGACTGAAGCCAAGCCTGTCGGCGGGCACCGATGCCAGCTGCGGCCACACGAGCCGATGCTTCAAAGCCATCATAGGCTGCTCGGGACATGAATTTGGAGCATTCCCGTATACCAGTTGTTAAGGCTAGGAACCTCCGCAAAGGTTCCTCGGATAGTCCAGCGGAGAATCCGGCTAGCTCTTTAGCCAGGTCTCGGAGATACATGCCCATGTATAGCTGGTAGGACTGGAAACGACAAGCCAGCATAGAGCCCTGGAAACACTTCTTACCAAGGCCATCCAGGTTACGGGCCTCCCTGCCAGGAGGCACCGAGGAGTGCATTTTCTGGCTCTTAAGCCTATGCATGGCCGATTCCACTACCATGGAATGGTGTGGCAGCTGTGCTTTTTGGAAGCCAGGACTCTTGCGGACTCGATAGATGGAATCGACCCGCTTGTTCAAAACCGGCGACGATGCCGGACTCTCCCACATGCGGAAGAGTAGTCGTTCCAGCATGGGAGGCACCGGTACAGTAAAGTGCTCCCTGGCGGGAGAGTCGTACTGGAGGGCGTCGAGCTCTTCGGCTCGAGGCTCCTCCTCGGGATCCGCAGGGAAGGCCAAAGCCTTGGCCATATCCCTGACGAAGTCCGAGAACCGGGCATCCTCCGGAGGGGACTGTTTCCGAGGTTCGGATTCAGGTGAGTCCGAGGGGACACACCGAGTCCGAAAGGAATCAGGTGACTCTTCCTCTTCAGACTCCCAGACCGACTCCGAGGAGGAATCAGTGGGGTCGGCTCGGGCAGGCGGAGGCGTCGGCCGCCCCGACGCCAAGGGAGTCGGCGGCGACGACCTCGGTCCCGAACGGGAGGCCGAGGGTGACCTCGACCGAGGATCGACTCGAGTTCGCATGAACTCGAGGATCGGCTCGGTCTCCGGGGTCAACTTAGACGTCGACATCCCGGCGGTCGGGGCAGCGGCGCCAGCGAGGCTAGCGATCAGTGCCCGCTGCTGGTCCATGAAGGCAGATAGTCTGCTCTCCAAGGCCGTCAACCTGAGTCCGACCTCAGGTGACCCAGCAGCCCCCGACTCGGGCCCCGACGGCGTCGGGCCCGACGTCGGACCTCTCGGAGGCGAGTCCAGAAGGACCACAGGACTTACCCGAGCAGGCAACTCCGACTCCAGGCGAGGTCGCTTCGGGAGGTGCTCCTTCTCCAATGACCCGGGACGGCTGTCGGGGCTATGCGACCTGGCCCTCGCGGGGCCAGGAGCGTCCACCGACGCCGCCCTCGCGGGTTTTGTCTTCCGTCGATGGTCTCCGGAGGGAGAACCCCTGTCGGAGGAGCTTCGGCGATGGTCAGAGCTGGAGCCTCTGGACGCCGAGGCCTCCGACGAGGTCCGGGTACGGCTGGGGTCAGCGAAGATTCTATCCCGCTGATGCCGCCGACTCCTCAACGCTTTGGAGGACATTTTGCCACAGGCTCCACAGATCATTTCTTCATGATCCGGGCCCAGGCAGCGGAGGCAATTATCGTGTGTGTCAGTGAGTGACATATTTCTGTCACACTGACCACACCGCTTGAAACCACTGGCAGCCATCGGGGGAAAAAGGGCCCCTGCAAGGTCAAAGGACCGGGCTGCCAGCGAAAAAACCGAAAACGAAACTGACCAAAAATCAGAAAAACCGAAAAATAAGAGAAGGACTCGCAACGGCGTCGCGAGTCCGGGCAGGAAAACGACCGGCGTCGAACCGAATTGAAAAAACGAGAAAACTCACGAAAATCAACTTTTTTAGCGGGGACAAGACGGGTACGTCTGTAGGGCTCCGCGGAAAAAAGAAGACTGGCTAAGATGGCACCCTTGGGCGGGAAGGCGACTGCGCATGCGCGCTGCAATTCCCAAAGGCTTTCTGTGAAAGCTGGGGAAAATTTCTCCACGAGGGCTCCGTCGGCGCCGACGTCACCCATATGTGAGGACTGACTTCCTGCTTGGTCCTGGAGAATGAGTCTTCACATATGGGGACTCCCTAGCTGGAGATGCCAGGGGAAGATCCCATAAAAATGCAAGTGCCCGGATCAGGGGTGCATTTTGTCTCCAGGAATCCCCGGCATCCAATGTGGGATGGAGGGTAGGAGTTGACAATAAAGGAGCTGTGAGGAAAGAAACAGCATAGCCAAGGACTAGGTGTTCTACAGACTACAGGAGTCCTTGGTAGATATGATGAGTAGCATTAAAACACATTTAATGTACACTTAAAATATGCAGCTTACGTACTGTATTGTAGGAAGTAGAAAGCATGATGAAGTCTACTGGATAAGCAGTGGCGGAATCTTCAAGGTGACCTCTCAGTAGTGAGGATGAAGGTCCAGACCTGGAGGTAGTAGATGATCCAGGTGTCAACTGGGTAGGATTAGACGTCAGGTCTTCAATGGAAAGCTTTATGGGAAAAGCTGAAAACTCCTTTAGGCATAAGGTCATTAACATTGAGGACTAAAGGAAGAAGACTGACAGAGTTGGAGAACTAGCCCAGTCCTGGCGGGAAGAGGGGGACTGGAAAAACCCCTATTCCCACGGAAAACAGTTGTGTACTCAAAGATAAAGATGTACACTGTTTTTCCTAGCTGGCGAGAGATAGGAAAAAATATTGAAGCTTGATGCTTCAAGGAGTTAAAGAAAAAATGGAAGATGTTAGCACCAAAGTGGTTATTGGTGCCTAACAGTTTCTGCATCGTAATATGGTATGGGACGTAGGGCGACAGACTGTCTAAAACCTCTAGGAGGTAAAACATGTAGTATAGACAGTAAGGGTGATAGTGTGTAAGACAGACCAACCCTTAAGAAGCCCCCCATCAAACACCTATATAGATAGGAATATATATATGTGGCTGGAATATATATGTATATATATATATATATATATATATATATATATATATATATTTATATATATATATATATGTCCAGATGTGTATATTAGGATATGGGTGGTGAAATATATCAAATATATATATATAGATATGATATACCTAAATATATGTAAAGTTGTGGGGCATGGTTTAGCACCACTAGAGTAATGATACAGGTATGTAGACATATATGGAGATGCTACATACCAAACAACAGGTTGAAGATACCTGTCTACCACCCAGCCCCATAATTGTACATGGGGAATATAAAAGAAAAAGATTCTGCGTTCTACAAGAGGGCGAACCCACTTGGGATATGTATAGAGAATCTATTTTCGTGGATTGAGGGATGCAGGAAGGCAATCCAACAAGATAACCGTGATGTTCGCGTGAAAACAGATGATCATATGAATCTGTAAGGAACAAGGCGGGAGTTCCACAGAACACTGACATGGCAGATGTGGAGAAACGCAGATGATGATACCAGAGGGACCTACTGGAGGGACCCAGAGGTAGCATGGGTAAACATCAGCCTTGGATTTTCACGCAGAAGAACTGATATCTCGTGTTAACACTCCAGGCTAGAGGGTGTGGAGAACCCTCACAGGCATGGGAAGGGTTTATAAGCTTTTCCCTACTAATAGAGAAGCTTCAGAGACAAGGTCAATGCTCTATAGCAAGGCCCTCATAGTAGAAAGCTTCTCTGAAGACTGCAGAGAGCATTGTGCAGGAGAGATATGAAACAAACTGACTGAAGTCAGGTGTGTTGCCATATCCTAGGAGAGGAGATGGTTAGAATAATGCGAGAAAGCCTAAACGAGTAGGAGGATCCAAGATAGATGACGAATAGCTTGGAATCACTACTGAGGCTAGAGAAAATTTTGAACAAGGGACTGGATCTTGGAAAAAGTACCAGTAATACAATTACTGTAACTCCTGCAGGCACAGCTGCTGACGGAAACAGCAGAGAGATTGTCCTGTGCCCAATAAAGAAAAACAGACAAGAAAAAAGATGAAATTAGTTCTTACCTGCTAATCGTCTTTCCTTGAGCTTTCTCCGGGCCAGTCCAGGGAAAGGTAGGGTTGTCAATCCCCTATAGCAACTGAGGACTGAAGGCTCCAAGCTTTTCCTGTGATGTGAAGCCACTCCCCCTCAGGGTAATCTGGCAGTCTCCTTCTGACAAAGCAACTAAACAGAAAGAAAACTAAAACACAACAGATTAACCCTTGAAAAACTGATAACATTCTATAGTCCTTGAAGAGCAATAACAAAGGTTCTTTTTTTTTTTTTTAAACTCTACAATAGCTGTGAATGGTCTAGAATGTGTACTAGAAGTCCCAAGACGCCTCCTGCGAGCACATATGATGGAATACTGTAGAGGCTTGCAAAGACCAACTCAATCGAGATAGCAAACAGGGGGGGACCCTGGACTGGCCCGGAGAAAGCTCAAGGAAAGACAATTAGCAGGTAAGAACTAATTTCATCTTCCTTATCGCTTCTCCGGGCCAGTCCAGGGAAAGGTAGGGCAGTACCAAAGCAGTACCTAAGAATGGGAGGGACCCGCTAGACCAGCGATAAGAGTTGATGCTCCCACTTTTGCATCATCTCTGGCTTGAACATCCAAGCGGTAATGCTTAGTGAAGGAATGCAAGGAAGACCACGTCGCCGCTCTGCAGATATCTACCGGAGGAACAAAGGCAAATTCCGCCCAGGAAGTCGCTAGAGCTCGAGTTGAATGAGCTTTGAGACCTACAGGTGGCGAAACTCCCCGGGCAGAGTAGGCTGCTCCAATAGCGGAGCGCACCCAGCGAGCAATAGTAGACTTTGATGCAGCTTGGCCCTTACGAGGGCCGGCCCACTGAATAAAAAGTCTGTCCGTCTTCCTAAACGGTTGGGAGATCTTAAGGTACGTCCGCAATACTCGGCTAAGATCTAAATGCTTCAGAGCCCGGTCCATAGGTGAACCGTCGTGCTGAGAAAATACGGGTAAAGCCACTGACTGGTTAACATGAAAAACAGACAGCACCTTAGGCAAAAAAGAGGGAACAGGCCGTAGTAAGACTCGTTCGGGCAGAAATTGCAGATAAGGCTCTTGGCAAGACAAGGCCTGCAAATCGGAGATTCGTCTTGCCGAACATAAGGCCACGAGAAAAGCTGTTTTCCAAGAACACTCTCGGATTTGATGAGCACAGACGGAAGTTAAGGGCGACCGAGAAAAAGCCTCCAACACAATATTGAAATCCCAAGGAGGTACGATAGGTCGCCGTGGAGGATGGTGAATTTTTGCTGCCCGCAGAAAACGCTGAACATCCGGATGGGCCGAAAGACGGCGACGGCGAATTAACCCCCGAAAACAAGACAGCGCAGCTACATGCACTTTAAGGGTATTTAGAGCCAAGCCCTTATCCAAACCCTGCTGCAGAAATAGGAGAAGATGAGGCACGGTAGAAGCCATTGGCGACACCTTGCGCTGAGAACACCAAGTCTCAAATAGCCGCCAGACTCGACCATATAATAGAGAGGTCCCTGGCCGCTTAGATTGAAGTAAAGTGGCCACCACGGAATCCGCATATCCTTTGCTTGTCAAGCGAGACCTTTCAAGAGCCAAGCCGTAAGCAAGAAGCGATCCACTCGCGGCATGAGAATCGGACCCTGATGTAATTGGTTGACTCGGATTGGAAGAGGCCACGGCGGAGCTACTAGGAGGCGAACGAGATCGGCATACCAAGGACGACGAGGCCAATCTGGAGCAATGAGAATTACCCGACCGCGGTGTTGCGCTATGCGCTGGATAACTCGACTCAACATCGGCCAAGGCGGGAAAACGTACAGGAGAGCGTCGAGAGGCCATGGCTGAACGAGGGCATCGAGACCTTCTGACATGCGTTCTCTGCGCCTGCTGAAAAAACGGCTGGCTTTGGCATTGTTGAAGGAGGCCATGAGATCCATCACTGGCTGTCCCCAACGCAATGTCAACTGGTGAAATATTGCCGCATTCAATTCCCATTCCCCTGGATCGAGGAGATGGCGGCTGAGATAGTCCGCCTGCACATTTTCCTTGCCAGCGACGTGCGCTGCCGACAGAGCCACGAGATTGCTCTCCGCCCATTCCATCAATTAATGACACTCGGATAGGAGAGAAGGAATCTTTGTTCCGCCCTGACGATTGATATACGCGACTGTAACGGCATTGTCGGAGAAAATCTTGACCGCTGCCCCTTTGAGCAACGATTCGAAGTGAAGCAGAGCTAATCGCGCCGCTCGAAGCTCGAGCCTGTTGATCGACCAAGAGCATTCCTCTGGGGTCCAAGCCCCCTGTGCAATGTGAGACTGACAATGGGCTCCCCAGCCCGAGAGACTGGCATCCGTGGTGACTAATACCCACGAGGGATCCTGTAAGGGAACACCCGCCGTGAGGTGATCCCGAATCAACCACCACTGCAGACTGTGACGCACAAAGTCTGGACAGGGTAGAAGTTGAGAGAGCGGATGAAGCTGCGGTGACCAGCGGGAGAGCAACGCCTGCTGCAAGGGTCGCATGTGAGCCTTGGCCCACGGGACTAGATCCAGTGCCGCCGCCATGGAACCCAAAAGTTGTAAATATGTCCACGCCGACGGCGCTGTTAAGCTTAGAAACGCTTGGACTTGTCGCACGAGCTTCTCCACGCGAACTTCGGGCAAAAAGACTTTCCCCTGTGCGGTGTCGAAAAATGCTCCGAGATAAGTCAGCTGCTGCATCGGTTGTAAGTGACTCTTGGCTTGATTGAGCACCCAACCGAGTTGCTCGAGAAGCTGAACCACACGAGCCGTCGCCTGGATGGACGCTATCCGCGATTCGGCTCTGATCAACCAATCGTCGAGATAAGGATGAACTCTGATACCTTCCTTTCGAAGCGCAGCTGCAACCACCACCATCAGCTTTGTGAACGTACGCGGAGCCGTAGCGAGACCGAAGGGCAACGCCCGAAACTGGAAATGACCCATGGGAAGGGCGAAACGCAAAAACCGCTGATGCGAGGGCCTGATGGGAATATGCAGATAAGCTTCCGTGAGATCGATTGACGAGAGAAACTCTCCCGGCCGTACCGCTCGAATTACAGTACGCAGAGTTTCCATGCGAAAGTGAGGCACCCGCAAAGTACGGTTGACACCTTTGAGATCTAAGACGGGTCGAAAAGAATCTTCCTTTTTGGGAACAACAAAATAGATCGAGTATCGACCGCAACCGTATTGGTCTAGAGGCACGGGAACTATCGCTTTCAGCTGCAACAGGCGAAGGAGCGTGTCCAGAATGGCCTGTTTCTTCCAACCGGGAGCACAGGGAGACATGACAAAGGCGGGTAACAACGGGCACGCGAAATCTAGTGCGTATCCCTTCCGAATGATTTCTAGAACCCATCTGTCGGAAGTAATGTTGGTCCAGGCCGCCAGAAAGTCCTGTAGGCGTCCTCCCACAGGCACCAGCGTCTGGACCAGCAGACCTTCATTGCGGCTTTTTAACCGAGGGCTGGGAGGCACTAAAGTAGGATCTGCCAAACCCTCTGGCTCCACGAAAGGAATGTCCCCGAAAGTTGGACCGGCCCCTGGAATAGGGCGCAAAGCGCGCACCGCGAAATCTACGAGAGTCTCGGCCGGAACCTCGGAAACTGGGAATCGTTCGCGCAGGCTTGGGCTTGTCCTCAGGCAAACGTCCTCCTTTAGAGTCGCCCAAATCCTTAACAATTTTCTCTAAAGCCTCACCAAAAAGCAATTTTCCCTGATAAGGCAATTTACTAAGCCGCAACTTGGAGGAGACATCCGCCGACCAGTTGCGTAACCAAAGAAAACGCCTGGCAGCTACTAGCGAGGCCATGGTCTTAGCCGCAATCCGCAGCAAATCATAAAAGGCATCCGCCATGTAAGCAGCGGCTGATTCCAATTTTGCCACATCTGGAACTGCAGATGTAGCTTCAGGGGAAGCGTCTCCTTGTAACCAAAGAATGGATGCCCGAGATACATAAGCCCCACAAACAGCCGACTGTAGCGCCAAGGCACTAGAATCAAAAGCTTGTTTAAGCAGAATTTCCAATTTCCTATCTTGCAGATCTTTAAGAGCCGCAGCACCTTCTACAGGGATAGTAGTCTTTTTGGTGACTGCGGAAATAATGGCATCCACCTTCGGCATGCGAAATAAGTCCTCTATCTCCTGAGGAAGGGGGTATAAGCGAGACAAAGCGCGGCTGCCACGCAGCGAAGCTTCTGGACACTCCCACTCCGAATCAATCATTTGTTTAATAACTCTGTGCAAGGGAAAACACCTTTGTTCAGTTTTAAAACCCTGCAGTAAGGGATCCTCCAAAGGTACCTGAGAAGCCGTCGGCATAAGCAGATGCAGCGCTGCCAAAGAGTGGGAAATGAGAGCAGAGAGTTCCTCCTTACGGAAAACTCTGAAAATGTTAGGATCCTCTCCAGGCGCTATCTCTCCTTCCTCTAAGTCATCAGCTTCTAAATCCAAAGCTGGGTCAGACAGGACTTCAGAATCCCCCTGCCCCAGCAACAGAGAAGACTGAGATAACAAAGGATCCTTAACCATGTCCTTAAAATTAGAAGATCCCTCTCCTGGATCATCAGAAACTGGAATAGGCAGGGAAACTGGTACCTGACTAGAAAGAGCAGGAAGTTCTGGAGGCTGAGTAGATCGCAGAAGAAATGCTTTGTGCATTGCCAGAATGAATTCTGGCGAAAAAAATGAAGGCACATCCTCCCGAGGCATTGCAGGGGAGAGAGAGGGCTTATCTGGCGAAATCGCCCCTTTAGAGGACTTTGTCTTTCTTTTCTGCGGCTTCTGATGCTCTGCTAGAGCACTGCCCGGCGCTGCCAAAATGGCCGCCTTTCCCGCCTTTTCGGCGTGTAAAGCTGATTCTGGCAAACTAAGTACAGGCTTTTCTGCCATGTTAAAATAACTCCCCGAACAGAATAAAAAAGCACAATAAGACGAGACCGAAGAAACGCTGAATAAAAGGCGCCGAAACCGATACGGAGCCCGCGGTCCCGAACCGGTGGAAAAAATAACAAAACGGAATAGCACTCACCGCATAAGACAAGCTGAGCCGGCAAAACTGTTCCGCTGCTAGCGTGGACACCGGACAAATATATATAGAGCTGTTAAGGCAGAGGAGAAAACTGGGGCCCCCAGTATCACTCTGGTACACGAGACGGAGACAGTGATAGAGGCAGGCTCTACCTCACACTGTGTGGAAAAGTCACTCAACGTCTCTGCACGCTCTTAAAGGAATAGTGTTCCAAAAAATCAAACAACAAAAGGACTATAGAATGATCAGCTCTGCTAGAGCCAATAAATAAGTTTTCAAAATAAAAATAAATACAAGTAACCGGTAGGGATAATGCTGAGGGAGATGATAGATTCGATCCTCTATAGTTGCTGAGGACTGAAAGACTGCCAGATTACCCTGAGGGGGAGTGGCTTCACATCACAGGAAAAGCTTGGAGCCTTCAGTCCTCAGTTGCTATAGGGGATTGACAACCCTACCTTTCCCTGGACTGGCTCGGAGAAGCGATAAGGAAGAGGAGATATCCCTTCTCCTTGTCCGAGGAACGAGCTTGCTAGAGAAGCTTTTCAGTATGGTACCCCTCAGTCAGGGGAAAAACCCGGTTGAGAGGGTAGAGTAATTGGAGGGTGACGTACCCATAGGGTAAATCAACTGAAGGAAAAAATGTTCAGTTGGGAAAGAACTATCAGGGGATAGTTGCAACTGCTCTTCTAGGGAGTAAGAAGAGGAGAAGTCTGTAGTCCCTGAACAAAATTTTCTGACAGGTTAGTATACTGAAAAAGAAGAGCACAGTGAATAAACTTCTAATGGGTAGAAGTGAACTGTAGATTACAATTCCCGGCCCCTATGGTTGCTGGGAATGCTGAGACTGGCCAGAGCTGGAGGACTTCAGGCTAGGCTGAGGCGTCCCTTGTTTAGGTACAGCCCAATGATGGGCAGGAGATGAATGAAACTTTCTTTTCTTAGGGAAAGAAGGTTTGGTAGGACATTTCCTACCCCTTGAAGAAGGAGGAGGTGGCTTAGAATGGTCTTTAGTGGAAGGAGAGTCAGTGGAGCATTGAGCAACCTGACGTAACGCCTCCTTATTGAAGAGACCTTCTCCTGTACAAGGAGAATGAGCCAGTATAGTTTGTGCCCATCTGCTCAAGTCTGAAGCTTCAAGCCAGGCTCTGCGACGTGCTGCAATGGCAATAGCAGAGGATCTGCTAACGGACTCAAAAGAGTCTATAGAAGCACGAGACAGGAACCAGGATATATTCCGGCTGTGATTGATGAGCAAGGAATAATCAGTAGCCTTGGGCTCTGGTAAAAAAGGGGTCAAAAGAGACAATTTCTCTGTGACTTCCTGGAGTGTTAGACTCATGTGAAAAATATATGAAAGAATTCTGGAGGCCAGCATAGAGTTTTGGAAGGCTTGATGACCAAAAACATCGAGTGTTCTTGAAGAACGACCCGGCGGATAAGAAGAATGCTTCTTCTTGCTCTTAACTTTCCTCAGTGCCGATTCCACTACAAGGAAACGATGAGAAAGTTGAGGCTTTTGAAACCCTGGAGAGGGTGGCACCCGGTACCGAACCTCAATGTCTGTAGAAAGTAGAGGAAGTCGTAAGGGCGATTTCCAGACCCTCAGAAGGAGATCCTGCAGAGCAGGATGTAAAGGAAGCTTGATATTTTCCATTTGTGCCGCTGAGCCATGAGAAGGATCACAACCAGGGATAGAGATATTAAGAAAGGTTGCCATATCCAGGAGAAAAGCCTGAAAAGCCTGATCTCCTATGGGAACCATTCCTGGTAAGGCTAAAGAAAGAGCTTGAGCACCAGAGGACGTAGAGGGTACTGCATTAATGCCAGGTATCGGTTCCAAACTAGGCATCGGTGCAAGAACAGGCATTGACATCGATACTGATACAGGATCAGTAGGCGAAGTTGCCATCGGGGACTGCTGCAGTGGTACCGAGATCATGAGGGAGTTATGGCTAGGATCTTCGGAACTGCCCATCTGGAAACGACAGGAGTCGGTTCCAGGACGCGTCGGTACCCAGTCCTCGAGACTAGATATCGATTCAAGACTCGGCATCGAAGAAAGCGAGACTATCGATGCATGTCGCGAGGGTTCCGACGCCGGTGGCGGTATCGGCGATGCCGATACCACTAAGGCAGTCTGGGTTATATCGATCGGTACTGACGGTACCGAGGATATCCGATAACCCCCCCTTGCCAAGGGTAAGGCGGTCCACCTCGATGCCGATGCCAGGGTATCGGAACCGATCGATGCCGGTACCGTCCCGGAGCATGGCTGAGATTGAGACACGTCAATGCGGTGCGTATCGATCGGTCCCGAAGGTACCGAGGATGCCCGATAACGATCCCTGGTGAAGAGTGGAACACTCGACACCGGTGCCGATGCCGGAGGCTCGGTACCGCTCGAAGCGGATACCACCCCCGCGCATGGCTCAGGTATGTTTTGTGAGGGGTGAGCCCCAGGAACAACCTGAAACCCCTTTAACGCTTTGGAGCCCGAAGACTCCCGCAGGGGTAATGCCAATGGATTCTTGAGGGTAAGACCGGAGCCGTCACCATGCTGGGCATGGGACATACCACTCAAGCATTGACTAGCCTTAACAGACTGTTTGTGGGTTACCTGATCCTGTGAAGTAGAGAAACCGGGTACCCTCACTGCCGAGGAAAAAACGGTATCGAGGGAAACTCTAAAAACTGAAGGTTTCCTCACAAAATTATCCCCTGACAAGTCAGGGGAAAAAGGGTCAGGACCCACACAGTTGAGACACCAACTATTGGTGTCTAAAAAGAAACAGGTCTTTCTACATCGAATGCACTGCTTAGGAAAAGAAGGCTCCATAATGAAAAGGCCTAGTAGGCCCAAGAAGTTAAGGCAAAAAACTGAAGAAAACGTTTCTCAGAATTTAGTCAAAAATCCACCGGCGGTACCGGTGGCAGCGGGAAATACAGCCGCGACCACAAGAAAACAAAAAACTAAAATAATTAAAGTAATTAAAAAGAAAGGTTTCTGCGGTAACAGGAGGACATCCTGCCGGCTCCGCGGAAAAACGAAAACTGAAGAGAGGCTGTGGAGAAGGCGGGAAGTTACTGCGCAGGCGTGAGGGATGCTGCCAAAAGCTTTCTGATTGGAAGCTGGGCAGCATTCCCGTGCAGGCTCCGTCGGTACCGACGTACCCATATGTGAAGACTCATTCCTGCTTGTTCCTGGAGATAGACTCCTTGTTGAAAAGATTTTCTCCAGTGCAAGAAGTATGTCCCTGACGTTGTTGTGCCCATTTGTCCAAGTCTGAAGATTGGAACCAGGCTCTACGTCGTGCCCCTATAGCAATAGCAGAAGTTCTGCTAACAGACTCAAAAGAGTCTAGGGAAGCACGAGAAAGAAACCAAGAAATATTCTGGATATGCTTAAGCAGTGAAGAATAGTCTTTACTCCTAGAATCTGGAAGGAAAGGAGTCAAAAGATGTAACTGCTTTGTGACCTCCTCAAGAGAAAGACTCATATAAAAAATATATGAGAGAATTCTTGCAGAAAGCATAGATGTCTGGAAGGTTTGACGTGTAATCAAACTCTGGAATTGGTTACCGGAGAATGTAGTAAAGGCTGTTAGTGTAGCTGGGTTTAAAAAAGTTTGGACAAGTTCCTGGAGGAAAGGTCCATAAGCCATTATTAAGAAGGGACCCAGGATATCAATGCTTGAAGCAATACAAGCATTGTGGAACCTGTGTCCCTTGGGGAAACTGCTAGGTACATATGACCTAGATTGGCCACTGTTGGAAACAGAATACTGGGCTTGATGGACCTTGGTCTGACCCAGTATGGCATATCTTATGTTCTTATAAAGGCATCTAGTGTCTTAGACTCACGACCTGGCGGATAAGAAGAGTGCTTTTTCTTACTCTTTACCCGCCTCATTGCTGATTCCACTACTATGGAATGATGAGGAAGTTGAGTCTTTTGAAACCCTGGAGAGGGGGGCACCTGATATAAAAGATCAGTTGCCCTGGGAGGTGGGGGTACCCTTAAAGGTGTTTCCCACATTCCTAGAAGGAGATCCTGCAAGGAATGATGCAAAGGAAGCATTATGTTGTCCTTTGCTTTGGCAGAAACAGAGCCTTGTGCAGGATCATGTCCTGGAATAGGAATGGCAAGAGATCTTGCTATATCCAGGAGGAAACTCTGAAAAGAGGGATCCCAAACAGGAATCTCCCCTGGACAGGGTAGATCTAAAGAACTAGCCTGAGCATCCACAGAGTTATCCAAATATAGGAATAGAAGATCCTGCAGAGTGCAGTGTGGAATGCTTAAAAGATGGTTGCTGGTACTGGCTGTCAGGAGCAGCCCCCATCCTTACCACATCGTCCATGCCAGGTATCGACTCCAAGCTTGGTATAGAATGGAGTGATCCTGTTGAAAAAAGCATGGCAGGAATTGGCGACGATGCTACTGTGGGTACCAGTACCGATGCTGATACCGGTACCGATGTCTGAGTCAAAGTCGACAAAGACATCGGAGCAGTCATCGGTGACAGTTCAATCGGTACCGAGGTAAGCGAAAACCTCCGGCCGCTATCCTCGGTACCGAAGCACTGGTATCGATCGGTGTCGGTACCAAAAATCTATTGGTACCCAGTCTTCTAGACTAGAGATCGATTCCAAACTCGGTATCGAGGGAAAAGAGCCTGATAAGCGCGGCATGGAAGGCACCGACCGTGAAGGTAATGAGGACATCGGTACCAACTTCGGTACAGTGTCTGATACCAGTGAAGAAAGGGCAACCAGTGGCAACTCAATCGGCGTCGGGGGAACCGAGAGTTGCGGATCCAAATCATCAGAACCGAGCCTTCGGTACCGTCGAGAGCCGGTACCAAGGCGAGTCGGTACCCAGTCCTCCAGACTGGAGATCGATTCCAGACTCGGCATCGAAGGAAGCGAGGCTATCGATGCACATCTGGAGGGTACCGATGTCGGTTGGCGTATTGGTGTTGGTACCGATAATGGAAAGTCAATCTGGAAGGTATCCACCGGTCCCGAAAGTACCGAGGACACCAGATGACGATCCCTGGTGAGGAGTGTTTCATCCAACACCAGTGCCGATGCCGAGGTATCGGTACCGCTCGAAGCGGATGCCACCACCGTACACGGCTTAGGTATGTTCTGTGGGGGGTGAACCCCATGAACAACCTGAAACCCCTTATAGGCTTTGGAGACCGAAGACTCCCGCCGGGGTTTTGAAGCCAGTGGGCCCTCGAGGGCAAGGCCGGAGCCGTCTACATGCTGCGCATGAGACCTACCACTCGAGGACTGGCTAGTCTTAACAGACTGTTTGTGGGTTACCTGACCCTGTGTGGACGAAGAAGGGGACGGTGCCCCGAAGTTGGAGGACAACCGTGTATCGAGGGAGCCTCGATGTTGAAAACCTCTTCTTACCAAACTGTTGTCAGGACCCTAGCAGGTTAGACACCGACTTCGAGGGTCTAAAAATAAAGTTGTACCGCCACAGTCTGAACATTTCTTGGAGAAAGTGTCTGGCGGTTCCATGAAGGAAAAAGGAGAGGCCTAAAAGGCCTAAGAAACCGTGGGACACTATGAAGAAAAAATATCCCGTGGAAAAGGAAAAATTTTCAAGAAAAGAAAAGAAAACACCGGCGGTACCGGTGGCGTCGGGAAGACAGCCGCAACCACAAGAAAACTAAAAAATAAAAAGAAGAATTTTCTGCGGTGACAGGAGGACGTCCTGCCGGCTCCGCGGAAAAACGAAAACTGAGGAGAGGCAGTTGGGAAAGGTGGGAAGGCAGCACGCAGGCGTGCTGGGATGCTTCCAAAAGCTCTTGATTGGACGCTGGGAAGCGTTCCTGCGCAGACTCCGTCGGTACCGACGTACCCATATGTGAAGACTCATTCCTGCTTGTTCCTGGAGATAACCACCTTACCATGGTGGAATTGAGTGTACAGGGGATACGCCACCAAAGCTTGTAATTCGCTAATGCGATGAGCTGAGATGAGCGCAATGATAAATATGACCTTCTAAGATAAGAGTTTTAGAGAAGCGGTAGCCAGAGGCTCAAACAGGGCTTTCAGAAGCACGTTGAGGTCCCAAAACACTGGTGATGGTTTGATCGGTGGCTTGGAAAGCAAAAGACCCCGCATGAATCGTTGCACCAAGGGGTGCGAGGAAATATGAAGCGATGGCACAGAGATGAACTCTAACAGTTAGTCTTAAGTCCTGTGGAATTCAAGTGGAGAAGATAATATAGAAGATGCTCCCTCTGGGCAATTAAAAGGGTTAATTTGCTGTGGGGTGCACCAGAGGATGAACCGCCTCCATTTGAAGGCATCAGAACATCTGGTAGACAGCTTGTGGGAAGCAAGCAGGATGTCCCTAACCGGTAGAGGAAGGTCGAGGTCAAAGATCATGACTTCAGCAGCCACATCATGCTGGAGGATTTGCCCCTGATCCTGAGAGAGGAGGTGGGGGGCCATGACCCAAATTGAGGGGTGGGGGTCTGTGCTAGATGAAGCAGGAGAGGAAACCTCGGCTGACGGGGCCAATAAGGGACTATTAGAATCATGGAGCCCTAGTCAGCCTGCAGTTTGAATAGAGTTTTGGGTATCAGTAGGGGTGGCGGGAATGTATAAAGCAGGCTCGTGTCCCAATGAAGGAGAAAGGCGTCCGCTGCCAGACTCATGTGGTATGTAATGTCAAAAGACCAGAGGCAAAGGGCTTCTTGGCAGAGGGGATAAGAACCCGCTCCCTACTGCTTGTTCATGTAGAACATGGCTACTTGATTGTCTGTCTGAACTAAGACATGTTTGCCCGAAAGATGGGGTTGAAAAACCCGAAGGGCATTGTTGAGAGCACAAAGCTCTAGGAGACTAATCTGCATTTGAGATTCCTGCGCTCTACACTACCCCTGCGTAGAGAGACTGTCCAGATGTGCTCCCCATCCTAGCTTGGAAGCATTCGTCATTAGGGTGCATTGAGGTGGAGGCATCTGAAAAGGTGACCTTCCTAGAAGATTTTGGGGGGAGCACCAGCAGTGAAGTGAGTTGACAAGAGAAAGAGTGATGCAAATCTTCTCTGAGAAACGTCCAGTCGCCCGAGTCCACTGGCATGATAGGGTCCATTGGACTTCCTTCATGTGCAGATAGGCATATGAAACAATGTGGATTGTGAAGGCCATGTGTTCCAGAAGATGCAGCATGGCTCGAGTTGTCACAGCACTTTGACCTCGTATTGTGAGGGCCAACTCGATAAGAAGAGAAGAGCGGTCCTAAGGAAGGAAAGTTCGTCCCTGACAAGTGTCTAAAAATGCTCTGATGAACTAGAGTTGCTGGGATGGAACTAGGTAAGACTTTGGAAAGTTTAGCATAAAGCCTAGACTTAGGAGCACCGTGATGGTGTGAGAAAGTGAATGTTTTATGACCTCTGGGGATTCTCCCCTTATAAGCCAGTCATCTAAATAGGCGGAAGACAAAGACCTCAAAGTATGCAGGTATGCTGCGACCACTGTCACGCATTTTGTGAACACACTAGGTGCGGACGCTAGTCCGAAAGGGAGCACCTAATGCTGGTAGTGGGTTTGCTGAATTTGAAAGCGCAGATACTGTCTGTGATGAAGGTGGATCAGCAAATGGGTATAAGCCTCCTTGACGCCTTTGCCTTCCTGGGTGGAGGGAACTCTTTCGATTGCCCCTTGGGCTAGCAGGGTGGCCACCTCTGAAGACAGGAGATATTTCTGCAAATCCTTTGCAGGCCAATCTCTTGTGGATATGTTTGGAGACAAGCTCTGAAAGTGAAACAGAAAGCTCCCTTGGAAGATGCTGAGAGTCCATTTCTGTAATGTAATGGCATGCCACCTGTGGGCATAAGACAAACTTGCCTGCAATATGCAGGGGCTAGGGTTCTTGCAGAGGCAAAGTAGCTATGCTCTCTAGGAAGGAGTCAAAAACCAGGTGCTGCCTGGGGCTGAGCAGCTGGCTGAGGTTTAGGGTCCTTGATCTTCTTAGGTTGACGAGGACCCTGAAAGCCTTTGCTGCTGCTGATGTTGACAGGAAGCAGAGGGATGGTATGAAGAATATCATCTCTTCTTCCTGGTATAAAGAGACTTATTGGAAGTAGTTTTCCCCCTAGAATGATCTGAAGTCTTTCTTGAGAGATGTTTGAGGATAAGATAATCTGCCTCAAGTTCTCCTGCTTTTTCTCTCCAATCCTTACCAAACAAGTTTTCTCCAGAACAAGGAATATTAGCCAATTTATCTTGTACCCGCTGCACGAGATCTGATGCCTGGAGCCAAGCCATTCTAACTCTGCTAGTTGATTCAAAGGTATTGAAGGCTGACCTGGTCAGGAACTTGGAAGTATTTTGAGCTTGCTTGACTACAATCATATAAGCATCGCATTTGTCATCTGCGAGAATAGGAGCTAAGTTTGCTAGATCCCTGGAGACATCTTTGAGGTACATGCCCATGTAAAGAGTTGTAGGATGTAAACCTAGAAGCAAGCATACATGCTTGGAAGCAGCGATGTCCAAAGGCATTGAGAGCTCTGGCATCTTTGCCAGGTGGTACCGATGAATGAGTCTTAGAACTCTTGATGCTTCGCACTGCCGATTCCACTACTACTGAGTGGTTTGGTAATTGAAGCTTTTGAAAGCCCGGGCATGGAAGAACTTGGTACATAGTATCGAGGTATTTACCGATAGGTGGAACCATTAAGCAGGGCCTCCCACATACGTAGCATTAGATCCTGCAGGATGAGATAAACTGGTAACATTGCTGCCTCCTTGGGGGTCAAGGGATAATGAAGGATTTCTAACTCTTCAGCCCTCAGTGTTACAGTGATCTGGAGATCCGCTGCCATGTCCCTAATGAAGTCATGAAAGGACACATCCTCTGCCAGGGGCAGACGCCTCACATGAGTAGAGGAATTGGAGGAGATATTCCAGGTGGTCCTCAAATTCTCTGATGTTTCCTCAGGAGTCAGAAAGGAAATAGAAGTATCGACCATCTCGAGCTGATGACGATGCTTGATGTCGATGTTCCAGTCGTGGCATTATCTGCACGGGGAACCGGTTGGTTACCGACAGTGCTTAGCGGTTCCAAGGGAGGAATTGGAGGTAGGGATCCCACCAATACAGATTCCAGCGGAGGAATTGGAGGAAGTAGACTCACTGATACCTGCTCCAGGGCTGGTATCAAAGGCAGAGGCTCCTGCGCAGAGCTGGAAGCAGGTGCCTGACTTGCTGTGGCTGTTGATGCCTTCGGTACCACAGCAGGTAGGAGTGCTGCCAAAGTCCTCTCGATAACTAAGAAATGCTGATTGATGGAGGACACCAATGCTTGGGTGAAATCGAACGCAGGGCTGTGTGCCACTGTCCCAGAACACTGTACCAGTAGCACTCTGGAGGTAGATGCCCTGGGAGCACCCTGGAGCCTCTGGAGGACTGGTCCTCCCACCAGAGCTATCTGGTTGGCCAGCATCAGATGTCCCTTTCGGTGCATCTCAAGAGTAGGACTTACCTCGATGCTTGGCATCGGATTTCAATGCTGAGGACTTAGTTTTTAGTTTCTGTTTGGACTTTTTGGAGACCTGGGAACCAGCTGAAGATGCCGACATCCTCGACGATGCAGAGGCCACTGAAATAGAGTCCATGGCAAACAGTGAGTCATACTGTTTGGCCCTGTTCTTAAAGCCTCATTTGGTCATTTGCTTACACAATGGTCTGGTATATGGTTTGGGCCCAAACATTTTGGACACCAGTCATGAGAATCAGTCACTGACAGTGCTGGAGCACTTTTAACGTTTTTTGAAGCCACTGATGTGTTTGTTCATGGTGACAAATGGAAAAAATTTAGGCCGAGGCCTAAGGCCTCAGAAAAGAAAAAAAGAAACTGAAGAAATAATTAAGAAAAGAATATCGGGGCCGGTATCAGGGAAGGTACTGGCATCGACTGAAAGGCAGAGCACAGATACCAAAAAAGAAAATAGAAGTTTTTCAGCGGTGACAGGAAAGGAGCTTCCTGCTGACTCCACAGAAAACAAAGAACAGAGGAGAGGGGTTGGGAAGGCAGTAAGGCAGACGCGCAGGCACAGTGGAATGCTCCTAAGGGCTTTCTTATTGGATGCTAGGGAGCATTCCCGCACAGGATCCGTCAGTACAGACGATACCCATATGTGAAGACTGCATTCCTGCTTGTTCCTAGAGATAGTGTGTTAGACTTTGTGCACAGATTAGCTTGGCTTTTGCACACAATTTTGTGCACTACCAATGCAGAAAAAAGATCTGTGCATGAGCTGTGTGTAAAGCCTCAAGCAGACTGCAAAGCACAACACATTTAAATCCATGGAAATGAAGCAATTAGCTATTCATCACAGACACAGAAATGCACAGATGACTAGAAGGCCGAGTGCAATGCTAGGGTTTTAATACTTATTGTTCCTCAGGCAGCAGTAGTGAGGAATTTTTGCTTGTTTCTTCTCTTTATCTCAAGCGTACAGACCCACAACATTTTTCTGGCTCTGCTGAAGGGGAATAGTCACAAACAGCAGTGGACAAGGAGCTGAAGAGGTGGTGTGCTCGAACAATGCTACTGCCATATGCTTGAATGCTATTTTGCATATAAACATCATTATTCTGCACAGAAAATCATCAATGTTTATGACAAATAGCTGATACAATTTTTTTGTGCATAGGATATAACTACTGCTAGTATAGACCTATGTGCACGTGTCAGACATGCTCTCCTTGTTTAGCATAGAATTTTTGCACACAATTTGCATGCTTTTTTGTTTGCAATATTGGAGAGCAACAGTTCTGGCTAGGCTTTGGTTGGAAAACTTTGTGTTGAGGTTTAGTGCACAGGTCCTAATGCAAAGTTTCTGCATTAGCCCCTAGGAAGGGAGGTGTAAGAAAGCTGTCTTTTTACGTCCATCCTTACCTCTTGATAAGCAGCTTCTTTCTCACGGAGTTTTCTCTCCAGTTTTCGGCGTTCATAAGCATCTTCTTCATCTTCTTCTCTGTCCCTTTTCTTGTCTTTCTCTCGTTCTCTCTCTCTTTCTCGTTCTCGTTCTCTCTCTCTTTCTCGTTCTCGTTCTCTCTCTCTTTCTCGTTCTCGTTCTCTCTCTCTTTCTCGTTCTCGTTCTCTCTCTCTTTCTCTATCTCTGCTTTTCTCCCTATACAGAAATAAAAACAAGTAAATGAAATTCAGTCTTATTTACATGAAAGCAAAAAACATTAACACTAAAGATGAACTAGATAAAAATAAGCTTCAAGAACTGAATTATGTAAAATGTAAGGGGATTTTCTCCTTCCTTCCCGTGAGATTCTAAGCTAGTAGTTCATATTTGCAAGCGCTCTGAAATAAGCAGAAACCTGTAGGCAGAGGAAAGGCACAGCAAATCCACCTAATTTATTTTTCCTAAAGTTTAACATAAAGGGGCATTTTTACCACATGTTCAGCCCCAAAAGTTAGTGCAGGGTGGTGCCAAACACACATTAACGAATGGGGGCATGCACAGCATGTTCCATGCAGTTAACGTGGATCTAGCGCAGTACTCAGATTGTCATAAATAGCACTGGTATCATTACCACCACTCACTGAGATGGCACTAAGGGGAATGTTTATTAAAGCTTAATGTGTGCTAAAGTAGTTAACAAGTGTTAAGTGTTACTGTGTCCATAGAAATAAAAAGGTTGTGGGCACTTAATGCATATTAAAACCTTTCGCAAACATGCTCCTAAGTGTATCTGCACTAAGTGCAACACAGGCAGTGAGCATGCACTATTGACACCTGTGCTAACCACAATGCACAGACAATGTCCATATTCCGTCCCTAACCTGCCCAGTCTCTATCCCAATTCATGCTAGATGGTTCGCACAGCATTTTTAGCCCAGCTGTATTTTCAGTAAACATACCCCAAAGTGACAGAAGATAGTTTCAAGTAATGCAAAGTAAATTATAAACATTTCCAAAAATTACTCTGGCAAGAACTACTCACTCAAACCCTAAAATTTCCAGCTCTTAGACACCATTTACTGTTATACAGAATCAAGTACTTCTAAAATGTCAAAATGAGAGAATTAGTATACCAAAAATTAAATACTGTAATGCTTTAAATTTAGAGCTATGCATTTTAATGTAAAAGTGATTCATTCAGGTGCCATGTAAAAACTGGAATGCTTTTATACTGGTTGTAGGAAGAGCTGACACTACCCTGGTAAGTAGAAAAGTAAAAGAACAAAATACACAAGCAAAAACAAAACAAAACACAAAATCACCTTGATCGGCTCCGATCCTTGCTATGTTCTCTTGCTCGTTCTTTGTCACGGTCCCTCTCACGTTCTCGTTCTCGGTCCCGGTCCCTTTCTTTAGTCCGGTCCCGGTCCCGGTCTCTGTCTCGATCTCGTTCTCGTTCACGCTCTTTTTCTTTCTCGCGTTCTCGCTCTTTCTCCCTTTCCCTCTCTCGCCTTTCTCGGTCTCTCTCGCGTTCTCTCTCTCTTTCTCTACGTTCTTTTTCAATTTCCTGTCTCTCTTTCTCCTTTTTGCCTTTTTCCTCTTCGAGTTTCTACAAGCCAACAATAGAACCTTACCAGTTAATATCAAAGTAAGTTCAGATTATATTTTATCTTATTGGAAACAAAGCCAAACAGGAAAAAATCCATAGTGCATCAAATCACAAGACTAGTATTCGTGCAAAAGCATAGATCTAACACAGACCAGCAATCTCCAACCTTGGGTACTGGGGAGCAAGCCTGGCCTCTCTTTAAAACACATATAATAGTCGCATGTCCATTTTGTTCTTCAATGATGTTTACAGAAGAGAAAACAGAATGTCTATGCAGTGTACTAACTGGGCACACTAAACAATATCAACTTTTGACAAAACTTTATTCTGCCCGACTGGATACCTCACATCAGCTGGATGTCAAATGGGGCTGCGCATTACCTCACCAGTCTTGACAATCCAAAGACAGGCCGTTAGGAAAGCACTGAATCTGGATACACAGAAATATTTATCAACTGACAGCATTGGTGACAAGCAAGCAGTTGAGAACAGAGGTCAAAGCAGTATTCGGAACTGGCCTCTATAAAGCTTGCAGACTTGATTACTTTTATCATGTCAAAATGGACAGCCCTAAACATGAAAAGGTTGGAAACCACTTACACACACATAAGAGACTATTTTTTTTTGTTTAAAAATAAAGACACATTGTATTTTTTCATTTCAAAAATACCTACAACCAGAATTCCTACCAAAGAAACAGACTGATAAATGCATCCTTCGAAGCAATTATTGTGTGTTAACTTACAGATGCTGTGCTAGGACATGGACCGCCAACACTGGATTAACCTTGCCTACAAGCTATGTTTCTGGGAGGAAGAGTAAGTACATTGTTCACAAAGACAGGGCAGGTTTGAGACTCACAGATGCTAGTGCATCACATAGTTTACACATACTGTGCAGTAAAACACTTTTCTGCCTCATGTTTTAAACATCATGGAAATTAAATTAAGAGCTACAATAAAATATGCATTTAAAGATATTTAGAACAACTTTAAAACAATCTTACCTGGTGAAAGTCTTCTGATGTATGTCCAGGGGATTAGAGGACTAACAAAATTATGAAAGTCAAACCAAGGCGACAAAGAGTCAGTGAACCCAACACTGCCCTGTAACTGGCCCAGTGATGAATACACTGAGATTACAACAAGAAACTGAAAGAGGCAGGGGATAAAGAAATACTAAAAACAGAGGAAAATGAAGTTCTAAAGCACAAAGCCTTCCTTTTTCTGGATAGAGCTAACATCTCATTTTAAAAATGTAACTTAAGCAAAAAGTAGTATTTTTGAATGTACTATACATGAAGAAACTTAAAAAAATCTGCACTTACCTTTCACATGCTTTTAATAAAATGTGATTTTATGCTGAAAGGATCAATACTTACAGTTTCGTTTAGATGTTCCACTAGGAATGAGGTTACTGTACCTTATAGCTTTAAGTCTATAGCTTTTAAATAAATGCATTTTTACTTAATTTATAGTATTATTTTAACATTTACTGTAAACACTGATACCTCAAATTAGATCTACTTAATTTATACTCTACTGGTGCTAATCAGCAGAACTGTATGTCCAAAGTCAAGAAACATGGGCATATGTACTTCAAAGCAGTGCAACAGATACATAAAGTTCTGCTGAAGAAGGCTCTTCAAAAATGATTATATCATATCAAAGCAAAACTAATCTAAGGGATAGAAAGAGTGATGAAAAGAAAATTTAAAAAGAGAGAAAAATAGAAGAGAGGAGGTAGAAAAATGGTAAAATGTTACCTTAAGTTCTTCAGAGTCATCCGTGCTGTAAATGGATACCCCCTACATTTCTGATACCCTGACAGTCTGAAGTGACTGCAGTGGTTATTTTACAACCTCATAACAAAAACATGCAAAGGTTCACTGTGCTCTTAAGTTCGGCTGCTATTGATGAAATATGATCCTCCTAGCTTTCCCCATAATCAACCCAACTCCACAACTCCCAGGCTCTGAACAAGCATGCCAAATTCAATTTAAGTGAACAGAATAAAAAATTAAGCATCCCGATCACATGATGAACAGCAGGGATAATTATTTTTTACTCAGGAAAATTATTTTGCATAGCTTTTGTGTTGCTCCAGTGATTTTTGGGTAATGGACTGTGAAACTGTTCTGATAGTAACCAGCAAAGCCCTGGACATATTACCAAGTGCCACTGTAAAACCTTTGCCAGCAGTATCATTACTGAACTTCACCAGCAGCTGCATATTCGCTGATTCAGAATTTTATACCAAACGTTTATTGGTGAGAAAATTGTGAAAATGAGATGAGGAAAAGAGATGAGAGAAAAGGCTACTGAAATATGTAGCCCCCTCTTCAATCTCAGGTAGCAGTATTATTAAGACATATAAAAATAAGAACCTGCAAGATAACAGCTATGTAAAAAAAAAAAAATCCACCTTCACACCCCCTCATCTCCCCCCCAAAAAACTCAAACAGAAATATATACCATAAATCTTTTTATAAAATTACTTTGGGTCAGTAGAAATGTTGCATGAAATGAAGTGTGGGTTTGAACCATACAACCACAACCATTTAGCACAAGTGGTAAGAAGCAGTGAGTTTCTTCTGCTTGATCATCTTCTAAATTCCAGCAAAGCTCACCTTTCCATGCTGCAGGGGTATCCCAAGGTATCTTCAGAATTTCTCAGTTCCAGCAACTTTTCTTTAACCTTAAAATTTCATTTTGATCAAATTTCACTGTTCCAAGTAAACATGCCCAATAATTCTGCTCTTTTACAGTTTATTGGTGATATTGAGTAAAAGCTAATTGTGAGGAGAGCTGAAGGAACCAGATACTGCAACTTAAAAATCATCTGCAAATACTTCAAAATTTAACTAGTAACAAAAAACATGAAAGAAAATGGCTAATGTAAAAAAACAAACAAACAAGAGGGTTGATCAATTTGCCTGCCAAAAATATTTATCAGGCACTATGCCTTCAAAATTTTAAATGGCCAGATCTTTATGACCTGTAAAGAACATCTTCAGCAGCACAGAGAACAATCATCCCAATGCTACACTTAAATTTGGACTTAAACATATTAAATGAGCATTTAGTGGAACAAAAATTCTGCCATACTAGTGGCTATCAGCAGCAGGATGGCTCCATTAACTAACTTGAAAGAATCTCTGAATGAGGGCAACCTGCAAGGACAAAAAGCTCTAAAAAAACCTGTGCATCAATAATAGCAGATTGCCAGTGTACAGTATATTGGTATGTATGTTGAAAGAGCCAAAACACTTTGATCAGAAGTTACTTTCAGTCCTGCATTTCAAGAACAGATAGTAGCATAATGTACTTGCAGGGGAGTTTAGAACAAAATGAGACCTGTCCTTTCAAGAAGCCTCTGGTCCCAGGGATCTAAAAACCCTTATTCCAGTTCTGTGCCATAATTTTGTCAAACAAAATGTACACCATTCTGAAAGAATTCAATCTGAGTAAACAAAATTATTTAACAACATATAGTGGTATCAGTGATTCTAACTTTGGCATACACACAGCAGGCAGGAACTCTTGGTGGTCAGATTCACTGGGCACAAACTCTGATTTCTTTCAAAGCCAGTTACCCCTTTGCATATTTTCCTGAGGGGGCATCCATAAAATATAATTAAAAAAACAGAAGCTCATACTTACATCCTATTCCATGTTACTTTCCAAGCTGTGAGTTTCATCTTGCATTAGTCACCATATGATCTCTATCATAATGGTGGGGGTCAATGAATAGATTAGCTTTAAGGGAATGTACAATTCTTCCATGCATCTAAAGTTTTGGTATGTCTGGTAACCACTGACCCATTTTTTAAAATTTCCTCCTTCCCCCTTAAACTTGTAAATTATTTAAAACTTAAAAATGTTAGTTCTAAAGAAAAAAGTATTCCCATGGTTTAAATTACACAACTGCCTACAATAAAACAAATTTAAGTGCATGTCTGTATTTTAGTTCCCTGAAATTTAGAATTTAGTTATATCTATCTTGAACTAGGTATTGTGTCTAAATGTAAAGAAAACAATTTGTTTTTATTGTATTAAAATTGTGCTGTCTCTAGAACAAATATCCAGAGATGGCATTTTAAAATCTTAAGTATAAAATGTGTAAGGATAATTTTAATGTGGTACATGTATGATTTTTTTTAATGTATAGCTACACCTACCAAAAATAACATTAGCGGATAATCTACAGCATTGTATTGATGACTTGTGTGTGACTGTGGTTTTATTTTGATTGTACAAAAAAACTAGTACTATATGTGGAGTAGAAACTAGATTACCTTGTGTGTATCTCTAAATTTACTGATCTCCCGAGAAATTAGATCTCTCTTGTCATCTTCCATGTCTATAGCATTTATATCCTCCTAAGAAAACCAAAATAAAAAATTTAATATAGAAGATATCACAACAAAACAAAAATCAAACAATATAAAGTACACTACTGGGACATACCAAAAGCATATTTATTGATTATATTTATAGGAGTAAAAAAACATTTAAATATGTAAACTTTCTGAACTAAGATCCCCTCTTTAGGTAAAGTAGTCCTAAAAGCCTGGGGAGAAAAAATCCATTTTCAACAAAACAATAAAGCCAACACTCACAGATACATCCTCCTTTTTTTCTTTCTTTTTTTTCCTGGGATGTGAATCTGAATCTTGAGATGGAGCATTCAGCTCACTAGAATACTCCCGTATTAACACTTCAATTGCTCCTTTAAATATTTGATCTCGCCTTTTGGTATCTTCATCTAGATCATCATCATCATCTTCAGCAGAAGACTCTGGCTTAGAGCTCTAGTTAAGACAAGGTAGAATTAGGAAGAAATCAACAGAATGTTAATTTTAATATAGCTGATTTTTTTCTCAAGACCAGTCAAGCATTTCATGAAACAGAGCTTCAAAGCAGTAACTGAGGTACCCTGGAGGTAATACAATAAAATAGCTCCTGAAAATTAGCTGTAGCTCCTCAATGTTTATGAAGTTTGGTCTGGAAAGCAGTTCAGTTTTCAGGTGCTTTCTCCCCCTCCTCCCCATTTCTATCAGAATGGACCAATTTATAAAATCTTTGATAGATTTCCAGAAGGGAATTTTTGACTAGAAAGAATTTCTGGAAAAAAAAACCGGCACCTTAAAATTTACCTACAGCAAAAGAAGCCTGTACAGCTCTAGAGCACATTACCAAATGCTGTCTCATGGGGATACTTCTTTTCTGGAAAGATATGAATGGAAGCATGAAGTAGCTATCTCCAGGAACAAGCAGGAATGAGTCTTCACATATGGGTACGTTGGTACCGACGGAGTCTGCGCGGGAACGCTTCCCAGCGTCCAATCAAAGAGCTTTTGGAAGCATCCCACCACACCTGCGTGCTGCCTTCCCGCCTTTCCCAACTGCCTCTCCTCAGTTTTCACTTTTCCGCGGAGCCGGCAGGACGTCCTCCTGTCACCGCAGAAAATTCTTCTTTTAATCCTTTAGTTTTCTTGTGGTCGCGGCTGTCTTCCCCGAAGCCACCGGTACCGCCAGTGTTTCTTTTTTCTTTTCTTGTAAATTTTTCCCTTTAAGGGAATATTTTTTCTTCTGAGTGTCTTACGGTTTTTCAGGCCTTCTAGGCCTCTCCATGTCCCTCATGGAACCGCCAGCCACTTTCTCCAAGAAATGTTCAAACTGTGGCGGTACAACTTTATTTTTAGACTCCCAAAATTGGTGTCTAACCTGTTTGGGTCCTGACCTTTTTCCTCCGGAGCCCTCGGGCAACAGTATTGTGAGAAGAGGTTTTCAACATCGAGTTTCCCTCGATATGAGGTTCCCTTCCAACTTCAGGGCACCGACCATTTCTTCTTCTACACAGGATCAGGTAACCCACAGACATTCTGTTAAGACTAGCCAAACCTCGAGTGGTAGGTCTCATGCACAGCATGTAGACGGCTCCGGCCTTGCCCTCGAGGGCCCATTGGCTTCAAAACCCCGACGGGAGTCTTCAGCCTCCAAAGCCTATGTGGGGTTTTGGGTTGTTCCTGGGGCTCACCCCTCACAGAATATACCTGAGCCATGCTCGGTGGTGGCATCCGCTTCGAGCGGTACCGATACCCCGGCATCGGCACTGGTGTTGGACGTAACACTCCTCACCAGGGATCGTCGTCTGGCCTCCTCGGTACCTACGGGACCGGTGGATACGTTCCAGACTGACTTTCCAGTATCGGTATCGGCACCGATATTACCACCGACGTCGGTACCCTCCAGACGTGCATCGATAGACTCGCTTCCTTCGATGCCGAGTCTGGAATCGATCTCTAAGTCTGGAAGAATGGGTACCGACACGTCTTGGTACCGACACCTATCGGTACCGGACACTCGGTACCGAGGGTGACTGCCGAAGGCTTTCGGTTACCTCGGTACCGATTGGGTTGTCACCGATTGCTGCTCCGATGTTGGTGTCGGCTTCGGTTCTGACAGCGGTACCGGTATCGGTATCCACAGTAGCATCGTGGCCAGCTCTTTCCATGCTTCTTTCAACAGGATCGCTCCCTTCTATACCAAGTTTGGAGTCGATACCTGGCATGGACAATATGGTACTGACTGTCGCTGGTCCTGACCTCCAGTACCAGCGTCCATCCGTTAAGGATCCCATACTGCACCGTGCAGGATCTTATATTCCTATATACTCAGATCCTTCGGTGCCCAGGCTAGTTCTTCAGATCTAACCTGTCCAGGGGAGGTTCTCTTTGGAGATCCTTCTTTTCAGAGTTTCCTCCTGGATATGGCAAGATCACTTGCCATTCCTATCCCTGGCCATGATCCTACACAAGGCTCTGTTTCTACCGAAGCAAAGGAGAACATAATGCTTCCTTTGCATCATTCCTTGCAGGATCTTCTTTTAGGAATGTGGGAAGCGCCTTTAAGGGTACCCCCACCTTCCAGAGCAACTGATCTCCTATATCAGGTGTCCCCCTCTCCAGGGTTTCAAAAGACTCAACTTCCTCATCATTCCATTGTAGTGGAATCAGCAATGAGGCGGATGAAGAGTAAGAAAAACCACTCTTCTTATCCGCCAGGTCATGAGTCTAAAGCCTTTAGACGTCAAACCTTCCAGACATCCATGCTTTCAGCAAGAATTATCTCATATATTTTTTATATGAGTCTATCTCTTGAGGAGGTCACAAAGAAATTACATCTTTTGACTCCTTTTCTTTCAGAGCCCAAGAGTGCAGTCTATTCCTCACTGCTTAGTCATATTCAAAATATCTCTTGGTTTCTTACTTGTGCTTCCCTAGACTCATTTGAGTCTGTTAGCAGGACTTCTGCTATAGCTATAGGGGCACGACGTAGAGCCTGGCTCCAAGCTTCAGACTTAGACAAATGGGCACAACAAAGACTGGGTAATACTCCTTGCACTGGAGAAAATCTCTTCAATAAGGAGTCTTTGCGTCAGGTTACTCAGTGGTCTACTGACTTACCTGTTTCTAAAGGCTGTTCTACGCCTTCTTCTTTCCCAGTAGGTAGGAAATCTTCTACCAAACTTTCTTCCCCTAGGGGGAGAAGGTTTTATCCATCTTCTGCCCATCATACAGATGTTCCCAAACAGGGGAAACATCGCCCTGGTCTGAAGAATCCAAACTCTCACCAGGCTCAGCAAACCCAGCAACCGCAGGGTTTCTGATTAATCATCATCATATTTTTCTGCCTCTTGGGGTTTAGAACCTGCAGTTGGCTTCTTCTCAGTAGAAGCCTTCCACTGCTTTCTTTCTAAACTCTAGGCATGGATCTCTTTTCACAAGACATCCATTTTTTCTCTGTTATACGAGCTCTTAGGATATTCATGCCTATAGGTCACAGGTTTCTCCTCTTCTTCCTGCTAGGGAAAGAGGTTTAACAACTATCAAATGATAGTTTTCTGTACCAGCATGAATTTTTCCTTTCTACAGACTTACCACATTGTAAGTCTCCATTCACCTCCATCTTTTCTACCCTCTTACCAAGCATTTCCTCTGTAAGAGTGGTACTATTACACTGGAGGGCTTCTTCTTCAGCCCCTCTAGTTTTGTCACTATTCCAGTGTGGAGTTTTCCTCTCTGAGTTAACTCCCTTCTTCATTTTTGCTTTGGGGCAGCTTATCAGACAGGTCCAAAGTTTCCTTACTCCTGTTCTGTCTGTTCTTTCTGTTTTTACACAGAAAGACTCTTCTGCTGTCTTACTAGCAGCTGCCCATGCAGGAGCCCTAGTGATTGGACCACTGGTTCTTCTCCACAAGCATCCAGAGTTGTCCTCCACTACATTCTTTCTGGCCTTAGTAGCTTTTGCCGTCGCCTTTTCTACCTGTTTAGCTACTTTAAGATCATCAGACACAACCACGCCTAGGTCCTGCTCTTCTTTAGTGGACAAAAGTACTTCACCTCCTATACTGTATTGCTCCCTTGGATTGCTGCAGCCCAAATGCATGACCTTACATTTTTTAACATTAAATCCCAGCTGCCAAATTCTAGACCATTCTTCAAGCTTAGCTAGATCCCTCCTCATGTTATCTACACCTTCCTGGGTGTCTACTCTATTGCAGATTTTGATATCATCTGCAAAGAGGCAAACCTTACCCGACAGCCCTTCCGCTATATCACTAACAAAGATGTTAAAGGAATCTTGATGAGCCATTGAAGCTGCCATGACTCTCACATTGTGAGCTGTGACATGGCCCTCCAGAGGAAGATTCTTACTCTGATAGGCAAAGGAAATACACTGTGCTATCCAGTTGGACAGTGTTCTCTTGGAGACTGGAAGCCCCAAATGAGAAGGATCAAAAGCAACAAAGAGTTGAGAGGACTTTCTATGTTGCTGCATGTTCTTTACAAGTAAAAGACAAACTCTTTTACAGTCCAAACTATGAAGATTCCTTTCTGCATTAGATGCATGAGGCCTTGGAAAAAACACAGGCAGTTAGACTGCTTGATTTAAATGAAAAGGCGAGACCACCTTTGGCATAAAGTGTGGATGAGTCCTAAGGACTACCTTGTCATGATGGAACCTTGTATAAGGTGGATCAGCTACTAGTGCCTGCAACTCACTGATGCGGCGTGCTGATGTGATTGCAATGAGAAAGATAACCTTCCAAGAAAGGAATTTCAATGAGGTAGTAGCTAAGGGTTCGAAATGTGGCTTCATGAGCTGACCAAGAACCAGGTTTCAGTCCCATGCCACCGGTGGTGGCCTAATGGGAGGTTTAGTTAGAAGGCCTCTCATAAATCTTGCTATAAGAGGATGGGAAGAAATAGGTTGTCCATTTAGAGGCTTGAAAGAAGCTGCAATAGCACTCAAATGGACCCTTCCTGAGTTAGTTTTAAGTCCTGCATTGGATAAATGAAGGAGATACTCCAGTAATGATTCCAGAGGTATCGCAAGGGGGTTAAGACCCTTCTGCGAACACCATATGGTGAACCTTTTCCACTTGAAGGCATAGGAGCGTCTTGTGGAAGGTTTCCTGGAAGCATAAAGGATATCCTTTACTGGCTAAGGAAGGTTAAGATCACGAAGATCTAGGCCTTCAGCAACCAAGCCCTGAGATGCAGAGACTGGGGATTGGGATGCCATAACATTCCGTTCTCCTGAGACAGGAGATCTGGAGCAGACCCTAACTCCAGGGAGGGAGCTTGAGAGAGATGTAGAAGCAGAGGGTACCACACTTGCCGTGGCCAATGTGGAGCTATGAGAATCATATGGCCTCTGTCTCTCTGAAGCTTGAATAGGGTTTTGGGAATTAGGGGAATGGGTGGAAAGGCCTACAGGAAGTCTTGACCCCAGGAAAGGAGGAAAGCATCACTGACCTGAGAGCCCCGAGCCGGAATTCTGGAACAGAACTGGGGAAGTTTGGCATTCCACGGACTTGTAAAGAGATCTATGTCCGGGGTTCCCCAAATTTGAAAAATCTTGGCCACCTGGTCTGCATGCAGAGACCACTCGTGTGGAAGCAGAACTCGACTGAGTCTGTCTGCCCAAGAGTTTTGTATGCCTGGAAGATACACTGCCAGGAGAAGAATCTGATGCTCTCTGGTGAGGACCCATAGTCGCAAAGCTTCGTTGCAAAGCGACAGAGAGCCTGTTCCCCCCTGCTTGTTCACGTAGAACATGGCTACTTGATTGTCCGTATGAATGAGGACTGTCCTGTAGCTGAGCAGGGTGTGGAACACTCGGAGAGCAAGGAAGATTGCTCTGAGCTCCAAGAGATTGATATGTAGATGAATCTCCTGTGGAGTCCAGGTGCCTTGGGTGGAGAGGTCTTGCAGATGAGCTCCCCAACCCATTGGTGAAGCATCTGTTGTGAGAGTTGCCTGGGGTAAGGGTTGTTGAAATGGGGACCCCAGCAACAGGTTCTGAGTGGACTGTCACCATTGGAGGGACAAAATAAGGCAATTTGTGTTTGCTATTCTGTCTGACAGGCACCCTGATGCCTGGGTCCACTGAGTGGATAAAGTCCACTGGGCTGCTCTCATATGGAGGCGAGCATAAGGAACCACATGCACGGTAGATGCCATGTGGTCTAGTAGTTGTAGCATTTCTCGGGCAATGAGAAGAGGCTTCAGCACTGCTTGAGAAGCTAACTGCACCATGCGAAGGCAACGGGCCTGGGAAAGATAGGCCCTTGCTTTTCTGGTATCCAGCAAAGCTCCTATGAACTCTAGAGACTGAGTGGGAGTTAGACTGGATTTTGGGATGTTTTTGACCAGACCCAAATACTGAAGGACACGCATTGTGCAAAATAGAGAAGTCATGGCCTCTGACTCTGATGGGGTTTGAATGAGCCAGTCGTCTAAGTAGGGGAAGACGAATATCCCTAGAGTGAGGAGAAATGCTGCTACCAAAGCCATGCATTTCATGAACACTCTTGGTGCTGAGGCCAGGCCAAAAGGAAGCACCCTGTATTGGTAGTGCTTTCCTTGAAAAAGGAAACCAAGGAACTTCCTGTGAGTTGTGTGGATGAGAACATGAGTGTACGCATCCTTGAGATCTAAAGAACAAAGCCAATCCTGACTCTGAAGATATGGCAGCAGAGGTTCCTAAAGAAATCATCTTGAATTTCTCTTTGAACAGGAATTTGTTCAATTCTCTGAGGTCCAAAATAGGTCTGTATCCCCCTGTTTTCTTTGGGATAAGGAAATAGGGGGAGTAAAACCCTGTACCCTGTTGATGAATGGGTACTTCTTCTATTGCCCAGTTTGTCTTGTACCCAGAGCTCCAAATCAGATGCCTGGAGCCAGGCAATTCTACGTACCCCTATGGCAATGGCAGAGGTTCTGCTTATGCACTCAAAACAGTCAAAAGCTGCACGGTTGACAAATTTAGAAACATCCTGGGCATGTTTGATCAATGTGAGAAAATCCTGCCTTCTATCCTCAGGAAGAAGAGGGCTCAAAACCTCTAAATCCCCTGTAACTTCCTTCAGGAACATTCCCATATATAAAATATAGGAACTGATCCTGGCAGAAAGCATGGAAGCTTGGAAAGTACGCCGTCCAAAAACATCCAAAGTTCTGCACTCGCGTCCTGGAGGATTAGAGGCATGTCTCTTTGCACTTCTGATCCTTCTCATAGCTGATTCCACTACAATAAAGTGGTGAGGAAGCTGAGTCTTCTGGAAAGCAGGACAAGGAGGGACTCGATACATAGTATCCAGTCTACGAGAGTGAGGAGAGGTGGTAAGAGGCGTCTCCCACATTCTTAGCATGAGATCATGCAAGCTCTCATGGATGGGTAGCGTAACTGCCTCTTTAGGAGCTTTGAGATATTGTAAAATTTCCAACTCCTTTGCTCTGGGCTCTGATTCAGGAGCCAAAGTAATGGACAGACCTCGAGCCACCTCCCTGATGAAGTCCTGAAAGGAAATATGCTCTGGAGGAGACATCCGGCGCTTAGGGGAGGAAGGCTCCTCTGGGAGAAGTATTCCTTCATCGACAGAACTGTCAGAATCCTCAGATTCTTCTGAGGACTTGAAGTACCGTCTGTCCGGATGCTCTTGAAGAGCCCGATACCCGTACTGACCGAAGTCGGTACCGGGGGTAATCAGTATCGGTGTATCGGTACCGGAGGGCATCGCATGACTGGGTGCCGGCAATGCAGACACCGATGTCGATGCTATCGGTACCGGTTGAACTGTCTGACGCGGTTCCGAGGATGTCGATGCCGCAAGGAGAGCCGCCAAACTGCGTTCAATAGCTAGGAATCTCTGGTCTATCGACGCTGCCGATGCCTGGATGTCAGTACCGGAGAAAACAGCCGGTACCCCAGAGCATGGCACCAGTAGTTCTGCCAAGATTGAGGCCTCGAGAACATCCTGGAGCCCCGATAATGCTTTGGAAGCAGAAGCCGAAGCCTCCTCCACCGAGGCGGCATCAGAGGGAAACAGGGTACTGAGCTTAGCAGCTCGGTTCTGCCGACCTCTTTTAGACATCATGGCACAGGCCATACATTCCGTGATGGAGTGGTCAGGACCTAAACATTTTAGACACCACTCATGGATGTCGGTGACGGAGATGGTACCGCCACACTTGGTGCACTTTTTGAAACCCGAAGAGGTTTTTCCCATTGTGGAGGAATTTTTGGGCCTAAGGCCCAAAAAGGCGCGTGCACATGGAAAAAGTACTAAGTATTCTTTTTTTTAAAAAAGAAAAGAAAGAAAGAAAAACCGGCGGTACCAGTAAAGCGTTGAGGAAGGCAGACGCGACCACAAAAAAGAAGGCCAATAAGGAGAATTTTCTGCAGTGACAGGAACGACCTGCTGGCTCCGCAGAAAACGAAGAACTGGAGAGAGGCAGTTGGGAAAGGCGGGAAGGCAGCACACAGGCGTTGTGGGATGCTTCCAAAAGCTTCCTAATTGGACGCTGGGGAGCGTTCCCGCGCAGGCTCCGTCAGTACCGACGATACCCATATGTGAAGACTACATTCCTGCTTGTTCCTGAAGATAAAGTAATCCAACTAGGCCCAGGAGCAGTATCATACAAAACCAGAACCAAACTGCATGGTATGGCCACCACCATCTACTGGAGACAGAGAAATACCGAGGGCAGAGCACACACACTTTTGTTCTCTGTCTCCATCTGCTGGTTGAATGGCATAAACCACTTCTTCTGACTGGTCAGGTGAGACAATAAGAAATTCATAACATTAACTTCTCAACTTTATGTTGAGAGGACGTGGGCAGATACATACGCATTATATGAGACTATATGCTAGTCTATTCCTTTTGGCATAACGCCATATGCTGTTGTATATCAAGATATGCTCCTAGGGCAGGGGTTTTCAACCCAGTCCTGGGGGAACCCTAGGCCAGTCAGGTTTTCAGGATTCCAAGAATGAATATGCATGAGAAAGATTTGCATGTTCTGCCTTCATTGTATGCAAATCTATCTTATGCATATTCATTATGGGAATCCTGAAAACCTGATTGGCCTAGGGTTCCCTGAGGACTGGGTTGAAAACCTATGTCCTAGGGATTCAAAAACCTTAACTGGTACAGCGTACGATTTTAAATTGCTGGAAACAGATTAGGTCATACCTTTACAAGGCGTGGCACTGGTTGGTTTCCAAGATCGTTTCATTTTAAAAATGTATCATCAGAACCAATGACAAATTAAAGACATTGTGCAAGATGTGGAATTGATTTACTGAACATTCAGATATGCTAAGACAATCCATGTAACTGGTTAGATAAACAGACAAAGGTGTGCAAATTATTTCTGGGTATTTGCTATACCGCTTTCCAATTACTATCAAAGTGGTTCAGAAAACCAAAGTTAGGAGTAAAAGAATACAATTACCAGCAAAAAAAAAATGATAAAATGATTTAAACAACATGAGAAAGAAAGAGGAGGATCGGAGAACAAAGAGAAAAGGAAGTGAATGCTATACTAAGGAAACAATGGATCTATGGGGAAAGAAGCTGCTAAAAAAACAATTACTCAACAGTTTGGGGAAGTTACATAAACATAAGGAGAAAATAAGTTGCAAATCCGTGAGGTCAAGGATAAAAACCTGGTATATCTAAGCATTTGAGAGCCAATCCTTAGATCCTGTACAATTAGCATGGCCACTCTACTTATCCCCTTCTTTTTGCTTTGTGTCCACGCCTAGCTTCTCTTTTAAATATGATTATTATTTATATTTGTATGTTTTTAAATATATATTTGTTATTTGTTGTTCTTCAAAAGCCAACTAATCAAGTTTTAAAATAAACTAACTCAAACACAAATCTCTGCACAAGAAGAGTAGAGGGAAGGGAGATAGCAACAAGGAGAGTAGACAAGGGGGATTACATAATAGAGTTAGGTGGCAGTCACTACGTCTTGGAGGACTGCATCTATGTATTACAATCCTGCTAAGACTGACAGTAACAGTCTTTTAATCATGTTTAAAATGCTTCTATTTTATTACAAGAAGGAAGAAAACTGCACACTTTGAATTCAGCAAGCACTAGACAAATTCACTAAAAAGGAGGGGACTTTACCTTGAATTCTCTGCTTTGTAGTGAGGCTGAGCAGCTGATGCTTAAATGGGCAAAGGAAACGAGATGCTTGTTAACAGGCATACTGGTGTTGGTGGGGGTGTGGAGCATTGTGGGACCTTGTGGTTGGAAATGGCAGGAGAAGAGGAAGGATGCTGGATGTGAACTAAAGTGGATCTGTATGCTCAGACAAACCAGTAAAATGGAATACAGTGGAGAAAATGTAGCTACTCACCGGTAGCAGGTGCTCTCCTTGAACAGCAATAATGGGCTTGGTGAGATGGAGTTGGATTTCACTCCCCAAACAGATTTCTTAGTACTAATTGATCAAAGTCACTGAGCGTCAGGAATCCCATTCCAGACAGTAATGAAATATGAATGTATGGCCTGAAATCCAAGCAAATTTCTTCCATGGAGATCAAGCACAAGTGGGCCAGTGAAAGAGATGCAGTCTGCTATTCATTTAACAAGCTTTTTTATACTGCTTTATATCAGTCAAAGAAGTTTACATTGTAACAAACTTGCTAACGTACATTAAACAGAGTAATTGATAACTTGGATTCTTCTGAGGCAATGGCGGGTTAAGTGACTTGCCTAAGGCCACAATGAGTACTAGTGGGAATCGAATCCTGGTCTCTTGGTTCCCAAGTCAGTGCTCTAACCATTAGGCTACTCCTCCACTCCACTAGCTGAACTGATAATGAGCGTTTGAAAGCAGCAAACCTTAGCTTGTTGAGGTTAAAAAAAACAAAAAACTGGATGGACTTTCTAAGGGCTTTCGTCTGCTTCACATAGAAAGCTAAGGCTCATTTGCAGCTCAACATATGCAGCACAGTTTCATCTTTGTGAGCATGGGGTTTTGGGAAAAATGGTTGGCAGAACAATTAAGATGGAAATCCAAACTACCTTTAGAAGGAATTTGGGATGAGTACAAAGTAACACTCTATTATGATGGAATTTACTTTAAGGTGGATGAACCACTAGGGCCTGAAGCTTGCTCACACTGCGTACATAACAAAAAAACATTCTCCCATGCAGCCCCCATTCTATGGAACGCCCTTCCAGATGAGATGAGATCACATTCAGAGATCAACGAATTCCGCAAAAAACTTAAAACGCACCTATTCACATCACACTACGGATCTCTGCCAAACACACCTACCCAACTAGAAAATGGATAATACAAGTCAGTCCTCATAAACCAAATTGGATTTGACATAGGATGTGAAACTCAAATGCTTATATATTATGATTCACCCATGTCACACTCACCACTGTATTTAGTTCTCATTTTGATCCCTGTAAATAGTTCTTTTATGTTCCATGTAATGTAATATAAGTTGTTATGGTTTTAAGCTGTTCACTGTAAAAACAGACGTTGACCTGTTATTTTTGTTGTTCCATGTAAACCGTATTTGATCGCTGGAAGGTGCGGTATATAAGAAACTAATTAAATTAAATTAATTAAGTAACATAAAAAACCTCCCAGGTCAAGAACTTCAGAGGACAAGAATTGAGCGGTTCAAAAGAAATTTTCATCAGTTGCGCAAAACCATACTGAGTTCCCAGGACACTGCAGGTGGCTTAATAGGGAGGCTTCAAAAACAGCAAATCCTGCATATATAACTAAAGACTGTACAGAGATGGATTTACCTTCCTCACCTCGGTGGAAAGCTCCAATTGCACTGAGGTGAATCGTTACTGAGTTGGATTTGAGTCCAGACTCAGAGAGGTGTAGAAGGTACTCAAGCAGTGTTTGTGTGGGAAAGGCTTAGGGGTTTCAGGAACGTCCTTCACACCTGACAGCAAACCTCTTCTATTTGCAATGAATAGGATTTTCACATCGAGGCCCTCCTGGAGGTCAAAAGAACATCGGTCACACCAGCTAGCAGATTGAGTGCAGACATCATCAGCTTCTCAACATTCAAACTGTGAGGGCCAAGGACGTGATGTTGGGATGTAACATTGATCCGTTCTCCTGCGGTATCAAATCCGGTGCATTTCCCAAATGAACTGGTTACTGACTGAGGAGCTCCAGAAGGAGAGGGACAGAATGAGAGGATCTGCAATGTACAGATGATCTCTAAGATGCCCTGTGGCTTGCGTCCACTGGGTTCTTGGTGTTCACATTGCCTGTCTTAAGTGGAGATGTGCCAAGGATGTCACATGTACAGTACAAGCCATGTGGCCCAGTACTATTAACACCGGCAATCAACGCCCGCTGCTGCTCCATGAAGGCAGACATACTGCGCTCCAAGGCCACCATTCTGAACTTGAGTCCAGAAGGCTCTGCAGACACCGGGTCGGGGCCTGATGCCGGTTCCCCCAGAGGGGAGTCCTCAACGAGGACAGTTGTTATCTGTCTTGGCTGCTCCGTCTCCCGACGAGGAAGCTTCGCTGGACGCTTCATCTCCGAGGATCCGGGCCGGCGCTCGGGGCTCCGCGATCGGTCTCAGGAGGGACCAAGCTGTTCAGAGCCATCCAACAACGCCACCTTAGAGGATTTCTTCTTCCTTCGATGTTCCCCTGAGGGAGACCCCTCTCCGAGCGACCCCTATGATGCTCGGGTTCGGAGTGTTCCCTCCGAGACGTAGAGGCCTCAGACAAGGTCCGGGCTTGCGAAGATACAGACTCAGGAAAAATCCTATCATGCTACTGCTGGCGGCTTCTCAGGGCCTTAGAGGACATCTTCCTACAGGGCCGCAGACCATCGGGTCGTGGTCAGGCCCAAGGCACCAGAGACAGCAGTCACGTGTATCGGTGAGGGACATTAGTTTTGCACACCAATCACATTTCTTAAACCTGCTGGCAGTCATCATGGGAAAAGCGGCCCTGTGAGGTCGAAGACCTGGGCTGCCAGTGAAAAAGAAAAAGAGCGCGACCGCCGGTCACAAAGGACAAAAAACGAAAAATCAAGCCGGACTTGATAACGGTGTACCAAGCCAAAGGCGGGAAAAGGTACCGGTGTCGATCTGGTAAGGGAAAGAAAGAATTTTTAAACTTTTTCCACGGTAACACTAGGACAACGTCCAGAGGGCGCCACGGAATAAAGGAGACTGAGCAAGATGGGCGGGAAGGAGACCATGCATGCGTGATGCAATTCCCAGAGGCTTTCTCTGAAAGCTGGGGATTTGCTCAGCACGAGGGCTCCGTCAACGCCGACATCACCCATATGTGAGGACTTCCTTCCTGCTTGTTCCCGGAGAAGTATTGTCCCCCTGGAATGAATCTGGGAGTGTGATGTATCTTTATATGCATCCTTGAAATCCAGAGAGCATAGCCAAATTCCTTTTTGAAGATATGGGAGCAGGGTGCCTAGAAAACTCTTTCTGAACTTTTCTTTGACCAAATTGTGTGTTCAGATCTCCTAGGTCTAGGATGGGATGAAATCCTCCCACCTTTTTGGAGATCCGGAAATATCTGGAATAAAATCATTGCCCTCTTTTTATTTATTCAACAAGTTTTTTTATACCGCTTTATCATTTAGTCAAAGGGGTTTACACTGTAACTTAAAATCAGTAATGTACATTAAACAGGAACACTGATAACTTGGATTCTTCTGAGGCAATGGAGGGTTAAAGTGACTTGCCCAAGGCTACAAAGAGTGTTAGTGGGAATCAAACCCTAGTTTCTTGGTTCCCATGCCAGTGCTCTAACCATCCCAATCGCAAAATCTGACAGGAGGGTGGTGACTTTTCTCTGAAGTAGTTCCTGATGCTAAGGGTCCAAAGAAAGAGCCCTCGGTGGGCAATTTGGAGGCAGATCATATAGATGCAATTTATAACCGCTTTGGAGAATTTGCAAAATCCAAGTGTTCCAAGTGTCTGAGGTTACAAGGGGCCAGCTTCGGGCAAAAAGAGTGAGCCTCATTCCAAGAGGAATGTTCACTGCTGCAGTTACAGGTAGAATAGCAATGCTCTTCAGGAGTCAGTCAAAACCCTGCCCTACATCCTCCCTCCCCCCCCCCCCCCATTCCTGCTGGTTTTAGCAGAGGAGTTGGCTGAATGTGCTCAAGGAGCCCGCTTTGATTGCAAATAGTGGGAACCAGCAAAGTACCTACTCCTGCAAGAGTAATAAGACCTTTTCTGGTTACCACCCTGAAACCTCCTGTGATAGATGACTGATTTAGATGTGTGCCATGAGAGATTACAAAGGGCAACATGCTGCTTTTTGATGAAGCCGGCCTTCTCTTTGATTTCTTCTCTGAAGAGATTATCTCCATGTCACGTTAAGTCAGCAAGCTTATCCTGCCAGATTGTTCTAGGTCTGAGGCCTGGAGCCAGGCAAGTATAAGCGCCAATACCCATTGCAGAAGCTCTTGATACCATTTTGAAGATATCATATGTCACTCAGACCATGAACTTTAAGCCGTCTTTACTGTGTCTCACCAGGGTACGATAATGTTCCAATCTCTCTGGATGGAGATACTACGATAGATCAGCTAGGCTGTTCATGTCATCCTTCAAAAACATGCCCATATAAAGCTGGTAAGAGGCCATGCAGACCGCAAGCATGGAAACTCTGGAAATCCCTTCTCCTAAGTTTCCATCTTGCCTCAGTCAAATGACATAGTTAAGACGGAAAAAATGATAGAAAAGCAACTCCACAGGGAGGAGGGAGGGTTGTGAGGACTGATTCCTGCTGTCCCCAGAGAACACCTTACAGATGAGTAACTACGCTTTCTCCGGGAACAAGCGGGAAGTCAGTCCTCACTTAAGTGACTCCCCAGCTAAAGGCTACCAAAAGCCCTTAGAAAACCACGGATGCCCACAAGGGAGCCATGAGCAGCAGCAACTGAGTCCAAGGAAACAGACTCCAGAAGGATCCATATGTTCAGTGAGGGACCAACACTCCAGTAGCCTGAACACAGAAGGGTTGGAGAGTAGGAGTTGCCTAAACCCCAAACAGATTACGGAGCATGGTCAGGCCGAAGGCGCTGTCCCGTCGGGACTCCCTCTCCAAGCAGTAATGAGCTGCGAAGGTATGGAATGAAGACCAGGTGGCCGCCCGACAGATGTCAGTCATTGGGATGGAATGCAGGCTTGCCACAGAGGCTGCCATGACCCGGAGCTCCAGCAAGAGCCCAGCCTGTCCATAGGCACAGGCGACAGAGTCCGCCTGGTCACTCCCTCCCCCAGCCAACTGGGGTCATAGGAAACAAAAAGCTGCAAAAATTTGCAGTGGCCCTGGGTACACTGAAGGTAGGACAGGGCCCTCTTACAATCCAGAGTATGGAGGATGGTCTCCGCCCTGTAGGCGTGAGACCACAGAAAGGTGAGGAGCACTACATCCTGATTGAGGTGGAGTGGGAACACCACCTTTGGGAGGAATTTGGGGTGTGTGCAGAGCACAACCCTGTGCTTCTAAAACCTGGTATAGGGCGGCTCTGCAACCAAGGCTTGGAGCTCACCGACCATGTGAGGGGATGTGAATGCCACCAGGAAAAGATTTTCCATGAAAGATACCTCAAGTGGCAAGTAGCCAGGAGCTCGAATGGCGGCCCAGTGAACTGCACTAGCACCACAATGAGGTCCCACTCCGCTGCTGGTGGGCAGATGGAGGGTTTAAACAGGAGACCCCATAGGAAACGGGTGACAAGAGGCTGCACAGAGAGGGAATCACCCTCGATAAGGTGGTGAAGAAGGTATTGCAGCACCAGCTGCACTGAGCAGAAGGGTTCGCCCATCGCTCTGCGCACCACACCAAAAACCTGTAAAACTTGAAGGCATAGGCTCATCTGGTGGAGGCCTAAAGGACCTCCTCCACCTTCCCCGAGAGATTGAAGGGGGCTAAGACTACCAACTCAGCAGCCAAGCTGTCAGAGACAGGGACCTCAGATTGGGGTGCAGGAGGGAGCCCTCCTCCTGAGACAATAACCCTCGGGCACTCACCAGGGGGACGGGGGCCTCTGGCGCCAAACGGAGAAGCAGAGGGAACCACAGTTGCCTGGGCCACCAGGATCAGCAATGCCTTGTCACGAAGAGCCCTGAACAGCAATCAACGGCATGGGCGGGAAGGCATACAGAAAAGCTCTCCGACCACGGAATGAGGAAGGCATCCGCAGCCACCCAGAAGTTGTCCGGGTTGACAAAGAGGTCCACTAGTAGGGTCCCCCAGAATCAGAAGAGCCGATTGGCCACTCTGGGGTCCAACTGCCATTCATGTGGCTAGAGGATCTTGCTCTGTCCGCTAGAATGTTGTCCTGGCCTGACAGGTACACCGCCGGCAGAAGCATCTCTTGGCAGATCGCATAGGAGCAGAGAGCCAATGCTTCGTAACCCCTTGTTTGTTTACACAGAACAATGCCATTTGATTGTCCGTTTGGACCAGCACTGATTGGTACTGCAGACAGTGGCGAAAGTGTATTGCCCAGAGCTCCAGGGGGGTTAATCTGCTGCTGGCTTTCTGCCTTGGACCAACTGCCCTGAGTGTAGAGTTCCTCGCAACGTGCCCCCCAGCCCAGCAAGGAGGCATCCGTAGTGAGGACACTCGGGGGGGGGGGGGGGGTCTGAAAGGGGATTCCTGCTCGAAGCTGCTGTGTGTTCTGTCACCAGTTCAGGGACTCTGCTAGCTGCTGGGTCACTAACATAATGTCCCATAGTCGGCCTGTGGCTTGTGTCCACTGGGCATGGAGGCCATGTGGCCAAGTAGGCGCAGCAGGTGATGAGCGCACACAGAGGGTCAATGCTCAACGTCGGTGGCCCTGTCCAGGGGAAGAAAGGCTCTGGCCTGAACTGTGTCCAGTCTTGCCCCAATGAACTGAGACACTGTGTTGGGAGGAGGTAGGGAGGTTTATCATGAATCACAGATATTGCAGGACGCAGATGGTGCAGGTGCAGGCCGTGGCCTGCTGCACCTTAGCAGCCCGTGGCCTGCTGCAACTTAGCAGCCGTGTCTCCCTTTATGAGCCAGTCATCCAGGTAGGGAAAGATAAAGACCCCCTGGAGACAGAAGGAGGCGACGACTAATGCCAGCAATTTGATGAAGGCTCTGGGGACAGAGACCAGGCCGAAGGGTAGTGCCCTGTACTGATAGTGGCTGCTCCCATCATGAACATGAATCTGAGATACTGCCTGTGGCTGGGATGAATGAGGATGTGGGTATAGGCATTCTTCATATCCAAGCAGCATAGTGAGTCTCCCTGCTAGAGGTAAGGCAGCAGTTTTCTAAGGAAGAGCATCTTGAACTTCTCCCTCACCAGGATCCTGTTCAGGTCCTGCAGGTCTAGGATGGGCCTTAGGCCCCCTGTTCTTTTTGGGATGAGGAAGTACCTGGAGTAGAACCCTTTGCCCCAGAGGTGCTGGGGCACCAGTTCCACTGCCCTGAACTCGAGGAGACAGTTCCTGCAGTAGTAGATTCCGGTGGCATCCTGGAGGGCTCTCCTGGGAAGAAAGGGGGAGGCATCTGTGCCAGGTAAAGGAGATAACCCTCCTTGACCACCTGGAGTCCCCAAGTGTCGGTGGTAATGGCTGGCCACCGATGGGCAAAGTGGATCAGATGTCCCCCTGTGGGCTGCTGACCTCCTGGGGGTGGAGAGGCTATGCCCAAGAAGTCAAACTCCTGCCAGGCTGGGCTGGGGCTTGGAAGCCTTCTGCTTACGAGGGCCATGGCTGTGTCCTTTGGCCTGCTGACCCTTTTGGGGAGCTGGGGAGGCCTGATACTGCGGGTAGTTTCTGTAAGCAGCTCCCTTCCTCGAGTAAAGGGGCCTTTTACTCGAGCCCTTCCATCAGGAGAGGGCAGCGGTCTTCTTGGAGAGCCTAGTCCTCATCATGAACTCTGTCTCCAACACGGCAGCCTTATCAGTCATGGGTGTGCCAAAGAGATTCTCTCCTTGGCAGAGGCCATTGACCAATATGTCCTGAACCCATTGCTCCTAGTCGGAAGACTGTAGCCAAGCCTAGCATTGGCAACGATGCCCGCCGTGGCTACTCTAGCTGCTGACCCGAAGCAGTCATAGGCTGCTCGAGTCATAAACTTGGAGCACTCACAGATGGCTTTGGTCAGGCCCCAGAACCGCTGTAGGGGCTCCTTGAAAAGACCAGCTAAGAACCCGGCGAGTTCCTTCGCCAGGTCCCTGAGGTACATGCCCATGTACAACTGGTGTGCCTGGATCTGGCCGATGAGCATCGAGTCCTGTTAGCACTTCCTGCCGAGGGCGTCAAGGGTGTGGGCCTCACCATCTAGGGGCACCAAGGAGTGCATTTTCTGGCTCTTGAGCCGATGCATGGCTGACTCTACTCCCATGGAGTTACGCAGCAGTTGTGCTTTCTGGAACCCCAGGCTCCAGTGGACTCGATACATCGAGTCAAGCTGTTGGCTCACGATGGGCACTGACACCAGTGTTTCCCGCATGCAGAGAAGCAGCCATCCCAGGATTGATGGACGGGCACTATCAGTGCTTCCCTCAGCGGGGTCTCGTACTGAAGGATCTCTAGCTCCTCCATGTGAGGGTCATCCTCAGCCTCAGTAGTGAATGCCAACACCTTTGATGTGTCCCATATAAAGTCAAGGAACGCCATGTCCTCAGGCAGGGATCGGTGTTGAGTCTTTAAGGGTGATGGGTCTGAGGGTACATCACGGTGGCAGCAACGGATGCCTGGGGACGTTTCGTCCTCCCAGTGCGAGTCATTGGAGGAGGAATCGAGGGAGGGCTGGGCCGGATGATCCCTCCATGGACAAAACCTCAGGCACTCACCAGGGAGGATCTCTATCCTGTGGAACTGAACCAGGATTAAGACCACTGTCAAGGATCGACTCAAGGCTGCATGCTCTCAAGGATCAGCTCCACATCCAGGGATGCCCTTGATGTCAAGGGCCTGGTGGTTTGGGCAGATGACCCAGCAGAGCCGAGCATCAAGGCCCGCTGCTGAGTTATGAAGGCAGACAAGGTGTGCTCCAAGGCCGTCATTCTGGTCTCCAGTCCAGAAGACTCCGCAACCATTGATGTGGACATCGAGGGACTCTGGCCCAGTGTCTGTTCCCTTGAAGGGGAGTCCTAGACGAGGATGGGCTCAAGGGTCCGAGGCCAATCACCAGAGGGCTTTTTCCAAGCAACCCTGGTAGGCCACTCCCGCTCCATACCCTCGGATGAGCGGCGTGGACTGCGGGATCTGGCTCGGGACTTACCCACCTTCTCGGATCCGTCCATGGACAAGACCCTTGAGGGTTTCTTTTTCTTCTTGTATTCCCTTGACTGGAGAGCCCCACTCGGAGGACCAACGGCCTCATCACAGGAGTCCGAGGCCTCAGAGGAGGCCTTGGAGCACAATATCACTGGAAACTCCGGGAAGAAGTTGTTGTGCTGCTGCTGGGAGCTCTTTAGGGCCTCAGATGACATCATCTTGCACAGGCCACAGTCTGCCAGGTCATGGTCCGGCACAAGACAACGGAGGCAGCAGTCGTGTGTGTCAGTGAGGGACATGATCCTTGAGCACCGATCACACTTCTTGAAGCCACTGGAGGCCATGGGGGAAAAAGGGGCCCCAGCTAAGTCAAAGGCTCTGCCAGCGGTAAAAAAAAAAAAGGCACGAACTGCACAGAGGAAAAAAGAAAAGATTGTAAACTGACCCGAGACATGGTGCAGACATAGCACGCTTGGGGGTGGAAAGAGTAACGATGCAAGACTGGAGAAGAATAATAAACTCAAAGAACGGATACTTTTTCTGGGGGAAACAGGCAGATGTCTGGTGGACACCATGGAAAAAAGTAGACTGAGGCAAGATGGCATATTTGGGCAGGAAGGGCACCACGCATGCATAGTGGCATCTTGCAAAGGCTTTCTTTGAAAGCTGGGGAGATGCTTCCGTGAAGGTTCTATTGGCACCAATGTCACCCATATGTGAGGACTGACATCCTGCTTGTTCCCAGAGAAAAGTAGAAATGCTGGGTAAGAGAGGAGATGATTCTGGAAAGACAGATGGGAATAGAATATCACACTGAGATAGCAAGGTGATGAGACTAGTGGGATGGGGGAATCCAAGAGGGCGGGAGTCAGTGAGGGACAAGGGGCACCAAAGGTGAACCATATGGCAGAGATCTTTGAGAGATTAAGATGGGGGAGATTTGCTGTTAACCAGTTGGAGATATGAGAAAGACAAGCGCTGAGTGGAGAGAAATCAGGTTTGACAGGAGTGGTGTGATAAGAGTAAAATTATTCTGGCGAAGTAATAGTATGCCGATAGACCAGACTGCTGAATCAAAGTGAGTGGTGCCAAAAATATATTGAACAGAAGTGGGGCAAGAACAGAGTCCTGAGGACCCCACATTGCAAAGGGAAAGGAGAAGAGGTGGTATAACTTGAGGTAACAGAAAATTACCGGGAAAAGGGAAAAGAGTGAAACCAGCAATATACAGAACCCTGAACACCCGTGTCCTGAAGACAAGAAAGCAGAATAGAGTGAGGTCAAAGGCAGTGGAGAGATCCAAAGAAACTGCTAGGGAAATGTCACCACGGTCATGGGACATGTGAAATTCATTCAGAAAGGAAAGCAAGATGGTCTCATTACTATGACCAGAGCAAACGCCAGATTGTCATGGGTGGAGAAAGAATGGAATCCAGGTGAACTGAAAGCTGAGAGAAAACGACCCTTTCTAGAATTTTGGAGAGGAAGGGGAGATTGAATACTGAACAGTAGTGTGCAGGATCGACAGGGTCAAGGGAAGGCTGTTTGAGAAAGGGATGAACCAGTACTCAAATTAAGCATGGTGAGTATGAAGAGTAGAAGAGTGAGAGAGGGTTCTAGAAGCCAGGCAGAATGAACGGGGTCAAGATGAAACTTACTCTTGTGAGTAGCAGAGATGGATTTTGACAGTTCAGCAGTGGTTATTGGACGAAAGGATGGCCAGATGTGGGACAGAGACGAGGAGAGGAGGGAGGAGAGGAGGGAGGGGGAGATGACAGGATGACAAGCGGGGAAGGAACAGTGAAGATGCTGCACTTTGAAAGCAAAGAAAAAAGCCAGTTGAGGAGGACTTGGTGCTGAAGGCACTGAGGGATGTATCGGGGGAGGAGGGGGGGGGATGTATGTTGGATAGGGACTTTAGAACTGAGTAAAATTGGTGGGTAGAGTTAGGGGTAGTGGAGATGAATCTGGAAAAGTAAGAGCGCTTGGCATCAAGGATAAGGGACTGATAGTACTGATGACAGGATCTGAAATACTCTAGGGCTTCAGGGGTCTGTGCCTTCCGCCAAAGATGTTCAGAGCGGCGAAGCTGAGAGCAACATAAGCGAAGGCCAGGATAGTACCAAGGGTCGTGGGAGGGGGAATGGGTGAGACAAGGCACAGGGGAGCAAGCTGATCCAGATAAACGGACAACAACTACCTCTTGAAAATCAGAAGCTCCTCTGGGAGCGTCAGTGTACAGATTTTCTAGATTTCAGGGGAGCATCAGACCCCAATGTACTAGAAAGTGAAATCAGCTAGGCAGGTTCTGGCATTTTGCCAAGCATGATGTCTTTCTCTAACAATCTCTCTCTGCATGATGTGTCCAAAGTATGAAAGAAAGTCTTGTCATCTGAGCTTCTAAAGAAAGCTTAGGTTTCATTTCCTCTAGTACTGACTGATTTGTTCTTCAGGCAGTCCATGGTATACACAGTATGCTTCGCCAGCACCATAATTCAAAAGCAACAATGTTCTTCCTGTTTATCTTTTTTCACTGTCCAATTTCCACATCCATATGATGCTACTGAAAACACGAAGATTTGATTTGTCTAAGGGAACTTTAGAAGACTGAAAACTCTAAAGGAAAAATTACGGAAAAAACACACAATGGTGGTTGGCCAGAAAGCCAAAAAGGGGGAAATTAGGTCTTACCTGCTAATTGGCTTTTATTGAGTTCCTCCAGTCCAATCCCACACTCATGGGTTGTTTCCCTTTACCAGCAGCTTGGAGACTGAGCATGTGATGATTTCATGACATCAGTATAGATAGGCAGCTGGCACCTCCTTCCAGCCCCAGTATTCTATTGACAATGTAGATTCACAGGAGCAACCATAAAGAATCATGTTGAACAACTTAACACAGTAGTCTTATAACCCCCCAACTAACCAAACCAACCCTCCCTTTATCAAAAATAACCGATCTTCCCCCACACCAAGATCATGAAGATTACCTATAATCCAATTTACTGGAACTTAAGGCACGCTGTCCTCTTCACTCGCTCCTTCTGCAGCAATAAATTCAAGGGGTTCCAAGTGCCCATGACACTGAATCTCTCAAATCCGGACACGACAGACTAAGATATACTACTTCAGGACCCGGAAGAAACGACACGCCACCACTGTCATGAAACAGAGAGGGGACTGGGACTGGACTGGAGGAACTCAAGGAAAGCCAATTAGTAAGACATACCTATTTCCCCTTCCTTATCATTCTTCCAGTCCAGTCCCACACTTGTGGGATGTACTACAGCAGTGCTAACCTTGGGAGGGACCCATGAGTCCAGCCTAAAGCACCACTGAACCAAACTGTGCATCCCCCACAGCCTGCAAAGGCGGTATTTGACAAAAGTATGCAAGGACGACCAGGTCGCTGCCCTGCAGATCTCCACCAGTGGCACCACATGGTACTCCGCCCATGACGACGGCTGCGCCTGAGTCAAATGGGCTTTAAGCCCCTTAAGTATCTCTCTGCAGTACAATAGATAAGCCAAAGCAAAATTGCTTCCTCTACCCACCGCACAATGGAGGCCTTGGACGCAGCCTTCCCTTTGTGTGGCGCACTGAAAAGCACAGGCGACTGGATCTACGAAAAGACTGTTCTACATAAATAGCGCCTCAGACATAGTGCACATCCAGGAGCCACAATGGTGGATCCACCTCTATCTTTCCAGCCTCACCAAAAACTGGAAGTGTTACTGATTACGATGAAACAGACACAACCTTGGGCAAACAGGATGGTACTGGCCTTAACACTACTTTCTCTCTCTCTTGAGGAGAGAAAAAGATGACACTATAGAGCCTGGAGCTCTGAAATTCTCCTGGCCAAACAAATCACCATCAAAAAGACAGCCTTTAAAGTCAGATCTTTGAGGGTGCAACCCCCCAATGGCTCAAAGGGAGCCTCTGTCAATACCAACAAAATGAGACTGAGTTCCCAAGACAGAACAACTGGCAGCCGGACCTGCTTCACTGCTCTCAAAAAACGGATGACATATGGATGTGTCGCCAAGGACCTCCCTTGGACTCTACCCCTATAACAAGTTATAGCGGCCACCTACACATGCAGGGAACTATAAGCTAACCCCTTGTCCAGGTCCACCTGCAAATAGGCCAGAATGTCTGGCACAGAAGCCGATAGGGGGCAGACAGCCTCGATCCCTACACTAGTCCTCAAAAACTCTCCACACTAACATACGCTGAGGAAGTGGAGCAAATACTGGCTTTCAATAGTATAGCAATAACCGGCACAGAGTAGCCTCTTTTTCTTAACAGAGTCCTCTCAAGAGCCAAGTCTTAAGTGACAAATCGAGCCATTTGAGACATCAGGACAGGACCCTGCGTCAGCAGGTTGCTCTGAACTGGCAACCACCAGGTAGAGCAAACTGGCATACAATGGCTGACGTGGCCAATCTGGTGCGATTAGGATGAGACCTGAATAAGCCTCTACCCTTTGCACTACATGCCCGATCAGCGCCCACGGGGGAAACACAAAGGCAGCCCTGCACCAGCGCATTGAGGCCCTCCGACATCTGTTCCTGCCTCTGGCTGTAAAACAGAGCCACCTGTGCGAAGTTGAAGGTTGCCATCAGATCCATGATTGGAAGGCCCTAGCGCTGTACCAGCTGGGCAAAAACTTCCCTGTTCAGAGACCACTCCCCGGGGTTTAGGTGGACGCGATAGATAATCGGCTGCCAGGTTCTCCTTCCCAGCTACGTCCGCAAATGAAATTGCCAGCAGTTTCTCTTCTGCCCAGTCCATTAACAGGCCAATCTCCTGTTCCAGAAGTGCATTGCCTGTGCCACCTTGACAAGTAATGTAAGCCACTGTGGTGGCATTGTCTTAAGAACACTCTTATCACCCTTCCTACTAGAAGGGGCTGAAACATCCACAGCACCAGGTACACTGCTCACATCTCCAATCCACAAACTTTCCCCACAGCAACCAGAATCCCTGGGCTATCTGGGATTCACAGTGCACCCCCCCAGCCCAAAAGACTAGCGCTGTTCATCACTGGGATCCAATGCAGCATTTCCAGCGACACTCCTGCAGCTAACTTGTTTGCCCGCAACCACCAACCGAGATCTCTCCATACTGTTCCCAGTCAGGGCAACGGCTGTGTCAGCTGATGGCACTGTGCCGACCATCATCCTAATGAGTATCTCTGTGAAGGCCTCGTCATGTAAGCCCTTGCCCAAAGTACCATTTCGAGCAACGCCGCCATGGAGCCCAACAACTGCAGGTAGTACCAGGCAGGTGGAATCTCCATGTGCAGTAACCACCATATCTACACCTGCAGTGTGTGCATATTGTCCTCCGGCAAGGACATCAGTCCCTTGCCTGTTTGGCAAAGCACCCCGAGATATACCAGGTCCTGTGATGGCTGCAGCACACTTTAGGCCAAGTTGACGACCCAGTCCAGCCTTGCAGACAGTCAACTACTCAAGCAATGTCTCGGACACCTGGACTTTGCCCAGATTAGCCAATCATCCAGAAAGGGATGAAGCAGAATCCCCTCTTGACAAAGCCCTGCCACTACCACCATCACCTTGGTGAAGGTACGGGGGGGGGGGGGGGTGGTAGCTAGTCCGAAGGGTAAGGCCCGAAACTGGGCACCATGAAGCACAGATATTGATGTTCTGGCCAAATGGGAATGTGTAAATATGCCTCCGTGAGGTTGAGCGAGGTCAAAAACTTGCCCTCTGACTGCCACTATCACGGACTAGAGGGTTTCCATTTGAAAATGGGGCACCCTTAAGCAACGATTGACCTGCTTAAGGTCCAGCATGGGTCTGAAGGTACCTTCTTTCTTGGGTACCATGAAATAGATGGAGTATGGATTCCTTCAGTTCTGCCATTGGGACACCCCATTCATCCTGAACCTTCTGCTTCACTACCCGGTGTATGGTAAAAACTGTCTGCATCTTTCTGACAGCTTTGAAGAAGGGATCCTCCAGTGGTTCCTCTTCCTGAGGAAGCCCTGTCCCCATATTAAGAGCCTTGACAGGCTGGATCATCAATGCCGCTAGGTCCTCTCTGCAAAAGACCCGCACAATGCAAGATTCCTCCCCTTGTGGAATTTTGCCTTCCTCCAGCTCCACATCTTCCAGGGCGCTGAACCAAACCTAGGTCCTGCAACTTCTCGCTATGTGACCTCCTTTGTCATGGGCCAGGTGCCCCTTTGGCCTCGCCAAAGTCAGTTTCTCATTCACCTCGCTTACGTGTCTTCCCCTGCATAGCACTGTGTCCCTCCTTCCTCTGCTGCTGCATACAGGTTTATGCAGGGGAAGGACAAACTATGGTAATAACCCCCCCCCCCCCCCCACCACTACCACAAATCTCTCCCATCTCTCTGGACGAATGGGGTCTGGCAGATATTGGGGTCCTAGGTTTTAGCTCCAACACTAGCAGTGGTAGACTCTTGGGACCCCTTCAAATCAGGAATAGGGCTCTCACCCACCTTATCCACACAGCGATCCCCTGCGAAGGTCAGGGCCCCAGAACCCCCGATGAGTCCCCAACCTGGCAGTTAGCTCACGATCCTTATTAGCCATTCCAGTCTTCCCCTTAAAGGTACGGCATATGCCAGAGGCAGAGACCGTGTCCTTACAGGAGCCACAGGCCCTGGGAGGGCATGCTGACTGATCCCCAGCAGCACTGCCACCCCTCACTCTGTCCTCTTCACCTTTGCCTTTCCTCTCCTTTACTTAATTTACCTCTTTTTTTCTTTTTTTTGAAACTCCTTTCCTCGAGGAAATAACTCACTTCCTGCCAAGGTCTCAAAGTCAACCAACACCTTCCAACAAAACAAAAAAATGCGAAGTTAGGGCCCATAGCATCCGACACGCACCCCTGATCCTCCTCACTTACGCTGAGCAAGTACCTTAAAATGGCAGCTTTTCCCGCTCTGCACGTGAAAACGCCACTGCTGCCATGCGGTCCTCACTAGCTCTCGGGCTGCAATTTACTCACTGTGCCAGGTGCGCTGATTGACAAACCCGAGAAAAGCAAGAATGAGCTGCTGCCCTCAGCAGTTGCAATCCCCCAGAGTGTCTCCCGCACTGCCGCTCAGCCAACCTTCACAGCTTCAGCGGAGTTGGACAATGAAAGAGCACCAGAAGAGGAGTCTACACTACCCTGTGGCGCCCCCTCCCCTGCAGAAGGACCAGAGCTACCGCACTGCTCACCCTGATGCCTCCTAATCCCTTCCCGGTAGCAGACTAAGCCACTCTTAACACATGCTCTTAACCGTTTTTTGTTTTTTTTTAAACCTAAATGACCAGCTCTCCAAATTACCCCGGTAGGCAGAATACATTCACTACTCAAAAATTACTCTTACACGTTCCTTCAGTGAGCCCCCACTTATGGGATTACTCTTCTCCAGCTGCTGAGAAAGAGTAGTTACTCACCTGTAACAGGTGTTCTTCAGGAGCAGCAGGAATCAGTCCTCACTTATGGGCGACGTCAGCGCCGACCCGACGGAGCCCTCGCGGAGCAATTTCCCCAGCTTTCGAAGAAAGCCTTTGGGATTGCAGCACGCATGCGCGGTCCTCTTCCCGCCCAAGGATGCCATCTTGCTCAGTCGAATGACATAGCGTAAGACAGCAACCATAAGAATGACTGCAACTCCAGGGGAGGAGGGAGGGTAGTGAGGACTGATTCCTGCTGCTCCTGGAGAACACCTGTTACAGGTGAGTAACTACTCTTTCTCCAGGACCAAGCAGGAAGTCAGTCCTCACTTATGGGACTCCCTAGCTTAAGGCTACCGGAGGCCTCAAGCTGGAAAAGAGAGCTCCCTCCAGCTCAACCGCACAGAAGGAAGGAATCTTCTCTGAATACGAATCCGGCCGGTAGCCAACATCGGGGCCGGCGGGTAGGAGTTGCCTAAACCTCAAAGAGATTGTGGAGGACTGCCTGTCCGAAAGCACTATCCCTGCGGGACTCCCTCTACAGGCAGTAATGAGCCGCAAAAGTCTGGCTAGAAGACCAAGTAGCGGCCCGGCAGATGTCTGCCAATGGAACCGAGCGGAGGTGTGCGACAGACGACGCCTTCGCCCGGACATGGTGCGCCGTGACTCGACTCTCCAAAGAGAGGCCGGCTGCCCCATACGCCCAGGCGATGCAGTCAGCTACCCAGATGGACAGAGTACGCTTCGACACAGATAACCCGAACCGATTGGGGTCAAAGGAAATGAAAAGCTGGGCAGCTTTCCTATGCTCACGCGTACGGTCAAGGTAGAAGGACAAGTCTCTTCGACAGTCCAGGGTATGCAAAACAGTCTCAGCTCTGCTGGTATGTGGCCTGGGAAAGAAGGTCGGAAGAACCACCTCTTGATTGATGTGGAAAGAGGAAACCACCTTAGGAAGAAACTTAGGGTGAGTCCGTAAGACAACCCTATTCCTGTAGAACCTAGTGTAAGGGGGCTCCGACACTAGGGCCTGTAGTTCACTAACGCGCCTAGCGGAGGTGAGGGCTACCAAGAAAAGAGCTTTCCATGAGAGGAAGCGGAAGGGGCAGGTAGCCATGGGTTCGAAAGGCGGGCAAGTAAGCCTTTGTAAAACCACATTGAGGTCCCAGTCAGGAGCCGGAGGGCGCAACGGGGGCTTAAGCAGAAGCAGGCCCCTGAGGAAACGCGCCACCAAGGGATGCGAGGAAAGGGGCTGGCCCTCCACCGGCGAATGATGTGCAGAGGGAGCACTGAGGTGGACTCTGACAGAGTTGGACTTGAGGCCTAGATCGGAGAGGTGCAGCAAGTATTGCAGTACCACCGACACTAGGCAGGCAAAGGGGTCCTCAGAACACTGAGAACACCAGGCGGAGAAGCGACGCCATTTGAGTGCGTAAGACTTCCGGGTAGAAGGTCACCGAGATGCCAGGACGACAGCTTCCACCTCCGGGGGGAGCGAGAGCGGGGCCAGGACTACCCTCTCAGCAGCCAGGCCATCAGGTGAAGGGCCCGGAGGTTGGGGTGCAGAAGAGTACCCTGATCTTGGGTCAGAAGATCGGGCTGAAACCCCAGAGGGAGAGGGGTGTCCACCGCTAACTGCAGGAGCAGAGGAAACCAGGGTTGCCTCGGCCATCAGGGCACTATCAGGATCACGTAGGCCCCATCCCGGGCAACCTTGAAGAGCGTCCGGGACACCAGCGGCGTGGGAGGAAAGGCATACAGTAGGCCTGTGGACCACGAAATGAGGAAAGCATCCGGGGCCACTCTGAGGGGATGCGGATGCCGAGAGCAGAACCGGGGAAGCTGCCGGTTCAGGGGACTGGCAAAGAGGTCCACGGTGGGGGTGCCAGACCGGCAGAAGATTTGCTGGGCAACGCCGGGGTTCAACCTCCACTCGTGGGGCTGCAAGACCCGGCTCAGCCTGTCGGCCAGGCAATTCTCCTGCCCGGGCAGGTAAACAGCCTTGAGGAGGATGTTGTGGTCGACAGCCCAGGAGCACAGTCGCCAGGCCTCCTGACAGAGCAGGAGGGAGCCCGTGCCCCCCTGTTTGTTCACGTAGAACATGGCCACCTGATTGTCCGTCTGCACCAGTACGGACCGGCGAGAGGTGAGGTGAGAGAAGGTCCGCAGAGCTAGGCGGATCGCCCGCAGTTCCAGGAAGTTGATTTGTTGAGCCGCCTCCCAGGGAGTCCAAAGGCCCTGAGTGCACGCTCCCTGGCAATGCGCTCCCCATCCCAAGAGAGAGGCATCAGTCGTCAGCACCTGGGAGGGTGCGGGAGACTGAAAGGGCATACCCCGTACCAGGTTGGGCAGGTGCAGCCACCACTGGAGAGAGGAGACCAGGCGGTCGGAGATCTGTAGAAGGTCTGCCAGACCTCCTGTGGCCTGATGCCACTGAGTGCGGAGACACCACTGGACAGGCCTCATATGCAGTCGGGCGTTCGGCGTGACATGGACCGTGGAGGCCATATGACCGAGTAGCTGCAGGAACCTCCGGGCCGGAACCGGAGACGCACTGTGGAACCTGCCGGCCAAAGCCATGAGCCTGTCGGCTCGCTCTCGAGGCAAGAAGGCACGAGCTCGCAGAGTGTTGAGCCGAGCTCCTATGAACTCGAGATCCTGAGAGGGGCGCAACGTGGACTTCCCGACGTTTATGACGAAGCCCAAGTGCTGAAGCAGAGCCATAGTACGCTGCGTGGCCTGCGCGACCTCTGGGGCCGACTGCGCCCATACGAGCCAGTCGTCCAGGTAAGGAAAAACGAACAGGCCCTGAAGCCTCAGGAAGGCCGCGACCACCACCAGGCATTTTGTGAACACCCTGGGGGCGGAGCACAAGCCGAAAGGCAGTACGCGGTACTGATAGTGTTTCCCGGCCACTACAAATCTGAGATATTGTCGGTGGTCCGGATGAATCAGGATGTGAGCATAGGCATCCTTTAGATCCAAGGAGCATAGCCAATCTCCCTGCTGGAGGTAGGGCAGCAAGATTCCAAGGGTAAGCATCCTGAACTTTTCCCGCTGCATGAACATGTTGAGGTTGCGCAAGTCCAGAATGGGTCTGAGGCCTCCCGTCCTCTTTGGGACCAGGAAGTATCTGGAGTAGAACCCCTGACCCCACTGAGGTTGGGGCACTGGCTCCACAGCCTGCTCCTCCAGTAGACCCTGCAGCTCCTGAAGGAGTAAGTCTCTGTGCAGAGGGGGCCTCGGAGGCTCCCCCGGAAAGTAGGGGGGAGGCACCTGGTGAAAATGCAAGAGGTAGCCCCTTTGAACCACCTGCAGTACCCAGGAATCGGATGTTATGGCTGGCCACCTGTGAGCGAAGTGGGTCAGCCTGCCCCCTGTGCTGAGCGACGGGCGCGGAGGAGGAGAGGCTATGCTGGCATAGTCAAAAAACCCCACCCTGCATGGCAGGGGGCTGTGCAGCGGGCTTGGGGGCCCGCGGCCTGCGGGGGCCATTCCCCTGACCCTTAGTCTGTGGGCACTGAGTGGAAGCCGCCGGTACTTGGTATTGAAGGTGGGATTGCTTATAGGCAAGCACCTTCCTCTGGTAAAAAGGCTTCTTCCCCGGATCCTTCCTCTTCTGCGTGGGAGCGGAGGTCTTTCGGGATAGTCGAGTCCGAGTGAGAGTCTCGGACTCGAGTTCCGCAGCCCTATCGGACATGGGCTTGCCGAAAAGGTTGTCACCTCGGCAGGGGACATTGACTAACTTGTCCTGTACCCACGGCTCGAGGTTGGATGACTGGAGCCAGGCCTGTCGGCGGGCACCGATGCCGGCTCCCGCTACTCGAGCCGACGCCTCGAAGCCATCGTAGGCCGCCCGAGAAAGGAACTTCGAGCACTCTCGAATACTATCGGACAAGGCCAGGACCCTCTGCAAAGGTTCGTCGGAGAGACCAGTCGAGAACCCGGCGAGCTCCTTCGCCAAGTCTCGGAGGAACATGCCCATATACAGCTGGTATGTCTGGACCCTGCAGGCAAGCATGGAACCCTGGAAGCACTTCCTACCGAGGGCATCCAGGTTGCAGGCCTCCTTACCCGGGGGCACCGAGGAGTGCATGTTTTGACTCTTAAGCCGATGCACTGCCGATTCCACAACCATGGAGTGGTGTGGCAGTTGCGCCTTCTGGAACCCGGGGCTCTTGCGGACTCGATAAATCAAATCGATCCGGTTGCTTAACACCGGTGTTGAGGCCGGGCTTTCCCACATGCGGAAGAGCAGCCGCTCCAGCATCGGAGGGACCGGCACGGTAAAGGCCTCCTTCGGGGGAGAGTCGTACTGGAGTGCCTCGAGCTCTTCCGCGTGAGGCTCCTCCTCTGGATCCGCGGGGAAAGCCAAAGCCTTGGACATATCCCGCACAAAATCAGAGAAGCGCGTATCCTCCGGAGGGGATCGCCTTCGAGGCTCCGACTCGGGCGAGTCGGAGGGGACGCACCAGGTCTGAAAAGAGCCGGGCGACTCGTCCCCTTCCGTGTCCCAGTCCGACGCCTCCATGGAGGAATCGAGGGGCTCCGTGCGGGCGAGGGTTCGTCCCGACGCCGGCGTCGACGACCTCGGTCCCGAACGGGAGGCCAAGGGAGACCTCGACCGAGGATCGACTCGAGCATGCATAGACTCGAGGATCGACTCGGCCGCCGGGGTCGACTTGGGCATCGACATCCCGGTGGTCTGGGCGGATGCACTGGCGATGCCGGTCATCCAAACCCGCTGCTGGTCCAAGAAGGCAGAGATACTGCGCTCCAAGGATGTCAATCTGAGGTCAAGCCCAGAAGACCCGGCAGCCACCGACTCGGGCCCCGACGGTGTCGGGCCCGACGACGGCTCTGTAGGGGAGTCCAGGAGGACAATAGTACTCACGTGCGGCTCCACCTCGAGTCGAGGAAGTTTAAAAGGTCTCTCCGCCTCCAAGGACTCGGGGCGGCTGGCGGGGCTATGTGACCCGGCCCGCGAGGGACCAGGTGCGTCTTCCGACGATGCCCGCGCGAGTTTCCTCTGCCGACGATGCTCCCGTCCAGGGGACCCCCGCTCAGAGGAACTCTGACGGAGCTCGTGGCCGGAGTCACGAGGCGTCGAAGCCTCCAACGAGGTCCAGGCCGGACCAGACTCGGGGTCAGAGAAGATTCTGTCCTTTTGCGATTGCCAACTCCTCAGCGACTTGGAGGACATCTTGCCACACGGACCACAGCTCCCAGAGTCATGGTTGGGTCTGAGGCAACGGAGGCAGAAATTATGCGTGTCTGTAAGAGACATTAATTTAGAACAATGATCACATTTTTTGAACCCGCTGGCAGCCATAGGGGGAAAAAGGGCCCCCGCGAGGTCGAAAGACCAGGCCGCCAGGGGTGGAAAATAAGTGGCGGGAACGCCAGTTAAAAACTGAAAACAAAAAAGGAAATGTGAACAGACTCGATAAGGAAAAAAATCGAGGCCGGGCAGGAAAAGGACACGCGAACCGAGAAAACAACAAAGAATTAATCAACTTTTTCAGCGGTGGTAACAAACTACGTCTGTAGGGCTCCGCAGAAAAAAGAAGACTGAGCAAGATGGCATCCTTGGGCGGGAAGAGGACCGCGCATGCGCGCTGCAATCCCAAAGGCTTTCTTCGAAAGCTGGGGAAATTGCTCTGCGAGGGCTCCGTCGGCGCCGACGTCACCCATAAGTGAGGACTGACTTCCTGCTTGGTCCTGGAGAATACTGAATACTGGGGCTGAAAGGAGATGCCAGTTGCCTATTTATGCTGATGTCATGACATGCTGGTAAAGGGAACAACTCACAAGTGTGGGACTGGACTGGAGGAACAATAAGGAACACCATTTTAAATGGAAGAGAAAATACCCAAAGAAGAGCACCTTCTGGATTGTCCGTGAGGCTTTGCAGAAAAACAGACTGAGGTAAAATGGTGCCACAACATCGGGCAGGAAGATGCATGCATATGCAGAAGAGGTTACTAAAGCTTCTAGAAGGAGCTGGGCATACTCCCATGTGGGGCTCCATGGGATGATGTCACCCTTACGTGAGGAATTTTTTCCTGATTGGCCATGAAGAAGGATGAATACTGTCTTGGATAAGGTATATCATCCTACAGGTGGTAAACACACTGTGGGAAGCAGCTGGGATATATCCTTGGCAGTGTGGGCATGAATAGTTTGGCAAACTGGATGGGTCTGTGAAGTTTCTCTGCCATCTCATCTTTTATTACAAAGAAAGTACTGCCTCTCTAAGGAAAGTGTTACCGACACAAAGGATTAAAACATGCCACAAATCTTTATGGGCAAGATGGCCAACCAGACTGTTATTCCTCTCCTACACCAGGATTTAAGGAGCACTGGAGAACAGCACAAAAGGGTAAGCTCCTTTGAAGATCAAATCAATGGACTACAGCAAGAAACCTTTGACAATGCCTGAACAATGTAGACGCAAGTAGGCAAGTAAGAACGGTGCCCTAACTTATTGATGTAAATAGTTTACACTACAATCAAAGTTTATTTACCTGAGTTGTAAAATTACCCTGTTGTCCAAGTTGTTAACCCTGTTTAATGTAACTCAGACATTTTTGTGTACTGAAATGTTTTGTTTGATGTAAACCGCGCTGATGTCAAATAGTGCGGTATATAAGAAATGTAAATAAATAAATAAATAAATAAGAACTTGGGAGAACAGAAGAATAATGCACGCATAATGGCTTGCCCTTAAGGCACTCAGTTGTGGGGTCATTCGTTGAAAATTTATTTAAATGTGCATTTGGAGAATATATGCTACCTTGTACATGCATGAGAGTATACAGAATGCCAGCAGGCTTCCTCCACAGACCAACACCAATTCATATTCTGAATTATTTTATTATACTACTTTTAGGGTACTTTCTTATTGTTCTCCACTAAGAGAAAGTTTTATTTGGAAAGGTCTATTATAAACTAGAGCAAGTTAAAATTAGAATTTTGGCATTGGCTGAACCAGTGGTTTCCAAACTGCAGGTCACAAAATCATCAGGAAGCGTTGTAAGCACATCCCTACAGCAAAACACAAAAATGTATACTAATTCTGCAATCTACGTGCAGCCAATTAGCACAGCTACTGCAGACAATAATGCCCTTAGATGAGCTGCTGACAAAGCCACCAGAAGAAAAGGGTCTTACTACAATGTCTGCATGATGGGAATTCGAGATAAGAGCTGCCATTCACCCCTGCCTTCTTTCCTCAGTCTGCTCGGAATGCTCCGTTCCCACAATGCACCACTCATGTTGCCCCATTACTGCTTTAATACCATGCAATTCATGGTTATGGTTATATCTTATTTGATAGACTGTGTGATGCAGTGGGTAACATAGAGCCTATGAAAGTTAATGAAAATGAGGAACTTACCTCAGATTTAGCTGTAGAGAGAAACTCAGTGCATGGAGAGACAGCTGAGCAGCAAAGGCTGTCAGCGCAAGAAAAGCCAAAAGCCATTAAAGGTAGTTTTCCCTGTAACAGTTCTGACGCAGGAAGAAACAGAAAAGCTCATCAGGAGCACCTGTGTCCTAACTCCCACGTAACGTGCAGGGCAGGGAAGCATATAAGTTCCTGGTTAGAACCAGGAAGGGGAGGTGAAGGAAGTGAAGGGAGAAGGAGGAGTAGTGCTGGTAATAAGGAAGAACCAGGAAGTGAATGCAGAAGCAGAGCTCGCGAGAAAAGGGTTGGAGCAAGCAGTGCTGGGAAAGGCAATGCTCAAGGAAGCAGACCTGGAGAGAAACCAGGAGGGGCTAGCAGCTCAGGAGAACGGTATGAGCAACCAATGAGCACAGGTCAGCCCAGAGGAAGTTTACCGGCTGAAGGGAACTCCAAGCGTGGCTGCAAAGCAAGAAACAGCTGGGAAGGTGACCAGGGGTTTGTTAGCTCTGAGCCTGACTGGAAAGCCAGGGAGAGAGTCCTCTACAACCCAGGAGCTAAAGCTAGAACCAAGGTAAAAAGGTGGGAGCCTTGTTCTTTTAAAGAAAGGTTTAAAAGCTCTGCATGTTTTAAAGGGCGTGGCCCTGAGTACAACGTTATAGCTGAAAGATATCCAAAGCTTTCATTTGGTGAGGAAAACCAGCAAGGAGCCTTTCTCATACCAGGCAGATATAACCCTGGGCTTAAAGAACCCTTGGCAGGAAGGGATATTGGTGTATCACAAGACGCTGTGCTAGAATTCAGCACATGTGAAGAATGTGACTCAGAGAGTTTGGGGAGTGAAGCTGAAGGGATGATATGGGAAAATAATAGCCATACGTCAGACCCCATTCCAATGGACTGTGCCATATGTTTTTCAGATGACCTCACTTCTTTGTGTTAACTTTTGAGGAGAATAACTTTGTGACAATAACAAAAGAAGAGAAGATATTTTCTGTTGCATTTTTGTTCAATGCTGTGTTTTGTGTTGCATTCCTGAGAATGACCGTTCGGGAAGGGGAATAAAACCCTAATTATTTACTTTACCACTTGACCAAAAGACTCTGTTTTAATACAAAGAGCAGAGCAAAACTTCAATAACCCTAGACAGCCGCCTAAATAGGATTAAAAAGGGCTCTATCATACGAGCCCCATCACAACTGCTATGCAATGTTGCGGTATATGTGGTATACAATAATTAAAAAGAAAAGAAATGAAAGAAACTCCATAGTGTAGACAGGACCACATGGAAGAGATAGGAACAGCATAGAAAAGATAGGCAAACGGAATAAGAAAGATAAATACACACAATTCCCTTAGGCTATAGGGCTGTCCTTACCATGTCCCAAAGGGTGCCATCGTACTACAACAGCTACTCAGGTAAGTTAAAAGCAGTCCTAAAAAGGGAGGTTTTCAGAAATTTTTTGAAGCACTTGAAATTTAGTTCTGTGCGGAGGTGGCCCAGTAAGCAATTCCAATGTGCAAGAGTCGCAGCAGAAAAAGTTAATTTTCTTGTAGATTCATACTTTATTTCCCATGAGGAGGAGAGGTGTAAACAAAAATCATGGAGCAAGCGAAGAAATCTTGCTGGGGCATATAGGGAGACAATAGCAGACAATTAATCCGGAACTGTGTCACGAATAAATTTTGTGTGTCAGGGTAAGAAGCTTGAAAATGATCCGAGAATTTATTGGTAACCAATAATATTTGACGAATAGTGGTAGGGGTGGCACAGGCAAATATTTCATTTTATTTAGTTTCCCATGTCATCTGCAGTAGTTCCTCCCCCTTTCCCCCTCTCCCCTAACTAGCATTTAGCAGGGACATAGCTGATGGTACAGTGTTGGGACAGGAGCAACCCCTTTCACTCCCAGCCTTGTTGCTGCCTGGGTTCAAAATGGTGGCAGTCTCTTTGCACTACCACTAGAGATCAAGTTAACAAATAAGGAACATACTTAGTCTCTGATACCAGAGTGTTTGGAGTCTGCTTCAGATCAAAGAAGCTGGATTCAGAAATGCAAATCCCTTAAGGCCAGTTCTGGAACTATGAAAATTAGTCTCTACAGCCAGATTTTCTGGTGCAGAAACAGAATCACCATGGAAACTGTAGTCTCTGAAGAAAGGCTGTCGGGAACAGACAGGGTTGGAGTTGCTGGAGCTGGAATCTAAAGAACAAGAGCTCCTAAAACCAAGATTGACGACATGGGGAACTGAACCAAAGGTAGCTGTAGCCTGCACTGGAAAGCACAGTTACTTACCTGTAACAGGTGATCTCAGGGAACAGCAGGAATTAGTCTTCACATGTGGGTACGTCTGCGCCAACGGAGCCCGCACGGGAATGCTCCCCAGCATCCAATCAGAAAGCCTTTGGGAGCATCCCTCGCGCCTGCGCGGTGACTTCCCGCCTTTCCCACTGCCTCTCCCCAGTTGAGTTTCATAGCTGAGACAGGAGAGGAAGAGGAAAGGAAATAGATAGATACAACTCCTAGGGGAGGTGGGAGGGTTGTGAAGACTAATTCCTGCTGTTCCCTGAGATCACCTGTTACAGGTAAGTAACTGTGCTATCTCCAGGAACAAGCAGGAATGAGTCTTCACATGTGGGGACTCCCTAGCTGAGGGTGCCATGGGAGATCCCATAAAATGCGTATCCCTGGATAGGACGGCATTTTCCCAACCTGGATCCCCGGCATCCCCCGAGGGATGGGGGTAGGAGTTGAGGAGAGAAGAGTTGCAGAGGAACAACAAAAAACTAAAGACCACCGGGGAGATGAGTCTTTAGAATGCATGTCAGGTATCATTAAAGCATTTAATGAACTAGTACCATATAGAGCTTACCTACTGGATTGTAGGAAGTAGAACTGTGATGGAAGGTATTGTAGACGCAGTAGCGGAATCTGCAAGGGAACTTCACAGCAGTGAGGATGAAGTTCCAAATCTGGAATGGGCAGGTGACCCAGGTGTCAACTGGAGCAGGAGAAGAACAGCAGGTCTTCAATGGAAAGCTTTATGTGAAAAAGCTGAGAACTCTTTTAGGCACAGAGTTATTAACATTGAGGATTAAAAGAAGAAGACTGACCGATCTGGAATTAGCCCAGTCCGGAAGGGAAGAGAGAGGGTATGGAAAAAAACCCTTTTCCCAGGGAAAACAGGAGGGTACTCCGGAACACTGAAGATGTACACTATCTTTCCTAGCCAATAAGAAATAGGAAGACATTGAAGTTTGATACCTCATAGATAAGGAGGTGTATAACAAAAATAGAAGCTGTTGACGCCACAGCAATAATTGTGAGTATAACCGGACCCAGTTACCGAGCCGTATGATAATAGGCAAGCGGACTGTCTGGACCCCTTAGAAAGTAAAAAACAAAACAAAAAAACTTTAGTACCAACAGTTAGGGAGATAGTGGGTAATACACAGGGTGCTATGACCATCTCCCAAAAAGCGCATACCTATATATATATAAATTAGAAAGTTTATCTACCCAATATATTGTATACATTGTTCCATGTAAAAAGTTAGAAAGTTTCTTTATGTTCAATGTAATGTATACAGTAGTATACATAAGTTGTTAATTCGTTCCATGTAAACCGCTCCTGATCTCTGGAAGGGGCGGTATAGAAGGAAGAAATAAATAAATATTAAACTATATACATATCAATACAGATGTGAATATATATGTCTAGGCAAGTGTGACATATATATCTATATATAGATATAGATGGGCATGGTTTATGCCCACCCAGTTACAAAAAACATGTATGCATAGGACACATACATACATGAAAACAATACTGCCTGCAACTGGGCCACAGAAGAAACATCCACATGGGAAATGTGATGCGAAAAACTTCATCTAATAGTAGGGGGCGAAAACCACCTGAAGAGTATAGAGAATCTATTTCTGTGGCACAGGGATGCAGATCAGTGGAATTAGCAGTATAGTTGCGTGAAGAACAGAGGACAATATCAGTCTGGGGAGAGCACGTCAGGAGCACTTTAGGCTGCTGATGCGTCCCAAGGACAGAAAACGCATAGACCAAGATACCAGGATGACCCAGCCAAGGGACTCAGGGGTATCATGTACAGTAAGAGAGTATGCGTTGTCCAAGTGGAGCAGAAACATAATGCCAAGCTGTAAGGAAAAAGGGGGGATTCCTGCCAGATTGGGAGCTCCTTGGACATTCACGCAGAACAAAGTTGTCTTCTGCATCACAACGGAAGACAAGAGGGTATAATTATCTAGATAGCCATGGAATGACTATATAAGCCTCTTCTATTATATGGAAGACCCTCAGAGACAAAGTCCAATGCTCTATGGCAAGGGCCCATAGTGGGAAGCCTCTCTGACGCTTGCAGAGAGCATCGTGCAGGAGATGGGACTGACAGAAGTCGACAGGTTGCCACATCCTCGATAAGGACATGGCCAGGAGAAGACAACCTGCAGTGAGTGTCAGCACGCAGATAGTTGAGAGCAGCGTGTAGAAGCATTAAAGTACGCACTGGAACTCCTGCATGCACAGCAACTGAACAAGATAGCAGAGGGGATTCTCCTGTATGAAACAGGGAGAAGACAGACCAAGGGAGCGGGGATATTCCGGCCCTGTCTGAGGAGTTGTCCAGAACATGCGTTGAAGGATAACAGGAAGCCTACACTGGAAAGAAAGAGAGAGAGACGTTCCAGTATGGTACCGACTCAAGCAGGGGAAACCCTGGAAGAGAGGGGTTGAAGGCGACGCACCATATGGTAAGTCAGCAGAAGGAAAGAATGTCCATGTGGGGACAGAAGCTATCATGGGATAGTGGTGATCTCCCTTTATAGCAATAAGAAAGGAAGAATACTGTGACCCATGGACAAAAGCATACTGAAAAGAAAACCCAGTGTAGAGTTGGAAGAAGAACTTCTGGTAAGAAGAAGTTAATTGTAGACTGCAGCATACAGGAGCCTATGGCTGCCGGTTATGATTATCCTGGTGAGAGCCTGGGAACTTCAGACCAGGATGAGATGTTCCTTGCTTGGGGACATCTGGAGGATGGGCAGAAGGAGGATGAAACTTTCTTTTCTTAGGGAAAGAAGGTTTGGTAGGACATTTCCTACATCCTGGGGAAAAAGAAGGCTTAGGATGGTTTCCAGAACTAGGAAAGTCAGTGGAGCACTGAGCAACCTGACGTAAAGCCTCGATATTGAAAAGATTTTCTCCAGTACACGGAGAATTACCCAGTGTATGTTGTGCCCATCTGCTCAGGTCTGAAGCCTGCAGCCAGGCTGTACGATGTGCTCCAATGGCAATAGCAGAGGACCTGCTAACAGACTCAAAAGAGTCTAGAGAAGCACGAGAAAGAAACCAAGAGATATTCCTGCTATGGTTAAGAAGCAAGGAATAGTCAGAGGCCTTAGGTTCTGACAAAAAAGGAGACAAAAGAGATAATTTCTCTGTGACCTCCCGAAGTGTTAGACTCATATAAAAAGATGTATGAAATAATTCTGGAAGCCAACATGGAAGTTTGGAAGGTTTGACGCCCAAAGGCAGCAAGTGCTTTAGATGCACGACCTGGAGGAGAAGAAGAATGCTTCTTCTTGCTTCTGACCTTCCTAATTGCCGATTCCACTACAATGGAATGATGCGGAAGTTGGTTCTTCTGAAACCCCGGAAAGGGGGGCACCTGATACAGAACATGCATGACTGTAGAAGGTGCAGGAACCTTTAAAGGCGACTGCCAAATCCCCAGAAGAAGGTCCTGCAAAGGAGGATGTAAAGGAAGCATCATGGTTGCTTTTTCTGCAGGACCTTGGTTAAGAGTAGGGCCAGGAATAGGAATGGCAAGAAAGTCTGCCATGTCAAGGAGAAATTCCTGAAAAGAAGGAACTCCCAGAGGAACTATTCCTGGGTAGGCTGAGGTTGAATGAGCAGCTTGAACACCAGAAGACCTACCGGACTGGTGCACCAAAGGAATCCTGCTAGATGGAGAATGATACCGACAGTTCCGATTCGAGGCAGTTAGTACTGCATCGTCGGTTCCCGGTATCGATTCCAAGCTAGATATAGAAAGGATCGATGGCACCGATGGAACTGCAGGAGTCGACATCGATACCGACACCGGGGACGGCAATACCCTCAGAGCCGGCAGCGGCGGCTGCCGAAGTGATACCGAGGCAACCAGAGGGCTTTGATACCGACAGTTTCGATTCGAGGCAGTTAGTACTGCATCGTCGGTTCCCAGTATCGATTCCAAGCTAGGCATCGAAAGGATCGAAGGCACCGATGGAACTACAGGAGTCGACATTGATACCGTACTGCGTAGCCGGAAGGGACAAGGATCGGTTCCGAAAACCGTCGGAACCAAGTCATCCAGACTGGATATCGATTCTAGACTGGGCATCGAGCCGAGCGAGGTTATCGACGCCCGTCTAGAGGGCACCGACGTCGGTGGTGGTGTCGGCAATGCCGATCCCGGAAAGTTAATTGGAATCGCATCGATCGGCGCCGAGGACGTCCGAAGACGCCGCTCGGCGAAGAGAGGAACACTCGACACCGGCGCCGATGTCGGGGTATAGGTACCGCCCGAAGCCGGTACCCCCTCCGAGCATGGCGTAGCAAGAGGAAAAGCCATCTGGGGCGTATCGCTCGGCCCCGAGGCCCATGATACCCGACGCCGAGCCCCGGTGGAGAGTGGAACACTCGACACCGACGCCAATGCCGGGGCATCGGCGCCGCTCGAAGCCGGAACCAACCTCGCGGCTGGCTGGAACAGAGGAAAGCCAGTCTGGGTCGTATCGATCGAAGGCACCGAGGACCTCAGATGACGATCCCTAGTGACAAACGGAGCACTCGACACCGGCGTCGATGCCGGGGAATCGGCCCCGTCCGAAGCCGGCACTAACCCCGCTTGTGGCTGGGATGCAGGAAGGCCAGTCTGGGTCGAATCGATCGGTCCCGAAGGCACAGAGGACACTAGTTGATGATCCTTGGCGAAGAGTGGAACACTCGACGCCGGCGCCGATGCCGGGGAATCGGCACCGCTCGAAGCGGATACCACCCCCGAGCATGGCTCAGGTATGTTCTGTGAGGAACGAACCCCAGGAACAACCTGAAACCCCGTGAATGCTTTGGAGCCCGAAGACTCTCGCCGGGGTTTTATTGCCAAAGGGGTCTTGAGGGGAAGGCCGGAGCCATCGTCATGCTGGGCATGAGACTTACCCCTCAAGAATTGGCTAGTCTTAACAGACTGTTTGCGGGTTACCTGATCCTGGAGAGACGAATAAATCGATGTCCTCACCTCAGGAGGAAAAACAGCATCGAGGGATACCCGAAAAAGAGAGGGTCTTCTCCCAACCCTAAAGCCCGATGGACCAGGGGAAAAAGGGTCAGGACCCAAACAGGATATACACCAAGTGGTGGAGTCTAAAAAGAAGACTAAGTCTCCACAGTGGAGGCACTTCTTAGGGGAAGAAGGCTCCATGCTGGAAAGGCCTGGAAGGCCTCAGAAGGGACTTGAGGAGAAAAAGACCTCTAAGTGGTTAAATGAAAAAAACAAGGCACCGGCGGTGCCGGTATCGGCGGGAAAACGGCCGCGACCACAAGAAAACAAATAAATAAGGATTTAAGAGAAATCGTTTCTGCGGTGACAGGAGGTACGTCCTGCCGGCTCCGCGGAAAAACGAAAACTGGGGAGAGGCAGTGGGAAAGGCGGGAAGTCACCGCGCAGGCGCGAGGGATGCTCCCAAAGGCTTTCTGATTGGATGCTGGGGAGCATTCCCGTGCGGGCACCGTCGGTGCCGACGTACCCACATGTGAAGACTCGTTCCTGCTTGTTCCTGGAGATTACCAGGAACTGGAGCATTGAAGCAGGCTGATTTGAAACACAAACTAAAGTTACAGAATTAGGAATCTTGGGATCAGGTAACCCAAACCTGAAGGTCATGGCAGTTATGAAGTCTTTCAGACTGCACAGAAGTGGGCTGTTCTCACCCACCAGGGGAGTAACCCAGTGTAAAGCATTTCCTTTGAGGAGACAAAGCATACTTGGACCTTTTCTGTAATAAATTCCTGTGGGCGTGGGAACCACTGAAAGCATGTCATAAGGAAACTCTCTACTGAAGAGATGTCAAGTTACCCAGTTCCAGCAATCCTGGTTTTGAATTTATATAACAAAGTAGTGTGGGATTTATAGTCACCAATCCTACCCATTGAAATCTGTGCTGCAGGTTCCATAATGCATTATGATAAGGTTGTCAGACAATCAGAACTGGCTTAAAATCTTCTTGTACGGCTTAGCAACTCAGCTAATGCTTCTTGGGTGCCATCAACTTTTTTTCAGTTAAAGGCTCAGAAGGCTCCTGGAAAGGTTACTAGATGTGTCCAGGCAGAGAATTAATTACAACTTTTACTTTTTTTTTTTAGACATGGTTTCACAGAATTTTCTGCACTGGACAGCCAGGATCTGGAGTATGCTTGGTAAATGTCTCCGATAGTGTAACAGTAACTGGGAATTTCAGGTAAGACATCAGAAAAGGTTCAAGAATTCAACAATGAAAACATTTCAACAATGGTTACAGAATACTTTTCCCAGACCTTACAGGGAATATGGCACAATTAAAGTCACTAGAGTCAGATTCGCAAGGCAAAAAATCCAGGGACAGTTTTCCACAGAGTTCAACACCAAAAGGAAAACTCTGACACACACTGCAAGCACTTTGACTAGCTGTACAGAGCAAGAGAGAATTAAAAAAAAAACTCCAAGCAACTTGAACATTTATGTTTCTTTCCATCCCTCTTTATATCAGCTTTTTTTCATTTAGGTGACTGAACCAATCAATATCCGTGGAACGCAGCTACACTAACAGCTTTTACAACATCATCCAGTAATGAATTCCAGAGATTGATTACGTGCAAAGTTAAAAAAATATATTTTCTCTGATTAGTCTTAAATGTACCACACATTCTAGCTTCACTGCATGTCCCCTAGTCTTTCTACTTTTTGAAGAAGTAAACAACTGATCTACATTAACCCATTCCACTCCATTCATTATTTTATCAACCTCTATTATATCTCTCCTCAGCTGTCTTTATCAAGTTGAAGAGCCCTAACCTTTTAAGCCTTTCCTCTTTGGGATAGCCTTCCATCCCCTTTACCACTTTGGTCGCTCTTCTCTGTAGCTTTTCCAATTCAGCTATATCCTTTTTAAGACAGGGTGACCAGAATTGCACACAGTATTGGTGTGGTTGCACCATGGAGCAATACAGAAGCATTATAATTTCCTTGGTTTTATTTTCTATTCCTTTCCTTATGATTCCTAGCATTCTAATCGCTTTCTTGGCCATGGCTGCACACTGGGCAGAGGGTTTCAACCAATGTAATATACTGTACACCAGAGGTCTCAAACTCAAACTGCTTTGAGGGCCAAATGAAGACTTGTAAAGTAACCCACGGGCCGCATAAGCAGCGGGCCTCATTTGCATAAGGGGCCTCATTTGCATAAATATTTGCGCAATGTTACCATACACTAACTTTTAGTAAACATGCCTCTTAATGAGTGTATGGATAAAGAAAGACTAAAAGATTTCTACATTACTATAACCCAGTGCCAACCGCCAGGCACATTAGGAACTACTACAAACACTGCCCATTTAGACCCCAAAGCAAACCCGCCGTATCGTAACAGCACTACCAGGACTCACAAAGCACCATACTCTACCTATCAAAAGGCAACACTGCAAATATTAAACCAATACATTTCAGAGAACAATACATGACCTATTGGGGAAAGAGAAAAAGTGGCAATGTCAAATAGGAATTACATAAACAGAATATCTCAGCTCAGTTACACATGCAGAACATACACCATCACCAAACTAGGAATCACAATTTAGAAACAGGAAGACAATAATTAAACTGGGAACCCCAAAATCCAAACTTGGAATGTACAACACCACTGTAGAAATAAAACTATAAATTAATTTCCTTTTGTACTAAACAAAGCGCAGACGTTAATGATGCACATTTCCGAGAGCTGACATATTCCAGTTAATAAATTCAAAATAAAGAGATATTTTTCTACCTTTTGTGCATTTTTATTCAGTTGCAATTGTTCCAGCCACTTTCTTCGTGTCCATTTCCAGTCCTAGCACCCCATCACCCCATTACCAGTCCTAACCCCCCCATCACCCCATTTTCAGTCTTACCCCCCCTCATAGGCCATTACCAGTCCTAACCCCCCTCCCCCATCAGCCCCGGTAGATTAAAAAAAAAACCAAACTTGCTGCGGCTGCCGCAGTAACAAGCGTCCCGCGGCCCCCCCCCCCCCCCCCCCCGGCAGAGTCCTCCCTGCAGCATCAGCTCCAAAAGTGGTGGCTTTCAGAGCTGCGAAGAGAGAGAGTTTCTCTCTCGCGGCTCTTGAAGCCAGAGCCGCAAGAGAGAAACACTCTTTCTTTGCGGCTCTGAAAGCTCTTGCTTTTGGAGCTGATGCTGCAGGGAGGACTCTGCCGGGCAGGGGGGCGCCGCGGGACACTTGATTTTGCTGCTACCACGGCGGCGGCGGCAGCAGCAGCAGCAAGTTTGTTTTTTTTTAATCTACCGGCCAGCTGCTTAACACGCCAGGCCAAATGTGTCGCGGGCCGCACAAGATTCTCTCGTGGGCTGCGTGTTTGAGACCCCAGCTGTACACCTTTCCTGGGTGTCTATTCTTTTGCAGATTTTGGTATCATCCGCAAAGAGGCAAACCTTACCCGTCAGCCCTTCCGTTATGTTACTAACCAAGATGTTAAAAAGAATCAGACCAAGGACAGATCCCTGGGGCACACCCTCCTTTTCCTCAGAGTAAACTCCATTTACCTGTACCCTTTGTCACCTCCCACTCACCAATTTTCAACCCAAGCAGTAACTTTAGGGTCTCCTTCATCCAGTATCCCAGAGTAGACTTGGAAACCGCATCTCCTTTACATGATCTCACAAACAGTACAAATAGGCCATTTGATTTGTAAAAGGAGTTAGTACCTTCAAATACAGGAGACGCTCCCTCCAGACATCCACCAGGTGAAGGTACTCATCCTTCACCAGGTGAAGGTACTCATCCTTCCCCCGGCACTGCTCCTTAGGAGAACAGAAAGACCACCTGATTCACATGGAAGGAAGACACCACCTTGGGTAAGAAGGAATGGGCCGAATATACAACCTCGTCTGAAATGATAAGTAAGGGTCCCTGCATGATAATGCCTGTAGCTCAGAGATACATCTCACCAAACAGATTGTATCTAAGAAGATAGTCTTAAGAATCAGATCTTTAAGTGAGGCCGATTTCAAAGGCTCAAAGGGCTCCAACATCAAGGTCCAGAGCGCACTAGGCAGCGATACCACAAGGAAATAACTGAATGCAGGAGAGGATGCAGGTGTCGTACCCCATGAAGGAAGCAGGACACACCCGGGTGCAAAGCATTGGACCGCCATGCCACCAGTCTACTAAAGTAGGATAAGGCTACAACTTGAACCTTCAGGGAACTCAGGGAAAGATCTTTGTCTAGGCCATCCTGAAGAAAGGCAAACAAGGATGGCAAGTCCGCCATATTAGGTCTAACCTGATGCTCACGGCACCAGTGTTCAAAAAGACACCAGACGCATACATAGACCACATAGGTACAGCCTCTCCTCACCTTGAAGAGCATGGAAACTACGGCAGGAGAATAGCCCTTACACGCTAAACTACACATCTCAAGAGGCGAGCCATAAGCAAAAAGGGAACCAGGTCATCCAGATGCACTGGCCTTGACATAATAGCCTCTAGGCTGGAAGCCATTGCAGAGGAGGTCCCTGAAGGAGCCGCATCAGGTCCCCAAACCATGGCCTCCATGGCCAATCTGTTGCACCAGGACAACCCAGTCCTGATGTCGCTTTATGTAGCAAAGCGCATGCCCCACAATGGAAATACATACAGCAGGCACTACATTTGGCAGGATTGAACTAGGGCATCCACACCTGCAGAGCCTGCCTCCCTTTGGCGACTGAAGAATGTTCACACTTTAGCATTGGACCAGGTTGCCATCAGATCCATCTCAGGAGAACCCTTGAGACACAGGATCTGCTGAAATGCTGCCTGACTCAGTTCCCACTCCCTAGGATTGAGAGAGTGGCGACTAAGGAAGTCCACCTCCACACTGTCTACTCCAGCAATCTGCAGCACCGAAGGAGCTAGGAAGATCCTTTCCACCCAGGAGGATTTATCTCCAGGGAAACTCCGGCATTTTGTGCCCCCTTGCCAATTGATATACGCCACTGCCTTTGACTAAGATCTGTAAGTGTAAAAGGGCCAGACAAATAGACCCTTGCCTCAAGATAGTTGATGGGCCATGCTGATTCTTACCTGCTGCAACAGCCCTGAGACCTGCTTGGTTCTTGCAATGGTCTCCCCAGATAAACAGGTGGGCATCCATTAACAGGAGAAGCCAAATGTGATCATCCAGTGGCATTCCCTCCTCAGAAGCTAGGGTTGTTTCTACAACAGTAGGCTGGACACCACCCACAGCTGGAGGGGAAGCCTGACCTCAAAGTCTTGAGAACATGGCGACCAATGAGACAGCAAGGACCTCTGTAGCAGCCTCATAAGAGTTTGCGCCCAAGGCACCATTTCAACTGATGCCACCATTGAGCTGAGAAGCTGTAGATAATACCAAACCCTGGGAGCCTGCTGAGACCAGAAGACTGCCAGTTGGAACAACTTCTCTTTTCACCCTCTCCTCTGGTAGGAAGACCTTGCCTACCTGAGTGTCAAGCCACGCTCCCAGATATTCCAGCAATTGGAAAGGCTCCAAGTGACTCCTGAATCACACAGCCGAGATTCTCTAGGAACTGCATCACACAGCTTGAAACCTGAGATGCTTCTGAGTGCAACCTGGCTTGGATGAGCCAATCGTCCAGATATGGGTGAAAACAGATCACTTGCGTCTCAGCACAGTTGCCGCCACCACCACCACCATCATGACTTTTGAGAATGTCCTTGGAGTGGTAGAGAAGCCAAAGGAAAAAGCAGAAAACTGAAAAAGAGAGCCAAACACAGCGAAATGGAGAAAGTGCTGTTGATCCTTGTGGATAGGAATGTAGAAAGCAGCTTTGTCTAGATCCAGTGACGTGAGGAACTCCCCACAGTGCATCACCTGGATCACTCACCACAGGGTCTCCATATAGAAGTGTAGGGTGCACAGGTGAGCAGAGACTCCACCGAGGTAAAGGATTGGCTGAAAAGAACAATCTCTCTTTGGCACCACAAAGTAAATGGAGTAGTGGCAGGGGGAACAGGGACCACCACCCATAGACAATGAAACCTTTTCAGTGTGATATGAACAGCAGCTCTCTAGGCCGCAGAACCACATAGGGAGATGATGAAGGAATCTGAGATAGGCACTCTGTATTTCAGAACATAGCCATGCTGAATGGAGTCTCACACTCGGCGATCCTCTGTGACCTGGGTCCTCTCTTGGTAGAAAAAGCACTGTCTGGAGGCATCTCAGAATGGGCCCTCAACCCACCATTGCATCGGATGCAGGTGGCACTAATGGAGGTGATAGCATTTCAGGGCCTGTAAGCTCCATGAAAGGATAGATGCAACTTATCCAGGGGATAGCTGGGATGCAACTATCCGGCAGATGTCCAACAAAGAGACGGAGTGCAAGTTAACCACTGAGGCTGCCGTCGCTCGCAGATTGTGAGCAGTGACATACTACTCCAAGGAGAGATCAGTCTGTGCACAGGCGAAGGAGATGCAGTCTACCACCCAGGTGGACAGTGTGCGCTTAGAGACCGCAACCACCAGCATGTTGGGGTCATAGGAGATGAAGTGCTGCGAGAAGCAGCGATGGTCTTTTGCTCACTTGGGATAGAAACAAAACATCCGTTTACAATCCAGAGTGTGGTATGCAGCCTCCGCCTGACTTGGTGAAGTTAGGGGGAAAAGGTAGGACCAACCACCTCTTGGTTCAGATGAAAGGGGGAAAACCACCTTAAGCAGAAACCTGGGATGCGTGTACAAGACCACCCTATTCCTATGAAACCTGGTGTAAGGACCACGTGCCACCAATGCCTGCAGCTCACTAATCCTGTGGGCAGAGGTGAGCGCCACCAGGAAGACCACATTCCAAGAGAGATACTTGAGGTGACACGAGGCCAATGGCTAGAAAGGTGGAACCATGAGCTTACCAATAACCACATTCAGGTTCCAGGCAGTCACAGGGGAACCAATGGGAGGCTGTATGAGCAGACCCTGCATAAAGCAGCCTATGAATAGATGGAAGGGCAGGGGTTAGCAGTCCACTAAATGATGGTGCACAGCCAGTGCACTAACGTGCACCCACACCAAGTTGGATTTCAAGCCAGCTCGGGAACAGTGCAGCAAGTACTTCAACACCGTTGGCACAGAAGAGAAGGGGTTGATACCCCGGATCCATGCACCAGACTACGAATCTCTGCCATTCGAAGGCATAAGCTCTCCTCATTAAGTCCTTGCGAAACGCCAGGAGAACATCCTTAACATTCTTGGGTAGATGAAATTGGCCGAGGCCTACCTTTTCAGCAGCCAAGCCATCAGGGCAAGGGACCTGAGGTCATGGTGCAGGAGGGGGCTGCCTTCCTGAACTATCAGGTCCAATCCGCAGCCCAGGAAAATCCGCAGCGCCCATGAGGGAGCAACAGGGGAAACCATGGCTGCCGGGCCCATCTGGGAGCTATAAGGATCACAGAGGCCTGATCCCGCTGAATCTTGAGCATGTCCTTAGAGACCAGTGGGCTCTGAGGGTGCGCGTACAGCAGCCCCTTGCTCCATGACAGGAGGAATGTGTCAGCCGCTACTCAATATGGGGCCAGTATCCTGGAGAAGAGATTCGCCAACTGGGCATTGCTAGGACTGGTGAAGAGGTCAAGTGTAGGGGAGCCCCACGTTAGGAACAGGCAAAGTGCCGCTAGAGGGTTCAGCATCAACTCGTGGAGCTGGAGAACCCAACTCAGGCGATCCACAAGAACATTCTCCTGTCCCGGAAGGTACACAGCCTGAAGGAGCATACCCTTCTCCTGAGCAAAGTTCCAGAGACAAACTGCCTCTTCGCATAAGAGGTACAATGCAGTGTCTCCCCCGTTTGTTGAGGTAAAACATCGCCACTTGAATGTCCATCTGAACCAGAATGACCTGGTTTGATAAGTGGTGCTGGAATGCTCGCAGAGTGTATGCAATGGCTCGGAGTTCGGACACTCTGCTGACCAGATGCCCTGAGTCTGCAATGGGCTGGGCCGGGCCGGGCCGCCCCCCCCCCCCACCCCCAGCCCAGCTTGGAGGTGTCTGTCATGAGGGTCACCTGCAGGGAAGGAGACTGGAAAGGCATTCCTGACGGAGGTGCTGTGACTTCCGCCACCAATCAACAGATGCCAGTGATGAGGTCACCCGCACCCGGTCATGGATGCAGTCCATTGCCTGGCCCAGATGCATGAGGCGGCAGGCGTTGAACATGACATGCACAGTCAAGGCCATGTATCCCCCGAAGGTGCAACATGAGGCGGGCCAGAGCCACCGTGCAACTCTGCAGGTCCTGCGCCAGGGCCGCCAGGCGCAGAGTTCGATCTGCAGGAAGAAAGGCCTTGGCCTAAAACGTGTCAAGGAGAGCCCCGATGAACTCCAGGCGCTGAGCAGGCTGCAGGTGGGCCATGGGATAGTTGATGACAAACCCCAAGTGTTCCAGGACAAGGATGCTATGGCATCAAGCCTGACAGACCTCATCGGCAGAGCCACCCTTTATGAGCCAGTTGTCCAGGTAGGGGAACATGATTAACCACTGGAAGCGCAGGTGGGCGGCGACTACTGCCAAGCACTTCATGAACACCCGGGGGGCGGACATCAGCCCGAACAGTAGAACACGGGGTTAGTGGTAGTGATGTCCTCAGATAACGAAGCAGAGGCACTACCAAGTGCAAGGGATGGATCAGGATGTAGGTATAGGCATCTTTTAGATCCAAGGAGCATAGCCAATCTCCCCACTGAAGGTAGGGCAGCAATGTTCCATGGAAAACCATTTTGAACTTCTCGTTCAGCAAGAACCGATTGAGGTCCCGCAAATCCAAGATGGGCCAAAACCCTCCTGTTTTTTTTTTGAACCAGTGAAAGTAGAACCCTGCTCCCCTCTGAGCACTGTTCCCTCTAAGCTGTGCGCATGTGCGGGCGCACACACCTCGCCGAGCGAGCGCACATACTTTACAACAGAGCGCACAAAAATTTCGGCTCTGATTCTGATAGAAAACAACACAGACGTCTTAAAATTTAAAAGTTATGATTGTAATTACTAGAAATTTCCCGCTTCATTTAGTAATCGTCTATTTTCATTTAATTTGATTAAAATCAATGTGGTGTACATACTGTATTCTGACGTGTAGTCAAATTTTAAAGTCGTTATGTGGCGCACAAAAATTTAACCTTCCTTCAAAAGCTGCACACAGCTGATATTTTATGCGCACACAGCCTACAGAAAATTAGAGGGAACATTGCCACTGAGCGGGGAGAATGGGCTCCACCACCACCTTGTCTGCCAACAGGCCAAGCTCCTGTTGCAGAAGCCCTCGGTGAAGAGGAGTCATAGGATGTTCCCTTGGGAAAAACGGAGGTAGCATCTGTTCAAAGTGGAGGAGTTAACCCTCCCTGCCAACTGCAGAGTCCAAGTGTTGGTGGTGATGCTGGGCCACCAGTGAGCAAAGAAGACCAGATGTCCTACAGTTCCTGACCAGGGAGAGAAAGAGCAGCTATGCCAAAGGATTTAAAAGCCCCCCTAGTCTGCGGCTTTGGGGCCTTAGGCTTACGAGGGCCATGCCCCTAGCCCTTGGTCTGCTGTCCCTGTGGGGGAGCTGAATAGGCCAGAAATTGAGGAGGTTTTTTTTGTAAGCCTCTCTTTCAGGTGGAAGGGCTTTTTCCCCCGAAGCCTTCCATCGGAAAGGGTTTGCAGTCTTCCTGGAGAGCCCGATTCTAGTCATGAACTTGGACTCCAACTCTGCGGCCTTGTCAGTCATGGGCTTTCAGAAGAGGTTCTCTCCCCAGCATGGAACAGCGACCAATTTGTCCTGAACCTAATGCTCCAGGGTCTGAGGACTGTAGCCATGCCAGGCACCGGGCACCAATGCCCACTGCAGCCACGGACTTGAAGCCATCATAGGCCACCCGAGTGGTTATGGTCACACTTTATTTGCTATACCATAACACTGTAAACAAGCTATGCAGTTTACAATATTTAAATAATTTTTAAAAACAATTTAAAACAAATAGTGAAAAGGAAGCTATAAAATTATAATAGAAAAGCATAAGCAATAGATTAAAGAGAGAAGAGGTGGTAAAAAAGGGCAGAGAAAAGGGATATATTAGTGTATCTGCTATTATCCATACCACTGCTGAACCAACAGCCTTAAAAAGTGGGGTTAAGGTTAAAGACAGACTCAAACAGGTAGGTCTTTAGGGCCTTCTTAAAGCTTTTAAAGTGATGTATTTGGAACACTCCTTGACCGTTGATACCAGGGCCCAGAACCACTGGAGAGGTTCATCAGACAGGCCCGTTGTGAACCCGGCAAGCTCCTTTGCCGGGTCTCTCAAGTGCATGCCCATGTACAGCTGGTAGACCTGGATACAGGCCATGAGCATGGAGCCCTGGTAGCACTTCCTACCATAGGCATCCATAATGTGGGACTCCCGCCCAAGGGCACCAAGGCGTGCATCTTCTGGCTCTTGATTTAATGCATGGCAGACGCCACCACAATGGAGTTGTGTGGTAGCTGTGTAGTCTGGAAGCCAAGGCTCTTGCGGACCTGATATATGGAATCGAGCCACTTGTTCACTACTGGCACTGTAATTAGTGTCTCCCACATCCTGAAGAGCAGTCTTTCCAGAATAGGAGGAATGGGCATCATTAGTGCTTCCTTCAGGGGAGTCTCGTACTGGAGGATCATGAGGTCATCCACTCAAGGCTCGTCCTCTGACTCCATGGCAAAAGCAAAGGCCTTAGCCATGTCCTGCACGAACTACTGGAAGGAGAGGTCCTCAAGTGGGGACCGCCGATGCTCCTGCAGTGGGGATGGGTCAGAGGGAAAGTCCTAGTACCAGAAGATGCATCAGCTTGGTGCCTGGTGAGGGAGTCAACAGGATCCGAGGCTCCTGGCGATCCAACCCCAAGGCACTAGATGGGGAGGTCTGGGTCCTCGCAGGGGAGGTGGACCGATGCCTGGAATCAGAGCTGGGTTGGAACTGCTCCAGCACAAGCTGATCCTATGTGGACGACAGCCCTGCAGTGGAGGGTTCAGTCGCTGGTCCTGAGGAACTGGAGGTACCAGTCATTGGGGCCTGCTGCAGTGCCAGGAGAACAGAGAGAGACTGTGCTCCAAGGTGGCCATCCTGATTTCCAGGCCAGTAGGCTCTGCAGGCAACAGCGTGGGCACTGAGGTAATCGGGCCCGATGCAGGCTCCGTCAAGAGGGTGTCTTCAAGGATGACCTCAAAGGACCGCTGCTGCTTTCCTGAGGCTTTGGCAAGGCAGCTCCCAGTCCTTGCCATCGGCTCAGGGGCTCCAATGCTGGTGACCATGAGAGTTACCCTTGGCACTAGAATCAGACTTCAACGAGGTACAATCCCTTCCAGGGACATTCTTCCAAGGCCGATCCTGGGTCCAATGCCCCACAACCTCAAGGCTCAGAGAGCATGATCTGCGCTTGAGGCCTCTGCCTCAACCTCTGTCCCCAAGGGCACAGATTCCCCAGATGACGCTGGAACCAAATGGGAGGTCTTAGGGCCAGAGACTCCTGCTACCTTTCACAATTCTTCCAGCCCTTGCTCGTTATCTGGATAGAGTGGACAGGAAGAGTCGTGGTCAGCGCCAAGGCACCACAGGCAACAATTGTGACTGTCCGAGTGAGACATGGTACAGTTACAATGACCACTGACCGAAGACATAGCGGGGAAGATAGCACCCGTGAGGCCAAACTCCAATGTCTTGGTCAGGAGGTCACAAGAAAAACTCGTGCACCAAAGGAGAAGAAGAAAAAAAAGAAAAAGAGGGAACCCAAAAAAAACAGGACGCCAAGGCGACTGATCCGGGGACAGAGAAGGTATGCAACCGCAGAAAAGAGGAATTGTGAAAAAAAACCTCACATCAAAAATCTGAACTTTTTCCGGGGACACAGACTACACATCTAATGGGCTCTGCAGAAAAATGAAGACTGAGGTACGATGGCATCTTTGGGCAGGAAGGTGACCATGTATGCGTGGTAGACCTCCCAAAGGCTTTATATGACAGGTGGGGAATGGATACCATGTGAGCTCCATCAGTGCAGACATCACCCATATGTGATGACTGACGTCCTGCTTGTTCCTGGAGAAAGCGTAGTTACTCACCTGTAACAGGTGATCTCCGGGAACAGCAGGAATAAGTCTTCACATATGGGTACTGTCGGCACTGACGGAGCCTGTGCGGGAACGCTCCCCAGCGTCCCAAAAGGAAAGCTTTTGGGAGCATCCCACCACGCATGCGTGCTGCCTTCCCGCCCAACTACCTCTCTCACTTCAGTTGAGTTGAAAGCTGAGACCAAAGGAGACAAGTGGAAGAAAAATAGAAAGAAAGAGAAAGACAACTCCTAGGGGAGGTGGGTGGGTTGTGAAGACTTATTCCTGCTGTTCCCGGAGATCACCTGTTACAGGTGAGTAACTACGCTATCTCCAGGAACAAGCAGGAATGTAGTCTTCACATATGGGGACTCCCCAGCTAAAAATGCCTAGAGATGACCCCAGCATGTTGCGGATCTAAGTAAGATGGGCCATGCTTCCTCCCAGGGTCCTCAGGCATCGAAGAGTGGATGGTGAGAAGGAGTTGATCTAGGAATGGAAGAGATGCTGTAGAACTGCCTGACCGAACAAGGCATCCCGACGGGAGTCCTTGTCTAAACAATAGTGGGCAGTGAACGTATGTACAGAATCCCAAGTTGCTGCTTTGCAGATCTCATCAATAGCAACTGAACGAAGATTACTGTGGAGGCTGCCATGGCTCTGACATTATGAGCTGTGATATGACCTTCAAGAAGGATTCCTTTACTCTGATAGGTAAAGGAAATACAGTCTGCAATCCACTTAAGAGAGAGTTCTCTTAGTGACTGGAAGTACTAAATGACAAGAGTCAAAAGCCAGAAAAAGTTGAGAAGACTTTCTAAATGGCTGAGTTCTGTGAAGATAAAAAGCCAGAGCCCGCTTACAATCTAAGGTGTGAAGATTTCTTTCCACGCTGGAGGCATGAGGCCTAGGAAAGAAGACTAGGAGATAAACTGACTGATTTAAATGAAAAGGTGATATCACCTTTGGCATAAAATGAGGATGAGTCCTCAAGACTACTTTCTCATGATGGAACCTCGTATAAGGCAGGTCAGCCACTAAAGCTTGCAGTTCACTAATGTGTCTTGCAGAAGTGATAGCAATTAGGAAAATGACTTTCCATGAAAGAAACTTTAGCTCTGAAGTCGCTAAAGGTTCAAAGGGAGGCTTCATGAGTTGATCCAGAACAAGATTAAGATCCCATGCCACCGGAGGTGGTTTTGATGGGAGGTTTAGTTAAAAGGAGACCCCTCATAAATCTTGAAACAAGAGGATGAGAGGAAATTGGTTGTCCATCAAAGGGTTCATGAGATGCAGCAATAGCACTAAGATGGAACCTAACAGAATTGGTCTTGAGACCAGAAGCTGATAAGTGAAGGAGATAGTCCAGAAGGGACTCTACCGGTACCAAGGGGGGATTAAGTCCCCTCTGGGAACACCAGATTGAGAACCTCTTCCACTTAAAAGCCTAAGAGCACCTTGTGGAAGGTTTCCTGGAAGCCAGAAGAATATCCTTCACTTGTTGTGAAAGGCCTAGATCTTGAAGTTCTATGCCTTGAGTAGCCAGGCCTTGAGATGAAGGGACTGGGGATTGGGGTTTAGTAGGGATCCGTTATTCTGAGACAGAAGATCCGGAGCACTCCCCAACTCCAGAGGAATGTCTCGAGAGAGACCTAAGAGAAGAGGATACCATGTTTGTCTTGGCCAGCAGGGAGCTATGAGTATCATGCGACCTCTCTCTCACTGGAGTTTGAATAAGGGTTTGGGGATCAGGGGAATTGGTGGAAGGCATAGAGAAAATCCTGGCCCCATTGGAGCAGGAATGCATCTCTCGTCTGACAATTTTGAGCTGGGAGTCTGGAACAGTACCGGGGAAGTTTGGCATTCTGTGGACTTGCAAAGAGGTCTATGTCTGGTGTTCCCCAGACTTGAAACACTCGGGCAAGTTGATATGAGTGGAGAGACCACTCGAGCGGCAACAGGACTCGACTGAGCCTGTCTGCCCAGACGTTTTGAATGCCTGGAAGGTATACTGCCAACACATGAATGTGATGCTCTCTGGCAAAGGCCCACAGTTGCAAAGCTTCGTTGGATAATTGCAGAGAACCTGTTCCACCTTGTTTGTTTAGGTAAAACATGGCCACTTGATTGTCAGTTTGCACCAGAACTGTCTTGCTTACGAGATGAAAGCAAAAGACTTGAATAGCATTGGAAATGGCCCTTAGTTCTAGGAGGTTTATTTGAAGAGAAGCCTCCTGTGGGGTCCAGAGACCCTGGGTAGACAGATCGCCCAAGTGGGCTCCCCAACCCAACTTGGATGCATCTGTCGTCAGTACAGCCCGAGGTAGGGGTTGCTGAAAAGGAGAGCCTATTGTAAGGTTTTCCAGAGATTGCCACCAATGCAGAGACGCAATCAGGCATGTGGTAACTCTGATCTTGTCTAATAGGCATTCTGAGGCCTGGGACCATTGGGAAGCTAAGGTCCACTGGGCCGCTCGCATTTGAAGGCGTGCATAAGGAATCACATGGACATGTGTCCTAGAAGTCAAAGCATCTGTCGAGCAGTGAGGAAGGTTTGTAGCACTGTTTGAAATGCTAGTTCGATGATGCGCAGACGAGGCTGAGGCAGGAAAGCCTTTGACTGCTGTGTGTTCAAGCAAGCCCATATAAACTCCAGGGATTGAGATGGGGTGAGCTGGGACTTTGGAAGGTTTATGATCCATCCCAAGTACTGTAGTATGTGCATTGCTCTGGAAAGAGCATGACTTGCTTCTAGAGCTGATGGTGCTCGGATGAGCCAACCGTCTAAGTAAGGGAAGACAAAAATTCCTAGAGTCCTAAAATGCTGCTGCTACTACTGCCATGCATTTTGTGAAGACCCTTGGAGCAGAGGCCAGCCCGAAAGGAAGGACCCCTGTATTAAAAATGTCTTCCCCTGACTAGGAATCGAAGGAATTTTCTGTGATCTGCATGAATAAGGATATGCATGTAAGCATCTCTTAAATCTAGAGAACATAGCCAATCTTGCTCGTGAAGGTATGGAAGAAGAGTGCCGAGGGAGATCATCTTGAATCTCTCTTTGACCAAATATTTGTTCAGTTCTCTGAGGTCAGATTGGCCTTAGTCCCCCTGACTTCTTTGGAATGAGAAAATAGGGGGAATAGAATCCTGTACCCTGCTGGGACTTTGGAACCTCTTCTATAGCCCCTTGAGCTAGAAGAGTGGTGACCTCTTGCCACAACAGGTCTGAGACCGGTGGTTGAGATTTGAACTGTTTTATTAGCGTGGATGGGGGCAAGCTGAGGAAATGGAGCTTGTATCCCAGACTCACAATAGATAGAGTCCAATTTTCTGAAGTGATTTGTTGCCATCTTTTGGCAAAATGGCAAATACGGCCTGGAATATTTAAAGGTTCTGGGCCTAGAACAGGAAGAATGGCTAAGTTCCCCAGACAACAGTCAAAGACCCTGAGAGGAGGCTGGGTCTGCTGAGCCTGCACTTGTGTCTGTCTTTGTCTAGTTTGTTGTTGCCCTTTCTGGGGAACATGTGTTTGCTGGGTGGAAGATGGATAGAATTTCTTCTTCTTAGAGAAAAAAAGTTTTTTGAAAAACTTTTTCTTGGCTGGGTTAGCTGTAGATTTTGACAACCTGTCTAAAGTTGTATTATCAGTGTCAATTTCATTAGCTTTAAGCTGCCAGTCCTTGCCAAAAAGATTTTCTCCTGTGCAAGGAATGTTACCCAGCTTATCTTGCACCCATTTCTTCAAGTCTGAAGCTTGGAGCCAGGTAATACGATGTGCTCCTATGGATATAGCAGAGGTTCTGCTAATACATTCAAAACAGTCAAAAGTAGCACGATTCATAGAAACATTTTGAGCATGTTTGACCAGAGTCAAATCTGCCCATTTATCCTCTTGAAGAAAGGGGTTCAAAAGCTCCAAGTCTTTTGTAACCTGCTCAAGAAACATTCCCATGTATAATATATAGGAACCGATTCTTGCTGATAGCATGGAGGACTGAAAGCATCGATGACCAAAGGCATCCAGTGTTCTAGACTCACGACCTGGTAGATTGGAAGAGTGTAGTTTAGCGCACTTAATCCGCCTCATGGCGGCCTCTACCACCATAGAATGATGTGGTAATTGAGTCTTCTGAAACCCTGGGCAAGGTGGTACTTGATAGTGTCAAGACGTCTAGAATGTGGAGATACTGTTAAAGGAGCTTCCCACATTCTTAACATTAGATCATGTAAGATCTGGTGTACAGGAAGCATAGCTGCCTCCTTTGGAGCCAAAGGATATTGAAGAATTCGTAATTCTTCTGCCCTAGGCTCCTTTTCTGGTACTATTGTAATGGCAAAACCCTTTGCCATATCACGTACAAAATCATGAAAAGACATATCCTCAGGAGGGGACATTCTGCGTTGAGGAGAAGGAGTTGAATCTGGTTCAGCTCTGGTACCGGTGGAATCATCCGAGTCATCGGAATCGGAAGACTCAAAAGGAGGAAGCACCGGGTTCTCCCGAAGCAGATGGCGTCGGTACCGCTCGATGTTGGTACCGTAACGAGTCGGTACCTGATCCCCCATGCTGGAGAGAGATTCCAAACTCGGCATCGGGGGAAGCATGCCTGATGAAGTGGGTACCGAGGGCACTGGCACCGGTACTGGCATTGGTACCGGTGCCTGCGGAACCGTCTGCAGCAACTTAGCGGTATCGAGGTAGCCAAAAGAGTCGCTAGACTGCGTTCGATAGCAAGGAGTCTTTTGTTCACTGCTGATGCCGGGGTGTCGGTACCGGTGGTAGCGGCCACAAGCCCCGAGCATGGCACCAGTAGTTCCACCGAGGCCTCGGGAACATCCTGGAGCCACAATAAAGCTTTGGAGCCCGAAGACTCCCGCCGGGGCTGTTTTGCCAGTGAAGTATCCTCGAGGGCAACGCCAATGGCATATCGATGTTTAGAGGGAGATCTACCCTTCAAGGACCAGATAGTCTTATAAGACTTGTATTTAGTTACCTGAGATCCCTGGGAAGAAGTAGAAGCCCTGGAAGACAATCGATGCTACAGACATCGTGTCTGAAGCAAAAAGGGTACCAAGTTGATTCGCTCGATTCTGAAGACTTATTTTAGTCAACTTCCTACAGGAGAGACACTCCGCAGGGCAATGGTCAGGACCTAAACATTTAAGACATCAGTCATGGGTGTCGGTAATAGAAATTGTACCGCCACATTTTGAACATCTTTTTAAAACCAGTGGCTGGTTTTTCCATGGTAAGGGAAGAGAGGGCCTAAAGCCCAAAATGGCACCAAGCACCAGAGCAGGGAAAAAATCCCTGAGAAAAGCACTAAAATTGAACTATTTTTAGAAGAAAAGAAAGAAAAGCACCGGTGGTACTGGTAGGCATCGACGGAAGGCAGACGCAACCACAGAAAAATATAAAAATAAGAGAAGATTTTCTGCAGTGACAGGGTACACGTCCTGTCGGCTCCACGGAAAATGAAGAACTGAAGTGAGAGAGGTAGTTGGGCGGGAAGGCAGCATGCATACGTGGTGGATGCTCCCAAAAGCTTTCCTTTTGGGATGCTGGGAAGCGCTCCCGCGCAGGCTCCGTTGGTGCCGACAGTACCCATATGTGAAGACTACATTCCTGCTTGTTCCTGGAGATTATGTGTTTCACCAGCCTAGAAGAAACAGCTCCAAGCCTAGAAAGCAGCAGAATCACCATGATCTTTAAAAAATGCCAAAAATGTAGAAAGATGATGAACAGCATGTTTCCCAAGATTGCTGTGTCTCATGCTTAGGCTGCTCTCACTTGGTGGAGGACTGCCCACACCGTGTAAAGATGCCCACTGAGCCCAGCACTACCAAAACCATGCTTCTCCACAAGATGATCTCTCTCCAGCCACACCTAATCTGGGAAATCCTCCAATAATGCCACCTCCACCTACGTTCCAGGTGTCAAGCACATGGCTGCCTCTAACCAACCTCACTAAAAAATCCATCGGGACTCAAAGGAACCCATCACTGGCCCCATATATGTGCTCTGCAGCCACCATCCCCAGCATGGTACTTGACCCAGTACTAACCCCTACTGCCCATTCCTGCAGGTCTCAGGACCCGGCCCTCCTCAGCACAGCCCCAGATGTACTGGCTCTGCCCCCAGCATCATTCCAGCACGGTCACCATGGCATGGACACAACTCAGAGGAGGAAGGCGCTGCTCACTTCCCAACCAATTGGCTAGCCCAAGGTGCTGGGAAAATCTTATTGGGTCCCCACAATAATGGGGAAAGCACTGCCACCAAAAGAACTGCTTCCATGGTGCCAAGGGATCCCCTAGAGCCTGCCCCCTCAGTGCGGAAACTCACAAGAGTTACAGGGAATTCCATCAGGGAATGCAACAGCTCCAACAGATTTCATTATGCCAATGCAGCAATGCATCAAGGAGCAACCACCAACATGACGCAGCACCAGAACGAAGCATAGCCCCACAGGCTCAGCCTCTCTGGACCCTGCTTTAAAATGCAAGAAATCCTCCACCCAGAGCCACAAGAAAAGGACCCCTCCTCTACCAACACACGCCTACCACACCACCCTTGTCAAATGCATTCATGGGCATCTTTACCCAAATTCAAGGCAAAATACCTAACACTGCTGACCCAAGATGCAACCATAATAAAGACCAGTAATACCAGAAAAAAAATCCTTCCCTGAACATTACTCCACAATAGACACAGAGGACCAGGGAGGAAGAGTACTCGCTATCTGCACCATCCTTATACTCCCCTCGACCTATCTTCTTACTGGAACCCAGGTGAACAGATAGCAACAGCGAGAAGCAGTCTTTGAAAGCTCATGTTTGGAATTTGATTATTGTGCTCTGTCTCCAAATAGGGGACTCCTGGAGTTTCCAGGCATCCTGTCTGAACTGTCACTACCACCACAGCTGTCCTCCACCCCACCACTCGAGGGCCTCAACTACCTAAATATCTCCAGAAGCTGGCATCACAACTATCTCTATTATCAGACACACCAGACGCCAGGAACAAGGTCTTAGGGATTATGAACTATCTGGATACACCTACGTTAGTAGTGGCAATACCAGTGCACAAAGCACTGCTAGACAACTGTGACAAAATCTGCCAAAACCCTGTCCTCTGGGCCCCCAATGCCAAGAGACTCGATATCAAGTATCAGTTGCAATCTGCCCCAACACTTGACAAAAATCACTGCTGCACCATCAATCAATCATTGTCAAATTTACCACAACAGCTCTTGCTCCTATTCCAATGGCCAACAAGATTCTCAATGGCATGGCAACAAAGATGTTCCAAGACTTAATAAAATGTGAGGATCACCATATACCAATTCTGGCACATATTGCACCATGACGATAATGGACAAAGTAAATAGTGCCCTAGAAACCCCTTAACTAGAGAAAAGAGCATCTCACTGTCTCCCATACTCTCCAATCTGACAATGTGGAAAACATCTGATCTACTCTGCCATCAACACCGTTGGAGCCACCTTCACAGCAAGATGCATAGCATGGCTGAAGGCCGCTGGCCTAAGAATACATCCATGAACTATTCACAAACGGAGCCTGCAGTGGTAAAAAAAAAAAAATCCTCTTCGGTGACAAGGTCAAAGACACAGTGAATGTCATCAAGGACCACGGCACAACACTTAAAACCCTAGCATCAGAGGGTCTAGAATGCTCCTCCAATCACCTGAAGTCACAGAGCTCTCAGCTTTGAAAACCCTAATCTCCCTCATAGTGCTTCAACAAATTACCAAACGTGGCCATCCTAGAGCCCTAAACAGCACAGATACCAGCAGAAACCACACCAGTATGCAGACAACAAAAGCAGTTGGACCCATTGTCAAACAAGAGCCCCCTTCCTTTTGATTATGCCACTACGAGAATCTCCCTGTCAGAGGCCGACTCATATTCTTCGAGGAAACCCAGGAAAAGACCACGACACTCAGATGTGTCTAAAAATAATTTGCAAGGGGCACGACATCAGATTTTCCTCAACCCTGATTGTGCGTCCACCTCCAGCAGAACCCCATTACACCTAGCCCCCATCTTACTTGTGAAAATCCAGTTCCTCATGTGCAAAGGCCATAAAGCCCACCCTCTTAAGGAAACAAACCAGGGTTTCTACTTCCAATATTTCCTAGACATGAAGTTCAAGAAATTCACTCTCGAAATTCTGTATGCACTCTCTGGGAACCATCCTACCTTTTATGCAGACAGACAACTGGCTCAAATTCACTCAACCTCGGGGATGTCTACATTCACATACCGATCCACCCAGCACACAAGCAGTACTTGCAATTCTCCATTTTGGGCAAAAACAACCAGTACAGGGTCCTCCCCTTCAGCCTACCATATCCCAAGAGTCCTCAACAAGTGCATGGTGACCACAGCAGCACACCTTCGCAAGAAAGGTGTGTGCATTTTCCTCTACTTGACTGACAGGCTAATAACGGTCCCCACATTACAGGGGACCTATACTGCCATCCAGCGAGCAACCAAGCTCTGGCAATCACATGCATTTGTCATCAACAAGAAGTTGCACCTCCAGCCCTCACAATCACTAAAATTCATTGGGGTGGATATCTACATAACCAGTCAAAAACATTCCTCCACATGCAACAGGCAAACACTGTAGCCTCACTGGCCAAAGCACATCCTCTGCCAACAAACACCACCAAGACCTTCCTCTGCCTCCTGGGCTACTTGGCTGTAGCCATATAGGTGGTCCTGCTAGCCAAACTGCACATGCACCACCTACAGTGGCACCTGCGCAAACAATAGAACAAAAACACACAACCACTATCTCAAAAGATCACAATCAATTAGTCCACCTGGGAGGGTTCTCATCTAGAAGGGATTCAGTCCCTGGGTCCGTGTACTCCAAAACAGGACTGAATGAGTCTGATGCCCTGAAGTAGAGGGGAAAAGATAGTTACTCATCTGTAGCAGATGTTCTCCATGGACAGCAGGAATAAGTCCTCATGTATGAGTGACATTACCGAGAGAGCCCCATGCAGGAATGCTCTCCAGCTTCTACTGGAAGTTTTTGGGAGGCTGCACCATGCCTGCCTTCCTTCCTACCTGCCGTGACATCATCTTATCCAGTATGCTAACAAAGCTGTACCAGAAGACCAACAACTCAGAGGTGGGGACTTGTGAAGACTTATTCCTGTTGTCCATGGAGAACACCTACTACAGATGAGTATACTTTTTCTCATGTATGGGACTCACAAGCTACAGGCTACAAAAACAGAGGCAGCTGAGAAACCCAACAGGGGCAACCAAAATATAAACTGGAGAATTGGTAGTCTCCCAAGGGAGAACTCATCTTTATTCAGCTTCTGCCCCATACAGTTTCATTCATAAGCATTCATGCACTGTGGTAATTTTTATTTTTTTGGTAGCCTGGACGGAAAGGCCTTGGGGGGATGAAATTAGATTCTAATCCCCAAACAGGTACCAGAGTACAGATTGGCCGAAATTGCTATCACATCGGGAATCTTCATCCAGACAGTAATGAGATGTGAATGTTTGGATAGAAGACCATGTTGCAGCTCTGCAGATCTCTTCAAGGAGATCGAGCGCAAGTTAACCAACGCAGCCATGGCTGACGTTGTGAGCTGTGATATGACCATCAAGGCTCAGGACAACCAAAGCATAAGTGAAAGAGATGCAGTCTGCCAGACAAATTGAAAAAGTGTGTTTGAAAATGGCAACCCCTAGCTTGCTGGGTTCAAGAGAGGCAACTGGATGGGACTTTCAGAGGGTCTTCATCTGCTCTAAGCAGGCCACGGTTAGCTTGCAGTCCAGCATGTGCAACACTGCTTCCCCTCTAATGGCATAAGACCTTGGAAAGAAAGTTGGCAGAACGACTGACTGATTAAGACAGAAAGCAGATAACCACCTTTGGGAGGAACCGAGGATGAGTGCATGGGACCACTATTATGATGGAACCTGGTGCACGGCAGATGAGTTACTAGAGCATGCTGAGGTAACATACACCAGGAACAAGACCTATCAGGTCAGCAACTTCAAAGGGCAGGAGTCGAGCGGCTCAAAAGGAGCAGATATGAGCTGCACCAAAACTAAGTTGAGGTCCCAAGCCACAATCAGAAGGGAGTTAAGAGGAGCAAGCCTCACATGAAGCAAACCACCAAAGGCTAAGTTGATATGGACTTTCCCTCCAAATAGCGATGGTAGATCCCAATCACGCTGAGATGGACCCTGACAGAGTTAGACTTGAGACCCAGCTCCGAGAGGCGGAAGTACTTAAGAGGTCTGTCAACAGAACAGGTAAAAGGATCCAGCACATTTCATGCACACCAGGAAGCAAATCTCTTCCATTTGATAGCATAAGATTTTCACATCGAGGCCCTCCTAGAGGCCAACATCTGTTGCGCCTTCAAGTAGGTTAAACAACAGGATTAGCATCTCAACATCCACATACTGAGGGCTAAGGGGACCTGATGTTGGGGTGCAGCATCTTCCTTCCCTTCTGTGAGATAACGTTCGGGACAGAGCCCAACCACCGAGACTTCCACTAGAAGAGTTGAAGCAGAAGGGGAAACCACAGCTGCCTAGGGCCAATACAGTGTGAAGATCACCACTCACTCCCTTTCTGGAGCTTCAGCAGGGTCTTCGCTATGCGAGGTATGTGTATAGCAGGACCCTTCCCCCTCAAGTGCAGAAGGGAAAGCATCTGGAGCTGTGCGAGGTGACACTGGAGCACAAATGATCCACTTGGAAATTTTCTGTGTGGTGAACACATCTAGTGAGGGGGTACCCCACTTCTTAAAAATCTGGGTTGCGACAGCCCTGTCCATGTGGCTGGAGGACACGGATCAGCTGGTCCATTAGGATATTCTGTTCCCCTGGCAGATACGTAGCCCTTAACTACATACTATGAGTGATAGCAAACTTCCACAAATGGACCATCTCCCAGCATAGGGGATATGACTCCAAGCCCCTTGCTTCTTTACCTAGTACATTGTGACCTGATTGTCAGTCTGATCGAGAACAATTTGGCTGGCCAAGCAATCCTAGAAAGCCCTAAGGGCATTTGCTAAGGCCCGTAGCTCCAAGAAATTTATCTAGTGCAAGCTGTCATGTTTGGACCAGACATCTCGAGTGTGGAGGCCATCCAGATGTGCTCCCCAACCCAGCTTGGATAAGTCTGTAGTCAATGTTGTCTGCAGTGGCGCCATCTGAAAAGGGAGGCCCCTGAGCAGATTCTCAGGGCCCAACTACCAATGCTGGGACAGGACAGGACAGGACAAGGGGTATGGTGACCATCACCCAGTCCCAGCAGAAGCTGGTGGCCTGTTTCCACTGAGCTTGTCTCATCGACAGATGAGCCAGGGGATTGACATGCACTGTAGAGGCCATGTGGCCAAGTAGTCAGCATCCTGCTGTCTGCCAACTCCACTGAATATCACGGACAATGGCCGCCAATCTCTGAAGTTGGTTCAGCAGGAAAAAGGTCTTTGCCCGAGTCGTGTCGAGGAGAGGTCTTAGGAACTCTAGTCGTTGGGTGGGCTGATGGTGGAACTTTGTCAATTACCCAATAAAATTTAACAGCTCTAGGCACCAAGATGGTCAACTGTACTGAGTAATGGATTCTGTCCAGAGTGGTGCTTTTTATAAGCCAGTCTTCCAAGTAAGGGAAAACAAAAACCCCTAGTGTTCTGAGATAAGCTGTTACCACTGCAAGGCACCTTGTGAAGTGTTGAGGACAAGATAAAGGGTAATGTCCGGTACTGAAAGTGCTAGCCTCTTGTATGCATGATGGATCAGTAGGTGGGTATACGGATCCTTTAGATCCAGGGAGCAAAGCTAATCGTCTTTCTGAAGAAAAGGAAGCAGGGTAGACCATCTTGAACTTTTCATGCACCAGGAAGGTGTTGAAATCTCAGAGGTCCAGGATGGACCAGAACATCCCGCTTCCCAAATCTTCTTGGGCACAACAAAGTACCTGGAGTAAAATCCCATCCGACCAGCTTCTGAGGCATAGGCTCAATGGCAAGGTTAGCCAGAAGGGCGGAGATTACCCCTTGAAGGAGGGTTAGAAAGAAACATAGAAACATGACAGCAGAAAAAGACAATATGGCCTATCTAGTCTGCCCTTCTATATAGCATACTTACTCACCTATAACAGGTGCTCTCCGGGAACAGCAGGACTCAGTCCTCACATATGGGTGATGTCAGTGCCAATGGAGCCCCCGCAGAAGCATCTCCCCAGCTTTCAAAGAAAGCCTTTGGGAGATGCACCATGCATGCGTGGTCCCCTTCCCGCCCAAGAGTGCCAACTTGCACAATCTAATGAAATAGCTAAGACAGCAAAAATTAAAATACGGTAAGGAAGCACCTCCAAGGGGAGGACAGAGGGTTGTGAGGATTGATTGCTGCTGTACCCAGAGAACACCTGTTACAGGTGAGTAACTACGCTTTCTCCAGGAACAAGCAGGAAGTCAGTCCTCACATATGGGACTCCCCAGCTACAAGCTGCCGAGAACCTATAAAAACATCATGGCAACCTGCAAAGAGTGAGCCATGATCAGCAGCAGTTGAGTCCCTACTGACAGACTCTCACAAAACACAAGTGTCTTGCGAGTATGGTCTGGCTGAAGGCGCTGTCCTGTTAGGACTCCCTCTCCAGGCATTAAGTGAACTGAGAAGGTATGGACCGAAGACCTGATGGCGGCCCGACAGATCTGTCATGGGGATGAACACAGATTTGCCACGGAAGTAGTCATGGCCCTCACACAGTGCGCCATGATCTTCTGGTCCAGTGAGATCCATGCCTGCTCATAGGCGAGGATAATGCAGTCTGCCACCCAAGTGGACAGAGTTTGCTTAGTCACTGGGAGCCCCAGCCAACTGGGGACATAGGATATGAAAAGCTGAGGTGCTCTGCGGTAGTCTAAGTCTGTTACAGATAGAAGGACAAGGCTCTTTTACAATCCGGAGTATGGAGAACAGTCTCCGCCTTGCCAGTGTGAGGCCTTGGAAAAAAGGTGGGGAGCACCACCTCCTGACTGAGATGGAATGGAGATACAATCTTTGGCAGAAACTTTGGGTGTGTGCGGAGCTCACCATTAGAGCCTAAAGCTCACTGATTCGAGTGCTACAAGGAAGACAACTTTCCAGGAGAGGTACCTCAAGTGGGAGGTAGCCAGAGGCTTAATCGACAGCTTAGTGAGCTGTGAGAGCACCACATTGAGATCCCACTCCGCCATTGGAGGGTGGACAGAAAGCTTGGATAGCATAGGCCCAACAAGAACCGAGACACCAGGGGCTGAGCAGAGAGGGGCTTGCCCTTGATGGAATGGTGGTGCGCCGTGATAGCACTCATGTGTACTCTGACCGAGTTAGACTTTAGGTGTTGAGCCGGAGCATGGTGGGAGTTGGGATAGTTGATGACAAACCCCAGATGCCGCACAGGGTTGATAGTGCACCTGTATTGTTCCATGGTGCAACCGTACCTAGAATATTGTGTACAATTCTGGTCGCCGTATCTTAAAAAGGATGTAGCATTACGAATTAGAAAAGGTACAGAGAAGAGCCACCAAAATGGTAAAGGGGATGGAAGGATACCCCTATGAAGAGAGGCGGCTGGAAAAGAGATGGCTGAGGAAAGATATGATAGAGGTCTATAAATTAATGAATGGAGTGAAACTGGTAAACATAGATCGATTGTTTACACCATCAAAATATAGAAAGACTAGGGGATATGCAATGAAGCTACAGGGTAACCTATTTAAGGCTAATAAGACAAAATATTTTTTCACTCAATATGTAATCAATCTCTGGAATTTGTTACCAGAGGATGCAGTAAAAGCTGTTTGTGTAACCGGGTTTAAAAAAGGTTTGGATAAGTCCCTGGAGGAAAGGTCCTTCAACCACTATTAAAGGGGACCCCAGATATCCACTGCTTGCCCCAATACAAGCATTGTGGAACCTGTGACCTAGATTGGCCACTGTTGGAAACAGGATACTGGGCTTGATGGACCTTGGTCTGACCCAGTATGGCATCTCTTATGTTCTTACGTCCCAGTGGCCAGAGACTAGAAGCTTTTGTAGGCTGCTCGAGACAAGAACTTTGCAGGGGTTCCCTGTCGAGGCCTGCCAAGAATCCACCAAACTCCCTCGACAGCTTCTAAATGTACATGCCTATACAGAGCTGGTATGACTAGATCCAACAAGTCAGCATCGAGCCCTGAAAGGTCTTTTGACCAAGGATGTCAAGGGTTCGAGCTTCCCTGCCGGGTGGCACCAAGGAATGAGTCTTTTGCACTTGAGCCTGCGTATGACTGGCTCAACGACCATCGAGTTGTGGGGAAGTTGGGTCTTCTGGAAGCCAGAGCTTCAGCGCACTTGGTACATGGAGTTGAGCCACCTGCTGACAATGGGTACTGATGCCCACTGTGCTATACTTTAGTGGAGCGGTTTTGCTGGCGTTTTTCTGGTAGCTTGCTTTCTGCATTGGAGAGTAAGATTAGTGCTTGATGAAGACCTGCTGATGCACTCAAAGCAATCAAAAGTTGCTCTGTTAAACTTTGAAACATTCTGAGCATGCTTCACAAGGGCAAGATAATCCACCCTCTTGTCCAGGAGAAGAGGAGCCATTACCTCCAAATCTTTAGCCACTACTCTAAGGAACATACCCATATAGAGTATGTAAGAACTAATTCTGGCCAATAGCATGGAGGCTTGAAAACAATGTCATAGAAACATAGAAAAAGGACGAAAAAAAGGATCACGTGGCCTATCTAGTCTGTCCTTCCATATCAGCTCAATAATTTACCTTGAGTTCAATACATTTAAACCTGCATGTTCTTCTAAATGCAACAAGGTCTCAGAATTGTATGAGGCATTAACTCAGCCAGACTTGCTGGATTGAATGTGCCTTCTTCCACATCAACGACCTGTATTGAGTTGCATTAGAATAATTTTTTAATGTTTTGTTGTTCACTATTTCTTAACTTCACGTTTGTGTACTCCAAATATAGTCCATAAAATTACTATCCTATTCTCTTAGTGTCCTTTTAACTTGTGAAGAAAAAATTGTGCTTATCTGTTTTCCATTTGGTGAGAAGCAATAATTCCAATTCAGGAAGATATTCCCGATACTCCCTAGGTCGTTGATGTGGAAGAAGGCACGTTCAATCCAGCAAGTCTGGCTGAGTTAATGCCTCATACAATTCTGAGACCTTGTTGCATTTAGAAGAACATGCAGGTTTAAATGTATTGAACTTAAGGTAAATTATTGAGCTGATAAACGAATTTAATTTCTATATAACTATTTAGGCTCAACGAAGTGACCATATAGTATTTTTGGTTGTCCTTCCATATCAACAACTACAAGTCAATAAGATGTTTATGTTTATGCAATTTCTTGACATATCACACAGGCTGAAGGGCATCACTACAAGCAGGTACTGGATACATTCCCTCGTCCCCAAAGGGCTCACAATCTATGTATACCTGAGTAAATAGAGGGTTAAGTGGCTTGCTCAAGACCACAAGGAGTGCTTAGAAATCCCCAGTCCCTCCGGCCTGAGATTTCTGTCCCTAGGTGGGAATTGAACCTCCGGCCCTCCAGCCTGAGGTACCTTGTCCTAACCACTAGCCAAAAGCGTTGAGGGTTCTCAATTCCCTACCTGGAGGGTTTGAGGAATGTGTTTTCACATTCTTGATCCGACTCATTGCCAATACCACTACCATGGAATTGGGCGGCAATTGTGTCTTTTGAAAACCAGGACACTCCGATACCCAGTACATGGTATCGAGTTATCGGGTATGGGGAGAAATAATTAAGAGTGTCGCCTACATACGAAGAATGAGATCGTGAAGTATCTGATGGACAGGGAGCGTAGCCACCTCTTTTGGAGTGGTCGGGTTTTGAAGCATTTCCATTTTTTGGCCCTAAGCTCTTTCTCCTATGTCACTGTTATGGACAGGCCCCTAGCCAAATCGCGAATAAAAGCCTTAGAAAGACATGTCCTCTGGTGGGAACATGCGGTGTTGTGGGAACGGAGATGGGTTCCCCGGAACTGTTTGCATGTCACGAGTATCGGCTGATTCATCATCTGATGAATCGGAATCCAAAGACGCGAAGTATCATTGGGCAGGGTGTTCCTGCTCCATACTAACCCGGTACCAGTCAAAGCTGGTACCTGGAATCTGTGTGGTCAAAACTTCGGTACCGGAAACAGATTAGAGGGTCAGCATGGGCAGTAGCGTGGAAAGCGGCAAGAGAGTCGATGCAGACTGTACTGGTACCGAAGCCGGTACCGACACCTGCGGAACAGACTAAAGGTTTTACTGGAACAGAGGCCACCAGTAAGGCCGCTAAGCTCCCCTCGATGGCAAGGATACATTGATCCATGGAGCTTGCCAATACTTGGGTGGAAGCCTCAGGAGCATCCTGGGATCTCACTAAAGCTTTGGAGGGAAGGTCCTCCCGCCAGGGTTGCTTGGCCAGTGTGTCCCCCTCCAGGGCAACGCCCGAGGCATCTCGATGCTTAGAAGGAGATCTATCCGGGGGGGATGGGAGGGGTCGGTCAGCTTTCTATGAAGACTTAGGTTTTGATACCTGAGATCCTTGCGAGGAAGATGAAGCTCTCGATGACGTCAATGCTAAAGAGACGGTGTCTGAGGGCAAAGAGGATGCCCAGCTTTGCAGCTCAATTCTGTAGGCCTCTCTTCATCTTTCTACAGAGAAACATTCTGATGGCTGATGATCAGGCCCTAAGCATTTTAGACACCAGTCATGGGTGTCTGTGGCCGAGATGGTACAGCCACACTTAGCACACTTCTTAAAATCACTGTTTTTTCCATTGTGACTGTGACAAAATAGAAGGCCTAGGCCTAAGATGGTATCGATGTGCCTGAAAAAAAAGAAGAAATATTTTCTTCTTTTTTTTTTTTTTTTTTAAGAGAAATAAGAAAGAACCGATGGAGGTTGGTACCAGCGTCGACGGGAAGGCAGATATGAACCACAAAAATATGAAAAAAAAACCCAGGAATTTTCTGCTGTGACAGGGATTGCTCCCTGTCGGCTCTGCAGAAAACAAAGAACTGAGAAGGGAGATGGAAAGGCGGGAAGGTAGATAAGCAGGTGCAATGGGATGTTCCCAAAAGCTTTCCTATTGGAGCTGGGGAGCGTTCCCGCGCAGGCTCTGTCGGTACCAACATCACCCAATATGTGAAAACTACATTCCTGCTTATTTCTGGAGATAGGAGTGAAACCTCCGATAGACTGTCCCACGAGAAAGGAGAAGGGAGTGATCAACTAGGTCAAAGGCCACAGATAGATCAAGAGAGACTGCCAGGGTGATATTGCCACGTTCGTGAGCTGTGTGGAGGTCGTTAAAGAAGGAAAGCATAATAGTTTCAATGCTGTGCCCAGACTGGAATCCAGATTGACGGGGTGAAGCAGGCAAGTTGAATCGAGGTGTTGGGAGAGTTGGGCAAAGACAGCTTTCTCCAAGATCTTTGAAAGGAATGGTAAGTTAGAAACTGGGCGATAATTGGAGGGATCAAGAGGGTCGAGGGATGATTTCCTCAAGACGGGGCAGATCAGTGCATGCTTCCAGGAGGTAGGGAAGGTGCCAGATGATAGGCTGGTGTTTAGGATGGTAAGGATGATCTGAAGAAGTGTTAGGGATGGTTCTGGTAGCCAAGTTGAAGGAATGGGATCTAGTGAGCAGAAAGTCTTGTGAGAGGAGGAGAGCAATTTAAGGAGCTCGGAGTTGATCGAGTGAAAAAGCAGACCAGACAGACAGAGAGAGGGAGATGAGACTGGGGAGAGTCAGAGGAAAGGCCTGCAAAGGGGGAAGGACAGGGGGTAAAGGATGAGCGCAACGATTGTATCTTCAAGTCAAAAAAAGAAGCCAGCTGGGATGGTGGGGGAATGCTGTGGGAGCTGCAGGAAAGGGAACGAGACTGTAGGGACGTCAAGGACTTCAGAACAGAGTAGAGGCTTCGAGAAGAGTTGGATGCTGAGGAGATGGTGGAAAAATATGAACGCTTGGTCTGATGGACTTGTGAGAGGTAAACTTGGTGGGAGGACTTAAAATGTTGTACAGCTGTAGATGTGCAATGTTTCTGCCAGATTTGTTCAGAATGTCATAGTTGGGAGCAAAGGAGACTGAGCTCAGGATGGAACCAGGGTTGATGAGAAAATGTCGAGGGTGGGATGGCCCGAGAGCGCATGGGTACAACTTGATCAAAGGCGGCAGAGAGGGAGGAGGTCCACAGGAAAACTTGTTGCTCCTTTGTTAGTGAGAAGTCAGAAGTGAACAGTTGGTCCACAGCAGGAAAGTACTCCATCGCTCAAGGTGTGACGCGACCAGTGGCGCGCCTGCTGGGAGTAAGGTGAGAAGGTTTAAGAAATGCACAATGGGGGCATTGACAAGGATGTATGTGAAAGTGGACAAAGAGGTGGTCGGTCCAGGGGAGTAGGGTTACTGCAAAATTAGAAAGCTGAAATGAGGATGTGGAGGAGGTTAGTACCAGTTCGAGAGTTTGACAAGCAACATGGGTCGCTGGGAGAACATGCTGAGAAGGGCTAAATCGTGAATCAAAGTTACAAAGGAAACGTCTCGTGTAGAGGACAGTGAGTGAAAATGTACGTTGAAATCTCCCAAAAGAGTAGTTACTCACCTGTAACAGGTGTTCTCCAGGAGCAGCAGGAATCAGTCCTCACATATGGGTGATGTCAGCGTCGACGGAGCCCCCATGCGGAGCATTTCCCCAGCTTTCAAAGAAAGCCTTTGGGAATGTAGACACGCATGCGTGGTCCCCTTCCTGCCCCAAGGTGCCATCTTGCTCAGTCTGATGACATAGCTAAGACAGCACGAAAAAAGAAAATGAACTATATACAACTGCAACTCCAAGGGGAGGAGGGAGGGTCGTGAGGACTGATTCCTGCTGCTCCTGGAGAACACCCGTTACAGGTGAGTAACTACTCTTTCTCCAGGACCAAGCAGGAAGTCAGTCCTCACATATGGGTGACTCCCTAGCTCTGGGCTACCAGGAACCCAGGCAGAAAAATAGAGCTCCCTCTAGAGCCTCAGCAACAGTGAGAGAATCTTCTCCGAGACCACACCTGAACGGTAGCCCAACACCAGGGCCGGAGAGTAGGAGTTGCCTAAACCTCAAAGAGATTACGGAGTACCGTTTGACCGAAAGCACTGTCCCTACAGGACTCCCGCTCGAGGCAGTAGTGGTCTGCAAAAGTCTGGCTTGAAGACCAAGTAGCGGCCTGGCAGATGTCTGCCAACGGAACAGAACGGAAGTGAGCTACTGATGCAGCCTCCGCCCTGACCCAGTGGGCCATGACTCGACCCTCCAGGGAGAGGCCGGCTTCCCTGTACGCCCAGGCGATACAGTCTGCCACCCAGATGGACAACGTACGCTTAGGGACAGGCAACCCCAATTTATTAGGGTCAAAGGAAATGAAGAGCTGATAAGCCCTTCTATGCCCCTGAGTACGGTTCTAGGTAAAAGGACAGTGCCCTTCAACAATCCAGGGTATGCAAGACAGTTTCGGCCTTACTGGCGTGCGGCCTGGGAAAGAACGTCAGAAGTACCACCTCCTGGTTGAGGTGGAAGGAGGACACTACCTTTGGGAGGAACTTAGGATGAGTCCGCAAGACTACCCTGTTCCTATAGAACCTGGTATACGGCCTATCCGAGACCAGGGCCTGAAGCTCACTCACCCGCCTAGCCGAGGTGAGTGCCACAAGGAACAACACCTTCCAGGAGAGGAAACATAAGTGGCAGGTTGCCATCGGCTCAAAAGGTGGGCGAGTCAGTTGCTGCAAGACCACATTGAGATCCCACTCAGTGGCCGGTGGACGAATAGGAAGTTTAAGCAGAAGCAGGCCTCTGAGAAAGCGAGACACCAGAGGGTGGCCTGAGAGAGATTGTCCATCCACCGGCGAGTGGTGAGCTGAGAGGGCACTGAGGTGAACCCGGACAGAGTTGGACTGAAGTCCAAGGTTGGAAAGGTGGAGCAGGTATTGAAGCACCACCTGGACTGAGCAGGAGAAGGGATCCTCCTGCTGTTGAGAACACCAAGTAGAAAACCTACGCCACTTCAGAGCATAGGCCTTCCTAGTGGAATGCTTCCTGGAGGCCAACACCACCTCTTCAACCTCCTTTGATAGGAGCAAGGGCTACTCTTTCATCAGCCAGGCCATCAAATTGAGGGATGTGAGGTTGGGATGCAAGAGGGACCCCTGATCCTGAGTCAGAAGGTCGGGTTGCAGCCCCAAAGGAAGTGGAGTATCCACTGCCAACTGCAGAAGAAGAGGGAACCATGGCTGCCTGGGCCACCTGGGGGCTATCAGGATCACCGTGGCTCGGTCCTGCTGGATCTTGAATAGAGTCCGGGCCACCAGAGGTGTGGGAGGAAATGCATACAGCAGGCCCTCTGACCAGGGGATCAGGAATGCATCTGGCGCTGTTCTCACGGGATGCGGTTGCCTGGAACAGAATCTGGGTAGTTGCCTGTTCAGCGGACTGGCAAAAAGATCCATGGTCGGAAGTCCCCACTTCAGAAAGATCTGTTGAACTACCAGAGGATCCAACTGCCACTCGTGAGGCTTCAGGAGTCTGCTTAGCCTGTCCGCCAGGTAGTTTTCCTGGCCTGGGAGGTAGACCGCCCTGAGGGTCATGCCCTGATTGATAGCCCAGGAGCAGAGAGCTTGTGCTTCCAGGCACAGGAGTCGGGATCCTGTGCCTCCCTGCTTGCTCATGTAGAACATAGCCACCTGGTTGTCCGTCTGAACTAGGACAGACTGGTGAGACAGGATCCGAGAGAAAGTCCGTAAGGCTAGTTGAATGGCTCTCAATTCCAACAGGTTGATCTGCTGGGCGGCCTCCCACGGAGACCACAGGCCTTGGGTGCAGGCCCCCGGCAGTGTGCCTCCCAGCCCTGCAGGGAAGCATCAGTTGTCAGTACCTGAGTGTGTGGGGAGGCCTGAAAAGGAACACCCCCGACCAGATTTGGGAGATGCCTCCACCAGCGTAAGGAGTCCACCAAGAGTTTGGACACCTTTATTCTGTCTGACAATTTCCCTGTGGCCTGTAGCCACTGTGCCCTGAGGTACCACTGAGCCAGTCTCATGTGCAGGCAGGCATGTGGGGTGACATGCACTGTGGAAGCCATGTGACCCAAGAGCCGGAGGAAGTGTCTGGCAGAGACCAGAGAGTTCGCCCGAAACTGGCCGGCCAACTTTATCAGCCTGTGAGCTCTTTCCACAGGCAAATAGGTCTTTGCATGGATGGTATTCAATCTTGCCCCTATGACCTCCACGGCCTGTGAGGGAACTACAGTGGACTTGGGGAAGTTTATAACAAACCCCAGGTGGTGAAGCAGGGATATGGTTCTGAAGGGGGCCTGCCTGCCTGGCCTCTTGTGGAAACTGGCCCCTGATAAGCCAGTCGTCCAGGTAAGGGAACACAAAGATCCCCTGGTTCCTGAGGAAGGCCGCAACCACTGCCAGGCATTTTGTAAAAACCCTGGGGGCGGAAGTGAGGCCAAACGGAAGCACTCTGTACTGGAAGTGCTTCCCTCCCACAACAAATCTGAGGAATTGTCTGTGACTTGGATGGATGAGGATGTGAGTATACGCATCCTTCAGGTCTAAGGAGCATAGCCAATCTCCCTGCTGGAGGTAGGGCAGTAAGATTCCAAAGGTAAGCATCTTGAACTTTTCCCTCTCCAGAAACTTGTTCAGATTTCTCAGGTCCAGGATGGGTCTGAGGCCCCCTGTTCTTTTTGGTATCAGAAAGTACCTTGAGTAGAAGCCTTGCCCTTCCAGGTGGTGGGGCACCGGTTCCACCGCCTGGTCCTGTAGCAGACCTTCCAACTCCTGAAGGAGTAAGTTTCTGTGCAGAGGGGGTCTTGGAGGCTCCCCTGGAAAGTAGGAGGGGGGTATCTGGGTGAAGTGGAGCAGATAGCCCTTCTGGACGATGCTTAACACCCAAGTATCCCCTGTGATGGCTGGCCACTTGTCTGTGTACAGGGTCAGACGACCTCTTGTGCCCTGTAGAGGAGGAGAGGCTATGCCGGCATAGTCAAAAACCCCCTCCCTGCTGAGCAGGAGCCGGAGTAGGAGGCTTGGGAGTCTTCTGCCTATGGGGCCCATGACCCTGCCCCCTTGGCCTGCTGTCCCTGTTGGGGAGCTGCAGAGGCCTGGTAGTGAGGGTAGGTTTTGTAGGCAGTGGTCTTCCTCGGGTAAAAGTCCTTTTTCCCCGAGCCCTTCTTCTGAGAAGGGGCAGAGGTTTTTCTGGACAGCCTTGTCCGGGTAAGAGTCTCTGTCTCGAGTTCTGTAGCCTTTTCGGCCATGGGCTTGCCAAAGAGGTTTTCACCTCGGCAAGGGACATCGACCAACTTGTCCTGTACCCATGGCTCGAGGTCTGAGGATTGTAGCCAGGCCTGGCAGCATGCACAGATGCCGGCCCATGCTACTCGGGCCGAAGCCTCAAATCCATCATAGGCTGCTCGAGAGATAAACTTCGAGCAATCTCGAATACCAGAAGACAAGGCCTTGAACCTCTGCAAAGGTTCCTCGGACAGACCAGCAGAGAACCCGGCAATCTCCTTTGCCAGGTCTCGAAGGTACATGCCCATGTACAGCTGGTAGGTCTGGACACTGCAAGCAAGCATAGAGCCCTGGAAGCACTTTCTACCGAGGGCATCCAGGTTCCGGGCTTCCCTGCCGGGAGGCACCGAAGAGTGCATCTTCTGACTCTTCAGGTGATGCATGGCTGATTCCACAACCATGGAGTGGTGCGGCAGCTGTGCCTTTTGAAATCCGGGGCTCTTGCGGACTTGACAGATGGAATCGACCTGCTTGCTTAGAACCGGCATCGAAGTCGGCGCCTCCCACATGCGGAAGAGCAACCGCTCCAGCATCGGAGGAACCAGGACAGTAAAGGCCTGCTTGGAGGAGAGTCATACTGCAGAGCCTCGAGCTCCTCGGCTCGAGGCTCTTCCTCGGGGTCTGCAGGGAATGCCAATGCTTTGGCCATATCCCTTACGAAATCCGAGAACCTGGTATCCTCCGGAGGGGACCATGTCCGAGGCTCGGATCCAGGGGTGTCTGAAGGGACGCACCGAGTCCGGAAGGTGTCAGGGGGCTCCTTCTCCATTTCGGAATCGAGCGGCTCCAAGTGGGCGGGCACTGACGCCATCCGCCCCGACGCCGAGGTTAAGAACATAACGTAAGACATGCCATACTGGGTCAGACCAAGGTCCATCAAGCCCAATATCCTGTTTCCAACAGTGGCCAATCTAGGTCATACGTACCTAGCAGTTTCCCCAACCGGCGTCGACGACCTCAGTCCCGAACGGGAGGCCGAGAGTGACCTCGGCCGAGGATCGACTCGAGTTCGCATGATCTCGAGGATCGGCTCGGCCTCCGGGGTCAACTTGGACGTCGATGTCCCAGTGGTCGGGGCAGACGTGCCGGTGAGACCGGCGATCAGCACCCGCTGCTGCTCCATGAAGGCAGACAATCTACTCTCCAAGGCCGTCAACATGAGTCTGAGCTCAGGAGACCCAGCAGCCTCCGACTCGGGCCCCGACGTCGGCTCCCCCGGAGCAGAGTCCACGAGGACTACAGTACTCACGTGACTCGGGGCCTCCGACTCTACACGAGGACTTACCCTGTGCCAGGGTGGTCGGCATGGGGGTAGCAGGGTATGGCTGATAGCCATGGTACTGGAGGCCCTTCCTCGGAAAAAGGCTTTTTGGCTTGTTGCTTTTTCTGGTGCAGAGTGGAGGTCTTGCATGAGAGACTGGTTCTGGTGATGAACTCAGTCTCTTTCTCTGTGGCTTTATCCTCCATCGGCTTGCCAAAAAGCTGCTTGCTGAGGCAGGGAACGTCCAGGAGCTTTTCCTGCACCCACTGCTCCAAATCTGATGATTGGAACCATGCCTGGCAGAGGGCTCCGATGCCCGCGGCTACCACCCAAGCCGATGACTCAAAGCCATTGTAGGCGGCTCTGGAGAGGTATTTTGAGTAATCTATGCCGGACTTTAACAGAGTACCGAACCTATTGAGGGGCTCGCCCTCGAGGCCTGGGAGAACCCTCAGAGTTCTTTGGCTAAATCGCACAAGAACATACCCATGTATAGTTGGTATGCTTGAATGTGACAAGAGAGCATGGAACCTTGGTAGGCCTCGTGGCCCAGGGCATCAAGGGTTCTCGACTCTTGGCCAGGCAGTACTGACGAGTGTGATTTTGGGCTCTTTTGTTTCCTCATGGCTGACTCCACCACCATAGAGGTGTGGGGAAGTTGGTCTTCCTGAACCCTAGCCCATGTTGTGCCTTGTACATAGTATCAAGGAGCTTGCTCACAATGGGGACCCAAGGTGGGTGCCTCCCACATGCAGAGCAGCAGCCGAGACAGGAGAGACCGGCACAGTGAGAGATTCCCTAGGTGGGGACTCATACTGAATAATATCGAGTTCTTCAGCACGAGGGTCCTCCTCGGCCTGAGTGGCCAGGTTAAGGGCCCATGCCATATCCTAAACAAACACCAGGAAGGATGCATCCTGGGGTGGCGAGTGCCACTGTAATGCGGGCGAGGAGGGGTCCGATGGAATATCCCGGTGAATATGGGTTTCCAGGGAGGTGTCCCCATCGGACTCCCACTCCAAGACCTCAGTCGAGGAGTCCGAGCTGGGCAGATTGCCCTGTCCAGCGGCCAGTGCCCGCTTGGAGCCGGAGGTCCTGGATCTCACCTCTGAAGAACGGGTGAGCGAGACTGACATTGAGGATCCTCACGAGGCCTGCGGCTCTCGGGTGTTTCCTGGATGGATTTCGGTGTCTCACGCAAAGGACCCACGGTTTCTGTGTGCGAGTCAGCAGAGCTGTTTGTGAGCGCCTGCTGGGAAGTGATGAATGCAGAAATGCTGCGTTCTAGCGCCAGCATGTGGGACTCCCACACGGGCATGGAGCCTTGCGACACCGACTCTGGGGTCACCGGGTCAGGCATCGAGGAAGAGAGGGGGTCCTCACTGGGACAGCCCTCAGGAGACCGGGCGCCTTCGCCAGAGGCCTCCATATCTTTACAGGGTACCTTGCGGGGCCGCTCTTTATCAGACTCTCGGGAACGCCAAAGGGGGCTGAGCAACCGAGCGTGGGAGCGCTCGCACTTATCAGGAGCCCCTGACAGCGACTTTGAGGCCGCCTTCTTTTTGCGCCGCTCCACCTTAGGGGATGCCTGATCGGAGTGCCACAGAGCGTGGGGCCGAAGAGGAGGACCCCACCGGGGGAGAGATGACTGAGGGCGGCACCGGGGATTCCGAGGCGGCCTTTCGAAAAATGTCTTCAGACTTCTGCTTACGACTGAGCAGGGCCTTAGAGAACATTTTCTTGCAGAGCGAACACAGCTCCAGATCACAGTCAGTTCTGTGGCACTGCAGAACAGTCGTGTCTATAAGCCACATGTTCCTAGAGCATCTATCACATTTTTTGAAGCCTGTGTCCATGGAGGCAAAAATGCCCCCCCCCCCCCCGAGGTCGAAGACCCACGTGGCCAGCAGTTAGGGAAAGAAAAAGGGCGCGAAGCCCGACAACAAAAAATTAAGAAAAAAACTATCCTTAACAGCACTAAGAAGGTAGAGCAGGGGAATGATGGGTAGAGAACCAGTGCAACTGGAAAATAGAAGGCCAGTTGGCCAAAAAATGAAGTCTTTTTCCAAGGGACAAGGACACGCATCCAAAGGGCTCTGCGGAAAAAGGGAGACTGAGCGAGATGGCACCCTTGGGTGGGACGAGGACCATGCATTCGTGGCAGCAATCCCAAAGGCTTTCTTTGAAAGCTGGGGAATTGCTCCGCGCGGGCTCCGTCGGTGCCGACGTCACCCCTAAGTAAGGACTGACTTCCTGCTTGTTCCTGGAGAATATCTGTTACAGGTGATCATCAATGCTTTTTCCAGTCAACAAACAGGACTGAATTAGATACAAAGTGGGTGACTCCCAAGGTTAGGGATGTTCAAGCTTGTGTGTCTTGTCCCATTATTTAGGAGCAGCTTACACAGAAAACAGCAAAAGAGTTGCAATATCACAATGTCCAGCATAACTTGGCCAAAGACACTGTCCTTTATGATGGCCTGGTGCAAGATAAAAGGTATGAAGCGAAAATCACATATTGCTTTACAAAGAGTACCAGCCAAGAAGACACCAGGAGAGCCACAGTGGCTTTAATTTGATGAGACTTTAGCATTTATTTACCCATAAAGATTTATATACCACTTTTTCCTTCAATCAAAGTGGTTTACATTGGGAAGTTAGACAATTTATGTAAGGGGTAATGAGAGGAATAAAAGGAGGGCTGGTTGACAGTAGATGGTTATGAGCATTGGGAGGGTCCGTAGTGTTCAGCGAACAGAAGTGTCTAACATCTTGCGGAAGTCCTTAATGTCCTTTGTGGATCTCGTATGTTCAGGTAGAGAATTCCATATGGCGGGTGCAGCGAGTGATGGAGCTCTTCTGGCTGTAGACTGATTGGAGCATTTGAATTCAGCAGGTGTAATGAACTTATCATGTTACTGCACCTGGGGCCTTGTGCTGGGGTCCTTGAATACCAGGCTTTAAAGGGTCGTAGCAGAGGTATTGTGAAAAATTCGGAAGATGTTTAGGATTGCTTTGTATCGGGCGCGTGAAAGGATGGGAAGCCAAAGAAGCTGTTGGATTGGGGTGATGTGTTCTTTTCTGGATGTATTTGTGATAATCCTGGCTGCCGTGTTTTGAACCAGTTGGAGAGGGTCGAGGGATTGTTTTGGTAGTCCGGGATAGGGGTGATTATTGCTTGGCACACCGAGTGGAAGTGATCATTGTTCAGGATAGGTTTGAGCCTTCAGATGAGTTTCAGTCTGTGGTGTGCTTTGGAGGCAGTTTTGTTTATGAGAGTCTGTAGAGTCAGGTTTTGTCCAGAATAGTGCCTAGGTATTTTACTTCTTTTAATGATATGGACTTGTCGTGGACATTAGCATTTAGAGAAGAGGTTGTTTGCACGTAAAAGAAATATATGCAAGATGTCAGTCAACTGACTACTTATTCTGCAACAAACTGCTATAGTCAAAGAGATGACTACTGTTTGCCCAAGTGTACATAGCCTGTTTTGTCTGAGTTCTCTCTTGTTGTCTAGGTTTGACCACAACAGGATACTGCATCTGTTGAGGCTGTTTCTGATAAGCAAGTAGCCTAGAGGTTAGAGCAACAGTAGCCTTAGAGCCAGAGAGAACAAGGTTTGAATCCCACTGATGCTCCTTGTGGCCTAGGGCAAGTCACTTAACCCTCCACTGCTTTGGATATAAACTTAGATAGTAAGCTCTTTGGGGACAGGGAAATACCTACCGGACTTGACTGCAATAAGCCCTGAACTACTACTAGAAAGGCATGAGCCAATAGAAATAAATACCTTCTTATGGTAATAAAAATCTCTGCGATACTCAATTTGAATTAGTGCATATAACTGAGCCAGGCGAGGCCAGAAGAGCACAGATGTTGGAGAGAAGCAATGATCTTTATGCTGTCTACTGGAGAACTTCCTATACTTTCTGGTTTTCCTCACAGCTGATTTAACAAAGATATGCAAGAGTTGGACCTTGATAAAACCTGGGTCCAGACCTTATATTTCATATCTTTCTTGGAGACAGGTGAGTGTAACAGGTGTTCTCCAGGGACAGCAGGAATCAGTACTCACAAATAGGTGACGCCTGCGCAGGAGCCCTTGTGGAAGCATCTCCCCAGCTTTCAAAGAAAGCCCTTTGGAGATGCTACCACGCATGTGTGATACTCTTCCCGCCCAAGAGTGCCATCTTACTCGGTCAGATGACAAAGACTGCAAAAACAAAAGGTAGTAAAGAAGCAATTCCAAGGGGAGGAGGGTGGGTTGTGAGGACCGATTTCTGCTGTCCCCAGAGAATACCTGTTACAGGTGAGTAGCTACGCTTTCTCCGGGAACAAGCAGAAAGTCAGTCCTCAAATATAGGAGTCCCTAGCTACAGGCTGCATGGAGCCCAAAAGGAAAAAACAGTCGTCCTCAAGGGGAGCTGTGAGCAGCAGTAATTGAGTCTGCAGATATAGACTACAGCAGGACCCATGTGTCCAATGGGAACCAAAGCTCCAGTAGCCTGAACACAGAAGGGTCGGCGAGTAGGAGTTGTACAGACCCTGAAAAGATTACTGAGTACGGCCTGGCCGAAGGCGCTGTCCAGTTGGAACTCCCTTTCAATACAGTAATGAGCTGCAAAGGTATGGACTGAAGACCAGGTGGCAGCTCAGCAAATGTTCAGCAACAGGATGGAGTGCAGGTTTGCCACAGGAGCCGTCATGGCCCCGACATCGTGAGTAGTGACCCGGCCATCCAGCATGAGCCCAGCCTGCTCATAAGCTAGGGCGATGCAGTTTGCCACCCAGGTGGACAGTGTCTGTTTGGTCACCGCTTCCCACAGTCGACTGGGGTCATAATAAACAAAAAGCTGAGGAGCATTCCAGCGGCCCTGGGTCCGCTGAATATAGAAAGGGCCCTCTTACAATCCAAGGTGTGAAGGATGGTCTTCGTCCTGCTGGAATTAGGCCTTAGTAAGAAGGTAGGCAACACCACCTCCTGGTTGAGGTGGAAAGGAGATATCACCTTCGGAAGGAATTTGGGGTGTGTACATAGCACGACCCTGTTCTTACAGAATCTGGTATACGGTGCCTCTGCCACCAGTGCTTGGAGCACGCTGACCCTGCGAGTGGAGGTAAGCACCACCAGGAACACGACCCTCCACAAGAGGTACCTCAGGTGACAGGTAGCTGGAGGCTCAAATGGTGGGCGAGTCAGCTGTGCCAATACTACACTGAAGTCCCATTCCACTGCCGGAGGGTGGACGTGGAGTTTGGACAGCAGAAGTCCTCTCAAGAAGCGGATCATCAGAGGCTGGACTGAAAGGGGCTTGCCTTCAACAGGATGGTGATGCAACGCCAGGGCACGGAAGTGCACTCATGGAGTTTGATTTGAGCCCGGATTGCGAGAGATGAAGAAGGTACTGCAGCACCAGTTGCACCAGGCAGGAGAACGTGTTCACATGTTGCTCCACGCATTAGATCGAGAACCTGCGCCATTTGAAGGCATAAGCTCTCCTGGTAGAGATCTTACAGGAGGCCAGCAGGATCTCTTCCACTTCTCTCGAAAGGTTTAAAGGGGCTGAGGTCACCCTTTCAGCAGCCATGCCATCATTAATACAGACCCCAGGTTGGGGTGCAGGAGAGGGCCCTCTTCCTGAGATTCCTGAGTTTCCCAGTGGGATCGGAGTCTCCACTGACAACTGGAGTAGTAACGGGAACCATGACTTCCTGGGCCACCATGGAGCCACCAGAATCAGTGATGCCTTGTTGCGAAAAGCCTTGAAAAGTGCTTTGGTAATCAGCGGTGTGGGTGGGAAGGCATACATGAGGCCGCCTGACCACAGAATGAGAAACGCATCTTCCGCTACCCGGGACGGGTGTGGCTGCCAGGAACAGAAGCAAGGCAACTGATAGTTGTCCGGACTGCCAAAGAGGTCCACCCATGGGGTCCCCCAGAGACTAAAGAGCAGGTTGGCTACTCTGGGGTCCAGCTGCCACTCGTGTGGCTGGAGGACCCTGCTCAGTCTGCCCACTAGAACATTGTCTTGGCCCAGTAGGTATATCGCTCATCAAACTGCATAGGAGCAGAGTGTCATTGCTTCGCGGAAGAGGGTGAGACACTCCGTACCACCCTACTTGTTCACATAGAACATTGCCACCTGATTATTTGTTTGGATTCGCACTGATTGGTGCCTTAGACGGTGACAGAATGGTCGGAGGGCCAGAAATATTGCTCAAAGCTCCAGAAGGTTGATCAGCTGGTTACCCTTGGCTTGAGAAGCTGCTCTGGGTGCGGAGTTTTTTGCAATGGGCTCCCCATCCCAGCATGGAAGCATCTGTAGTGAGGACTCTTAGAGGGCTTGGGGTTTGGAAGGGCATCCACGCCTGCAGGTGTCAGGGATTTTGCCACCAAGTCAGAGATTCTACCAGCTGGGGGTCACAGACTCTGTCTTGGAGACAACTCGTGGCCTGTGTCCACTGGTCCCAAAGGCACCACTGAGCGGCTCATGTGCAGGCAGGCGTCTGGGGTGACATGGACAGTAGAGGCCATGTGTCCGAGTAGGCGCAGTAGAAGCCAGGCTGACACAGAGGGATGGTGTTGCACGTCTACGGCCAGTGCCCTGAGATGGTCTGCCCGGTCCAGGGGAAGGAAGGCCTTTTCCCGAAGAGTGTCCAGCCATGTCCCGTTGAACTCCAGACACTGTGTTGGGAGGAGGTGGAATATGGGATAGTTTATCATGAACCCAAGATGCTGCAGGACCTGGAAGATGTGTGTGTGGCCTGCTGCACCCTCTGTGGCCATGCCTCCTTTTATGAGCCAGTCGTCCAGGTAGGGGAAGACAAATATCCCCTGGAGACGGAGGAAGGCAGCTGCTACTGCCAGGCATTTGGTGAAGACCCCTGGGGCAGAGGCCAGTCCGAAGTGTAGTAATCTGTACTGGTAGTTGTCGCCCTCCACCATGAAGTAAAAGTACTACCTGTGGCTGGGGTAAATGAGGATGGGGGTAAATGAGGATGTGGGTATAGGCATCCTTCAAATCCAAGGAGCATAGCCAGTCTCCCTGCTGTAGGTAAGGCAGAAATGTTCCAAGGGAGAGCATCTTGAACTTCTCCCTCACCAGAAACTTGTTCAGGTTAAACAGGTCCAGGATGGGCCTTAGGCCCCCTGTTCTTTTTGGCACGAATTAATACCTGGAGTAGAACCCCTCGCCCCTAAGATGTTGGGATACTGGTTCCACTGCCTCGTCCTCAAGAAGGCCTGTGAGCTCCTTCAATAGGAGGTCCCAGTGAAGGAGGGGCTCTCCTGGGAAGAAAGGGAGAGGTGTCTGAGCCAGATGGAGGAGGTAGCCCTCCCAGACCACCTGAAGTGCCCAGGAACCTGTGGTGATGGCTGGCCACCTGTGGGCATACAGGGATTAATGTCCCACTGTGGGCTGCTGTCCTCCTTGGGGTAGAGAGACTATGCTCAAGGAGTCAAAAGCTCCCCCTTGGCTGGGCTGGAGACAGGGAGCCTTCTACTTCTGAGGGCCTTGCCCATGTCCCTTAGCCTGATGATCCTGCTGGGGAGGCCTGAAAATGTGGGTAGTTTTTGTAAGCAGTCAATTTCCTTGGGTAAAAGGGATTTTTACCCAAGCCCTTCTATCAGAGAGGGACAGCGGTCTTCTGGAAGAGCCTGGTCCTCTTCATGAACTCACTCCAACTTGGCGGCTTTTTCTGTCATGGGTTTGCCAAAAAGGATCTTCCCTTGGCATGGGACATCGACCAATTTGCCCTGAACTCTTTGCTCAAGGTTGGAAGACTGCAGTCAAGCCTGGCGTCAGGCACCGATGCCCAGCACAGCTACTATAGTCACCTACTCAAAGCCATCAATATGCTGCTCGAGTCATGAATTTGGAGCACTCAAGAACGGCCTTGGACAGGTTTCTGAACCGCTGCAGGGAGAGTGCAGCCAAGAGCCTGGCAAATTCCTTTACCAGGTCTCTCAGGTACATGGCCCATGTGCAGCTGGTAGGCCTCTATCCAGCCAATGAGCAGAGCCTTGGTAGCACTTTCTGCTGAGGTCATCCAAGAGGCGGGCCTCCCTATCCAGGGGCACCAAGAAGTTCATCTAATGGCTCTTGAGCAGATGCATGGCCAACTCCATCACCATGAAGCTGTGCAGCAGCTGTGACTTGTGGAAGCCTGGGCTCCAGCAAACTCAATATATAAAGTTGAACTGATTGCTCACTAGCAGCACCAATGTCGGTGTCTCCCAAATATGGAGCATTAGCCACTCCAGGACGAGTGGGATGGTACTGTGAGCTATTCCCTCAGCGGGGCCTCGTACTGGAGAATTTCTAATTCCTCCATCCGAGGGTGGTCCTCCGGTTTCGTCAGGAATGCGAGGGCTTTTGGCATATCCCGTGCAAAGTCGAGGAATGCCATATCCCCAGGCAGGGACCCATACCGGTGCTCAGAAGATGGTGAGTTCGAGGGGACATCACGGTGGCGTCAGGTGTCCGGGGACTCCTAGTCCTGTCTCCCACTCTGAGCAATCTGTGAAAGACTCGAGAAAAGGGCAACTCACGGGTTCACAGCCAGGGCCCTGCCCACATCCCTCGGAGGTCCCACAGCTGGTACCATATGTGCTAGTTGGGGAAGGCCTCTGCCCCCTCGAGCGGGATCTGGAGTGAGACCTCGGCTGAGGATTGACTTGAGGCTGTATGATCTCAAGGATCGACCTCTGGGGATGTCCTCAGTGTCGAGAGCCCAGTGGTCTGGGCAGAGAAACCAGTAGTACCAGACAGCAACATTCTGCTGCTGGTCCATGAAGGCAATTAGGCTACACTCTGGATTCAAGTCCAGAAGTCTCTGCAGCCGTCAGCGTGGGCACCGAAGAACTCAGGCCTGGTGCCAGTTCCCCCGAAGGGGAGGCCTCAACAAGGATATGCTCTGGCGACCAACCCGATCTGCAGTCAACGCCTTTTCAGGCGATCTTGGTAGGCCACTCCTGCTCCAATCCCTCCAACAACCGTTTTGGACTGCGGGAGCTGGCCAGGGGCTTACCCGATCTTTCGGAGCCATCCAGGGGATGTTGCCTTCGAGGGTTTCTTCTTTTTCTTGTGTCCCTTGAGGGAGACCCCCTTTCTGAAGAGCCATGGCATTGACCGGGGTCTGCAGTGGTGCCATGGGATTCCGCAGCTTCAAAGGGGGCCTTGGACTTCAGAGAGGGCCCTGGCCTTCGGAGCTGGGGACTCCGGGAAGAACTTGTCGTGCTGATGCTTACAGATCTTGAGGGCCTTGGTGGATAGTTTTACACAGACCGCAAGCCATGGGGTCATGGTCCAGCCCTAGGCAGTGTAGGCAGCAGACAGCAGTCATGTGTGTCAGTGAGGAATCTTATCTTGACAGACCGATCACAGTGCTCAAACCCACTGGTAGCCATGGGGGAAAAAAGTACCCCGGCAAGATCGAAGAACCGTGGTGCTGCCAGTTGGAGAAAAAAAGGCGTGAAGGCACCAAAAGGCAGGAAAAATTAAGGGACTCGAGACTCGATGTCAGGGTAGCGGATTCGGGTGGCGAGAAGAGTACCAGTGCACAACCGGAGAGTTTGAAACGCAAGTCGACAAAAAAAATCAACTTTTTCCAGGGGGAAACCAGGCAGATGTCTGAAAGGCTCCGCGGAAAAATGGAGACTGAACAAGACAGCATCCTTGGGCAGGAAGGGCACCACACATGCGTGATGGCATCTCCCAAAGGCTTTCTTTGAAAGCTAGGGAGATGCGTCCATCAGTACTCCTTCAATGCCGACTCACCCATATGTGAGGACTGACTTCTGCTTGTTCCCAGAGAAAATTGATTTTGCCACATATGAAATTGCTGATCCTGTAGGAGTCCATGAATAGATAAATCCAACCATAGCTTTCAGGGCCTCTACTGTATAAACTTAAGGCCAAAGATGTCTTCATGTGATTCAGCTTCTTGCTGTAGGAATCCACACTAAGAGGTCTTCAGAAGGAGTCCACGCTAAGAGGTCTTCAGAAGGAGATTATTTTTTTTTTACCGGATGAGGAAAGGAGTCAAGCCGGGGGAATTCCTGTGGTACGTTCCTCTGTGTCCCTGAGTGTCTAGAGCAGCGGTTCTCAACCTGTGGGTCGCGACCCCAACGGGGGTCGCCACAGGATTTAGCGGGGGTCGCTTAGCCTCCACCAAGTTTTAAAAAAAAAATTAAGATGTGCACAAGTTGCTGCCGAGTCCGCTTCTCGGCGGCAGCAGCAAACTCCGGCAAACTCACCGCCTTCTTCTGCAGCCGCGGCTCCCTGCCTTTTAGGGAACCGCGGCTGTACTTGTAAAATCGTTGCGGAGCCCTTCCTGTCTCGACGGGCTCCGTGCAGCATTGTCCCGCCTCCAAAGGAAGTGGTAAACAACTTCCTTTGGAGGCGGGACAATGCTGCATGGAGCCCATCGAGACAGGAAGGGCTCCGCAATGATTTTACAGGTACAGCCGCGGTTCCCTAAGAGGCAGAGAGCCGCGGCTGCATTAGAAGGGAGGCAGACAACCTGCAACACGGCTGACATCGACAGAGGGGGGCTGACATGGAGGGAGGGGGGCTGACATGGACAGATGGAAGGATGGGGCTGACATGGAGGGAGGGAGGGAGGGAGGGGGCTGACATGGACAGATGGAAGGATGGGGGCTGACATGGAGGGAGGGGGCTGATATGGATGGATGGAGGGAGGGGGCTGACATGGACAGATGGAGGGAGGGAGGGTGGGGGCTGACATGGACTGATGGAGGGAGGGAGGGGGCTGACATGGACAGATGGAAGGATGGGGGCTGACATGGAGGGAGGGGGCTGATATGGATGGAGGGAGGGGGCTGACATGGACAGATGGAAGGATGGGGCTGACATGGAGGGAGGGGGGCTGACATGGACAGATGGAAGGATGGGGCTGACATGGAGGGAGGGAGGGAGGGAGGGGGCTGATATGGATGGATGGATGGAGGGAGGGGGCTGACATGGACGGAGGGAACTTTCGGGGCTGACAGGGAGGGAGGGAGGGAGGGATGGGGGCTGATATGGATGGATGGATGGAGGGAGGGAGGGAGGGAGGGATGGGGGCTGATATGGATGGAGGGAGGGAGGGAGGGAGGGAGGGGGGCTGACATGGACGGATGGACGGATGGGGGCTGACATGGAGGGATGGATGGAGGGAGGGGGGCTGACATGGACGGATGGAAGGATGGGGGCTGACGGAGGGAGGGAGGGAGGGGACTGACAGGGAGGGAGGGAGGGAGGGATGGGGGCTGATATGGATGGAGGGAGGGAGGGAGGGAGGGATGGGGGCTGATATGGATGGATGGATGGATGGATGGAGGGAGGGAGGGAGGGGGTGGCTGACATGGATGGATGGATGGAGGGAGGGGGGCTGACATTGACAGATGGAAGGATGGGGGCTGACATGGAGGGAGGGAGGGAGGGGGCTGATATGGATGGATGGAGGGAGGGAGGGAGGGGGGCTGACATGGAGGGAGTAGGCTGGCATGGACAAAGGGGAGAGACATGGGGACATACTGGACAGACGGGATAAATGCTGGACAGAGGCGAGAGACAGTGCGGGTTAGGATTATAATGGGCTGATGGGGGTGCTAGCACTGGTAATGGGCAGATGGGGGGGCTACGAATGGTAATGGGTTGATTAGGGAAGGCTAGGACTGGGAATGGACTTATCAAGGGGGGGTAGGACTGGTAATGGACTGATGGGGGTCTAGCATTGGAAATGAGCTGATCAGTGAGGTTAGGACTGGAAATGGGCTGATTAGGGGAGCCTAGCACTGGTAATGGGGTTGAGGGGGGGACTAGCACTGGAAATGAGCTGATGGGGGGTAGGACTGGTATTGGGCTGATTAGGGGGGGGTAGGACTGGTAATGGGGTTGAGGGGGATTAGCACTAGAAGTGAGCTGATTAGGGGGCTTTGACTGGGAATGGGCTGATTGTGGGGAGGGGAGGATAGAGCTGCTGACCCTGGAAGAAAACTGGGGGCTAAGGCTACAAGTGGGCTGATACAAGGGGATGGGAGCATGGAACTGAAAGGGAGTGGATCTGAGAGGGGCAGCCATGGTATTTGTACTAGAAGGGACTGATCAGTGGGGAAGGAGGGGGACTGGAAGGGAATGGACACCAGTGGCAGTCATGGGAATGCAAGTTGACATTGGAAGGTACTGGGAGTGAGGACTGGAAAGGGGCTGATACTGGGGAGGGTTACTGGGACTGGAAATAGGCTGATGGAAAGAAGTGAAGAAAACAAAAGAGATAAGAACTGGCAGATGGACCATAGACCACAGAAAGAGAGCTAAGAGAAGACAGGAAAGCAGAAGCCTCAGATCGGGACCAGCATGATCAGAGAATAAATTGGTCAGACAACAAAGGTAGAAAAAATAATTTTATTTCATATTAGTGATTTGACTACAAAATCATCATAATTTTGAAATCAAATATTGTTACTTGTTGTTTTGATTATTTAAATAAGTATTTTATAAATAAAAACATATTGCAAAGGCCTATAATATATTAATAATTCAACAAATGATTACAGCGACAATGCGTTAACGGTAAAGGAAGAGAGACGCATTTGATTTTATCATTGGGGGTCACCACAAGTTGACCAACGGTAAAAGGGGTCACGGTACAAAAAAGGTTGAGAACCACTGGTCTAGAGGAATAATAGGTAGATCTGAAAACTCTGCTAGATCAGCTTGAGAAAAATCAGGTCATTGAGAAGAAAGCAATAATGAACATGCTGGCTCAGACTCTGAAGTGGGTAATAAGAAGGAAACTATAGATCGGTGGGGTTCCCAAACTTAGGGTAGTGACCCAAATGAGGTCATATGATCAGTAGATGGGGTCACAGAAACATGGTCATTTCTGCTTCTCTCTGAACTTTCACTGTGATCTGTGCCAAATAGTGACAATCACCAGTCAGCATGCGGCCTGTGAGCCAGTGAACATTCATAGGCCCTTGCCCCCCATCTTGACTATCTATTTATAATACATTTCACCCATATAATTCTGAACCATCCAATAAATTATTCTCATTCGTTAATTTGTGGCTTCTAATGGTCTCAGATAAACGGCAAGTTTTTTTGTATACTTTTGCAAGCAACTTGCTGTCACACTTCTTATTGGGTCAATGACTTACACCCAAATTAGTGCACGTTTAACATCAATGACCTCAGCCACTTTTTTTCTTTTAATAGCATAATATTGCTTAATAAACTTTTTTTGTTTTTTTCTTTAGCGGGTTGACTCTTATCATACCCTAATATTCATAAAAACTGCGTTTGCCATTGAAGGGATAATTGGAATAAAGGGATAATCAGCTCAGATCTGCTTTATATGTTTGCCTTATGATTGCATATATATCTGCCTTATAACTGCACTCTGGCCTGTATGAAACAGACACAGCAACATATGGTTGGTACAAAACAGGTGGGCAACAGGAAAAGAGTACATGCAGCTTATGACTGTTATAAAGCCTAAAAAAGCTATACTTTGGACAGAAGTGTCCAAGGATATAAGCCTAGGTTCAAACAGGTCAAGCCAGGAATTCAACTAATGCTCTTGCCCTGAAGGTTTCAATTGGTGCCAGCAGATGGAAAAACACAGGAGGAGGCAGAGGGCTATGATTGATTGCATAGATAGGTGACCCTTGATCAGCAGATCTAGCTGCATAACCATAGAAGGCCCTGGGAAAGAGTTTTGCATTTGCTGAAACTATTTAGAATTTGAAGCAGAGAGATATATATAAGACAGCAATTTTAGAGGGTCTGGGGGCAGTTTCTTTTCTCCCCTTGCAGAGAGAAGTCTGCCCCACTGTCCCTCAGACAGGTACTTGCTATCTGCATCTATAACCATTTGTTTGCTGTGACAAATAAAATGTTTCTTTGTAGCTGAGCAACTTGCTGTCTGAATTGTTTATTGGTAATTGGGGAGGCTTTGTAGGTGGACCCGGCCTACAAATTGGCGCCCGAACAGGGACTTGAGTGTTTAATACTCCAAGTATTTAATACTCCTAAAACTTTTATTCTAAATTGTCCCGTATTCCTCTGATTTTGGCTTTATATCAGGGATGAGTATACCTCCTATATCTATATATATATTAAAAAAAAAAAAAATACATATAGGGGATGAGGATACCGTTCTAAAATGAACGAAGTTGGATGCCGTTCTGGTAGGAACGAGAGAGATTTGGATATCGCGCAAAGACTACAAACAAGAACAGGAGATTTACCCAGGTTTGATTGGTGGGTGAGTACCAAATTTACACATGTGCACATGTATTTTTATGTTATTAATGTTGCTTTGATGTGTAAAAAAAAAAAAAACTGTTATAGTGTCTCTGTAAATGCTAGAGTGTCTCTGTATTTAGTTGAAGCAGACCGCACAGATAATTGACAGTGTTTTATTCTGAACTGCCAGCTATTGTGTGCAGTGAACTGACTGTGAACTGACTGGTAAAAAAAAACAAAACAAAGAAAAATAGTTTATAGTTACAAGTACAGCCTGAAAATTCCCCTGTGCATATTTGTGTGCAGTAAATAAACCTGATCCATATGTGTAAGTTTTATTTTTTTAATTTGGGATCTTATATCCTGGTTAAGAAAAATTTGTCTGCTGTTCTCTGTGTGTCAGAAGATTAAATAGCTCTGCCTGGGTCTGTGATAGGTCATAGGGCAGTTGTACACAATGCAGAACGAATTCCTATGTATGTGTTATTTTGAGAAGCTTATTTTGATTTTTCTAACAAATGTGGAAGATCCTAATTAACTAGAGATTAATAAAAGATCGTAGTGATGCTAAGATTAGTTTTGATTCAGTGATACAAGATCAGTTTTGTTATGTTCTTATGACTTTACAAATTTAAGATCAGATTGATAAAGGGGAAATGATTTAGTGAAGTCTCTCAAGGAAGCCTCTCTATTCTAATCAGATGGGCTGCTGCTGTACTTAATGACTGATTAGCTTTGTATTTAGCTGTCAGCTGTTCGAGTGCTCCTAGATGTTAGATCAAACAAACAAGGCATGAAATAGGAGAATCTGCTTCTGTTGTCCTTTGACCTTAAGAGTGGAGATTGATGGCCCTGACAGGACAATGCTACTTAGAAATGATTTGAATCCCGAGTGAATGAGAAGTTATATGTTTGGTTTTGAACAAGCAAAATTAAAAGTAAAACAGAATTTTATATATTGTTGCAAGTATTTCATAGAGGACAGAAACCCAAAAGAGCTGTAACTAAGTTTTATTTTTTGTTTAAAGGACAGAAAGAGAGATCTACTGTTTGCTGTCAGTTCAGTTTGACACCAGTCTCATTCAATTTAAATGTGAAAGGGAGTGTTTTGTATTCTTAGGCTCAGTGCTAATGACTAATGACTAAGGACAGTAACACGGGAGTTGCTGAATTTTAGGATAAATTCATCTGTTTTTCTATATTTGAATTTTATATGTTGGGGTCCAGAGAAAACACAGTGTACTTTGTATTGAAAGATTTTTTTTTAAGTTTCAATTTTAGGAATACACTATATTGTAGCACTATGACATACAAATTTACTTTAAGTTTACACACTTGCAGAACAAATTTGGTGAAAAATGGAGCTTAGTTCCCAGAAAAATATGAGAATATTTGTAAAGTTATTTACATATAAAACAATAACATTGTTGAATTGATTAGACAAAGTCTCCTACAGCACAGAGGTTTGTTTTTTTTAACATGTCTGTCTAGTTCTGTTGTCCATGTTACAAAAATATTTTTATACTGTAGGGACTTTATTCAGATTGTTTAAGACATTTGCTATTTTGAATGAGCACATATGTCCATTTTTGAACCATACCAATTAAGTTGGTGAAAAAAAAAGGACACTGTTTACTCATGTTGTTATATTCATTAAGAAGAATCCAAGTTTATATTTTGTATATACTATTTGTTTACCACAATACTAAGTTTCTAACAATTGTTTGATGTTCTTAGCATGCCAATTAAGAGGTGGTACTCTGATGGACATTAAACTGATGAAGGTTATTTAAAGTGACATATCTGCCTAATGAATATGTAAACAAATTTTATTCAACTATGCTGTCTCCAGAATCTTTAATTCAGGAAGTCATTTAAGCCCCAACACTTACTCAACAATTGGAAATAGATACCTGGAGATAGGCTAGGTGCATTTTGCACCCTGATATGCTTTGGAACATCCACACTGGCCATGTGGTACTTCCAGATGTTTTTTTGCCTCGTTTTGCCTTTGTATGTACTGGCCAGACATGCAGGGGTAAAGAGAGGGATGATTTGATGACAAATTTTCACAAATAAAAATTGGAGTAATTCTGAAACTTGCCAAACTTACAGAATATGTGCGTGCAACTTGTCTAATCTATTAATACCAAATCTATCAGTTAAGATCAGTTAAGAGTATGGTGGAGTATTTCCTACCAGCGAATGAATCTCCAGTGATGGAGAGACAAGAAGTTTATCAAACTGAGAGACACAGTTGATACCATATGAGATAGTTATGATCTTAAGTAAATGTGGATGAAATTATATTTGTCACATTGCATTGTCTCATTGTAAAATCTAATCTAGAATATTTTAGTCTTTTCATTTAATATTGGATGATGCTCTTCTGAATGGGACCTGGAACCATGTCATCAATTGAAATCCAGAGATTCCAGCAGAGGAAATTAGCCATAATCCAGATGGAACAGTCCACCCCAAGACCTCTGAACTAAACCACACCTAAACTTCAGAGACAGGTGAAGCGCACGACGCAGTCCTGAAAAACTGCTGGGAAGCAGGCCCAAATTATCTGAAAATAAAGACTATTAAGACTGATTGGGACTTTTGGGAAAATCTACAAGCAATTTGGGCTACAGCAATTGCAATACCCACACCAGCTCAAGTTTTACTGTAACATTTTCAAAGCTTTCTTCATCACTTTGTTGAATATTTGATGTGTTCAGTATTATTGCAAGCTGTATGTCTTCCATTCTCTTAGAATGTTGCCTGCTGGTATTCCAGACTCGGAGGAGGCCTAACAGCTTTCTTTATAACTCGTTTAAGTATTGCTGTTTTTGGTATTCTTGCCTGCTGTATTTTTCTGTTTTATTAGGATGCTGTAAGAAAATGATAATGCAAAGCACCAATACCATGTACATTGTATCTATGGAACAGTACCAGCGGTTCCCTCTCAATGATCCCTCTCTGTCTCAAATGGTTGTTATCAATGCCCTTAGTGGGATTACTTTGCCCCTCCACATAAAAAAAGAAAAAGGAAAAGAAAAAGTGGGGAATGAAGGGATAATTGGAATAAAGGGATAATCAGCTCAGATCTGCTTTATATGTTTGCCTTATGATTGCATATATATCTGCCTTATAACTGCACTCTGGCCTGTATGAAACAGACACAGCAACATATGGTTGGTACAAAACAGGTGGGCAACAGGAAAAGAGTACATGCAGCTTATGACTGTTATAAAGCCTAAAAAAGCTATACTTTGGACAGAAGTGTCCAAGGATATAAGCCTAGGTTCAAACAGGTCAAGCCAGGAATTCAACTAATGCTCTTGCCCTGAAGGTTTCAATTGGTGCCAGCAGATGGAAAAACACAGGAGGAGGCAGAGGGCTATGATTGATTGCATAGATAGGTGACCCTTGATCAGCAGATCTAGCTGCATAACCATAGAAGGCCCTGGGAAAGAGTTTTGCATTTGCTGAAACTATTTAGAATTTGAAGCAGAGAGATATATATAAGACAGCAATTTTAGAGGGTCTGGGGGCAGTTTCTTTTCTCCCCTTGCAGAGAGAAGTCTGCCCCACTGTCCCTCAGACAGGTACTTGCTATCTGCATCTATAACCATTTGTTTGCTGTGACAAATAAAATGTTTCTTTGTAGCTGAGCAACTTGCTGTCTGAATTGTTTATTGGTAATTGGGGAGGCTTTGTAGGTGGACCCGGCCTACACCATTCTACTTAACTTATGTAGAATCGCATCAGCCTGTGTCCCATTCTTTTCTTTGCAACCACAAATGATTTTTGCTAAACCCCCGACGCCTCACTCTCATGCGCGCTGTGGCGTTTCTCCAGTAGGGTTTATCAAGGGGGACAATATCATTGCTTCTGCGGGACGTAATCTTCTTAATAATGTATCCTTTTAATTTTCTATAAAGATACAAAGCAACATTATCCGGTTAACTTTATCAAAGTCAATCTCATATGATTCACAACCTCCTTATAACTATAACATATATTTACTGACCCATTCGCTTCTTCAGTCTGCTCTCTCTTTCAACTGAACCGATCTCAGAGATTGACTTTGATAAAGTTAACCAGATAATGTTGCTTTGTATCTTTATAGAAAATTAAAAGGATACATTATTAAGAAGATTACGTCCCGCAGAAGCAATGATATTGTCCCCCTTGATAAACCCTACTGGAGAAACGCCACAGCGCGCATGAGAGTGAGGCGTCGGGGGTTTAGCAAAAATCATTTGTGGTTGCAAAGAAAAGAATGGGACACAGGCTGATGCGATTCTACATAAGTTAAGTAGAATGGCAAACGCAGTTTTTATGAATATTAGGGTATGATAAGAGTCAACCCGCTAAAGAAAAAAACAAAAAAAGTTTATTAAGCAATATTATGCTATTAAAAGAAAAAAAGTGGCTGAGGTCATTGATGTTAAACGTGCACTAATTTGGGTGTAAGTCATTGACCCAATAAGAAGTGTGACAGCAAGTTGCTTGCAAAAGTATACAAAAAACTTGCCGTTTATCTGAGACCATTAGAAGCCACAAATTAACGAATGAGAATAATTTATTGGATAGTTCAGAATTATATGGGTGAAATGTATTATAAATAGATTATCTAGTAATTCACTCTAAAGAAGTCCTATATTGGTTTGTTTGCCCCATCTTGACTAAGCTTCCAGTTAGACTGGAAACCCATGCTGTGATCTGGATGGATGAGAACATGAGTGTACACATCCTTGAGATCTAGAGAACAAAGCCAATTCTGACTCTGAAGGTATGGCAGCAGAGTTCCTAGAGAAATCATTTTGAACTTCTCTTTGAACAGGAATTCGTTCAATTAATCTGAAGTCTAAAATGGGTCTCTGTCCTCCTGTTTTCTTTGGAATAAGGAAATAGGGGGAGTAGAACCCTGTACCCTGTTGGAGAATGGGTACCTCTTCTATTGCCCCTTGGGCAAGAAGCATAGTGACCTCTTAACCTAACTGGTTGTTGAGAGAGGTCTGAGAAGTGAACTGTCTTACCATTGTAGGAGGGGGCATGCTGAGGAAATAAAGCTTGTACCCCTCTCTAACAACAGACAGAGTCCAATTTTCTGCTGTTATCTGCTCCCATATGGGGGCAAAATGACAAACTTCCTGGAATGGTGGAAGGCTCTGGGACGTTCAGGGCCAGGAAGGCGAAGTTCTCTAGATAGGAGTCAAAGCCCCTGTGGAGGCTGAGTCTGCTGAGCCGGTTGAGGCTTAGCAGCTTTTGTTTTTCTTTGCCTAGGTTGTTGCTGCTGTCCCTTTTGGGCAGACTGACCTAAACGATGCCCCTGCTGGGTATAGGAGGGATAAAACTTCTTACTGAAGAATGGTTTCTTGTAGGATTTTTTCCTTGCAGGATCAGCTCTAGATTTAGACAATCTATCCAAAGTGATATTGTCAGCATCTATCTCATTAGCTTTTTCCTGCCAATTCTTGCCAAAGAGATTCTCTCCTGGCAATAGCAGAGGTTGTGCTTATGCACTCAAAGCAGTCAAAGGCTGCACGATTCACAAACTGGGAAACATCCTGAGCATGTTTGACAAGGGCGAGGTATGTTATGTTTATGTTTATTTTTAATAAAACTTATTATACCGCCCAACACCATAGGTACCTGAGCAGTTTACAATAATCCTGCCTCTTATCTTCAGGAAGGAGGACGCTTATAAGCTCTAAATCTCCCGTGACCTCCTTAAGGAACATTCCCATATATAATATATAGGAACTGATCCTAGCAGAAAGCATGGAAGCCTGGAAGGTTCGACGTCCAAAGGCGTCAAAAGTCCTATAATCACGTGCTGGAGGATTAGATGCATGCCTTTTTGCACTCTTGATCCTTCTCATAGCTGATTCCACCACCATGGAATGGTGTGGAAGCTGAGTCTTCTGAAACTCAGGACAAGGAGGAACTCGATACATGGTGTCGGGTCTTCGAGAGTGGGGAAATGTGGTTAGAGGTGTTTCCCACATCCTTAACATGAGATCATGCAAGATCTCATGAATAGGTAAGGTAGCTGCCTCCTTGGGAGCTTTAGGGCATTGTAGGATTTCTAATTCCTTTGCCCTAGGCTCTTTTTCAGGAGCCACTGTGATGGAAAGACCTCGAGCCACATCTCAGATAAAATCCTGACAGGACATATCCTCTGGTGGAGACATCCTACACTGAGGAGAAGAAGAATCCTAAGGAAGAAGTACTCTGGTATGGGCAGAGCTTTCAGAGTCTTCAGACTCATCCGAGGATTCAAAGTATCTCCGATCCAGGTGATCATGCAAGGCACGGTACCAGTACCAATCAAAGTCTGCATCGGAGGGGTCCGGTACCGACTGCATTGACATCAGCAGGTATTCTTCCGGGACCGAGTCATGCTTATCCATCCGGTATCGACAAGTCGGTGCCAATACAGGCTGAATTGTCTGAAGCGGTTTCAGGGACATCGAGGCCGTAAGAAGAGCCGCTAGACTGCGTTCAATAGCCAAGAATCACTGGTCTATCGACGCTGCCGATGCTTGGGTATCAGTACCGGATGAAGCAGCAGGTACCCCAGAGCATGGCACCAGTAGTTCCGCCGAGCTTGAGGCCTCAAGAACATCCTGGAGCCTCGTTAGTGCTTTGGAAGCCAAAGCCTCCCGCCAGGGCAATTTTACCGGTGAAAGTCCCTTAAGGGCAATGCCAGAGGCATCTCGATGCTTAGAGGGAGAACTACCCTTTGAGGACCGGCACCTCACATGGACAAGGCTGTCGAGGAAGACCTCTGCGCCTTCTCATAAAAAGAAGAGCTCTGGTAAAAAGCCCTTTTACTCGAGGAAGGGCACTGCCTACAAACAGTACCCGCAATATCAGGCTGCCCCCCAGGGTCAGCAAGCCAAGGGCCAGGGTAATGGGAGGTTGAGGGAGACCGCGACCGAGGTCGACTCCGAGCCACGATGGACTCGAGTATCGGCTCGGTCTCCGGGGTCAACTTCGAAGTCGATGTCCCGGTGGTCGGGGCAGATGCGCCAGACAGGCTGGCCATCAGTGCCCACTGCTGCTCCATGAAGGCAGACAATCTGCTCTCCAAGGCTGTCATCCTGAGACTCAGCTCGGGAGACGCAGCAGCCACCGACTCGGGCCCCGGCGGCGCCGGGCCCGACGTCGGCTCCCTGGGAGGAGAGTCCTCGAGGACTACGGGGCTTACGTGTCCAGCAGACTCCAGCTCCACGCGAGGAACTTTTGCAGGCTTCTCGAGTTCCATGGGCCCGGGGCGACGGTCGGGGGGTCTTAGACCTGGCCCTCGAGGAGCCAGGGACCTCCTCCGACAACGCCCTCGCGAGCCGCTTCTTCCTCTTGAGTTCCCGGTCGGGGGACCCCCTGTCCGAGGAGCTTCGATGGCGCTCGGGATCAGAATCCCGAGATGTCGAGGCCTCAGACGAGGTCCGGGCCCGGCCGGAGGCTGAGTCCAAGAAAAGCCTTTCTTTTTGCTGCTGGCGACTTCGGAGTGCCTTGGAAGACATCTTTCCACATGGCCCGCACGACTTAGGGTCGTGGTCAGGGCCGAGGCACCGAAGGCAGCAGTCGTGTGTGTCGGTGAGAGACATCAGTTTCTTACACCGATCACACTTTTTAAAACCGCTGGAAGCCATCGGGGAAAATAGAGTCCCCACGAGGTCAAAGGACCGGCCTTCCAGGGAAAAATGGAAAAAAGGGCGCGAACGCCAGCCACGAAGGGCAAAAAACGAAAAAGAAGAATCGGGCTCGATACCGGTGTACCGAACCCGGCGGGAGGGGAACCGGCGTCGAACCGGGAGAAAAAATAGCGAAAATCGCCGAAAAAAATCTAATCTTAACCGGGAGAACAAGACACACGTCCGGTGGGCTTCACGGAAAAAAAGAGACTGAGGTAAGATGGCACCTTTAGGCGGGAAGGGAACCGCGCATGCGTGCCTGCATTCCCGAAGGCTTTCATAGAAAGCTGGGGAAATGCTCCGCAGGGGCTTCATCGGTGCCGATGACACCCATATGTGAGGACTGACTTCCTGCTTGGTCCTGGAGAAACCAAAAACACAAACAAAATCAGATGCACAAGCAGAATGGAACTAATTCCATGAGACATGTTTCACATGCTTTCCCCAACAAGCATATCCCTCCATTGACGACACACTCCTGTTCCTTCTAGGCTAATTCTTCATGATTCACATGTGCATTTCATTTTCTTTGATGTAAATTCAACAGAGAAATGTAGTAATTGAACCATCTCTCTCTTAGTGGTTATTATATTCCAGGGGCATAGTCACGGGTGGGCATGAAAGGGCCCAGGCTTCTCCAGTTTTGCATCAAGTCCCTCCCGTAGCATTCCCTAATTTGTTGTCACAGTGCGATGTGCTGTTTTAACCTGCGTGCCACTACTACAAATGAAGAAAGGCAGGCCACACCACTGAAAGGGTAAATACCATGAAGGAGGAGGGGGAATACTATTGGTTTCTGGTTAAGGCCTGCATCTATTATAAAATCCTCACACTGACTCACAAAGCCCTTTTCCAGTCTGCCCTAGACTATCCCCTACTGTCCAGTCCGCTTTCCCTGGTCAACCCATGGAAACTGGCTAGGTCTACCACCCCCAACTAAGGCTCGCTATGAATCCACTAGACAGTTTGCAATTTTTTTTCCTTCCGCAAATGTTATGGAACAGCCTGCCAACCCCACTTAGTCTCCAAGCTTCTTATAAAAGTTTCAAATTGGATCCGAAGACTCACCTTTTCTAACAGTTTATTGATCTCCCTGGTTAGTAGGGTCTACCGCCTGAAACCAAGGATAACGCCATCCAGAAATCTCACCCCCCCCCCCCCCTTTTCTGTCTGCTTACGTACATCTGTCATGAGTCAATGTTTTAGAGTTCTCTACTTTACTTTATCATATTTTTGTAGTTCCATTTCTGAGTTTCCTTTTTAAGTTTATTTTGTAAACCGCTTTGCTCCGAGTGTGAAAAGCAGTATAACCTAGTGCAGCGATGGCGAACCTATGGCACGCGAAGGCCTTGCAGCTGGCACGCGGGAAGGTCCGCGTTTAAAAAAATAAAAAAAAGCTGTCTTCTGCCGCTTCCGGGGCCGCCGCGGCAGAATCGAGTGTGCCGCGGGGCCCCCCCTGTGCCTGGCAGAGCCTGCCCTCCAGATCCTGCCTTCCCCGGTATCAGTCCCTGTTTCCAGCTTGTCACACGCGCCGGCTTTCAGAGCGCGAGGGGAGAGTTTCTCCCTCGCTGCTCTGTTAAGCCCGCAGGGGCTGATGGGAAGTTCCCATCAGCCCCCGCGGGCTTAACAGAGCCGCGAAAGGGAAACTAGTTCCCTTCGCGCTCTGAAAGCCGGCGCGTGTGACAAGCTGGAAACAGGGACTGATACCGGGGAAGGCAGGATCTGGAGGGCAGGCTCTGCCAGGCACAGGGGGGGCCCCGCGGCACACTCGATTCTGCCGCGGCGGCCCCGGAAGCGGCAGAAGACAGCTTTTTTTTATTTTAAATTTTGGCTGGGCTGGGCTGGGGGGGTTAGGAGTGGTGATGGGCGCTGCGGGGGATTAGGAGTGGTGACGGCCGCCGGGGGGTAAGGAGTGGTGATGGGCACTGGGGGGGTTAGGAGTGGTGATGGGCGCTGCGGTGGGATTAGGAGTGGTGATGGGTGCTGGGGGGGTTTAGGAGTTGTTATGGGCTATTGGGGGGGCTTAAACTAAAAATTGGGTGATGGATTAGGACTGGAAATGGGCTGGTGGGATTAGGACTGGAAGTGGGTTGATGGGGGTTAGGACTGATAATGGGCTATGGGGGGCTTAAACTAAAAATTGGGTGATGGGGGATTAGGACTGGAAATGGGCTGGTGGGATTAGGACTGGGAGTGGGCTGATGGGGAGGTTAGGACTGGTAATGGGCTAGGGGGGGCTTAAACTAAAAATTGGGTGATGGGGTAATGAGTAGGACTGGAAATGGGCTGGTGGGATTAGGACTGGGAGTGGGCTGATGGGGAGGTTAGGACTGGTAATGGGCTATGAGGGGGCTTAAACTGAAAATGGGGTGATGGGGATTAGGACTGGAAATGGGCTGGTGGGATTAGGACTGGGAGTGGGCTATGGGGGGCTAGGACTGGTAATGGGTTGGGGGGGTTGCTAGGACTGGAAATGGGCTGAGTGGAAGGGGGCTTGAATTGCAAATAGCTGATGGGGGACGGGGCTTGGAATGGAAATGGGCTGAGGGGAAGTGGGGGGCTTGAACTGCAAATAGCTGATGGGGACGGGGCTTGGAATGGAAATGGGCTGAGGGGAAGTGGGGGGCTTGAACTGCAAATAGCTGATGGGGAGGGGGACTTGGAATGGAAATGGGCTGAGTGGAAGGGGGCTTGAACTGCAAATAGCTGATGGGAAGGGGGGCTTGGAATGGGCTCTTAGGGGAGGGAGCTAGGACAGGAAATGGGCTGATGGAGGGGTTAGGATAGGACTGGGAATTGGGTGTTGGGGGAGCTAAGTTTGGAAATGGGCTGTGGTGGGGGCTTGGATTGAAATGAACTCATGGAGGGGCTAGAACTGGAAGTAGGCTCATGGGGGGCTTGGATTACAAATGGGCTGAGTGATGGTGGGGCTAGGAAAGGACTAGAAATGGGCTGATGGGAGGCTGGTATTGGAAATGAGCTGATGAAGGGACTCGGATAGGATTTGAAATGGACTGATGGGGGGCCAGGACTGGAAATGGGCTGATGTGGGGACTAGAAGGGAGCGGATACTGGGTGGGGCTGGAATTAAAAGGGAGCTGATGTTGGGGGAGATTAGAAGGGGATGGGGCTGGGAGAGTGAAATGGAGAGGGGAAAAATATTTTGTGTGGGAGGGAAGAAAAATGTACAATTGGCCGGGTATTGGGAGACTAAAAAAGGAGAAAGATTATTATGTTAAAGCAGATGAAGAGAGAGAATGGAAAAAAACTAGAAGAGAAGAAAGGAGAAATGGACAGCAGACGATGGAGAGATAGCAGAAGACACAAATAAACCAGAAGAAAGTGGCTGGAACAATTGCAACTGAAAAAAATGCACAAAAGGTACAAAGATATCTCTTTATTTTGAATTTATTAACTGGAATATGTCAGCTCTGGGAAATGTGCATCATTAGTGTCTGTGCTTTGTTTAGTACAAGAGGAAATTAATTTATAGTTTTATTTCTACAGTGTTGTTGTACATTCCAAGTTTGGCTTTTGGGGTTCCCAGTTTAATTATTGCCTTCCTGTTTCTAAATTGAATGAAATCATTAAAACATTATAAATTGCCAATAAATTGAAATGAAAACCAAAGGATTGTGAATCAAATTGATTCTCTGACAATACAAAGATTCCAAACTTTACAAATGATGTTACATAGTTCAGGCAACTTTATAAAGAGTTTTTAGATACTAAAATCTTGTTGTTAAGGTTTAATTGACGTGCTGGCACTTTGAGGAAATTCTTTGGTTTTGTGCGGCAGTTTGGGCACTCGGGCTCAAAAAGGTTAGCCATCACTGACCTAGTGAATGAACTACATAGTTTACTACTGGTTGTTATTAGGGATGTGCAGGCCCAAAAAGTTTTATTTCATTGATAGGTTTCATTTGAGGGTTTTTCGTGTTGGTTCATGAGTGTACCCTACTGCCATCAACAGTGCACACTCTTGCGTGAGTGTGCATACTATTTATGGAAAAAATGAAACAGCACTATCATCTTTTCCTGTTTCACTGGGATCCCTGCTTTCATTTCAAATGAATGGACATCTCTAGTTGCTATGCGTACCGCCAGCTAGTGCTGGAGAACTATGGTAGTATCTGCTACTATGGGACACTAGAAGCCTGTGCTTTGAAATATAAAATCCATCTCTTGAAATCCGTTGACAGTAGCATTTAATACTTTGCTATATTGTCATACTTGGTTTGCTTTTCTTATCCTTTTCAAACCAACAGAATGTTTGAGTATTGCTCCAAACCGTCCCTCCACTCTATATCAGATAGAAATACAGACTCACACAGAGGGATTGGAAAGAATTCCATGAACTATGCTCTATATGCTTTCCCAATTTGTTTTTTAAAATGTGTATATTACAATCATAGGACTTACCCCATTAGAGGCCCTTTTCTTTGCCTTCCATTCATCAAGTTGTGCCTTTGTCTTCGCATCGACTTTAACTAGTAGCTTCTTCTCCCCAATCTGAAGGTCATGGAGCAATCGCAGTGCTCGCAGTGTGGATTCTGGCTCTTTATATTCACAAAACCCAAAAGCTAGCAGCATATGGAAAGAATACAAACGTTGTAAACTGAGTATTTGAAAATTAGACAGACTGCAGCATGACTGTGTTAAACTACAAAACTGCAAACTCTGGGTAAAGTAACCACAATTTGTGCTGAGTTAAATTAATTGCAGTTAAAGGGAAACTCATGAACATAGGAATCAGCAGATAACCATGCACTCATCCAAAAAACAAAATTAAAAAAAATATTAACATAATTCAATTAATGTGGAGAGTGCTATTTTGCTTCATAGTTTTACGTAACAGTGATGTAATAAAAACAAAAATGATAATCCTAACCCATTTCAGCATAAATATAAAATGGAAAAAAAGTCTTGTTTTTAAGCACATTTCACTTGAGTGCCTACTGGTGAGGAATGATCTGTCTGTCCGTACGTATGGGATTTAGTTGCAGAAGCTCCCTTCTTGCAGTGCCTGAGCCTCCATCTTTACCGCTTCTGATTTCTTTTTTTTTCCCTCTTTATTGACAAAGCAAATACAAGGTCAGACCATGTAACAATACCATTCAACTGTATCCCCCAATGAGGAAGGCAAAAATATTAACATGCTACAAACCATTTTATAAGTACAAAATAAACCTTTCTATCACCTTCCCTCCCTTCTGCTATTCTTCCCAGTCAGTTACTGTTCGCCCAAAATTTCCCAATCTTTTCCAAACTAAGTGTGTTGTTCAGCATTGCAGTTACAGTGCCTTTTGAAAGTATTCATCCCCTCTGTGTTTGTCCTGTTTTGCAGCATTACAACCTGGAATTAAAATGGAGTTTTGAGGGTTAGCACCATGTGATTTACACAACATGCCTACCACTTTGAAAGTGCAAAATATCCTTTACTGTGACAAAAATTATTAAGACAAAAAAAAAAGAACAGAAATCAGGCATGTGCATAGATATCCCCCCCCCCCCCCCCACCTAAGTCAATACTTTATAGAGCCCACCTTTTGCTGCAATTACATCTGCAGGGCTCTTGGAGTATGTCTCTATTGGCTTAGCCCATCTAGCCACTGGAATTTTCACCCATTCCTTAAGGCAAAACTGCTCCAACTCCTTCAAGTTAGATGGGTTGACTTGGTGTACAGCAATTTCCAAGTCATGCCACAGATTCTCAATTGGATTGAGCTCTGGGCTTTGACTAGGCCATTCCAAGACATTTAAATGTTTCCCTTTAAACCACTCCAGTGTAGCGTTAGCAGTATTGTTTAGGGTTATTGTCCTGCTGGAAGATGAACCTTCATCCCAGTCTCAAATCTCTGGCAGACTGAAACAGGCTTTCCTCAAGAATTTCCCTATATTTAGTGCCATCCATCATTCCTTCAATCCTGACCAGTTTTCCTGTCCCAGACGATAAAAAACATCCCCACAACATGATGCTGCCACCACCATGTTTCACTGTAGGAATGGTGTTCTCGGGGTGATGGGAAGTATTGTTTTTGCACCATACATGGCATTTCCCATGATGGCCAAAATGTTCAATTTTTATCACATCTGACCAGAGAACCTTCGACCATGTGTTTGGGGGGTCCGCCACATGCTGTTGTGCAAACTCCAAACATGTTTTCTTATTTCTTTCTTTAAGCAATGGCTTTTTTCTTGCCACTCTTCCATAAAGTCCCACTCTGTGAAGTGTATGGCTTAAAGTGGCTCTATGAACAGATACTCCCATTTACGCTGTGGATCTTTGCAGCTCCTTCAGTGTTATCCTTGGTGTCTTTTTGGCATCTCTAATTAATGCCTTCCTTGCCCAGTCTGAGTTTTGATGGGCGGCCTTCTCTTGTCAGATATGTAATGGTATGCAAATTCAACTGTATCCCCCAATGTCAGATATGTAATGGTGACATTCTTTCTATTTTGTTATAATGGATTTAATGGTGCTCCATGGGATATTCAGAATTTGGGATTTTTTTTTTTAAACCCAACCCTGATCTATATTTCTCCACAACTTCGTCTTTGACCTGACTGGAGTGCTTCTTGGTCTTCATGTTGCTTGCTTAGTGGTGTTGCTGAGTCAGGGGCCTTACAGAACAGGTATATTTATACAGGCGTCATGTGACAGATCATGTGATACTAATTGCACACAGGTGAACCCTGATCAATTATGTGACCTCTGAGGTTAATTGGTTGGACCAGATGTTATTTAGGGTTTTCATAGCAAAAGAGATGAATACATATACAGTCATAACTTTTCAGTTTTTACTAGTTTTTTTTAAATACAGTATACAAGGTAATTATATTGTCATTCCACTTCACCAATTTGAACTATATTGTTAGGTCCATTACCTACAGTAACATCCAAACAAACCTCCATTTTCCTTCCAGGTTGTAAAGCGACAAAAAAGGACAAAAATCGAGGGGATGAATAACTTTAACAAGGCACTGTACTTTTCATTAGAACCACCCTACGCAATCCATCAATCCACTGCTCCATTGTAGGGGGGTCACTTTCCTTCCAGTGATATGCCACTTCACATAAGGCGCGCAAGGAAAGCACAGTTACTTACCTGTAACAGGTGATCTCTGGGAACAGCAGGAATAAGTCTTCACATATGGGTATGTCGGTACCGACGGAGCTTGCACGGGAACGCTCCCCAGCGTCCAAAAAGAAAGCTTTTGGGAGCATCCCTCACGCATGCACGCTGCCTTCCCACCCATTCACTTCCCTCTCATCAGTTGGGTTTGTAGCTGAGACCGAAGGACTGAAGTAGACAAATTAGAGAGAGAGAGAGAGAGAGAGAGAGAGAGAAACAACTCCTAGGGGAGGTGGGTGGGTTGTGAAGACTTATTCCTGCTGTTCCCAGAGATCACCTGTTACAGGTAAGTAACTGTGCTATCTCCAGGAACAAGCAGGAACAAGTCTTCACATATGGGGACTCCCAAGCTAAGATGCCTGGGGGAGGTCCCAGCATGTTGCAAATCTAGTCGATGGGCATGCTATTTCCCTGAACCCGAGGCATCCAAGGATAGGAGTTGAAGTGAGAAGGGTGTGCTGTGGAACAGCATGACTAAACAAGGTGTCTAGAGATGAGTCCTTGTGTAGATCAGAAATGTTAGTGAAAATTGGATTCCAATTATCTAATGTGGACCTTAAGTCAAAAATATTGCGAAAGTATTTGTTGAGAGTAATGGTCTGGTGGTAGAAACCAGTACATGATCCTCAAAGAAAATAACTTACTGTGAAGTAGAGGAAATAAACTTTGCAATACAGGCAGAGGTCAGAAGCCTAAATGGCTAGAACTAATCCCAGAAGAAAAAAACTTGGAGAGTTTAATGGGGTTGGACTTTGGATGAGAAGCTAAAGCTTCTGAAGGCCAACGTTTGAAGCTCTTTGTCCTTGGAGCAGAAAAAAGCTCTAGGAAAGAGGAGATAAATCTGACTGGTTTGCAGAAAAAGGATGGGTCTTTGAGACCCCGCTATCCAAATGAAAGAAAGGAACATTTGAAGTAGGCGGTGTAGCCTCCAATTTCTTGAAGATCAGGAATGTCTTCCCCAAGTAATGTCACTTAGGATGACTTTACATGGAGAGCTTCAAATGTAACGTAACCAGAGAGGTTAAAGTAAAAGAAGGTAGTTTGTGATTACCATAGAAATTGGTTGTCCATTTAAACCCTATGGCATGCTGGAACAGCATTAATATGGACAGTAACAAATCTTTCAGAGTGAGATATGTGTATGTATATAGATATATATATATATAGATAGAGTGAGAGTGAGAGAGAGAGAGACTCACGTAAATACAAGAAGGGGTAAGACCTGCTTGAAAATATGGATAGAGAACCCCTTACTGGTTATACGTGGAAGAACCATGAAGGTTACATGGAAACCAGTGGAATTTTCCTAGTCAGAAGGATAGAGTAGTTACTCACCTGTAACAGGTGTTCTCCAGGAGCAGCAGGAATCAGTCCTCACATATGGGTGACGTTGGCGCAGACAGAGCCCTCGTGCGGAGAATTTCACCAGCTTTCAAAGAAAGCCTTTGGGAATTGCAGCGCGGTCCCCTTCCCGCCCAAGGGTGCCATCTTGCTCAGTCTGATGACATAGCTAAAAGACAGCAAAAAAATTATCAAAAACAAATCATATGACTGCAACTCCAAGGGGAGGAGGGAGGGTTGTGAGGACTGATTCCTGCTGCTCCTGGAGAACACCTGTTACAGGTGAGTAACTACTCTTTCTCCAGGACCAAGCAGGAAGTCAGTCCTCACATATGGGACTCCCCAGCTTAAGGCTACCAGAGACCTCAAGCGGAAAAAATGAGCTCCCTCTAGCTCGTCAGCACATAAGGAAGGAATCTTCTCTGAGAACGCCCCCGACAGGTAGCCCAACACCAGGGCCGGAGGGTAGGAGTTGCCTAAACCCCAAAGAGATTATGGAGTACTGCCTGTCCGAAAGCACTGTCCCTGCGGGACTCCCTCTCAAGGCAGTAATAGGCTGCAAAAGTCTGGCTTGAAGACCAAGTAGCGGCCCGGCAGATGTCTGCCAACGGAACAGAGCGGAGATGAGACACTGACGCAGCCTTCGCCCTGACACGATGAGCCGTGACTCGACCCTCCAACGAGAGGCCGGCTGCCCCATAAGCCCAGGCGATACAGTCAGCGACCCATATGGACAAAGTACGCTTGGAGACAGGAAGCCCCAACTTATTGGGGTCAAAAGAAACGAAGAGCTGAACAGCCCTCCGGTGCTCCCGCGTACAGTCAAGGTAGAAGGACAACGCCCTCCTACAGTCCAGGGTATGCAGGACCATCTCAGCCCGGCAGGCATGCGGCCTGGGAAAGAAGGTCGGAAGAACCACCTCCTGATTGAGGTGAAAAGGGGAGACAACCTTAGGAAGAAACTTATGGTGAGTCCGTAAGACTACCCTATTCCTGTAGAACCTAGTGTAAAGAGGATCAGACACAAGTGCCTGAAGTTCACTCACTCGCCTAGCAGAGGTAAAAGCTACCAGAAATAAGGTTTTCCAGGAGAGAAAACGGAGAGGGCAGGTAGCCATAGGTTCAAAAGGCGGACAAGTAATCCGCTGTAAGACCACATTCAGATCCCACTCAGGGGCTGGTGGACGCAAAGGAGGCTTAAGCAGAAGGAGGCCTCTGAAAAAGCGAGCCACCACACGGTGGTTGGTAAGAGGCCTACCGTCCACCGGCGAGTGGTGCGCTGAGAGAGCACTAAGGTGAACTCTGACAGAGTTAGACTTAAGGCCCAGATTGGAGAGGTAAAGCAAATATTGCAATACTACCACTACCAAGCACGAGAAGGGATTCTCGCTGTGCTGAGCACACCATGCAGAGAATCTACGCCACTTAAGAGCATAGGATTTCCTGGTGGATTGTCGCCTAGAGGCCAAGACCACATCTTCCACCTCTCGAGGCAGCAGTAGGGGAGCCAGGACTACCCTTTCAGCAGCCAGGCCATCAGATGAAGGGACTGGAGGTTGGGGTGCAAGAGAGTCCCCTGATCCTGAGACAGGAGATCGTGTTGAAACCCCAGAGGAAGAGGGGTGTCCACCGCTAGCTGCAGCAGAAGAGGGAACCACGGTTGCCTCAGCCACCTGGGGGCTATCAGGATCAATGAAGCCCCGTACTTGAGGACTTTGAACAGCGTTCTAGACACTAGTGGCGTGGGAGGAAATGCATACAGTAGGCCTGTGGACCACGAGATCAGAAAAGCATCCGCTGCTACTCTGAGAGGATGCAGTTGTCTGAAGCAAAATCTCGGGAGTTGCCGGTTCAGAGGACTAGCGAAAAGATCCATGGTGGGGAGGCCCCACCTGAGAAAGACCTGCTGAACCACCAACGGGTTCAACCTCCATTCGTGTGGTTGCAGAATCCTGCTCAGTCTGTCTGCCAGGTAATTTTCTTGACCTGGGGAGGTAGACAGCTTTGAGGAGGATTCCGTGATTGACAGCCCAAGAGCACAGCCGCTGTGCCTCCTGACATAGAAGGAAGGAGCCTGTGCCTCCTTGTTTGTTCTCGTAGAACATGGCAACTTGATTGTCCGTCTGGACCAGTACAGACTGGTGAGAGGCGAGGTGGGAGAAGGCTCTCAGAGCTAGGCGTATCACCCGTAGCTCCAGGAAGTTTATCTGTTGAGCAGCCTCCCAAGGGGTCCAGAGACCCTGAGTACATGTCCCTTGGCAATGTGCTCCCCAACCGAAAAGAGAAGCATCTGTCGTCAGCACTTGAGAATGCAGAGGGGATTGAAAAACCACTCCGAGTACCAGATTCAGAAGATGAAGCCACCATTGCAGAGAAGAGACTAGCAGGTCCGATATTTTTACTGAGTCCGCTAGGCTCCCCGTGGCCTGATGCCACTGAGTGCGAAGGCTCCACTGAGCAGGCCGCATGTGCAGGCGGGCATTGGGGGTGACATGAACCGTGGAAGCCATATGGCCGAGCAGTCTCAGGAATTGCCTGGCAGAGACCAGGGAATTGCTGTGAAACTGCCTGGCCAGATCCATCAACCTGTGGGCTCTGTCCATAGGCAGAAAAGCCTTCGCTTGAAGAGTGTCCAGCCTTGCTCCTATGAATTCTAAGTTCTGGGACGGGAGCAAAGTGGACTTTGCGAAGTTTATGACAAACCCCAAGTGCTGAAGCAGAGCCACAGTGCGAAGGGTGGCTTGATTGGTCTCCTGGGAGGATTGACCCCTTATTAGCCAGTCGTCCAGGTACGGAAACACAAAAAGACCTTGAAGTCTCAGGTAGGCCGCCACCACTGCCAGGCACTTGGTGAACACCCTAGGAGCGGAGGACAGGCCAAAGGGAAGTACTCTGTACTGATAGTGGTTTCCCCCCACAACAAACCTGAGATATTGTCTGTGGTCTGGATGAATAAGGATGTGAGTATACGCATCCTTTAGATCTAAGGAACATAGCCAGTCTCCCTGCTGGAGGAAGGGCAGCAGGATTCCAAGGGTAAGCATCTTGAACTTTTCCCTCTCCAGGAACTTGTTGAGGTTGCGCAAGTCTAGGATGGGTCTGAGGCCTCCTGTTCTTTTTGGTACCAGAAAGTACCTGGAATAAAAGCCGTGACCTCTCAGGTGGTGGGGCACCGGTTTCCACAGCCTGATCCTTTAGCAGACTTGCTAACTCCTGAAGGAGTAGGTCCCTGTGCAGAGGGAGTCTTGGAGGCTCCCCTGGAAAATAGGAGGGAGGTACCTGGTGAAAATGGAGAAGATAGCCCTTTTGGACTATATGAAGAACCCAGGTATCTGATGTGACGGCTGACCACCTGTGGGCAAAGTGGGCCAGCCGGCCTCCTGTGCTGAGAGAAGCCACCTGAGGAGAAGAGGCTATGCTTTCTGAGTCAAAAACCCCCACCCTGCTGAGCAGGGGCCGGTGTTGGTGGCTTGGAGGCCTTCTGCCTACAGGGCCCATGACCCTGCCCCTTGGCCTGCTGACCCTGTTGGGGAGCTGCAGAGGCCTGATAATGAGGGTAATGTTTATAGGCAAGAAGGGGCAGAGGTTTTTCTGGACAGCCTAGTCCTGGTGAGAGTCTCTGTCTCGAGCTCAGCAGCCTTTTCAGCCATGGGTTTGCCGAAAAGGTTTTCACCCTGGCAGGGGACATCGACCAACTTGTCCTGTACCCATGGCTCGAGGTTGGATGACTGTAGCCAAGCCTGTCGGCGGGCACCGATGCCGGCCCCGGCTACTCAACTTTGCCATATCAAGTAGAAAAGCTTGAAAAGAAATCTCCCCTGAGGAGGACCCTCTAAAATGAGGGGTAAAGGCTAGACTTGTTGAAGATTCAGCCTTGGTACCGATGGATTCATCCCAGTCATCGGGATCGGAAGACCTGAAAGGATGAAGCATCGGATTTTCCAGTCCAACAAAAGAGCACAAATCCACGTGCCAATCAACAAACCCAGTCAGAAACCGTGGATAGCAAGGAAGGAATCGTTTATTAGACACTCTTACTTCTTAAAGCCAGGCACGACACAGGCCTTGTTTCGCTTATGCCTTCATCAGGGGCTTTTGGCTACAAAACATATTAAGACATATTAAAAACATCCATAATCCATAAAAAGAATTATAAACATATATAAGACAAATCATAAAAGCACCATAAAAACAGCAAATAACCTCGTATCAAATAAATAAATAAATAAAACATCAATAAATAAATATGAGTACAGCATAAAAATATCCCATTAAGACATATATACAAATAAATTAATATGCATAGATAAAACATACATACAATTCATAATTATAAATAGGTATCAGAATATATATATGTATCAGGGCCGGATTTACCTATACGCCACGTACGCCGTGGCGTAGGGCCCACAGCTGGCAAGGGCCCACAAAAATTTTAAAAATATGGCGTCTTCAGTCTATCATGTCTGGGAACTGCACCTCTCGCTGGTGCCCTTAGAGGAAGCAGCGCGAGGGATTGCGGGGATCGAGAGCGAGTGAAGGCTGGTGGAGTGAGCCGGGGGGCGCAAAGAGTGCCGCCGCAGGCCCGCCCCCGCCCGGCAGAGCCTCTCTGCATTGAATCCCCAAACGCGGGCTTCTTTCAGAGCCGCGAGAGTTTCCTTTCTCGCGGCTCTGTTAATCCCGCTGTATATATGTGCCGATCCTCATTAGGTCACTATGCCTAATTTGCTTGCTCCCTAAGTATCGAGTGATACTCTATGGGATACATTGTGTGGATGGTTTCTTTTCCCGCCATGAGATTAGTTTAAAAGTTAGAAGCGCATGTGCGGGCGTCTTGTTTTGAATTAGCGCTTTCAGTTTTGCTTGCCGACAGCATCTTCACTGTTCGTGTTACAGGTTTGATTTGGTTTAGTTTTATCATTTTGAAGTGCCGGTATTTGTGCAATAAAATGAATAATTTTAAAAAAGGGTTATTATGTATTGTCACTTAGCTTTGGTTCTTCTATAGCTGTGCACAGAGGATTTTTATTTTTATTTTTTGCTATGCCGGTGGCGTGATCTGGTCAGTGCGATACAGCACCAGCTTTAGTTTAGTGTGTCAGCATATCTACAAATCCCTTCGCTATTGCTGCAATTTAAGTTGGCGATTTGGCTCATGGTAGCAGTTATGTATATATATTTTTATTGTTCAGTTGGTCTTTTATTTATTTATTTATTTATATAATGTTTTATTTATGATAGTAGTGAGGGGTAGGGGTCCCGTCGGCCTTGCATCTCTGAGGATGGCTAGAATCACACGGGCTGTCACAATGGGGCACGTTTGATGGATTTGGGTCTGAATATGCTGCTCTGCACACCCCCATAGATGGGTTTTGTTTTAAGATACTTGCATAGATATGTTTTTTATATGGTATCTCATATTTATTTTTTATTTTACATAGTTCATTTCAAAGCGCATGTGAGGGGCAAGTGGCTCCCTCTGCTTTTCCATCTAAGGAGATCCGTTATCCACATTGGCTGTCTACATCGGTATTGGCACTTTTATTTAGCAAGTTTTAATTTTTTTATTTTTTAGTTATTTGGTCTGACGTCCATAAATTGGTTTTGTGTTTCTTTTGGATAGGTATCTACATATTTCATAATCTAACATAATCCTATTGATTCACTCCTTCCTTTTTCTTTTAAATGTTCCTTTTATGTTTCCTCTAATTCAACATTGTTTAATTCTCTTGTGCTTATACAGTAACAATTATATTACTTTAATTATTAGCTTGTTCTTGTTGTTTTATTTGCAATACACTTTTTTTATGTAGTTTTTTATATGATGGATATTGCAATTTTTCCTTGGTCCTCCTCTCTCTCTCTCTCTATTCTATGAGTTGAAATGCTTTTATAGTGTACGTGGTATTTTATGTTGTACACATGTTATCATTGTTTTTTATATATAGGGCATTTTATCAATTGTTTATCACACTAAGTTTATTGGTCTATTTATTTATTTATTGTTATTTATTATGTGTTATGTGCTTAATTGATTATTATATGCTTGTCATTTTAATTTATATTTATTTATTTATTTACATTCTCTTATATACCGCGCTATTCTGCATCAGTGCGGTTTACATTGAACAAACTGAAATTACATTGAACAGGGCATTATAACTTGGAGATAACTATTTTACAGGGAACATGGGCTATGGAGGGTTAAGTGGCTTGCCCAAGACCAATTTAATTATTTGATGTGGTTTTTAACTTGTTTTTTACTTGGGTTTTCAGGCACTCTTGACCCATGGATTAATAAAGGCGATATTGGAACTTCTTGCCACGTCTCCTTATTGACTTCTGGTTGCCTACGTGGCAAATTGCTGTTTTTTGGTGGACTAGCTCTGGGAAATGTGCATCATTAACTTCTGCGCTTTGTTTGGTACAAGAGCAAATTAATGTATAGTTTTATTTCTACAGTGTTGTACATTCCAAGTTTGGCTTTTGGGATTCCCAGTTTAATTATTGTCTTCCTGTTTCTAAATTGTGATTACTTGTTTGGTGACGGTCTATGTTTTGCATGTGTAACTGAGCTGAGGTATTCTGTTTATGTAATTCCTATTTGACATTGCCACTTGTTCTCTTTCCCCAGTAGGTCATGTATTGTTCTCTGAAATGTATTGGTTTAATATTTGCAGCGTTTCCTTTTGATAGTTAGGGTATGGTGCTTTATGAGTCCTGGTAGTGCTGTTAGGATACGGCGGGTTTGCTATGGGTTCTAAATGGGCAGTGTTTGTAGTAGTTCCTAATGTGTCTGGCAGTTGGCACTGGATTATAGTAATGTAGAAATCTTTTAGTCTTTTTTATCCATACACTCATTAAGAGGCACGTTTACTAAAAGTTAGTATATGGTAACATTATGCAAATATTTATGCAAATGAGGCCCCTTATGCAAATGAGCCCCCCTCCCCTTGGGCCGCCCCTGCTGGGGGCCCACAATTTTTGTTGGTGTAGGGCCTCACTCAAGGTAAATCCGGCCCTGATATGTATAAAGACTTCGTGCAACAACTTGAAACGTAAAAGATGTTATAAATAGCATATGAGTATTGTGGGTATTTGAGACTCATTGCCCCCTTTTCTATATCACATCGTAGCTGGAAATAGAGGTTTGCAATGTAGAGGTAAAGATTTGATTTTCCATTGCATTGGTTTATATGTTCGGCAAGGGCGGCCCCCCCCCCTCCCTCCCAAAAGAAGAAAAAGCATATTAGTGGTTAGTTCATTACTAGCCATATTCGATGGAATGACTGTCAAATAAGTCCTTTATAATAAGGCTTTTGAAAGGTTTTATAAATAGTGTTTGAACTTTGTGGGTAATTGAGGTGTGTTGTTCGTATTGCAGCTGGCAGCGTCTCTAAATTATAAGAGTGAGTTACATATCCCTGGAATATCAAGATTAGTAATCGTTGAGAAGTCAGTTGCAGAGGTAAGAAAAACGTAACAGGTTATAAGAGAATGGTCAAATGACATGATTTACCAGTCGTATAATTGTGGTCTCTTCCTGAACGTATGTCTAGCAACTTACTATAAATAACACGTTCAATCAAACCCAAATGTAGTGCGATGAATCCTTTATAACTCTCATTCAAGATCCAGGTTCAAGTCACAGGCTTGCTCTGCACTTCACTCAGGACTCCGTCCTTTCCAATCGTGCTATTGTTGTTATTTCTATTGCTACTGTGACCATCCAATATGATAATTTTCATTAGCTTGCACTGATAACTGTTCTTCCTTCATTTATATTATTATATCAAAAAGGTATAAAAAATATTTTAAAAAAGAAAGATCTCAACGCTCAAGTTCAGTGCCACAATGGCGTTTCAGCATGAAACTTTCTTCAGGAGATCCTTTGTTTAATCTACAAAACAAACACAGTGAAAATTCACTTTCCTACCCTTACTATCGAAAAACACCAATTACAAACAATACTCAGTCACCTCCAAAGTGCCTCTAATACTTATATCCATAAATCTACCTTAAAATCACTACTACTCACAATTACTACTGCTGCCCGCGCCTCCGTTCTTTTTTTCTTTCAATCGAAAAGACGCCGCGCATGTGAGATGGAGATTTCCCTCTGTATTTAAAACCCCTCAAAAACATTCTATTGGTTCCACCTAATTTTTTCCTTGGACGGTAATTGAATTCACTTCTTCTATATCTGTCTCCTACTTTATCGATAATGTGCTCTCCTAACCAATGGAACTCTCAACAGTTCCTATGTTGTCAACCCAACGCGCATATCCAATGAATAAGAACATAAGAACATAAGAAATGCCATACTGGGTCAGACCGAGGTCCATCAAGCCCAGTATCCTGTTTCCAACAGTGGCCAATCTAGATCATACATACCTAGCAGTTTCCCCAAAAGACACAGGTTCTGCAGTGCTTGTACTAGGTCAAGCATTGATATCCTGGGTCCCTTTTTAATAGTGGTTTATGGACCTTTCCTCCAGGAACTTGTCCAAACCTTTTTTAAACCCAGCTATACTAACAGCCCTTACTACATCCTCCGGTAACAGATTCCAGAGTTTGATTACACGTTGAGTGAAGAAATATTTTCTCTTATTTGTCTTAAATAGTTTACCCCGTAGCTTCATTACATGTCCCCTAGTCCTTCTATATTCTGATAGCGTAAACAATTGATCCACGTATATCCGTTCCACTCCATTCATTAATTTATAGACCTCTATCATATCTCCCCTCAGCCGTCTCTTTTCCAGGTTAAAGAGCCCTAACCTTTTTAGCCTCTCTTCATAGGAGTAGCCTTCCATCCCCTTCACCAATTTGGTGGCTCTTCTCTGTACTTTTTCTAATAACTCTATGTCCTTTTTAAGATACGGTGACCAGAATTGCACACAATATTCAAGGTGCGGTCGTACCATGGAGCGATACAGAGGCATTATAATATCCTTTGTTTTATTCTCCATCCCTTTCCTTATGATACCTAGCATTCTATTTGCTTTCTTGGCCGCCGCTGCACACTGGGCGGAGGGTTTTAACATGTTATCCACGATGACTCCTAAATCTTTTTCCTGGGTGGTGGTTTCTAATGTGGAGCCTTGCATCGTGTAACTATAGTGTGGGTTGTTCTTTCCTAGGTGCATAACTTTGCACTTGTCCACATTAAATTTCATCTGCCATTTGGATGCCCAGTCTTCCAATTTATCCAGATCTTCCTGCAGTTTTCCACAATCCTCTTGGGTTTTTAACAACTTTAAACAGTTTTGTGTCATCTGCAAATTTGATAACCTCACTAGTTATTCCCTTTTCCAGGTCATTTATGAATATGTCAAAAAGTAGCGGACCCAGTACAGATCCCTGGGGTACTCCACTATTCACCTTTTTCCATTGGGAATATTGGCCATTTAGCCCTACCCTCTGCTTTCTATCTTTTAACCAGTTCCCGATCCACAATAGTACACTGCCTCCTATCCCATGACTTTTTAGCTTTGCCAAAAGTCTCTGATGGGGGACCTTGTCAAAAGCTTTCTGAAAGTCCAGATACACTATATCAACCGACTCACCTTTGTCTACCTGTTTATGCACACCTTCAAAAAAACAGATCAGATTAGTAAGACAAGATCTTCCTTGTCTAAAGCCATGTTGGCTGTCTCCCATTAGGCCATGACTATCTACATGCTGTGTAATTTTGTTCTTTATGATGGTTTCTACCATTTTCCCTGGTACTGACGTCAGGCTCACCGGTCTGTAATTTCCCGGGTCACCCCTGGAACCCTTTTTAAAAATTGGTGTTACGTTGGCGACCCTCCAATCTTCAGGTATTACAGATGATTTTAATGAAAGTTCACAGATTACCAATAGCAGGTCTGCAATCTCATATTTCAGTTCTTTCAACACTCTGGGATGTATACCATCCGGTCCAGGTGATTTACTACTATTCAGTTTATCAAATAGTTGTAATATATCTTCCCGGTGTAGCGATATTTCTCTCAATTCCTCTGCAGTATCACCTTTAATGCCATCCTAAAACCAAGTTTAGCTAAGTTCAAACGTCCAATTCAAAAGAGGCTAACCAAAGCTCTCTTACCTATATACTGTCTCATCTCTTTCGTCATTGTCCGTTCACTTTATGAACGGTGGACTATCTAAACTCCAACTTATTGGTTTCAGATACACTAGGGACCGTGGACTCTCTAACATGCAACTATTAATTTCAAGGGTTTGATTGAACGTGTTATTTATAGTAAGTTGTTAAATGACATGATTTGACAATTGGTGCACTGGCTGTACACATGGTTTTCCGTCATGATCCTGTTGCGCTTTTCCTTGGTTGGGCTTTTTGCTCAATGGTGGATAATACTGGAGTCACCCGTTAGAATGGTTCTCTGTTCTTTGTTCTTTTATTGTAGTAATTACAGTGTGGCAAGGTACATATTATAAAACACACAGGTAAGGCTTTTAAATGTATATTTAAATGTATATTATAGTTTTGAAAGACCATAGGTTATATTGTTTTTCATTCATTGTTTTTTGTTTTTTATTTATTGCATTATAATGTTACGTTTCAAGTTGTTGCAGTCTTTATACATATATATATTCTGATACCTATTTATTTATGAATTGTATGTATGTTTTATCTATGCATATTAATTTATTTGTATATATGTCTTAATGGGATATTTTTATGCTGTACTCATATTTATTTATTGATATTTTATTTATTTATTTGATACAAGGTTATTTGCTGTTTTTATGGTGCTTTTATGATTTGTCATATACATTTATAATTCTTTTTATGGATTATGGATGTTTATAATGTGTCTTTATATGTTTTGTAGCCAAAAGCCCCTGATGAAGGCATAAGCGAAACACGGCCTGTGTCGGGCCTGGCTTTAAGAAGTAAGAGTGTCTAATAAACAATTCCTTCCTTGCTATCCATATTTTCTGACTGGGTTTGTTTTTAGCATCGGATTTTCCTTAAAGCAATGTCTTCGGTACCCCCCGAGGTCGGTACCGAGACGAGTCGATACCGAATCATCCATGCTAGAGATCGATTCCAGGCTCGGCATCGAAGGAAGCAAGTCTGTCTAAGTAAGCATGGACGGTACCGACAGCGATGCCCATGTCGATACCGGTACCGGTAACGAAGCCGATACCGATACTGGAAGATCGGTCTGCAGTGACTCTAACGGTACCAAAGTAACCGAAAGCGCTAGACTGCGATCGGTGAGGAGTGTTTCATCCATCACCGATGCCAGGGTGTCGGTACCGCTCGAAGCGGCCACAATCACCGAGCATGGCCCAGGTATGTTCATCGAGGTAAGAACCCCGGGAACAACCTGAAGCCCCGTTAATGCTTTGGAGCCCGAAGACTCCCGCCGGGGCTTTATTGCCAATATGTCCTCGAGGGCAAGGCCAGAGCCATCTCGATACTGGGAAGGAGATCTCCCACTCGAGGACTGGCTAGTTTTTACAGACTTTTGTTTGGTTACCTGATCCTGTGGAGATATTCTAGTTGGTGACATCGAGTGCGATGTGAACTGGGTATCGAGTTGTGCTCGATTCTGAAGACTTCTTCTGTTTGAGCTCCAGCAGGAAAGACACTCCGGTGGGTAATGGTCAGGACCCAAACATTTTAGACACCAAGTATGGTTGTCTGAAAACATATCTGTACCGCCACACTTTGAGCATTTCTTAAGGGTAATGGCTGGCTTTTCCATAATGGAAAGATAGAGGCCTAGTGGCCTAGAAAGTGTCAGACACTGAACAGGAAAATTTCTGAAGAAAAAGAAGAAATTCTTTAGAAAAAAGAAAGAAAAGCACCGGCGGTACCAGTGGCATCGAGGGAAGGCAGACGCGACCACAAAAAAGTAAGAATAAAAAGAAGAATTTTCTGCAGTGACAGGAATACGTCCTGCTGGCTCCGCGGAAAACAGAAAACTGATGAGAGGGAAGTGAATGGGCGGGAAGGCAGCACGCATGTGCGTGGGATGCTCCCAAAAGCTTTCTTTTTGGACGCTGGGGAACGTTCCCGCGCAAGCTCCGTCGGTACCGACGTACCCATATTTGAAGACTCATTCCTGCTTGTTCCTGGAGATAAATGTTATGTAACTGATCATTTTCTTTTCTTTGACCCTACTACAGAGGTCCAGAAGAATGGGCTATGCTCCCTTGCCAGCAGATGGGAGGCACAGACCAGCACAACTTTCAGTGATATCATTACTAGTACATATGCTAGTGCAGCACTGAAAGTAGTCAGTATGGCACTTCCCAAGCAGTCTGAAAAGCTCTGAACCAGCATTAATCAAAACTACCACAACTGTGTTCAAAACTGTTAGCTCTCTTACCACATATGACTCTGCTTCAGACAGATATCAACAAGCCATGAAAAGGAAGCGATGAGGCAGCCAGGCTTCCCAACCTGTAGATATAGGTTTACCAGGGTGTGTCCTTCACTGGTCTAGTAGGATTCAAGGACAGAAAATGATCAAGTATGTAAAATTTCTCCATCGTTATCCTGCTAGATCAGTCCAGATGAGTGAGACGTATCCATGAAGTAAGGGTGGGAGGAAGACTGCTCTGGACAGTACACTCCTCTACCAAAGATGCCAGTCACAACAGCTCCCATATGCAACCTGTAGCACTCAGGAAAAAAAACAGAAAGCCACTCAACGTTAAGTCTTTCTGGAGACATTAAGGTGGAAACAAACCATACACCTGCCCTAGTGGGGTAAGCTCCGACCCCCTCTAGCATGCATCCAGAACCTTACCTCCTCCTCTTTCAATTCCTCCAGACATCTCAATCAGGTCCTGCATTCACTTTCCTCATCTTCTACCTCCTCTAACATCATCAGCCCTTCCTGTTGATGCCCCAAGCCCAACCCGTCTCACTTCTTTTTTCACTGATAAGATCCAGTCCCTCCGTTCCTCCTTCCCATCTTGCCCTCCTTCTCCTCTCCCACATCCTTCTCTATGCTCTCTCCCCCCTTGTCTCATACTTTTCCCCATACCTGGCATACATTCCGGCCCGTCACCTCCTGTGAGCTTACCAAGGCCATCACCTCCTCCCATAAGACCACATGGCCACTCGACCCCCTCCTCTCCTCGTGGCTTCTTGATCCTTCCCTCACAATCCTTCCCTATATCCAACTCATGGTCAACACTAGTCTTAGTTCTGGTCACTTTCCCACTGTCTGGCATCATGCCCTTGTCCGTCCCCTTCTGAAGAAGCCCAACCGTGACCCTGCTGTTCCAGCAAACTGGCGCCCAGTTTCCAACCTCCCCTTTCTAAAGTCCTCGAAAAGCTAGTCTTCACACGCTTTCTGCACATTTCGATTAGACTCTCACTTCACCCCCATCAATCCGGATTTCGACCTGGTCACAGCAATGAAACCACTCTTCTGGCACTTCTAAGTGAGATCTATCAATCCCACGATCACGGTGACCTCTCCATTGCTGTGTCTCTGGATCTTTCTTCCGCTTTTGAAATTGTCGATCACTGCACCCTTCTCACTCGCGTGTCCAATTCTTGGGGTACACGGGACAGTTCTTCAGTGGTTCCGCTCCTTTCTAGCATCCCGCTCTTTTGCGGTTCAGTCGGGCACCACTGTCTCACCTTCACTCCCCCTTCACTGTGGTGTTCTCCAAGGCTCTGTCCTTGCCCCTCTTCTTTTCAACGTTTTCCTCGAACCATGCACCTTGCTCATCCAGCAATCCAGAATTTCTGCCCGACATCCTGCTCCTGTATCACACTAGCCCCCTAGCCCCCGACTTCACCGCCCTCGACACCTGTCTGGCCCACATCACCACCTGACTTAGAGGGGTCTACGCGAAAAAAGTTGCCTTCAAGTCCACCGCTCTCTGGTTCTCCTTCATTGCTCCCTCTCCCCCCCCCCCATCTCCCACTCTCTCTGCCTCTCCCATCCCTCGTTTCCACCCTCCGTTATCTCGAATTCACCCTGGATCCTTCACTTTCCTTTCATCACCACATCTCTGCATTCGCCCGTAGTTCTTTCTTTCACCTTCGCAGAATCCATGCTGCCCAGTCCTTTCTCCCCCCCCCCCCCCCCTCTCTCTTACTACTCTTGTCCTATCTCTCGTAATTTCTTGCCTGGACTATTACAATTCAGCTCTCACAGGTCTTCCCTATCAATTACGGCGCCTGCAGCTCATTCAAAACACCGCCGCCAATCTCATCATTCACTCACCCTCATTTGCTCATGTCACTCCTCTCCTTTTTGACCTCCACTGGCTTCCCATTAAGGTCCGGTTTACTTATAAGGTGCTCATCATCACCCACAGAGTCCTCCATACTAGTACACCCCAGTATCTTGCCGACCTCATCCACTTTCAGCCCGCTCCGCATCTTCTCTGTTCTGCACATGGCAATCTCCTCTTTCTTCCGTCTCCGTCCCAAGCTCAACTTGAACTCACTCGCCGTTCAGCCTTCTTTTTCCTAAGCCCAGCTCTTTGGAACTCACTCCCACACTCACTCCACACAGAGCTCTCTTTTCCACGTTTCAAAGCCCTTCTTAAGACCCACCTCTTCCACCAGACCTTTAACCTTCCCCCCTCCCCAAAACATCTTGAATCCTCCCCTGCTATGGGTTCTACAGCAGGCGTAACACCCCCCCCCCCCCCCCGCTCCTCTCCTCCCCGTTCCTCCCTCCCCTCCGTCCCCTCCCCCCCCTGCAAATTGGTGTCTGATGTTTTTGCTTTGCTTCTCTCTCTTTTCTCTCTGCTCTATGTCTCCTCTTTCCTGTATTTAATGGCGTTCCTTTCTCTCTCCGTCTTTCTAGCAGCCTATGTTTTATAGTCACCGCTCTGACGCTTATGCACAAGCAATATATCAAGCCTTGCAAATAAAGATAAAGAATAAAGATGAACTAAGAATCACCTCAAGCCAGCCGACAATCAGAAGCCTGGCTGCTTACTGTCCTGTCCTTAGACCATGGGGAGAGCCAAAAGCCCAACAGAGGATGAAATAGTAATCTCAAAAGCTCTCCTCAAATACAACCTGCACAGAGAGGGGTCTGACTCATAGGAGTGTCTGCTGAGATTGCGGCGGCCTTCCCCTGCTGCCTGTGGATAGATAGAAGGGATCTGCCATGATTGTAGCCATTTCCTTCTCTTTTGCCACCAGGAGATGGGATCCCCACAAGCAGAACAGGAAGAGAAGGCTACAGAAGGTTAGGGGCAGAGTCGGGGTGGAGCCTGGGACTGAGTCAAGGCGGAGCTCCTCCCCGCAAATCCAAGAGGCATTCTACAGTCTCTGGTCTGACTGAAGGTCCTCCTCCATGAAGGTAGGCAGGGGCCCAACCTGAAAAATGAGGAAGACACCACTGTCAGAAGAGAAGAGGCACCTTCTTCAGAGACAGATACTGCAGAGATAACCAGAAGGCCCTCATTTGGACAAGGCCTGCAGCACAGACACTCATTTAGCAGACGTGAAACAGAATATTATGTGCAGGAACTGAGCTCTGAGAAAAGCCTTCCAAAGGAGCCCAGGGGAACCTTCCTTCTCCTGCAACAGTCTGCCATAGTCCCAAACAGATGAAAGGGCAAACTCTAGAGGCAAGACACCGCACAGCAGGATGCACAGTCAAGGACATGCCTAGAACTCACCTCGGGTAGTATCCAAGGGCCCCCATCCACAAAAGTGCAGAAGAATTAGATCCTAGTCCATCTGGACAAACAGAAGAACCAAAAGGCAATTAGATTTATCTTCCATACATCAAAGGCCTGAGAGAAATACCACCCCTTGCAAACCCTCCAGAACTCAGCATAGATTCAGGACAAAGAGGCCTTACTAGGCTAAAGAAGGATAACTACTAATGCTCCAGTGTACCCTTTCCGAAACAACTTACACCTCTCCAGGTCCAGACCATAAGCAAGAAGGGGACCCCACCACAGAGGTCCTGAGGAAGCAACAAGGGAAACTCCACCAACAATCCAGCTTTTATATAGCAACCAAGCTTGGGAGAGGTTGAAACCTGTGAAAGGAGACAGCTCAACAAGAACCACAGGAGAGACATACAGATGGCTCTACTGTGGGACATTCCAGACATCTAACCTGCTGTCCAAAAAACCATCCTGTGACTTCAAGGGTTCTGACATTCGCCTATGTGAACAGCAGGCCAACCATAGCCAGGCCCTACCTATGTACAATGAGAGAGCAAATGCCGTAGGGCATAACTCCCCCTTGTTCGGAGCTATAGAAACCAGATTTGAGCAGACAGTTTGCTGCTAACTCTTACTGTGGTGTGCCACTAAGGGTCATTATATGAGCCTCTGGTCAACAGTCAGGCTCCATCTACACAGCGATCACTTTGACATTGCAAAGACCACACCCTTTTTTTGATGTACATCACTGCAGAAACACTGATTCAGAACACTGACCGCTCAATCAACCAGGAGGGCCCAAAACCTCTCCAGAACCAGGCTTGATTGCTCTGGCTTGATTCAAGCCTGTTGACTAACGGGACACTTCTTGATAGTAACATCCCTGTAACAAGCTGACCCAGATAACGCGCCAGTCAGCAGACCTGTATTTGGGGTGACTATCACCCAAGTTAATGCCTCCAGGGACAATCCAACCATCAGAGGGTGAATCAGTAGATATCAGGCCAATTATCTGATTTCTTGAGGAAGAGCTGAGCAAACAACTGGGAATAAGGACCCAGGAGTCTGAGGGTAAACCTGCAAATGACGCATGCATACCCTGCCCCAAAGCATCCATTCCAGAGTCAAAGACATCAAACCCAGGAGCTGCAGGCAGCCCCATACTCTGGGAGTTACCCGAAAGCAAGGGACTCCAGAGATTATAGTAAGCCTAACCAACCACTTCAGGGCAAGAAAAAAAACCCACAATGCCCAAACATGGCCAGAACAGGCATCCTGACACTCCAAGATCTGGGAAGGACTAGACTTCTTCCAGGGTAGACAACTACTCACGTCTGTGCCTCTAGAGACCGGACCACCAGGAATGCACACACTAAGAATTGTTCCAATAAACAGTCAAGAGGAGGGGGGAAGGAGAGACAGACAGACTAACTCAGTCAGTTGAAAAGGAATGGAACAATCCAGATTCTCTAATGATGCAGGACACTGCCAAGACCTTCCTGACTCACAAAAAAGTACGATGAGGTATGGCCAAGGCAAAAGAAAGGCACACAAACAAAAGTAGCAGCTCAGACACTAAAAAAAGAGAAACCGGAGAAAATACTCCTGGATAAGAAGCTAGACATATGCCTCAGAATGACTCAAGGGAAAGAGACAACCTCCAAACCGGACTTGTTGAAACAGCAACCTGAGGGTCCCCAAACACAAAACTGGGACTCCTTTAGGTTAGTACTGATCACCTATAGCTTTATGTGGTGCCTCAATATGGAACCCTGAGAGAGGAAAGTATCTGTTAGCCTTCAGAGTCCAGAGTGCTAACCATCATGCCATGAAACCAATGGGCTCCAGGAAATGGAAAGGGGTGCCTCCCTTAATTCTGATGAGAGGCGGCCACAAGTGCAATAATCTGCGATGGCAGAAGTGCTAAAGATTTCCCCAACTACTGCTCTCTTGTGCTAACAGCCACAAGGAGACTCCACAAAGGCAGATCAGTGAGGCTGCATAAGCTCCAGAGCATACCCCTATTCAAGAACCTCTAGTACCCAAGGATTAATATGAGCCCGTTTTGAGTAATCAGCTGGAAACAAAATTCCCATCCCTTGAAAGGGATCTGTGGAAAGCCACTGAGGGAGCTTGCCGGGCCCCCAAGGAGGCTCACAATGACTCTAAGGAGCACTGAAGTCCATAGGAGGAAGTCACCAAAACTGCTCCCCGCCTCAAGACATTGCCATGCTACCCACTGAGCCCTGGATAAGGATGAAACTCCAACAGGCCCTTTTTCTGGGAGTCTTTAATGATAATCTTAACCAAGGGCTTCCATCAGGTACTGCAGGTCTTTCCAAGCAAGCCATCAGCCCTTGAAGTGAGCAAGCTAAGCTGCCACCAGGATATAGTCTCTGAAAAACCAAAACGGAGCCAGAGCTACCATTGGGTCACCACAGCCCATGACAGAGGGAATCCTGCTTACACCTTACAGGACATTTGCCACAACTGATGCCCAGACATCACCTCCGGCACTGTTCCCTCTAAGCTGTGTGCGTGTGCGCGCGCACACACCTCACCGAGTGAGCGCACATACTTTACAGCAGAGCGCACAAAAATTACAGCTCTGATTCTGATAGAAAACAACACAGATGTCTTAAAATTTAAAAGTTATGATTGTAATTACTAGAAATTTCCAGCTTCATTTAGTAATCGTCTATTTTTATTTAATTTGATTAAAATCAATGTGGTGTACATACTGTATTCTGACGTGTAGTCAAATTTTAAAGTATATAACTCCGAGTGTCGTTATGTGGTGCACAAAAATTTAACCTTCCTTCAAAAGCTGCACACAGCTGATATTTTATGCGCACACAGCCTACAGAAAATTAGAGGGAACATTGACCTCCGGGCAAATCCAGCAAGTGCTGGAACCTACTGAATAACACTTGGAGCCCCAGGCCAAAGTTGAGAGGGATTCCCGAGGAGATTCCACCCTTACCTCACGGGTTACCTGCAGCTCCGTACTGTAGTTGCCATGTGCTACATCAATGCCATGATCAGGGCCACCATCATAGGGACTCCAAGGCTGTTTCCAAGACCTTGGAGCCAGGATGAAGGTCAGCCCCAGCTCCAGTGCCTCCCTTGAGAGGACATGAGCTTCTCCAACCCTCTGGACTGGATCCACTTAAGGAACTGCAGTTGGAAAAGGCTCCAGAAGGTGCAGAAGCACATTGAGTATTCTGAATAGGAACAGAAAAGATTTTCCTCTTCAAGAACAAACTACCTCTCTTCACCAAGGGAAGCTCCCTTCCACTGCATACTCACCTACTGCAGGCAGGAAAACCTCTTCCTCCCCCAAGGTCTTTCCCTCTAAGAGGGGGGACAAGGTAAAGAATGAATAAGCAGTAAAGCAGGATGAGGGCAATGAACCCTCTTGCCATCAAGATAGGGGATTCAGATGTCCTCTGGCATCTCCCAATTGGGGAAGGTCATGGACTCAGGCCCAAGAAAGGCTCCCCACAGCTACTATGCAGCCATCTAAGATGGCCACCATGCCTGCCAGTGAGAAAAATTAGGGGAGACATGACAGAGGCACCAAAGCCAGCAACATGCCAAAAAATGTGCCCCAAGGCTGCTCCAAAACCCCTCAGGGCAAATAAAAACCTGCAGCAATGAAAAAAAAATGCCAGGAACCACAGGCTACATAGCTCAGCACTATAGCAGTAGCAGCAGCACAAAAAAGCCACGAAGAAAAATCCGACAAAAAAAAAAACATGGCAAAAAAGAAGTCCCAATCAATAAGGGAGTCCCAGCACCTGTCAGGCCACCCAGAGAAACCCAAGAAGGGCTGCCCTCAGATGCTTACACAAACCTGGGAAAGCTTTTTTCAAGCTGCTCTATACAAAGTAGCAAAAGAGCTATTAAAAATATAGCAAAAGGGAAACAAAGGCAGAGAAAAAAAAAGAACAGTGATACAGATAGGAGGACAGCAAGAGGGAAGGAAGATCTGGGCCTAGACAACAATCCCCCTCAGGAGCACCATGGAGGGGGGTCCTACCCAGTCTCCAGATCACCAGCGAGTAACCACAAAGGGCAGCTATTGGCTTGAGAAAATAAGAGCATACATAAGCTCTTATCAAATGCTGGGCCAAAGGTCTCAATCTCAGGCCACAAGACCATAATATGAGCAAAGGCAAACAGGACTATCTGCAATGCTGTTTCTATCCACACACCTTGCCACCTGCTGGAGAAAGACGACACTGGCTTCTCTCAGGGCTGCATCAGCATATACACTAGTGAAATCACCACTCAAAGTTGCTCTAGTCTGCCTTTACCTGCTGACTGAGGAGCATAATTTGCACATCTAGACTGGTCTAGAAGGATAAGGAAATATGACCTTATAAGACTTCTGATGCAGTCTATATCCACTCTTATAGATAGCTGTGTGCCCAAAAGTATACATGGCTTACATATATTTTTCAAGTGAACTGCAACTCTGCCAAAAGGTTTTTACTTTTAGGCAAGCCCATCAGATAAAGTAAAGCAATCCCCCTTCACTGCATTCTTTCCATCAATGCTCCGTCATCTCTGGAAACACCTTATGCAGCCAAACAGGGTATGCATAATACAAATACATTAGAACTGTATAGCTATTGAAATACATTGCTAACCCTGGGACAAGCATCGTGGAACCTGTGTACTTTTATGGACACCTGCCAGGTACTTCTGACCTGGATTGGTCACTATCAGAAACAGGATACTGGGCTTGATGCACCTTGGTCTGACTGACATTTCTTATGTTCTTAACAGATGATTTATTAGCATTTAAAGGAATTTTTTAAATACTTTTTCTTCTGTAAGGGAATTCTCCAAATCTTGCTCCAACTGCAGCATAAGCCAATTTTTCAAATTCATAACCACTTACCACTTTTTAGAGCACTGATATCAGTGCTCCATAATATGCCAAATATTCTCCAAATAGGACAACCCCTATTGTATGACAGCCAATTTCTTAACTTTTTTTTCAAAAACGTACACCACCTACATATAGGCAAGTTTATCATTAAACTCACCCTATTCTTCTTGCAAATTTTCAAAGGACATCAGTTCATCAACATGGTAAAATTAGACTTACCTGCTAATTGTTGTTCCTCAAGGAACTCGTGTCTAGTCCTGGACATCTGGGTCTTGCATCTCTTTTAGCAGCTTTGGAGACTGAGTACGTCATCTTTTTTGATGACCCTGGTATATATAGCTGAGGGACCGCCTCCTTGCTCCAGTAATCTATTAACAAAGCAGACTCACCAGAGCAACAATTAAGTAGCAACTTCACAAATAACAAACACTATCATAACTAAAACTTAACAAGGAGGAAATCTCCCCCGTTTTGTACCCCTCTACCAGGGTTAGATCAAACTTTTGGACTAGCCTAGGTCTGCACTCACCCCTCATGGAGAACCAGACCCCTTACTTCATTCCCATAACGTTCCTACCACCTCCTGAAACCACCTCTGCAGTTGCTCCGCTTACCTGAACCACCACAGTCTTCTTCGCTTCAGGCTGCAGCTCCAAAGAAGAAAAAACGAGAAGGAGAAGCGGGACTAGATTGGAGTTCCTTAAGGAACAACAATTAGCAGGTAAGTCTAATTTCACCTTCCTTATCGTCCCTCCAGTCTAGTCCCGGACATCTGGGGATGTAACAGAGCAGTGAACATTTTAATGGGAGGGACCCGCCAGACCAGCCTGAAGCACCTCTGAGCCGAAACGAGTATCCCTGTCCGCAAAAACATCCAGCCAATAATGCCTGACAAAAATTCAGCAAATACCAGGTAGCCATTCTACAAATATCCCCTGCTGGCACCGAACTATATTCCGCCCACGACGACGCCTGCGCCCTTGTCGAATGAGTCCTGAGCCCTTGCGGAACGGGCTTACCCTTCAACAGGTATTCTGACGCCATAGCCTCCTTGAGCCACCTGGCAATAGTTGCTTTGGAAACCGCTTCTCCTTTTCTTGGTTCTCCAAACACGAACAGCCTATCCAACTTGCGGAAATCCGCTATAACTCGCAGATACTTCTTAAAGACTCGGCGAATGTCTAGCAAGTGCAAGTTCTCTGATGCCACTGCTCCGCTATCTTCTGCAAATACCGGTAAAGAAACCATTTGATTGACATGAAAAGGCGACACCACCTTGGGCAAAAAGGAAGGAACTCTCCTTAATACCACCTTCCTCTCGAAAAAAGACAAAAATGGCTCCCGACAAGATAAAACCTGTAACTCTGAGATCCTGCGAGCCAAACAAATGGCTACAGAAACACCACCTTGAGAGCAACATCCTTTATGGAAGCTGCAGACAAGGGTTCGAACGGGACACCTACCAACGCTTCCAACACCACCTGCAGGTTCCACGTCAGCACCGCTGTTCTACAGGGCGGCCGCAGCAGCGCCACCGCCTTTAAAAACCGCTTAACATCTGAATGAGCTCCTAGTGTCTCACCTTGAACCCTACCTCTGTAACAGGCAAGTGCTGACACCTGCACTCTTAACGAGGCGGCTGCCAAACCCTTCTCAAAACCTACCTGCATGGAGGACAAAATTTGAGACACCGATGCCCTCAATGCCCGAAGCTGGCGTTCTTCACACCAGGCCTCAAAACTACGCTAAACACGGATATATGCCATTGCTGTAGATCTTCTCCTAGCCTGTAGCAGAGTCTAAATTACCTCTGAGGAATAACCCCTCGCCCTCAGCCATGCCCTTTCAAGAGCCAAGCCGTAAGCGAGAACCGATCTACCTGCGGCATGCACAATGGGCCCTGCGACAATAGGTCCCTTTGCATCAGAAGCCACCACGGCCGGTCTACCAAGAGTCTCATCAGGTCCGCGTACCACGGCCTTCGTGGCCAGTCCGGCGCTATCAAAATTACTTGACCCTTGTGAACCTCTATCCTTTGCAGCACCCGACCTATTAGTGCCCAACGAGGAAACACGTGCAGAAGCTGATCCTCCGGCCACCTTTGAATTAGAGCATCGAGACCTTCCGACATCCTCTCGTGCCTCCTGCTGAAGAAAGGGCTGCTTTTTGCCGAGCCGTAAGTTGCCATCAAATCCATCACCGGAGTCCCCCATCGGTGTTCCACCATCTCGAAAACTACAGGATGGAGAATCCATTCCCTTGGGTCTACCTTGACCTGACTCAATAAAAAAAAAGTCGGCTTCCACGTTGTCTACTCACACAAGCATCGCCGACAAGGCTACTAGATTCAACTCGGCCCACCATAACAGTTGATCTGCCTCTGTTTCCAGTGACACACTGCTGGTGCCCCCCTTGATGGTTGATGTAAGCCACCGCGGTCGCGTTGTCAGAAAACACCCGAACCGCCTTTCCGTGGAGGTAAGGACGAAACGCTCTTAGAGCTAGCGTCACCGCACGCAATTCCAAGGTGTTGATGGCACATTCCTTTTCTATCGGAGTCCAAGCTCCCTGGGCGAAGTGACCCTCAACGTGTGCTCCCCAGCCCGAAAGACTGGCATCGGTTGTCAGTGGCACCCAGGATGGCGGCTCTAAAGGCATCCCTTTTTCCAGATTTCCTGCCTGCAACCACCACTGCAACGCCCGGCAGGTCTCCAGCTGGCAGGGAAGCTTCCGAGACAGCAGATCCGACTGGTGCGACCATCTTCGCAGCAGAGCCCTCTGCAACGGCCTCATGTGCGCTTTCGCCCACGGCACCATATCGAGCGCTGCCGCCATGGTTCCCAGCAACTGCAGGTAATGCCATGCCGTCGGCATCTTTCTTCCCAAGAAGTCACGGACTAGCTGTCTCAACCTCTGAGCCTTCAACCGTGGAAAAAAAACTCTTGCAACACTCGTGTCGAATCGCGCCCCCAAGTATTCCAGGGTTTGCGATGGAGTCAACCTGCTCTTTGTCATATTGACTACCCAACCTAAACTTTGCAGGAAGCTAACCACTCGAGCCATAGCTGACTCGCTTTCGCTCTTGGACTTTGCCCAAATCAACCAATCATCCAGATAAGGGTGCACCAGTATTCCGTCCTTTCGCAATGCTGCCGCTACTACCACCATTACCTTGGTGAATGTCCACGGAGCCGTCACCAAGCCAAACGGCAGAGCTCGGAACTGAAAATGGCCCATAGGAACCGCAAATCGGAGATATTTCTGATGCTCTGCTCGAATTGGCACATGTAAATAGGCCTCCGATAGATCCAGAGAGGTAAGAAACTCTCCCTCTCTTATCGTTACAATAACTGACCTTAGAGTTTCTATATGAAAATGAGACAATCAGAGGCACCGATTCACTCCTTTGAGATCCAAAATTGGTCGATAAGAGCCCTCCTTTTTTGGCACCACAAAATATATCGAGTACTGATCGCAGCCGCACTGCGCTGGCGGTACCGGCACCACCGCTTGCAGGCTTATAAGCCTTTCCAAGGTCTCTTGTACAGCCTTTAACTTGAAGCTCGCCTTTCAGGGAGACTGAACGAAAGACTCGCGGAGCGGGCATTGAAACTCTAGCACATATCCTTCTCGAATCACCTCCAACACCCACTGATGTGACATAATCTGGACCCAGGCAGGTAGAAACTCCCGTAACCAACCCTCCACGGGTACTAGTCCTAACTAGGCCCCCCTGACTTCATTGTGACTTTCTAATGTTCGGGGCTGAGGAACCTCCAAACCCCGTTTGCTCCTCGAAACCCACGAAACCCGATTCCTATATGGAAACCATCCTCTTTGAAACTGGCCAAACCTCTGTGATCGGAAGCGTCAAAAATCCCTTTGTGGCCCCTTGGTTTGGGGATTTTGCTTATTCTGTTTTGGTTTGTCCTCCAGTAGACGTCCGCCCTTGGACTCTGAGGTCCTTCACTAACTTGTCCAAGTCCTCTCCAAAGACCAACCTACCTCTAAAGGGAAGCTTACTCAATCTGGCTTCGGATGAACCATCTGCTGTCCAATTACGAAGCCACAGATACCGCCTCGCTGCTACCACCGAGGCCATACTTTTCGCTACACCACGAATAAGATCATAATGAATGTCTGCCAGATAAGCCATCCCTGCCTCAAATCTGGCGGCCTCTCCGGTCGCGTCCTCCACCTGTTCACCTTGCAGTCTCTGAGACCACCACAGACAGGCTCTCGCTACCCATGCCCCACAAACGGACGCTTGCATGGAGAGTGAGCTGATTTCAAAAACCTGTTTCAACAAAGTGTCCAGCTTCTGATCCTGGGCATCTTTGAGAGCGGTACTGCCTTCCACCGGAATGGTCGTCTTTTTGGTAACAGCCGAAACCGCTGCATCTACCTTAGGGGATTTGAATAACTCGCGATCCTGATCCACCAAGGGATAAAGCCGGCCCATCACTCTGGCCCCTTTCAGTCCTGCCTCTGGCAAATCCCATTCGTCCTGGATTATTTCTTGAAATACTCTATGCACTGGAAACACCCTCTTGGCTTTCCGCACTACCTGTAGCAACAGGTCCTCCAAGGAGGCATCCTCCTCCGGACCCGAAACCGGCATATTAAGAGCCCTCAGCATCTCAGAAATGAGCGCCGGCAACTCTTCCTGCCTAAAAACTCTAACTACCCGAGCCTGTTCCTCGTGGTCCGCGAGCTCACCTTCTTCGAGCTCCTCTTCCATTTCAATATCCGGATCCAAATCCTCCGAGCGCGGTGTCTCAGACGCCGACTGCTCATGCTGGTCCCATACAGTCTTAGATCTCTTGGCCGGAAGTCCCCCAGCTCCTGAGTCCAATACACTACCTGGATGCTTTCCCGGCAGCGACCCTACCGCCGAACTGTCCCCGACCCTTTAGTGAAGGACTGTTATAGCAACAGCATAAACTCCGGAGAAAAAATTGCTGCTAAACCTTCAGGCCCAGGAACCCGAGCAGGAGGAGGAAGATCGGTTACAGAGGACAGCCCTGCCATGGGCTCCAGCAGGGCCAAAGCGGGTGGCCCGGGATCCTGCCCAATCACAGAGGCCCCTCTCTGACTCCCAGGAGCGATCTCCAAGTTCTGTTCCATAGGAGAGGCTTCCTGGACACAGTCCCTACAGACCCCTGCCTCTGACACGGATCCCCTCTTCGCTCTGCATACTAAACAGAGAGACTTAGAGGGCATTTCCTGTAATGACAGCATTGCTATGTGCGTTAAACACCGGCAGGCCCCAGCCTGCACTCCGTTGCCTGCTCCCCAGAAAGCCAACCAAACTCAAACCAACGCGTTTTATTTTCTTTGGTTTTTTTTTTTGTTTGTTTTTTCCCCTATTGCTGTCCGCCTAAGCTAGGGAGGGAATACCCTGTGGCTCCCCTCTCTAAATCTGACAAAAACTTGCTCCAACGAAGCTCTCTGACTCCATACGGCCCCTAACCAGGAACCGCAGGGTAACGGCTTTTCCCATGCGAGAGACATGCGGCCGGGCCTGCCTTCCTTCGCGATCGTGTAGACACGCTGAGTGCCGAATCTCCAGGAAAGCTGACAGGTACGCACCCCTTACCTCCAAGAAGCCGCTCCCCCGATGCTGCTATCTCCTTCCGCCATCCAGTCTCGCTCACTCTACACGCGCTCAGCCGGTGTCCGCGGCTTCAGCATCGTGGAGGAGCGAAGTGCTTACAATGGAGCTGCTGCAGCAATTCCCCTGCTCTATCCTGCTACAGATTAACGCTGCTCTGCTTCTGCTCCCGCTACCGGCTCCTCACCCAAAGTCGTGGGTTTGGGAGCCGGAGCCTTCCTGCCTCATAGCAATCTACTTCACCCGGAGAAAGGTAAGGAAGTGAGGAGGGAAGGAGGGAGGGCACTTCAACGCGCCTCAACACAAAAATAACCTGAACTAGCTAACCAAATTTATTGAATTTAAATAATTTAAGTAATCTCACGACCTACACACTCCTTAATTGTCCCTTGAGTCCTGAACCTCTGGGCTCACCACTCCTAGCTGCTTGGAGACAGATACTGGAGCAAGGAGGCGGTCCCTCAGCTATATATACCAGGGTCATCAAAAAAGATGACATACTCAGTCTCCAAAGCTGCTAGAAGAGATGCAAGACCCAGATGTCCGGGACTAGACTGGAGGGACGATAAGGAAGAATTGACTAAAATCCCAACATATAAATCCTATCAAGCCCAATATTCTGTTTCCAACAGTGGCCAATCCAGGCCACAAAAGTACCTGTCAGGTTCCCTAAAAGCAGACCAACCTCTTTTGCTTATCTTAGGGGTAAGCAGTAGATTTTCCCAATCCACCTTAATAATGGTTTATGGACTTTTCCTCCAGGAACTTGTCCATCATTTTAAAACCAGCTTCACTAACAGCTTTTACTACATCCTCCAGCAAATTCCCCAAGTTTGTGTGTTGAGTGAAAACACATTTTCTCCAATTAGTCCTAAATATCCTACACTGTGGCTTTATTGTGTCCCCCCTAGTCTTCCTACTACTAGAAGGAGTAAACAACCGATCTATGTTTGCCTAGTCCACGTCACTCATTTTATAGACATATCTCCCATCAGCGATCTCTTTTCCAAGCTGAAGAGTCCCAATCTTGTAATCCTTTCCATATAGGGGTATCCTTCCATCTCCTTTATCAGTTCTGGTGATATCTGGGGCAGCTCCATCTTTGTCAAACATTTATCTATGTCTGCAACCAGGCCGGACATGCCTTCCGCATATAAACTTTAGGAGATAAATTGTTCCTGTATAGCGTAGTTACTCACCTGTAACAGGTGTTCTCCAGGAGCAGCAGGAATCAGTCCTCACTTATGGGTGACGTCGGCGCCGATGGAGCCCTCGCGGAGCAATTTTCCCCAGCTTTCAAAGAAAGCCTTTGGGAATTGCAGCGCGCATGCGCGGTCCTCTTCCCGCCCAAGGGTGCCATCTTAGCCAGTCAGATGACATAGCTAAAAAAGACAGCATAAAAATTTGCAAAAAGAACTAAAGCAGGTGATTGCAACTCCAAGGGGAGGAGGGAGGGTTGTGAGGACTGATTCCTGCTGCTCCTGGAGAACACCTGTTACAGGTGAGTAACTACGCTTTCTCCAGGACCAAGCAGGAAGTCAGTCCTCACTTATGGGACTCCCAAGCTCAAGGCTACCGGAGACCCTAAGCACAAAAATGAGCTCCCTCTAGCTCAGCAGCACAGAAGGAAAGAATCTTCGCTGAATTATTACCCACCGGTAGCCCACATCCGGGATGGAGGGTAGGAGTTGCTCAGACCTCGAAGAGATTACGGAGGACTGCCTGTCCGAAAGCACTGTCCCTGCGGGACTCCCTCTCGAGACAGTAATGGACCGCAAAAGTCTGGCTCGAAGACCAAGTAGCGGCCCGGCAGATGTCTGCCAGCGGAACAGAGCGGAGGTAAGCCACTGACGTAGCCTTTGCCCGAACGCAATGAGCCGTGACTCGACCTTCCAAGGAGAGTCCGGCTGCCCCATAAGCCCAAGAGATACAGTCCGCAACCCAGATGGACAGAGTACGCTTGGAGACCGGGAGCCCCAATTTATTGGGGTCAAAAGACACAAAAAGCTGAGCAGCTTTACGGTGCTCCCGCGTACGGTCAAGGTAGAAGTTCAATGCCCTTCTACAGTCCAGGGTATGGAGGGCCGTTTCAGCTCGGCTGGAGTGTGGTCTGGGAAAGAAGGTTGGAAGTACCACCTCCTGATTGATGTGAAAAGGGGAGACCACTTTTGGAAGAAATTTTGGGTGAGTCCGTAGGACTACCCTATTTTTGTAGAACCGAGTGTAAGGGGGATCAGACACGAGGGCCTGCAATTCACTTACGCGTCTAGCGGAAGTGAGGGCTATCAAGAACAGTGTTTCCAAGAAAGAAGAAAACGGAGAGAACAGGTAGCCATAGGTTCAAAAGGCGGACAGGTGATCCGCTGTAAAACCACATTCAGGCTCCAGTCAGGCGCTGGCGGGCGCAGAGGTGGTTTAAGTAGAAGGAGACCTCGGAGAAACCTCGCTACGAGAGGGTCGTTGGAGAGAGGTCTGCCGTCCACCGGCACATGATGTGCTGAAAGAGCACTGAGGTGAACTTTGACGGAGTTGGACTTAAGTCCCAGATTAGAGAGGTATAGCAAGTACTGCAAGATCACCGACACCGGGCAGGAGAAGGGATCCTGAGACTGTTGGGTACACCAAACGGAAAAACGACGCCATTTAAGGGCGTAGCATTTGCGGGTAGAAGGTCGTCGCGAAGCTAAGACGACCTCCTCCACCTCTGCCGGCAGGAGAAGGGGAGCAAGGACTACCCTCTCAGCAGCCAGGCCATTAGGTTGAGAGACCTGAGGTTGGGGTGTAGCAGAGACCCCTGATCCTGAGTGAGGAGATCCGGTTGTAACCCCAGAGGCAATGGATCCTCCACCGCTAATTGCAGCAGGAGCGGAAACCACGGCTGTCTGGGCCAGCGAGGGGCCACCAGGATCATGAAGGCTTTGTCTCGGAGAACCTTGAAAAGAGTCCGAGAGACTAGCGGGATGGGAGGGAAAGCGTACAAAAGGCTCCCCGACCATGAGAGTAGAAAAGCATCCGCCGCAACTCGAAGGGGGTGTGGCTGACGAGAGCAGAAGCGAGGAAGTTGCCGGTTGTGAGGACTGGCAAAGAGATCCACCGTGGGGAGGCCCCACTTTAGAAAGATCTTCTGAACTACCAAGGGATCCAGGCGCCACTCGTGCGGCTGGAGGATCCTGCTGAGTTTGTCCGCCAGGCAATTCTCTTGGCCTGGGAGATAAACTGCCTTGAGGAGAACGCCGTGACTGACGGCCCAAGAGCAGAGCCTCTGTGCTTCCCGGCAGAGAAGGAAGGAGCCCGTGCCCCCCTGCTTGTTCACGTAGAACATGGCAACTTGATTGTCCGTCTGGACAAGGACGGACTGGTGGGAGGTCAGGTGGGAGAAGGCCTTGAGAGCCAGGCGGATCGCTCTGAGCTCCAGGAAGATGATCTGCTGAGCAGACTCCCACGTGGTCCAAAGGCCCTGAGTACGTGCCCCTTGGCAATGTGCTCCCCAGCCCAGGAGGGATGCATCTGTCGTCAGCACCCGGGCCGGCTGAGGTGGCTGAAAAGGCATGCCGAGCACCAGATTCGGCCGATGAAGCCACCACTGAAGAGACGAGGCCAGCGGCTCGGAGACGCGCACTAGGTCTGCTAGGCCGCCTGTGGCCTGTTGCCACTGCTTGCAGAGACACCATTGAGCAGGTCGCATATTCAGGCGGGCATTGGGGGTCACATGGACGGTGGAAGCCATATGGCCGAGTAGTCTCAGGAAGCGCCTGGCGGAGACCAGGGGCTGGCTGCGAAAACGGTCGGCTAGGTCCATGAGCCGTTGAGCCCTGTCGAGCGGTAGGAACGCTCGTGCCTGAGGAGTGTGCAGCCTTGCGCCGATGAACTCGAGATCCTGTGAGGGGAGCAAAGTGGACTTTGCGAAGTTTATAACAAAGCCCAAGTACTGCAGAAGAGTCACCGTGCGGCGCGTGGCGTTGGTGACCTCCGGAGCGGACGCTGCTCTGATGAGCCAGTCGTCGAGGTACGGAAAGACATAGAGGCCGTGAAGCCGGAGATGGGCCGCCACCACCGCGAGACATTTTGTGAAGACTCGCGGTGCGGAGGACAGGCCAAAGGGTAGTACTCTGTACTGGTAATGATTTCCTGCCACCACAAACCTTAGGTATTGGCGGTGGCTTGGGTGGATGAGGATGTGCGTGTAGGCATCCTTTAGATCCAAGGAGCATAGCCAATCTCCCTGCTGGAGGTAGGGCAGAAGGATTCCAAGGGTAAGCATCTTGAACTTCTCCCGCACGAGGAACTTGTTGAGGTTGCGCAAGTCCAGGATGGGTCTGAGGCCTCCTGTCCTTTTTGGTACTAGAAAATACCTGGAATAAAAGCCTTGACCTTTCAGGTGGTGGGGCACCGGTTCCACCGCCTGTTCCTGTAGAAGACCTGCTAACTCCTGAAGGAGTAATTCCCTGTGCAGAGGGGGTCGTGGAGGTTCTCCCGGAAAATAGGAGGGAGGGACCTGGTGGAAGTGGAGAAGATAGCCTTCTCGCACGACTTGAAGCACCCAGGCATCTGAGGTGATGCTGGACCACCTGTGGGCGAAGTGAACCAGCCGGCCTCCGGTGCTGGGAGGAACCAGCGGGGGGGGAGAGGCTATGCTTAAGGAGTCAAAAACCCCCACCCTGCTGAGCAGGGGCTGGTGGTGCAGGCTTGGGGGCTTGCTGCCTACGGGACCCGTTACCCCGTCCCTTGGCCTGCTGGCCCTGTTGGGGAGCTGCAGGGGCCTGATATTGGGGGTATTGTTTGTAGGCAGCTGCCTTCCTCGGGTAAAAGGACTTCTTTCCCGAACCCTTCTTTTTCTGGGAAGGGGCGGAGGTCTTCCTAGAAAGCCTAGTCCTGGTGAGAGTCTCCGTCTCAATTTGTGCAGCCTTTTCAGCCATGGGCTTGCCAAAGAGGTTTTCGCCTCGGCAGGGGACATCGACCAACTTGTCCTGCACCCAGGGCTCAAGGGCAGACGACTGAAGCCAAGCCTGTCGGCGGGCACCGATGCCGGCTGCGGCCACTCGAGCCGATGCTTCAAAGCCATCATAGGCTGCTCGGGATATGAATTTTGAGCATTCCCGAATGCCAGTGGACAAGGCCAGGAACCCCCGCAAGGGTTCCTCGGACAAACCAGCGGAGAATCCGGCTAGCTCTTTAGCCAGGTCTCGGAGATACATGCCCATGTATAGCTGGTAGGTCTGGACACGACACGCTAGCATAGAGCCCTGGAAACACTTCTTACCAAGGCCATCCAGGTTACGGGCCTCCCTGCCAGGAGGCACCGAGGAGTGCATCTTCTGGCTCTTAAGACGATGCATGGCCGATTCCACTACCATGGAATGGTGTGGTAGCTGTGCTTTTTGGAAGCCAGGGCTCTTGCGGACTTGATAGATAGAATCGACCCGCTTGCTCAGGACCGGCGAGGTAGCCGGACTCTCCCACATGCGGAAGAGTAGTCGTTCCAGCATGGGAGGAACCGGTACAGTAAAGTGTTCCCTGGCGGGAGAGTCATACTGGAGGGCGTCGAGCTCTTCGGCTCGAGGCTCCTCCTCGGGGTCCGCAGGGAAGGCCAAAGCCTTGGCCATATCCCTGACGAAGTCCGAGAACCGGGCATCCTCCGGGGGGGACTGCTTCCGAGGTTCGGACTCAGGTGAGTCCGAGGGGACACACCGAGTCCGAAAAGAATCAGGCGACTCTTCCTCTTCAGACTCCCAGACCGACTCCGACGAGGACTCGGTGGGGTCGGCCCGGGCAGGGCGCGGCGCCTGCCGCCCCAACGCCGAGGGAGTCGGCGTCGGCAACCTCGGTCCCGAACGGGAGGCCGAGGGTGACCTCGACCGAGGATCGACTCGAGTTCGCATCGACTCGAGGATCGGCTCGGTCTCCGGGGTCGACTTAGACGTCGACGTCCCGGCGGTCGGGGCAGCGGCGCCAGCGAGCAGTGCCCGCTGCTGGTCCATGAAGGCAGACAGTCTGCTCTCCAAGGCCGTCAACCTGAGTCCGAGCTCAGGTGACCCAGCAGCCCCCGACTCGGGCCCCGACGGCATCGGGCCCGACGTCGGCTGTCGCGGAGGCGAGTCCAGGAGGACCACGGGACTTACTCGAGCAGGCAGCTCCGACTCCAGGCGAGGTCGCTTCGTGAGGTGCTCCTTCTCCAAGGACCCGGGACGGCTATCGGGGCTATGCGACCTGGCCCTCGCGGAGCCAGGAGCGTCCACCGACGCCGCCCTCGCGGGTTTCACCTTCCGTTGATGGTCCCCGGAGGGAGAACCCCTGTCGGAGGAACTCCGGCGACGATCCGAGCTGGAACCCCTGGACGCGGAGGCCTCCGACGAGGTCCGGGTACGGCTGGGGTCAGCGAAGATCCTATCCCGCTGATGCCGCCGACTTCTCAACGCTTTGGAGGACAGTTTGCCGCAGGGCCCACAGATCATTTCTTCATGATCCGGGCCCAGGCAGCGGAGGCAATGGTCGTGTGTGTCAGTCAGTGACATATTTCGGTCACACTGACCACACCGCTTGAAACCACTGGCAGCCATCGGGGGAAAAAGGGCCCCGGCGAGGTCAAAGGACCGGGCTGCCAGGGAAAAACCGAAAACGAAAACTGACTAAGTCAGAAAAACCGAAAAAGAAGAAGAGGACTCGTGACCGGCGTCGCGAGTCCGGGCGGGAAAAAGACCGGCGTCGAACCGAAGGAAAAAAGAGTAAATTATGAAGAAATATCAACTTTTTCGCGGGGACACGACGGGTACGTCTGTAGGGCTCCGCGGAAAAAAGAAGACTGGCTAAGATGGCACCCTTGGGCGGGAAGAGGACCGCGCATGCGCGCTGCAATTCCCAAAGGCTTTCTTTGAAAGCTGGGGAAAATTGCTCCGCGAGGGCTCCGTCGGCGCCGACGTCACCCATAAGTGAGGACTGACTTCCTGCTTGGTCCTGGAGAATTTATCATTCCTGTACTCCATTTCTCCTCTGTTTGCATTAATATTCCTAATTATTGTCCTCACCTGTTTTGAGCTTCTGAGCTAGAAGCCTACTACACTAAAGGCTTATTACCAAATTTAAGAAATTTTGCTGGACTCTCCTAAATTTCAAAACTCTACTCAAATTTTCTTTAACTAATCCACTGTCCTCCAAACTCTTCTCCTTTATGCAGTTTCAAGTTTTAAGATTCTCCAAAAATGTACTTTCCCTTTCCCATTGCTGTTTCTTTCTCATAGCACTCCATATTAATATTCCCCTGGTGACTGCCTTCAAGCCACACCATAAAAATATCCACTCCCATTGTATGTTTATTTAGGAGTAAATATTCCTCAGTAAAATCTAACATCTTGCACCTCCCTCCTGAGTGTCTAGAAGATTCTACCTTTCATGTTTGTCCCATCTGAAGATCGCACCACATGGGTACATGATCCGACCAGGTAATTCCTTCAATATCTACTTTGGATGAAACCACTGGTGATCAACAAAGATCATATCAATCCATGTATAATCATCATGTGGACAGGAATAAAGTGTAATTACTCACCTATAAGAGGTGACCTCCGGGAAATGCAGAAATTTAGTCTTCACATATGGGTGACATTGGTACCGACGAAGCCCGTGCAGGAACGCTCCCCAGTGAACAACAGGAAAGCCTTTGGGAGCATTCCATTGCACCTGCGCTGCTGCCTTCCTGCCTTTGAGACTCTCCCCTCCTTACTTGAGTTTGTAGCTGAGATAAAAGGAGAGAGAGAGAGAGAGAGAAATCCTACAACTCCTGGAAGCGGAGGGTGGGTTGTGAAGACTAAATTCCTGCTGTTCCCAGAGATCACCTGTTATAGGTGAGTAAGTTCACTACTTCCAGGAACAAGCAGGAATGCTCTATGCACAGGACCCAAAAGGCAGGCAGAGCTCTGGAGTCTCAATGCGTAGATGAGACAATGGTGCAAGGATGACGGTTTGGGATTTGTTAGGAACTGGGGAACATTCTGGGGAAAGGAGGGGCTCTTCAGAAGGGATGGGCTCCACCTTAACCGGAATGGAACCAGGTTGCTGGCACTAACCTTTAAAAAGGAGATAGAGCAGCTTTTAAACTAGATAATAGGGGAAAGCCGACAGTCGCCCAAGAGCGCATGGTTCAGAACAATGTATCCTTGAAGGATCCTAGCAAAAGATTCAAGTTAGGGCATATCAGTAGAGAGATTCCAATAAAGGCAAAAGTAGCTCAAATGCCATTGAGTACAGAACAGACAGAGCTTAAAGATTCCAAATTACCCCTGCCTACCGATAGCCAGATTAATATAAATAAAACACAGCCTCTAAAATGCTTGTATGCAAATGATAGAAGTCTAAAAAATAAGATGGGAGAGTTAGAATATAGAGCACTAAATGAGAGGTTACATATGATTGGTATCTCAGAGACATGGTGGAAGGAGATCAACCAGTGTGACACTGATACCTAAGTACAAACAATATCGTAATGATAGAGAAGATCAGATTGGTGGAGGGGTTGCACTCTTATGTTAAAGAGAGCATTGAATCACAAAGGATTCAAGTTTTGCACGAAACAAAATTCACTGTAGAATCTCTATGGATTGAAATTCCATGTAGGAAGGGGAAGGCAATGGCAGTGGGGGTGTACGCACTCAATTGTCTTGGATGCGTCAATTGACGTACTTTTAGGCTTCTAGGTATAAATTCATGTTCCCACTAGGTGGCGCATCTCAATCACTGTTTGCAGTTTTACTCCGACATTACAAACAACAAACACACGATGACGTCATGTAATGACGTCACATACTGCACGTATTTAACAAATAAGTAACTTCACATTAATTCACATCTGCACTTTGGGGTTTCTAGGTAAAATTCCTTTTGGAGCTTCTAGTGTTAAAGGTGAGGTCAGAGGGACTGTTCTTGCCAAAAAAGCATCTTTCAGGAAATGGAAAAAGGAGCCAAATGATGAAAACTGGAAACACAAGCACTGGCAAGTTAGATGCAAGGCATTGGTAAGGCAGGCAAAGACAGAATTTGGGAAGCTTGCTATGAAAGCAAAAATGCATAATAAAGAATTTTTCAACTACCTTTGAGTCAGTTGGACAATTAGATGATAGAGGGGTAAAAGGGACACTAAGCGAGAACAAGGCCATAGTGGAGAGACTAAATGAATTCTTTGCTTCAGTCTTTACTGAGGAAGATGTAGAAATGTTACCCATGACTGAAATGGTATTTAAAGGAGATGCTGCAGAAGAATTGAAAGAAATATCAATACACCGGGAAAATGTATTACAACTATTTGATAAACTGAAGAGTAGCCAAATCACCTGGACCAGATGGTATACTTCCAAGGGTGTTGAAAGAACTGAAATATGAGATTGCAGACATACTATTAGTAATCTATGAACTATCACTAAAATCATCTGTAATACCTGAAGACTGGAGAATGGCCAATATAATGCCAATTTTTAAATAGGGTTCCAGGTATGATCCGGAAAACTACAGACCGGTGAGCCTGACGTCAGTACCAGGAAAAATGGTAGAAACTATCATAAAGAACAAAATTACTGAACATGTAGATAGTCATGGTTTAATGGGAGACAGCCAACAGGGCTTTTGCCAAGGAAGGTCATGTATTACTAATCTGTTATGTTTTTTTGAAGGTGTGAACAAACAGGTGGACAAAGGTGAGTCAGTTGATATAGTGTATCTGGATTTTCAGAAAGTCTGACAAGGTCCCTCATGAGAAACTTTTGGCAAAATTAAAAAGTCATGGGGTAAGAGGCAGTGTACTATTGTGGATCAGGAACTGGTTAAAAGACAGAAAGCAGATGGTAGGGCTAAATGGCCAATTTTCCCAATGGAGAAAGGTGAATAGTGGATTACCCCAGTGATCTGTGCTGGGTCCGCTGCTTTTAGCATACTCATAAAGGACCTGGAAATAGGACTAACGAGTGATGTTATCAAATTTGCAGATAACACAAAAACTATTCAAAGTTGCTAAAACCCATGAGGATTGTGGAAAATTGCAAGAGGATCTTGATAAATTGGAAGACTGGGCATCCTAATGGCAGATGAAATTAAATGTGGACAAGTGCAACGTTATGAATCTAGGAAAGAAAAACCAAAAATATGGTTACATGAGGCAAGGTTCCACATTAGGAACCACCACCCAGGAAAAAGATTTAGGCATCATCATGGATAACATGTTGAAATCCTTCACCCAGTGTGCAGCGGTGGCCAAGAGAGCAAACAGAATGCTAAGTATCATAAGGAAAGGAATGGAGAATAAAACAAAGGATATTATAATGCCGCTGTATCGTTCCATGGTGCAATATTGTATGCAATATTATGTGCAATTCTGGTTGCTGTATCTTAAAAAGATGTAATTTTATTAGAAAAGGTAAAGAGAAGAGCCACCAAAATGGTAAAGGGAATGGAAGGATACCCCTATGAAGAGAGGCTAAAAAGGTTAAGGCTCTTCAACCTGGAAAAGAGACAAATGAGGGGAGATATGATAAGAGGTCTATAAATTAATGAATGGAGTGTATCAGGTAAACGTAGATCAATTGTTTAAGCTATCAAAATATAGAAAGACTAAGGGGCATGCAATGAAGCTACAGGGTAACTTATTTAAGACTAATAAGAGAAAATATTTTTTCAATGTGTAATCAAACTCTGGAATTTGCTACCGGAGGATATAGTAAAAGCTGTTAGTGTAGCCGGGTTTAAAAAAGGTTTGGACAACTTCCAGGAGGAAAGGTCCATAAACCATTATTAAAATGGACCCAGACTATCCACGGCTTGCCCCAGTACAAGCATTGTGGAACCTGTTTCTTTTGGGGAAATTGCTATGTACTTGTGACCTAGATTGGCCACTGTTGGAAAAAGGATACTGGGTTTGATGGACCTTGGTCTGACCCAGTATGGCATCTCAGTAATGGATAGGCCCCTCGCCATATCCTTGATAAACTCTTGGAAAGGCATATCTTCGGGAGGGGACATGTGCCATTGCGACGACGGTGAGGGTTCCTCCGGAAGACTTCGCATCTCTCAGGTACTGATCGATTCATCATCTGAACGATCGGACTCGGTAAAATCAAAGTATCGTCGGGAGCAATGCTCCTGCTCTTGTAATGTCTGATTCTGATAGAGATTGGTATTGGCCCAAGAGACTTGCCGTACTGGTACCTCAGAACTGGGAACGGACTTCAGGGTTGGTATGGGCGGGAATGTGCCAAGCAGCATGAAGCCTGATGCAGACTGCATCGGCATCGCTGATGGTACCAGTACCGATGATGCCGTCGGTAATGTCTTGACCGGTACTGATGCCGCTAACAGAGCCGCAAGATTCTGCTCCATGGCCAGCATATGCTGATCTATACAGCTTGCCAATGCCTGGGTATCAGAGCATGGCACCAGGAGCTCTCCTGAGGTGGAGGCCTCAGGAGCATTCTGGACCCCATTTGTGGCTTTGGAGGGGAGGTCCTCCTGCCAGGGCAGTTTGGCCAGTCGATCCAACTCCAGGGCAACGCTCGAGACATCTCTATGTTTAGATAGAGAACTACCCCGTCTTAGAGGAAAGACTTGTGTTTCAATACACGAGATCCATCTGAGGAAGATGCCCTCGACGACGTCGAAGCGAGTGAAACTGCATCTAAGGCAAAAAGGAAACAGTTTCATGGCCCCATTCTGTAGGCATCTTTGTCATCTTTTTGCGTAGAGGACATTCAGATGGCTGGTGATCTAGGCCGAGGCATTTAAGACACTAGTCATGGGTATCAGTAGCAGAGATAGTGCTACCACACTTAGAACATTTCTTAAAACTACTGGTTGTTTTTTCCATCGTGTCAGAATGAATGGAAGCAACAAGGCCTAAGATGGCATCAATGCGTCTGAAGAATTAAATTTCTTTTTTTTCTTTTTCTTAGAAAGAAAGAAAGAAAGAAATAGAATCGAAGAGATAGGTTCTGACATTGACAGGAAGGCAGACGCAACCACAAAAAATAATGAAGAAGAATGAAGAAATTTTCTGCGGTGACAGGATTTGCTTCCTGCTAGCTTCACGGAAAACAAAGAACGGAGGAGGGAGAGTCTCACAGGCATAGTGAGATGCTCCCAAAGGTTTTCCTATTGGACATTGGGGAGCGTTCCCATGCAGGCTCCATCGGTACCAACGTCACCCATATGTGAAGACTACATTCCTGCATGTTCCTGGAGATAATGTATAATTCTTGCGCCATGGATGTAACCTTGCGCCATATATCAATCAGATCCAATTGCTACATTCATTCTGTCAAAATCGGCCTAGCCCATCCCATGTGATCCCTTCTCCCCTTTCTTATCTAAATCCACATGCCAAACAATACCGAAACACACCCCCCCCCCCCACACACACACACACACTGTAACTTCTTTTTTTATTCAGTCTCTATTACTTGCCTAGTCTGCTCCCAAAAAGAGATTTGTTACTCTTATCAGTGTTTACAGGCCTAATTAGCAACATTGTCCTGAATAACCCCCTTAAACTAATAGTACCCTGCCCTACCTTATCACCATATGTATATTGTATCTGCAATGGATACCTGACCTGTTACTTGAAATAATCAAAATTCTGGTTGTCTCCCCCCCCCCCCCCCCCCAGGAATTGCAGTATATTCGATCATATGCCAGATCTGTCAATAATGTCTCGTGTTTACTTAATAAAATTAGCTTCCTGGATAAATACATAATCTAACTGTAACCTTTCAATTACTTTACCTAGTAGATGCCTCTTAGTTGAAGAGTTTAAAGCTTTAACAATGAAAGTCCCAACCTGCACCTGCACCCTAGCTCTCCAAAAAAAAGCACACCCTACCATAAGTATTGATCCTCCCCCCTCCCTCAATCCTCCTCCCACCTCTCCCTTCCAGTCCTGCCTGCTCAACCATCCCATCCTCCACCCCCCCCCCCACCCAAAATAACTGACATCACCAGAGTAACAAAGCTGCTTGCAATCCAAAGTCTGGGAAAAGCCATGACACCTATGCTAGGCATAATGTCATGCTGATGTATGCTGACAGAACCTACTTACACAGTTCCACTAGGCATGAGAAGGCCCCAGAGTTTATTCAAGATACTGGCACCCTAGGCAAACCTTAAGCCTTATAGCCTGCCCCTGGCTGTCAGAAGCTACTGTTTAGCTGTGAATGCCCTGCTCTTTGCCCCCCCCTCCCTTTCCAACAAGAAGCTGCCATCCTAAGTGAACACTTAAGTCTGGATGGGCTAGACCTGCCCACAATTGTCCCATCAGTGTCCTTAAGCACTGCACTAGGGCACCATCTGTAACTCATTGACAACCATCTCCACTGATTCGGTCTACTTTCTTTCAGCCCTTCTCTCAACGGACCGCAGATGTTGCAGATGCTTCCCCTTCTCTATAACATGGTGCCAGATTGAAGTGTCAATTGGAGAGTGCCATCTTGCCTGATCATCGAAGCAGATAGTTAAAAACCAAGTCATCAAGAGCTTTCCAGGTTTCTGATTCCTTTAATTCTGTTAGTGATGCTTTTTGCTGTAAAGGCTAATCCAAAAGGATATAACCAACATGTTTTATTTGTGTAGAATTAAAATTACTTCTCATATCTCCCTTCTCTTTTGTAAAGTTCCAAATGAAAAATCATTGTAGTTTTCAACGTCACAGCCCCCTCCCCCAATAAAGTTTTTTCTTTCTTAAGAGCTGGTAGGATCAGTCTCTCTTTGTCTAGGAAACTTTGAAAATACATTACAAAGTCACGGGGCTGGGACCCTATCTTCAGGCCTAAACAATGGTGGGTATGCTCAACTTTGACAGCAGTAACTTCAACTACTGCATCAACCACTAATAAAAGTTGAGCACAAGTTCTCAACTACTGGCTTGCTATACAAATATGGTAGCTCTTCCAGAATGACATGGATTCTAACATTAGCCCATCTGACATGATTCTCTAAATCATCTACTTCAAGCTCTGCCTTGTGTTCTCTAACAAGTCTCATGCTGCCACATCTCAATCATATTTTATCAATGGCATGCCATGTGGCCTTCCAGCTCATCAACTATGCCACTAAGCTCAGACAAGCCTCAGCACAAACTATCCATTGTTGTGTTAAATCTCGTTTGTTACATTTACTCTTGGGCTTGACTACTCTACTCAGCTATCCAACTCGACCTAGTCAAGCTCATCAGGCTGTTCGCTCACCATGTCCAGTCCTCCCACACATCCATGACAGGGATCAATAAGCGTCTAATTTCTTGCACACCGACGTTTGTGATTTTTGTGCAACACAAACACACACGAGTTGATATCAGAAGCAATATGGTGTGTAGTTCAACTTTCTTGAAGTAATTTCGCCACAGCTCAACAGAGCACAAGCCCTAGGCATCTATGTTCCTCGAGTTATGTCACTTCCCCCTACCACCTCTGATTTCTAAAGAAAGGACTAGTCCCGAGGTGGAGGGGGGGGGGGGGGAGATTTACTATCCCTTCTGTCCAAAGGTGGTTTTCCTGGCTTATATTGTATCTTCTGGAGTCCTCCAGGTGATCCTTTAGCTACATCTGAAGGCTTCCTTAGCTCTACCTTCCAGCAGCCTAGGAATGTTAGGTTCCCCCATATCCTTTATCAGCTTCTCAAAGTCATCCACAAACAAAATCCTGTCCTTAAAGAAAAGCCTATTTATATGGAATTTTAAGGAGGATGAATCCCTGATCAGTGATGCAGCCAGAGGACCCTACAAACAGCAACTACCGAGGATACTACCTTTGTGAATGTGCTAACCAAACTAAACTGAGTGCCCATTAAAAGGTGGCACTTGCTTCTAGCCTTCTCCCAAGCTTGTACCTCACCCCCAGAATTTATTTTGAGAGTTGCTGTGATCAAAGGGTTCTAGCCATAAAGCCACCACAAATGGAGGATTGTAATCAGAGGCTAAGGGTTTTAATTTGCTGCTTTGTGACTCAGACTTCTTATCTTGAGAGTTCGTGATGGCAGTACCTCCCTCTACAGCAAAGATTCTCCTCAGGACACACCCAGTCAGGTTTTCAAGATAACCAAAATGAATATGAATATGAGAATTTTGCATGTACTGCCTCCATTGTATGCAAATCTCTCACCCATATTCGTTGTGGTTATCCTGAAAACCTAACTGGAAGGCATGTCCAAGGACTGGGTTCAGAGTTCCTGCTCTATAGGTATAGTTTTTGTCTGGTGGGTAAAGCATAGTTACTCACCTGCAACAGATGATCTCTGAGAACAGCAGGAATTTAGTCTTCACATATGGGTATCGTCGGTACCGACAGAGCCTGCGTGGGAACGCTCCCCAGCGTCCAATTAGAAAGCTTTTGGGAGCACCCCACAGCGCCTGCGTGCTGCCTTCCCGCCTTTCCCAACTGCCTCTCTCCAGTTGAGTTTAAAGCTGAGACAAAGAGAGAGAGAGGGAAAGAGAAAGAGATAGAGATACACAATTCCTAGGGGAGGTGGGTGAGTTGTGAAGACTAAATTCCTGCTGTTCCCGGAGATCACCTGTTACAGGTGAATAACTATACTATCTCCAGGAACAAGCAGGAATGTAGTCTTCACATATGGGGACTCCCTAGCTTTAGATGCCAGGGAGAGACCCCAGAAGTTGTGTGTCCCCGTGAAAGGGCTCCACTTCCCCCACATGGATCTCTGGCATCCAACCAGGGATGGTGGGTAGGAGTTGATTAGGTATGCAACAAGTGTTGGAGAACAGCCTGACCAAACAAGGCATCCAGGCGGGAGTCCTTGTTCAGGCTGTGAAGGTATGAACCGAGGCCCAAGTGGCTGCTCGACAGATGTCGTCGATAGACACAGAATGCAGATGAGCCATTGAAGCTGCCATGGCTCTCACATTATGACATGGCCCTCCAGAGGAAGATTCCTACTCTGATAGGCAAATGAAACACACTGTGCAATCCAGTTGGACAGTGTTCTCTTGGAGACTGGATGTCCCAAATGAGAAGGATCAAAAGCAACAAACAGTTGAGAGGACTTTCTATCTTGCTGTGTTCATTGCAAGTAAAAGGCTAAAGCTCTTTTACAGTCCAAAGTATGAAGATTCCTTTCTGCATTAGATGCATGAGGCCTTGGAAAAAACACAGGCAGGTAGACCACTTGGTTTAAATGAAAAGGTGAGACCACCTTTGGAATAAAGTGTGGATGAGTCCTAAGGACTACCTTGTCATGATGGAACCTTGTATAAGGTGGATCAACTACTAATGCCTGCAACTCACTGATGCGGCGTGCTGATGTGACTGCAATGAGAAAGATAACCATCCAAGAAAGGAATTTCAATGAGGTAGTAGCTAAGGGTTAGAAAGGTGGCTTCATGAGCTGACCAAGAACTAGGTTTAAGTCCCATGCCACTGGTGGTGGCCTAATGGGAGGCTTAGTTAGAAGAAGGCCTCTCATAAATCTTGCTATAAGAGGATGGGAGGAAATAGGTTGTCCATTTAGAGGCTTGAAAGAAGCTGCAATAGCACTCAAATGGACTCTTACTGAGTTAGTTTTAAGTCCTGCATTGGATAAATGAAGGAGATACTCCAGTAATGATTCCAGAGGTATCGCAAGGGGGTTAAGACCCTTCTGCGAACATCATATGGTAAACCTTTTCCACTTGAAAGCATAAGAGCGTCTTGTGGAAGGCTTCCTGGAAGCATAAAGAATATCCTTTACTTGCTGAGGAAGGTTAAGATCATGAAGGTCTAGGCCTTCAGCAACCAAGCCCTGAGATGCAGAGACTGGGGATGGGGATGCCATTAACATTCCGTCCTCCTGAGACAGGAGATCTGGAGCAGATCCTAACTCCAGGGAGGGAACTTGAGAGAGATGTAGAAGCAGAGGGTATCACACTTGCCGTGGCCAATATGGCGCTATGAGAATCATATGGCCTCTGTCTCTGAAGCTTGAATAGGTTTTTGGGAATTAGGGGAATGGGTGGAAAGGTATAAAGGAAGTCATGACTCCATTGAAGGAGGAAAGCATCCCTGGCCTGAGAGCCCTGAGCCGGAATTCTGGAACAGAATCAGGGAAATTTGGCATTCAACGGACTTGCAAAAAGGTCTATGTCCGGGGTTCCCCAAATTTGAAAAATCTTAGCCACCGGGTCTGCATGTAGAGACCATTCGTGTGGAAAAAGAACTTGACTGAGTCTGTCTGCCCAAGAGTTTTGTATGCCTGGAAGATACACTGCCAGGAGATGAATCTGATGCTCTCTGGCGAGGGCCCATAGTCGCAAAGCTTTGTTGCAAAGCAACAGAGAGCCTGTTCCCCCCTGTTTGTTCACGTAGAACATGGCTAATTGACTGTCCATATGAATGAGGACTGTCTTGTAGCTGAGCAGGGTGTGGACCACTCGAAGAGCAGGGTGTGGACCACTCGAAGAGCAGGGTGTGGACCACTCGAAGAGCAAGGAAGATTGCTCTGAGCTCCAAGAGACTGATATGTAGATGAGTCTCCTGTGGAGTCCAAGTGCCTTGGGTGGAGAGGTCTTGCAGATGAGCTCCCCAACCCATTGGTGAAGCATCTGTTGTGAGAGTTGCCTGGGGTAAGGGTTGTTGAAATGGGGACCCCAGCAACAGGTTCTGAGTTAACTGCCACCATTGGAGGGACAAAATAAGGCGATTTGTGTTTGCTATTTTGTCTGACAGGCACCCTGGTGCCTGGGTCCACTGAGTGGATAAAGTCCACTGGGCTGCTCTCATATGGAGGCGAGCATAAGGAACCACATGCATGGTAGATGCCATGTGGCCTAGTAGTTGTAGCATTTCTCGGGCAGTGAGATGAGGTTTTAGCACTGCTTGAGAAGCTAACTGCACCATGCGAAGGCAACGGGCCTGGGGAAGATAGGCCCTTGCCTTTTTGGTATCCAGCAAAGCTCCTATGAATTCTAGAGACTGAGTGTGAGTTAGACTGGATTTTGGGACGTTTATGACAAGACCCAAATACTGAAGGATACGCATTGTGCAAGATAGGGAAGTCCTGACCTCTGACTCTGATGGGGCTCGAATGAGCCAGTCGCCTAAGTAGGGGAAGACGAATATCCCTAGAGTGCGGAGAAATGCTGCTACCACAGCCATGCATTTCGTGAACAACCTTGGTGCTGAGGCCAGGCCAAAAGGAAGCACCCTGTATTGGTAGTGCTTTCCTTGATAAAGGAACCAAAGGAACTTTCTGTGAGTTGGATGGATGAGAACATGAGTGTACGCAACCTTGAGATCTAGAGAACAAAGCCAATCCTGACTCTGAAGGTATGGCAGCAGAGTTCCCAGAGAAATCATTTTGAATTTCTCTTTGAACAGGAATTTGTTCAATTCTCTGAGATCCAAAATAGGTCTGTATCCCCCTGTTTTCTTTGGGATAAGGAAATAGGGGGAGTAAAATCCTGTACCCTGTTGATGAATGGGTACTTCTTCTATTGCCCAGTTTGTCTTGTACCCAGAGCTCCAAATCAGATGCCTGGAGCCAGGCAATTCTACGTGCACCTATGGCAATGGCAGAGGTTCTGCTTATGCACTCTAAACAGTCAAAAGCTGCACGGTTGACAAACTTAGAAACATCCTGGGCATGTTTGACCAGTGTGAGAAAATTCTGCCTTCTATCCTCAGGAAGAAGAGGGCTCAAAACCTCTAAATCACCTGTGACTTCTTTAAGGAACATTCCCATATATAAAATATAGGAACTGATCCTGGCAGAAAGCATGGAAGCCTGGAAAGTACGACGTCCAAAGGCATCCAAAGTTCTACACTCACGTCCTGGAGGATTAGAGGCATGCCTCTTTGCACATCTGATCCTTCTCATAGCCGATTCCAGTACAATAGAGTGGTGAGGAAGCTGAGTTTTCTGGAATCCAGGACAAGGAGGGACTCGATACATGGTATCCAGTCTGCAAGAGTGAGGAGAGGTGGTGAGAGGTGTCTCCCACATTCTCAACATGAGATCATGTAAAATCTCATGGATTGGCAAGGTAGCTGCCTCCTTAGGAGCTTTGGGATATTGTAAAATCTCCAACTCCTTAGCTCTGGTCTCTGTTTCAGGAGTCACAGTAATGGACAAACCACGAGCCACCTCCCTGATAAAGTCCTGAAAGGAGATATCCTCTGGAGGAGACATCCTACGTTTAGGAAAGGAAGGCTCCTCCGGAGAAGTATTCCAGTACCGACAGAGCTGTCAGAATTCTCAGAGTCTTCTGAGGATTCGAAGTACCTTCTGTCCGGATGCTCTTGAAAAGCCCGATACCCGTACCGACCGAAGTCGGTACCGGGGGGAATCGGTACCGGAGTATCGGTACCGGAAGGCATCGCATGACTGGGTGCCGGCAAAGCCGACACCGATGTCGATGTTATCGGTACCAGTACCGATACTGGTACCGGCATCGGTGCCGGTATCGGTTGAACTGTCTGATGCGATTCCGAGGGAGTCAATGCCGCAAGGAGAGCCGCCAGACTGCGTTCAATAGCCAGGAACCTCTGGTCTATCGACGCTGCCAATGCCTGGGTATCGGTACCGGAAGCAGCCAGTACCCCAGAGCATGCCACCAGTAGTTCTGCCGAGGTCGAGGCCTCGAGAACGTCCTGAAGCCCCGATAATGCTTTGGAAGCTGAAGACTCCCGCCGGGGCAATTTTGCCGGTATAGAACCCTCAAGGGCAACGCCAGAGGCATCTCAATTCTACCCTTTGAGGACCGGCTGGACTTATGTTTAGTTACCTGAGATCCATGGGAGGAAGACGAAGCCCTGGAAGACGTCGATGCCACAGAAGCTGCATCGGAGGGAAAAAGGGCGCCAAGCTTGGCAGCTCGGTTTTGTCGACCCCTCTTGGACATCATGGCACAAGCCATACACTTGGAGATGGAGTGGTCAGGACCTAAACATTTAAGACACCACTCGTGGGTGTCGGTGACGGAGATGGTACCGCAACACTTGGTGCACTTTTTAAAACCCGAGGCGGGTTTCTCCATGATGGAGGAAATTTTGGGCCTAAGGCCCAAAACGGTGCGTGCACCTGGAAAAGAAAAGTTTGGAAAAAAATAATATTGTTTATTTATTTTTTTTAAAGAAAGAAAGAACCGGCGGTACCGGTGAAGCGTCGAGGAAGGCAGACGCGACCACAAAAATAAGAATAAAGAAAAAAAGTTTCTGCGGTGACAGGAACACGACCTGCTGGCTCCATGGAAAATGAACAACTGGAGAGAGGCAGTTGGGAAAGGTGGGAAGGCAGCACGCAGGTGCTGTGGGATGCTCCCAAAAGCTTCCTAATTGGACGCTGGGGAGCGTTCCCGCGCAGGCTCCGACGGTACTGACGATACCCATATGTGAAGACTACTTTCCTGCTTGTTCCTGGAGATGAGTAGGTTACTCACCTGTAACAGGTGTTCTCCAGGAGCAGCAGGTATCAGTCCTCACATATGGGTGACGTCGGCGCCGACGGAGCCCTCGTGCGGAGCATTTCCCCAGCTTTCAAAGAAAGCTTTTGGGAATGCAGCGCGCATGCGCGGTCCCCTTACCGCCCAAGAGTGCCATCTTGCTCAGTCTGATGACATAGCTAAAAGACAGCAAAATAAACAAAATGAATCATATGACTGCAACTCCAAGGGGAGGAGGGAGGGTCGTGAGGACTGATTCCTGCTGCTCCTGGAGAACACCTGTTACAGATGAGTAACTACCCTTTCTCCAGGACCAAGCAGGAAGTCAGTCCTCACATATGGGACTCCCCAGCTACAGGCTACTGAAAAATAAGCTCACTCTAGAGCGTCAGCATCCGTGAAAGAATCCTTTCTGAGAACGCCCCCGTACGGTAGCCCAACACAAGGGCCGGAGGGTAGGAGTTGCCTAAACCTCAAAGAGATTACGGAGTACCGCCTGTCCGAAAGCACTGTCCCTACGGGACTCCCTCTCGAGGCAATAGTGAGCCGCAAAAGTCTGGCTTGAAGACCAAGTAGCGGCCCGGCAGATGTCTGCCAACGGAACAGAGCGGAGGTGGGCTACCGACGCGGCCTTCGCCCTGACATGGTGGGCCGTGACTTGACCCTGCAAGGAGAGGCCAGCTGCCCTGTACGCCCAGGCGATACAATCCGCTACCCAAAGGGACAACGTACGCTTGGAGACAGGCAAACCCAGTTTATTAGGGTCAAAAGATACGAAGAGCTGAGCAGCCCTTCAATGCCCCTGCGTACGGTCAATGTAAAAGGACAACGCCCTTCTACAGTCCAGGGTATGCAGGACTGTTTCAGCCCGGCTGGCATGCGGCCTGGAGAAGAATGTTGGAAGAAGCACCTCCTGACTGAGGTGGAAGGAGACAACCTTCGGAAGTAACTTAGGGTGAGTCCGCAAGACCACCCTGTTCTTATAGAACCGTGTGTACGGTCTACCAGAAACCAGAGCTTGTAGTTCACTCACACGCCTGGCCGAGGAAAGAGCCACTAAGAACATCGTCTTCCAGGAAAGGAAGCGTAAATGACAGGTAGCCATCGGCTCAAACGGTGGGCAAGTAAGTTGCTACAAGATCACATTCAAATCCCACTCAGTGGCTGGTGGATGGATCGGAGGCTTGAGCAAAAGCAGGCCTCTGAGGAAGCGTGTCAGGCACAAGGAAGAGCAGAACTGCTCTTGCTGAGCCAATCAGGAACACACAAGGAGCAAGAAGCGTATGATGGTCACAAGATGCTTTATTGATATACCCCAACGCGTTTCGGCAAACGCCTTCCTCAGGGGGAAATACAGCTTGTACAAAAAATGAATAAAACAAATAATTAAAAACAAAACTTTAAAATATCAATATAAATATCAATGAAACAATAAATAGATAAACAATGAATTAATACAAATAATTAAAAAATAAAAAAACTGAATGGCACAAATGATTTTAAGTATCATATATAACCATATAAAACCATTAATACATTGTGACGACCAAGCAGAGGCAGGGCAGTGTAAAATAAAAATCTAATGACAAGAGAGGAATGTTTAAAACACCATTACTGGACCACATATACATTGTATTCTACTTACTATAGCGCATGGAAAGTGTGTAAACATATAAAATAGTCTTGTGCTTTATTCTTATAGATGTTAAGCTAACGAAAATATAAAAGCTAAAATGTTGTGCAGGCATGTGCTTGACACTTTTTAGTCACCTTAGGCTGTAAAGTATTGTATATTATAGTCAAAAAATGTGTAATGTGTTATATTCAAAAGGGGATACACTCTGTTTTAGCTGAAAAACTTGAGTTGTAAATACACTCAAGGTGTATAGACACGTAAAAAGGTCAATTTTAAACAGTGTGTATGCGCTAAAAACTATCCATACTCACTATTGGAATGGCAAAGAATTACAAAGTATTCATCTTGAAAGATGCAAAGATTGTCATACCATGATAGCATAAATCAATGAAGCAACTGCAATGTTAAAAATAAACATACTAAGTGAACATTTAAGTACACAGTTATCGATATAAAAATAATTAGACGAAGGTAATTTAATAAGAATTCCAAACACTAAATGTACTCAGCATTAATATCCAATCTTAAGACGGGGAACATTAAAGGAAAGGACGTGTAAATCTTACATCGCAAAAAATGCCGAAATTCAAAGCTTGAACAGTGTCATCAGCGGCTCATTCTTATGTCGAAAGAAGATAAAATCATAGCCTCCAACTTGAGCGCTGTCTGTGAATTTAGTGTAAATGAATCTGGACAATGGCATATACCTAATGTGTGGCGATATTATTCATTTGGATTTCTAACTTTGTACAAGTTACAGCACTCCCTGATTTGATGGGTTTCAATCTTTGTTTGTTATTGGACACAGAGTCATTCTTTGCAAGCTTTTCTATGAGAGCAACGACTATTTTACATCAAAATCAGGTAATAGTTTTTATACGGGTTTTTATGTTCCTTTGATATTGCTAAATAAACAGTCTGGAAATTTGAATAATATCGCCACACATTAGGTATATCATTGTCCAGATTCATTTACACTATATTCACAGACAGAGCTCAAGTTGGAGGCTATGATTTTATCTTCTTTCGACATAAGAATGAGCCGCTGTGGGGGACATAAGTGGGACAAAGGGGGTGAAAAGTTGGTGTGCACAGACCAGAAGGACCTCGGAATGATTGTTTCTGAGGATCTCAATGTGGCAGTGTGACAAGGCTGTGGCCAAAGCCAGAAGGATGCTGGGTTGCACACAGAGAGCAATTACAAGCAGAAAGGAGGAGTTACTGATACTATTGTACAAGTCAATGGTGAGGCCTCACTTGGAATATTGTGTTCAGTTTTGGAGACCATATCTCACAAAGGATATATAAAAAGACTGGAGACGGTTCATACAAAGGCGACCAAAATGATTTGGGAGACTGCGCTAGAAGACTATGAGAAGAGACATGGAGACCTAAATATGTACATGCTAGAGGAGAGGAGGGACAGGGAAGATATGACTCAGACCTTTAAGTATTAATGAACAAAAACTTTTTTCAAAGACAGGGAAGCTGTAAAACTAGAGGGCATAACATGAAACAAGGGGGTAAATTGAAAGGCAACGTTAGGAAAGAGTAGTTACTCACCTGTAACAGGTGTTCTCCAAGAGCAGCAGGAATCAGTCCTCACATATGGGTGACATCGACGTCGATGGAGCCCCCGTGCGGAGCATTTCCCCAGCTTTCTAAGAAAGCCTTTGGGAATACTGCACGCATGCGCGGTCCCCTTCCTGCCTAAAGGTGCCATCTTGCTCAGTCTGATGACATAGCTAAAAGACAGCACAAAAAAATGTAAAAATGAACTATGTACAACTGCAACTCCCAGGGGAGGAGGGAGGGTTGTGAGGACTGATTCCTGCTGCTCCTGGAGAACACCTGTTACAGGTGAATAACTACTCTTTCTCCAGGACCAAGCAGGAAGTCAGTCCTCACATATGGGACTCCCCAACTTCAGGCTACCGGGGACCCAGAGCTGAAAAATGAGCTCCCTCTAGCCGCAGCATCAGAGAAAGAATTTCACTGAAAACATACCCCCACCAGTAGCTCAACCAGAGGGCTGGAGGGTAGGAGTTTCCTAAACCTCGAAGAGATTCCGGAGCACTGCCTGACCGAAAGCACTGTCCCTACGGGACTCCCTCTCCAGGCAGTAATGGGCTGCAAAAGTCTGGCTTGAGGACCAAGTTGCAGCCCTGCAGATGTCTGCCAACGGTACAGAGCGGAGATGAGCTACTGAGGCAGCCATTGCCCTGACACGGTGGGCCATGACCCGACCCTGCAAGGGAAGGTCAGCTGCCCTGTAAGCCCAGGTGATACAGTCAGCCACCCAGATGGACAAGGTACGCTTGGAGAATGGTAACCCCAAGTTATTAGGGTCAAAAGATACGAAGAGCTGAGTAGCCCTTCTATGCCCCTGCATACGTTCAATGTAGAAGGATAGGGCCCTTCTACAGTCCAGGATATGCAGGACTGTCTCGAGGCCCTCCAGTATGACTCTCCTCCAACGGAGACCTTTACTGTGCCTGTTCCTCCAATGGTGGAACGGCTCCTCTTCCAGATGTGGGAGGCACCGGCCTCAGTGCCGGTTTTGAGCAAGCGGGTTGATTCCATCTATCGACTCCGTAAGAGCCCTGGATTCCAGAAGGCGCAGTTGCCGCACCATTCCATGGTGGTGGAATCGGCCATGCATCGTCTGAAGAGCCAGAAGAATACACTCTGCGGTGCCTCCCGGTAGGGAGGCCTGGAACCTGGATGCGCTCGGCAAAAAATGCTTCCAGGGCTCGATGCTTGCTTGCCGTGTCCAGTCCTACCAGCTGTACATGGGCATGTACTTACAAGACCTGGCGAAGGAAATTGCTGGGTTCTCTGCTGGCCTCTCCGGGGAACCTTTGCAGAGGTTCAAGACCTTCTCATCGGGGATCCGGGAATGCTCGAAGTTCGTGTCCCGAGCGGCCTACGATGGCTTCACGGCTTCGGCCCGTGTAGCGGCAGCCGGTATCGGGGCCCGACGTCAGGCATGGCTGCAGTCATCGGACCTCGAGCCCTGGGTGCAGGACAAGTTGGTCGATGTCCCTTGCCGAGGTGAAAACCTGTTTGGCAAGCTCATGGCCGAGAAGGCTGCTGAGCTCGAAACCGAGCACCTGACTAGGACAAGGCTGTCCAGAAAAACCTCTGCCCCTTCTCATAAGAAGGGGGGTTTGGGTAAGAAGTCCTTTTACCCGAGGAAGGCAGCTGCCTACAAACCTTTCCCTCAGTACCAGGCCTCCCCAGCAGGGTCAGCAGGCCAAGGGGCAGGGACATGGGCCTCGTAGGCAGAAGACCCCCAAGCCTCCGGCTCCTGCTCCCACTCAGCAGGGAGGGGGGTTTTGACTCCCACAGCATAGCCTTTCCACCTCTGCTGCCCCATCCCTGCACAGGAGGTTGGCTAGCCCTGTTTGCCCACAGGTGGCCACCCATTACAGGAGATGCTTGGGTATTGAGCATAGTCCACAAGGGCTATGTGCTCCATTTCCAGCAGTTGCCTCCTACCTACTTCCCAGGAGAGCCTCCACGACCTCCTCTGCACACAGACATCCTCCTTCAAGAACTTCAAGGTCTGCTTCTAGACAAAGCGGTGGAGCCTGTACCTCCCCGTCTGCAAGGTCACGGTTTTTACTCCAGGTACTTCCTCGTACCAAAGAGAACCGGTGGCCTCAGGCCTATTCTCGACGTCAGGAGTCTCAACAAGTTCTTGGAGAAAAAAGTTCAAGATGCTTACTCTTGGAACACTTCTGCCCTACCTCCAGCAGGGAGATTGGCTATGCTCCTTAGATCTAAAGGATGCGTACACTCACATCCTCATTCATCCAGACCACAGAAAGTACCTCAGGTTCATTGTGGGAAGAAACCATTACCAGTACAGAGTACTGCCCTTTGGCCTAACCTCCGCCCCAAGGGTCTTTACAAAGTTGCTGGCAGTGATGGCGGCCTACTTGAGGGATCAAGGTGTTTTTGTCTTCCCCTACCTGGACGACTGGCTCATCAGGGGTCAGACTTACCAGGAGGCCGGGCAAGCCACCCTCCGAACTGTCTCCTTCCTTCAACACCTAGGCTTTGTCATAAACTTCGAAAAGTCCACTTTGCTCCCCTCCCATAACCTGGAGTTCATAGGGGCGCGGCTAGATTCCCTGCAAGCAAAGGCTCACTTGCCAGAAGCCAGAGCACACAGGCTCACTTGCCAGAAGCCAGAGCACACAGGCTCATAGACTTGGCAAGCCAGTTTCTCAGCATGCTAAGGGTTTCTGCCAGACTCTGTCTAAAGCTCCTAGGCCACATGGCATCGACAGTGCATGTGACCCCCAATGCCCGCCTCCACATGAGACCTGCACAGTGGTGCCTCAGAACTCAGTGGAAGCAAGCCACAGGACGCATCACAGACAAAATAGGAGTGTCCAGGCCATTCCTGAACTCTCTACAATGGTGGCTACACCCCCTCCAACTTACTACAGGGGGTGCCTTTTCAGGTGCCTGTTTCCACAGTGGTGTTAACGACCGATGCCTCCTTGCAGGGCTGGGGTGCACATTGTTTGGACAGGTGTACTCAGGGCCTGTGGTCTCCATGGGAGGCCACTCAACAGATCAACCTACTGGAACTCTGGGCGATTCGCTTAGCCCTCAAGGCCTTCTCTCACACCTTGGCTCACCAGTCTGTTCTGGTACAGACAGACAATCAAGTGGCCATGTTCTATGTGAGCAAACAGGGAGGCACTGAGTCCAGGCTCCTGTGTCAGGAGGCACAGGCCCTTTGCTCTTTTGTGCTCAGGCACAACATGTTTCTCAAGGCTGTTTATCTCCCTGGCCCGACACAGGCCGTGTTTCGTTGCCTTCTTCAGGGGGCAGGCTACATAAAAACAATATAAATCACTAATAAATGAAACACGTATATAAATATACATTGCACCAAAGACCTAATAAATAAAAACCAGTAATAACAAAGGATAATAATAAAAGATAGTAAAATAATGATAGAAAAAGATCAGCACAGCAAACTCTCATATAAAAACAGCTATATAAAACATCCATTAGAAAGGCTATAATCAAAGAAATATCCTTACAGGATGTGTACAAAACATATATATAACAACATATCTAATATGCATAAATAAATAAATTAAAACCATCACAAATAAATAATTAAAACCACCAATATTACAACATTCAAAGGAATAAATAGCTAATATACATAAATAAATAACTAAAAACAGTCAGAAGTACATATATATCACGATAAAATACTAAACATACCTTAAAACCTCTCTGACCTTCCCATCCACCACAAGCACTAAAAAGGGACAAGGAGGAGAAACCATGTGGATATGTACCCACAGGATGAAAACTGCCCATGTGAGCCATTTCTACTAAACAACACAAGACATACTTTTAAAATATCAAGGTATTTTACCTGTAAAGTCTTTCGGACAGCACTTGAAACGAAAGTGGTCAAAAAACTAGTGGATGCTCTAAAATTTAAGCATATAAAATCAAAAAATAAAAAGATCACAATCAAGAGAAACCATAGGAAACACCATCATTTCTAAAAATTCATAGTAGTTAAGACCTTGCCATAAAAACAATGCCATAAAAACAATGTCCATGCATGTGACCCTCACCATTCTAAACTGACGCCTAACCTCAAACACTTAAAAGGAGACACCTCTACATTTATAAAATAAACGGATTAAAAAAAGAGTGAAGAAACCATGACAGGGAAAAGAAATTGAGGCGTATATAGACCTTGATGCCCTATCTTTCAAACGGCCTTATATGTCAAAATGCCTCAAATACCTCTACCTTTAACTTTAAATAAAGAGGAAAAAGTGGCCACGATGCACATGTCAAACACGCATTCCATCCACGCATTATCATTTACTAATTACCATGCAAAGGCTACTGCTCTGCACTGCATACTCTGGATAAATCGAATTCTACTGGTAAAAAGCAAAAAACGCTGGAGCATGCGTGTTAAAACCCCCGCGATATGCAAATGCTGTGGGAGGAGCAAGGGTACTTTTCATCAAACCGGATGCAATTGTTACATGAAAAACAATTCGCCGCATGTAAAGGCAGATCGTGTTCCATTCTCTAAGACCTTCCCCGCATAAACCCCACGGATCCTACACATAATAAACCAGCAGCCATGAAAAATAGCAACCTTAAAAACGAGGGCTAAAACAACTTTATTTTAAAAAAACAAACAACAACAATATACTTTGGACCCTTCAAACTCCCCATATTAGTATCGCAGACCCAAACGCATTCAGACCTGTTAAAGAACATTACTAATATACAAAAACAGAAAGAGCAAGTGAAATTCATGCCCCACAGAGTGTATCAGGTTAATACCACCTGCCTCATTCACAGCGCACGGCGCAACTATCGCTCCACTTTTATCTATACCTACATTGGTTCTATAAATCACTTAAAAATCACATTGCTTGTTTTATATCGAACCGGCTACACATTACTAAAACACGAGCATCGGTAATTAACATAACGCCCGCACTATTTATTAAATTGCTAAAAACAGTGTATATCGCGATGGTACCACAGGGAGATGATCTATCCTCCGCAACACATAATAGTCCATAAATACCATTATTAACACATAACAAAGAACTACATTTCTGTACACCTACTAAACTAATAAATATAAGTGTAAAACCCCCTTTCTTTATTATAAAATCCATATAAGAGAACTTGAATGTGAAGAATACTTCTTTAATTACTTAACTCCACAGTATGGTAAAAGCGGAAGGATATATGGCTTGGTTAGTATGCACTCATTCAAGACATTAAAAACCCATCAAAAATTCAATACTCTAACGGAGGTGTAGTACATTGATGCCATGAAGCATGCAATTTTATACTCCTAAGGAGTAAAAATGCAACGATTAATCAAACCACTCCAAATGGCCTGAAAACAACAATTTATTAAACCACTCCATATAACAAAAAAAACCCAATTACAACACTGCCCACTATTGCTAATTCACCCACTCCTTATAAAAACACCACCAAATTGGTGTACATATTTAATCCTTTAGGATGCAAACAATCAAGATTAAAAATATACCGCTCTTCCAGCCTATGAATGGACCCCTCAACATCTCCCCCTCTCCAATTAATCTTAAAGTTCTTAATCACAAAAAACTTAAGATCAGAGATCTTATGTGCCAATTCCTGCCAGTAATTAACAAGGGGTTTATCTACTAATCCCCTTTTGATACAGCTCCTATGCTCGATGATCCGATTCCGCACTGGACGGGTGGTCTTGCCGACATATAGTTTCATGCATGGACATTGGATGACATAAATTACATGGCTGGTACCACAATTGGAAAAAATCATCCAGGAAAAACTTTTTATTATTGGTGGGGTGAATGAATTGTGTTTTTATTGTAATCGAATGAACGCACACCGAATACTTCCCACATTGAAAATGGCCTTTATACTTAGAAAGAAAGGCCCTTTCAGTGAGTGCAGACCGTACTAACATGTTTTTAAGATTAACATTGCGTTTGTATGCAAATGTGATCCTCATATCACGAAAAGCTGGTAGAGCCTGGATCAACGACCAATATTTCCTTATTATTTTGATAATCCGTTGAGATTGATATGAGTATAGGATCGGACACACCATACCCACGTTATCTGTTTTTTTCTGTTTCTCCAATAACTCTTGGCGAGGACAAAGTACTGCCCTTTTATATGCCTTATCTATAGATGCAGGCGGGTAATGCCTGTCCCTGAATCTATCCCTCATTATGATAGCTTGCTCTTGAAACTGTTGACTGGACGTACAAATTCTTCGAATCGTTAAAAATTGGCCTACTGGCAAATTGTGTTTAAGGGACAAATTATGAAAACTATTAAAATGGAGTAAATGGTTCCGGTCCGTAGGTTTTCTATAAAGTGTAGTGGAAAAACCATTATCGTCTTTTATAATTTAATAAATCCAGATATGCGATCTTCTTATCATCAAAGGTCAAATGAAAACGCAGATTGTCGTCACAGTTATTGATCCATATATTGAACTCCTCAAGGAGGGCTACAGATCCTTCCCATATCATAAAGACATCGTCTATATACCAGAGCCACAGTTTAATGTTACTTTTGAATGGATTCTCTTTGATATGTGTCTCTTCAAAATTAAAAACAAAGATTTACAATGTCCGGGGCCATGGAGGAACCCATGGCCACCCCTTTTATTTGTTTGTAAAATATCCCCTGAAAACAAAAATAGTTTTCACACATTGCAAAACGGGTAAGATCAAGGAGTATAGCTGTAGGGATCCGCCTCCATTCTTGTCTATTATGTAGATATTGTTCTATCAGTTTCAACGCTTCCTTTTGCGGGATGTTGGTATACAGTGACTCTATATCTAGTGTTACCAATAAACAATCAGGATTAAAATTCTCAAATGACGATAATATTTGGATTACTTGCGTAGAATCACGTACATATGACCACATATTTAAAACATAGGGTCTCAAAAAAACATCCATCATTTTTGAAATGGGCTCCATAAGGGATCCGATCGCTGATATTATTGGTCTACCAGGAGGGTTATCCAATGACTTATGCACTTTAGGGTTAATATAGATGGTGGGTATTATAGGATGGTCCACTATCAAAAAGGACTTCTCTTGTATGGTAAGGTGACCCAATTCGTATGCTATAAGAATTAAGTTATTAATAGACCTTTTTAATGCACTGGTGGGATCATCGTTTAATCGCAAATAAAAGGCCTCATTCTTTAGCTGTCTATAAATCTCAGTTAAATTTATTTATTTATTTATTACAGTTTCTTATATACCGCGCTATTTAGAATCAGCGCGGTTTACATCATAACAAAACGACCATAACGACAAACTGTCAGGTTTTACATTGAACAGGAGTACAAACTTGGATAACTGGGTTAACTATATACATAAACTATTTACACTGCAGTGTGAGGGCATTTCTAGATTGGGTCATTTCTTGGAGGGGATATCTAGTTCAGTTGCTGTCTGGGAAATATTGGCAGAAAAGGTATGTTTTGAGAGCCTTTCTGAACTGATATAGATTGGTAATGGCTCTAATGTCAGGGGGTAGGGTGTTCCAGCATTTTGGTACATAAAAACTGAATGCCCTGTTTGTGGTGTTCGTGTTGGACTTTGTTGAAGCCTTTGGTATTGCTAGCAGGTTTACAGCTGATGTTCTTCTTGCTCTGTTGGGGGGGACCATGTGGATTAGATTCGTGAGTGAGAGGGATGAGGTGCCTTTGATTGCCTTAAATGCTAATACAAGGGATTTGAAGGTGATTCTCCCGTGAATTGGTAGCCAGTGTAGCTGTTTGAGAATAGGAGTCACGTGGTCGTTTCTGGATGCACCGTAGAGGACCCTAGCTGCGGCATTCATGGCCAACTGTAAGGGGGTTAGTGTGGATTGGGGGAGACCTTGTAGGATGGCATTTGCAAAGTCAAAATACTTATCCTTATCCATAACCACAATTGCACCCCCCTTATCTGCCGGTTTTAAAATAATATTTGAATTCCTCTGCAGGGACTTAATCGCTCCCCTCTCCTCCAAAGTGAGGTTGTCATATGGGGGCTTATCTTTCAATTTCATCCATCAACTTCCTTCATCACTAACTTCTCAAAAGTAGTTATTATAGGGTCAATAGTAGGAGGTGGCATCCATTTTGATTTAGGTTTAATAACTGACGGACCTACGCTATTAGGCTCACATGTAGCAAAAAACTGCTTTATTTTAATTTTCCGGAAAAATTTGAAGAGATCTAAATGGGTTTCAAAATGATCATATTTTTTAACTGGCACAAAGGTGTGACCCTTATTTAAAAGAGCACATTCACCCGCCGTTAGTTGATGTCTGGAAATGTTAATGACATTGTTAATATCACTTAGTATGGTCTCTCCGCTGACCTTTCGGACCCCTTGCGGCTCCATCCTCTTCCCCGTCAGCGACCTCGACCTCTGTATGTGTTCTGCTGACCATATGTCCTGGAATATTGGTCGTATGTCCATGAGTTGTTCTGAGGAGCCTTCCGTGATTTCTCTCGTCCTCCCCCTTCCCACAAGGCATCCATGTTTAAAAAATTCTTCCCTTGTCCCTTATCTTGATTCTTGGATTTCTGAAAAAGTGAAGCTGACCCATCTGCAGATTCCACAGATGCGCTCCGTGAGCGTTTCTTCTTATGTCCAACTGCTACATCTACATGCTTCTCATTGCGATCTTTCTCTTGAAATTCAAAGAGACCAGACCGTTTCTTAATGTATATACGATAAGTCATTGGATAACCCTCCTGGGTAGACCAATAATATCAGCGATCGGATCCCTTATGGAGCCCATTTCAAAAATGATGGATGTTTTTTTGAGACCCTATGTTTTAAATATGTGGTCATATGTACGTGATTCTACGCAAGTAATCCAAATATTATCGTCATTTGAGAATTTTAATCCTGATTGTTTATTGGTAACACTAGATATAGAGTCACTGTATACCAACATCCCGCAAAAGGAAGCGTTGAAACTGATAGAACAATATCTACATAATAGACAAGAATGGAGGCGGATCCCTACAGCTATACTCCTTGATCTTACCCGTTTTGCAATGTGTGAAAACTATTTTTGTTTTCAGGGGATATTTTACAAACAAATAAAAGGGGTGGCCATGGGTTCCTCCATGGCCCCGGACATTGTAAATCTTTATGTTTTTAATTTTGAAGAGACACATATCAAAGAGAATCCATTCAAAAGTAACATTAAACTGTGGCTCAGGTATATAGACGATGTCTTTATGATATGGGAAGGATCTGTAGCCCTCCTTGAGGAGTTCAATATATGGATCAATAACTGTGACGACAATCTGCGTTTTCATTTGACCTTTGATGATAAGAAGATCGCATATCTGGATTTATTAAATTATAAAAGACGATAATGGTTTTTCCACTACACTTTATAGAAAACCTACGGACCGGAACCATTTACTCCATTTTAATAGTTTTCATAATTTGTCCCTTAAACACAATTTGCCAGTAGGCCAATTTTTAAGGATTCGAAGAATTTGTACGTCCAGTCAACAGTTTCAAGAGCAAGCTATCATGATGAGGGATAGATTCAGGGACAGGCATTACCCGCCTGCATCTATAGATAAGGCATATAAAAGGGCAGTACTTTGTCCTCGTCAAGAGTCATTGGAGAAACAGAAAAAAACAGATAACGTGGGTATGGTGTGTCCGATCCTATACTCATATCAATCTCAACGGCTTATCAAAATAATCAGGAAATATTGGTCGTTGATCCAGGCTCTACCAGCTTTTCGTGATATGAGGATCACATTTGCATACAAACGCAATGTTAATCTTAAAAACATGTTAGTACCGTCCGCACTCACTGAAAGGGCCTTTCTTTCTAAGTATAAAGGCCATTTTCAATGTGGGAAGTATTCGGTGTGCGTTCATTCGATTACAATAAAAACACAATTCATTCACCCCACCAATAATAAGTTTTTCCTGGATGATTTTTTCCAATTGTGGTACCAGCCATGTAATTTATGTCATCCAATGTCCATGCATGAAACTATATGTCGGCAAGACCACCCGTCCAGTGCGGAATCGGATCATCGAGCATAGGAGCTGTATCAAAAGGGGATTAGTAGATAAACCCCTTGTTAATTACTGGCAGGAATTGGCACATAAGATCTCTGATCTTAAGTTTTTTGTGATTAAGAACTTTAAGATTAATTGGAGAGGGGGAGATGTTGAGGGGTCCATTCATAGGCTGGAAGAGCGGTATATTTTTAATCTTGATTGTTTGCATCCTAAAGGATTAAATATGTACACCAATTTGGTGGTGTTTTTATAAGGAGTGGGTGAATTAGCAATAGTGGGCAGTGTTGTAATTGGGTTTTTTTTGTTATATGGAGTGGTTTAATAAATTGTTGTTTTCAGGCCATTTGGAGTGGTTTGATTAATCGTTGCATTTTTACTCCTTAGGAGTATAAAATTGCATGCTTCATGGCATCAATGTACTACACCTCCGTTAGAGTATTGAATTTTTGATGGGTTTTTAATGTCTTGAATGAGTGCATACTAACCAAGCCATATATCCTTCCGCTTTTACCATACTGTGGAGTTAAGTAATTAAAGAAGTATTCTTCACATTCAAGTTCTCTTATATGGATTTTATAATAAAGAAAGGGGGTTTTACACTTATATTTATTAGTTTAGTAGGTGTACAGAAATGTAGTTCTTTGTTATGTGTTAATAATGGTATTTATGGACTATTATGTGTTGCGGAGGATAGATCATCTCCCTGTGGTACCATCGCGATATACACTGTTTTTAGCAATTTAATAAATAGTGCGGGCGTTATGTTAATTACCGATGCTCGTGTTTTAGTAATGTGTAGCCGGTTCGATATAAAACAAGCAATGTGATTTTTAAGTGATTTATAGAACCAATGTAGGTATAGATAAAAGTGGACCGATAGTTGCGCCGTGCGCTGTGAATGAGGCAGGTGGTATTAACCTGATAAACTCTGTGGGGCATGAATTTCACTTGCTCTTTCTGTTTTTGTATATTAGTAATGTTCTTTAACAGGTCTGAATGCGTTTGGGTCTGCGATACTAATATGGGGAGTTTGAAGGGTCCAACGTATATTGTTATTTATGTTTTTTTTAAATAAAGTTGTTTTAGCCCTCGTTTTTAAGGTTGCTATTTTTCATGGCTGCTGGTTTATTATGTGTAGGATCCGTGGGGTTTATGCGGGGAAGGTCTTAGAGAATGGAACACGATCTGCCTTTACATGCGGCGAATTGTTTTTCATGTAACAATTGCATCCGGTTTGATGAAAAGTACCCTTGCTCCTCCCACAGCATTTGCATATCGCGGGGGTTTTAACACGCATGCTCCAGCGTTTTTTGCTTTTTACCAGTAGAATTCGATTTATCCAGAGTATGCAGTGCAGAGCAGTAGCCTTTGCATGGTAATTAGTAAATGATAATGCGTGGATGGAATGCGTGTTTGACATGTGCATCGTGGCCACTTTTTCCTCTTTATTTAAAGTTAAAGGTAGAGGTATTTGAGGCATTTTGACATATAAGGCCGTTTGAAAGATAGGGCATCAAGGTCTATATACGCCTCAATTTCTTTTCCCTGTCATGGTTTCTTCACTCTTTTTTTTAATCGGTTTATTTTATAAATGTAGAGGTGTCTCCTTTTAAGTGTTTGAGGTTAGGCGTCAGTTTAGAATGGTGAGGGTCACATGCATGGACATTGTTTTTATGGCATTGTTTTTATGGCAAGGTCTTAACTACTATGAATTTTTAGAAATGATGGTGTTTCCTATGGTTTCTCTTGATTGTGATCTTTTTATTTTTTGATTTTATATGCTTAAATTTTAGAGCATCCACTAGTTTTTTGACCACTTTCGTTTCAAGTGCTGTCCGAAAGACTTTACAGGTAAAATACCTTGATATTTTAAAAGTATGTCTTGTGTTGTTTAGTAGAAATGGCTCACATGGGCAGTTTTCATCCTGTGGGTACATATCCACAAGGTTTCTCCTCCTTGTCCCTTTTTAGTGCTTGTGGTGGATGGGAAGGTCAGAGAGGTTTTAAGGTATGTTTAGTATTTTATCATGTGATATATATGTACTTCTGACTGTTTTTAGTTATTTATTTATGTATATTAGCTATTCATTCCTTTGAATGTTGTAATATTGGTGGTTTTAATTATTTATTTGTGATGGTTTTAATTATTTATTTATTTATGCATATTAGATATGTTGTTATATATATATGTTTTGTACACATCCTGTAAGGATATTTCTTTGATTATAGCCTTTCTAATGGATGTTTTATATAGCTGTTTTTATATGAGAGTTTGCTGTGCTGATCTTTTTCTATCATCATTTTACTATCTTTTATTATTATCCTTTGTTATTACTGGTTTTTATTTATTAGGTCTTTGGTGCAATGTATATTTATATATGTGTTTCATTTATTAGTGATTTATATTGTTTTTATGTAGCCTGCCCCCTGAAGGCGGCAACGAAACACGGCCTGTGTCGGGCCAGGGAGATAAACAGCCTTGAGAAACATGTTGTGCCTGAGCACAAAAGAGCAAAGGGCCTGTGCCTCCTGACACAGGAGCCTGTACTCAGTGCCTCCCTGTTTGCTCACATAGAACATGGCCACTTGATTGTCTGTCTGTACCAGAACAGACTGGTGAGCCAAGGTGTGAGAGAAGGCCTTGAGGGCTAAGCGAATCGCCCAGAGTTCCAGTAGGTTGATCTGTTGAGTGGCCTCCCATGGAGACCACAGGCCCTGAGTACACCTGTCCAAACAATGTGCACCCCAGCCCTGCAAGGAGGCATCGGTCGTTAACACCACTGTGGAAACAGGCACCTGAAAAGGCACCCCCTGTAGTAAGTTGGAGGGGTGTAGCCACCATTGTAGAGAGTTCAGGAATGGCCTGGACACTCCTATTTTGTCTGTGATGCGTCCTGTGGCTTGCTTCCACTGAGTTCTGAGGCACCACTGTGCAGGTCTCATGTGGAGGCGGGCATTGGGGGTCACATGCACTGTCGATGCCATGTGGCCTAGGAGCTTTAGACAGAGTCTGGCAGAAACCCTTAGCATGCTGAGAAACTGGCTTGCCAAGTCTATGAGCCTGTGTGCTCTGGCTTCTGGCAAGTGAGCCTGTGTGCTCTGGCTTCTGGCAAGTGAGCCTTTGCTTGCAGGGAATCTAGCCGCGCCCCTATGAACTCCAGGTTATGGGAGGGGAGCAAAGTAGACTTTTCGAAGTTTATGACAAAGCCTAGGTGTTGGAGGGAGACAGTTCGGAGGGTGGCTTGCCCGGCCTCCTGGTAAGTCTGACCCCTGATGAGCCAGTCGTCCAGGTAGGGGAAGACAAAAACACCTTGATCCCTCAAGTAGGCCGCCATCACTGCCAGGCACTTTGTAAAGACCCTTGGGGCGGAGGTTAGGCCAAAGGGCAGTACTCTGTACTGGTAATTGTTTCCTCCCACAATGAACCTGAGGTACTTTCTGTGATCTGGATGAATGAGGATGTGAGTGTACGCATCCTTTAGATCTAAGGAGCATAGCCAATCTCCCTGCTGGAGGTAGGGCAGAAGTGTTCCAAGAGTAAGCATCTTGAACTTTTTTCTCCAAGAACTTGTTGAGACTCCTGAGGTCGAGAATAGGCCTGAGGCCACCGGTTCTCTTTGGTACGAGGAAGTACCTGGAGTAAAAACCGTGACCTTGCAGACGGGGAGGTACAGGCTCCACCGTTTTGTCTAGAAGCAGACCTTGAAGTTCTTGAAGGAGGATGTCTGTGTGCAGAGGAGGTCGTGGAGGCTCTCCTGGGAAGTAGGTAGGAGGCAACTGCTGGAAATGGAGCATATAGCCCTTGTGGACTATGCTCAATACCCAAGCATCTCCTGTAATGGGTGGCCACCTGTGGGCAAACAGGGCTAGCCAACCTCCTGTGCAGGGATGGGGCAGCAGAGGTGGAAAGGCTATGCTGTGGGAGTCAAAACCCCCCTCCCTGCTGAGTGGGAGCAGGAGCCGGAGGCTTGGGGGTCTTCTGCCTACGAGGCCCATGTCCCTGCCCCTTGGCCTGCTGACCCTGCTGGGGAGGCCTGGTACTGAGGGAAAGGTTTGTAGGCAGCTGCCTTCCTCGGGTAAAAGGACTTCTTACCCAAACCCTTCTTCTTATGAGAAGGGGCAGAGGTTTTTCTGGACAGCCTTGTCCTAGTCAGGTGCTCGGTTTCGAGCTCAGCAGCCTTCTCGGCCATGAGCTTGCCAAACAGGTTTTCACCTCGGCAAGGGACATCGACCAACTTGTCCTGCACCCAGGGCTCGAGGTCCGATGACTGCAGCCATGCCTGACGTCGGGCCCCGATACCGGCTGCCGCTACACGGGCCGAAGCCGTGAAGCCATCGTAGGCCGCTCGGGACACGAACTTCGAGCATTCCCGGATCCCCGATGACAAGGTCTTGAACCTCTGCAAAGGTTCCCCGGAGAGGCCAGCAGAGAACCCAGCAATTTCCTTCGCCAGGTCTTGTAAGTACATGCCCATGTACAGCTGGTAGGACTGGACACGGCAAGCAAGCAAGCATCGAGCCCTGGAAGCATTTTTTGCCGAGCGCATCCAGGTTCCAGGCCTCCCTACCGGGAGGCACCGCAGAGTGCATTCTTCTGGCTCTTCAGACGATGCATGGCCGATTCCACCACCATGGAATGGTGCGGCAGCTGCGCCTTCTGGAATCCAGGGCTCTTACGGAGTCGATAGATGGAATCAACCCGCTTGCTCAAAACCGGCACTGAGGCCGGTGCCTCCCACATCCGGAAGAGGAGCCATTCCACCATTGCAGGAACAGGCACAGTAAAGGTCTCCGTTGGAGGAGAGTCATACTGGAGGGCCTCGGGCTCTTTGGCTCGAGGCTCCTCCTTGGGGTCTGCGGGAATCGCCAAAGCCTTGGCCATGTCCCTAACGAACTCCGAGATCCTGGTGTCCTCCGGCGGGGACCTTCTCTGGAGCTCAGACTGCGGTGAGTCCAAAGGGACGCACCGAGTCCGAAAAGTATCGGAGGAATCCTCGTCCTCCGTCTCCCACATGGACTCATCCAAAGAGGAGTCGGGGGGCTCCGACCACGCAGTTCGCAGTGGCAGCCCGCCCTGACAACGAAGGCACTGGCGTCAACGCCCTCAGTCCTGAGTGGGAGGTTGAGTGTGACCGTGACCGAGGACGACTTCAAACCTTCATGGTCTCGAGTATCGGCTCAATCTCCGGGGTCGACTTAGACGTCGATGTCCCGGTGGCCGGGACAGATGCACCAGCGAGGCTGGCCATCAGCACCCGCTGCTGATCCATGAAGTCAGACAATCTGCATTCCAGGGCTGTCAGCCTGAGTCCAAGCTCAGGAGACTCAGCAGCCACCGACTCGGGCCCCGGCGGCGCCGGGCCTGACGTCGGTTCCCTAGGAGGAGAGTCCTCGAGGACAACAGGACTTACGTGCCCGGCGGACTCCGGCTCCACGCGAGGTATCTTGGACAGCTTCTCCTGCTCCAAGGGCCCAGGGCGGCGGCCGGGGGTCCGAGACCTGGCCCCCCCTTAGGAACCAGGGACCTCCTCCGACGCCGCCCTCACGAGCCGCTTCTTCCTCTTACGTTCCCGAACAGGGGACCCCCTGTCCGAGGAGCACCGGCGATGCTCGGGGTCAGACTCCCGAGACGTCGAGGCCTCAGACGAGGTCCGAGCCCGGCCAGAGGCAGAGGCAGAAAAAATCCGTTCTTTCTGATGCTGGCGGCTTCGGAGTGCCTTGGTGGACATTTTGCCATATGGGACACAAACCTTAGGATCATGACCCGGTCCGAGGCATCGAAGGCAGCAGTCGTGTGTATCGGTGAGAGACATCAGTTTCTTGCACCGATCACACTTTTTGAAACCACTAGAAGCCATCGGGGAAAAAAGAACCCCCACGAGGTCAAAGGACCGGCTGTCCAGGGAAAAAGACAAAAAGGGCGCGAACGCCAGCCACGAAGGGCAAAAACCAAAAAATAGAAGACGGGCTCGATACTAGTGTACCGAACCCGGCGGGAAGGGGAACCGGCGTCAAACCGGAGAAGAACGACGAAGAAATCGCTAAGAAAGCACAGTTACTTACCTGTAACAGGTGATCTCTGGGAACAGCAGGAATAAGTCTTCACATATGGGTACGTCGGTACCGACGGAGTCTGCACGGAAACGCTTCCCAGCGTCCAATCAAAGAGCTTTTGGAAGCATCCCACCACGCCTGCGTGCTGCCTTCCCGCCTTTCCCAACTGCTTCTCCTCAGTTAAGTTTTAAAGCTGAGACAAAGAGAGAGAGGATAGGAAAGATAGATAGAGATACAACTCCTGGGGAGGTGGGTGGGTTGTGAAAACTTATTCCTGCTGTTCCCAGAGATCACCTGTTACAGGTAAGTAACTGTGCTATCTCCAGGAACAAGCAGGAATGAGTCTTCACATATGGGGACTCCCAAGCTAAGATGCCTGGAGTCCCAGCATGTTATAGGTTGGAACATGCTATCCCGCACAACACCAGGCATCCTGAGGATGGAGGGTAGGAGTTGAAGAAAGAAAGGTGCTGTGGAACAGCTAACCTAGCATAGGACTGCAGAAAAGGAGTCCATGTGTGGATGATAATTGTCATCAATGATATTGCAAAGAAAAATATACTGCCATAGGAACCTCCCCTAACAGGACTTTAGAGAAGTATGGAGGTTCATGGGATCTACTGGGGAACCCAGTAGAGGAACCTCAAGAAAGACCTCACTGTAAGTGGAGGTAGGAAACCTGTAGGAAAAATAATGGAGGTCAGAATCCTGAAAGGTAGGAGGGAACCCCCAGTAGGAAAAACTGGGGTGGCACAAAAATGGCGGGCCTTCAGCGGAAGGCTTTATGATAAAAACCCAACTCTTTTGGCAAGAGTGGCTCACTCTTAGGAACAAAAGAGATAAGCTAACCGATTTTGACAAACAGGCTCAGTCCTTGTGGGGAGAAAGGGTATGGGAACCTCTTGTATCCCAAAAGAAAGGACAAACGCCGGAGGTGTTAGCCTGTGAGTAGCTGAAGATCCGCAATATCTCTCCTGAGTCAGCTGGGAGAGATATTGGAGATGGAGAGCTTCAGAGGTACCTAACCTTAGGGTTATGGTAGGTGTTAACTACCACCAAGTGGTTGTGAGTGCAGGACCCCAAAACATGCTGGATAGCATAGTATGGGTAAAACCCTTCTGTCAGAATCATATGGCTATATGAGCCTCGACAGTCAGGTAGATAAAGCAGAATACATATCTACCGATAGTAGAATATCTCGACAGATACATATAGATATAGATATATATATATACACACAACATATAGACCTATGAAAATATATATATAGTGAGATATGAAGGCATAAAATACTCGCACATGATAGACATAGACATCTGTAAGATGTGTGCTATAGGTATGAATATATATATATATATATATATATATATATATACCTCTATATGGAAGTCTGCAAGAAGCAGACAGAAATATGTCCACAAGGCATTCACATAGGAAAAATGTGGAGAGGAAAGATTCATTTAAGAACAAGAAGGTGGAACCTACTTGAGAAGACATATAGAGAATCAATTCCCACTGGTTATGGCTACAGGGATGCTAGGTAGTAGAATAACCAGGATGGTTACGTGAAAAGCAGAGGATGATATCAGTCAGCAGCCCGCAAGTCCTGAGTATTTTAGAACTCTAGCATGGTAAGTGAACAGAAGACGCATAGGAATGAGATACCATGCTGACCTGTTGAAGGGCAAAGGTATCATGCGTTCTTACCATGAGGACGAGCTGGAAGGAGAAAACATATTCCCTACTGGAAATACTATGGACCAAAGCAGGGAATCAGTAACTCCTTAACTTTCACGTAAGAATAGGCCTATGTGCTTTATAGTAAAAAGGAGAACTTTTCTAGTCATGGGAGATATGACTGAAAAAAGCACAGTTACTTACCTGTAACAGGTGATCTCTGGGAACAGCAGGAATAAGTCTTCACATTTGGGTATCGTCGGTACCGACGGAGCCTGCGCGGGAATGCTCCCCAGCGTCCAAAAGGAAAGCTTTTGAGAGTATCCCACAGCGCCTGCGCGCTGCCTTCCCGCCTTTCCTAACCGCCTCTCTCCAGTTCGAGTTTTAAAGCTGAGACAAAGAGAGAGTGAGGAAAGGAAAGAAAGATAGAGAGATACAACTCCTAGGGGAGGTGGGTGGGTTGTGAAGACTTATTCCTGCTGTTCCCAGAGATCACCTGTTACAGGTAAGTAACTGTGCTATCTCCAGGAACAAGCATGAATGCGTCTTCACATATGGGGACTCCCCAGCTAGAGATGCCTGGGAGATCACCCAGGTTGTGAGTCCCTGGGAAGGGCTCTACCTCCACTCATGAATCTCAGGCATCCAGGCAGGGATGGAGGGTAGGAGTTGGTTAGGTATGGAACAGGTGTTTGAGAACAGCCTGACCAAACAAGGCATCCCGGCGGGAGTCCTTGTCCAAACAGTAATGGTCTGTGAAGGTATGAACCGAGGCCTAGGTGGCCGCTAGACAGATCTGGTCAATGGACACAGAATTTAGATGAGCCATAGAGGCTGCCATGGCCCTCACATTGTGAGCTGTGACATGGCCCTCCAGAGAAAGGTTCTTACTCTGGTAAGCGAAAAAAATACACTGAGCAATCCAAATGGACAGAGTTCTCTTAGAGACTGGAAGTCCTAAATGAGGGGGATCAAAAGCAACAAAGAGTTGAGAGGACTTTCTATGTTGCTGTGTCCTTTGTAAGTAAAAAGCAAGAGCTCTTTTACAATCCAGGGTATGAAGATTCCTCTCTGCACTTGAAGCATGAGGTCCTGGAAAAAAGACAGGTAAATATACCTCCTGGTTCAGATGAAAAGGTGAGACCACTTTAGGCATAAAGTGTGGATTAGTCCTGAGGACTACCTTGTCATGATGGAACCTTGTATAAGGAGGATTAGCCACCAAGGCTTGCAGCTCACTGATGCGGCGAGCTGAAGTGACTGCAATGAGAAAAATAACCTTCAAGGAAAGAAATTTCAAGGAGGTAGTGGCTAAGGGTTCAAAAGGTGGCTGCATAAGCTGGCCAAGAACCAGATTCAAGTCCCATGCCACTGGAGGTGGTCTGATGGGAGGTTTAGTCAAAAGAAGGCCTCTCATGAATCTTGCTATAAGAGGATGAGAGGAAATAGGCTGTCCATTGATAGGTTTAAGGGATGCTGCAATAGCACTCAAATGGACTCTTACTGAATTCGTTTTAAGGCCTGCATGGGATAAATGCAGCAAATATTCTAGTAAAGAACTCAGAGGTATTGCAAGAGGGTTAAGACCCTTCTCTGCACACCAAATGTTAAACCTTTTCCATTTAAAAGCATAGGAACGTCTAGTGGAAGGCTTTCTGGAAGCATGAAGGATATCCTTCACTTGCTGAGAAAGATGCAAATCTTGAAGGTCTAGGCCTTCAGCAACCAGGCTCTGAGGTGAAGAGACTGGGGATTTGGGTGCCACAACGTTCCCTCCTCCTGGGACAGGAGGTCTGGAGCAGATCCCAAGTCCAGGGAGGGAGCTTGGGAGAGATGCAGAAGTAGAGGGTACCACACTTGGCGTGGCCAATGTGGTGCTATGAGGATCATAGACCCCTTGTCTCTCTGAAGTTTGAAGAGTGTCTTCGGAATTAGGGGAATCAGTGGAAAGGCATAGAGGAAGTCTTGCCCCCAATGAAGGAGGAAGGCATCCCTGGCCTGAACTCCCTCCTGGAACAGAACCGGGGAAGTTTGGCATTCCAGGGACTTGCAAAGAGGTCTATGTCCGGGGTTCCCCAAATTCAGAAGATCCTGGCTATCTAGTCCACATGGAGGGACCATTCGTGTGGAAGCAGAACTCGACTGAGTCTGTCTGCCCAAGAGTTTTGAACCCCTGGAAGATACACTGCCATGAGATGAATTTGGTGCTCTCTGGCGAAGGCCCACAATCTCAGAGCTTCGTTGCAAAGCGACAGAGAGCCAGTCCCGCCCTGTTTGTTCACGTAGAACATGGCTACTTGGTTGTCCGTGTGGATGAGGACTGTCTTGTAGCTGAGCAGGGTGTGGAAGACTGAGCGCTAGAAAAATTGCTCTGAGCTCTAAGAGATTGATATGTCGAGATGTCTCTTCTAGAGACCAGATGCCTTGAGTGGAGAGATCTTGAAGATGAGCTCCCCAACCTCTTGGAGAGGCATTTGTTGTAAGGGTTGCTTGGGGTAACACCTGTTGAAAGGGGGACCCCAGCAACAGATTTTGAGTGCACTTCCACCAGTGGAGGGACCAAAAGAGGCGACTGGAGGTTGCTATTTTGTCTGACAGGCAACCTGATGCCTGGGTCCATTGGGTGGACAGAGTCCACTGAGCTGCCCTCATGTGAAGGCGAGCGTAAGGAACCACATGCACAGTGGATGCCATGTGGCCTAACAGTTGTAACATCTCTCGAGCAGTTAAATGGGATTTTAACTGAATTTGTGAGGCTAACTGCACCAAGCGTAAGCAACGGGCCTGGGGAAGATAGGCCCTTGCAGTTGTGGTATCCAGCAAGGCCCCTGTGAACTCTAGAGACTGAGTAGGGGTGAGATGGAATTTTGGAAAGTTTATTACAAGTCCCAGATACTGAAGGATACGGCTTCTGCAGGTTAGAGAAGTCCAGGCCTCTGACTGGGATGGAGCTCGGATGAGTCAGTCGTCCAGATATGGGAATACGAATATCCCTCGAGTGCGTAGAAATGCAGCTACTACTGCCATGCATTTTGTGAACACTCTAGGTGCAGAGGCCAGACCGAAAAGAAGCACTTTGTATTGATAGTGCTTCCCTTGACAAAGGAACCGAAGGAACCTTGTGTGTGTTGGATGGATGAGAACATGGGTGTACGCATCCTTGAGGTCTAGAGAGCAAAGCCGATCTTGACTCTGAAGGTATGGAAGGAGAGTACCGAGAGAAATCATCTTGAATTTCTCCTTGCATAGAAACTTGTTCAATTCTCTGAGATCTAATATGGGTCTGTAGCCCCCTGTTTTCTTTGGGATAAGAAAGTAGGGGGAGTAGAACCCTGAGCCCTGTTGAAGAAGGGGTACTTCTTCTATTGCCCCTTGGGTAAAAAGGGTAGTAATCTCCTGACCCAGAAGGTCGAGGAGAGATGTCCGAGAATTGAACTGTCTCACCATGGTGTGAGGGGGAAGGTTTAAGAAATGAAGCTTGTACCCCTCCCTTATGATGGAGAGGGTCCATTGCTCTGCTGTGATTTGTTCCCATCTGGGCGCAAAGTAAGCCAACCTTCCTGGAATGGTGAGAGGCTCTGGATGTTCTAGAGCCAGAAAAGCTAAGCTCTCTAGTTGTAAGTCAAAGGCCCTGAGGAGGCTGAGGCTGTTGGGCCGTAGTAGTCCTAGCAGCCTTAGGCTTGGCCTGTTTCGGTTGTTGCTGTCTCTTTGTAGCAAAACGACCTGCAGTAGACGACTGCTGACCATAAGCAGAATAATATTTCCCTTTTTGGGGAAAAAATCCCTTTTTGAACAACCTTTTCTTAAAAGAAGCAGAAATAGACTTTGAAAGTCTATCTAAAGCAGAATTTTCAGCATCCATTTGGGTGGCCTTTGCTCGCCAATCTTCGCCAAAAAGATTTTCACCTGTACAAGGAAGGTTTCCTAGTCCATCTTGAACCCAAGGTTCCAAATCAGAAGCTTGTAACCAAGCAACTCTGCGTGCACCTATGGCAATGGCCGAGGCTCTGCTGGCACCTTCAAAAGAGTCAAAGGCTGCACGGTTGGAAAACTTGGAAATATCCTGGGCATGTTTGAGCCAGGTGAGGAACTATTCCCTTTTATCTTCTGAAATAAAAGGAGATAAAGTTTGCAGGTGACCTGTAACTTCTTTTAGAAACATCCCCATATAGAGACTATAGGAATTGATTCTGGCAACAAGCATACTGGCCTGGAAAATTCTCCTGCCAAAGGCATCTAAGGTTCTGCATTTTCTTCCTGGAGGAGCAGAAGAGTGCCTTTTTGTACTCTTTATCTTCTTCATAGCAAATTCCACCACAATGGAGTGGTGAGGAAGCGGAGTCTTATGAAAGCCAGGACAAGGAGGAACACGATACATGGTGTCCAACCTGCGAGAATGAGGGGAAGTGGTGAGAGGAGTCTCCCATATGCCCAACATGTGATCATAAAGAATGTCATGTATTGGTAAAGTGGCTGCCTCTTTAGGAGCTTTAGGATATTGTAAAATATCTAATTTTTTGGCTCTAGGCTCTGTCTCAGGGGCCACTGAGATGGAAAGGCCCCTGGCCACTTCCCTAATGAAGTCTTGAAAAGACAAGTCTTCTGGAGGAGACTTTCTCCTTTTTGGAGAAGAGGGCTCCTGAGGATGAATCAACGATGCTTCGACAGAGACCTCTGATTCATCACAGTGTTCAGAGGAATCGAAGTATCGCCTGTCTGGATGCTCCTGCAGAGCCCGATACGCGTACCGGGTGGTATCGACATCGGGAGTGATCGGTACCGATGGGCATCACAGAACAGTGTACCGCTGCAGTCGACACCGAAGCGGATGTCGATGCAATCGGTACCGGTGCCGGAGTCGGTACCGGCAACGGAGTTTGTTGCGGTACCGAAGGCGTCGCAGCTTGTATGAATGTCATGATGGCACGCTGCATGGTCAGGATATTCTGATCCATTGACGCAACCAATGTCTGGATGTCGGTACCAGTGGGAACCACCGGTACCCCAGAACATGGCAACAGGTGATCGGTCGAGGCCGAGCCATCGATGTCAACCTGTGACCCCACAGATAAAGCTTTGGAAGCCGGAGCCTCCCGCCGGGGTAATTTTGCCGGTGCGGATTCCTCGAGGGCAAGCCCGGAGGCATCTCAATACTTAAAGGGAGATCTACCCTTCGAGGACCGGCTGGATTTAAGTTTGGTTACCTGAGATCCATGTGAGGAAGAAGCAATCCTGGAAGACGTCCATGCAACCGAAGCTACATCCGAGGGAAACAGGGTACTGAGCTTAGCTGCTCGATTCTGTAGACCTCTTTTAGACATCATGGAGCAGGACTCACAATCTGCAATGGAATGGTCAGGACCTAAACATTTTAGACAACATTCATGGGTGTCAGTGACAGAAATAGTGCCGCTGCACTTTGTGCATTTTTTAAACCCAGAGGCGGGCTTTTCCAGAAGAAAATGCACTGAAGTGAGAAAAAAACAGTAGGTTTTTGTTTTTTGTTTTTTAGAATAAAGAAAGAAAAGACCAGCGGTACCGGTCCAGCGTCGAAAAGGCAGACGCGCGACCAAAGAAATAAAATAAAATAAAGAAATTCTTCAGCGGTGACAGGAACACGACCTGCTGGCTCCACGGAAAAGAAGAACTGGAGAGAGGCGGGAAGGCAGCGCGCAGGCGCTCTGGGATGCTCCCAAAAGCTTTCCTTTTGGACGCTGGGGAGCGTTCCCGCGCAGGCTCCGTCGGTACCGACGATACCCATATGTGAAGACTCATTCCTGCTTGTTCCTGGAGATGCAGGACTCGACTGAGTCTGTCTGCCCAAGAGTTTTGAACCCCTGGAAGATACACTGCCATGAGATGAATTTGATGCTCTCTGGCAAAGGCCCACAATCTCAAAGCTTCGTTGCAAAGCGACAGAGAGCCAGTCCCGCCCTGTTTGTTCACGTAGAACATGGCTACTTGGTTGTCCGTGTGGATGAGGACTGTCTTGTAGCTGAGCAGGGTGTGGAAGACTCAGAGCTAGAAAAATTGCTCTGAGCTCTAAGAGGTTGATATGTAGAGATGACTCCTGTGGAGACCAGATGCCTTGAGTGGAGAGATCTTGTAGATGAGCTCCCCAACCTCTTGGAGAGGCATCTGTTGTAAGGGTTGCTTGGGGTAACACCTGTTGAAAGGGGGACCCCACCACTGGAGAGAGCAAAAGAGGCGACTGGAGGTTGCTATTTTGTCTGACAGGCACCCTGATGCCTGGGTCCATTGGGTGGACAGAGCCCATTGAGCTGCCTCATGTGAAGGCGAGCGTAAGAAACCACATGCACAGTGGATGCCGTGTGGCCTAACAGTTGTAACATCTCTTGAGCAGTTAAATGGGATTTTAACAGAATCTGTGAGGCTAACTGCACCAAGCGTAGGCAACGGGCCTGGGGAAGATAGGCCCTTGCAGTTGTGGTATCCAGCAAGGCCCCTATGAACTCTAGAGACTGAGTAGGGGTGAGATGGGATTTTGGGATGTTTATTACAAGTCCCAGATACTGAAGAACACGCCTTGTGCAGGCTAGGGAAGCCTGGGCCTCTGACTGGGATGGAGCTCGGATGAGCCAGTCGTCCAGATATGGGAATACGAATATCCCTAGAGTGCGTAGAAATGCAGCTACTACTGCCATGCATTTTGTGAACACTCTTGGTGCAGAGGCCAGACCGAAAGGAAGCACTTTGTATTGGTAGTGCTTTCCTCGATAAAGCAACCGAAGGAACCTTCTGTGTGTTGGATGGATGAGGACATGGGTGTACGCATCCTTGAGGTCTAGAGAACAAAGCCAATCCTGACTCTGAAGGTATGGAAGGAGAGCACCGAGAGAAATCCTCTTGAATTTCTCCTTGCATAGAAACTTGTTCAATTCTCTGAGATCTAATATGGGTCTGTAGCCCCCTGTTTTCTTTGGGATAAGAAAGTAGGGGGAGAGGAAACCTGAGCCCTGTTGAAGAAGGGGTACTTCTTCTATTGCCCCTTGGGCAAGAAGGGTAGTAATCTCCTGACCCAGAAGGTCGAGGAGAGATGTCCGAGAATTGAACTGTCTCACCATGGTGTGAGGAGGAAGGTTTAAGAAATGAAGCTTGTAGCCCTCCCTTAAGATGGAGAGGGTCCATTGCTCTGCTGTGATTTGTTCTCACCTGGGAGCAAAGTGAGCTAACCTTCCTGGAATGGTGAGAGGCTCTGGTTCTTTTAGAGCCAGAAAGGCTAAGTTCTCTAGTTGAAAGTCAAAGGCCCTGAGGAAGCTGAGGCTGTTGGGCCGTAGCAGCCCTTGCAGCCTTAGGCTTGGCCTGTTTAGGTTGTTGCTGTCGCTTTGCAGCAGAACGACCTGCAGAAGATGCCTGTTGAGCATAACCAGGATAAAATCTCCCCTTTTTGGGAAGAAATCCCTTTTTGAACCACCTTTTCTTAACAGGAGCAGAAGTAGACTTTGAAAGTCTATCTAAAGCAAAATGTTCAGCATCCGAGTGGCCTTTGCTTGCCAATCTTTGCCAAAAAGGTTTTCACCTGTACAAGGAAGATTTCCTAGTCCATCCTGACCCCAGGGTTCCATATCAGAAGCTTGTAGCCAAGCAACTCTGCGTGCACCTATGGCAATAGCCGAGGCTCTGCTAGGACACTCAAAAGAGTCAAAGGCTGCACGGTTGGAAAACTTGGAAACATCTTGGGCATGTTTAAGCCAGGTGAGAAACTCCTCTCTTATCTTCTGAAACAAAAGGAGATAAAGTTTGTAGGTGATCTGTAACTTATTTTAGAAACATCCCCATATAGAGACTATAGGAGTTGATTCTAGCCACAAGCATATTGGCCTGGAAAATTCTCCTGCCAAAAGCATCTAAGGTTCTCCATTCTCTTCCATTTTGCACTCTTTATCCTCTTCATAGCAGACTCCACCACAATAGAGTGGTGAGGAAGCTGAGTCTTATGAAAGCCAGGACAAGAAGTAACACGGTACATGGTGTCCAACCTACGAGAATGAGGGGAGGTGGTGAGAGGTGTCTCCCATATGCCCAACATGTGATCATAAAGGATCTCATGAATTGGTAAAGTAGCTGCCTCTTTAGGAGCCTTAGGGTATTGTTAGAGATCCAATTTTTTGGCTCTAGGCTCAGCTTCAGGGGCCACTGAAATGGAGAGGCCCCTGGCCACTTTCCTAATGAAGTCTTGAAAAGACAAGTCTTCTGGAGGAGACATTCTTCTTTTTGGAGAAGAGGGCTCCTGAGGAAGGAGTACTGATGCTTCGACAGAAACCTCTGATGCATCAGAGTCTTCAGAGGAATCGAAGTATCGCCTATCTGGATGCTCCTGCAGAGCCCGATACGCGTACCGAGTGGTATTGACATCGGGAGTGATCGGTACCGATTCAGTACCGACGGGCATCACAGAACAGGGTACCGCTGCAGTCGACACCGAAGCCGATGTCGATGCAATCGGTACCGGCACCGGAACTGATATCGGTGCCGGAACCGGTACCGACAACGGAGTTTGTTGCGGTACCGGAGGCGTCGCAGCTTGTATGAATGCCGTAATGGCACGCTTAATGGTCAGAATATTCTGATCCATCGACGCCACCAATATCTGGATGTCGGTACCAGTGGGAACCACCGGTACCCCAGAATATGGCAACAGGTGATCGGTCGAGGCCGAGCCATCGATGTCAACCTGTGACCCCATAGATAAAGCTTTGGAAGCCGGAGCCTCCCACCGGGGTAATTTTGCCGGTGCAGATTCCTCGAGAGCAAGCCCAGAGACATCTCGATACTTAGAGGGAGATCTACCCTTCGAGGACCGGCTGGACTTGAGTTTGGTTACCTGAGATCCATGAGAGGAAGAAGCAACCCTGGAAGACGTCAATGCTACCGAAGCTGCATCAGAGGGAAACAGTGTACCGAGCTTGGCTGCTCGATTCTGTAGACCCCTTTTAGACACCATGGAACAGGACTCACAATCCGTGATGGAGTGGTCAGGACCCAAACATTTTAGACACCAGTCATGGGTGTCAGTGACAGAAATAGTGCCACTGCACTTCGTGCACTTTTTAAACCCAGAAGCGGGCTTCTCCATGAGGAGAATTTCTTGTAGGCCTAAGGCCAAAAGAAAAAAGCACAGAAGTGAAAATAGTAGTCTTTTTTTTTTTTTTTTTTTTTTTTAAGAAGAAAGAATGAATGACCGGCGGTACCGGTCTGACGTCGAAGAAGGCAGACGCGCGACCAAAGAAATAAAATAAAATGAAGAACTTCTTCAGCGGTGACAGGAACACGACCTGCTGGCTCCGCGGAAAAGAACTGGAGAGAGGCGGTTAGGAGAGGCGGTTAGGAAAGGCAGGAAGGCAGCGCGCATGCGCTGTGGGATTCTCCCAAAAGCTTTCCTTTTGGACGCTGGGGAGTGTTCCCGTGCAGGCTCCGTCGGTACCGACAATACCCATATGTGAAGACTCATTCCTGCTTGTTCCTGGAGATAGCCTTATTCAACCATCTAGTATAGCTGTTGGAGAAGAAACCCCCCATGCTCTCTAGCAAGGGACCATAGTGGAGAGCTTCTCTGTAGAATTGCAGAGAGCATTATGCAGGAGAATGAGGAGATAGAACTGGCTGCAGAAAAGCCAGTAGCTATGTCAACTATGCTGCCAACCACATGGGAATGGAGATGGTAGAAAGAGAAGACAATCCAACAAGTTTGTAGTGAAAAATTTCCAAGACAGATGACAGCACTGACTTGGAGTCACTACTAAGACCAGACAGAATGTTATTGGAGGACAAATCTGGTTACTGGTGGACAAGAACCAGTGGTCGAAACATTAAGGCTCCTGCATTGGTAGCTGCTTGCCAGACAGCAGAAGAATGGTACTGTTGAAAAACAGAAAGAACAGACAAAACAAGAGTAGAAAACTCTGGAGGTGTCTGATGAACTGCTGCAAAGCAAGATTGAAAAAGAGGAGTCAACTCAGAAAAGAGAACTCCGCACTAGAAAAGTAAGAAAATTAGAGAGGCTGAAGAAAAGCCCTCCAGTGAGCAATACCACTCTTACAGAGGAAAAACCCTGGTAAGAGGGTAAAGAAAATGGAGCTGAAGAAAACTTACAAAGTAGTAAGTTTATAGAAAGGAAAGGAGACATGCTGGCACAGGAAACTGTCATTTGATAGTGGATGGACCTCTTTCCCTAGAAGGAAAAGAGGAGAACCCTGTGACCTAGAAGCATGAACATTCCTTACAGCTCATATAGAAAGAATGGATGTCTTTCGGGAAGAGATCCATGTTTAGGATTTAGAATGACAGCAGTGGATTGTCTCTATTGAGAAGAAACAACTGCAGATTGTAATCCCTAGAGTCACAAGCATCTGATGGGTTGATTAGAAACCCTGTGGTTGCTAGGTTTGCTGAGCCTGGTGAGAGGTTGAACCCTGCAGACCATGACGATGCTTCCCCTGTTTGGGAACATCTGTAGGATGGGCAGATGATGCATAAAACCTTCTTCTCCTATGGGAAGAAAGTATGGCAGGACATTTCCTACCTACTGGGACAGAAGGTGCAGAAGAGCCCCTAGGAACAGGTAAGTCAGTGGAAAACTGAGTAACCTGATGTAAAGACTCCTTGTTGAAAAGATTATCTCCAGTGCAAGGAGTATGTCCCAGTCTGTGTTGTGCCCATTTGTCCAAGCCTGAAGCTTGGAGCCAGGCTCTACGTTGTGTCCCTATAGTTATAGCAGAAGTCCTGCTAACAGACTCAAAAGAGTCTAGGGAAGCACGAGTAAGAAACCAAGAGATATTCTGGAGATGCTTGAGCAGTGAAGAGTAGTCTGCACTCCTGGACTCTGGAAGGGAAGGAGTCAAAAGATGTAATTGCTTTGTAACCTCCTCAAGAGATAGACTCATATAGAAAATATATGAGAGAATTCTTGCAGAAAGCATAGATGTCTGGAAGGTTTGACGTCCAAAGGCATCAAGCATCCTAGATTCACGACCTGGCGGATAAGAAGAGTGCTTTTTCTTGCTCTTTACCCACCTCATTGCTGATTCCACAACTATGGAATGATGAGGAAGTTGAGTCTTTTGAAACCCGGGAGAGGGGGGCACCTGATATAAGAGATCAGTTGCTCTGGAAGGTGGGGGTACCCTTAAAGGTGTTTCCCACATTCCTAGAAGGAGATCCTGCAAGGAATGATGCAAGGGAAGCATTATGTTCTCCTTTGCTTTGGTAGAAAGGCAGGCCTGTGCAGGATCATGTCCTGGGATAGGAATGGCAAGAGATCTTCCCTTCAAATCAATGTGTTTATACCCCAAAATTGCTGTCTTGATTTGACAAACTACACTCTGTAATCAAACCGCTACTGATCGCTGGAAGTAGCGGTATACAAATGTATACTAAATAAATAAATCTTGCTATATCCAGGAGGAAACTCTGAAAAGAGGGGTCCCCAACAGGAATTTCTCTTGGACAGGTTAGATCTGAAGAACTAGCCTGAGCACCGACAGAGCTATCCAGATATATAGGAATAGAAGATCCTGCACAGTGCAGTGTGGAATGCTTAAAGGATGGTCGCCGGTACTGACTGTCAGGAGCAGCGACCGACATTACCACATTGTCCATGCCAGGTATCGACTCCAAGCTTGGCATAGAAGGGAGCGATCCTGTTGAAAAAAGCATGGGAGGAATTGGCCATGATGGTACTGTGGATACCGGTACCGATGTCAGAGTCGAGCCCGACAAAGACATTGGAGCAGTCATCGGAGACCGTTCAATCGGTACCGAGGCAACCGAAAACCTCCGGGAGCTATCCTCGGTACCGAGCCACCGGTATTGATCGGTGTCTGTATCAAATGATATTGGTACCGAGTCTTCCAGACTAGAGAGCAATTCTAAACTGGGCATCGATGAACAAAGCATGGAAGGCACCGACCGTAATGAGGACATCGGCACAGAGTTCGGTACCGTGCCTGATACCGGTGAAAGAAGGTCAACCAGTGGCAACTCCGTGGGCCTGAAGAGAACCGAGAGTTGCGGATCCGAATCATCGGAACCGAGCCTTCGGTACCGCCGAGAAGCGGGACCAAGGCGAGTCGGTACCCAGTCCTCCAGACTGGAGATCAATTCCAGACTCGGCATCGAAGGAAGCGAGGCTATCGTTGCACGTCTGGAGGGTACCGACGTCGGTGGCAGTATCGGTGCTGATACAGATACTGAAAAGTCAGTCTGGAGAGTATCCACCGGTCCCGAAGGCACCGAGGACGCCAGATGACCATCTCTGGTGTGGAGTGTTTCATCCAACAACAGTGCCGATGTCGGGGTATCGGTACCACTCGAAGCGGATGCCACCACCGGACATGGTGCAGGTATGTTCTGTGAGGGGTGAACCCCAGGAACAACCTGAAACCCCTTATACGCTTTGGAGACCGAAGACTCCCGCCGAGGTTTTGAAGCCAATAGGCCCTCGAGGGCAAGGCCAGAGCCGTCTACACGCTGTGCATGAGACCTACCACTCGAGGGCTGGCTAGTCTTAACAGACTGTTTGTGGGTTACCTGATCCTGTGTAGAAGAAGGGGACGGAGCCCCGAAGCTGGAGGGAAACCGTGTATCGAGGGAACCTCGATATTGAGAACTTCTTCTCCCTAAACTGTTGTCAGGACCCAAGCAGGTTAGACACCGACTTCGAGGGTCTAAAAATAAAGTTGTACCGCCACAGTGTGAACATTTCTTGAAGAAAGTGGCTGGCGGATCCATGAAGGAAAAGAAGAGGCCCTTAAGGCCTAAGATACCATGAGACACTATGAAGAAAAATATTCCCTGAAGAAGGAAGATTTCACAAGAAATGAAAAGAAAACACCGGCGGTACCGGTGGCGTCGGGAAGACAGCCGCGACCACAAGAAAAAGAAAGAAAGAAAACAAGCATTTTCTGCGGTGACAGGAGGACGTCCTGCCGGCTCCACGGAAAAACGAAAACTGAGGAGAGGCAGTTGGGAAAGGCGGGAAGGCAGCACGCAGGCGTGGTGGGATGCTTCCAAAAGCTCTTTGATTGGACGCTGGGAAGCGTTCCCGCGCAGACTCCGTCGGTACCAACGTACCCATATGTGAAGACTCATTCCTGCTTGTTCCTGGAGATAAAAGCCAACTTTTCCGGGTGACACGGACACACGTCCGTTGGGCTCCACGAAAAGAGTAGTTACTCACCTGTAACAGGTGTTCTCCAGGAGCAGCAGGAATCAGTCCTCATATGGGTGACGTCGGCGCCGACAGAGCCCTCGCGGAGCAATTTCCCCAACTTTCAAAGAAAGCCTTTGGGAATTGCAGCGCGCATGCGTGGTCCCCTTCCCGCCCAAGGGTGCCATCTTGCTCAATCTGATGATATAGCTAAAAGACAGCAAAAAAGTAGCAAAAACGAAGTGATAGGACTGCAACTCCAAGGGGAGGAGGGAGGGTTGTGAGGACTGATTCCTGCTGCTCCTGGATAACACCTGTTACAGGTGAGTAACTACTCTTTCTCCAGGACCAAGCAGGAAGTCAGTCCTCACATATGGGACTCCCTAGCTTAAGGCTACCGGAGACCTCAAGTGGAAAAATGAGCTCCCTCTAGCTCAGTAACACAGAAGGAAGGCATCTTCTCTGAAAACGCCCCCGACCGGTAGCCCAACACCAGGGCCGGAGGGTAGGAGTTGCCTAAACCTCAAAGAGATTATGGAGGACTGCCTGACCGAAAGCACTGTCCCTGCGGGACTCCCTCTCCAGGCAATAATGAGCCGCAAAAGTCTGGCTTGAAGACCAAGTAGCGGCCCGGCAGATGTCTGCCAACGGAACAGAGCGGAGATGAGCCACTGACGCAGCCTTCGCCCTAACACGATGAGCCGTGACTCAACCCTCCAACGAGAGGCCGGCCGCCCCATAAGCCCAAGCGATACAGTCAGCAACCCATATGGACAAAGTACGCTTGGAGACAAGTAGCCCCAACTTATTGGGGTCAAAAGAAACGAAGAGCTGAACAGCCCTTCTATGCTCCCGCGTACGGTCAAGGTAGAAGGATAAGGCCCTCCTACAGTCCAGGGTATGCAGGACCATTTCAGCCCGGCTGGTGTGCGGCCTGGGAAAGAAGGTCGGAAGAACCACCTCCTGGTTGAGGTGAAAAGGGGATACCACTTTTGGAAGAAACTTAGGGTGACTCCGTAAGACTACCCTATTCCTGTAGAACCTAGTGTAAGGAGGATCAGACACTAGGGCCTGAAGTTCACTAACGCGCCTAGCAGAGGTAAGCGCTACCAAGAACAAGGTTTTCCAGGAAAGAAAACGAAGAGGGCAAGTAGCCATAGGTTCAAAGGGCGGACAGGTAATCCGCTGCAAGACCACATTCAGATCCCATTCAGGGGCTGGTGGGCGCAAAGGAGGCTTAAGGAGAAGGAGGCCTCGGAGAAAGAGCCACCAAAAGGTGTTTGGAAAGAGGCCTGCCATCCACCGGTGCGTGATGCGCAGAGAGAGCAGAGGTGGACCCGGACAGAGTTGGACTTAAGGCCCAGATTGGAGAGGCAAAGCAAATATTGCAAGACCACTGCCACCAAGCAGGAGAAGGGATTCTCAGACTGCTGAGCACACCACACGGAGAACCGACGCCACTTAAGAGCGTAGGACTTCCGGGTGGAGGGCCGTCTGGAGGCCAAGACGACCTCTTCCACCTCCCGAGGCAGCAGGAGGGGAGCAAGGACTACCCTTTCAGCAGCCAGGCCATCAGATGAAGGGACCGGGGGTTGGGGTGTAGAAGAGTCCCCTGATCCTGTGACAGGAGATCGGGTTGAAACCCCAGAGGAAGAGTGTCCACCGCCAGCTGCATCAGAAGCGGGAACCAGGGCTGTCTCGGCCACGGGGGAGCCACTAGGATCATTGAGGCTCTGTCTCTGAGAACCTTGAAGAGCGTGCGAGACACCAGTGGCGTGGGAGGAAAGGCATACAAGAGGCCTGTGGACCATGGAATCAGAAAAGCATCTGCCGCTACTCTGAGTGGATGCGGTTGTCGAGAGCAGAATCTGGGAAGCTGCCGGTTCAGAGGACTGGCAAACAGATCCATGGTGGGGAGGCCCCACTTGAGAAAGATCCGCTGAACCACCAATGGATCCAATCTCCACTCGTGTGGTAGGAGGATCCTGCTTAGCTTGTCTGCCAGGTAATTTTCCTGACCTGGGAGATAGACAGCTTTGAGGAGGATGCCGTGTGGACGGCCCAAGAGCACAGTTTTTGTGTCTCCTGACAGAGAAGGAAGGAGCCTGTTCCACCTTGTTTGTTCACGTAGAACATTGCAACTTGGTTGTCCGTCTGGACCAGCACAGACTGGTGAGAAGTGAGGTGGGAGAAGGCTCTCAGAGCTAGGCAGATGGCTCTGAGCTCCAGGAAGTTTATCTGCTGAGCAGACTCCCAAGGAGTCCAGAGGCCATGAGTACATGTCCCTTGGCAATGTGCTCCCCAACCCAGGAGAGAAGCATCGGTTGTTAGCACCTGAGAAGGCTGAGGAGACTGAAAATCCACCCCCAGCAGCAGGTTTGGCAGATGAAGCCACCACCGCAGAGAAGAGACCAGCAGGCTGGATACCTGTACTGAGTCCGCCAGGCTCCCCGTGGCCTGATGCCATTGAGTGCTAAGGCACCACTGAGCAGGTCGCATGTGCAGGCGTGCATTGGGGGTCACATGGACCGTGGAAGCCATATGGCAGAGACTAGGGAATTACTGTGAAAGTGGCTGGCGAGATCCATGAGCCTGTGTGCTCTGTCTAGAGGCAGGAAGGCCCGCGCCTGAAGTGTGTTCAACCTTGCGCCGATGAATTCGAGATTTTGAGAGGGGAGTAAAGTGGACTTTGCGAAGTTTATGACAAAGCCCAAGAGCTGGAGCAGAGTTACAGTGCGATGAGTGGCCTGAGTGGCCTCCTGGGAAGACTGGGCCCTGATGAGCCAGTCGTCCAGGTATGGGAACACAAAAAGGCCTTGAAGTCTTAGATAGGCCGCCACCACTGCTAGGCATTTGGTGAATACCCTGGGGGCGGAGGATAGGCCAAAGGGCAGTACTCTGTACTGGTAATGATTTCCTCCCACAACAAACCTGAGATATTGTCTGTGGTCTGGATGAATAAGGATGTGAGTATAGGCATCCTTCAGATCTAAGGAGCATAGCCAGTCTCCCTGCTGGAGGTAGGGCAGCAGGATTCCAAGGGTAAGCATCTTGAATTTTTCCCTTGCCAGGAACTTGTTGAGGTTTCGCAAGTCCAGGATGGGTCTGAGGCCTCCTGTTCATTTTGGAATCAGAAAGTATCTGGAATAAAAGCCTTGCCCCCTCAGGTGGTGGGGCACCGGTTCCACAGCCTGTTCCTGAAGAAGACTTGCTAACTCCTGAAGGAGTAAGTCCCTGTGCAAAGGGAGTCTTGGAGGTTTCCCTGGAAAGTAGGAGGGAGGTACCTGGTGAAAGTGTAGAAGATAGTCTTTTTGAACTATATGATGTGATGGCTGACCACCTGTGGGCAAAGTGGACCAGCCGGCTTCCTGTGCTGAGAGAAACCAGCGGAGGGGAAGAGGCTATGCTGATGGAGTCAAAAACCCCCACCCTGCTGAGCAGGGGCCGGTGTTGTGGGCTTGGGGGCCTGCTGCCTACGGGACCCATTACCCCGTCCCTTGGCCTGCTGACCCTTTTGGGGAGCTGCTGAGGCCTGATACTGAGGGCAGTGTTTATAGGCAGCCGCCTTCCTCGGGTAAAAGGGCTTTTTCCCCGAGCCCTTCTGCTTCTGAGAAGGGGCAGAGATTTTTCTGGACAGTCTAGTCCTGGACAGAGTCTGTCTCGATCTGTGCAGCCTTTTCAGCCATGGGTTTGCCAAAGAGGTTTTCACCTCTGCAGGGAACATCGACCAACTTGTCCTGTACCCATGGCTCAAGGTCAGATGACTGAAGCCAAGCCTGTCGGCGGGCACCGATGCCGGCTCCGGCTACTCGAGCCGATGCTTCGAAGGCATCGTAGGCTGCTCGAGAGATAAACTTCGAGCACTCTCGAATACCAGTGGACAAGGCTTGGAACCTCTGCAAAGGTTCCTCGGAGAGACCAGCAGAGAACCCGGCAATTTCTTTTGCCAGGTCTCGGAGGTACATGCCCATATAGAGCTGGTAGGTCTGGACTCGACAAGCAAGCATAGAGCCCTGGAAGTACTTCCTACCAAGGGCATCCAGGTTCTGGGCCTCCTGGCCGGGAGGCACCGAGGAGTGCATCTTCTGACTCTTGAGTCGATGCATGGCCGATTCCACCACCATGGAATGGTGCGGTAGTTGTGCCTTTTGGAACCCGGGGCTCTTGCGGACTCAATAAATGGAATCGACCCACTTGCTTAACACCGGCGCCGGGCTCTCCCACATGCGGAAGAGAAGTCGTTCCAGCATTGGAGGAACTGGTACAGTAAAGGCCTCCTTTGGGGGAGAGTCATACTGGAGGGCATCGAGCTCTTCGGCTCGAGGCTCCTCCTCGGGATCCGCGGGGAATGCCAAGGCCTTGGCCATATCCCGCACGAAGTCCGAGAACCGGGTGTCCTCCTGGGGGGGGGGACCGTCTCCGAGGTTCGGACTCGGGTGAGTCCGATGGGACGCACCGAGTCCGAAAAGTACCAGGTGACTCTTCGTCCTCCGATTCCCAGGCTGACTACTCGGAGAAGGAATCGAGCGGCTCCGGTTGGGCGGGCACCGATGCCCTCCGCCCCGACGCCGAGGGCGTCGGCGACCTCGGTCCCGAACGGGAGGCCAAGGGAGACCGCGACCGAGGATCGACTCGAGCGCGCATGGACTCGAGGATCGGCTCGGTCTCCGGGCTCGACTTGGACGTCGACGTCCCGGTGGCCGGGGCAGATGCACTGGCGAGGCCACCGATCAATGCCCGCTGCTGGTCCATGAAGGCAGCCAAACTGCTCTCCAAGGCCGTCAACCTGAGTCCGAGCTCAGGAGACCCAGCAGCCCCCGACTCGGGCCCCGACGGCGTCGGGCCCGACGTCGGCTCCTTCGGAGGTGAGTCCACGAGGACTACAGTACTCACGTGTCCAGGAGACTCCATTTTGAGACGAGCATGTTTCAAAGACCTCTCCAACTCCGAGGACCCAGGACGGCTATCGGGGCTATGCGACCTGGCCCTCGAGGAACCAGGAGCGTCCACCGACGCCGCCCTCGCGGGTTTCTTCTTCCTATGATGTTCCCGGGCAGGAGACCCCCACTCAGAGGAACTCCGACGATGCTCAGGACCAGAGTCCCGGGACGTCGAAGCCTCTGACGAGGTCCGGGCCCGACCGGACGCGGAGTCAGAGAAATTCGTTCTCTTTGATGCTGCCGACTCAACGCTTTTGAGGATATCTTGCCACATAGACCACAGATCATTGGGTCATGATCGGGTCTGAGGCAGCGGAGGCAGCAGTCATGTGTGTCGGTAAGAGACATACGTTTCTTACACCGATCACACTTTTTAAACCCGCTGGCAGCCATCGGGGGAAAAAAAGCCCCTGCGAGGTCAAAAGACAGGGCTGCCAGTGAAAAAGAAAAAATGGCGCGAACGCTTGTCACAAAGGACAAAAAAACGAAAAATAAAGAACGGACCCGTTACCGGCGTAGCGGGTCCGGGCGGGAAAAGGATTCGGCGTTGAATCGAGAAAAGAATAAGAAATAAAATCAACTTTTTCTGCGGCGATCACAAACAGCGTCTGTAGGGCTCCGCGGAAAAAAGAAGACTGAGCAAGATGGCACCCTTGGGCGGGAAGGGGACCGCGCATGCGCGCTGCAATTCCCAAAGGCTTTCTTTGAAAGCTGGGGAAATTGCTCCGCGAAGGCTCCGTCGGCGCCGATGTCACCCATATGTGAGGACTGATTTCCTGCTTGGTCCTGGAGAAATACTCTTTCACTGAAAAAGTGGTGGATGCTTGGAATGTCCTCCCGATGGAAGTGGTGGGGGCAAATATAGTGACTGAATTCAAAATGGCATGGGAGAGACACAGTGGATCCCTTTATAGCAACAGGATAAAATCAAAACAAGCATATCTCAACAAATATGGGTGACCTGCATGGAGCGGTGGGTACACCCCTAAACAAAGGCATGTGGAGGGGTGACCTACACAGAGCAGCAGGTGCACCTACTCTTGCTGGGCAGACGAGATGGACCATGCTGGTCTTTATCTGCCATCATATACTATGTTAATTGTCTTTGTCAAAGCATATGGGGTTAGACCTTCAAGATCTCAATATGTTTACTTCAAAGGAAAGGCAGGAGAAAGGTAATAGGATAAAGATATTTAAATACCTCTGTAGAATAAATGCATAGGAGCTGGCCGCTTTCCAGTTGATAGGAAGCTCTGGAATGAGGGGTCATAAGATAAAGGTAAAAGGGGTAGACTCGGGCATACTCTGAAGAAATATCTCTTTATGGAAAGGGTGGTGGTGAATGCATAAAACAAGCTCCCAGTGAAGATGATGGAGACAAGAACTGTATCTAAATGCAAAAGAGCATGGGACAAATACAAAAGATCTCAGAGGGAGAGGTAGAGATTGTAGAACTTAATGGTTCTTAAGAGTGGACAGACAGGATAGGCCATATATAGTCTGCCATTGTTTGTTTTTTGTGGGGGGTTTGGGGGGGTAGATTTTACTTGATAACATTTGATATATCCCATGATTTCTGTTTCCTTTTATTTTCAACTACTAACTTGATCACATCATTGTTTTACAAGGTGACATTTTATTTACTAAATAATGTCCTTTCCTCGTGTCCTGCAAGACCAGTCCAGACAAGTGGGTCGTGTTCCCACTACTGGCAGATTGGTTGAAACACAGAACCAACAAAAAGCCCAGGTTTTGATGACATCACTCCTGTGCCTCTATCTGCCTCAGCCACCAGAGGTCCCTTTAGTATTCACGCATAAGCAAAATAGGAGATTCAGAGCAAGCGTCACACAACCTCAATGTGGGCAACAATAAGTAAACAGTACAGAACTATGTACAGGAAGATAGAAACGGAAGGCTGTCAGTAGAAGATGAACCTGCAGAGCCAAATATAGAATCATGGCAGACGCAAGGGTACCGCAGCAGCAGAACAGAGCAACTGCAGTTTCAGAGGAAGGTCCTGAACTGGTCTAGCAGGACTCAAGGAAAGGACATTATCTGGTAAGTAAAATGTCACCTTTCATATTGCCCTGTTAGACCAGTCCAAACAAGTGGGATGTACCAAAGCTACACCACCACTGGGTGGGAAGACAGCAGCTTGCAAAACTCTTGAACCTTAGGCAATGTCTGCCCGCATGTGGACATTCAAATGGTAATGCCTGACAAAAGTGAAAAGTGATGCCCTCATTTGCTGCCTGACAAATGTTCGTAGGGGTTATCAAGCTCCACTCCGCCCACAAGGATATTTGCACTTGGGTAGAATGGGCACGCAAACCCTCCAGAACCAGCCAGTTCTATAACTGAAACCACAAGGCAAAAGACTCCTTAATCCAGCACTCCGAAGTCAACTAAGCCACCGCTTCACCCTTGCATGGGCCAGAAAACAGCACAAAAAGATGGTCTGACTTACAAAAGGAATTCATAATCTCCAAATACCGGAGAAGTACCCTCTGGACATCCACAAAGTGAAGATCTTTATCCTTCCCCCATATGGTTCACGTGAAAGGGAGACAGCACTTTAGGCAAGAAGGCAGGCACAAGCCAAATGAAAACTGCCTCAGTTGAAAAGAACAGATAAGGATATTGGCAAGACAGAGCCTGCAGCTCAGAGATCCACCTTGCAGAACAAATGACAATCAAGACGACAGTCTTGAGCATCAAATCCTTCAAGGTAGAGTGCTTTGACGGCTCAAAGGGGGCCACCATTAGGGCCCTGAGCACCAGAGACAGATCCCAGGAAGGGATCACAGACCAAAGGGGAGGAAGAACCCCTTGGAGAAAATGTGAGATGTCTGGGTTTAAGGATAAGGACTCACCTGCCACTGACTACAGAAACAAGCCAAAGCTGCCACCTGAACCCTCAGGGAGCTAAGTGAGAGACCCTTCTCTAGGCCATCCTTCAGAAAGGCCAATAGGGAAGACACCTTGGACGCCTCAGGTGCCAAGTGCCACATATGCACCAGCACTCAAAGCAGCAACATGTCCGTACGTATACTAGCTTTGTAGATCTCCTCCAGGCACAGAGTGCAGTAGAGACTACTGCTGGAGAGTAGCCCTTACATCCTAGCAGTCTCCTTTCAAAAGCCATGCCATAAACAAGAAGGGAGCCTGCCCCCCCCCCCCCCCAGGATGATTGGACTCTGCCGCAATAGCCCCCGAGAAAGAGGTAGCAGAAGAGGAGGAGTTTGAAGGAGATAAATCAGATCTCTGAACCATGCCCTCTGTGGCTAATCCAGCGCTAGCAGAACACTCCTGCCTGGGTGGAGCTCTATATGCTGAATCACCAGGGACCAAGGAGAAAACATATAGCAGCTGCTGACTGTGCCAAGGCTGGGTCAGAGCATAGAAGCCGTCGGACCCCATCTCTGTGTGGTGACTGAAGAAGCAGCACACTTTGGCACTGGAAAAGGTCGCCATCAGATCCATTTTGGGGTGACCCCAGCGGCACAGAATCAACTGAAATGCCTCAACTCAGCTTCCACTAACTGGGATCTAGAAAGCCGCCTGAGGAAGTCCACACCCATACTGTCCATTCTGGCAATGTGCTGAGCCAACAAGGCTAGGAAGTTCTTTTTCACCAAACAGGAGATCCATCTACAGGGCCCCTTCTGGTGCTTCTTGTGCCATCCTGCCGAATGGCATAAGCCACCACAGTGGCACTGAATCTGCCCTTACCCTGCTCGTCTGGGGGGACGGGCACCACAGTCTTTAGGCAAAGCAACTTTGATCGCAGACACACAAGGGGAAATGAAGGCACTGGGAATTGACTCCCTGCAATGCAGGACACAGTCGAATTGAATGGTGTCTAGCACCCAGTGATCTCTGGTAACCTGGTTCCATTTCTGAAAGAGGCGGCAAAGTCTGTCACCCACTGGAGGCACCAGGGATTGGGCCCCCAAACCTTCATTGCATAGCCAGGGAGGGTCCTCCTCTGTAGAGGGCCGAGTCCCTGGGTCCACATGTTCCACAAAATGACCTAGAACGAACCCGAGACCCTGAAGCAGAAGGGAAAGAGTAGTTACTCACCTGTAACAGGTGTTCTCCAGGAGCAGCAGGAATCAGTCCTCACATATGGGTGTCATCGGCGCCGATGAAACCCCAGCGGAGAATTTCCCCAGCTTTCTATGAAAGCCTTTGGGAATGCAGGCACGCATGCGTGGTTCCCTTCCTGCCTAAAGGTGCCATCTTACCTCAGTCAAATGACATAGCTAAGAACAGCACACAAAAATGAAAAAATAAACTATGTACAACTGCAACTCCAAGAGGAGGAGGGAGGGTTGTGAGGACTGATTCCTGCTGTTTCTGGAGAACACCTGTTACAGGTGAGTAACTACTCTTTCTCTAGGACCATCAGGAAGTCAGTCCTCACATATGGGTGACTCCCTAGCTCTGGGCTACCGAGGAACCCAGGCTGAACAAGAGTACTCCCTCTAGTCTCAGCAGCAAAGAAAGGCTTTTCAAGGACACAACCTCCACCGGTAGCCCAACAGAGGGCAAGAGTTGCCTAAATCTCAAAGAGATTCCGGAGTACTGCCTGGCCAAAAGCACTGTCCCTACGGGACTCCCTCTCCAGGCAGTAATGGGCCGCAAAAGTCTGGCTTGAAGACCAAGTTGCAGCGCTGCAGATGCCTACCAAGGGCACAGAGCGGAGATGAGACACTGAGGCAGCCATTGCCCTGACACGATGGGCCGTGACCCGACCCTGCAAAGGAAGGTCAGCCGCCTTGTAAGCCCAGGTGATACAGTCAGTCTCCCAGATGGACAAGGTACGCTTGGACACAGCCAACCCCAACTTATTGGGGTCAAAGGATACGAAGAGCTGAGTAGCCCTCCTATGCCCCTGCTTACGGTCAAGGTAGAAGGATAAGGCCCTCCTACAGTCCAGGGTATGCAGGACTGCTTCAGCCTGGCTTGCATGAGGCCTAGGGAAGAATGTTGGAAGAACTACCTCCTGATTGAGGTGGAAAGAGGAGACAACCTTTGGGAGGAACTTGGGATGAGTCCTGAGGACTACCCTGTTCCTATAAATCCTGGTGTAAGGCCTATCACAGACCAGGGCCTGAAGCTCACTCACTCGCCTAGCCGAGGTAAGGGCTATCAGGAAGAGTGTCTTCCAGGATAGGAAGCGTAGAGGGCAAGTAGCCATCGGCTCAAAAGGTGGGCGAGTCAGTTGCTGCAAGACCACATTCAACTTCCACTCAGGGGCAGGAGGACGGATTGGAGGCTTGAGCAAAAGCAAGCCCCTGAGAAAGCGGGACACCAAGGGGTGACCTGAAAGAGAATGTCCCTCCACCAGTGAGTGGTGAGCTGCTAGAGCTGAGAGGTGGACCCAAACAGAATTGGACTTAAGTCCCTGATTTGATAAGTGCAGTAAATACTGAAGCACTACTGGCACAGTACAGGAGAAAGGATCCTCTGTACGTAACTGACACCACACAGAAAACCTTTTCCATTTGAGAGCATAGGTTTTTCTAGTGGACTGTTTTCTAGAGGCTAGGACAACCTCCTCAACTTCCTGAGGTAGGCCCCAGGGAGCCAAAACTATCCTTGCAGCCTCCATGCCATCAAATTGAGAGCTTTAAGATTGGGGTGCAGCAGGGAACCCTGCTCCTGCGAGAGAAGGTTGGGTTGCAACCCCAGAGGCAGTGGGGGATCCACCGCCAGTTGAAGTAGAAGTGGAAACCAAGGCTGTCTTGGCCACCTGGGAGCCACCAGTAGGACCAAGGCCTTGTCCTGAAGAATTTTGAAGAGAGTTCGGGCCACCAAGGGCGTGGAAGGAAACGCATACAGGAGGCCCTGAGACCATGGAATCAGAAAAGTATCTGCTGCTATTCTTAGCGGATGCGGTTGTCTGGAGCAGAACTTTGGCAGTTGCCTGTTCATTGGGCTGGCAAAGAGATCTATCAAAGGGAGACCCCATTTTAGGAAGATCTTCTGAACTACTGAAGGATGCAGCTGCCACTCGTGGGGCTGGAGAATCCTGCTTAACCTGTCGGCCAGGTAGTTGTCCTGGCCTGGCAGATACACAGCCTTGAGGAGCATGTTATGCTTGAGGGCAAATGAAAAAAGATCCTGAGCCTCCCGACAAAGGAGTCTGGACCCAGTCCCGCCCTGTTTGTTCACATAGAACATGGCTACCTGGTTGTTTGTCTGAACCAGGACAGATTGATGAGCCAGGGTAGGAGAGAAAGCTTTGAGTGCTAAGCAAATAGCTCTGAGTTCGAGGAGATTGATCTGCTGAGCAGCCTCCCAAGGAGACCACAGGCCCTGGGTGCACTTGTCTAGACAATGAGCTCCCCAGCCCTGCAGGGAGGCGTCGGTGGTCAGTACCACCATGTACCCAGGAATCTGAAAAGGCACCCCCTTTAGTAGATTAGGTGTGTGTAGCCACCAGCTGAGGGAATTCAGAAATTGTCTGGACACCCTTATCCTGTCCCTGAGGCTGCCTGTGGCCTGTGACCACTGAGTCCGAAGGCACCACTGTGCAGGCCTCATATGGAGCCTGGCATTGGGGGTCACATGTACTGTCGAGGCCATGTGGCCTAGAAGCCTCAGGCAGAGTCTGGCGGAGACTAGTGACCTGTTGAGAAACTGGTTTGCCAAGGCTATCAATCTTTGTGCTCTGTCTTCTGGCAAGAAAGCCTTTGCCAGTAGAGAGTCGAGCCTTGCTCCTATGAACTCCAAGTTCTGGGAGGGGAGCAAAGTGGACTTTGCGAAGTTTATTACAAACCTCAGGCTTTGAAGAAGAGCAATAGTTCTGACGGTGGCTTGTCTGGCCTCCTGGCATGTGTGACCCCTGATGAGCCAGTCGTCCAGATAGGGGAAGACAAAGACTCCCTGATTTCTCAGGTAGGCCGCCACCACTACCAGGCATTTGGTAAAGACCCTGGGAGCGGAGGTGAGGCCAAAAGGCAGAACTTTGTATTGATAATGGTTTCCTCCCACAAGGAACCTGAGGTACTTTCTGTGGTCTGGATGAATGAGGATGTGAGTGTACGCATCCTTTAGATCTAAGGAGCATAGCCAATCTCCCTGCTGGAGGTAAGGCAGAAGTGTTCCAAGAGTAAGCATCTTGAACTTTTCTTTCTCTAGGAACTTGAGGTTCCTTTGGTCCAGAATGGGTCGAAGGCCACTGGTTCTTTTGGGCACCAGGAAATACCCTGAGTAGAATCCGTGACCTTGCAAGTGGGGAGGCACAGGCTCCACGGCCCTATCCACCAACAGACCTTGACGTTCCTGAAGGAGAAGGTCTGTGTGCAGGGAAGGCCTTAGAGGCTCCCCTGGAAAGTATGGTGGAGGCAGTTGGTGAAAATGTAGTGCATAGCCCCTGTGGACTATATCCAACACCCAACTGTCCCCGGTGACGAGGGGCCACTGGTGGTCAAAGAGGGCGAAGCGACCTCCTGTGCAGGGTTGGGAGAGCAGGGATGGAGAGGCTATGCTCAAGGAGTCAAAACCCCCACCCTGCTGAGTGGGAGCAGGGGCCGGAGGCTTGGGGGTCCTCTGCCTATGGGGCCCATTACCCTGCCCCTTGGCTTGCTGACCCTGGGGTGCAGCTTGGGCAGCCTGATATTGAGGGTACTGTTTGTAGGCAGTGCCCCTCCTCGGGTAAAAGGGCTTTTTACCCGAGCCCTTCTTTTTATGAGAAGGGGCAGAGGTCTTCCTAGACAGCCTTGTCCGTGTAAGGTGCTCAGTCTCGAGCTGGGCGGCCTTCTCGGTCATGGGCTTGCCAAAAAGGTTTTCACCTCAGCAAGGGACATCGACCAACTTGTCCTGAACCCATGGCTCGAGGTCCGATGACTGCAGCCATGCCTGGCGTCGAGCCGTGATGCCGGCTGCTGCAACTCGGACCGAAGCCTCGAAGCCATCGTAGGCGGCGCGGGACATGAACTTCGAGCAGTCCCGAATCCCCGAGGACAAGGACTTGAATCTCTGCAAGGGTTCCTTGGAGAGTCCAGCAGAGAACCCGGCCAACTCCTTGGCCAGGTCCCGCAAGTACATGCCCATGTACAGCTGGTAAGACTGGACACGGCAAGCAAGCATCGAGCCCTGGAAGCATTTTCTACCAACACCATCGAGGTTCCGGGCCTCCCTGCCAGGGGGCACCGCAGAGTGCATCTTCTGGCTCTTCAGACGATGCATGGCCGATTCCACAACCATGGAATGGTGTGGTAGCTGTGGTTTCTGAAAGCCAGGGCTCTTCCTGAGCCGATAGATCGAGTCGACTCGCTTGCTTAAAACCGGCAAAGAGGCCGGTGCCTCCCACATCCGGAGGAGGAGCCGTTCCAGCATCGGAGGAACCGGGACTGTAAAGGCCTCCTTCAGAGGAGAGTCATACTGTAGGGCCTCGAGCTCTTCAGCTCGAGGCTCTTCCTCGGGGTCCGCCGGAATAGCCAAGGCAGTGGCCATATCGCAGACGAACTCCGAGAACCAAGTATCCTCCGGAGGGGATCTACTCCAGGGTACAGACTGCGGTGAGTCCGACGGGACGCACCGAGTCTTGAACGTATCGGGGGACTCCTCATCCTCCGTCTCCCAGGCGGACTCGTCCGACGAGGAGTCAGGGTCCGACCCCGTGGGGCCCTGGAGCACCCGCCCCGACGCCGGAGGCACCGGCGTCGACGCCCTCGGTCCCGAGCGGGAGGTCGAGGGAGACCATGACCAAGGTCGACTTCGAGCCATGATGGACTCGAGTATCGGCTCGGTCTCCGGGGTCGACTTTGAAGTCGATGTCACGGTGGTCGGGGCAGATGCGCCAGACAGGCTGGCCATCAGTGCCCGCTGCTGCTCCATGAAGGCAGACAATCTGCTCTCCAAGGCTGTCATCCTGAGACTCAGCTCGGGAGACGCAGCAGCCACCGACTCGGGCCCCGGCAGCGGCGCCGGGCCTGACGTCGGCTCCCTGGGAGGAGAGTCCTCGAGGACTACAGGGCTTACGTGTCCAGCAGACTCCGGCTCCACACGAGGAACTTTGGCAGGCTTCTCTTGGTCCACGGGCCCGGGGCAACGGTCGGGGGTCTTAGACCTGGCCCTCGAGGAGCCAGGGACCTCCTCCGACGACGCCCTCGCGAGCCGCTTCTTCCTCTTGCGTTCCCAGTCGGGGGACCCCCTGTCCGAGGAGCTCCGACGGCGCTCAGGATCCAAATCCCGAGATGTCGAGGCCTCAGACGAGGTCCGGGCCCGGCCGGAGGCTGAGTCCGAGAAAAGCCTTTCCTTCTGCTGCTGGCAACTTCGGAGTGCCTTGGAAGTCATCTTCCCACATGGCCCACACGACTTAGGGTCGTGATCAGGACCGAGGCACCGGAGGCAGCAGTCGTGTGTGTCGGTGAGAGACATTAATTTCTTACACTGATCACACTTCTTGAAACCGCTGGAAGCCATCGGGGAAAAAAGTGTCCCCGCAAGGTCAAAGGACCGGCTTTCCAGGGAAAAAGCAAAAAAGGGCGCTAATGCCAGCCACGAAGGGCAAAAACCGAAAAAGAAGAATCGGGCTCGATACCGGTGTACCGAACCTGGCGGGAGGGGAAACCGGCGTCGAACCGGGAGAAAAAACAGCGAGTATCGCCGAAAAAAATCAACTTTTATCCGGGATGACAAGACACACGTCCAGTGGGCTTCTCGGAAAAAAAAGAGACTGAGGTAAGATGGCACCTTTAGGCGGGAAGGGAACCGCGCATGGTGCCTGCATTCCGAAAGGCTTTCATAGAAAGCTGGGAAATGCTCCGCTGGGGCTTCATCGGCGCCGATGACACCCATATGTGAGGGATGACTTCCTGCTTGGTCCTGGAGAAGAAAGGTTTCCCAGGTTGGTAGTATATCTCGAGACCTCCGGGAATCCAGCCAGCACGCCCTTAGTGGTCAGGCGGAGGCTAACAACTAAGGGGCACCAGCCCGCTTCACAGGCCGCCCCCCTCCCCCGGCCTTCCGGGAGGCAGTAAGGATGTGTCTTGCCTAAGTCTTTCACCAGCTTCTCCAAATCGGTTCCAAACAGAGTTTCCCTTTAAAGGCCAGTTGAGCCAACCGGGCTTTGGAGGATGTGTCCACTGCCCAATGGCAGAACAAAATCCAATGCAGTGACACCATTGTCAGGGCATTATCCCTGGCCGCCAAAAGAGAAATTAGACTTACCTGCTAATTGTTGTTCCTTATCATCCCTTCAGTCCAGTCCCGCACCTCTGGGTAGTGTACCTCTTCCAGCAGCTTGGAGACTGAGTATGTCATCTTTTTGATGACACTAGTGTACGTATGCAGCTGGCACCGCTTACCAGCCCCAGTAAGCTCAGTCTCCAAGCAGCTGGAGGAGGTTGTGAGCCAGGGTGCAGGACTCACAGAAGGGACAACTAAGGAGACAGGTTTAGTTAGAGTTTGCTTTCAATTCCCCTGCTAAGGTGCATGTTTCTTTGTTTTTAAAGGCAGAAGTTAAATAAATAAATAAATAAATCAGAAGGAACAGAGAGAACCTGAGGGACAACAGGGCTGAGGGGAGGATATTCCTTCTTCCCCCAGGATTCTGTTTTGGGGGGGGGGGGTTCTGTGGGGGCCCTCCTCAGTCCAAGACTTCTGGCTGCTCCCAAACCAGTTATCGGGTGAGGAGCCGCTGCAGGGGCTGCAGTTGCTTGACAGGAATGAAAGCTGGCAGCCCCGAGTCACCCCCCTCAGTGCCGAAGCCGGGAAGGAAGGCTGAGCGTGAGGGGTAGAAAAGCCATGTGGCAAAGAGGCTCCAAGGTAAGAGTGGCGAGGGTCAGCAGAAACCTCTAGCAACCGCCAGAACACGAGGAGACAAAGAGCAGCCTGCAGCCACATGTTTGGGAGCCTGCAGCAGTGTGGGAAACTCCCCCCGCTGCATTTACGCACGATTTCTTCTTATTCAGACCTGCATGTGCTTAATCCCCTGCTGTGTTCTGGATGCCTGGGAGAGGCAGCCATCGGAGAATAAAGCAGGACAGGGAAGCCTCTTCCTAGGGGGCCATTTGCAGTTTCTTTTTAATTTCTGTTTCAGTTAATTAGATTTTGGTTTGGTTTTATTTTATTTTATTTTAGCTCAAGTAATCTAGTGCTCTGTGCCTGAGCCTGTGGCACTGCTGGTGATCCTTTTACCTACCCAGGTACTGATTGAGGGCATTCCTGGGGAGTGTCCCCAGCACTACCCACCATGCCGGCCAGATTGCAGCACCTGGTATAGGATGGTTATCAAGGGACAAGAACCCCACTTAATCCTGAAGCATTCCTTGTGCCATACAGCTCAAAACTTATTCAGTGCACAATGACTTGATGCAGACATGATGCTGGACGAATTTCAGAGTGCTGTTGTGCCTGGTCAGGTGATGTAAGTGGCAGTTGGTTGTGACATTGTTACTTTCTCCTAAGAAGGGTCAGATAAAAAGTCAGAGGCAGAAATAAAGATAAGTGTGAAAAAAAAGAAGTGCTGCATATAGGTTTGTAGCAGCTACAGCTCTGTGGAAAACAGGAAGTACCTGCATACAAAAAATGTATGTAATTTGAAAGATAGTCAGTGGATAGGAAGCAAATGAAATCCTTCCATCTGTCTATGGTCAGTGAGTAACCTGACATGATCATCTCTTGCCTCTTAGCCCAGATTATGTACCTATTAAATCTGTATTATTCCTGGTAAGGGAAGCTGTACTCCCTTATAGCTATTTGTAGTATTAGAATAAAAACGTAAACTTATTCGGGGAACGTGTCAGTTTGGATCAGGACAAGGTCCATTTCATATCTTTAAGATACAACATTGCAGCGCAATCTAAAAATCCTCAAGATATGTGGTCCCCGATGTGGTGTGGTCTCTGAGGCAGGCATCTGCCTAAACTGCATGCAAGAGGCTGTCATGGGAGCAGGACCTGCAGGATGAGATGAGGCAGGAGAGTCCCTCCCTGTTGCAAGAGACCCTGGGGGCGGGGGGCGCCATGTTACCTTCAATGGATCCGGCCCCGGTCCCTGCACGATGCCTGGACCATCCACCCCTCAAGCCCAGGGAGCAATAGAGCTCCTGGGGGAGTTCTCACCGCAGCTTACGTTTGCATAAAGCGTTTTGCCTACCAAGTGGCTCCTCAACCCCGGAACAAAGGGCTAAGAGGATGTCAGACGCAAAAGAGCACGAGTCAGGAGCAGTGGCGTCTAAGCGGGCTAGAAGTTTAGAGGAGTGGCAGCAATTGCCGTTGTTAGAGGGACTGGATGGGGAAGACCTTGACACTGAGCTAGATCTGCAGCAGGAGTTGGAAGGAGAGCGCCCAAAGCAGAAGGATCAGGCCCGGATTGCTCGGGTTTTCCACCGGGAGGAGCTACCAGCACTCATCTTTATGCTTATGTTTATGCAATTTCTTGAAACACCGCCCAGGCCAAAGGCCATCAGGGCGGTTTACAATCACTAAAAGCAGGTACCGATACAGTTCTTCAACCCCAGAGGGCTCACATTCTATGTGTACCTTGGAGACCCTCAAGGCCCTGAATATGCCTGCTAACCTTCCGGCAGAGGAAGAGGTGCTCTGTAGGATCCGCTGTTCCAGGCAGTACGGAAATGGCAGAAAGTCTTACCAGTACATGGAGTAGTAGGACAGATGATCCAGGATGAGTGGGATCTGCCGGAGGTTGGCCTTAAATGGGTGCAATCCATGACGCACCTATGCCCGCTTCACAGCCCCCTCCCCCCAAACTGCTCTTCCGGGAGGCAGCAAGGCTGTGTCTTGCCTAAGTCCTTCACCAGCTTCTCCAAATCGGTTCCAAACAGAGCTTCCCTTTAAAGGCCAGTTGAGCCAACCAGGCTTTGAAGGATGTGTCCACTGCCCAGTGGCGGAACAAAGTCCAATGCAGTGACACCATCATCAGGGCATTATCCCTGGCTGCCAAAATTACTAGGTCATACATGGCATCAGAAAGGAAAGCTTTAGCAGACTCCAAGAGAGAAGTAGTATCATCAGGCAGAAGAGACTGAATCCACTGGAGCAGGGCTCAAGACGTCAAACTGGTAGATACCCCCAGCTGTAGAATAGCTGCTGCCATGGCAAACAGTCTTCAGCAAGGAAATGACCTTGCGGTCCAGAACATCCTTTTAAGGCTGACCCGCCTTCCATGGGAATGGTAGTCCATCTGGTAACCGTTGTGACCTGTGCATCCACCTTGAGAACGTCAAACTCCTCGCCATGTTCCACCTCTGGGAGAGCATAGATCGTCTTAAAGATCCTTAACCCTTTTGGCAGAGAGTCTGGTGATTCCCACGTGGACTGGATTATATCTTTCATCACCTCCAGGAACAGGAAGACAGTAGTGGATTTCCACCACCCTTAAAGAAGGGGGTGTACTTTTGTCTCCTGCTCTGTGCCAGAAACCTCTGTCAAAATCAAGGTGGTTGAGATCCTGGAAATCAATACCGCCAGCTCCTCCTTCTGGAACAGGCAGACCACGCTGGCCTCTGCATAGTTTTCTGAAGGGGAAGAGTAGTTTCTCATCCACATCAGAGCCCAATACTGATTCATCTGGGTCTGAGGCATAGTCAACATCTTGAATAGCTCCCAACTGTTCCTCATCTTCCAGGAGTGCCCTGTGCGGGCGACGCTTAGTCAAACGGAATTGAACAGGCTTCTACTTTCAGCTTGCCTGGCACGAGACTGCATCCGGGGGCATCTAGAGGCAGCAGGGTCTGAATTTTTAAGCCAGAGGAGGGGGGAGGGTGCATTGAGGTTGGATGAGGTAGACAAACTCCCTCCAAATCCTTCCAATTTTCTGGTTGCTCAACAGGCCCTAAGCATGGAGCTGAACCAATTTTCCCTCCTCCTATGGCTACCGAAAAGATCATCTAATGAAGCCTCATACATCGTGTTCAAGGTGGTCGTTCATAAGCGATCTTTATCTTTCTCCTCTCAGTTAAGATTTTCTTCAGAACTTTGAGAAAATCCACCACCATCCACTAGGGAGAGAATAATACTGAGATGCCCTCTAGTGACTCAGGCAGATAAAGGCATGGGAGTGATGTCATTGAAACCTGAGCATTTCACTGGTGGAGACAGAGCCAATCTGCTGGTAGGGGAACACAACCCATTTGTCTGAACTGATCTAGTACGACAATATTGAACTGTTATCTGAAGATGATGCGCAGTGTAGGAGGCTCTGGTGCTTGTCTCATGAGACTATGAGACCAGCGCAAAGGCAACTGGGAGTGGAGGGTGAGGGGGGCACGAGGAGATAAACACTGGCTCCTAAGATTTTGGGGCTTGGATCCTATATCCACACAAAATTTGTCACAGCCTACCCTATGCAGGTAATGAATTTCCTAAAATGAAATGGGAGATATTTTCTGTGCAAAGTGAATCCTTATGTGAATATATGCATCATTCAGATCCAGAGAAAATAAACAATGTTCCTTCTCTAATAGGGAAGAATGTGTTTCAGTGTATTAATTTTGACCTTCTCTTATAATAGAGAAGTTGTGATTCCTCAGATCCACCATCAGCTTCATGCCTCACAACTTCTTTGGAATTAACATCTGGCATACCCTTGTGTGTGCTGATCTTGTTTGGGAGTACTTTCTCTATTGCTCTGTTGCACAGGAAGGCCTGAATCTTGTCCTGAATTAGAAAGCTATGGCTGGGATGGGCTGATCTGGAAGGATCTAGGAAAAAAATAACAACCTGCACAATTGAGATATTTCAGTACCCAAGTATCTGATATTTTTGCAGGCCAAACTTGTTGCAAAATCTTAGTCTTCTGTTAATAGAAGGGATTGAGGACAGTTTCAGAGACCTGGTTAAACATGGCATATTCAAAAAGATAAGAAAGTCACCAGTACACTACTTCCTGAGACTTAAAACCACCTTCTACAACTGTGTCTTGGTCTAGCAGACTATTGCTGTTGCTATGCCTTCTGTCTACCACAGATAGAGACAATTTCATTACTAGTGAAATTTAACAGTATCAGGGGCAATGTTCTCCAAACGGCTTAGTTTTGTGCATACCATGATAGTAATGAACCTCATTCCTAAGCCAGTGTATGTTGTCTCCTATACAGGCATGACTGTTTCACAGCCAGCAGGGCTGCTGCTCTAAAAAGAGTGAAATAAGGCACGCCTGCAAGTCTGTGTATGGGACTGCTTTCTCCTCTTGTCTTATCAGGCGCATTGTCAACTTGTTGCTAATTTTTTTTTTGAGAGTCTCTTGGGCACCTATTTATATCCTACTGTATGACTGTACTACTAGAGTTTCAGAATTTTATTCAGTATATGCTGTGTTGTATTGATTTCTGCCTTGTTGCCAAAATTTGAAAGGCAATTAAATGTATTAAACATCTTTTCTCCAAGAATACGCACCTCTTGTGCTTCTCAATCCAAGATGCTGACTCATCTCTGCTCAATTAAATTGACTCTACTTGAAGCTTAGATACTATCAGGTTCTCTGGGACATTCCTCTACAGAGGAGGCAACAGGCAACATCATGGTCTGTCCCCAAACAATTTTATTAACAGGTAGTGTGGAGCTCGGTGGAAGCCATCTTCCTACCACCAAGAAGTTTTATTAATCTCCCAGCATGCCAAAGCAGGAGATGTGCCAAGCCAAAATGAACACTGAAGGTGAGCAGGACGGAGGAGCTTGGCTTTTTTTGAGGGGGCTCAGGGAAGATAAGGAAAAACAAACCGATATTTAAGAAACTAAATAGAAGGGGGGGAACACAGACCAAAAAACCCGACAACTAAAGAGAAAGCCTGACTGCATACATGTACTTGCTCAGATGAGGAAAGACTAAGGGGCCTTATGAAGTGGTAGCTTAGTAGAAGTCCACACATGCTAAGAAAAACCTTGCTTTTTCAGAGCTCAGACAGCACCCAGGTTGGTGCAACCAGATGATGCCAGCCCACTTGTGTGGCCGATTCATCCTGCTTGATGACAGAGACCAAAGAACAAAAACAGTGGACATTTTAAACCAACCATAGAAACAGAATTACTCATAAGGTTTGGGGGGGGAGAGGGTCATCTTTTAGGGTCTACCATCCTAAACCATCCCACAGGTTCCTTGTATAAAGGTCTGCTTGCATGAATGACAGGAAGTTCAGGATACATAACTAAAAAGCACTGCCATTTTAATAGTGAAGGAAACAAAATTTTGATATGGAACTATTTCATTCATTTATTAGATTAATCCATCATTCTCCCCAACATCCAACAAGGTATAGAGTAGGAGTATTCTTTGGGGCCTCATCACTAGTTAGGGATAATGGGGGGGGGACGACTCTGCAGAAGAGTCCAGATTTATGATGCTGCATTTTCTGATGTCGCCAATTCATAGGCTACAGTCTCATATTGCTGGGTTAGGGGGAGGCTTCTGTAATGTGAAGCATACTCCATAGGGACTGATCACCCAGGAAGTAACAAGCATGCACTGCACTTCAAAGCAGGAGTACTACACAATTACTATTTCTTGTTCCTGATACTTATCTAAGGCACTTGACAAGTCTTGTACAGGTCCAATCTGCTGGAAATATAAGCAATGCATTCACAGGAGTCTGAATAACTTACAGTCTCTCCTTGGAATCAATGTTGCTCAGGCCTACCGAAAAAAGTACGACTCGGAACAGAAATGGTTCTGATAGAAGCTGAGACAACCACATGCTGAAACAGACTAAGAATACAAGGGGGAAAAAAAGGGGTTTATGGGTGAAACTAGCCAATCTGTTATACTAATGGGCTAACGAAAGGTTTTCAACCATGTCCTTGAGAGCCCTCTAGCCATTCAGGTTTTCAGAACATCCACAGTGAATATACAAGACTGATCTGCATACAATGGAGGAAATTGATTTAAATCTCTCTTGTGCAAATAAGCAAATATGGAAAATTTCTCCCTATTTCCTTCCCTTGAATTCTGCCAGACCAGTCCAGAAGAGTATGTTATGTGCCCCAGTCAGCAGGTGGAGGACACACTACAGCATGTTTCAGCGATGCCATCACTTGTATATATGCCGGTGCAGCACTAAAAGAAACCAGTATGACACTTCCCAAGCAGAAAGCAAGATGGAAAAACTCAGAAAAAGAAATCTCAAAGTGTTAAAACAGCAGCAGAATCTTTGTACAAACTTCTGGCTCCCTTATGATACTTGATTGCAATAAAAAGGTAGGAGGGCTCCCAAATCTGTAGTAGTCTTCCAGGGCAGACTCTGAATTGGTCTAGCAGGATACAAGGAAACTAAACTAGCAGATATGGAAACTTTCTACTTCCTTATCATCCCGTTAAACCAGTCTAGGACTCAGGGTGGGAGGAAGCCAACACTGAACAGAAATGCACTGCCAAAGGCACCACCACATGCAACCTGTAGTGCTTAGCAAACGTGCTTAGAGACGAACAGGTAGTCAGCTACCTTTTCAGATGTCTTCTGGAGACACCAATATGGATTATGCCCAGGAGGCATCAACTTCCTCTGGGATACATGTCTCACATTTCTCACATAGGCTAAACGAATAGCCTCCTTAATCCAGTTGACAATCGAGGACTGGGCTGTTGCCTGTCCTTTCCTTAGGCCACTGAATAGGACAAAAATGACCGACTGACAGAAGAAATTTGCATGCTCCAGAAAGCTAACACCCTCCTCATGTCCAACATATGTAGCGAGGGGTCCATCTTAAGGTCCTGCTCCAAAGAAGAGGGCAGAATTAGACCAATTAAGATGAAAGGACAGCACTGCTGCAAAACAGGACTTCACTGTCCTCAGACAGAGAGAAGCTGTCAAGATGACCAGAAAGGCACTCTACAAAAAAAGACCTGTAGCTCAGACACCCACCTAGCAGGTGCAGCCGCCACCAGGAATACAACCTTCAGGGTCAAATCTTTGAGAGAGGCCACCCGAAGGGGCTCAAAAGGGAACCTTTCAGTGCCTTCAACACCAGAGAAAGATTCCACTCTGGTACAATCAAATACATGGGCAAACAGATCTGCTTTACTCAGGACACAAGGGTGCACTGCTAAGGACACTCCCAGAACATGCCTAAAGAGACATGCAGGGGTATGCCACCTGAACCTTGAGAGTATTCACAGCTAAACCCTAGTCCAACAGACTGTATTTACCTGTAACAGGTGTTCTCCGAGAGCAGCAGAAATCAGTCCTCACCTATAGGTGACGTCACCGTCTGAGCCCCCGTGCTGGAAGCCTCCCCAGTTTTCACAACAAGCCTTTGGGAGATGCAGCACACATGTGTGATCACCTTCCCGCCTGAACAGAGCCACCTTACCTCCGTATGACGACATAGCTTAATTGATCCAAAAAGAAAAACTCCTCCAAAGGGTGGCGGGAGGATGAGGAGGACCAATTCCTGCTGCTCCCTGTTACAAGTAAGTAACCACACTTTCTCCAGGACCAAGCAGAAAGTCAGTCCACACTTATGGGACTCCCTAGCTATGGAGCGACCAGAAAAACCAAACCGTGAAGAACAGCAGAAAAACGCTGAAATGTTCCGGGAGTCAACATAAGGCTCCAGCATCAAGCAAGAGAACAACTCTCCAGTAGCCTGGACAGACAGAAGGGCCAGAGGGAAGGAGTTGCATTAATTCCCAAAGAGGTGCCGGAGTACGGCTTGGCCTAAGGTGCCATCATGCCAGGAATCTGCATTCAGGCAGTAATGGACTGTGAAAATGTGAACAGAAGACCATGTTGCAGCCCTACAGATCTCCAGCAAGGAGACAGAGCACAGGATAGCCACAGAGGCAGCCATGGGGTGAACACTGTACGACATTACATGGCGTTCTGAGGAAAGTTCAGCATGGGCATAGGCAAAGGAGATGCAGCCAGCCACCCAGATGGAAAGGGTGTGTTTAGAAACTGTACATCCAGCCTGTTCGGGTCACAGGAGATGAAGAGCTGGGAAGAACGGTGGTAGGCTTTTGTCTGTTCTAGACAGAAAGCCAACACAGTCTTTACAATCCAGGGTATGAAGAGAGACCTCTGCCCTGTTCGCATGATGCCTGGGAATGAAGGTGGGAAGTACCACAGACTGATTGAGATGAAAAGGTGAAATCTCCTTAGGCAGAAATTTAGGATGATTGCATAGGACCACCCTATTTTTGCAGAACCTGGTAGTTCACCGACTGTGTGCCCCGAAGTAAGCGCCACCAAGAAAATGACCTTCCAAGACAGAAACTTGAGAAGGCAGGTCGCCAACAGCTCAAAAGGTATAGTGAGCAGCTGTCCGAGGACCATGTTAAGGTCCCATGAAACCAGTGGTGGTCGGATTAGTGAACACGACAGCATGAGGCCCCTCATGAAGTGACTAATGAGGGGGTGAGCAGAAAGGGACCGACCATCATATGATGGTAGGCCACCAGAGCACTAAAATGTACTCGAACAGAGTTAGACTTGCCAACATGAGAAAGGTGAAGAAGGTACGCTAGAACCTGCTCCACCAAGCAGGAGAAAGGGTTAAAGGCTCTGTCCATTCCCAGACAGAGAATCTGTGCCATTTGAAGGCATATGCATGTCTAGTGGAATCCTTGCAGGATGCAAGGAGAATATTCTCCATGTCCCTAGGCAGGTGAAACTGACCAAGAGCTACCCTCTCAGCATCAAAGCAGTGAGGGCTAGGGACTTGAGAATGGGATGGAGGAGGGTCCCCCTCCTACTAAGAGCGCAGATCCGGTGGCATGGCAGAAGTTTAGAGAAAGTGCCCGGGAGAGGTGAAGCAACAAGGAGTACCACGGTTGCCTGGATCAGTGTGGGGCAGTAAGTATCATGGTGGCGCTGTCCATGTAGACCTTTAAAAGGGTCTTGGCCACCAAGGGAGTTGGTGGGTAAGCATAAAGCAAGCCCTTGCCCCAGTTCAGAAGGAACACATCGGAGGCCAACTAATTCTGACAGGGAACTCTGCAGCAGAACAGCGGCAGCTGAGCATTGTGAAGAGCGGCAAAGAGGTCCATGGACAGAGTGCCCCAACATCTGGAAGATGTTGCAGTCTACTTATGAATTGAGAGTCCACTCGTGCGGCTGCAACACTCTGCTGAGTAGTCTGCCTTTGTATTATCCTGACCTGGGAGGTAGACCGCCTGGAGAAACATGTTGGCAAATCAGCAGAGGAGGTATGAGCCCATGCTGCCCTACTTGTTGATGTAGAACATCGCAACCTGATTGCCCGTCTGGATAAGGACTACCTGATTGGGCAGCTGTTGCTGGAAGACTCGAAGGGCATTCGCTACTGCCCTGAGCTCGAGGAAGTTTATCTGATGAAAACTCTCTTCCAACATCCAGAGTCCCTGGGTATGTAAGCCATCGAGATGGGCTCCTCAGCCAAGTTTGGCAGCATCTGTGGTCAGCATCCACTGGTGCACCGGGGCCTGGAAAGGAAGTCCCGTTAGAAGATGAGTTGGCTGCTGCCACCAGGAAAGGGAGTTCTGCAGTGGCGAAGTCACCTTGATTCGGTATGTGAGATGGTCTGTCGCCTGACGCCACTATGTACAGAGTGTCCATTGCGCCTGAGAATCTGAAAGTCAGGCAGACGGGGTTATGTGGACTGTGGAGGCCATTCGGCCCAGGAAGCAGAGTATTTAGCGAACCAAGACCACTGAGCAACATTGGATATCCTGGACCAGAGCAAAAAGGCGCTGGGCCCAGTTTGATGGAAGGAATGCTCTGGCTGCAGTGATATCAAGGAGAGCCCCAATAAAGTCAAGGCACTGAGTGGGTTGCAGGTGGAACTTTGGGTAGTTGATGACAAAACTTAACTGCTCCAGCACCTAGATGGTGCATTGTGTGGATAAACTGACCTTATCTGACATCCTGCCTCAGACCAACCAGTTGTCCAGATAGGGGAAGATGAAAATGCCTTGCACCTGCAGAAAAGCAGCTATGTCAACCAGCATTTTGTGAAAACCCTTGGGGCAGACGCCAGTCCGAAAGGGAGAACCATGCCTTGATAGTGATGTTCGCTGATGATGGTGCAGGGGATAAATGAGGATGTGGGTATAGGCATTTTTTAGACCTAAGGAGCATAGCCAATCTTCCCGCTGGAGAAGGGCAGCAATGTTCCAAGGGATACCATCTTGAACTTCTTGCACACAAGGAAGCTACTGAGATTATGAAGATCCTGAATGGGACTGAATCCGCCTGTTTTCTTTGGAAGCAGGAAGTAGCGGAGTAGAATCCCTTCCTTGTTTGACATGGTGGAACAACCTCCACTGCTCTTTCTTGTAAGAGAGTTGTAAGCTCTTGCTGAAAAAGTTCTCAATGGTAAGGTTCCAAAGGACACTCCCCTGGAAAGAATTTTTTTTGGGGGGTGGGGGGGGGGCGCGTTCTGAATAACATTGTAGGAGGTAGTCCTCTTTGAACCACTCGCAGAATCCAGGCGTCTGTGGTTATGCTGGGTCAACGATGGGCATATGATGTGAGATGTCCCCCAATGTGCTGTAGAACTGGGCCTGAAAGAGGAAGAAGGCCAGGTCCAAGAGTCAAAAGCCACCCCCAGGCTGTGGCGCTGATTGAGGCTGTGAGGCTTTAGGCGGATGTTACTTCTGACCTTGGCCTTTGGCTTGCTGTGCCTGCTGGGGCGGTTAGTATGAATGGTATGGGATGTAAGTGCCATAGGCCTTCTTTTACTTTGGGTAGGACTCTTCTTTCCCCCCCCCCCCCCCCCCGAGGCCTTCCATAAGGAAGGATCAGCAATCTCTCTCGAGAGCCTGTTCATGGTGACCTTTTCAGTCTCCAACTCTGAAGCCTTTTCCATAATGGGTTTGTCAAAGAGGTTCTCACCCCAACACGGGACATTAACCAACTTGTCCTGAACCCATTGCTCAAAGTCAGACAACTGTAGCCATGCCAGGCAGCAGGCACCAATGCCCACCGCAGACACTTTAGCCACTCAAGCTGTTGTAGACTGCACAAGTCACGTATTTGGAGCATTCTTTGATGATAGCTACAAGGCTCCAGAAGTGCTGAAGAGGGTCTCCGAATAAGTCAGCCAAGAACCCGGCAAGCTCTCCCGCAAGGTTTCTCAAGTACATGCCCATGTACAGCTGGCATGTTTCGATATGGGCCACAACCATCGAGCTCTGGTAACATTTCCTGCCAAACCCATCCATGGTGTGTACCTCCCTACCAGGGGGCACCAAGGAGTGCGTCGTCTTATTCTTAATACGGTGCATGACCGATAACTGCTCCATAACTCCATGGTTGTGTAATGTTTTCTCAAAGCTTGGGCTCTTGTGGACTTGATACATGGAACTGAGATGCCTACTCTTAATTGCCACCATAACCGGGGTCTCCCACATCCTCAATAGTAACCTTTCCAGAATAGGGTGCACCAGGATGGTGATAGCCTCCTTTAGGGGAGTTGGATACTGGATCTCCAGCTCCTCTGCCTGAGGTTCCTCTTCGGCTTCAAGTTTGGAGGGCAGCGCCTTCCCCATGTCCCTGATGAAATCCAAGGTAGAGAGGTCCTCTGAGGAGACGACCTGCGCTCATACAGGGCGAGGGATGCAAAGGGATATCCCAGTGCCACACAGTCTCCAGGGATGCCGCCTCAGTTTCCCACTCAGAATCAGAGTCAGACAAGAATTCAAAGTATCGATGGCAATGGGAACCGCGTCAATGCTCCGTTGGCAGAGGGCAATCTCAGATCTCTGTGCTCCGAGCCCGATGCACTCGGGAGGGTGGGGGGTAGATCCACTGCACCAAGAGGGACCAATAACAGTTCCAGAAACCAGAGACGACAGCATATTTTTCAAGAATAAGCTGCACCTCCACTGGCAAGGAACCTGCAGTGGACGGTGCAGTCACCGGCCCCGAGGAACCAGAGGTTCTTGGTACCCAAGGCTTGTGCTATGCCATAATCGCAGCCAGACTGCACTTGAGAGTCAACAACTGCTCCATTAGGAGGGAGTGCTCTGCAGCTGCCGTATCCTTTAGTGCCGATGCCAGTTTCTTTGGCAGGGACTCCTCAATGGTAACAGGCACAGGAGTCCCACGCCAGCCCTCTGAGGCCACGGGAGGCACCTCCTCCTACCAAGGCAGCTTCGAAGGACGCTCCCTGCCTTCACCCTTGGAGTCATGTCAAGGGCTTTGATGACTATCTCCATGGACCTTCAATCGAGTTCGGCATCGCCCTTCAACGATGACCGAGATGGAGTCCGTTCCTTCCAGGAACACTTCTCTGCAAATGAGTCTCTCCATTCCAGAGCCCCACGACCTCACGGCTCCAAAAGGGTCTGGTCACCACACGAGGCTGAGTCCTCGGTGGTGCTCTTCGAGGGTATAGATTCCGATGTCTATGCCAGAGTTGATACCGATATCTTGGAACCAAACAGTGATTCCCCCTGCTTGTCATGGTTCTTCAGCCCCGTGTGTGTCATTTGCAAGCAGAGCGCAAGTAGAGAGCTTGTGGTCGGCCCGAAGCACTGAAGGCACCATTTATGGTGGTCCTTTATGGAGATGGGCCAGCCACATCTGGTGCACTTCTTAAAGTCACTGGTCAGGATGAACATGTTGAGGAAGATGGTTTCTACCAAGTCAAAAGACTTCATTGCTACCAGGAGGCCGAGAGAAAAGACCTGCACACCTTAAATAAAGAAAAAGAAAATAAAGACCCCAAAAAAATGCCGTGCTGAGGTGACGATACCAGGAAAGACAGGAAGGCGGATAAAAACACAACTGAGGGGGGGGGGGGGGTACAGAGCGGCAAAAAGTACCAAAAGGGAAAAAGCTTTTCTCTGGGATACAGATGAACGTCTGCAGGGCTCCGTGGAAAATAGAAGATTGAGGTAAGATGGCTTTGTTCGGGCGGGAAGGCGATCACACATGCATGCTGGATCTCCCAAAGGCTTTCTGTGAAAGCTGTGGAGGGTTCCTGCACGAGGGTTCCAACTGTGACGTCGCCCGTTAGTGAGGACAGACTTCCTTCTTGGTCTGGGAGAACAAGGATGAAACTGGGCTTCAGAGCAACCCTGCTTCTCAAGACTCCTTCCAAACCCTCACATTGGTCAAAGTGCAGCCTGCCTATGGCCTACTGTGCCAAAGTGACACAGACTGACTACACATGCCTCAAGACCTGCCGGCATCTCAGAAGTTATACCTGCCAAGTGCCCCTGTATGTGGAAACCCACTATTCTCTTCTCTCCATGATGCGAGTCAGACTTTAGGCCTTTTTCAGCTTATGAACGGCTAAGGTTAGACCTTGGGATATGCAACATTGTATCAGAAATGTATACCTTCAGTCTGAGCACTGCAACATTGTATGGAACCAGTCTGAACTAGTATTGGAACCTGCCTTTGTCTCAGCTGCATCCTATATCTCATCATGGACCCTACTGTCCATGTGACAACCTCATGATAGCTGTCTCCTGATTTGCTCAGTCAACCTGGTGAGATCTGGTCTGGACAATCACAGAGATGTGCACAGCTGAGCAGGTAATAAAATGTATGCAGAGACCAAGAAACCTTTTTTTGGGGGGGGGGAGGGGGGGGATATTCAAAGGCATTTGCACAGTTTGTAGACCTGCTGGATATTCAGCAGTTCCAACACGGTTAGTGCCACTGAATATCCATGGATGGCCGCAGTTATATGCTCTGATGCTATCTGGTTATCAGTGTGTGTGGAGGCATTCTGAGGTGGCACTTGTCTCTAACCAGACAGCAGCAATATTGAGCAGCTTCCCTGTTAGCTTCATAGCAATATGGATAATCCAGATATTCAATGCCAGAGCCAGGATATGGTCCAGGCACTGAATATCTGGGTTTAAAGTTCAGCACCAGCAGCTGTAGCAGTGCTAGGCACCAGTGCTGAATAATCGGATCCTTTGCTTTTTTGCTACCCTATGATTTGCATGCGGTTCACCTACAAATAAGGGCTGGAGCCTGCATAATATAATCAGGCTTGCCTTCCCAGAGCCGCACCAACCTTGGAACCTGACCTGAAGCTCACGACCTCTCCAAATTTGCAAGGCATTGGTCTACATTTTCCTCTTGGCTGGTGAAGGCTTGGAGAGAGAGATTTCTTGTACTTTTAAGTGCAAGGAGAACCACCTGACTCTTGGTAATTAATCTTAGGGTTCATTTGTGTTTATATAGGAACTTATTAGTTGCTGCTATAAAACATTACCACCTCGTTTCATTTTGTATCCTTTTGTAATAGTTTGTGTAAGTGCCATTTATCTATCATAATAAAATCATAATCTATACAGAACTCATCATCTTTTCCTAATCTATTGCCAACAGGAGACAAGAATTGAAAGGGTTTGGTGCGGTCACCCTTAGGCATAATGCACTACTACCACTACTAATTTGTATAGTGCTACAAGGTGTACGAAGATATGTAAAAAAAAAAAAAAAAAAGTCCATGCTCGTAAGAGCTTACAATCTGCACAACAGTGATCTCGTCCTTGTGACGAGCTCAGTAACCCACGGCCCTCTGGAACTTATGAAGGATGTCTACCATCAATCCAGAGTGTATATATATATATTTTTTTTTTTTTTTTTTTTTTTTTTTTATCTTATGTCTCTCAAAGGTCAGGCCATAAGTGAAAAGGGAACCTGATACTCCATGACCCTGTCTTGAGGTAGCAACAGAAACCCTGCCAACAGGGATCAAGATATCTAAGGAACATGGCCTGCACAGCCAGTTGGGGGCCACTAGAATGACCAATACTGGGTAAGACCAAATTGTGCATAAAAGTTGGCTCACCAAGAGCCACAGAGTAAAGGCATTTAGGAGCACCTTCTTGTATCTACCCTGAAGGGCACCCAAGCTTGCCACCTGCAGATCATTCCTATGGCTGAAAAAGAGTTTTACCTTGGCATTCCCCTGGATGGCCATCAGATCGAACAATGGCAGACCCCACCTCCACATGATGAGGTCCAATGCACCAGGGAGCTTAGCTCCCACTCATCCGGATCCACAGTGTTCTGACTCAAGTTGCCTGGATGTCATCAACACCCCTTATGTGGGCTGCCACCAGATGAGCTTCGCCCAAATGATAGAGCTCCACCACTTCAGTAACAACCATGGCACTGCAAATGCCACCTTGTTTGTTGACATAAAACACTGATCATTTTGCCTTCCAGGAGGGACCGAAACCTCTCCAGAACCAGGCAGATCATCCTGGCCTCTAGCTTATAGATCAACCAGGAAGCTTTCTGAGGGGGCAAGCATCCCTGAACAAGTGACCCAGACAATGTGCCCCCAACCCAATGGGCGGGCATCCATGGTGACTATCACCCAAGCCCATGCCATCAGAGAGCAAGAATTGTAGCCAGCAGGCCAATTCTCTCTTGATCCTCTGGGGGAAAAAAAAGTAAGTACTGTTCAAAAAAATGAGAGTAGGGAGTTCGAGTCAGGTGTCCCTGCAAGGAGCACATGTGCACCCTGGCCCAAGGTACCAGCTCAAAGGTAGACCCAATTGATCCCAGGATCTGCGGATAGTCCCAAGTTCTGGGGAGCTGTCTGAGAACAAAAATGTCCCAAGCTGCAGCTACAGTTTGTCCGGTCTTTTAGGCCCGAGTGCTGAAGCCTGTACTCAAGATATTCCAAGTCCTGGAAAGGAAATAGGTTGCTCTTGGCATAGTTGATCGCTCATCAAAACTTCTCCAACCAACAGGTCACCTGGGTAGTGTCAGACCTGGACAGCTCCATGGAGTCAGACCGAATCAGTCCATCATCTAGGTCTGGGTGAACCCAGAAAGGCTATCACCGCCACCACAATGACATTTTGGAAAGATGCAAGTGCTGTGTCAGGCCAAAAGGCAGAGTACAAAACTGAACATGGGAGCCCAGGATGCATAAATGGAGAAACGTTTGATGTTGCACCCAGACTGGAACACAAAGTATGCTTTGGAAAAGTCCAAGGAGGACAGAAACTCCTCTTGCTGGTCTGATGCAATGTCCGACCCAAAGGTCTCCATGAAGAAGTGGGGTAATCTTGGCTTGACAATGACTGCTTTAAAGTGCAGAATGGGTTGGAAGGGCTCGCCTTTCTTGGGCAACGCAAAGTAAATTAACACTACCCTGACCTGGTTCTGCAGAGGGTAAGGGTATAATAGCCTACAACTAAAGGAGGCACTGAAGAATTCAACTATTCCTCTCTTGGTTCAAGAATCGCTAAGTGACTCTACAAAGATGTCCTAAAAAGGCTCCCACAAACTCCAGCATGTATCCCTTTTCTAAGACCTCAAGGACCCAATTTTCTGACATAATATGGGTCCATTTTGAGTAAAATAGCCAGAGATACCCCAAATCCTCTGTCCCTTAAAGAGCTTACCAGCTTCTAAGGAGGAATACTGAGCCCCGAGATTGCTGGGATCTCCAAAAAGATTGACCCTTTTTTGGTTCAGACTCATGAAGAATAGGTTGTGCCAAAAAACTCTTTCTGGTCCTAAACCGCCACCACACTGCCCGCAGAGCCTTGAGGAACCCCTGGAGCCTCTGAACCTATCTTCTGGGAGCCTCTGTTTACGACTCTCTCCAAAGTCTTTTATCAACTTCTTCATGTGCAACAACCTACCCTTAAAGGTGAGACTGTTTGGATGCGGCATCAGCAGACTAATTCCAAAGCCAAAGCCAGAGCCAGAGCCACCTTAGGGCCATCACAGCCACCACCATGGACTTAGAAGAGATCCCAATCAAGTCATACAGGGCACCCAACACAAACGATGCTCCAGATTTCAATCTCACTATTTCACTGCTGTCCAGCAAGTGCTGAAACCAGCATAAGAGCTCTCAGGCTATCACACCTGCACCAAGCGCTGCCCATGTACTCAAGGCCGAGGCAATTAAGATATTCTTAAGGAAGGATTCCACGCTATCTTGAGTCTCATTCAGCACAGCACCACCTTCCACCAGAATGATTGTGCACTGTCATCCCGAAAAACTGTTACGTATATCCTTGGGGTAGGAGGATACAGCAGAGCCAGGGCCTTAGTACTCTCCTCATCCTCAGTTCTGATGTCTTCCACTGAGAGAACATGAGCTTTCACAAGGACTCTGGGAAGGGAAAGAAACTAGATGGATTCCACAATCCTTCCAAGATAGGATCCACTTATGAAACCTCCACCAGAGTGGGGACTGTGTAATACACAGAGCCAACATGGTATCCTGAATAAGGGTGGAAAGGTCCTCTCCTTGTGAAAGACGAATCACCGATAGATTATTTTCCTCTACCAGGAGAAGTTCCTCTTCCTTTGGTGAGTTACCGTTGCAGACAGAGATGACCTCTTCTCACCAGCCTTAGATTATTTTCCTCTACCAGGAGAAGTTCCTCTTCCTCTGGTGAGTCACCGTTGCAGACAGAGATGACCTCTTCTCACCAGCCTTCCTCCAGAGGGGACAGGGCTGTAATCTTGGAGGAATGGAAAGGCGAAAATGAAGGGTGGGATGTTTAAGTTTCTTGCCAAAAGAGAATGAGATGCCAGAGGGTCCAGAATTCCCCATAGGGGAGGACAGGACCTTGGATCCCCCCAGTACCAGAGACTGAAAACCACCTATTTCAAGAGCTACTGCTCAAACCCAGCTGAGAACAGGCCCTGGGGCTGCAGAGGACCCCCAAGCCTGCTGCTTGAGCCTGCAGTCATCTCACCACCCTCCCATTCAGTCAGGGCCCTCCAAGATGGCCACCATTCCCACAGAGAGGAATATATGGCACAGGCAGCAAAATCAGAATTGGGCCCTCTATGAGGGGTCCTGACACTGCAAAAAAAAAGTGTGCCCCCAAGGCATCTTCATAACACTCAGGGCAAAAATAACCAGCTGTGGAGCTCACGACAGGAGCAGGAAGCAGCAAGCAGCACATCTCTGTACACCTAGCACCACAACACAGCTCAAATGCAAAGGAAAAGATCTCATGGGAAAAAAAAAATCTGTGGCAAAAAAGGAATCCTTGCACCTGTCAAACCAGCCAGAGAAACCCAAGAGCCATCCAAGCCGCTCACACAGGCCTGGAAAGGGCTTCCTGAAGAGAGGATTTTTCTTAATGCTTAATGTTCCCTGTAAAATAGTTATCTCCAAGTTATAATGCCCTGTTCAATGTAATTTCAGTTTGTTCAATGTAAACCGCACTGATGCAGAATAGCGCGGTATATAAGAGAATGTAAATAAATAAAAAAAATCCACACAGGACAAAAATCTAAAAATAGGGAAAAAAATAATCAGACCATGCAAAAACAAGATAGTGAGAAGGAACCGGAAGGGGAGGAGAGGCCTAGTCCCAGACTTACCAAACCCCCCCCCCCCCCCCTTTCAGGGGTCTTGTAGGTCCTTCTGTCCGATTCTGGTGCACAAGTTCTGGAACTCTTGGGTAATAGCACCAGACACAGGGCAACTGTCGGCTTGAGGAGATAATGGGGATACCAAAGTTTCAAGCACAGGTTGGACCAAGGTATCAATCACATAGGCTACAAACACTGATCAGGGCTGGGAGAGACAGGCCTATATGCACTGCTGCACCAGTCCACACATTGTGCCACCTGCTTGAAAGAAAATACTGGCTTCTCTCAGTGCTACACCAGCATATATACAAGTAATGATATCACTGAAAATTGCTCTGGTCTGTCTCCACCTGCTGCTGGAAAGCATAACCCACTAGCCTGGACTTATCTGGCAAGATAAGAAAATTGTGCTGGCAAATAACAAGGACCTACCAAAAAGCGTAACAGGTGTTCTCCGGGGACAGCAGAAATCAGTCCTCACATATGGATGACATCAGTGCCAACGGAGCCCATGAGGATCCACTCCCCAGATTTCAAAGAAAGCCTTTGGGAGTTACAGCACCCATGTGTGGTCACCTTCCTGCCAAAGGGTGTCATCTCACCTCAGTATGATGAAATAGCTAAATCAAATATAAAAAAATAAAACAACTCCACAGAGAGGAGGGAAGGTTGTGAGGACAGATTCCTGCTATCCCCAGAGAAAGCGTAGTTACTCACCTGTAACAGGCGATCTCCGGAAACAGCAGGAATTGAGTCTTCACATATAGGTATCGTCGGCACTTATGGAGCCCGCAAGGGAACGTTCCCCAGCGTCCAATAGGAAAGCTTTTGGGAGCATCCCACTGCACCTGCGCCACTGCCTTCCCAACTCTCACTTTTCAGTTGAGTTTATAGCTGAGACAAAGGAGAGAGAGATACAACTCCTAGGGGAGGTGGGTGGGTTGTGAAGACTAAATTCCTGCTGTTCCCGGAGATCACCTGTTATAGGTGAGCAACTACGCTATCTACAGGAACAAGCAGGAATGTAGTCTTCACATAGGGGGGACTCCCCATTTGAGAGAAGCCAGAGAGATGACCCCAGACAGCTGCGAAACCCAGGTTGGAATGGGTCATGCTTCCTCCCATGGATCTCTGGCATCGAAACCCGGGACGGCGGGTAGGAGTTGTTCTAAGTCTGAAAGATATGCTGAAAAATAGCCTGACCAAACGAGGCATCCCGACAGGAGTCCTTATCTAAGCAGTAGTGGGCTGCAAAGGTGTGTACCGAAGTTCAAGTGGCTGCTCTGCAAATGCGGTCAATGGACACTGAGCGAAGGTTAGCCATTGAGGCTGCTATTGCTCTCACACTGTGAGCTGTGACATGACCTTTGAGAGAAAGTCCCTTGCTCTCATAGGCAAAGGATATGCAATTTGCAAGCCATTTAGACAGAATTCTCTTGGAAACTGGTAATCCAAGATGACTGGAGTCAAAGGCAACAAAAAGCTGAGAAGCCTTTCTATGTTGCCTAGTCCTCTGAAGGTAAAAAGTTCAAGCTCTTTTACAATCTAGAGTGTAAAGATTCCGTTCTATACTAGAGGCGTGAGGCCTAGGGAAGAATACAGGAAAGTAAACAGACTGGTTTAAATGAAAAGGCGAAACCACCTTTAGCATAAAGTGAGGGTAAGTCCTAAGAACTGCTTTATCATGGTGGAACCTTGTACAAGGAGGATCAGCCACTAAAGCTTGTAGTTCACTGATGCGTCTTGCAGAAGTGAGAGCAATTAGGAAGATTACCTTCCAAGAAAGAAACTTCAGAGACGTAGTGGCTAAGGGTTCGAAAGGTGGTTTCATGAGCTGCCCAAGGACAAGATTCAAATCCCATGCCACGGGTGGTGGCTTAATGGGAGGTTTAGTTAAGAGTAAACCTCTCATAAACCTAGCTACAAGCATTTGAGAGGAAACAGGTTGTCCATCCAAGGACTTGTGGAAAGCTGCAATGGCACTAAGGTGGACCCTTACTGAATTGGTCTTAAGACCAGAGGATGATAAATGGAGAAGATACTCCACTAACGCCTCCACTGGCACTGAAAAGGGATTAAATTCCTTTTTTGAACACCAGATAGAGAACCTTCTCCACTTAAAGGTGTAGGCCCGCCTTGTGGAAGGTTTTCTTGAAGTCAAAAGGATATCTTTAACCTGTTGAGAAAGGTTGATATCCTGGAATTCTAGGTTCTCAGCAGCCACGCCCTGAGGTATAGGGACTGAGGATTCGGGTGCAATAGCGTCCCGTTCTCCTGAGAAAAAAGATGTAGAACACATCCCAACTCCAGAGGCTTGGCTTGAGAGACACGTAGAAGCAGTGGATACCACGTCTGTCATGGCCAGCGTGGGGCTATGAGGATCATATGGCCCCTGTCTCTCTGAAGCTTGAATAGAGTTTTGGGAATGAGGGGAATGGGTGGGTAGGCACAGAGGAAGCTCAGACCCCAATGGAGATGGAAGGCATCCCTTGCCTGACAGTTCTGAGCCGGAATTCTGGAACAGAACCGGGGAAATTTGGTATTCTGAGGAATTGCAAAGAGGTCTATATCTGGAGTTCCCCAGATCTGAAAGATTCGAGCAATTTGCTCTGGATGAAGAGACCACTAGTGTGGCAGCAGTACTCGACTGAGTTTGTCTGCCAAGAGGTTTTGTGTGCCTGGTAGATACACCGCTAGTAGGTAGATTTGAAGATCCCTGGTGAAGGCCCAGAGGCATAGAGCTTCGTTACACAGCGCCTGAGAACCCTTCCCAGCATGCTTGTTTACATAGAACATAGCTACTTGATTGTCGGTCTGGACAAGAACCGTCTTGTGGCTCAGGCGGTCCTGAAATACTTGAAGAGCATAGAAGTTGGCTCCGCGTTCTAGGAGGTTTATGTGAAAGCAAGTCTCCTGCTCAGTCCAGAGATCCTGAGTGGAGAGACTGTCCAAGTGAGCCCCCCAACCTAACTTGGACGCATCTGTCGTCAAGGTGGCTTGGTATAGTGGCTGCTGAAAATGAAACCCTACGAGAAGGTTTTTCAGCGATTGCCACCACTGTAGAGACAAAATGAGGCGTGTAGAGTTTCTGATTTTGTCCCCCAGGCGGCCCGACACCTATGTCAACTGAGAGGCTAGGGTCCACTGGGTTGCTCTCATGTGTAGACGAGCATAGGGAACCACATGGACAGTGGATGCCATATGCCCCAGCAGCTCAAGCATTTCTCGAGTAGTTAGAAAGGTTTTCATAGCTGCTTGAGAGGCCAGCTGGAGTATTTGAACACAACGTGGTTGTGGAAGGAAAACCCTTGACTGCCTTGTGTCTTAAAAGAGCCCCTATGAACTCTAGGGACTGAGAAGTGGTGAGATGAGATTTTGGGAGGTTTATGACCAGTCCCAGGTACTGCAGGATTGGCATTGTACAGGAGAGAGTGGAGCTGGATTCTGGAGGTGTTGATTCTCAGATAAGCCAGTCGTCTAAGTAGGGGAAGACGAATATCCCCAGAGTTCTCAGGAATGCTACTACTACTGCCATGCATTTTGTGAAGACTCTTGAGACAGAAGCCAGTCCAAAGGGTAGAACTCTGTACTGGTAATGTCTTCCTTGAAAAAGGAATCAAAGAAACCTCCTGTGATCTGTATGAATGAGGATATGTGTATATGCATCCTTTAGATCTAGAGAACATAGCCAATCCTGACCCTGAATGTAAGGAAGAAGTGTTCAGAGAGATCTTGAATTTTTCTTGGAACAGATAATTGTTCAACTCTCTGAGGTCCAGTATGGGCCTGTATCCCCCTGTCGTCTTTGGAATGAGGAATTAGGGGGAGTAGAAACCCATGCCCTGTTGGGACATAGGCACCTCTTGAATTGCTCCTTGAGCAAGCAGTGAGGTGACCTTTTGGCACAAGAGAGTGGCGAAGGGGCCCCGAGAATTGAACTGTCTTATGATGGTGTGAGGGGGCATACTGTGGAAATGGAGTTTATACCTCTCTGTTACAATGGAGAGTCAAAGCCCCTGAGGAGGCTGTGCCTGCTGAGTTGGTTGAACTCTGGGGACTTGGGCCTTCCTCTGCTGTCTGGGTTGCTGCTGCCCCTTTAGGGGAGCATAAACTGGGCAGTGGACAGCCTGGGTGTAAGATGGGTTGTTGAAAAGGGTTTCTCAACTGTCTTTTTCTTAGCTGGGTTGGCTATGGTCCTTGATAGTCTGTTCAAGGCTGTATTTTCGGACTCAAGCTGAGTAGCTTTATGCTGCCAATCCTTGCCAAAGGGGTTTTCTCCTGTGCAAGGAATATTTACCAGATTGTCTTGCACCCATTGTTCTAAATCAGATGCTTGTAACCAGTCAATGCGACGTGCACTGATGGAGATAGCAGAGGTTCTGCTAATGCACTCAAAGCAATCAAAGGTTGCACGGTTCATGAACTTAGAAACATTCTGGGCATGTTTTACCAGAGTGAGGAAGTCCGTCCTCTTGTCATCGGGAAGAAGTGGAGCCATGAGTTCCAAATCTCTTGTAACCTCCTGAAGAAACATACCCATATAAAGTATGTAAGAGCTTATTTTAGCCGATAGCATCGAGGACTGAAAGCATCGATGTCCAAAGGCATAGAGCGTTCGATTCACGACCTGGAAGGTTGGATGAATGCATTTTAGCACTCTTGATCCTACGCATTGCTGATTCCACTACCATGGAATGGTGCAGTAAGTCTGTTTTTTGGAAACCGAGACATTGCGGTACCTGGTACATTGTATCGAGTCTCCGAGAATGTGGAGACACCGTTAAAGGTGTTTCCCACATCCTAAGCATGAGATCATGCAAAATTCGGTGAATGGGAAGGGTAGCAGCCTCCTTAGGAGCTGCCAGATACTGAAGAATTTCCAACTCTTCAGCTCTCGATTCCTTCTCAGGGGTCACGGTGATCAAGAGTCCCCTTGCTACATCACATATGAAGTCCTGAAAGAACACGGAAGTGCTCGTATTGCTTGTCGGCGGTATCGATCAAAGTCGGCATCAAAATGCCTCAATATCAGACCCTCGATGCCGGAGACCGGCATGGGAGGAAGCATGGAGAGAGGCAGTCGATGCAGGTACATTCGGTACAGATATCGATACGGAAAACTGCGTCGATTGTAGCGGTTTTAGCGGTACCGAGGCTGCTAATAAAGCCACAGGACTGCGCTCAATGGCCAGGATACGTTGATCCATGGAGCCTGCCGATGCCTGGATGTCGGCAGCGGCAGAGCAGGCCACGACACCAGAACATGGCACAAAGAGTTCTCCAGAGGTGGAAGCTTCGGGAACATCCTGGAACCCCGTTAATGCTTTTGAGGCAGGGGCCTCCCGCCGGGGCTGTTTGGCCGGTATGTTTTCCTAGAGGGCAACGCTAGTAGCATCTCGATGCTTAGGAGATCTACCCTTTGAGGACGGGCTGGTCTTGGAAGACCTAGGTTTAGTTACCCGAGATCCATGGGAGGAAGATGAAGCCCTGGACGACGTCGATGCAATGGGCACTGCATCCAAGGCAAAGAGGGTGCAGAGTTTTGCAACTCTGTTCTGCAGGCCTCTCTTGGTCATCTTTCTACAAAGGAGACACTCCGAAGGCAAATGGTCAGGACCTAAACATTTAAGACACAAATCATGGGTATTGGTAGCAGAAATGGTACCACTACAGTTTGAACATTTTTTGAAACCACTAGATGGCTTCTCCATTTTGGAAGAAAAGAGGGCCTAGTGCCCAAAATGGCACCTGGCACCAAGAAGGGACAGACCGTCAAAAAAGAAGTTAATATTTTTTTTCTTTTCTTTTTTTAACGAAAAGAAATAAGAAAATAAAGAAAGCGCCGGTACCACCAGTATAGGCGTCGACAGGAAGGCAGATGCAACCACAAAAAAAGATTTTCTGCGGTGACAGGGTTTGCTGCCTGTCGGCTCCGCGGAAAACGAAAAACTGAAGAGGGAGAGTTGGAAAGGCGGGAAGGCAGTGGCATGCTCCCAAAAGCTTTCCTATTGGACGCTGGGGAGCGTTCTTGCGCGGGCTCCATCGGTGCCAACAATACTTATATGTGAAGAGTGCATTCCTGCTTGTTCCTGGAGATAACCTATTACAGGTGAGTAACTACACTTTCTCCAGAAACAAGCAGGAGGTCAGTTCTCACATGCAGGATTCCCCAACTACAGGCTACAGAAAAAAGCTGCAGGAGCCACGGGTGATCCAAAGAGTGGACTACAAAGGACAGTAGGGAGTGCTGGTTGGCTAGAAGTCCGGCAATGCAGCACCAGCAAAGATGCAACCGTCTCTCCGGTAGCCTGGACACAGAGGGATGGCGGGAAGAAGATGCACTATTCCCCAAAGAGGTGATGAAGTACTGCCTGGCCAAAGACGCTATCAAGCAGTGAGCTCTCCTCCAAGCAGTAGTGTGCTGTGGACAGAGGATCAGGTGGCAGCGAGTGCAGGTTGGCCATAGAGACCGCCATGGCACGCATACTGTGCGCAGTGACATGTTGGTGTAGAGAAAGCCTAGCCTACTCATAAGTGAGGAAAATGCAGTCCGCCACCTACCGGGAGAGGGTGCACTTGGAGACAGCAACCCCAAGCCGATTGGGGTCATAAGAGACAAAGAGCTGCACCAAGGGCTGTATCCTCTGGAAGGAGAAGAACAAAGCATTCTTGCAATCGAGAGTGTGCAGGGAGGTGTGCCTGGGAGAAGTGAGGCCTTGGAAAGAAGATAGGAAGCACACCTTTTGATTCAGGTGGAAAGCACAGACCACCTTGGGCAGGAACCTGGGGTGAATCTGAAGGACAACTCTGTTCCTGTGGAATCCAGTGTAGGGCACATAGCTGCAGGCGCTGGCAGCCTGTTTCCCGTCTGGCTGAGGTGAGCGCTACCCGGAAAACAACCTTCCAGGACAAGTACCTGAGATGGCAGGTGGCCAAGGGCTCAAAGGGGGGGAGCCATGGGTTTCCCCAGCACTACACTGAGGTCCCATGCCACAGGCAGCAGACTGATTCGGAGCCGGGACAGGAGAAGTCCCTTCAAGAAACAGTCCACCAGGAGGTGCACTGACAGTCAGGCCGTCCACAGGATAGTGGTGTGCTGAAATGGTATTAAGGTGCACCCTGTGTTGGACTTTAGGCCAGTTCAGGAAAGATGCAAAAGATACCACAGGATGTCTTGCACCAAGCAAGAGAAGGGGTTGAGACCCCCCCCCCCCATCAGTGCACCAGACAGAGAACCTGCGCCACTTAAAAGGCAAACGCCTGAAGCATGGAATCCTTCCGCGAAGCCAGGTGGCAAAGGCGTGCTATGGCTAACCTCTCAGCATCCAGGCCATCAAGGCAAGGGACAGGAGGTTGGGATGGAGAAGCGTCCAGTTCTCCTGCAACGGTAGGTCTGGGGAACTCCCCAGTGGCAGCGGGTCCCCTTGAGACAGCTGCAGAAGCAGGGGAAACCATTGCCACTTGCCTGGGCAACTTGGGAGCGATGAGGATGACGGGGGCCGCTTCAGACTATTCTTGAGGAGATTCCAGGGAACAAGAGGTGTAGGCAGGAACAGGTAGAGGCAGCCCCTGGACCAAGGGATAAGGAAAACGTCCACCGCCTACCACCCCCAGGTTGTTCTCCTAAAGCAGAAGCGCGGCAGTTGCACATTCTCCGGGCTGGCAAAGAGGTCGATCTCCAGGGTCCCTCAGCAGCGAAAGACGACGCTGAGCACCCCCAAGTTGAGTCGCCACTTGTGGAGTTGAAGGACCCGGCTCAAGCGGTCCGCGAGGACATTTTACCGGCCCAGCAGGTAAATCGCCCGAAGGGATATCTGTCTCCTCACGGTGAAGTTGCACAGACATAAGGTTTCCCAGCAGTTGTGGTGTGCCCCCCTGCTTGTTGAGGTAGTACATCGTTACTCAATTTGAACCACCTGTCCCGACAGATGGTCTTGAAATACACAAAGGGCAATGCAGAACAGCCCTGAATTCCAGCAGGTTGATCTGTAGGACACTCTCCACTGACGACCATGGACCCCAGCAACTGCGGGTAGTCGCAGTGGGTTCCCCAACACAGCTTTGATATCTCTGTTGTGAGAATGCGCTGTACATGGGGTACCTGGAAGGATAGGCTGGCCCCGAGTTCTTGTGGGCTCTGCCACCAGGTGAGGGAGGCCGCAAGGGCTGGCGTGACCCGAATCCTGTCCTCCAAGCAGCCAGAGGCCTGGGTCCACTGGGAGCTGAGCGTCCACTGAGCCTGTCACATTTGGAGGCGGGCAAAGTGCGTGACATGGACTGTCGAGGCGATGTGCCCCAACAGACACAGCATTTATCGCACCATTATAACCAATAAGCCCTGTACATACTTGGCCAGGGCGGACAGGCGCTACACACAAGCCTGCAAGAGGAAAGCCCTTGCTTTGGTGGAGTCCATGAGGGCGCCTATGAACTCTAAGCACTGGGACGGGAACAGATGCAACTTCGGGAAGTTGTTCACAAACTCTAGATGCTGCAGCAGCCCTATGGTGCGAAGTGCTGTGTGACACACCTCTTCCGGCCAGTCGGCCTTGATAAGTCAGCAGCCAAGAAAGCAAATAGAAAACTAGGAATCCTAAGGAAAGGAATGGAGAATAAAACAAAGGATATTATAATGCCTCTGTATCATTCCATGGTGCTACCGCACCTTGAATTTGTGTGTAATTCTGGTCACCGTATCTTAAAAAAGATATAGCATTATTAGAAAAGGTACAGAGAAGAGCCACCAAAATGGTAAAGGGGATGGAAGGATACCCCTATAAGGAGAGGCTAAAAAGTTTAGGACTCTTCAACCTGGAAAAAGGGACGGCTGAGGAGAAATATGATAGAGGTCTATAAATTAATGAATGGAGTGGAATGGGTAAACATAGATTAATTGTTTATGCATTCAAAATATAAAAAAACCAAGGGACATGCAATGAAGTTACAGCATAACCTATTTAAGACTAATAAAATATTTTCTCACTCAACGCATAATCAAACTCTGGAATTCATTACTAGAAGATATAGTAAAAGTCATTAGTGTAGCCAGGTTTAAAAAAAGGTTTGGACAAGTTCCTGGAGGAAAGATCCATAAACCATTATTATAGGGGACCTGGGAAATCCAATGCTTGCCCCAATACAAGCATTGTGGAAGCTGTGTCTTTTGGGCAAACTGCTAGGTACTTGTGATCTAGATTGGCCACTGTTGGAAAGAGGATACTGGGCTTGATGGACCTCTGTCTAACCCAGTATGGCATATCTTATGTTCTAAGACGGAGCCGGTGGTGACGAATGCCAGGCATTTGGTGAACACCTGGGAAGCCGAGGCCAAGCCGAAGGGAAATATCCAGTATTGGTAGTGGAGGCCTCAGACGATGGTGCCTTAGATGGATCAGGATGTGGGTGTAGGAAACTTTGAGATCCAAGGAGCATAGCCAATCTCTCCGCAGAAGGTAAGGCAACAATGTTCCAAGGGATACCATTTTGAACTTTTCCTTGACCAGGAAGCGGTTGAGGTCCTGCAGATCCAGGATGGGCCTGAAGCCCCCCATTTTCTTAGGCATAAGAAAGTAGCAGGAGTAGAATCCCTTGCCCCAAAGAGGAGGGGGAGAATGGTTCTAATGCTCAATCCTCGAGCAGGGACTTAAGCTTCCTCAGCAGGAGCTTCCTGTGCAAGAAGTCCATGGCAGAAGGAGGCAGCTGGACAAAGTGAAGGAGGTACCCCCTCCTGGATCACCTGCAGCACCCAGGTATCTGTGGTGATGTCCGGCCAGAGGTGTGCAAAGTGGACCAGCCATTCTCCCATGAACCTTGGGCCCTGTATCTCCTGGGGGAGGGAGGCTATGCCCATGGAGTCAAAAGCCCCTTTCCCCCTACAAGGCTGCAGCTGTGGTGCTGTTTGGGGCTTGGAGGCTTTTTGCTTACGGGTCCGTGCTCCTGGCCCTTGGCCTGCTGATCCTGTTGGGGAGGCCTGAGAGGCTGGAAAATGGGGATATTCCCCCTAAGCCTTCTTGGTCTTTGGGTGGAAGGGTTTTTCATCCGAAGCCTTCCGAACAGAAGGGTCAGCAGTCTTCCTGGTCAACCTAGTCCATGTCAGGAATTCAGTCTCGAGCTCAGCCATCTTCTTCATCATCAGCTTGCTGAAGAGATGCTCTCCCCAGCAAAGGATATCGGCCAGCTTGTTCTGCACCCATTGCTCCAGGTCGAAGGGATGCAGCCAGAAGAGGTGGTAGGCACTAATGCCCACTACTGCTACACGAGCCACCAACTCGAAGCCATCAAAGGCTGCCTAAGTTTGAAATGGAGCATTCCTTGACCAATGAAATTAGGGCTCTAAAGCGCTCAAGGGGTTCACCTGCCAACCCAGAGAGCTCCTTCACCAGGTCCCTCAGTTACATGTCTGAGGACCAGATAAACATGGTGCCGAGGCAGTGGACTAGGGTGGTGAAAAGGTGATCGGAACTGATCTGGTAAAAATCCAGAAGAAAAGTGAAAGAAAAAAATAGATTTTGACCAGGGGACGTCTGCAGGTCTCCATGGAAAAAAGAAGACCGAGGTAAGATGGCACCCTTGGGCAGGAAGGTGACCACGCATGTGTGTTTTAACTCCCAAAGATTTTCTTTGAAAGCTGGGTAGAGGATCCGCATGGATTCAGCCAGCGCTGACATCACCCATATATGAGGACTGACTTCCTGCTTGTTCCCAGAGAAATACAGTTATTTTAGGCATAGTTTGACTTGCTTTTCTGTCTGTGAGGCTGTACAGAATAATTCTATTCAAAGAACAGACTAAAAAAAAATTCTCATGTAGAAGCAACCCATCTATGCTTTCAAAAAACAAAAAGAAGGCTGGTGAGTCAGCAATAGTACACATATATTGAAACTACATAGCTATCAGACATTCACTGAATATTTAGAGACTAAAATGTTCTGTACTATAAAAATTGTTTTCCAAGTTTATGTATAGGTGAAAATATACATGTGGTGCTGCCACATGAGAAGATGTAATGCAATTCAGTCTTTGTATTGAATAGAATTGATCTTCTACTGAGCAACTTGTGTGTTGTGGGGGAAGGTGGGGTGGGGTGGGGTGGCATGGGGTGGGGTAGGGCAGTAGTGGTAGTAGTAATGAACACCGGTTATTTTTTATTTTTTTTAATGATACATTGACCTGGATGCCACATTGCAAGTATTTCTAAATAAAATATATGTATGCTATTAATGAAATATTTTTATTTACATTCCTTCTTAGAGTCCAGAACTTAGACTGATAGCTAGCATCAGGTTTGTTACATACACTATGTGAAGTTAGTGTCTCAGACACAACTTTGTAATTGCTGGCAATATACAAATAGAAACAGTTAAGCCCAAAAGCATCCTTTATAGAAATATTTCATCAGTATGACAGGCAAAACTGAAATAAAGCTATTTTCAAGGGAAAAAGGCAACAGGTCATATATGAAGACCAATAGAATCACATGTGTCTTAAAAATTATACTAGACACAAATACCATCCAATTTTACAGACAGTGCGACTTAAAATGCCAAATTTGCACTGAACTCTTTTGGCGATAATTGGACAATTTACTTTAGTTCTAGGCATCTCCCTCATTTATACAGCTATGCATCTCAAGTCGTATCCTTCAGGAGTTCTGGGAAACTTATAAAGTCAGGTACAAGATTGCTACAAGACACTTAGGGCATTACTGTTTAACTGTTAAACATGAAATAGCCCCCTCAGTGACTTTCTATAAAGACTTTCAAACATCTTTAAAAGATGGGAAAGGAAAACGTGTACATAGACCATATTTTCCCAAGTTGCTTACAGGAGAAAATTGGCTGATTCTAATCATAATCCACTGGGAAAAAACTTTCCCAAGGGGTGTAAAGCATAGTTACTCACCTGTAACAGGTGATCTCCGGGAACAGCAGGAATTTAGTCTTCACATATGGGTATCGTCAGTACCGACGGAGCCTGCGCAGGAATGCTCCCCAGCGTCCAATAGGAAAGCTTTTGGGAGCATCCCACAGTGCCTGCGTGCTGCCTTCCCACCTTTCCCAACTGTCCCTCTCCAGTTGAGTTTAAAGCTGAGACAAAAGAGAGAGGGAAAGAGAAAGATAGAGAGATACAACTCCTAGGGGAGGTGGGTGGGTTGTGAAGACTAAATTCCTGCTGTTCCCGGAAATCACCTGTCACAGGTGAGTAACTATGCTATCTCCAGGAACAAGCAGGAATGTAGTCTTCACATATGGGGACTCCCTAGCTGCAGATGCCAGGGAGAAAGCCCCAGAGGTTGTGTGACCTTGTGAAAGGGCTCTACTTCCGCCCCCCCCCCCCCCCCCATGGATCTCTGGCATCCTACCAGGGATGGTGAGTAGGAGTTGATTAAGTATGGAAAAGGTGTTGAAGAATAGCCTGACCAAACAAGGCATCCCGGCGGGAGTCCTTGTCTAAGCAATAATGGGCTGTGAAGGTATGAACCGAAGCCCAAATAGCTGCTTGGCAGATGTCGTCGATAGACACAGAGTGAAGATGAGCCATAGAGGCTGCCATGGCTCTCACATTGTGAGCTGTGACAGGGCCTTCCAGAGATAGGTTTTTACTCTCATAGGCAAAAGATATACATTGTGCAATCCAGTTGGACAGTGCTCTTTTGGAGACTGGAAGTCCCAAATGACTGGGATCAAAAGCAACAAAAAGTTGAGAGGACTTCCTATGTTGCTGCGTCCTTTGTAAGTAAATTAATTATTGTAATTTCTTTTCTTTCTGTTAAACATTGATTTTATTTGTAAACCGCCTCGATGTTATGGGAGGCGGTATAGTAAATGCAATGTAAACAATAAACAATAAAAGGCCAGAGCCCTTTTACAATCCAAAGTATGAAGATTCCTTTCTGCATTTGAGGCATGAGGCCTTGGGAAGAATACAGGAAAGTACACCGCTTGGTTTAAATGAAAAGGTGACGCCACCTTTGGCATAAAGTGTGGATGAGTCCTAAGGGCTACCTTATTATGATGGAACCTTGTAGAAGGAGGATCAGCCACCGATGCTTGCAATTCACTGATGCGACGTGCTGATGTGATTGCAATAAGAAAGATGACCTTCCAGGAAAGGAATTTCAAGGAGGTAGTGGCTAATGGTTCAAAAGGCGGTTTCATAAGCTGCCCAAGAACCAAATTTAAGTCCCATGCCACCTGTGGTGGCTTAATGGGAGGCTTAGTCAAAAGAAGGCCTCTTTAAATCTCGCTATGAGAGGAAATAGGTTGCCCATTTAGAGACTTGAAAGAAGCTGCAATAGCACTCAAATGAACTCTCACTGAATTGGTCTTAAGCACTGCATTAGATAAAAGAAGGAGATACTCCAGTAATGATTCCAGAGGTATCGCAAGAGGGTTAAGACCTTTCTGCGAGCACCATTATGGTAAACCTTTTCCACTTGAAAGCATAAGAACATCTTGTGGAAGGCTTCCTGGAAGCATAAAGGATATCCTTTACTTGCTGAGAAAGGTTAAGATCGTGAAGTTCTAGGCTTTCAGCAACCAGGCCCTGAGATGCAGAGACTGGGGATTGGGATGCCACAATATGCCGTCCTCCTGAGAAAGGAGATCTGGAGCAGATCCTAACTCCAGAGGTGGAGCTTGAGAGAGATGTAGGAGCAGAGGGTACCACATTTGCCGTGGCCAATGTGGAGCTATGAGAATCATATGACCTCTGTCTCTCTGAAGCTTGAATAAGGTTTTGGGAATTAGGGGAATGGGTGGAAAGGCATACAGGAAGTCCTGGACCCAATGGAGGAGGAAAGCATCATTGGCATGACAACCCTGAGCCGGAATTCTGGAACAGAACCGGGGAAGTTTAGCATTCAGCGGAATTGTGAAGAGGTCTATGTCCGGGGTTCCCCAAATTTGGAAAACTATGGCCACCTGGTCTGCATGGAGAGACCATTCGTGTGGAAGCAGAACTTGACTGAGTCTGTCTGCCCAAGAGTTTTGAATGCCTGGAAGATACACCACAAGGAGATTAATCTGATTCTCTCTGGCGAGGGCCTATAGTCACAAAGCATCATTACAGAGCGACAGAGAGCCTGTTCCGCACTGCTTGTTCACATAGAACATGGCTACTTGATTATCCGTTTGAACTAGGACTGTCCTGTAGCTGAGCTGGGTGTGGAATACTCGAAGAGCAAGGAAGATTGCTCTAAGTTCCAGGAGATTGATATGTAGATAGGTCTCCTGTGGAATCCAGGTACCCTGGGTAGAGAGGCCTTGCAGGTGGGCTCCCCAACCCACCTGTGAGGCATCTGTTGTTAGAGTGGCTTGGGGTGGAGGTGGCTGAAAAGGAGACCCCACCAAAAGGTTTTGGGGTGATTGCCACCATTGGAGGGACAAAGTAAGGCAATCTGAGTTTGCTATTTTTGTCTGACAGGCAACCTGACGCCTGAGTCCATTGAGTGGATAAAGTCCACTGGGCTGCCCTCATATGGAGGCGAGCATAAGGAACCACATGCACGGTGGATGCCATGTGGCCTAGCAATTGTAACATTTCCCGAGCAGTGAGGTGAGGTATTAGCACTGCTTGGGAAGCTAACTGCACAATGCGAAGGCAGCGGGGCTGTGGAAGGTAGGCTGTCTGGTATCCAGCAGAGCTCCTATAAACTCTAGGGACTGAGTGGGAGCAAGGTTGGATTTTGGGAAGTTTATGACAAGTCCCAAATACTGAAGGATGTGCGTTGTGCGAGACAGCGCAAAACTGGCCTCTGGCTCTGAAGGGGCTCGAATGAGCCAGTTGTCTAAGTAAGGGAAGACGAATATTCCTAGGGTGCGAAGAAATGCTGCCACCACAGCCATGCATTTTGTGAACACTCTTGGTGCCGAGGCCAGGCCAAAAGGAAGTACCCTGTACTGGTAGTGCTTCCCTTGAAATAAGAAGTGAAGGAACTTTATGTGAGTTGGGTGGATGAGAACATGAGTGTATGCATCCTTGAGTTCTAGAGAACAAAGCCAATCCTGACTCTGAAGGTATGGCAGCAGAGTTCCTAGAGAAATCGTTTTGAACTTCTCTTTGAACAGGAATTTGCTCAATTCTCTGAGGTCTAAAAGGGGTCTGTGTCATCCTGTTTTCTTTGGAATAAGGAAATAGGGGGATTAGAACCCTGTACCCTGTTGTAGAATGGGTACCTCTTCTATTGCCCCTTGGGCAAGAAGCACAGTGACCTCTTGACCTAACTGGTTGTTGAGAGATGTCTGAGAATTGAACTGTCTTACCATTGTAGGAGGGGGCATGCGGAGGAAATGAAGCTTGTACCTCTCTCTTACAACAGACAGTCCAATTTTCTGCTTTTATCTGACCCCATCTGGGGGCAAAATGACATAACCTTCCCGGAATGGTGGAGGGTTCTGGACCGTTCAGGGCCAGGAAGACAAAGTTCTCTAGATAGGAGTCAAAGCCCCTGTGGAGGCTGAGTCTGCTGAGCCGGTTGAGTCTTAGCTGCTTTTGTTTTTCTTTGCCTAGGTTGTTGCTGCTGTCCCTTTTGGGCAGAGTGACGCAAACAATGCCCCAGCTGGCTATAGGAGGGATAAAATCTCTTCTTCTTACTGAAGAATGGTTTCTTGTAGGATTTTTTTCCTTGCAGGATCAGCTGTAGATTTAGACAATCTATCCAAGGTGATATTGTCAGCATCTATCTCATTAGCTTTTTCCTGCCAATTCTCTCCTGTGCAAGGAATATTTCCCAGTTTATCCTGTACCCAAAGTTCCAAGTCAGAGGCCTGGAGCCAGGCAATCCTACGTGCACCTATGGCAATAGCACAGGTTCTGCTTATGCACTCAAAGCAGTCAAAGGCTGCACGATTGACAAACTTGGAAACATCATGAGCATGTTTGACAAGGGCAAGGTAATCCTGCCTCTTTATCAGGAAGGAGAGGGCTCATAAGCTCAAAATCTCCCGTGACCTCCTTAAGGAACATTCCCATATATAATATATAGGAACTGATCCTAGCAGAAAGCATGGAAGCTTGGAAGGTTTGACGTCCAAAGGCATCAAGAGTCCTACACTCACGTCCTGGAGGACTAGATGCATGCCTTTTTGCACGCTTGATCCTTTTCTCATAGCTGATTCCACCACCATGGAATGGTGTGGTATTTGAGTCTTCTGAAACCCAGGATAAGGAGGAACTTGATACATGTCGAGTCTTCGAGAGTGAGGAGATGTGGCTAGAGGTGTTTCAAACATCCTTAACATGAGATCATGCAAGATCTCATGAATATGCAAGGTAACTGCCTCCTTGGGAGCTTTAGGGTATTGTAGGATTTCTAATTCCTTTGCCCTAGGCTCTTTTTCAGGAGCCACTGTGATGGAAAGACCTCGAGCCACATCTCTGATAAAATCCTGAAAGGACATATCCTCTGGTGGAGACATCCTATGCTGAGGAGAAGAAGAATCCTCAGGAAGAAGTACTCTGGTATTGGAAGGGCTTTCAGAGTCTTCAGACTCGGAGGATTCAAAGTACCTCCGATCCGGGTGATTGTGCAAGGCACGGTACCGATCAAAGTCGGTATCGGAGGGGTCCGGTACCGACTTGTCGATACCGGATGGATAAGCATGACTCGGTCCCGGCAGAATACCTGCCAATGTCGATGCAGTCGATACCGGTACCGGGGTTGGTGCTGGTACCGGTTGAATTGTCTGAAGCGGTTTCAAGGGCATCGAGGGCGTGAGAAGAGCCGCCAGACTGCATTCAATAGCCAAGGATCTCTGGTCTATCGACGCTGTCGATGCTTGGGTATCGGTGCCAGATAAAGCAGCCTGTACCCCAGAGCATGGCACCAGTAGTTCTGCCGAGGTTGAGGCCTCGAGAACATCCTGGAACCCCGGTTAGTGCTTTGGAAGCTGAAGCCTCCCGCTGGGGCAATTTTGCCAGTGAAAGTCCCTCAAGGGCAACGCCAGAGGCATCTCGATGCTTAGAGGGAGATCTACCCTTTGAAGACCGGCTAGATTTATGTTTAGTTACCTGAGATCCATGGGAGGAAGACGAAGCCCTGGAAGACGTCGATGCCACAGAGGCTGCATCGGAGGGAAAAAGGGTGCTAAGTTTAGCAGCTCGGTTCTGCCGGCCCCTCTTTGACATCATCCCACAGGCAGCACACTCTGAAATAGAGTGGTCAGGACCTAAACATTTGAGGCAGCACTCATGGGTGTCAGTGACGGAGATGGTACCGCCACACTTGGAACACTTTTTAAAACCCGAAGCGGGTTTTTCCATTTTAAAGGAAAAAGTTGGGCCTAGTGCCCAAAATGGCACGTGGCACCTGAGGAGAAAATATCTGGAAAAAATCCAGAAGATTTTTTTTTTTGAAAAAAAAAAAAGAACGAACCACCGTCGGTACCGGTGTGGCATCGAAGGAAGGCAGACGCGACCACAAAAAAGAAGAATAAAAGGGAATTATTTTCTGCGGTGACAGGATGTGCGACCTGTCGGCTCCACGGAAAACACAGAACTGGAGAGGGACAGTTGGGAAAGGCAGCATGCAGGCACTGTGAGATGCTCCCAAAAGCTTTCCTATTGAACGCTGGGGAGCGTTCCCACGCAGCTCTGTCGGTACCAACGATACCCATATGTGAAGACTACATTCCTGCTTGTTCTTGGAGATCACATTTCAAGACCCTTTTTTTCAGAAAATCCTAAAATCATTACTAATGAATAGAAATACTAAAATATGTCTTACTTGACCTCCGGAAAGAAACAAAAACGTGTAGCAAGACCAACCAATATCAATTACCAAAAAACACCAAATGGGTCAGTCTATACTCATTGGAAAACAAAAGAATACTTACAATTCTAATGGGTAAATTGAAGACATCAATAGGCATTAAAGAGGACACAACCCCAAGTCTTCATTAGCCCAAGCCTCATCATTTGTCTTTATTAACCAAATAGCAAATTGTCTTTCAACTTTTTATTACTACCATTTTTCATTAAAAAATTCTTCCTATATTCTATGCCTTACTGTATGCAAAAAGTGACCCTTAAGCCAGAAAAGAAACCCCAAAGAAACAGGACACTTATCTCATAAAGGTGTCTGTGAAGTGTATCAATGGCCTTCATCAGCAGTCTAATCGAACATGGCACTGTTTCAATGCCGTTTAGCCATTTCAACAGCAGGAAAAATACAAGGTAACCCAAGTACTGCGCGCTTACGCTCGACATCGATGTTTCAGCCACACAAAGGCTTGCCTCAGGAGCAAATATACAGTTCTGTCGCGTCAGTAATCAAAAAAGACGCTGATGGCGGCCATTAAGACGCTTCCTGCAATAGTGAGCAGCAAAGTGTGGACAGCACCTGCATGGTGCACGAGAGGGAAAGATTAACCTCTAGAAATGTGCTTGCTCAAATGAGCCAGTCGCCTAAGTAGGGGAAGACAAATACCCCTAGAGTCCTTAGGAATGTGGCTACCAACGCCATGCACTTTGTGAAAACCCTTGGGGCAGAGGCGAGGCCGAAAGGCAGGACTCTGCACTGATAATGTTTCCCTGGAACAGGAAACGTGGAACCTTCTGTGCTGTGAGTGAATAAGTATTGAGTATATGCCTCCTTTAGATCTAGAGAACAGAGCCAATCCTGACTCTTGATAGTAGATAGTTGTTCAGTTTCCTGAGGTCCAGAATAGGCCTGTAGCCTCCTGTCTTCTTTGGAATGAGGAAGTAAGGAGAATAGAAGCCCAGACATTGCTGTGAGTGGGGCACTTCTTCTATTGCACCCTGTGAGAGAAGAGAGGTGACCTCCTGTGACAACAGAGCGGAGAGAGGGGTTGATGACAGAGCGGAGAGAGGGGGTTGACAACAGAGCGGAGAGAGGGGGTTGACAACAGAACTCTTGGAGGAGACTGGGGGGTAGGACTTTGGAAGTGAAGTTTGTACCCCTCCCGTACGATGGAGAGAGTCCAGTGCTCTGATGTTACTAGATGCCACCTGTGGGCAAAATGACAGTCTGCTGGGAATGCGGATGGGATCTGGGATCTCCAGAGGCAGGACGGCTATGTTCTCCAGAAGGGAGTCAAAGACCTTGAGGAGGTTGGGTCTGCCGAAATTGTACTGCCACATTTGGAACACTTCTCAAAATCACTGGCTGTTTTTTCCATTTTGGGAAAAGGGAAAGGCCTAAGATGGCATCAATACGCCTGAAGGAAGAAAGTTTTCTTCCCTCCCTAAATTTCATTTTTTTTTTTTTTTTTTTTTTTTTTAAGAAAGTAAGGAACAAAGAAAGCACCGACGAGGTCAGTACCTGCGTCAACAGGAAGGCAGACGCAACCAGAAAAAAAAAGAAAAACACTAATTTCCTGCGATGACAGGAATTGCTTCTTGTTGGCTCCGCAGAAAACAAAGAACTGAGGAGGGAGAACTGGAAAGGTGGGAAGGCAGCTACACAGGCGCAGTGGGATGCTCCCAAAAGCTTTCCTATTGGACGCTGGGGAGCGTTCCCATGCGGGCTCCGTCGGTACAGACATTACCCATATGTGAAGACTACATTCCTGCTTGTTCCTGGAGATTGTAAAGCGTAGCTACTCACCTGTAAAGCACAGTTACTTAACTGTAACAGGTGATCTCTGGGAACAGCAGGAATTAGTCCTCACATATGGTTACGTCGGTACCGACGGAGCCTGAGCGGGAAAGCTCCCCAGCTTCCCAGAAGGAAAGCTTTTGGGGCCTCCCACTGCGCATGCGCGCTGCCTTCCCGCCTTCCTGACCAACTCTACTCAGTTCGAGTTTATAGCTGAGACAATAGAGAGAGGAAAGGAAGAGAGAGAGCTACAACTCCTAGGGGAGGTGGGCGGGTTGTGAGGACTAATTCCTGCTGTTCCCAGAGATCACCTGTTACAGGTAAGTAACTGTGCTATCTCCAGGAACAAGCAGGAATAAGTCCTCACATATGAGGACTCCCTAGCTAAGATGCCCGGGAGATCCCCTGAAGGGTATGAGACCCTGAAAGGTTCCTCATCTTCCTATGGATCTCAGGCATCCATTCAGGGAAGGTGGGCTGGAGTTGTTCAAGAATGGAACAGGTGTCTGAGGACAGCCTGACCAAACAAGGCATCCCGGCGGGAGTCCTTGTCCAAACAGTAATGGGCTGTAAAGGTATGAACCGAGGCCCAGGTGGCTGCTCGACAGATCTGGTCAATGGACACATAGTTTAAATGAGCCATAGAGGTGGCCATGGCCCTCACGTTGTGAGCGGTGACATGGCCCTCCAGAGAAAGGTTCTTACTCTGGTAAGCAAAAGAGATACACTGAGCAATCCAATTGGAGAGTGTTCTTTTGGAGACTGGAAGTCCTAAATGAGAAGGATCAAAAGCAACAAAAAGCTGAGAAGACTTTCGATGTTGCTGTGTCCTGTGGAGGTAAAAGGCAAGAGCTCTTTTACAGTCTAGAGTATGAAGGTTCCTCTCTGCAGTGGATGCATGAGGAGCTGGAAAAAAGACAGGTAAATATACCTCTTGATTAAGATGAAAAGGTGAGACCACTTTAGGCATAAAGTGAGGATTTGTCCTAAGGACTACCTTATCATGACGGAACCTTGTATAAGGTGGATTAGCCACTAAGGCCTGCAGTTCACTGATGCAACGAGCTGAAGTGACTGCAATGAGGAAAATAACCTTCCAGGAAAGAAATTTCAAGGAGGTAGTGGCTAAGGGTTCAAAAGGTGGCTTCATAAGCTGACCAAGAACCAAGTTTAAGTCCCATGCCACCGGAGGAGGTCGAATGGGAGGTTTAGTTAAAGTTAGGCCTCTCATGAATCTTGCAATAAGAGGATGAGAGGGAACAGGTTGTCCATTGATGGGCTTAAGTGATGCCGCAATAGCACTCAAATGGACTCTTACTGAATTCGTTTTGAGTCCTGCATTGGAGAGATGCAGGAGATATTCCAAAAGAGAATTCAATGGGAGTGCCAGACGGTTAAGACCCTTTTGAGCACACCAAATGGAAAATCTTTTCCATTTAAAAGCGTAAGAACGCCTAGTGGAAGGTTTTCTAGAGGCATTTAGGATATCCTTCACTTGCTGCGAAAGATTGAAGTGTTGAAGGTCTAGGCCTTCAGTAACCAAGCTCTGAGGTGAAGGGACTTGGGGTTTGGGTGCAACAAAGTCCCCTCCTCCTGAGACAGAAGGTCTGGAGCCGTTCCCAAGTCCAGGGAAGGGGCTTGGGAGAGATGCAGAAGTAGAGGGTACCACAATTGGCGTGGCCAGCGTGGAGCTATGAGGATCATGGACCCTCGATCCCTTTGAAGTTTGAACAGAGTCTTGGGAATCAAAGGAATGGGTGGAAAGGCATACAGGAAGCCCTGACCCCAATGCAGGAGGAAGGCATCCTTGGCCTGAACTCCCTGACACGGAATTCTGGAACAGAACCGGGGAAGTTTGGCATTCCACGGACTTGCAAAGAGGTCTATGTCCGGGGTTCCCCATTTCTGGAAGATTCTGAGTACCTGATCCATGTGCAGGGACCATATGTGTGGAAGCAGAACTCGACTGAGTCTGTCTGCCCAAGAGTTTTGGATTCCTGGAAGATATACTGCCAGGAGATGGATTTGATGCTCTCTGGCGAAGGCCCATAATCTTAGAGCTTCGTTGCAAAGCGACAGAGAGCCAGTCCCTCCTTGTTTGTTTATGTAAAACATGGCTACTTGATTGTCCGTGTGAATAAGGACTGTCATGTTGCTGAGGAGGGTATGAAAAACTTTGAGAGCCAGAAAGATTGCTCGAAGTTCCAAGTGGTTGATATGAAGGGTGGTCTCCTGTGGAGACCAAGTGCCCTGAGTGGAGAGATCTTGGAGATGAGCCCCCCAACCTGTTTGGGAGGCATCTGTTGTGAGGGTTGCTTGCGGCAACAATGGTTGAAAGGGGCCCCCAACAACAGATTTTGAGTGGATATCCACCATTGGAGAGACCAAAAGAGACGATTGGAGTTTGCTATTTGGTCTGAGAGAGCTCCTGATGCTTGAGTCCACTGGGTGGATAAAGTCCATTGAGCTGCTCTCATATGTAGGCGAGCATAAGGCACCACATGCACTGTGGAGGCCATGTGGCCTAATAGTTGTAGCATCTCTCTGGCAGTCAAGTGGCTTCTGGACTGAGTCTGAGAGGCTAAGTGCACTAGACGTTGGCAACGGGCCTGAGGTAGATAGGCCCTTGCAGTGGTGGTATCCAGCCAGGCCCCTATGAATTCTAGGGATTGAGTAGGGGTGAGTTGGGACTTTGGCAGATTGATCACAAGTCCCAGATACTGTAGAATTCGCCTGGTGCGATCCAGGGAAGTCTGAGCCTCGGACTGAGATGGAGCTTGGATGAGCCAGTCGTCCAGGTATGGGAAGACAAAAATTCCCAGGGCGCGTAGAAATGCAGCTACTATTGCCATGCATTTGGTAAATACCCTTGGAGCAGAGGCTAGGCCGAAGGGAAGTACTCTGTATTGGAAATGTTTTCCCTGGAACAGAAACCGTAGGAATTTTCTGTGGGATGGATGGATGAGTATATGTGTGTACGCATCCTTGAGATCTAGAGAACAAAGCCAATCCTGACTCTGTAGGTATGGAAGGAGAGTACCTAGAGAAAGCATCTTGAAGTTCTCCTTGTATAGAAATGTGTTCAATTCTCGGAGATCCAGAATGGGTCTGTACCCCCCTGTTTTCTTGGGAATGAGAAAATAAGGGGAGTAAAACCCTGACCCCTGTTGAGGAAGAGGAACCTCTTCTATTGCCTTTTGGGCGAGAAGAGTGGTCACCTCCTGACCCAACAGGTCTAGGAGAGATGGGGGAGAATTGAAACTTCTCACCATGGTATGGGGAGGAAGGTTGGAGAAATGTAGTTTGTAGCCCTCTCTGATGATAGAGAGGGTCCATTGTTCTGATGTGATTTGCTCCCATCTGGGAGCAAAATGAGTTAACCTTCCTGGAATGGTGAGAGGTTCTGGATGTTTTAGAGCCAGAAAGGTTAAGTTCTCTAGTTTTAAGTCAAAAACCCTGAGGGGGTTGGGACTGTTGGGCTGTAGCAGCCCCTGCAGGTTTTGCCCTGGGCTGTTTAGGCTGCTGACGCTTAGGAGCAAAGCGAGCTGCAGAAGATTGTTGGCCAGTATTTGTGGCAAATCTGGTCTTCTTGTAGAAAGGCTTTTTGAAAGATTTCTTCTTGACAGGGGTAGAGGAAGACTTAGAAAGTCTATCTAAAGCAGCATTTTCTGCATCCATTTGAGTGGCTTTGATTTGCCACTCCTTACCAAACAGATTCTCACCTGTACAGGGCAAATTTCCCAACCCATCCTGGACCCAGGGTTCTAGGTCAGAGGCCTGGAGCCAAGCAATTCTGCGAGCCGCTATGGCAATACCTGAGGCTCTGCTAGCACCCTCAAAGGAGTCAAAGGCTGCTCTGTTGGAGAACTTTGAAATATCTTGGGTATGCTTCAGCAAAAGAAGGAACTCCTCCTTTCTATCCTCTGGGATAAAGGGGAGAAAATGGCGTATTTTTAATGCAATTTCCTTCAGGAACATGCCCATATAGAGGCTGTATGAGTTGATTCTGCCAATAAGCATACTTGCTTGGAAGATTTTTCTTCCAAAAGCATCCAGAGTCCTACATTCTCTTCCTGGGGGAGTAGAAGAGCGTCTTTTAGTACTCTTGATCCTTTTCATAGCTGACTGCACCACGATGGAGTGGTGAGGGAGCTGAGTTTTTTGAAACCCAGGAGAAGGGGGGACACGATACATGGTGTCCAGACGACGAGAATGTGGAGATAGGGTGAGAGGAGTCTCCCACAAGTCCATCATGTGTTCTTGAAGAATTTCATGGATGGGCAAGGTGACTGCCGCTTTGGGAACCTTAGAGTATCCTAAAATGTCTAACTTTTTTGCTCTAGGTTCATTTTTTCAGAGGATACAGAAATAGAAAGACCTTTAGCTACTTCAATGATGAAGTCTTGAAAGGATAAATCCTCTGGAGGAGACATTCTCCTCTTTGGAGAAGAGGGCTCCTCAGGTAGAGTAAGGGATACTTCAGCAGAGTCATCTGATGAATCAGAATCATCAGAAGACTCAAAGTATCGTCTGTTTGCTTCCAGGGATCGATAAGCGTATCGACCAGTATCGACATCGGGGGTACCCGGAACTGGATCGGTATCGGGAAAAACCCCGGAACCGGGAACCGGAATCGGTATCCTGGTCGATGTGGATGGCCTGGGTACCGGTATCGGTTGTGGTACCGGAACCGGAGTCGGTACCGCAGGGTGCGGTACCGAGGGCGTCGCAGCCTTAATAAAAGCGAAAATGGCCTGCTGCATGGATTGAACTGTATGATCCATGGACGCCACGACTGTCTGGATGTCGGTACCGGATGATTGAGCCGGTACCCCAGAACAGTCTAACAGGTGATCGGTCGAGGCCGTGCCATCGATGTCAACCTGTAACCCCATAGGAGGAGCTTTGGAAGCCGGAGCTTCCCGCCGGGGTTGTTTGGCTGGGGCAGGGTCCTCAGGGTCAAGCCCAGGGGTATCTCGATACTTAGAGGGAGATTTGCCCTTTGAGGACCTGCCAGAGGAATGTTTGGTTACCTGAGATCCATCAGGAGAGGAAGACCTGGAAGATGTCGATGCTGGAGTATCTGTAGAAAACAGCATGTGAAACTTGGCTGCCCGGTTCTGTAAGCCACGTTTAGACATCAAAGAATAGGATGGGCAATCCGGAATGGAATGGTCAGGCCCCAAACATTTAAGACACCATTCATGGGTGTCTGTGACTGAAATAGTACCGCTGCACTTGGTGCATTTTTTAAACCCAGAGGTTTGTTTCTCCATGAGGGAGAATTAGTGAAGGCCTAAAGACCTCACAGAACAAAGACACTAAGTGAGGGAAAAAAGATTTTTTTTTTTTTTTTTTTTTTTTTAAGAAATAAAGGAAAAAAGACCGGCGGTACCGGTCTGGAATCGGGGAAGGCAGACACGCGGCCAAAGAAATAAATTAAAATAAGAACTTCTTCAGCGGTGACAGGAACACGACCTGCTGGCTCCGTGGAAAAAGAAGAACTGAGGAGAGTTGGTCAGGAAGGCGGGAAGGCAGCGCGCATGCGCAGTGGGAGGCCCCAAAAGCTTTCCTTCTGGGAAGCTGGGGAGCTTTCCCGCTCAGGCTCCTTCGGTACCGACGTACCCATATGTGAGGACTTATTCCTGCTTGTTCCTGGAGATCAGGTGTTCTCCAGGGGCAGCAGGAATCAGTCCTCACATATGGGTGATGTCGGCACAGACAAAGCCCCATGCGGAGCATTTCCCCAGCTTTTAAAGAAAGCCTTTGGGAATGCTACCACGCATGCGTGGTCCCCTTCCCACCCAAGGGTGTCATCTTGTTCAGTCAATGACATAGCTTAAGGAAAGGGTAGAAAGGTAAAGGAGGCAACTCCCAGGGGAGGAGGGAGGGTTGTGAGGACTGATCCCTGCTGTCCCTGGAGAAGAGTTGTTACAGGTGAGAAACTACATTTTTTCCAGGAACAAGCAGGAAGTCAGTCCTCACATATAGGACTTCCTAGCTCCAGGCTGCCAGGGACCGAACCACGACAGCACCAACAGCTACCAATAGGGAGGCCGTAAGTTGCAGAGGGCGAGTCCCTACCAAGAGATTCTGCAGACTCCAGCATCCAGCATCACCATCGCTCCGGTAGCCTGTACACAGAAGGGTTGGAGGGCAAGAGTTGCCTATACACCGAGAATGCTTCAGATTACTGCCTGGCCAAAGGCACTGTCCCTGCAGGACTCACTTTCGAGACAGTAGTGAGTTGCGAACATATGCACTGAAGACCATATGGCAGATTTACAAATTTTCTTGGGAGGGTCTGGGGCCGTGCCGGAAGAGGAGCCGCCGCTGCAAAACTCAGAGGACGCCTGGACCTCACGGGAAATGCCAGCTTTGGGGCTCGGCGATGGGGAGACTGGGGCACAGTCAGATCTTGGGAACAGCTCCCCCTGAAACTCCAATCGCTTTTTGTTTGTTTTGGGGGTCATGGCCTGGCACCAGTCACAGGTGGAGCTGTCATGGTCTGGGCCCAGGCAGCGGAGACAGTAGTCATGGGTATCGGTAACTGATATAGTCTGACTGCAGTGGTCGCATTTCTTGAACCCATCGGGAGTCATAGTGGGAGAACACCTGGCCGGGGTCGATGACTCCCAGGTGAAAATTGGCGTGAAGGCCGATCGAGGAGGAATCTCGAGGAAAACATGGAAGGGACAGCCGGGGACAGCACCGAAGGAGCTGATCGAGGCAGGAAGGGAACTGGTACCCAAACCAGAGATATTGAAGGATTTTAAAAACTTTTTCCAGGGGAGTAGAGGACTATGTCCGTTGGGCTCTGCGGAAAAAAAGAGACTGAAGATGGCACCCTTGGGCAGGAAGGGGACCACGCGTGCGTAGTAGCATTTCCAAAGGCTTTCTTTGAAAGCTGGGGAAATGCTCCGCGCAGGGCTCCATCGGCATCGTCACCCATATGTGAGGACTGACTTCCTGCTTATTCCTGGAGAAAAGCTTAGAGCAGCGGTTCTCAACCTGTGGGTCGTGACCCCCACAGGAGTTGCCACAGGATTTAGCAGGGGTCGCCTCACTCCAAGTTAAAAAAAAAAATAGAAAAAGCACACAAGTTGCTGCCGCTGCCGAGTCCACTTCTCAGCAGCAGCAAACTCGCCGCCTCCAATCTTCTTCAGCTGCGGCTCCCCGCCTCTTAAGGGAACTGCAGCTGTGCCTTTGAAAATGTTGCAGAGCCTTCCCGTCTCTCGACGGGCTCCGTGCAGTATTGTCCCGCCTCCAAAGGAAGTTGTTTACCACCTTCCTTTGGAGGCGGGACAATGCTGCACGGAGTCCGTCGAGACCCAGAAAGGCTCCGTAACAGCTTCACAGGCACAGCCGCGGTTCCCTAAGAAACAGGGAGCCGCGGCTGCAGAAGAACAGGGCAGTAGCAGGCAGACATAGGGAGAGGGGAGGAGGGGGCAGGGAACCTGCAACGGGGCGGACCGGGGGGAGGAGGGGGCAGGGAACCTGCAACGGGGCTGACATGGGGGGGGGAGGGGGGCTGACATGGATGGATGGAGGGAGAGGAACCGACATGGACAGAAGGGGGCTGACATGGAGGGAGGGAGGGGGGCTGACATGGACAAAGGGGAGAGACAGGGGGACATACTGGACAGACAGGAGATAAATGCTGGACAGAGGGGATAGACCATGTGGGTTAGGATTATAATGGGCTGATGGGGGGGGCTAGCACTGGTAATGGGCAGATCGGGGGGCTAGGACTCGTAATGGGTTGATTAGGGAAGGCTAGGACTGGGAATGCACTGATTAAGGGGGGGGTTGGGACTGGTAATGGGCTGATAGGGGGGTAGGATTAGTAATGGACTGAAGAGGATCTAGCATTAGAAATGAGCTGATCGGGGAGGTTAGGACTGATAATGGGCTGATGGGGGGGTAGGACAGGTAATGGGCTGATTAGGGGAGCCTAGAACTGGTAATGGGGTTGAGGGGGGACAAGCACTGGAAATGAGCTGATTAGGGGAGGCTAGGACTGGTAATTGACTGATGGGAGGCTAGCATTGGAAATGAGCTGATCGGGAGGGCTATGACTGGAAATGGCCTGATAAGTGGAGGCTAGGACTGGTAATGAGCTGATAAGGGGGGGGGGGGTAGGACTGGTAATGAGCTGATAAGGGGAGGTGGTAGCACTGGTAATGGGGTTGAGGGGGGACTAGCACTGGTAATGGGGTTGAGGGGGGACTAGCACTGGAAGTGAGCTGATTGGGGGGCTTCGACTGGGAATGGGTTGATGGTGGGGAGGGGAGGATACAGCTGCTGGCCCGGGAAGAAAACTGGGGGCTAAGGCTACAAATGGGCTGATACGAGGGGATGGGAGAATGGAACTGGAAGGGAGTGGATCTGAGAGGGGCTGCCATGGTATTTGTACTAGAAGGGACTGGTCAGTGGGGAAGGAGGGGGACTAGAAGGAAATGGACACCAGTGGCAGTCATGGGAATGCAAGTGGACATTGGAAGGTACTGGGAGTGAGGACTGGAAAGGGGTTGATACTGGGGATGGTTACTGGGACTGGAAATAGGCTGATGGAAAGAAGTGAAGAAAACTAAAGGAGAGATAAGAAATGGCAGATGGACCGTAGACCACAGAAAGAGAGCTAAGACAGGAAAGCAGAAGCCTCAGATCGGGACCAGCATGATCAAAGAATAAATTGGTCAGACAACAAAGGTAGAAAAAATAATTTTATTTCATATTAGCGATTGGACTACAAAATCAAAATAATTTTGAAATCAAATATTGTTACGTGTTATTGTGATTAATTATTGTGGTTTAAATAAGTAAATTTTATAAATAAAAACATATTGCAAAGGCCTATAACATACTAATAATTCAACAAATGATTACAGCGACAATGCGTTAACGGTAAAGGAAGAGAGACACATTTGATTTTATCATTGGGGGTCATCACAAGTTGACCAATGGTAAAAGGGGTCACGGTACAAAAAAGGTTGAGAACCACTGGCTTAGAGCACATGGCGTAAAGGAGGACCAAGTGTAAAAAAATGAGATTAGGAGCAGAGGTGTCTTCAGTACCTGAAAATAGCAGAACTAGGCTGAGTGGGAAAATATGATTATGTGTCTCTTATTTTCTCGTAAAAAAGAAAGCGAGTGACACTGAGGAAGGGCCCCGTGGGGGATGATTATGAAATTTGTTTTGCAAAGGTAAGACTATTTCAAAAAATGTATTTGGGGAATGTGATGAAAGCCTTCAAAGAGCAAAGTAATCCTTTCTTTGTTGATTCTTTCTCCATGCCCTTTCAGCAGATACGAGATGTCAATTCAACAGATGTAGGACCAGTATGAAATCATAGCTGAGCTTTTCTAGCTTAAGTACAGCTGACCTTCAAATGAGCTAATGGATCTAAAGTCTGGAAAAGGATAGCATTCCAGTGGTTAGCCTGATCTTCAAATGATAGTGTTATAATTGACAAACAAGATGTCTGCAGTAGGAAAAGCCTTGAGAGGCCTGAGATAATTTTCCTGCATGCAATAGGTGTAGCAATGAGAATAAGAGAGAGTGGAGCATTTGCTAGGAGGTAGAAGATCAAATTATAATAGACAATGGTCTGTCCAGGACAGTGGAGTAACCTGCAAATTTAAAGGACTTATCTGTGACCCCTGATAAGTAAGGATAAAGTCATTATGAGTTCTATTCAACAGTATACTCATATACTGGGATAGGGATGAATGTTAGTCATTACAAAGTCTCTGCCTAATTTCTCATGGTGAATTAGAATAACCATACATACAAGTCCCCCACTGGATACAATGAGTATTGGAATCTCATGACACTGGTTGCTGTGATGTGTACTTGGCTCTGTATAAAAACACGTTGATGAATTATAGCACGCCACGCCAATAAGACCCATAGTGCCATTTTGGATTGCAGGTTGCTGCGAGACACTAAAGAGCATAAGGATAACTAATTTGTTTTCCTGCAACTGAGCAGGAATATTCCCCAAGCACCCATTTATGTTATTTTTTTCAAATGTTCTATTGTGCTGCAATTAAAAGTTATTTGCTTAAATTCCCTTGAATGGAATCTAGCTCCCTGATGAAGCCATATTAAGCCAAACACAGTCTTAAACAGATCAGATACTATTGGAGTTTAATATGAGTACATCTGGAGACACATCAAATATGGCTGGACAGCAGGACAGACACTGCAGCATTTCTAGTATCTATCATGTTCAGGGTTTTCTAAAAATGAAGTTTAAAATGTGTTACATAAAGCGGGAACATTTTTGTTTTCCAGTCTTATGATTAGAATCAGCAAATTCTCCAGAAAGTGAACTTTGAACTTGGAAAATAATATGGTCCATGAACATACTTTTTTCCATTTCCCAGCTTTTAAAATGTTTGGAAGTCTTTAAGATCACTGTGGTTTGAGTGATATTTAAAGTAACAGGAAACAAAACCAGATGCAAGTGGCATTTCAAATAATAAATTACGAATAGGGAAGTCTAATGTTCCCCAATGACACAGTTATGTAACTATGTCTGCAAATCTAAATATATAAAACCAGAAAGCAGAACATACATTTACCTTGAAGTTTCCCAGATGCTCCTTGAACTCTCTTCCAACTCAAAACCAAGCCACATTTCTAAATAAAATAAAGTTATTAGTACTTAATATTAATTTAAATGTTGTTTTATCCAATTAGTCATTAATAGCGCATTTCAAAACAAATAAAACTAGTGGATAAAGTCAAGAAAATAAACTTCAACACCTAATCTAAGCTATCAGGACATATACAAAAGCTGACTGAACAGATTCAAAACATTGAAATATGAACTGAACTCAAGAGCAACTCTTGACATCTGATGGTGCCAACTTAGACAACTCTTGAACTCAGAAAAATTTAAGATTTTTGACCATGCGCTGGACTTCCTGCATAATTGCTAGTTCAAGGATTCCCACAGTACAATAAAGAGCTTAGGAATCATTGCAAGTTGAGGTAGCACTCTGTCTGATATTTAAAAACTGCTGGATATCTCTACTGCTTTTATAGAACAGGATATTTTAAGAAGCTGGTTTTTGCTGTTGCTCCTGATGCGCAGTGAGGGATTAGGTTCAGTGTGAAAGGTGCTAGTAGGTCAATTTCTTCAGTAAACAGGTATCAGCATTAAAAGGTGGTGACCAGGCTGAAAAGCATCTGTGACAATAAGAACTACATTGATGAATTACTTTATATACATTTTTAAAATTTACACACATGCTCAGCCACTAAAATATCCAATATCTAAGCAACCTGTAAAAGCAAAAAATTCAAACAATAAGAAATACATCCCAAAACTTTCCATAGAAATGAAAATGAGTCTAATGAGAGAAATTTCTAACGGCTTTTGAATGCTTATTTCCAAAACTATTAATATTCCTTCTTTTCACATAACTACAATGCAGATTATTCCACCAAACAGGGCCAAAATAGCAAAAGGCTTTATTTCTAGTTGATGTATGCCTAATTTATAATAAAGCTGGTACTTATAGCAATAATTGGTCTTCCAATTGCAAGGATTTAGGTACATAATATTTCAGATCAGACAGTAAATAAGACATTTTAAACATTGAAAAATCATTTTCTTCTATTTTATGGGATACAAGTTAAGATCCCTCAAGTTTGGCATAAGGTCATATTTATGTGCCCCAACCAGTAATTCTGCACTTGTATTTTGCAGTGACTGAAGATGTTGCAAAGCATTACGAGGCAAATCTCAGTACGCAATATTACCATAATTTGTTTAACTCACTACCATAGCACAAATCAATGTAGACAACGTATTCAGATCTAAAGAACACAACAATCTTTGAACTGTAAAAAATAAAAATAAAATTACCACTGTAGAAATCTGTTTTCTAAATTTAAGTCTCGCCCAACCATACCCCCACATTATTCACTTCCTTTTTAAATTAATTATCCACTTCCCCAATTTAAATTTCTTAACTTAACCGGAACTCTCTTGATTAAACCATATTATTTCAGTCGACAACTCAACCAGAGTCTGGATTTCCTCCAACAAGGCTTCATCTCCACTCCGCGAAGCTGTGCACAGAAGACCAGGTGGCTGCCCGGCAGATGTCCAACAAGGACACCAACCGCAGGCTAGCTACAGAGGCCACTGTCACATGACACTCCAGCGAGAGTCCCACCTGCTGGTAGACAAACACGATGCAATCGGCCAGTCACATGGAGAGTATACATTTGAGACAGCTTTTCCCAGGCAACTGGGATCAAAAGACACCAAGAACTGTGTTGACAGGCAATAAGCCTGCGTTCTCTGGATATAGAAAGCCAAGGCACGTTTACAGTCCAATATGTGTAGAGAGGCCTCCGCTCTGGAACCATGAGGTTTGGAGGGATGGTGGGCAGCACCACCTCCTGGTTCAAGTTAAACGCTGAAACCACCTTTGGCAGGAACTTCGGATGTGTCCGAAGGACTACTCTATTCCTATGGAACCCGTGGAAAGGTTCATGCGCTATGAGCGCTTGCAGCTCACTTATCCGCCTGGAAGTTGTGAGCGCCACCAGGAAGATAACCTTCCAGGAGAGGTACTTGAGAGGGCATGTCGCCAATGGCTCAAAGAGAGTCCCCATGAGCTTCCCAAGGACCATGCTGAGGTCTCACGCCACTGGCAGTGGGCGGACCAGGGGCAACAAAAGGAGGAGACCATGCATGAACCAGCTCCACATCACGGTGATGCACCAAAATGGCACAGGCCTGTGTTAGACAGGTGCAAGAGGTACCGAAGGACCTCTGCCTCGGCGCAAGAAAAAGGGTTAAGGCCCTAATCTGTACACCATAGGGAGAACCTGTGCCACTTAAAGGCATAGGCCTATCTCGTAGAGTCTTTACACAAGGCCAGCAGGATGTCGTCCACCAGCCAGACCAGGCCATGGTCAGCAACCAGGCTGTCAGTGATAGGGACTGAAGGTTGGGGTGGCGCAGCATGCCGCCCTCTTTCAAGAGCAGGTCCAGGGCACACCCCAGCAATCAGGGGGTTTCCCACAACAGCTTCAGTAGGAGAGCTGCCTCGGCCAATGGGGTGCAATGAAAAGGACGAAGGCCGCCTCTGCCTGAATCTTTTGCAGCGCCTGCGGTACCAGAGGGGTCGGCGGGAATGCATACAGAAACCCCTCAGACCACGGGAGAAGAAAAGCATCTGCCACCTCCCGCTTGGCCTCCTAGAGCAGAACCTGGGATGCGGTGCATTCTCTGGGCTGGCAAAGAGGTCTCTCCCTGGAGTCCCCCCCACTGCCAGAAGATCTTCACCAAGATGGACGGGTTCAGTCTCCATTCGTGGGGCTGGAGAACGTGGCTCAGGAGATCTGCTAATACATTGTCCTAGCCCGGCAGATACACCGCCGTGAGAAAAAGGTTTCTGGCAGCCACAAAGTTCCAGAGGCACACTGCCTCCCAGCAGGAGTGGTACGACCCCGTGCCTCACTGCTTGTTGATATAGAATATTGCTACCTGGTTGTCAGTCTGAATCTGGACAAACCCCCTCCCCCCCTTCAGATGGTCCATTAAGACCCACAGGGTGTGGTAGTATACTCGAAGCTCAAGCAAGTTGATCTGCGAGGCACTCTCCTCTGGCGACCACTGTCCTTGAGACTGTAGGTGGTCGCAATGGGCCCCCCAGCCCAGCTTGAATGCATCAGTCTTGAGGATGTGCAGAGTTGATGGGGTGTGGAATGGTAGGCCAGCCCTCAGGTTGCGCTGGTCCTGCCACCAAGCCAAGGAGGATGTCAAGGCGGGAGCGACCTGCATATAGTCCTCCAGGTGGCCAGTCGCCTGCACCTACTGAGCGCTGAGCGTCCACTGGGCCTGCCGCATTCATAGGTGAGCAAAAGGGGTCACGTGAACAGTGGATGCCATGTGACCCAAGAGGCAGAGCATCTGTCAGGCCGACACAGACACTGCCCCCTGCACTTCCCTCGCCAGGGCAGCAAGGTGTTGGGTCCGCTCCTTGGGAAAGAATGCTCATGGCCGAGCGGAATCGAGCAGGGCTCCAATGAACTCCATGCATTGATGTGGTACAAGGTGGGACATGGGGAAGTTTACCATGAACCCTAGATGCTGCAGCCATCCCAACGTGTGCTGAGTGGTGATGCGCACCTTGCCCAGAGTGCCGGCCCATATGAGTCAGTCATCCAAGTGGTGGAATACAAAGACCCCAAGGACCATGAGTCGGGCAGCCATGACTGCTAGGCACTTTGTGAAGACTCTTGGGGCGGAGGCGAGGACAAAGGGTAACACCCTGTACTGGGTAGTGCTGGCCTCCAATGACGAAGAGAAGGTACCGATGGGTGCCTCGGGTGGATCAGGATATGGGTATAGGCATCTGAGATCCAAGGAGCATAGCCAATCTCCCTGCAGGAGGTAAGGCAGCAAGGTTCCAAGGAATACCATTTTGAACTTTTCCGTGACCAGGAAGCCATCGAGGTCTCGAAGGTCCAGGATGGGCTGGAAGCCTCCTGTCTTCTTGGGGACCACGAAGTAACGGGAATAGAAGCCCCATCTCTGCAGATGAGATGGAACGGGCTCGATCGCCTGATCATGGTGTAACAACCCGAGCTCTCTCAAGAGGAGCTCCCTGTGCAAAGTGTCCCTCGGTATTTCCCCTGTGAACAAAGGGGAAGCAGCTCGGAAAAATGCAGGTGGTCAACCTCCGCAACACACTCAGCACTCAGGCATCAGTGATTATCATGGGCCACTTATTTATTTATTTAATTTATTTAACTGTATTTATATCCCGCTTTTCACTGGGTCAAAGTGGATTAACATCAAAGGGGTGGGGGACAGTAATCAATTCTTAGGGTGGAGGGGCTGTCACCAGGGAGGCCAACATTAATGATTTGAACAGACATTAAGGACTTAAACAATGGACATCAGTCTCTTAGTAGGTAGATCTGTGGGTATGTTAGAAGGTCTGGAGGGGTAGTCAGTGATGGATGTTTGTTTCTGGTGCGAGGTATTCCTGTAACAGGATGGTTTTTAGTTGTTTCCTGAATGTTGAAGGATCGCCGTTGTTTCTGATTTGACTTGGTAGGGAGTTCCAGAGGGATGGAGCGTATAGTTCGAAGGCTCTGTTGCAGGTCTGCTGATTGTATTTAGTTCGTTCGTAGGGGATGGTGAGGGTGCTGCTGGTGGTTTGTCTGGTTGTTCTGTTGTGGGTGGGTTGGGGCAGTAGAGTGCGGAGCTGGGAAGTCTGAGTTTGATAGAGGGCTTTGTAGGGCAGATTTGTATTTGATTCTTGCTTCAAGAGGGAAATTAAGAACATAAGATATGCCATACTGGGTCAGACCAAAGTCCATCAAGCCCAGTATCCTGTTTCCAACAGTGGCCAACCTAGGAGGATTTCCCACTCAGGCGCTCTACCCCGATCGGGGGAGCTTCGTTGGTCGGCGGGCAGGTGGTGGAGGCTGGAGCGGCGGGCTGCCTGCTAGGGTGCCGCTTTTAAAGGTTTTCTGTTGCTTCCACTGCCCCGATTGGGCAGGCACTTCTACTCGAAGTGGACTAGCCTCCCCCCAACATGAACCCTGGGGCCTGTGACCTCCTGAGAGAGGGAGGCTATGGATGAGCTGCTGTTTGGGGATTGGGAGCTTTGGGCTTATGGAGGTCGCACCCTTGGCCTGCGGCCCCTGAGGGGGAGCAAAGTAGGCCTGGAACTTAGGGTAGTTTCTGTAAGCTGCCTTAGTTTTTGGGTCAAAGGGCTTTTTACCCAAAGACTTCCGAGGGGAAGGATCTGACATCTTCTTGGACAATCTGGTCCTCGTCATGAATTCTTTCTCCAACTCGTCAGCCTTGTCAGTCATGGGTTTTTGAAGAGATTATCTCCTCGGCAGGGGACGTTGGCTAATTTGTCCTGAACCCATTGCTCCAAGTCGAAGGACTGCAGGCAGGCAAGGTGGCGGGCACTAATGGTCACCGTGGCAATACGAGCCACCAACTCGAAGCAGTCAAAGGGTACCCACGTCTCAAAAGCGTTCAAGGGGCTCTCCTGATAACCCAGGCAAGAACTCGGCGAGCTCTTTCGCCAGGTCTCTCAATTACATAACCTTGTGCAGCTGGTAGGCCTGGATCCGGGCTGTGAGCATGGAGCCCTGGAAGCACTTTTTACCAAACACATCCATGGTATGGGGCTCCCTGCCAGAAAGCACTGAGGAGTGCGTCTTCTGGCTCTTAACCCAACGCATAACCGACTCCACCACCATGGAATTGTGTGGGAGCTGTGCCTTTTGAAATCCCGGGCTCATGCCGACTCGATACTGGGAATCAAGTCGATGGTTCACAATTGGCACAGGCACCGGGTTCTTCCCCATTCTTTGGTGGGAGGTCCTTGCCTTGTTATTTTCGTTGGATGCTTCTGGTTTTGGCATCGAAAGCCATTCACTTCAAGACTTTTGAATGTAGGTGTGGCTGTGGTTTTCGGCTGTGCGGTGCGTGTTTGGGACTCTTAGCATGCAGTTGCCTGGAGGATTTCAACGTTCTTGAGCTGGGTGACCTTTTGCATGGGGAAGAGGTCCATCTCTGTCTCCTATGGTGGTGCACCCGTCAAGGATAATTTGCTTTTGTTATGTCTTCTTTGGCATCTTGTTTGCATTGAACTTATAAGTGTGGCATGCAGTCCATAAGAACATAAGAATATAAGATATGCCATACTGGGTCAGACCAAGTTCCATCAAGCCCAGTATCCTGTTTCCAACAGTGGCCAATCTAGGTCATACGTACCTAGCAGTTTCCCCAAAAGACACAGTTTCCGCAATGCTTGTACTGGGTCAAGCATTGATATCCTGGGTCCCTTCTTAATAATGATTTATGGACCTTTCCTCCAGGAACTTGTCCAAACCTTTTTTAAACCCAGCTACACTAACAGCCTTTACCACATCCTCTGGTAACAAATTCCAAAGTTTGATTACACGTTGAGTGAAAAAATATTTTCTTTTATTAGTCTTAAATAGATTACCCTGTAGCTTCATTGCATGTCTCCTAGTCTTTCTATATTCTGATAACGTAAACAATCGATCTACGTTTACCCGTTCCACTCCGTTCATTAATTTATAGACTTCTATCATATCTCCACTCAGCCGTCTCTTTTCCAGGTTAAAGAGCACTAACCTTTTTAGCCTTTCTTCATAGGAGTATCCTTCCATCCCCTTTACCATTTTGGTGGCTGAACCTTTTCTAATATCGCTATATCCTTTTTAAGATACGGCGACCAGAATTGCACACAATATTCACCATGGAACGACAGAGGCATTATAATATCTTTTGTTTTATTTTCCATTCCTTTATTTATGATACCTAGCATTCTATTTGTCTCTTGGCCGCCGCTGCACACTGGGTTTTAACATGTTATCCACAATGGCGCCTAAATCTTTTTCCTGGGTGGTGGTTCCTAATGTGGAACCTTGCATCGTTTAACCATAGTTGGGGATGTTCTTCCCTAGGTGCATAACTTTGTACTTGTCCACAATAAATTTCATCTGCAATTTTGATGCCCAGTTTTCCAAATTTATCAAGATCCTCTTGCAATTTTCCACAATCCTCTTGGGTTTTAACCACTTTAAATAGTTTTGTCTCATCTGCAAATTTGATAATCTCACTCATTATTCCACTTTCCAGGTCATTTATGAATATCTCAAAAAGCAGCGGACCAAGCACAAATCCCTGGGGTACACAGCACAGTTACTTACCTGTAACAGGTGATCTCTGGGAACAGCAGGAATAAGTCTTCACATATGGCTATTGTCGGTACCGACGGAGCCTGCGCGGGAACGCTCCCCAGCGTCCAAAAGGAAAGCTTTTGGGAGCATCCCACAGCACCTGCGCGCTGCCTTCCCGCCTTTCCTAACCGCCTCTCTCCAATTCGAGTTTTAAGCTGAGACAAAGAGAGAGAGGGAAAGGAAAGATAGAGACATACAACTCCTAGGAGAGGTGGGTGGGTTGTGAAGACTTATTCCTGCTGTTCCCAGAGATCACCTGTTACAGGTAAGTAACTGTGCTATCTCCAGGAACAAGCAGGAATGAGTCTTCACATATGGTGACTCCCCAGCTAGAGATGCCAAGGACATCCCCAAGGTTGTGAGTCCCTGAGAAGGGCTCTACCTCCCCCTATGGATCTCGGGCATCCAACCAGGAGTTGATTAGGTATGGAACAGGTGTTTGAGAACAGCCTGACCAAACAAGGCATCACAGCGGGAGTCCTTGTCCAAGCAATAATGGGCTATAAAGGTATGAACCGAGGCCCAGGTGGCCGCTCGACAGATTTGGTCGATGGACACAGAATTTAGATGAGCCATAGAGGCTGCCATGGTTCTCACATTGTGATCCGTGACATGGCCCTCCAGAGAAAGGTTCTTACTCTGGTAGGCGAAAGAAATACACTGAGCAATCCAATTGGACAGACTTCTCTTAGAGACTGGAAGTCCTAAATGAGAGGGATCGAAAGCAACAAAGAGTTGAGAGGACTTTCTATGTTGCTGTGTCCTTTGTAAGTAAAAAGCAAGCGCTCTCTTACAATCCAGGATATGGAGATTCCTTTCTGCACTTGATGCATGAGGTCCTGGAAAAAAGACAGGTAAATATACCTCCTGGTTCAGATGAAAAGGCGAGACCACTTTAGGCATAAAGTGTGGAATGGTCCTGAGGACTACCTTGTCATGATGGAACCTTGTATAAGGAGGATTAGCCACCAAGGCTTGCAGCTCACTGATGCGGCGAGCTGAAGTGACTGCAATGAGAAAAATGACCTTCCAGGAAAGGAATTTCAAGGAGGTAGTGGCTAAGAGTTCAAAGGGTGGCTGCATAAGCAGGCCAAGAACCAGATTCAAGTCCCATGTCACTGGAGATGGTCTAATGGGAGGTTTAGTTAAAAGAAGGCCTCTCATGAATCTTGCTATAAGAGGATGAGAGGAAATAGGCTGTCCATTGAGAGGTTTAAGGGATGCTGCAATAGCACTCAAATGGACTCTTACTGAATTCGTTTTAAGGCCTGCATGGGATAAATGCAGCAAATACTCTAGTAAAGAATTCAGAGGTATTGCAAGAGGGTTAAGACCCTTCTCTGCACACCAAATAGTAATCCTTTTCCATTTAAAAGCATAGGAACGTCTAGTGGAAGGCTTTCTGGAAGCACGAAGGATATCCTTCACTTGCTGAGAAAGATGCAAATCTTGAAGGTCTAGGCCTTCAGCAACCAGGCTCTGAGGTGAAGAGACTGGGGATTTGGGTGCCACAACGTTCCCTCCTCCTGGGACAGGAGGTCTGGAGCAGATACCAAGTCCAGGGAGGGAGCTTGAGAGAGATGCAGACGTAGAGGGTACCACACTTGGCGTGGCCAATGTGGTGCTATGAGGATCAAAGACCCCTCGTCTCTCTGAAGTTTGAACAGTGTCTTGGGAATTAAGGGAATGGGTGGAAAGGCAGAGGAAGTCTTGCCCCCAATGAAGGAGGAAGGCATCTCTGGCCTGAACTCCCTGACACGGAATCCTGGAACAGAACCGGGGAAGTTTGGCATTCCACGGACTTGCAAACAGGTCTATGTCCGGGGTTCCCCAAATTCGGAAGATCCTGGCTATCTGGTCCCCATGGAGGGACCATTCGTGTGGAAGCAGGACTCGACTGAGTCTGTCTGCCCAAAAGATTTGAACCCCTGGAAGATACACTGCCATGAGATGAATTTGATGCTCTCTGGCGAAGGCCCACAATCTCAAAGCTTCGTTGCAAAGCGACAGAGCCAGTCCCGACCTGTTTGTTCACGTAGAACATGGCTACTTGGTTGTCCGTGTGGATGAGGACTGTCTTGTAGCTGAGCAGGGACTCTGAGAGCTAGAAATATTGCTCTGAGCTCTAAGAGGTTGATATGTAGAGATGACTCCTGTGGAGACCAGATGCCTTGAGTGGAGAGATCTTGTAGATGAGCTCCCCAACCTCTTGGAGAGGCATCTGTTGTAAGGGTTGCTTGGGGTAACACCTGTTGAAAGGGGGACCCCAGCAACAGATTTTGAGTGGACTTCCACCACTGGAGAGAGCAAAAGAGGCGACTGGAGGTTGCTATTTTGTCTGACAGGCACCCTGATGCCTGGGTCCATTGGGTGGACAGTCCATTGAGCTGCCCTCATGTGAAGGCGAGCGTAAGGAACCACATGCACAGTGGATGCCGTGTGGCCTAACAGTTGTAACATCTCTCGAGCAATTAAATGGGATTTTAACTGAATCTGTGAGGCTAACTGCACCAAGCGTAGGCAACGGGCCTGGGGAAGATAGGCCCTTGCAGTTGTGGTATCCAGCAAGGCCCCTATGAACTCTAGAGACTGAGTAGGGGTGAGATGGGATTTTGGGATGTTTATTACAAGTCCCAGATACTGAAGAACACGCCTTGTGCAGGCTAGGGAAGCCTGGGCCTCTGACTGGGATGGAGCTCGGATGAGCCAGTCGTCCAGATATGGGAATACGAATATCCCTAGAGTGCGTAGAAATGCAGCTACTACTGCCATGCATTTTGTGAACACTCTTGGTGCAGAGGCCAGACCGAAAGGAAGCACTTTGTATTGGTAGTGCTTTCCTCGATAAAGGAACCGAAGGAACCTTCTGTGTGTTGGATGGATGAGGACATCAGTGTACGCATCCTTGAGGTCTAGAGAACAAAGCCAATCCTGACTCTGAAAGTATGGAAGGAGAGTACCGAGAGAAATCATCTTGAATTTCTCTTTGCATAGAAACTTGTTCAATTCTCTCAAATCTAATATGGGTCTGTAGCACCCTGTTTTCTTTGGGATAAGAAAGTAGGGGGAGTAGAACCCTGAGCCCTGTTGAAGAAGGGGTACTTCTTCTATTGCCCCTTGGGCAAGAAGGGTAGTAATCTCCTGACCCAGAAGGTCGAGGAGAGATGTTGGAGAATTTAACTGTCTCACCATGGTGTGAGGAGGAAGGTTTAAGAAATGAAGCTTGTATCCCTCCCTTAAGATGGAGAGGGTCCATTGCTCTGCTGTGATTTGTTCCCACCTGGGAGCAAAGTGAGCTAACCTTCCTGGAATGGTGAGAGGCTCTGGTTCTTTTAGAGCCAGAAAGGCTAAGTTCTCTAGTTGAAAGTCAAAGGCCCTGAGGAGGCTGAGGCTGTTGGGCCGTAGCAGCCCTTGCAGCCTTAGGCTTGGCCTGTTTAGGTTGTTGCTGTCGCTTTGCAGCAAAACGACCTGCAGAAGATGCCTGTTTAGCATAACCAGGATAAAATCTCCCCTTTTTGGGAAAAAATCCCTTTTTGAACAACCTTTTCTTAACAGGAGCAGAAGTAGACTTTGAAAGTCTATCTAAAGCAGAATTTTCAGCATCCATCTGAGTGGCATTTGCTTGCCAATCTTGGACAAAAACGTTTTCACCTGTACAAGGAAGATTTCCTAGTCCATCCTGACCCCAGGGTTCCAAATCAGAAGCTTTGTTTATTTTATTTTATTTATTTAGCTGTATTTATATACCGCTTTTCACCGGGTCAAAGCAGTGTTACATAGGGGTAGGGGAATTAAGTACAAGGGTAGGGCCATCACCTCTGCGTGCACCTATGGCAATAGCCGAGGCTCTGCTAGCACACTCAAAAGAGTCAAAGGCTGCACGGTTGGAGAACTTGGAAACATCTTGGGCATGTTTAAGCCAGGTAAGAAACTCCTCTCTTATCTTTTGAAACAAAAGGAGATAAAGTTTGTAGGTGATCTGTAACTTATTTTAGAAACATCCCCATATAGAGACTATAGGAGTTGATTCTAGCCACAAGCATATTGGCCTGGAAAATTCTCCTGCCAAAAGCATCTAAGGTTCTCCATTCTCTTCCTTTTTGCACTCTTTATTCTCTTCATAGCAGACTCCACCACAATAGAGTGGTGAGGAAGCCGAGTCTTATGAAAGCCAGGACAAGAAGTAACAAGGTACATGGTGTCCAACCTACGAGAATGAGGGGAGGTGGTGAGAGGTGTCTCCCATATGCCCAACATGTGATCATAAAGGATCTCATGAATTGGTAAAGTAGCTGCTTCTTTAGGAGCCTTAGGGTATTGTAAGATATCCAATTTTTTGGCTCTAGGCTCAGCTTCAGGGGCCACTGAAATGGAGAGGCCCCTGGCCACTTTCCTAATGAAGTCTTTAAAAGACAAGTCTTCTGGAGGAGACCTTCTTTTTGGAGAAGAGGGCTCCTGAGGAAGGAGTACCGATGCTTTGACAGAAACCTCTGATTCATCAGAGTCTTCAGAGGAATCAAAGTATCGCCTATCTGGATGCTCCTGCAGAGCCCGATACGCTACCGAGTGGTATAGACATCGGGAGTGATCGGTACCGATGGGCATCACAGAACAGGGTACCGCTGCAGTCGACACCGAAGCCAATGTCAATGCAATCTGTACCAGCACCGGCACCGATATCGGTGCCAGTGCCGGAACCGGTACCTACAACGGAGTTTGTTGCGGTACCGGAGGAGTCGCAGCTTGTATGAATGCCGTAATGGCACGCTGCATGGTCAGAATATTCTGATCCATCGACGCCACCAATGTCTGGATGTCGGTACCAGTGGGAATCACCGGTACCCCAGAACATGGCAACAGGTGGTCGGTTGAGGCCGAGCCATCGATGTCAACCTGTAACCCCATAGATAAAGCTTTGGAAGCCGGAGCCTCCCACCGGAGTAATTTTGCCGTTGCGGATTCCTCGAGAGCAAGCCAGGAGGCATCTCGATACTTAGAGGGAGATGTACCCTTCGAGGACCGGCTGGACTTGAGTTTGGTTACCTGAGATCCATGGGAGGAAGAAGCAGCCCTGGAAGACGTCGATGATACCGAAGCTGCATCAGACGGAAACAGGGTACTGAGCTTGGCTGCTCGATTCTGTAGACCTCTTTTAGACATCATGGAACAGGACTCACAATCCGAGATGGAGTGGTCAGGACCCAAACATTTTAGACACCAGTCATGGGTGTCAGTGGCAGATATAGTGCCGCTGCACTTCGTGCACTTTTTAAATCCAGAAGCGGGCTTCTCCATGAGGAGAATTTCTCGTAGGCCTAAGGCCAACAGAAAAAAGCACAGAAGTGAGAATAGTAGTCTTTTTTTTTTTTTTTTTTTAAAGACAGACAGACCGGCGGTACCGGTCCGACGTCGAAGAAGGCAGACGCGCGACCAAAGAAATAAAATAAAATAAAGAACTTCTTCAGCGGTGACAGGAACACGACCTGCTGGCTCCGTGGATAAGAAGAACTGGAGAGAGGCGGTTAGGAAAGGCGGGAAGGCAGCAGGAAGGCAGCGCGCAGTCGCAGTGGGATGCTCCCAAAAGCTTTCCTTTTGGATGCTGGGGAGCGTTCCCACGCAGGCTCTGTCGGTACCGACGATACACATATGTGAAGACTCATTCCTGCTTGTTCCTGGAGATTAAGTCTTCACATATGGGTACGTCGGTACCGACAGAACCTGCGCGGGAACGCTCCCCAGCGTCCAAAAAGAAAGCTTTTGGGAGCATCCCACCCATTCACTTCCCTCTCATCAGTTGGGTTTGTAGCTGAGACCGAAGGAGAGAGATAGAGATAGAGATAGAGAGAGAGAGAACTCCTAGGGGAGGTGGGTGGGTTGTGAAGATTTATTCCTGCTGTTCCCAGAGATCACCTGTTACAGGTAAATAACTGTGCTATCTCCAGGAACAAGCAGGAATGAGTCTTCACATATGGGGACTCCCAAACTAGAGATGCCTAGAGGAGGTCCCAGCATGTTGCAAATCTAATAGATGGGCCATGCTATTTCCCAGAACCTCAGGCATCCAAGGGATGGAGGGTAGGAGTTGAATTAAAAAGGGTGTGCTGTGGAACAGCTTGACTAAACAAGGCCTCTAGAGGGGAGTCCTTGTGTAGATCAAGCACAGTTACTTACCTGTAACAGGTGATCTCTGGGAACAGCAGGAATTAGTCCTCACATATGGGTACGTCAGTACCGACGGAGCCTGCGCGGGAAAGCTCCCCAGCCTTTCAGATGAAAGGCTTTTGGGGCCTCCCACTGCACATGCGCGCTGCCTTCCCGCCTTCCTGACCAGCTCTCCTCAGTTCGAGTTTAAAGCTGAGACAATAGAGAGAGAGGAAAGGAAGATAGATAGATAGAGATACAACTCCTAGGGGAGGTGGGTGGGTTGTGAGGACTAATTCCTGCTGTTCCCAGAGATCACCTGTTACAGGTAAGTAACTGTGCTATCTCCAGGAACAAGCAGGAATAAGTCCTCACATATGGGGACTCCCTAGCTAAGATGCCTGGGAGATCCCCCCCAAGGGTAAACCATCTTCGCATGGATCTCAGGCATCCATCCAGGGAAGGTGGGCAGGAGTTGTATGGAACAGGTGTTTGAGGACAGCCTGACCAAACAAGGCATCCCGGCGGGAGTCCTTGTCCAAGCAGTAATGGGCTGTGAAGGTATGAACCGAGGCCCAAGTGGCTGCTTGACAGATCTGATCTATGGACACAGAGTGAAGATGAGCCATAGAAGTGGCCATGGCTCGCACATTGTGAGCGGTGACATGGCCTTCCAGAGAAATGTTCTTACTCTGGTAAGCAAAAGAAATACACTGAGCAATCCAATTGGAAAGTGTACGTTTGGTGACTGGAAGTCCCAAATGAGAAGGATCAAAAGCCACGAAAAGTTGGGAAGACTTTCGATGTGGCTGAGTCCTGTTGAGGTAAAAGGCGAGAGCTCTTTTACAGTCAAGAGTATGAAGGTTTCCTCTCTGCACTGGATGCATGAGGAGCCGGGAAAAAAACAGGTAGATATACCTCTTGATTAAGATGAAAAGGCGAGACCACTTTAGGCATAAAGTGGGGATTCGTCCTAAGGACCACCTTATCATGATGAAATCTGGTATAAGGTGGATTAGCCACCAAAGCCTGCAGTTCACTGATGCGGCGAGCCGAAGTGACTGCAATAAGGAAAAGAACCTTCCAGGAAAGAAATTTCAGGGAGGTAGATACCAACGGTTCAAAAGGTGGCTTGATAAGTTGACCCAGAACTAAATTCAAGTCCCATGCTACCGGAGGAGGTCGGATGGGAGGCTTAGTGAGGGTCAGGCCTCTCATGAATCTTGCAATAAGAGGATGAGAGGAGACAGGTTGTCCATTTATAGGTTTTAAGGATGCTACAATAGCACTTAAATGGACTCGTACTGAATTCGTCTTGAGGCCTGCATTGGAAAGATGCAGGAGATAGTCCAGTAGAGAATACAAAGGAAGTGCTAGAGGGTCAAGACCCTGTTGCACACACCAAATGGAAAAACGTTTCCATTTGAAAGCATAGGAACGCCTAGTAGAGGGTTTCCTAGAGGCATGAAGGATATCTTTCACTGGTTGGGAAAGATTAAACTCATGAAGGCTTAAGCCTTCAGTAACCAAGCTCGGAGATGTAGGGACTTGGGGTTTGGATGCCACAAAGTCCCCTGCTCCTGAGACAGAAGGTCTGGTGCAGCTCCCAGGTCCAGGGAGGAGCCCTGAGAGAGCTGTAGAAGGAGAGGGAACCACACTTGGCGTGGCCAGCGTGGAGCAATGAGGATCATGGATCCGTGATCCCTCTGAAGTTTGAACAGAGTCTTGGGAATCAAAGGAATGGGTGGAAAAGCGTACAGGAATTCCTGACCCCAATGTAGGAGAAAGGCATCGTTGGCCTGAGCTCCCTGACACGGAGTCCTGGAACAGAACCGGGGAAGTTTGGCATTCCACGGACTTGCAAAGAGGTCTATGTCCGGGGTCCCCCATTCCTGAAAGATTCTGCGTATCTGGTCCATATGCAGGGACCATTCGTGTGGAAGCAGAACTCGACTGAGTCTGTCTGCCCGAGAGTTTTGAACTCCTGGAAGATATACTGCCAGAAGATGAATTTGATGCTCTCTGGCGAAGGCCCATAATCTGAGAGCTTCATTGCAAAGCGACAGAGAGCCCGTCCCTCCTTGTTTGTTGACATAGAACATGGCTACCTGATTGTCTGTCTGGACTAGGACAGTCAGGTTGACAAGGAGGGTGTGGAAGACTGTGAGGGCAAGGAAGATTGCTCGCAGTTCCAGAAGGTTGATGTGAAGGGTGGTCTCCTGAGGAGACCAGGTGCCCTGAGTGGAGAGGTGTTGGAGATGAGCTCCCCACCCTGTTTGGGAGGCATCTGTTGTGAGAGTTGCTTGGGGCAACGAAGGTTGGAAGGGAATCCCCAACAACAGATTTTTGGAGGATGTCCACCACTGGAGAGACCAAAACAGTCGTTTTGAGGTGAGTATTTGGTCTGAGAGCAGTCCTGATGCTTGAGACCACTGGGTGGCCAAAAGCCATTGAGCTGCCCTCATATGAAGACGAGCGTAGGGTACCACATGGACCGTGGAGGCCATGTGGCCCAGACGTTGCAGCATTTCTCTGGCTGACAAGTGACTTCTGGACTGAGCCTAGGAGGCCAAGCTTATTAGCCTTTTGCCTCGGACCAGAGGGAGGTAGACCCTTGCAGTGGTGGAGTCCAATTGGGCCCCTATGAATTCCAGGGACTGAGTAGGGATGAGTTGGGACTTGGGAATGTTTACCACAAGTCCCAGATATTGAAGAATACGCCTTGTGCGGTCCAGAGAAATCTGGGCTTCTGACTGAGATGGAGCTCGGATGAGCCAGTCGTCCAGATATGGGAAGACAAAGATTCCCATGCCTCTGAGAAATGCGGCTACGACTGCCATGCATTTTGTGAAGACTCTTGGAGCAGAGGCCAGACCGAAGGGTAGTACTCTGTACTGGAAATGTTTTCCCTGGAACAGAAAGCGAAGATATTTTCTGTGGGATGGATGGATGAGTATATGAGTGTACGCATCCTTGAGATCTAGAGAACAAAGCCAATCCTGACTCTGAAGGTATGGAAGGAGAATGCCCAGAGAGAGCATTTTGAATTTCTCCTTGAATAGAAACCTGTTCAATTCTCTCAGATCTAGGATAGGTCTGAAGCCCCCTGTCTTCTTTGTTATGAGAAAATAAGGGGAGTAGAAACCTAACCCCTGTTGTGGAGGAGGAACCTCCTCTATTGCCCCTTGGGCAAGGAGAGAAGAGACTTCCTGACCCAACAGGGTCAGAAGAGATGGGGGAGAACTGAATTGCCTCACCATGGTATGGGGAGGAAGGCTGGAGAAATGAAGTTTGTAGCCCTCCCTGATAATAGAGAGGGTCCATTGCTCTGATGTGATTTGTTCCCATCTGGGAGCAAAATGAGCTAGCCTTCCAGGAATGGTGAGGGGCTCTGGTTGTTCTAGAGCCAGAAACGGCAAGTTCTCTAGGGGCAAGTCAAAACCCCTGAGGGGGTTGAGCCTGCTGGGGTGTAGCAGACACTGCAGGCTTTGACTTTACTTGCTTAGATTGCTGACGCTTAGCAGCAAAGCGAGGCTGAGCAGATTGCTGGCCAGTATTTGTGGAAAATCTGGCCTTCTTATACTAAGGCCTTTTAAAAGACTTCTTTTTGGCAGGGGTAGAAGTAGACTTAGAAAGTCTATCTAGAGTGGCATTTTCTGCATCCATTTGAGCAGTTTTAATTTGCCAGTCTTCACCAAATAAGTTCTCACCTGTACAGGGCAGATTCCTGAGGCCATCTACAACCCAAGGTTCTAGGTCAGAAGCCTGGAGCCAAGCGAGACGTCGGGCTGCAATAGCAATTCCCGAAGCCCTGCCAGCAACCTCAAAGGAATCAAAGGCTGCCCTGTTGGAGAACTTGGAGACCTCTGAAAGTTGTGTCACCATAGAAAAGAAGTCCGCCCTTTGATCATCAGGGATAAAGGGGGCAAAATGCTGTACCTTTAGGGCAAGTTGTCCAAGAAACATGCCCATATAAAGGCTATAAGAATTGATCCTGGCTATAAGCATACTAGCCTGGAACATCTTTCTACCAAAAGAGTCAAGGGTCTTACATTCTCGCCCTGGAGGGGTAGAAGAATGCCTTTTAGGACTCTTTATTTTCTTCATGGCAGACTTCACCACAATAGAGTGGTGAGGCAGCTGAGTTTTCTGGAACCCAGGAGAAGGAGGGACCCGATACATGGTGTCCAACCTACGGGAATGGGGAGACAGTGTTAAAGGAGTCTCCCACAAATCCATCAAGTGTTCTTGAAGGATTTCATGGATAGGCAGAGTGACTGCCTCTTTAGGAGCTTTAGAGTATCCTAAAATATCCAATTTTTTTGATCTGGGTTCTTTTTCAGAAGATGTAGCAATAGAAAGTGCTTTAGCTACATCAACAATGAAATCCTGAAAGGATAAATCCTCTGGAGGAGACATTCTCCTCTTAGGAGAAGAGGGCTCCTCAGGAAGAGCAAGCTCAGCAGAGTCATCAGAGGAATTTAATTCATCAGAAGAATCTGAGTATTCTCTCTGTGCTTGCAATGCACGATACGCATACCGATCGGTATCGACATCGGGCGTATCGGGCATGGGATCGGTACCGTGCGAAAGCCTGAATCCGGCATGCGGAACCGATCAACGCTTGGAAGTCGATGGTCTCGGTTCCGGTGTGGATACAGGAACCGGGGTCGGTACCGATGGAATCGGTACCGAGGGCTTCGCAGCCTTAATGAATGCCAGAACGGCCTGCTGCATGGTCTGGACAGTATTGCCCATAGATGCCACTGCTGCCTGGATGTCGGTACCGGTATGGGCCGGTACCCCAGAGCAGTCCAACAGGTGATCAGTCGAGGCCGTGCCATCGATGTCAACCTGTGACCCCATGATTGCTTTGGAGGCCGGAGCCTCCCGCCGGGGTTTTTTGGCCTGGGCAGAATCCTTGAACTCAAGATTGAGAGCCTCTCGATCTTTAGAAAGAGATTTGCTTTTAGAGGATTTGCCCACAGAAGTTTTGGTTACCTGAGATCCATCCAGAGAGGAAGACCTGGATAACTGTGATGCTTCTGAAGGAAACAGCACATGGAGCTTGTTGGCCCGGTTCTGCAAACCACGTTTAGACATCTGGGTGCAGGATGGGTAGTCCGGTATGGAGTGGTCAGGTCCCAAACATTTAAGACACCATTCATGGGTGTCTGTGACAGAAATGACAGCACTGCACTTGGTACACTTTTTAAAACCAGGGACTGGCTTCTCCATGAGGAGAATTTGTGTAGGCCTTAAGGCCTAACAAAAGTTACCAAGCTGTGCTGAAGAAAATAAAAAAGTCTTTTTTTTTTATAAAGAAAGAGAGACCGGCGGTACCGGTTTCGGTATGGGGAAGGCAGGTACGCGGTCTAAAGAAACAAACAAAATTCACAATTTCTTCAGCGGTGACAGGAACACGACCTGCTGGCTCCGCGGAAAAAGAGAAACTGAGGAGAGCTGGTCAGGAAGGCGGGAAGGCAGCGCGCATGTGCAGTGGGAGGCCCCAAAAGCCTTTCATCTGAAAGGCTGGGGAGCTTTCCCGCGCAGGCTCCGTCGGTACCGACGTACCCATATGTGAGGACTTATTCCTGCTTGTTCCTGGAGATTAAATGTTAGTAAATATTGAAAACCAATTTTCTAATGTGGACCTTAGTCAAAAATATTGCGAAAGTATTTATTGAAGCTAATAAGGGTCTGGTGGTAAGAGCCAGTACATTATCCTCAAAGAAAATACCCCACTGTGAAGTAGAGAAAATAAATTTTGCAATACAGGCAGAGGTCAGAACCCTAAAAGGCTAGAACTAATCCCAGAAGAAAAAACTGGGGTAGTTTAATGGGGTTGGACTTTGGATGAGAAGCTAAAGCTTCTGTAGTCCAAAGTTTGAAGCTCTTTGTCCTTGGAGCAGAATAAGGCTCTAGGAAAGAGAGGAGATAAATCTGACTGATTTGCAGAAAAAGGATGGGTCTTTAAGACTCCCTCTATCCCAATGAAAGAGAGAAACATTTGTAGTAGGCGGTGTAGCCTCCAATTCTTGAAGATCAGTAATGTCTTCCCTAAGTGAAGTCACTTAGGATAATGACTTTACATGGAGAGCTTCAGATGTAACGTAAATGGAAAGGTTACAGTAAAAGAAGGTAGTTTCTAATTACCATAGAAATTGGTTGTCCATTTAAAACCCTATGGTATGCTGGAACAGCATTAATAAGGACAGTAACAAATCTTTCAGAGTGAGATATGTGTATTTATAACACATTATATATATATATATAAATATATAAAGAGAGACTCACTTAATAACAAGAAGGGTAAGACCTGCTTGAGAATATGGATAGAGAACCCCTTACTGGTTACATGTGGGAGAACCATGAAGGTGGTTATATGGAAACCAGTGGAATGTTCCTCCTCAGAAGGATAGGTCTAGATGTCTTTAAAAATTCTAGACTTTGAATAACCAGACATGGAGATCTACGTGAAGGGATGCAGAGAAATCCTTAGTCTTAAGACCACAAGTCTGGATCCTTCTATAACTTCAGTGTGGAGAAAAAGACGCAATATAAGGGAATACCATATTTGCCCGTCTATGAGAGCAATATGAGTATAATGCGTTCTTTGTTCAGCGTAAGCTCCAATGAAGTATTGGAAATTAGAAGGAATGCACTAGACAAGGACCGAGTGCAGTGAAAAGAAATGCATCCCTGTTGGAGAAGTTCCACTGGAGATGTGGAACAAGTCAGGGAATTAAGCAATTCTTTATGCTTTCACGTGATCTAAACCCTGGTTTATTTTCCCTAAAATGAAATTTTAAGGAAGATGGTAAGAGTAGGAGAAAACCCGGTCATGTGGGAGCATGACTGGACAAAGCCTTTTAACCATCTGGAAGTTACCCACCAGGAATGAGACTGACGCTCTCTGGCAAAGGCCCATAGTTGCAGATCTTTTTGTAGAATTGCAGAGAGCATGTTGTAGGTTGCTTAGGTGAGATCTGGCTGTTTAATTGCCAGTATGCAACCTAATCTATTCTGTGGGAGCCAAAGAATTGAAAATGGCTAAGAATAGTAGACAGTTGCCTGCAACAATAAATTGTCCAAGTAGGTTTAGGAACCTCTCTTGGAATTATCTGTTATTAAGGCAGCAGAAGAGGTTAGGTCCTATAGATTGGAAAAAGGACCGACAGACATAATTAGAAGTGATAAAACTCAATTATGGTCTGATAAGCTGTCTTAAAAGAAATATTTGAAAAGATTGCAGAGGGGAGAAACTCTGTATGGAAATCACTTACTGGAGTAGGTATTGAAGACAATCCTATGGCTTAAAGGGTAAGCCCTCCAGTCAAATAGTATCACTCTTAGAGTGAAATCACGACTAAGAGGGATAGAAAGTAATACAGAGTTGTGAAGACTTACAATTTGGTAAGTCTCTGAAAAAGGTAAAGCTCCCCTGCAGTCAAAAATATGAGATATCCTCGTACAGGACAACTGTCAAGGTGAAGGGCATAGCATACCTTGCAATTAGTTGCTACTCCTCTATTTGCTTTAAAAGGAGAGGAGAAACCTGTTACCTGTAGGGCATGACTATCCTTAATAGCTCTAAGAGCTAAAAGAATGGATTCCTCTTGGCAAAAGATTCATGCCCAAAGTGGAGGACTGAGCCAGTGGATCACTGACCTCTCAGTAAGGATGAGAAGAACTGTAAACGCTTCTGTTAAGAAGTAGCGGTTCTGAAACTCAAAAGGAAAAAGAGATTTAAAGAATTAAATATCATAAACCCTGTGACTGCTGGGTTTGCTGAGCCTGTTGAGGCTTTGGTTTTCTTAGATTGGTATGATATTGCCCTTCTCTGGAAACATCTGCATGATGGGTAGAAGATGAATAAAACTTTTTCCCCTTAGGGGGATAAAGTTTGTTAGGAGATTTTTTACTAGCTGGGATAGAGGAAACTTTTGACAATCCTCTGCAAGCAATAATATCAGTGTTTAACTGATTAGTTTGGAATAAAGCATCCTTGTTAAAGAGATTTTCACCAGTACAAGGAGTATTTCCCAGCCTCTCTTGTACCCATTTGTCCAAGTCTGAAGCTTGGAGCCAGGCCATGCGTCGTGCTCCTATGGCTATAGCAGAAGTTCTGCTAATAGACTCAAAACAGTCCAGGGAAGCATGATTAAGGAATTTGGAGACATTTTGAGCATGACTGACTAATAAGAAAAAGTCTGCTCTTTTATGTTCTTGAAGAAAAGGGATCAAAAGCTTTAAGTTCTTTGTGACCTCTTCAAGAGATAATCCCATATAGAAAATATATGAGATAATTCTTGCTGAAAGCATGGATGCCTGGAAGCATCGACGTCCAAAGACATCTAAAGTCCTAGACTCACGACCTGGCGGATAAGAAGAGTGCTTCTTTGCACTCTTAATCCGCCTCATTGCTGATTCTACAACAATAGAATGATGAGGAAGTTGAGTCTTTTGAAAACCTGGAGAAGGTGGCACCTTGTACATAGTGCCAAGTGTCTTAGAATGTGGGGATACAGTTAAAGGAGTTTCCCACATTCTTAATAGCAGATCCTGTAAGGTCTGATGCAAAGGAAGTATAACCACCTCCTTTGGAATCCAGGGGAATTGCAGGGTCTCTGAATCCCCTGGTAGGGATTCTTTACCAGGTATAGAAATTGCAAGTAACTTTGCCATATCAAGCAGAAAAGCCTGAAAAGAAATCTCCCCTGAGGAGGACCCTCTAAAACAAGGGGTAAAGGCTAGACTTGTTGAAAATTTAGCCTCGGTACCGATGGCTTCACCCAGTCATCGGGATCAGAAAACTTTAAAGGATGAATCATCGAATTTTCGCTAAAGCGATGTCTTCGGTACAGCCCGAGGCCGGTACCGAGACGAGTCGGTACCGAATCCTCCATGCTAGAGATCGATTCCAGGCTCGGCATCGAAGGAAGTGAGTCTGTCGAAGCAAGCATGGACGGTACCGACACTGATGCCGATGTCCGAAGCCGATACCGATACTCAAGGAACGGTCTGCAGCAACTCCAGCAGTACCGAAGTAGCCGAGAGCGCTAGACTACGTTCATCGGTGAGGAGTGTTTCATCCATCACCATAGCCAATGCCAGGGTGTCGGTACCACTCGAAGCGGCCACAACCCCCGAGCATTGCCCAGGTATGTTCATCGAGGTAAGAACCCCGGGAACAACCCGGAGCCCCTTTAATGCTTTGGAGTCCAAAGACTCCAGCCGGGGCTTTATTGCCAAATTGTCCTCGAGGGCAAGGCCAGAGCCATCTTGATGCTTAGGAGATCTACCACTCGAGGACTGGCTAGTCTTTACAGACTTTTGTTTGGTTACCTGATCCTGTGAAAAAGAAGATATTCTAGCTGGTAACATCGAGTGCGATGTGAACCGGGTATCGAGTTGTGCTCGATCCTGAAGACTTCTTCTGTTTGAGCTCCAGCAGGAAAGACACTCCAGTGGGCAATGGTCAGGACCTAAACATTTTAGACACCAAGTATGAGTGACTGAAAATATATCTGTACTGCCACACTTTGAACATTTCTTAAGGATAGTGGCTGGCTTTTCCATAATGGAAGGATAGAGGCCTAGTGGCCTAGAAACCGTCAGGCACTAAACAGGAAAAAACTTCTAAAGAAAAGAAGAAATTCTTTAGTAGAAAGAAAGAAAAGCACCGGCGGTACCGGGGGAAGGCAGATGCGACCACAAAAAACTAAGAATAAAAAGAAGAATTTTCTGCGGTGACAGGAATACGTCCTGCCGGCTCCGCGGAAAACGGAAAACTGATGAGAGGGAAGTGAATGGGCGGGAAGGCAGCGCGCATGCGTGTGGGATGCTCCCAAAAGCTTTCTTTTTGGACGCTGGGGAGCGTTTCCGCGCAGGCTCCGTCGGTACCGACGTACCCATATGTAAAGACTCATTCCTGCTTGTTCCTGGAGATCACTATTCACCTTTCTCCATTAGGAAAATTGGCCACTTAGCCCTACCCTCTGTTTCCTATCTTTTAACCAGTTCCTGATCCACAGTAGTACACTGCCTCCTATCCCATGACTCTTTAGTTTTGCCAAAAGTCTCTGATGAGGGACCTTGTCAAAGGCTTTCTGAAAGTCCAGATACACTATATCAACCGACTCTCCTTTGTCCACCTGTTTATTCACACCTTCAAAAAAACATAACAAATTAGTAAGACAAGATCTTCCTTGTCTAAAGCCATGTTGGCTGTCTCCCATTAGGCCATAACTATCTACATGCTGAGTAATTTTATTCTTTATGATGGTTTCTACCATTTTTCCCGGTACTGACGTCAGGCTCACCGGTCTGTCGTTTCCCAGAACACCCCTAGAACCCTTTTTAAAAATTGGTGTTACATTGGCGATCCTCCAATCTTCAGGTATTAGAGATGATTTTTAATGATAGTTCACAGATTACTAATAGCAGGTCTGCAATCTCATATTTCAGTTCTTTCAACACCCTTGGATGTATACCATCCGGCCCAGGTGATTTGCTACTCTTCAGTTTATCTAATAGTTGTAATACATCTTCCCGATGTATCGATATTTCCTTCAATTCTTCCGCACCTTTAAATACCACTTCAGTCATGGGTAACATCCCTACATCTTCCTCAGTAAAGACTGAAGCAAAGAATTCATTCAGTCTCTCCGCTATCGCCTTGTTGCCTTTTAGTGCCCCTTTAACACCTCTATCATCTAATGGACCAACTGACTCTCTCACAGGTTTTCCTCTATGAATGTACTTGAAAAAGTCTATTTCGCGTTTTTGCTTCCGCAGCCAGCTTCTTCTCAAATTCTCCCTTTGCCTGCCTTATCAATGCCTTGCATTTGACTTGCCAGTGCTTGTGCTGTTTCCAGGTTTCGTCGTTTGGCTCTTTTTTCCATTTCCTGAAAGATGCTTTTTTGGCAAGAGCCGCCTCTCTGACCTCACCTTTAAACCATGCCGGCAGTTTTTTGGACTTCCTTCCACTTTTCTTAAAGCGTGGCATACAGCTGGTCTGGGCTTCCTAGATAGCATTTTTCACCACCACCCAAGCTTGATGTAAGTCTTTAACCTTTGCAACTGCTCCTTTAACATTTAACCCCTCTCCTCTCCTCCTTTTCTAGTCCGTCATTATGTCAACAGAAGACAACAGATTCTGCTACCACCCTTCCTTCCCCACCCTCTTCATATAGCCAGCCTGACCACCATCAGTGATGCTAACTCTGCTTTTGCTTTTCTCTGATCAGAGAAGGGCTGTACTTTTACAGAGCTCTGCTAGTGAGTGGATATTTGCCTCCTGGGACATCTTACTGTGAGTTCTAGCTGTTTATTTAATTATTTACTGTTTGTCTAACTGTTTGTTTAATTATTTATTGTTTGTCTTAGTGGTGTGCTAGTTCAGCCTTCTCAGCTATACTTACCTTGCCTCTCTCAACTAACTGGGCTTTGTGTGGTAGCCATTTTGAATTAAATCTCTCTCCCCAGAACCTGCTGTTTGTTAAACTTTTTTCCTGTCCTTGCCTGCCTGAGTGAATCCTGCCCCTCCCCCCCCTCCCCCTGAGGTATTGTGTAGCCTTCTTCCTGTTTTCTCCACGTGTGCATAGTCTGTTTTAGTTTGCTTTTCTCTGATCAGAGAAGGGCTGTACTTTTACAGAGCTCTGCTAGTGAGTGGATATTTGCCTCCTGGGACATCTTACTGTGAGTTCTAGCTGTTTATTTAATTATTTACTGTTTGTCTAACTGTTTGTTTAATTATTTATTGTTTGTCTTAGTGGTGTGCTAGTTCAGCCTTCTCAGCTGTACTTACCTTGCCTCTCTCAACTAACTGGGCTTTGTTTGGTACCCCCATCCCCCTGCTGAGGGTTCAGGACAGGGTACCTTGTAACTGCCCTCTTTAATAGGACTTATCTCCCTCCCTCCCTCCCCAGCACCCACCCACCCCTGGGGTAATTGTAGTTTTATAGGTACTTGCACATCTTAGAGGAAAGGGGCTGCTCTCAGGTGCAGCTCTTAATCCAAATCAGTCATACACAGAGGACCTGAGATTAATTAGGCTTCAGGTACACAGGGTGTATTAGGGGTATTAGATACACTTTTATTAGTATAAGCATCTACACCAATCCTTATTATATACCGAATTTAAAAGACCTAAACACAAGCTTTAAACTAAGATGCAGACAGAGGTCCAGCAACGAGATGGGGGTTCTCCGGTCTTTTGCACTGAGTGTCACATGTATGATTTTCTCCCAGTTGGTGAGAGGTCCTACATATGCACTAAGTGCAGGGAGCTCTTTGCTCTCAGGGAACGAGTCCGTTCTCTAGAGGCTGGAGTAGCAGACCTGGAAGTCATAAGAAAGACAGAGAAGTACATGGATGAGACCTACAGGGATATAGTCCTGAAGTCCCACCTCCAGTCTGGCAGCATCCCTGTTGCCATGGAGGAGAGAGGTCACGTGACAGGAGAGCATCACCCTGGTGTGGCAGGAAGTGATCCTGTAACTAGGACCTGTCCTCCAGGTGATGTAAAACCCTCTCGCACCGAGGACGTTTCTCCAGGGCCATGTCCCCATGAGGGGAGGGTCAGGACAGCTGTTATAGTTGGTGATTCAATCATTAGGAATGTAGATAGCTGGGTGGCTGGTGGGCGTGAGGATCGCCTGGTAACATGCCTGCCTGGTGCGAAGGTAGCAGATCTCATGCACTGCCTAGATAGGATCATAGATAGTGCTGGGGGGGAGTCTGCTGTCTTGGTACATGTTGGTACCAATGACATAGGAAAATGTGGTAGGGAAGTTCTGGAGGCTAAATTTAAGCTTTTAGGTAGGAAGTTGAAATCCAGAACTTCCAGGATAGCGTTCTCCGAAATGCTTCCTGTTCCACGTGCAGGACCCAAGAGACAGGCAGAGCTCCGGAGTCTCAATGCGTGGATGAGACAATGGTGCAAGGATGAGGGTTTTGGATTTGTTAGGAACTGGGGAACATTCTGGGGAAAGGGGGGGCTCTTCCGAAGGGATGGGCTTCACCTTAATCAGGATGGGACCAGACTGCTGGCATTAACCTTTAAAAAAGAGATAGAGAAGCTTTTAAACTAGAAAATAGGGGAAAGCCGACAGTCACCCAAGAGCGCATGGTTCGGACAAAGGTATCCTTGAAGGATACTACCAAAAGCAGTGAGGTTCCAAAAGGGAGTATAGTAGCCCAAATGCCCTTGAGTAAGGAGCAGACAGAGCATAAAGATTCCCAATTACCCATGCCTACCAATAGCCAGATTAATATTAATAAAATACAGTCTCTAAAATGCTTGTATGCCAATGCTAGAAGTCTAAACAATAAGATGGGAGAATTAGAATATATAGCACTAAATGAGAGGTTAGATATGATTGCACTCTCAGAGACATGGTGGAAGGAGGATAACCAGTGGGACACTGTGATACCTGGATACAAACTATATCGTAATGATAGAGCTGAACAAATTGGTGGAGGGGTTGCGCTCTATGTTAGAGAGGGCATTGAGTCAGAAAGGATTAAAGTTTTGCAGGGAACAAAATTTGCTGTAGAATCTCTATGGATTGAAATTCCATTTATGAAGGGGAAGGTGATGGCAGTGGGAGTATACTATGGACCGCCTGGCCAGAATGAACAAATGGATGATGAAATGCTCAAAGAAATCAAGGAAGCTAACAAAAGCCACAACAGAGTAGTAATAATGGGTGATTTCAATTACCCCGGTATCGACTGGGACAGTGTCACAGCAGGACAAGCTAACGAGATAAAGTTTCTAGATGAAATAAATGACTGCTTCTTGGAGCAGCTGATTCATGAACCAACCAGAGGGGAAGCCATACTGGACCTAGTCCTTAGTGGAACGCCAGATCTGGTGCAAGAAATAAGGGTGTTGGGACCACTTGGCAATAGTGATCATAGTATGATCATGTTTGATTTAATCAGTGGAGGACAGATAGTAAAGGAATCCACAGTACTACCTTTTAACTTTCAAAAGGGAGACTATGATAGAATGAGGAATATAGTTCGGAAAAAACTAAAAGGAGCGGTTCCAAAGGTTAAAGACTTACAGCAAGCTTGGGTGTTATTTAAAAATACTATCCTCGAAGCCCAGACCAGCTGTATTCCACGCATTAAGAAAAGTGGAAGAAAGTCCAAAAAACTGCCAGCATGGTTTAAAGGTGAGGTCAGAGAGGCTGTTGCTGCCAAAAGAGCAACCTTCAGGAAATGGAAAAAAGAGCCAAATGATGAAAACTGGAAACAGCACAAGCACTGGCAAGTTAAATGCAAAGCATTGATAAGGCAGGCAAAGCGGGAATTTGAGAAGAAACTTGCTACGGAAGCAAAAACACGAAATAAAGACTTTTTCAAGTACATTCGTAGCAAAAGGCCTGTGAGAGAGTCAATTGGACCATTAGATGATAGAGGGGTAAAAGGGGCAGTAAGAGGAGACAAGGCTATAGCAGAGAGACTGAATGAATTCTTTGCTTCGGTCTTTACTGAGGAAGATGTAGGGATGTTACCCAAGACTGAAGTGGTATTTAAAGGTGATACTGCAGAGGAATTGAGAGAAATATCGCTACACCGGGAAGATATATTACAACTATTTGATAAACTGAATAATAGCAAATCACCTGGACCGGATGGTATACATCCCAGAGTGTTGAAAGAACTGAAATATGAGATTGCAGACCTGCTATTGGTAATCTGTGAACTTTCATTAAAATCATCTGTAATACCTGAAGATTGGAGGGTCGCCAACGTAACACCAATTTTTAAAAAGGGTTCCAGGGGTGACCCGGGAAATTACAGACCGGTGAGCCTGACGTCAGTACCAGGGAAAATGGTTGAAACCATCATAAAGAACAAAATTACACAGCATGTAGATAGTCATGGCCTAATGGGAGACAGCCAACATGGCTTTAGACAAGGAAGATCTTGTCTTACTAATCTGATCTGTTTTTTTGAAGGTGTGCATAAACAGGTAGACAAAGGTGAGTCGGTTGATATAGTGTATCTGGACTTTCAGAAAGCTTTTGACAAGGTCCCCCATCAGAGACTTTTGGCAAAGCTAAAAAGTCATGGGATAGGAGGCAGTGTACTATTGTGGATCGGGAACTGGTTAAAAGATAGAAAGCAGAGGGTAGGGCTAAATGGCCAATATTCCCAATGGAAAAAGGTGAATAGTGGAGTACCCCAGGGATCTGTACTGGGTCCGCTACTTTTTGACATATTCATAAATGACCTGGAAAAGGGAATAACTAGTGAGGTTATCAAATTTGCAGATGACACAAAACTGTTTAAAGTTGTTAAAACCCAAGAGGATTGTGGAAAACTGCAGGAAGATCTGGATAAATTGGAAGACTGGGCATCCAAATGGCAGATGAAATTTAATGTGGACAAGTGCAAAGTTATGCACCTAGGAAAGAACAACCCACACTATAGTTACACGATGCAAGGCTCCACATTAGAAACCACCACCCAGGAAAAAGATTTAGGAGTCATCGTGGATAACATGTTAAAACCCTCCGCCCAGTGTGCAGCGGCGGCCAAGAAAGCAAATAGAATGCTAGGTATCATAAGGAAAGGGATGGAGAATAAAACAAAGGATATTATAATGCCTCTGTATCGCTCCATGGTACGACCGCACCTTGAATATTGTGTGCAATTCTGGTCACCGTATCTTAAAAAGGACATAGAGTTATTAGAAAAAGTACAGAGAAGAGCCACCAAATTGGTGAAGGGGATGGAAGGCTACTCCTATGAAGAGAGGCTAAAAAGGTTAGGGCTCTTTAACCTGGAAAAGAGACGGCTGAGGGGAGATATGATAGAGGTCTATAAATTAATGAATGGAGTGGAACGGATAAACGTGGATCAATTGTTTACGCTCTCAGAATATAGAAGGACTAGGGGACATGTAATGAAGCTACGGGGTAAACTATTTAAGACAAATAAGAGAAAATATTTCTTCACTCAACGTGTAATCAAACTCTGGAATCTGTTACCGGAGGATGTAGTAAGGGCTGTTAGTATAGCTGGGTTTAAAAAAGGTTTGGACAAGTTCCTGGAGGAAAGGTCCATAAACCACTATTAAAAAGGGACCCAGGATATCAATGCTTGACCTAGTACAAGCACTGCAGAACCTGTGTCTTTTGGGGAAACTGCTAGGTACGTATGACCTAGATTGGCCACTGTTGGAAACAGGATACTGGGCTTGATGGACCTCGGTCTGACCCAGTATGGCATTTCTTATGTTCTTATGTTCTTATGCTTCTTGCCCACTTCTTTCCTTCCTCTTATGTCTGTGTGGTAATGACTAAAGAACAGAAATATCCTCGGGTCCAGGCGTCACAACCCTCCCCCCACTAAAGAGAGAAAAGCTCCATTGGCCCAGCCATCATATGCCCTGAACTCTGAACCCCTTCCTTGGCTCTGCCTTTTCCTGTGTCCTTTTTACTGGGGCTCTGAAGCTCTACCAGCAAACAGAGAAGATGGCAGAGAGAGCCTGACACCGCCAGTCTCATACAAGCCTCGGTACAGCTGCCTGCCTGCAATGCTGGGGAGGTGCCAAGGCTACATTAGTCCTGGTTGCAGAAACCTAAACGAGGCCAACAGGCAATCATAGTGCAGATTAAAGAACATAGTACCCTTACAGGGCTCTTTCGGAGTCCTCAAGAAACCCTCACTTGATCCTACCTGTCCTTCTAATTATCGACCCATCTCCTTCCTCCCCTTTGTTTCTAATCTACTTGAACGCACGGTTCACCACCGCTGCTTTGACTTCCTCTCCTCTCATGCCCTCCTGGATCCTTTACAATCTGACTTTCGTCCTTTACACTCTGCTGAAACAGCTCTTGCCAAAGTCTCCAGTGACTTTTTCTTGGCAAAATCCAAGGGCCTTTTATCAGTCCTCATCCTTCTTGACCTCTCTGCTGCTTTTGACACTGTTGACCACAACCCTCTCCTTGATACCCTGTCTTAACTTGGTTTTAAGGGCTCTGTACTAGCCTGGTTCTCCTCTTATCTCTCCCATCGCTCTTTCAGTGTTAGTTCTGGTGGCTCCTCCTCTGCTGCTATCCCGCTCTCAGTTGGTATACCCCAAGGATCCGTCTTGGGTCCACTGCTTTTTTTCTCGCTATACCCAGGCCCTTGGTGCGCTTATCTCTTTCCATGGCTTTCAGTATCATCTTTATGCTGATGACTCCCAGATCTACCTCTCTACTCCTGAAATCTCTTCAGCAATCCAGACCCAGATCTCTGCCTGCTTTTCTGACATTGCTGCTTGGATGTCTCACCACCGCTTGAAATTGAACATGGCCAAGACTGAGCTTCTTATTTTTCCCCCTAAAACCTCCTCTCCTCTTCCTCCTTTCTCAGTCTCTGTAGATAACTCTCTACTACTCCGCTTCCGCGGCTCTCAACCAATGTTCCCTCTAATTTTCTGTAGGCTGTGTGCACATAAAATATCAGCTGTGTGCAGCTTTTGAAGGAAGGTTAAATTTTTGTGCGCCACATAACGACACTCGGAGTTATATACTTTAAAATTTAAAATTTAACTACACGTCAGAATACAGTATGTACACCACATTGATTTTAATCAAATTAAATGAAAATAGACTATTACTAAATGAAGCGGGAAATTTCTAATAATTACAAGCATAACTTTTAAATTTTAAGATGTCTGTGTTGTTTTCTATCAGAATCAGAGCCGTAATTTTTGTGCGCTCTGTTGTAAAGTATGTGCGCTCGCTCAGCGAGGTGTGCGCGCGCGCACATGCGCACAGCTTAGAGGGAACAGTGTTCTCAACCTTGGGGTTGTCTGACACCATTCTCTCCTTCTCCACACACATCCATTTGATAGAAACGGCAGGTCTTACCTTTCTCTATAACAGCAACAAAATCCGCCCATTCCTTTCTGAACACACTACTAACCCTTTGAAGGCCTACTTTAAATTTTTAATCCACATTCTGCAGCTGGGTTAATTTTTGCACATTTCAGGAAAATTGTACCCGTCTTATTCAAGATGTTCTAATAGTGATTTTCCTTCTGAAATGGTCATGTATTATATACCATTTGATAGGAATATTTAGTCAGAATTTTGGATCCCGAGAGTTTTGGGCTCGGCCTGGAAAGGGCTAAGACACTTATCCACTCCTTAATCACTTCCCATTTTGACTACTCCTTACTGGTCTCTCTTTGCATCATCTCTCTTCTCTTCAATCTATTCAACACTCTGCTGCACGGCTAAACTTCTGCCACCTCATCGTGCCCATATTACTCTTCTTTTCAAGTCACTTCCTTGGCTCCCTATCCGTTTCCGCATTCATTGTAAACTTCTCCTGCTGACCTATAAGTGCATTCACTCTGCAGCTTCTCACTACCTTTCTTCTATTATATCTCCTTACCCCCCCCCCCCCCCCCAGGAATTCCGCTCTTCTGGCAAATTGCTTCTATCTGTGCCCTTCTTTTCTATTGCTAGTTCCATTCACCTTGCTGCACCTTTCGCCTGGAACAAACTACCTGTGTCTGTACACCAGGCACCTTCTCTGACTCTTTTCAAATCCAGGCTGAAAACTCACCTCTTCGCTGCTGCTTTTGGATCTTGACTCACCTGATCTCATTGCTTCTTTACTATTCCCCCTTGTTTTATCTCTGTCTACACCTTCTGTGTTGTCTGTCTTGACTAGATTGTAAGCTCTGATGAGCAGGGACTGTCTGTTACATGTCTGTGCAGCACTGCGTACGTCTTGTAGCGCTATACAAAGCTCAGTAGTAGTAGTAGAAAGGTCAGAGGGGACATCCCGCGGTAGCACGGGGTCAGGGTAGTCCTCATCAGTCTTCCAGTCAGACTCCGAACCCGAGGAGTCGACGGGCGCTCGGTCACCAGATTGACTCAGTACCTCTTTTGGGGAAGTCCTCAGAGAGGATGTTCCCATAGGTGGCGTCGACGACCAGGAAGGAGTGTGAGTCAGGTCCTGCTGCAACTCGAGGGACGCAGTGAAGCTATGCTCAAGTGCAGCCATTTGGGCCTTTACACCACAGAGCTCTGCAGCTGGACCGGGCCTCGATGGCATCGGGTCCAGATCAGACTCCCTGGCCGGGGAGTTCTCGATGGTAATGGAGTCGGGCCGCCACTCCTTAGAGGCCACAGGGAACCAGTCTCTCAGGGGATGCTTCGACAGCCGCTCCCGACCATCATCCCCCAAGTCGTGCCAAGGGCTCCAATGCAGAGTCGATGAGATCTTACACACCCAACCCCCCCCCACCCCCCGATGTCGGGTCAGTCCTCAGCATCTGTTTCAAGGGTGCAGTCGTCGCTGGGAGATCCTCCGAGAAAGACAATGATGCCCGATGCCCCTGGGTTCCGACCGAGCCCGAGTACGCGCCTGGTGCCAGCATCTACTGAAGGGATTCCACCCCAATGCCAAACCAGAGCCAGCTTTGCCAAACAGCTCCCCTTGCTGCCTTTCACGCTCCCTCCAGGTTTTGGCCGACAGGAGGACCCATCATGGTCTGCCTGCGGCATTTAATGCAAGTGCTGTGACAGTCCGGGCAGGACATAGTGTGATTGCACTTAGCACACTGCTTAAAACAGCTGGTCAAGGCCATAGCAGCGAAATTGAGGCCTGTGAGGTCAAGCTCAAACCAGCTAGGCTGCAAGAAAAAACTCCCTTGCACCACAAGTGGAAAAAGAAAAAAAAAAATACCTGAGCGAAAAACTGGATGCCAAGGTGATTGAATCGAACCCTCAAACAGAAAAAAATTACCGATACAAGGGTCAAAAATCCTACTTTTTACCGAGATGCACAGACAAGAGTCTGCAGGGCTCCGCAGAAAGAGACAGACTGAGGCAAGATGGCAGCTTTGAGCAGGAAGGTGACTGTGCATTTGCCATGTATATCCCAAAAGCTCTCTTTGAAAACTGGGGAGTGGATCCACACGGGCTCCGTCTGCACAGACATCACCCCATATATGAAGACTGACTTACTGCTTATTCCCAGAGAAATAAATATTTTCTCAGATTACTCATGAGCCTATCCCCTTTCACCTTTATCCTAAGACCCTCATTTCAGAGCTTCCTTTCAATTGGAAGAGGGCCACCACCTGTGCATTTATACCATTGAGGTACTGAACTGTCTCTGCTATAGCACCCTCTCCGTGCTTTCCTCCAAAGTATACATGCTGAGATCTTTAAGTTTATTCCAATATGCCTTACAATAAAGACCAATGATCATTTCCATAACTGCCATCTGGACAGACTCCATCCTGTTTATATCCCTTTGAAGGTAGAGAAACCTGAAGGTGTGGTTTCCAGGACTGTACACAGTACTCCAAAGGAGGTCTCACTAGAGACTTATTCAAAGGCACCATCATCTTTTCACTGCTGGCCTACCTCCTCCAAGGACCAAGCCTTCACCAGAGAACTCTCAATCATATGGAGGACTGCCAGCTCCTCATGCCGAAAGATCAATTATAGAAGGATCCTCTCCTGACATATTCCATCTCCTGAGAGATCCCAACACCCACACAGTACTTCCAGAGGGCCCTCAGAGCCCCCGTCCTCCCATGTCTCTTTTTCTACTCTCTGCCACATGGATGCAGGCTCCTTAACCCCAGCACTGAGATTCTCTACTCTCCCCTTTCCACTAATACTATAGGGAGAACTGTGCACCAGGCCCTGCTTCATGCAGAAGACCTAATATAAAAGCAACACAAACTCTGGAGAAAATGTAACTCTCTGTACAGTGGACTCCTCACCAGGAGTATCTATCTGCAAATGTTACATAGTAACAAGTTGACCCCCAGAACCACCTAGAGTTACCATCGTGTCTCCAGAGGGCTCTCCTGACCCCAAAGCTGGTGGACTGCCTCCAAAACCACAGGGCTGAGGTGAAGAAGGGCCCCGCTCAATTTCAGCTGGCGGAGCCAAGGGAACCACAACTTCCAATGGCCTCCAGTTTAGCAATTGTGACAAATTCTGGCCCCTAATAACTGCCACAGGTTGCACAGGCCATTCAGCCTGGCAGCATCTTCAGGCCACAGCTGCATGCATGCTCCACTTGCAAACACCACCTCTCAACCTCACATGATCCCGAGCCACAGCCGACCTGACCGATCGCACCATCCAACTGCCTAGCCTGTACTCCGTCACCACAGAGAAAGCATAGTTACTCACCTCTAACAGGTGATCTCCGGGAACAGCAGGAATTTAGTCTTCACATATGGGTACCGACGGAGCCTGCGCGGGAACACTCCCCAGCATCCAATAGGAAAGCTTTTGGGAGCATCCCACAGCGCCTGCATGCTGACTTCCCGCCTTTCCCAACTGTCCGTCTCCAGTTGAGTTTAAAGCTCAGACAAGAGAGAGAGGGAAAGAGAGAAAGAGATAGAGAGATACAACTCCTAGGGGAGGTGGGTGGGTTGTGAAGACTAAATTCCTGCTGTTCCTAGAGATCACCTGTTACAGGTGAGTAACTATGCTATATACAGGAACAAGCAGGAATGCAGTCTTCACATATGCGGACTGCCTAGCTGCAGATGCCAGGGAGAAACCCCAGAAGTTGTGTGCCCTTGTGAAAAGGCTCCACTTCCCCCCCATGGATCTCTGGCATCCTATCAGGGATGGTGGGTAGGAGCTGATTAAGTATGGAACAGGTGTTGAAGAACAGCCTGACCAAACACGGCATCCCGGCGGGAGTCCTTGTCTAAGAAGTAATGGGCTGAGAAGGTATGAACCGAAGCACAAGTATCTGCTCGGCAGATGTCGTCAATAGACACAGAGTGAAGATGAGCCATACAGGCTGCCATGGCTCTCACATTGTGAGCTGTGACATGGTCTTCCAGAGGAAGGTTTTTACTCTCATAGGCAAAAGATATACACTGTGCAACCCCAGTTGGACAGTGTTCTTTTGGAGACTGGAAGTCCCAAATGACTAGGATCAAAAGCAACAAAAGGTTGAGAAGACTTCCTATGTTGCTGTGCCCTTTTTAAGTAAAAGGCCAGAGCCCTTTTACAATTCAAAGTATGAAGATTCCTTTCTGCATTTGAGGCATGAGGCCTTGGGAAGAATACAGGAAGGTAAACTGCTTGGTTTAAATGAAAAGGCGACACCACCTTTGGCATAAAGTGTGGATGAGTCCTAAGGACTACCTTATCATGATCGAACCTTGTATAAGTGGGATCAGTCACCAATGCTTGCAATTCACTGATGCAACGTGCTGATGTGATTGCAATAAGAAAGATGACCTTCCAGGAAAGGAATTTCAAGGAGGTAGTGGCTAATGGTTCAAAAGGCGGTTTCATAAGCTGCCCAAGAACCAAATTTAAGTCCCATGCCACCTGTGGTGGCTTAATGGGAAGCTTAGTCAAAAGGCCTCTCATAAATCTCGCTATGAGAGGATGAGAGGAAATAGGTTGCCCATTTAGAGGCTTGAAAGAAGCTGCAATAGCACTGAAATAAACTCACTGAATTGGTCTTAAGCCCTGCATTAGATAAATGAAGGAGATACTCCAGTAATGATTCCAGAGGTATCGCAAGAGGGTTAACACCCTTCTGCGAGCACCATATGGTAAACCTTTTCCACTTGAAAGCATAAGAGCGTCTTCTGGAAGGCTTCCTGGAAGCATAAAGGATATCCTTTACCTGCTGACAAAGGTTAAGACCGTGAAGTTCTAGGCTTTCAGCAACCAGGCCCTGAGATGCAGAGACTGGGAACTGGGATGCCATAGCACCCCGTCCTCTTGAGAAAGGAGATCAGGAGCAGATCCTAACTCCAGAGGCGGAGCTTGAGAGAGATGTAGGAGCAGAGGGTACCATATTGCCGTGGCCAATGTGGAGCTATGAGAATCATATGACCTCTGGCTCTCTGAAGCTTGAACAGGGTTTTGGGAATTAGGGGAATGGGAGGAAAGGCATACAGGAAGTCCTGGCCCCAATGGAGGAGGAAAGCATCCTTGGCCTGACAACCCTGAGCCGGAATTCTGGAACAGAACCGGGTAAGTTTGGCATTCAGCGGACTTGCAAAGAGGTCTAGGTCTGGGGTTCCCCAAATTTGGAAAATTTTGGCCACCTGGTCTGCATGGAGAGACCATTCGTGTGGAAGCAGAACTCAACTGAGTCTGTCTGCCCAAGAGTTTTGAATGCCTGGAAGATACACTGCAAGATTAATCTGATTCTCTCTGGCGAGGGCCCATAGTCACAAAGCTTCGTTGCATAGCAACAGAAAGCCTGTTTCGCCCTGCTTGTTCACATAGAACATGGCTACTTGACTGTCCGTTTGAACTAGGACTGTCTTGTAGCTGAGCTGGATGTGGAATACTCGAAGAGCAAGGAAGATTGCTCTGAGTTCCAGGAGACTGATATGTTGATAGGTCTGTGGAGTCCAGGTACCCTGGGTAGAGAGGCCTTGCAGGTGGGCTCCCCAACCCACCTGTGAGGCATCTGTTGTTAGAGTGGCTTGGGGTGGAGGTTGCTGAAAAGGGGACCCCAACAAAAGGTTTTGGGGTGACTGCCACCATTGGAGGAACAAAATAAGGCAATCTGAGTTTGCTATTTTGACTGACAGGCACCCTGACGCCTGAGCCCATTGAGTGGATAAAGTCCACTGGGCTGCCCTCATATGGAGGCGAGCATAAGGAACCACATGCATGGTGGATGCCATGTGGCCTAGCAATTGTAACATTTCCCAAGCAGTGAGGTGAGGTTTTAGCACAGCTTGGGAAGCTAACTGCACAATGCGAAGGCAGTGGGGCTGTGGAAGGTAGGCCCTTGTCTGTCTGGTATCCAGCAGAGCTCCTATAAACTCTAGGGACTGAGTGGGAGCAAGGTTGGATTTTGGGAAGCTTATGACAAGTCCCAAATACTGAAGGATGCACATTGTGCGAGAGAGAGAAACCCTGGCCTCTGGCTCTGAAGGGGCTCGAATGAGCCAGTCGTCTAAGTAAGGGAAGACGAATATTCCTAGGGTGCGAAGAAATGCTACCACCACAGCCATGCATTTTGTGAACACCCATGGTGCCGAGGGCAGGCCAAAAGGAAGAACCCTGTATTGGTAGTGCTTCCCTTGAAATAGAAAGCGAAGAAACTTTCGATGAGTTGGATGGATGAGAACAGGAGTGTACGTATCCTTGAGATCTAGAAAACAAAGCCAATCCTGACACTGAAGGTATGGCAGCAGAGTTCCTAGAGAAATCATTTTGAACTTCTCTTTGAACATGAATTCGTTCAATTCTGAGGTCTAAAATGGGTCTGTGTCCTCCTGCTTTCTTTGGAATAAGGAAAAAGGGGGAGTAGAACCCTGTACCCTGTTGGAGAATGGGTACCTCTTCTATTGCCCCTTGGGCAAGCAGCACAGTGACCTCTAGAGAGGTCTGAGAATTGAACTATCTTACCATTGTAGGAGAGGGCATGCTGAGGAAATGAAGCTTGTACCCCTCTCTTACAATAGAGTCCAATTTTCTGCTGTTATCTGCCCCATCTGGGGGCAAAATGACATAACCTTCCTGGAATGGTGGAAGGCTCTGGGCCGTTCAGGGCCAGGAAGGCAAAGTTCTCTAGATAGGAGTCAAAGCACCTGTGAAGGCTGAGTCTGCTGAGCCGGTTGACGCTTAGCAGCTTTTGTTTTTCTTTGCCTAGGTTGTTGCTGCTGTCCCTTTTGGGCAGACTGACCTAAACGATGCCCCTGCTGGGTATAGGAGGGATAAAACCTCTTCTTCTTACTGAAGAATGGTTTCTTGTAGGATTTTTTTCCTTGCAGGATCAGCTGTAGATTTAGACAAACTATCCAAAGTGATATTGTCAGCATCTATCATTAGCTTTTTCCTGCCAATTCTTGCCTAAGAGATTCTCTCCTGTGCAAGGAATATTCCCTAGTTTATCCTGTACCCAAAGTTCCAAGTCAGATGCCTGGAGCCAGGCAATCCAACGTGCACCTATGGCAATGGCAGAGGTTCTGCTTATGCACTCAAAGCAGTCAAAGGCTGCACAATTCACAAACTTGGAAACATCCTGGGTATGTTTGACAAGGGTGAGGTAATCTTGCCTCTTATCATTAGGGAGGAGAGGGCTCATAAGCTCTAAATCTCCTGTGACCTCCTTAAGGAACATCCCCATATATAATATATAGGAACTGATCCTAGCAGAAAGCATGGAAGCCTAGAAGGTTCGACGTCCAAAGGCGTCAAGAGTCCTACACTAACGTCCTGGAGAATTAGATGCATGCCTTTTTGCACTCTTTATCCTTCTCATAGCAGATTCCACCACCATGGAATGGTGTGGTAATTGAGTCTTCTGAAACCCAGGACAAGGAGGAACTCGATACATGGTGTCGAGTCTTCAAGAGTGAGTAGATGTGGTTAGAGGTGTTTCCCACATCCTTAACATGAGATCAAGCAAGATCTCATGAATAGGTAAGGTAGCAGCCTCCTTGGGAGCTTTAGGGTATTGCAGGATTTCCAATTCCTTTGCCCTAGGCTCTTTTTTAGGATCCACTGTGATGGAAAGACCTCGGGCCACATCTCGAATAAAATCCTGAAAGGACATATCCTCTGGTGGAGACATCCTACGCTGAGGAGAAGAGGAATACTCAGGAAGAAGTACTCTGGTATCGGAAGAGCTTTCAGAGTCTTCAGACTCATCCGAGGATTCGAAGTATCTCCGATCCGGGTGATCGTGCAAAGCACGGTACCGGTACCAGTCTAAGTCGGCATCGGAGTGGTCCGGTACTGACTTGTCGATGCCGGATAAACACACATGACTCGGTCCCGGTAGAATACCTGCCGATGTCGATGCAGTCAGTGCCGGTATCAGTTGAATTGTCTGAAGCGGTTTCAGGGGCATCGAGGCCATGAGAAGAGCCGCCAGACTGCGTTCAATAGCCAAGAATCTCTGGTCTATCGACGCTGCCGATGCTTGGGTATCGGTACCGGATGAAGTGGCCGGTACCCCAGAGCATGGCACCAGTAGTTCTGCAGAGGTTGAAGCCTCGAGAACATCCTGGAGCCCTGTTAGTGCTTTGGAAGCCGAAGCCTCCTGCCGGGGCAATTTCGCCAGTGAAAGTCCCTCAAGGGCAACGCCAGAGGCATCTCGATGTCTAGAAGGAGATCTACCCTTTGAGAACCGGCTAGATTTATGTTTAGTTACCTGAGATCCATGGGAGGAAGACGAAGCCCTGGAAGACGTCGATGCCACGGAGGCTGCATCAGAGGGAAAAAAGGGTGCTAAGTTTAGCAGCTCGGTTTTATCGGCCCCTTTTCGACATTATCCCACAGGCAGCACACTCAGAAATAGAGTGGTCAGGACCTAAACATTTGAGGCACCACTCATGGGTGTCGGTGACGGAGATGGTACCGCCACACTTAGAACACTTTTTAAAACCCGAAGCAGGTTTTTCCATTTGGAAGGAAAAAGTTGGGCCTAGTGCCCAAAATGGCGCGTGGCACCCGAAGAGAAACTTACTGGAGAGACTCCAGAAGAAAGGGGGTTTTTTTTGTTTTTGTTTTTTTAAGAAAAGAAAGAAGAACCGGTGGTACCAGTGTAGCGTCAAGGGAAGGAAGATGGGACCACAAAAAAGAAGAATAGAAGAGATTTTTTTCTGCGCTGACAGGATGTGCGACCTGTCGGCTCCGCTGAAAACGAAGAACTGGAGAGAGACAGTTGGGAAAGGTGGGAAGGCAGCACACAGGCACTGTGGGATGCTTCCAAAAGCTTTCCTATTGGACGCTGGGGAGCGTTCCTGCGCAGGCTCCGTCGGCACCAATGATACCCATATGTGAAGACTACATTCCTGCTTGTTCCTGGAGATAACAAATATCCCTTGAGTTCTTAGAAATGCTGCTACTACTGTCGTGCATTTTGTGAAGACATTTAGGGCAGAAGCCAGGCCAAATGGTAGAACCCTGTCCTGGTAATCTCTTCCCTGAAAGTGGAACCAAAGAAATCTCCTTTGTTCTTTGTGGATAAGGATGTGTGTATATGCATCCTTTAGGTCTACAGAACATAGCCAATCCTGATTCTGGATGTAAGGGAGAAGTGTTCCGAAAGAGATCATTTTGAATTTCTCTTGCAGCAGATACTTGTTTAATTCTCAGCGGTCCACAATGGGCCTGTATCCTCTTGTCTTCTTTGGTATAAGGAAGTAGGGGGAGTAGAAGCCCAGGCCTTAGAGGAAGTGCCACTTTCCCAACATCGCACCCTGAGTGAGAAGGGTGGTGATCTCCTGGCACAAGACAGTGGTAAGAGGGGGCCGGGAGCTGAACTCTTGGAGTGGAGAGAGGGGGCATACTTTGGAATTGAAGTTTGTAGCCCTCTATCACTATGGAGAGAGAGTCCAATGTTCTGATGTTATCTGGTGCCATCTTTCGGCAAAGTAACACAGTCTGCTTGGGATGCTGACTGGCTCTGGAATTTCCAGGGGTAGGATAGCTAAGTTCTCTAGCAGGAAGTCAAAGACCTTGCGGAGGCTGGGTCTCCTGAGCTGGTTGGTCACTGGGGGCCTGAGCCTTCCTTTGCTGCTTCGGTTGTTGCTGTCCTTTCTGGGACGCATGGACCGGACAGTGGACCGTATGGATATAAGAAGGATAAAACATCTTGTTGAAAAAGGGCTTCTTAACCATCTTTTTCTTAGCAGGGTTGGCAGTGGTCCTAGAGAGCCTGTTTAGGGTGGTATTCTCGGACTCAAGCTGAGAAGCTTTGTCTTGCCAATCCTTGCAAAAGAGGTTTTCTCACGTGCAAGGAAAGCATAGTTATTCACCTGCAACAGGGGTTCTCCAGGAACAGCAGGAATTTAGTCTTCACATATGGGTATCGTCGGTACTGACGGAGCCCGGACGGGAACGCTCCCTAGCGTCCAATAGGAACGCTTTTGGGAGTACCCCACAGCGCATGCGTGCTGCCTTCCCGCCTCTGTACCTCTCTCACTTCAGTTGAGTTTATAGCTGAGACCAAAGGACAGAAGTAGAGAAAGAGATAGAGACAACTCCTAGGAGAGGTGGGTGGGTTGTGAAGACTAAATTCCTGCTGTTCCCGGAGATCACCTGTTACAGGTGAGTGAGTAACTATGCTATCTCCAGGAACAAGCAAGAATGTAGTCTTCACATATAGGGACTCCCCAGCTGAAAGATGCCAAGGGGTGACCCCAGCAAGCTGCGAATCCAGGTGAGATGGGTCATGCTCCCTCCCATGGACCTCTGGCATCCAAACTGTGGACAGTGGGTAGGAGTTGTATTAAGTATGGAAGAGATGCTGGAGAACAGCCTGGCCAAACGAGGCAGCCCGACGGGAGTCCTTGTCTAAGAAGTAGTGGGTTGTGAAGGTGTGTACCGAAGCCCAAGTGGCTGCTTTGCAGATGTCGTCAACAGACACAGAACAAAGGTTAGCCGTTGAGGCTGCCATGCTCTCACATTGTGAGCTGTGACATGGCCCAATTTGACAGAGTTCTTTTGGAAACTGGAAGTCCCAAATGACTAGAGTCAAAAGCCACAAAAAGCTGAGAAGATTTTCTATGTGGCTTAGTTCTTTGGAGATAAAAGGCTAAGGCTCTTTTACAATCCAATGTGTGAAGATTCGTTTCCGCACTGGAGGCATGAGGCCTAGGGAAGAATATAGGAAAACAAACAGACTGGTTTAAATGAAAAGGCAAAACCACCTTTGGCATAAAGTGAGGATGAGTCCTGAGGACTGCTTTATCATGGTGGAACCTTGTATAAGGAGGGTCAGCTACTAACAACTGTAGTTCACTAATGCGTCCTGCAGAAGTGATGGCAATTAGGAAAATAACTTTCAATGAAAGAAACTTTAGGTCTTTAGTGGCTAAAGGTTCAAACGGCGGTTTCATAAGCTGACCAAGAACAAGATTCAGATCCCATGCCACTGGTGGTGGTTTAATGGGAGGTTTTCTTAAGAGTAGGCCTCTCATAAATCTTGATACAAGTGGATGAGAGGAAATAGGTTGTCCATCGAAAGGTTTATGAAAAGCAGCAATAGCACTAAGATGGACTCGCAATGAATTGGTCTTTAGACCAGAAGTTGATAATTGGAGGAGATACTCTAGTAGCGACTCAACAGGTACCAAAAGGGGGTTAAGTCCCTTTTGTGAACACCAGACAGAGAACCTTTTCCACTTAAAAGCGTAGGAACGTCTTGTGGAAGGTTTTCTGGAAGCCAGAAGGATATCCTTTACTTGTTGAGAAAGGTTAATATCCTGGAATTCTAGGCTTTCAGTAAACAGGCCATGAGATGTAGGGACTGGGGATTGGGTTGCAGTAAGAATCCGTCCTCCTGAGACAGAAGATCTGGAGCATTCCCCCAACTCCCGAGGAGTGGTTTGAGAAAGACGCAGAAGAGGATACCACGCTAGCCGTGGCCAACGTGGAGCTATGAGTATCATACGACATCTGTCTCTCTGAAGTTTGAATAAAGTTTTGGGAATGAGGGGAATGGGTGGGAAGGCATAGAGGAAGTCCTGACCCCAGTGGAGTAGGAAAGCATCTCTTGCCTAACAGTTGTGAGCTGGGATTCTGGAACAGAATCGGGGAAGTTTGGCATTCTGTGGACTTGCAAAGAGGTCTATATCTGGTGTTCCCCAGATTTGAAATACTCGAGCAAGCTGGTATGAGTGGAGGGACCGCTCGTGTGGCAGCAGTATTCGACCGAGTCTGTCTGCCCATAAGTTTTGAATGCCCGGAAGGTATACGGCAAACAGGTGAATTTGCAACTCTCTGGCGAGGGCCCATAGTCGCAAAGCTTCGTTGCATAGCGAGAGAGAGCCTGTTACACCTTGCTTGTTCACATAGAACATAGCTACCTGATTGTCGGTTTGGACCAGAACTGTTTTGTTGCCGAGATGGACCTGAAAGACTTGAATAGCATTGAAAATGGCTCTCAGCTCTAGGAAGTTTATGTGAAGGGAAACCTCCTGTGAGGTCCAAAGATCCTGAGTGGAGAGATCGTGGAAGTGGGCCCCCCAACCCATCTTGGACGCATCTGTTAAGGTGGCCTGATATAGAGGCTGCTGGAAAAGAGAGCCTATGAGGAGGTTTTCTAGAGATCGCCACCATTGTAGGGACAAAATCAGACATGTGGTGTTTCTGATCTTGTCCATTAGCTGACCCGAAGTCTGTGACCATTGAGAGAATAGGGTCCACTGGGCTGCTCGCATGTGGAGGCGAGCATAGAGAACCACATGGACAGTGGATGCCATGTGTCCCAGAAGTTGAAGCATCTCTTGAGCAGAAAGGAACACCTTCATAGACGCTTGAGATGCCAGTTGTATTATTGGTAGACAGCGTGGCTGTGGCAGGAAAGCCCTTGACTGCCATGTGTCTAGACAAGCCCCTATGAATTCAAGAAATTGAGAGGTGGTGAGATGAGATTATGGGAGGTCCCAAGTATTGAAGAATTCTCATTGCTCGAGGAAAAGCGAAGCTGGCCTCTGGAGCTGTGGATGCTCGAATGAGCCAATCTTCAGAGTCCTCATAAATGCTGCTACCACTGCCATGCATTTTGTGAAGACTCTTGGAGCAGAGGCCAGTCTGAAAGGAAGAACTCTGTACTGGAAGTGTCTTCCTTGGACCAGGAATCAAAGGAACTTCCTGTGATCTGAGTGGATGAGAAAGCATAGTTACTCACCTGTAACAGGTGATCTCCGGGAACAGCAGGAATTTAGTCCTCACATATGGGTATCGTCGGTACCGACGGAGCCTGCACAGGAACGCTCCCCAGTGTCCAATTAGAAAGCTTTTGGGAGCATCCCACAGCGCCAGCGTGCTGCCTTCCCGCCTTTCCCAACTGCCTCTCTCCAGTTGAGTTTTAAAGCTGAGACAAAGAGAGAGAGAGGGAGAGGGAAAGGGAAAGAGATAGAGAGATACAACTCCTAGGGGAGGTGGGTAGGTTGTGAGGACTAAATTCCTGCTGTTCCCGGAGATCACCTGTTACAGGTGAGTAACTATGCTATCTCCAGGAACAAGCAGGAATGTAGGCATCACATATGGGGATTACCTAGCTTTAGATGCCAGGGAGAGACCCCATAAGTTGTGCATCCCTGAGAAGGGCTCCACTTCCCCCCATAGATCTCTGGCATCCTACTAGGGATGGTGGGTAGGAGTTGATTAGGTATGGAACAGGTGTTGGAGAACAGCCTGACCAAACAAGGCATCCCGGCAGGAGTCCTTGTCCAAGCAATAATGGGCTGTGAAGGTATGAACCGAGGCCCAGGTGGCTGCTCGACAGATGTCGCCAATAGACACAGACTGCAGATGAGCCATTGAAGCTGCCATGGCTCTCACATTGTGAGCTGTGACATGGCCCTCCAGAGGAAGATTCTTACTCTGATAGGCAAAGGAAATATATTGAGCAATCCAGTTAGATAGTGTTCTCTTGGAGACTGGAAGTCCCAAATGAGAAGGATTAAAAGCAACAAAGAGTTGAGAGGACTTTCTATGTAGCTGTGTTATTTGTAAGTAAAAGGCTAAAGCTCTTTTACAGTCCAAAGTATGAAGGTTCCTTTCTGAACTGTGGATGCCATGTGTCCCAGTAACTGCAGTAACTCCCGAGCAGTGAGGGAGGATTTGCCTGCTGCTTGGGAAGCTAGCTGCATTACGCCAAGACACCGGGCTTGTGGAAGGAAAGCCCTTGGCTGTCTGGTATCCAGACAGGCTCCTATGAATTTTAGGAACTGCGCAGGAACTAGTTGAGATTTCGGGAAGTTTATTACCAATCCCAAGTATTGGCGGATTCGCATTGTACGGGACAGTGCAGTGCTGGCCTCTGCGACTGTAGAGACTCGAATGAGCCAATCGTCTAAGTAAGGGAAGATGAAAATCCCCAGGGTTCGCAGAAACGCAGCTACTACTGCCATGCATTTCGTGAATACCCTTGGTGCTGAAGCCAGACCAAACAAAAGGAAGAACCCTGTACTGGAAATGTCTTCCCCTGAAAAGAAAACGTAAAACGTTCCTGTGATCTGGATGGATGAGAATGTGAGTGTATGCATCCTTTAAGTCTAGAGAGTAAAGCCAGTCCTGGCTTTGAAGGTATAGCAGAAGAGCTCCTAGAGAAATCATTTTGAATTTCTCTTGAAACAGATATTTGTTCAATTCTCTGAGGTCTAGAATGGGTCTGTGTCCCCCTGTTTTCTTTGGAATAAGAAAATAGGGGGAGTAGAACCCTGTTCCCCTGTTGAAACATGGGTACTTCCTCTATTGCCCCTTGGGCAAGAAGTGTGGAGACCTCGTGATCTAGCAGATTGTCAGCAGAGGTTTGTGAATTGAATTGCTTTAGAATTGTAGGAGGGGGTATGCTGTGAAAATGAAGTTTGTACCCCTCTCCTACAATGGACAAAGTCCAATCTTCTGCTGTTATCTGATGCCATCTGTTATTTTATTTACATTCTTTTATATACCGCGCTATTCTGCATCAGTGCGGTTTACATTGAACAAACTGAAATTACATTGAACAGGGCATTATAACTTGGAGATAACTATTTTACAGGGAACATGGGCTATGGAGGGTTAAGTAGCTTGCCCAAGACCACAAGGAGCACCTGTGGGACTAGAAAGCACAGTTACTTACCTGTAACAGGTGATCTCTGGGAACAGCAGGAATTAGTCCTCACATATGGAATGAGTCCTCACATATGGGTACGTCGGTACCGACGGAGCCTGCGCGGGAATGCTCCCCAGCTTCCCAGGATGAAAGCTTTTGGGGCATCCCACAGCGCATGCGCGCTGCCTTCCCGCCTTTCCTAACCAACTCTCCTCAGTTCAAGTTTAAAGCTGAGACAATAGAGAGAGAGATAGGAAAGGAAAGACAGAGAGAGAGATACAACTCCTAGGGGAGGTGGGAGGGTTGTGAGGACTAATTCCTGCTGTTCCCAGAGATCACCTGTTACAGGTAAGTAACTGTGCTATCTCCAGGAACAAGCAGGAATGAGTCCTCACATATGGGGACTCCTAGCTGAGATGCCTGGGAGATCCCCAAGGCTATGAGACCCTGGAGGGTTCCTCGTCTTCCTATGGATCTCAGGCATCCATTCAGGGAAGGAGGGCAGGAGTTGTTCAAGAATGGAACAGGTGTCTGAGGACAGCCAGACCAAACAAGGCATCCCGGCGGGAGTCCTTGTCCAAACAGTAATGGGCTGTGAAGGTATGAACCGAGGCCCAGGTGGCGGCTCGACAGATCTGGTCAATGGAGACAGAATGAAGATGAGCCATAGAGGTGGCCATGGCCCTCACATTGTGAGCTGTTACATGGCCCTCCAGAGAAAGGTTCTTACTCTGGTAAACAAAAGAAATACACTGAGCAATCCAATTGGACAGTGTTCTTTTAGAGACTGGAAGTCCTAAATGAGAAGGATCAAAAGCAACAAAAAGCTGGGAAGACTTTCTATGTTGCTGTGTCCTGTGTAAGTAAAAAGCAACAGCTCTTTTACAATCTAGAGTATGAAGGTTCCTCTCAGCACTGGATGCATGAGGAGCTGGAAAAAAGACAGGTAAATACACCTCTTGATTAAGATGAAAAGGTGAGACCACTTTAGGCATAAAGAGAGGATTTGTCCTAAGGACTACCTTATCATGATGGAACCTTGTATAAGGTGGATTAGCCACTAAAGCCTGCAGTTCACTGATGCGGCGAGCAGAAGTGATTGCAATAAGGAAAATAACCTTCCAGGAAAGAAATTTCAAGGAGGTAGTGGCTAAGGGTTCAAAAGGTGGCTTCATAAGCTGACCAAGAACCAAGTTTAAGTCCCATGCCACCGGAGGAGGTCGAATGGGAGGTTTAGTTAAAGTTAGGCCTCTCATGAATCTTGCAATAAGAGGATGGGAGGAAACAGGTTGTCCATTGATAGGCTTAAGGGATGCTGCAATAGCACTTAAATGGACCCTTACTGAATTTGTCTTGAGGCCTGCATTGGAAAGATGCAGGAGATATTCCAATAGAGAATTCACAGGAAGTGCCAGAGGGTCAGGACCCTTTTGAGCACACCAAATGGAAAATCTTTTCCACTTAAAAGCATAGGAACGCCTAGTGGAAGGTTTCCTGGAAGCATGGAGGATATCCTTCACTTGCTGAGAAAGATTGAAGTCTTGAAGGTCTAGGCCTTCAGTAACCAAGCTCTGAGGTGAAGGGACTTGGGGTTTGGGTGCCACAAAGTCCCCTCCTCCTGAGACAGAAGGTCTGGAGCAACTCCCAAGTCCAGGGAGGGGGCTTGGGAGAGATGCAGAAGTAGAGGGTACCACACTTGGCTTGGCCAACGTGGAGCTATGAGGATCATAGATCCTTGATCCCTCTGAAGTTTGAACAGAGTCTTGGGAATCAAAGGAATGGGTGGAAAGGCGTACAGGAAGCGCTGACCCCTATGAAGGAGGAAGGCATCCTTGACCTGAACTCCCTGACACGGAATTGTGGAACAGAACCGGGGAAGTTTGGCATTCCACGGACTTGCAAAGAGGTCTATGTCCGGGGTTCCCCATTCCTGGAAGATTCTGAGTACCTGACCCATGTGCAGGGACCATTCGTGTGGAAGCAGAACTCGACTGAGTCTGTCTGCCCAAGATTTTTGGATTCTTGGGAGGTATACTGCCAGGAGATGGATTTGATGCTCTCTGGCGAAGGCCCATAATTTTAGAGCCTCGTTGCAAAGCGACAGAGAGCCAGTTCCTCCTTGCTTGTTTATGTAAAACATGGCTACTTGATTGTCCGTATGAATGAGGACGGTCTTGTAGCTGAGGAGGGTATGAAAGACCTTGAGAGCTAGGAACCCTGCTCGCAGTTCCAAGTGGTTGATATGAAGAGAGGTCTCCTGTGGGGACAAAGTGCCTTGGGTGGAGAGGTCTTGTAGATGAGCTCCCCAACCTGTTTGGGAGGCATCTGTTGTGAGGGTTGCTTGGGGTAACACAGGTTGGAAGGGGGACCCCAGCAACAGATTTTGAGTTGACATCCACCATTGGACAGACCAAAAGAGACGTTTGGAGGTTGCTATTTGGTCTGAGAGAGCTCCTGATGCTTGAGTCCACTGTGTGGACAAAGTCCATTGAGCTGCTCTCATGTGTAGGCGAGCATAGGGCACCACATGCACTGTGGAAGCCATGTGGCCTAGTAGTTGTAGCATCTCCCGGGCAGTTAAGTGGCTCTTTGACTGAATCTGGGAGGCTAACTGCACTAGACGTTGGCAACGAGCCTGAGGAAGATAGCCTCTTGCAGTAGTGGTGTCCAACCAGGCCCCTATGAATTCTAGGGACTGAGTAGGGGTGAGCTGAGACTTTGGGAGGTTTACCACAAGTCCCAGATACTGCAGGATGCGCCTGGTGCGGTCCAGGGAAATTTGGGCTTCTAACTGAGATGGAGCTCGAATGAGCCAGTCGTCCAGGTATGGGAAGACAAATATTCCCAGAGTGCGTAGAAATGCAGCAACTATTGCCATGCATTTGGTGAACACTCTTGGAGCAGAGGCTAGACCGAAAGGAAGCACTCTGTATTGGTAATGTTTTCCCTGGAACAGAAAACGAAGGAATTTTCTGTGGTATGGATGGATGAGTATATGAGTGTACGCATCCTTGAGATCTAGAGAACAAAGCCAATCCTGACTCTGTAGGTATGGAAGGAGAGTGCCTAAAGAAAGCATCTTGAACTTCTCCTTGCATAGGAATTTGTTCAATTCTCTGAAATCTAGAATGGGTCTGAATCCCCCTGTTTTCTTTGGGATGAGAAAATAGGGGGAGTAAAACCCTGACCCTTGCTGAAGAAGCGGAACTGCTTCTATGGCCCTCTGGGCCAGAAGGGTAGTCACCTCCTGATCCAGAAGGTCGAGGGATGTGTGGGAGAATTGAAGTGTCTCACCCTGGTGTAGGGAGGAAGGTCTGAGAAATGAAGTTTGTAGCCCTCTCTTATGATAGAGAGGGTCCACTGCTCTGATGTGATTTGCTCCCATCTGGGAGCAAAATGAGCTAACCTTCCTGGAATGGCGAGAGGCTCTGGTTGTTGTAGAGCCAGAAAGGTTAAGTTCTCTAGTATCAAGTCAAAAACCCTGAGGGGGTTGGGACTGCTGGGTTGCAGCAGCCCCTGCAGGTTTAGGCCTGGCCTGTTTAGGTTGCTGACGCTTAGTAGCAAAGCGACCTGTAGAAGACTGTTGACCAGAAGTGGAAGGAAATCTGCCCTTTTTGTAAAAAGACTTTTTAAAAGGTTTTTTCTTGGCCGGAGTGGAGGTAGACTTAGAAAGTCTATCCAGAGCAGCATTTTCTACATCCATTTGAGTGGCTTTAATTTGCCACTCTTTGCCAAATAGATTTTCACCTGTACAGGGAAGAATTCCTAAACCATCTTGAACCCAGGGTTCTAGATCAGAAGCCTGGAGCCAAGCAATTCTACGAGCAGCTATAGCAATGCCTGAGGCTCTGCTGGCACCTTCAAAAGAATCAAAGGCTGCCCTGTTGGGAAAACTTTGAAATGTCTTGAGTATGCTTAATCATATTCTTGTGGTCTCTCTCTGAACGTTTATCTGATACTTTATTATTAAATGGTACGTTCAATCAAAATTCAAATGTATTGTAGTAAATCCTTTCTTTTATTCATTAAAAAAATCGTAGTCATCGGTAATTCTCAATGGAAATAGAAGAAACAAATCCCGACGCTCAAGTATGACGCGTCAATAGCGTTTCAGCATCTAAGCTTTCTTCAGGAGATTCTTCTGTATATCTATAAAATTAAACACAACAAACTTTCACTAACCTGCCTATAAAACAGTCTTATTTTTTGTTTTTAATTTTATTTAAAAACTTCACCTTATCGCCCTTACGTGCTTCTAATATTTTAACGAATTAAAAAATCACTACTACTTACTTCTATTATCGCTGCCCACGTCCCCATTCCTTTTTCTGTTTCCGATCGAAAAGACACCGCGCAAGCGGGATAGGAAAACTCCTCCATTTTTAAATCCCCTGTGTCTCGTTTCTATTGGTGGCTCCTTGTAATATTCGATAATCAATAAATTTCTATTTTGTAAATCCTTTAATTATCTTTATTATACAGTCTTATGATACTCCTCTATGAACCTTAATTTACCTCCCACTGTTTCCATCACGTGTCCACTACTTTCACTTCAGTCTCTCTACTCGAGAAAAAAGCCCTTATTTTACCTACTTCTCTTCTATTTGTTAACAATAGAAGATAATCTTATTTTCTGTCATTGTTGATATATAGGGAAAACTATGCTCAATCATAGCTAGTGTCTTTTAATCGATTGTTTTTTACGTTCTAAGTTACCAAATCACCATGTTTGTCTTACATGCACGCTGTCCAATCTATAATGCTGTTTAAACCTGTTGGGTGAACTGTATCCAGTTGATAAATCCACCATTGTTCACGACATAGTAGCGTTTCATCTAATGTTTTGGAGTCTCGTGTATGGGTAATCTGTTCGATTATAAAACTTCGAAGTTGCTCAAATGTATGTTTATATGTCAGGCAATGAGAAACTAGTGGAGCTTCCAATTTGCAACATTTTATTCTACTTTTATGTTCACGCAAACGTGTTCTCAAAGACCGTGTCGTTTTTCCAATGTATCTAAGTCCGCATGGGCATACTATGTTGTAAATTACTGCCGTCGAATCGCAATTTGTATCAGAGTGTAAATAGTAGATCTTATTCTGGTGTCTAAAGTATGATGTTACTATCATAATATCACACATCTCGCAGGTTCCACACGGTGTGTGTGTTCCCTGTTTTCTTCTTATATCTATAGACGGAAGCACTGCAGGACTTAGGTACTCTTTGAGGTTGCGTCCTGTCAGACGGCTGCCTAGGGTGAGAACTTACACAATCTTGACGATGCATATATTCATATGATTCTTGCAAGGTATTGTGGGTATTGTAGTTCATTCACTCCCAAACACAGCTGATAACAATAATTTGAGTTGTGAAACCAAGTGGTAAGATCAATAAAATACTTCTTTTATTGATGGGGTTTAATTCACCCAGCACATGTATGCTTGATAGCACTATAAATGAGGTTACTTGCTTGCAGTGTTTAAATGGATAACAAAAAGTCACAAAGTAAACCAGAAAACAACCTTCAGCTTGTCAGGCAATTAGCTAATGTTTTCTTAGCAAATAATTACCAAATACAAAGGCACAACGAAAAGAATAAACTTTGCTGGTTAGGTTAACTTCTGCTTATTTTCCACGCTGATCTCAGCAGTGATTCTCCCTTGCTCACACACACAATCAGGTGCAGCCCTAATTACTATCCATGGACCAGCTGAAAGCCTTTAGCTGGCTGGCTGCTACTGTGTGAGCCCAAATCCTGCTTTAAGAGCTGTTTGCAGTGGAAATAAAGAACAAAGTTAGGTTTCTTTGTGATGGCTGATGTGTTTGCTCATAGAAAACTAGCAATAGCATTTAGATAAAGAACAGTCCATGTAAATAGTTTCATCTGCTGTATTTCCCCCTGCATCAACAATCATAGGGTCAATATCATACATTGGCACAGATGAGTCTTTCATTAAGGCACTATCATGAGAATGCTTATTCCCTTGCTGCCATTCTCTATTATAGATAGGGTCTGGATCAGTGTTCATACCTGAGCCTCTCCTGCTATCATTATTCCTCTCTGTATAGCCTGGCCAATATGTAATCCAATTCTGATGTCCAGCCTTCCAATCTTGATCCCTGGACACTGTATCTTCTCTCACATACCTTCTGGCCTTGGTCTGAAAGTCCCTTCCACATGCAGTCTTCTCTCTTCCAGGTAGCCACTGGTGATTCCTATCTCTGCCACTCCATTCCTCTGGCTGAATCCAGTCCAATGGACTCTACTGGCCTTTGGAATACCTCCCAGTATGAGTACTGCCTTGGAATCTCCCAGACCTTCCAATGGCCTTTCTTCTCTTCCTTCCAGAGAGTTTCCTTCTCTCTCTATCTGCTTGGCTTGGCTTGGCTTCTGTTTCTCCAGGTGATACTGGTGCTTGTAGCCGTTGCTGAAGCTCTCCCCTCTGTATCTCTTCCTGAAGCTGTTCTTGAAACTGTTGCTGAAACTGTTATCTGAAGAAAAAGCTCTACTCTTATCCTGTTCTAATGTGTGCTGCTCCCTAACACAGTGCAGCTGTGTTGAATCAGGCCCTGCCCTTTGAGATGAGTGTTTAGGGATTACCTCATAGCTCTCTTGATTGCACACACATTCTCTCACTTCAGCCCCTCTCATGGCTGCTGGAAACCTGGTGCATTCTGGGACTGGTAGTCTTTTATGTGAAAACTCTGTTTTCTTGCTTCTACCAGAACTGACAGGTTGCTTGTTCAGAGTCACATCATCCTTTCTATAGCTCCTACCTGAGCTATGATAAGCTTCCTTATCACAGTCCCCGTTGCCATACACATCTGATGCGTTTAGTTTCTAATCCTGGAACCACTGTCAGTATGTTCTTATGTCTATTAAACAGTTTTTGTATTGACTTGCTCATGGGAGTGTATGCTGTAATGAAATTAATGTTTTCCTCATCCTTAGATGATGTTAACTTGGAAGGCTTTGTTCGTAATAATTCCGTTCTATAATTGTACAGGGCCCTTCTATAGGCTCTTTGTACCGTCCGCCTAGGATATCCCCTGTTTGCAAATCCTGTTTTAGTTGTTTAGCCTGCCTCTTATAATCTTGAGTAGTAGAACAGTTCCGCCTAAATCGAAGGAATTGGGAAAACGGCAAAGATTCTTTCAATTGTTGGGGGTGCCTACTAGAAAAATGAAGAAATGTATTTCTATCTGTAGGCTTCCTAAAGATGGATGTATGCCATCCATCTACGCCCCTCGTTATTTCCACATCTAGGTAAGTTATTTTATGTTGATGATAAATCGAGGTAAATTTAAGATTATTATCTTGACAATTAAGCCAAGTGATGAATTTTTCTAATGAATGAGAAGTCCCTTTCCATAATAAAAAGATATCATCGATGTAACGCTGCCATATAATGACGTTCGATTGAAATTGTGACTGGGGTAGATGTTTTACCTCAAACTCATCCATATAAAAATTCGCCACTGAGGGGGCACACATCGCCCCCATCGCCACCCCCCCCCCCCCACCAATCTGCTGATACACTATTCCCTCAAACTGGAAATAATTTCGATGGATAGCCAGTTTTGCCAATTCCCAACAAAAAATTGACATGGTCTCTTTGTAAATCACCCCGCGCTAATAGTACTTTCTGAATTATTAGTAATGCTGCCGATTGTGGAATGCTCGTATAAAGGGATGAAACATCCAACGTAACTAGCCAGATGTCTTCACATTGAGCCCACTCTGCCAAACGTTCCACACTGTTTAAAAATTGTGTGGTGTCTTTTATATAAGATTTTATTCGTACTAGCATGGGACGTAGAAACGAATCTAAATAGGTCAATAGGGGTTCTAATATGCTTCCCCTTGTTGACACCTGCATGGGGATGCTTGGAGTATGCTTAAGCCAAAGAAGGAACTCATCCCTTTTATCCTCTGGAATAAAAGGGAGAAAGTTGTGCAGCCTTTCTGCAACCTCCTTCAGAAACATACCCATATAAAGGCTATATGGAATTGATTCTGGCAATAAGCATGCTGGCTTGGAAGATTTTCCTACCCAAAGCATCCAAGGTCCTGCATTCTCTTCCTGGAGGAGTAGAAGAGTGTCTTTTGGTACTCTTTATCCTCTTCATAGCTGACTGCACCACAATGGAGTGGTGAGGAAGCTGAGTTTTTTGAAATCCAGGAGAAGGAGGGACACGGTACATAGTGTCCAATCTACGAGAATGAGGAGAAAGGGTGAGAGGAGTCTCCCACAATTCAATCAAATGTTCTTGAAGAATTTCATGAATTGGCAAGGTGACTGCCTCTCTGGGAACCTTAGAGTATCCCAAAATATCTAATTTTTTTGCTCTAGGTTCTTTTTCAGAGGTTACTGAAATAGAGAGTCCTTTAGCTACTTCTATTATGAAGTCTTGAAAGGACAAATCCTCTGGAGGAGACATTCTCCTTTTTGGAGAAGAGGGCTCCTCAGGAAGGGTGACAGATACTTCAGGGGACTCATCCGATGAATCAGAATCATCAGAAGAATCGAAGTATCATCTGCTCGATTCCAAAGATCGATAGGTGTATTGATCGGTACCGACATTGGGTGTTCCCGGTACCGGATCGGTACCGAGAAAGAGCCCAGGACAGGGAGCCGGAATCGGTATCCTGGCTGATGTCGATGCAGCCGGTACCGGTATCGAAGTTGGTGCCGGTACCGACAACGGAGCTAGTTGCGGTACCGTCGGTGTCGCAGCCTTAATGAAAGCCAGTATAGCTTGCTGCATGGATTGCACAGTGTGATCCATGGACGCCACGACTGCCTGGATGTCGGTACCGGGAGATTGTGCCGGTACCCCAGAGCAGTCTAACAGGTGATCGGTCAAGGCCGTGCCATCGATGTCAACCAGTAACCCCATAGGAGGAGCTTTGGAAGCCGGAGCTTCCCGCCGGGGTTGTTTGGCTGGGGCAGGATCCTCGAGGGCAAGCCCGGAGGCATCTCGATGCTTAAAGGGAGATTTGCCCTTCGAGGACCTGCTAAAAGTATGTTTGGTTACCTGAGACCCATCAGGAGAGGAAGACCTGGAAGATGTCAATGCCACCGCCGGTGCATCCGTGGGAAACAGCACATGGAGCTTGGCTGCCCTGTTCTGTAACCCTCGTTTAGACATTAGAGAACAGGACTGGCAATCCGGGATGGAGTGTTCAGGCCCCAAACATTTCAGACACCATTCATGGGTATCTGTGACAGAAATTGTACCGCTACACTTAGTGCATTTTTTTAACCCGGAGGCTGGTTTTTCCTTAAGGGGAAAATTTCTTGTGGGCCTGGAGGCCTAAGAAGAAAATACACCAAGTGAGGAAGAAAGAAAGAAAAGAAAAGACCGGCGGTACCGGTCCGGCGTCGGGGAAGGCAGACACGCAACCAAAGAAATAAATTAAAATAAAGAACTTCTTCAGCGGTGACAGGAACACGACCTGCTGGCTCCACGGAAAAGAAGAACTGAGGAGAGTTGGTTAGGAAAGGCGGGAAGGCAGTGCGCATGCGCTGTGGGATGCCCCAAAAGCTTTCATCCTGGGAAGCTGGGGAGCATTCCCGCACAGGCTCCGTCAGTACCGACGTACCCATATGTGAGGACTCATTCCATATGTGAGGACTCATTCCTGTTTGTTCCTGGAGATACCTCAGTCCTTCCGGCCCAAGATTGCTGTCTAGTGGGATTTGAACCCCCGACCTTCCGGCCTGAAGTACCTTGCCCCAACCACTAGGCCACTCCTCCACTCCACTGTTGACAAAGTGGCATAACCTGCCCGGAATATTGGGGGGTTGGGGCCCCCTCAGAGGCAGGAAGGCAAAGCTCTCTAGGAAGGAGTCAAAGCCCTTGAAGGGGCTGAACCTGGAGAGCTGGTTGGGCTCTCGGGCCTTTTAGTTTCTTTTGCTGTCTAATTTGTCCCTTTTGGGCAACCTGACCTGGAGTCTGACTCTGCTGGGTATAGGAAGGATAAAACTTCCTCTTTTTGCTAAAAGAGGGTTTTTATAAGGCTCTCTTTTGGCTGGAGTGGGAATGTTACTCAAAGAAGTCATAGGAGACTTGGAACTTATGAGCCCATTTCTCCCAGATGATAAGAGACAAGATTTTCTTGCTCTAGTTGAGCATGCTCAGGATGTCTCCAATCTCTTCGGCAAGAACTGTCAGGAAAAGGCTAACGAGTTAGATGCTGACAATTCTACCTTAGATAGTCAGTCTAAGGTAGAATTGTCAGCATCTAACTCGTTAGCCTTTTCCTGACAGTTCTTGCCGAAGAGATTCTCTCTCGTGCAAGGAATGTTGCCTAACTTGTCCTGTACCCAAGTCTCCAAGTCTGATGCCTGTAGCGAGGGAATCCATCGTGCGCCAATGGCAAAAGCAGAAGTTCTGCTGATGCATTCGAAGCAGTCAAAGGCTGCACGATTGACAAACTTGGAGACATCCTGAGCATGCTCAACTAGAGCAAGAAAATCTTGTCTCTTATCATCTGGGAGGAATGGGCTCATAAGTTCCAAGTCTCCTATGACTTCTTTGAGGAACATTCCCATATATAGGATATATGAACTGATCCTAGCTGAAAAGCATGGAAGCTTGAAAAGTTCTGCGTCCAAAAGCATCCAGAGTCCTGCATTCACGACCTGGAGGATTGGATGCATGCCTCTTTGCACTTTTCATCCTACGCATGGCTGAATCCACTACCATTGAATGGTGTGGCAGCTGAGTTTTCAGAAATCCAGGACATGGTGGAACTTGATACATAGTATCAAGTCTCCTACGGTGAGGAGAAGTAGTCAGAGGTGTCTCCCACATTCTGAGCATCAAGCTATGCAGAATTTCATGGATAGGCAGAGTAGCTGCCTCCTTACGAGCTTTAGGATATTGGAGTATTTCCAATTCCTTTGCTCTGTGCTCCTCTTCAGGAGCTACTGTGATTGAAAGACCTTTGGCCATATCACAGATGAAATCCTGAAATGACATGTCCTCTGGAGGTGACATTCTGCGTTGGGGAGAATAGGGAACTTCTAGGAGAAACCCTTTAGTGCCAGCAGAATTGTCAGAGTCTTCGGAATCGGAGGAATCTAAGTATTCCTGACCCCGATGCTCTTGCAAAGCACGATCCTGGTACCGATCGAAGTCAGTACCAAGGTGACCCACTTTGTCCACTCCAGCCAGAGATGGCATGGGAAGAGTTCCCACCGGGGCTGGTACCGGCATCAGTAGTGTCGGTACCGGTGTCAATACCGGCACTGGTGTCGATGTCGGCACCGGTGCCCTTGGGACCACCAGTACTGCAGCCGAAAGAAGAGCTGCGATACTGTGTTCGATAGCAAGAAACCTCTGGTCTATCAATGCTGCCGATGCCTGGGTGTCGGTACCAGTAAGAACGGCCGGAACCCCTGAGCATGGCACAGGTAGTTCTTGCGAGGTTGAGGCCTCGAGAACATCCTGAAGCCAAATCGATGCTTTGGAAGCTGAAGCCTCCCGCCGGGGCTGTTTTGCCGGTGTGGCTCCCTCAAGGGCAATGCCAATGGCCTCTCGATGCTTAGCAGGACAGCTGCCCTTTGAGGACCGGCTTTTATGTTTAGTTACCTGAGATCCATGGGAGGAAGAAGAGGCCCTTGACGATGTTGATGCAATGGATCTGGCATCTGAAGAAAAGAGGGTACCGAGCTTTGCGGCCCAGTTCTGTCTTCCTCTTTTGGTCATCCCCATGCAGGAGAGACATTCAGTTGGAGAATGATCAGGTCCTAAACATTTTAGACACCAATCATGGGTGTCCATGACGGAAATGGTACTGCCACACTTAGTACATTTTTTAAAAACCACTAGTTGGCTTTTTCATGATTTAGGAAAAATGGGGCCTAATGCCCAAAATGGCGCCCAGCACCAAAGAGGAAAGTTTCTGAAAAGAAACAGTCTACGTTTAAGGTTTGTTTGTTTTTTTTTATGAAAAGAAAAGAACCGGCGGTACCAGTAGGCGTCGTGCAGTAGGCAAACGTGACCACAAGAAAGAAATTTAAAGACGGAATTTTCTGCGGTGACAGGGAATAGGTCCTGTCGGCTCCGCGGAAAATGAAGAACTGAAGAGGGACAGTTGGAAAGGTGGGAATGCAGCGCACATGTGCTGAGGGATGCTCCCAAAAGCATTCCTATTGGATGCTGGGGAGCGTTCCCGCGCAGGCTCCGTCGGTACCGGCGATACCCATATGTGAGGACTACATTCCTGCTTGTTCCTGGAGATAAGGTGTTTCCCACATCCTAAGCATGAGGTCATGCAGTATCCTATGAATGGGTAAGGTCGCGGCCGCCTTAGGGGCTGCTGGATACTGAAGAATTTCAAGATCTTCAGCTCTTGGGTCCTTCTCAGAGGTCACTGTAATCGAGAGGCCCCGAGCCACATCCCAAATAAAGTCTTAAAAAGACATGTCTTCCGGTGGAGACATCCAGCGTTGAAGGGAAGGAGCAGGATCTTCCGGAAGAGCCTCTCCGGTACCGACTGATTCATTAGAAGAATCAGAATCGGATGATTCGAAGTATCAATGGGCCAGGTGCTCCTGCCCAGCCCGACAACAGTACCCATTGAAATCGGCATCAGAATGCCTCGGTACCAGACCCTCATTGCTAGACTCTGACTCCAGGGCCAGCATGGGTAGTAGCGTGGAGAGTGGCGCAATGGTCGATGCCAATACCTCCGGTGTCGGTACCGATGGCTGCGGAAATGATTGCAGAGGCTTTAGCGGTACCGAGGCCGCCAGCAAGGCCTGCAAGACTCCGCTCAATGGCTAGGATACATTGATCCATGAAGCCAGCTGATGCCTGGGTATCGGTACCCAAACAACGGGCCATGACCCCAGAACACGGCACCAAGAGCTCTCCAGAGGTGGACTCCTCAGGAACATCTTGGGACCCCAATAATGCTTTGGAGGCAAGGACCTCCCGCCGGGGCTGTTGGGCTGGTGTATTCTCCTCTAAGGCAACGCTTAAAGCATCTCGATGCTTAAGGAGATCTACCCTTTGAGGACCGACCAGTCTTCGAACACCACCCGGGTTTCGTTAGCTGAGATCCGTGGGAGGACGATGAAGCCCTGGACGATGTCAATACCACGGACATTGCATCCGAGGCAAAGAGGGTGCCTAGTTTTGCAGCTTTATTCTGCAGGCCCCTCTGTGTCATCTTTCTGCAAAGGAGACATTCCAACGGTGAATGCGCTGGTCCCAAACATTTAAGACACCAGTCATGGGTGTCGGTAGCAGAAATGGTACTGCTACATTTGGAACACTTTTTGAAAGCACTAGTTGGTTTCTCCATTCTGAGGAACAAAGGGGCCTAAAGCCCAAAATGGTGCCTAAGCACCTAGAGGGCAAGACCTTCCAAGAAAACCCTTTTGGGTTTTTTTAGCAAGAGAAATAGAAGAAAAGAACACCCAAGATACCGGTGCTGGCATCGACGGGAAGGCAGACGTACCACAAAAAGAAAAGATTTTCTGCAGTGACAGGAATTACTCCGTCGGCTCCGCGGAAAATGAAAAACTGAGGAGGGAGAGTTGGAAAGGTAGCAGCGCAAGTGCAGTGGGATGCTCCCAGAAGCTTCCAATAGGATGCTGGGGAGCGTTCCTGCACGGGCTCCGTCGGTGCCGACGTCACCCATATGTGAAGACTACATTCCTGCTTGTTCCTGGAGATAACTTCTTTTCCTTTTTCATTTTATACCAAAAACTTTACTCAAAGGCAGCAGAGGAAACAAAATGTAAGAGGAAACTAGTAGGACAGTAAGAGGTCCAAAATGAAAGAAAAGCAAGGGAGATGCTGAGAGGCGCTCGGCCAACAGGAAGGGACCTGGACTTCTCCAGATACCACCCAACAAGCGGTCCCAATGGCCTTTATTTTATTTATTTATTTAGCTGTATTTATATACCGCTTTTCACCGGGTCAAAGCAGTGTTACATAGGGGTAGGGGAATTAAGTACAAGGGTAGGGCCATCACCGGGGAGGCAACATTGATGATTTTGACATAGGAGAGACTTTGGACGTAGGACAGACGTTGGACATAGACAAGTTAGTGTAGCTTTAAGTTAGAGGTTCATTGTGGGTGAGATCAGAGGTTTGTGGGTTTTTCGGATTCCCACCAACTATCTAGATTCCCACCAACTATCACTGCTCAACTGGAAACCCCAATTCTACAACTGGGCCCAGGAGTCTTTCTACTCATAAGAACTCCGCTGCCCAAAATACCCATCACTATCTGCCAGACAGAGAATACTGGATAGCAAGTGGTTGTAAAATGCCTAATATAGGCCTGTACTCCATCTGCTGGCTGATGGGCATAACCCATGCATTTTGGACTGGTCTGGTGGATAAAAAGGAAGAAATAAGTTGGGGGAGAGAACAGACATGGCCTCCTCACCTTGTGCCCGGATATGTAAATGAAAGCAATTAAATACAAAATTCAATTTCTGCCCCCTGTTGCTATAAATTTTTTTTTTTGTTTGTTTTTTTAAATGTGATTGACAAATTATAATAAAGCTGAATAATGCCTCTTAATTGTTCAATGTTTTTCAAATGTCCTAAGGCAATAGGGAGAAAGTTCAAATTATCTGAGAAAAATTCAGGCTCAGAACAGTGATGCAATAGTAAATATATTGTGTTCAGCTACTAACACAAGGCCATAACAGGTACAAAAAAACATTTATTCAGTCATGGTCTTCCTCACTAATGCATTAATCAATGGTAAAGCCCAGTGATCAGAACACACAACCAAGACTAATACCAGAACAAACTGCAGTTTGGCAATCAGAATGCACTTACTGCTAGAAGTTGCCTGATGAGCATATCTGAGGCCTTCTCAGAAATATTTCCAACAAAGACTGTTGTAGTAGGACCACTGTTTTCTTCATTTTCTTTAGATTTAAGACCTGGATGGTCTTTTCTGGGTCCCAAGTGCTTTCCAACCATGGCCACAGTGGTAGGTACTAATACCTGAGAAAAGAAAAATATTACAGTTTTAAAATATGCCCCCAAATGCATTATTTCCATCACATTTTTGGTAGACAAGAAATGGCACTAGATCAGGAAAAGTAATGCTTCTTCAAACTTGTACGTGAATTTGAAAAAATTGGAGATTATGCTCAACACAGATCTGGCAGTGCAGCATGGTAATCAGAGTGCACAAATACAACTGGAGGCTCTGAATGGATTCTTCTACTATGACTGAGTCTCCCTGTCCCCTCACCTAAGGACAAACGCAACAAAGTACTATGCTATAGTGCAGCGTTTTGCTCAAAATTTTCCCACAATAGTATTGCTCCCTGATGCAGAAAGCAAACTAGTGCAGGAAAATCCTGAGCAAAACCACTGTGCTAAAGTATAGCTCAGTAGGCATGCTAATCATATGCAAAGGAAGGAATATTTAATAATTGTTCTATGTAAATTTTTAAAAAAGATTCTCATAGAAAATAGCAGGTAAGGCCTAATTTCACCCTTTCTTCCAGTCCAGACACGTGGGTTTATGCCTTACTACCAGCAACTGCAGACTGAGAACCACTGGTTTGATGATGTCACCCTATAAGGGGTCCTGTGTAGCCACCTCTCACTGCCATAGCTAAAGGCAATATATCAAATGTATAATAAACCACAAACCAATATTTCTTTAGCAAAGCAAACTCCAGCAAAAACTATTATAAATAGTTGATGTTTAAACTAACATTTGCTCTGAGTTTGGAAGACGCAGACAGAGCCTACTGCATCCAGACCTCAAACATTACACAGCAGTGAAGAAAAAGACAGCACAATAGAACAGAACAGCGAGCTCCTGTAAGAACGGAGTCCTTGAGAACATAAAGACCTCCCTCAATACCAGACACTTAGACCAAACTTCTCCCAGTTAGGCTCGCAACCCCAGACAGCCACAACGGGTTCTGGACTGGACTGGAGGGATTCAAGGAAAACAAGATTAGCAGATAAGGCCTAATTTCACCTTCCTCATCATCCCTCTAGTCCAGTCCAGGTGCAAAGCAGTACCTAATGACCAGAGGAGGAGTGCAAGGACTGCAAAACTGGCACTCCAAACTGCACATCTCCTCTTGCCCGATTATCAAGACAATAATACTGCACAAATGCATGAAGGGAAGGCAATGTCACTGCCTTACAGATCTCTAGGGGCAGCACCAAGACATACAACATCCACAACGCCTGAGCCCAAACAGTATGGGCCCTAAGCCTGACCAGTATGATCCACCTTTTAAACAGACAGGCCAATGCAATCGCTTCCTTCAACCAGTGGGCAACTGACGCTATGTAGGCCACCTCACCTTTGCATGGTCCGCCTAAACTCCTTTGTCCTCTTCAAGTACTGCCTAAGAACTCTGCTGACTACTACTACTGAGCATATGTATAGCGCTGCACAGGCATGTATAAGAGACAGTCCCTGCTCATCAGAGCTTATAATCTAGTCAAGACAAACACAGAAGGTGTAGGCAGGGATAAAGCAAGGGGAAAGAAAAAGGAGATCACGTCTAGCCTGTGCAAGTTTCAAGACGCCAAATTAGTGGCCAAGGCTGCAACTACCAGCAAGGTTACCAACTGATTAAGACGGACAACAGGACATAACAGACACTACCACTTAGGCAGGAAAGAAAGTACTGGCCGAAGGACCACTTTCTCTTTTGGACATCAGTAGAAAAGGCTCTCTACAAGATAGCATTTGTTGCTCAGAGGCCCTATGCGCCAAACAGAAGGCCACTAGGAATACAGGTCCCGATATTCAAAGGGAGTAGCAGTTAGGCTTGTTAACAGTGTTACTCCTTATATTAAGGATATTCAATGGCACTAACACTAACCCATTAGCATCGGGGTGGTCCGGAGGTGGAACCCAGCCATTACCAGGCAGCAGTGATACTAAGCCACTGTCTGGTTATGGCTTAGCAGCAAAAGTACGGCGCAGCAAAGTCTGGCCTAACTTTCACCACAGAAGCAAACCGGGCAGCAGCAAATCCAGGTAACCCAGATATTCAGTGACAGGGTCAGATATGACCCAGGCATTGAATATCCAGGTTTAAAGTTTGGAAGCAGCAGCTAGCCACAGTCTTCAACATCAAGTCCTTCAACAAAGCCTTCAGGAGGGGCTCAAAAGGAACTCCCATCAGTGCTGCTAGGACTAAATCAGAGTCTCACGAAGGAACCATTGCACTTCACTCCTCCCAAAAACTGGACATCTGGGCAAGAGGCCAGGGAAACTTCCATGATTCTATCTTGAAAACAGACTAATGCTGCCACTTGCACTCACAGAAAGCCCCTTCTGCAAAAAGAGTAATACATTGGGGACAAGAAGCATCTAAGAGATGAAAGCCCCTTTCCTCGCAAGAACTTTTTTTTTTTTTTTTTTTTTAAAGTCTTTCATACACAAACATATGCCAAGATAGTGTAATGTTTGTGCACTTGAAACAGTGTAGCTATATCCTGTGGTGCATAGCCCTTCTTCAGCCTAGCCCTTTCGCGAGCTAAGCCATAAGTAAGAACCGATGCTCTTCTGGCATGAGAACTGGACCCTGAGACAGGAGATCATGTACTGTTGGTATCAGAAATAAAGCCTCACCACCAAACACATCTGCATATCACAGCCTCCAAAGGCCAATCCAACACCACCAATATCACCAGATCTGGATGAACGTCCACTTTCTGCACCATTCAAACTATGAGGGGCCATGGGAGAAATATGTAAAAGATCTCCTCTTGAGACCATCTCTGCACAAAGGCATCCAAGGCCTTCTAACATTTTCTCCCATTGTCGAATAAATATCTGGCAACTCTAGAATTGACCGCTGACACCATGAGATCCATCACTGGCAACCCCCAGGGGTCCAAAAGACAGGCAGATATGATAGGCTTGCACAATTTTCTTTCCAGTCACATGAGCTGCCGCCAAAACTTGCAGATAGGCCTCTGCCCATTCCAGCAGTGAAGTCACCTCCTCAGCCAGAACAAGCCTGCCAGTGCCCTGATGTATACTACTGCAGTCGCAGTTGTCCAACAGGATTTGTACCTATGTGTTGGACCAGGGGCTGAAAAGCTTTGTGCACCAGGAAGTCTACCTGCATATTCAACTGATTGACCAACTGCTCTTCTCCAGGGACCACTGCCCCTGAGTGCCTGGGCCTGACAATGTGCTTCTCAACTGCTCAAATTGGCATCTGTTGTAATCACTATCTAATCCTTTGTCTCCAAAGGCATTACTACAGTCAATCTGGTGGGATTCAACCATCAGAAAAGGCTCATCCTGGCTTCCCCCTGCAACAGCAGCCTCTGTCACAGAGACTGCATCTGTGCCGACTACTTGGACAGTGATGCCTGCTGGAGCGGATGCATGTGTGCTCGGGCCCACAGCACCAGCTCCAATGTCACTGCAAGACCTGCAGATAATTCCACGCATAGGGAAAACACATCTCTAATAATGCCTACATTTGATTTTGTAGTTTTTGCAACCTGTTCTGCATCAGTGACACCTGATTCATCCTGATGTTGAAAAGAGCCCCTAGATACTCCAACAACAGAGTTCGTTTCAACCTGTTCTTGGCAAAACTTTCTCATAGCCACAGCATATACCAGGGTCTGAAAGCAGACTCCAGCTCCTGCCACAGGCTGCACCAACTGCCTGTTGTGATGCCAAGATGCTCACAAGATATGCTCCCCTTCCACTAGCCCAATCACCTTGATTCCAATTGACCCCCACTTACCTGAGCTCCCATGAGTGGCCAGAGTCTCTCCGACAGTTCATAGTTACCTCACAGAACTCATGCCATGCTACTTTTAGTAGTACTGTGCTGTAGCCCGGTGTGCTGCTCTTCTCCTCATGGCCTTAAAGGATCAGTGCCACTGTTGACAATACTCAACTCTGGGCAACCCTCTCAGAGGTTGGGGAGGAGGGAGGGAGTGATGTCACCAGGATAGATGGTGGTCCAAGGCATGAGCTGCACTAACCCCTGAGAAGGTTTGCAGCTTAACTCTCCAAATCTCTCCCAATTCCTAGCAGCAAAAAGGCGATCTGGTGGACATCAAAGAGTTGCAACACATGGGAGCCAAAAAGTTCATAGTAGACCTGCAGGAGTATGCCTATAGGCATTTCCCAGCTCTGAAGAACAGCTTGCTAAGATGGCAGCCATGGAGCTCCTTTGGCACAAAGGCAGAAGAGAACAGAGGGTGTGTGACAGCAACCCAAAGTTTGAAATGGATGATCATCTTATACCAGCTGAATTCCTCAAGATGTTTTGAGATTTAAAAGCAGAAAATGGTACCAATGCAAGCTGATATTACAGCACTAGCCTCTGACCTAAGAGAAGAGCTAGCAGATGTCGGCAAGCATGGGATGATGTTGAAGCACATGTGGAGGAGCATGGGAAGTGTGTGGAGGATCTGGAGAAGTGGTAGCTCTGAAGTAGGCTAATGGAGAGCTTGCAAATAAAGTGGAGAATCTGGAAAACTACATACATGGCATCTCAAAGAAAGCAGATTATATGGACCATGGATGGAGCAGTCATAAGTAAAATAGTGGCCCAGCTGCTGGAAGAAATGGAGGAGGAAAAGGCACACTCAAAAGCACTGCTGGAGAAGGTGCATATTCCAATCACTAAATCGAAAATACAATTATTTTTACATCTTGCTATCTGGCCATTTTATTTTTCTAATTGTGTTGGTCCCAGGGTCTAGTTTCTGCTTTTCTCTGCCTTATCTTAACTCTTGTTTCCAGTGTCACCTATTTGCTATTTCTTCTCTCTCCTCCTGACTTCACTTATATCAGTCTGTAATACTGATCTCCTCTTTTCCGTTTTCTTCCTTCTCCTGCTTTTCGCTGTATTTATCCACACTTTTTATCACTTTCCATCATTTAGTTCGCCCATCCCCACCTCTCTCTCCTTTCCAAGTCTCTTACTGCTCATTCTTTCATTAACTCTCCCCTGTCTCTCCTCCCCCCTCTCACCATCCTCCACATCCAGGGTCTGTCTCTCCCATGTTCAGTATCTCCTGTCTGCCTCCCCCAGCCCTCCCACACACATCCAGCATCTCTTGTCTCCCTAGTACCCCCATGCCCAGCATTTCTTCTGTATCCCTACCTTTTATGTCCATCTCCTCTGTGTCCCTAGCCAAACACTTAATGTTCAGCATTTCCAGTCAGTCTCACCAGTACTTGTGCCCCCCCACCATACAGCAGCTCCTCTATCCCCTCCTCAATACCCCCCCCCCCCGTATCAAGCATCTCCTTTCTCCCTCCCTCCCACATCCATCTCTTCTGTCTCCCTAGTTCCCCCCCCCCCCCCCATATCCAGCATCTCTTGTCTGCCTGCCCCTGCATCACCCACGTCAGACATCTCCTGCCATTCAAACTATTCCAACCCCAATCATCTCCAGCTTCCTCCCAATTTCCCATTCCCCTCGTGGTCCAGCCTCCAATGTTCCTCCCGCCTCAGTCCAGCATCTTCCCCATAAGTCACATTATCTTAGCCAGGCCGCAGCATGCCCCCATATCCTCCAAACCTGCAGGACCAAGCACTCACACTACTGCCTTCTATCAAACTCAGCCATCCCCGATCCAGCATCAGCCTTCCCCTTCCTTCTGCGACCAACTGAATCGCACCACTCCTTCCTCCCCTGGAACCTGCATCAGTGCTCACAGTACAAATACGATATAGGGAGGAGTGGCCTAGTGGTTGGGACAAGTTACCTCAAGCCGGAAGGTCGGGGGTTCAAATCCCACTAGAGGACAGCAACCTTGGGCCGGAAGGACTGGGTTTTCTAGTCCCACAGGTGCTCCTTGTGGTCCTGGGCAAGCCACGTAACCCTCTATTGCCCATGTTCCCTGTAAAATAGTTATCTCCAAGTTATAATGCCTTGTTCAATGTAATTTCAGTTTGTTCAATGTAAACCGCCTTGATATCATGAAAGGCGGTATATAAGAAATGTCAAATAAAATAAATAAAAAATATGCAGGGACCTCAAGCTGGAGTCTGTGCATGTGCAGAAGACTCAGCCTGAGCTGCATCCTGCCCCACAGAAAAAAGGAAGTCTGGAGGGGGCGGGATACAACTGAGGCTAAGACTTCTGCGCAGGCAAGGACTCCGGCATGAGGTTCCCCGCACTTCTTATCTGGTATGCGAGTGTTTGCTGATACAGGTTCCATGAAGAGGAGGGGCACGATTCCATTGGCTATAGATGGAAAGGGAAGGCTGACACTAGATCGGGGGCAGGGGAGGATGGTACAAGGCAGCAGTGGCAGCGTACTGGTGAGAGTCTTCTTTATCTTCCCTCAAAACTCTGCATATGGCCACAACCCCAAATGAGAATTTTGCGACCCCATTTGGGGTCGTGACTCACAGTTTGGGAACAAGTGATTCTCAGTCTCCATCTACTGACAGAAAGACATAAAACAATGCATCTGGACTGACTGCAAGGATGATGAGGAATGCAGCTTTTTACTCTTCTCTTTACACCAGTTTCGGGCAGGCATAAAGATGCAACCGGGAGCAAAAAGATCATGTGAGGTAAAGTTTGACACACCTCTTCAAATGATCCATTTAAGCCCAGATTCCTGTTCTCCCACTTATCTGCTTTGAACCCACTCACCCCCTTGAAACTAGTGGCCCGTGTTATCCCTCCACCTCCTCTCCACTCCCCGCTGAAACATTTGTGACCCCAATGCCCCGCCCCCCCCCCCCCACAACTCCCTGAGCCCCACAAAAGCACATCACTGACCAAGTGGCAGCTAGCCCCCAACCCCCCCCCCAAATTAGTGTGCCCTGTGCTGCTTTCCCTGGAGCCCCTACCCCCAACCCCCTTTACCAGCACTGTGATGGAGGCAGAAGTGCTGCACTCACACTCTTGCCTTCGCAACATCTTTCAAAATAGCAATACCTGAACATAGAATATTGGGCATGATGGACCCTTGGTTTGACCCAGTATCACATATCTTATGTTCTTGTTTCTAACAGCGACCAATCCAGATCACAAGTACCTGTCAAGTTCCCAAAGAGGTACACAAACTCCACATTGCCTATCCCTGTGGTAATCAGTGGATTTCCCTGGTCCTTTACAGTGATGATATACTTACCAAATAATATCCTTTCCTTGAATCCTGCTACACCAGTCCATACAAGTGGGTTGTGTTCATCTACGAGCAGATCGGTGGAGACAAAGAACTAATGAAAAGCTCAGGTTTCAACATCATTCCTATTCCTCTATTTGCCTCAGCCACCAGAGGTCCCTTCAGCATTCGTCCAAAGCATATGGGAGAACATGGCAAGCCTTACAAAACCTCAACATGGGCAACAATGAATAACAAAATAGAGGAGAACTATGTACAAAAAAGCCTAAACAGAAGGCTGTTAGAAGATGAACCTGCAGAGGAAAGTATAAAAATCATAGTGGACCCAAGGAGCCACCATCAGGTCTCCGAACCACGCTCTCCCCGGCCAATCTGGTGCCAATAATACAATCCTGACAGATTCAAATGAAATGTCTCCTGACTCAACTCCCACTCTAAAAGATCCAGAGAGTGCAAGTTGAGGAAGTCCGCTTCCACATTGTCCAACTCTGGCAATGTGCTCAGCCAACAAAGGCTAGGAGGTTCTTTTCCACCCAGGCAAACAGGACAGCCATCTCCAGAACTAACCCAGCACTACTAGTCACGCCTTACTGATTAACATAAGCCGCCGCTGTAGCACTGTCTGAAAATACTCAAACCTCCCGGCCCTCTACTCGAGGCAGTTGATAGACCAGACCACCTCCGTGGGGTTCCGACGGCCCTGGGCCATACTGTCCTGGCAATGGGCTCCCCATCCTGAGACACTGGTAGCCGCTGTCAGAAGGATCCAGGAGAAATCATCTAGCGGAACGTCCTTCCCTAGATGACAGGGCTGCTGCCACTACTACAGGCTGGACTTCACCATTAATGAGAGCGGAAGCCTGCACTCAAACTCCTGAGAACTCGGAGACAACCTAGCAAGCAAGAACTGCTGGAGCAGTCGCATGTGAAGACATGTCCATGGCACCATCTCTATAGTCACTGCCATCAATCCAAGGATCTGAAGATAATCCCAGACTCTGGGAGCCAGCTGCACACAGAACAGCGCTAGGCAACCCAACATTCTGACTTTCCCCTCTGGCAGAAATCATGGAGCACGAAGTTTCCATCTGGAAGTACAGGACACACAAGTGCTCGTTGACCCCCTTGATGTCCAACATGGGCTGGAAAGAACCATCCTGTTTGAGGCAGACCTTCACCTCGCTCGTCTAGCAGGACGTGCACCACCGCCTTTAGGGGCAGAACATGTCCAAGGTGGCCCACACAGCAGTACTTTCAATCGCAGACCCAGAAGGGAAGGTCATAAAAGGCATGCAGAATCGGTTCTTTGAATCCCAGGACACAGTTGAACTGAATGGCATCGAGCACCCAGCTATCCTTGGTCACCCGGGCACATTCCTGAAAGAAAAAACAAAGCCTGCTTCAACCGGAGGAACCAGGGAATGGGCCCCCAAACCTTCATTGCGTGGCCTGGAGGGTCCCCCTGAGTGGGACCAAACCCCTGGGCCCACGTACTCCATGAAAGGACTGAGAACAAGCCCAAAGCCTAGAAGTAAAGGGAAAGAAATTACTTTTTTTCAGGTCAGTAATGAGAGCCCTAAGACCCCTGGCAATCTGGCCAGTGCTCTCCCTGGTTGACAGAAAAGAGGTTCCTGTCTACTACACAGGTCCTTTGGACCTGTCTTCCAGAAAACAGTAAGACTATCTCACTGAGGTCCTTCACCAGCTTCTCCAAATCTGCTCAAAAACAAAAAAAAAAATTTCCACTTAAAAGCCAAGTGGACCAACCCGAAGATTGATCCGCTGCCCAGTGCCAGAGCCAAATCCAATGCTATGAGACAGTCATCAGTGCACCATCCTTGGCTGCCAAATGTAATAAGTCATACATGGCATCAGAAAGGAAGGCCATAGCAGACTGCAAAAGAGAGCTAGAATCATCTGGCGGAAGAGACTGAAGCCATTGGAGTAGGGCTCGAGACATTAAGCCAGCACATATCGCAACTGAATTACAGTCGCTGCGCAGCAAACTGGTTCTTTAACACTAATCTACTTTTCAGAGTACAGTATCCTTTAAGGCCAATCTACCTTCCACAGGAATGGTGATCTGTCTGGTAACTGCTGTGACATGCATATTCACCTTGGAAATATCAACCACACAACGTTCTCGCTCTCCAGGAGAGCATGCATCTTTTTATATAGACCCTTAGCCCCTTAGGCAGGGAGTTGGGGGAATCTCATTCTGACCAGACAAACCCCTGAGCACCTTCAGTAATGGGAAACAGTTGTAGATTTAAACACCCCTTACAGGAGTGGATGCCTCTTGGGATCCTGCTCAGTATCTGGAGCACCCGCCAAGCTTAAGGTGGATAAGACCCCTGGGATCCACACTTTCAGTTCCTCCCCCCCCCCCCCCCCCCCCGGAACATACAGATAACATGAGCTTCTAAAGGCAAAGAGTTGTTACTCACCTGTAAAAGGTGATCTCTGGGAAGAGCAGAAATCAATCTTCACATATGGGTATCGTCTGTACCGATGGAGCCCGCATGGGAACGCTCCCCAGTGTCCAATTGGAAAGCTTTTGGGAGCAACCCACTGCACCTGTGCATCTGCCTTCCCACCTTCCCCCATCCTCTCCTCAATTGAGTTTGTAGCTTAGAGATGTAGGGTGTGCTCTTTTTCCTCTAACTGCTAGGGAAAGAGGGCAGGTTGTGAAGACAGACTCCTTCTGTTTCTGGAGATCACCTGTTACAGGTGAGTAAGCATAGTTACTCACCTGTAACAGGTGATCTCCGGGAACAGCAGGAATTTAGTATTCACATATGGGTATCGTCGGTACCGACGGAGCCTGCGCGGGAACACTCCCCAGCGTCCAATTAGAAAGCTTTTGGGAGCATCACACAGCGCCTGCATGCTGCCTTCCCGCCTTTCCCAACTGCCTCTCTCCAGTTGAGTTTAAAGCTGAGACAAAGAGAGAGAGGGAAAGAGAAAGAGATAGAGAGATACAACTCCTAGGGGAGGTGGGTGGGTTGTGAAGACTAAATTCCTGCTGTTCCCGGAGATCACCTGTTACAAGTGAGTAACTATGCTATCTCCAGGAACAAGCAGGAAAGCACAGTTACTTACCTGTAACAGGTGATCTCTGGGAACAGCAGGAATAAGTCTTCATGTGGTAGGCGAAGGCCTATGATCCACGCTGAATGAAGCAGGCAGGCAGGCCTAAGCAGCTTGACCTGTAAATGAAGCCTGTGGAGAGGCCCAAAGGAATTACACACTCCTCTAAATGCTGCTACAATAGAATCAAAACTTAACTGAGCACAATTAAGCATAGCTAAGCAGAATCGAAACTTAGAGAATATAGAAAAACAAGTTTTAATTGACATTGATAAGATGTGTGAAGCTTCTATGAAATTAATTAACTTTGCTGAAAGAAGAGTTACAGTGCCCTGCTTTCCCACATATTCCAGCTGGTTAGTGACCTTGGAGGAGAATTGTATCAAGAGTCTAAGAACTGGCCATTGTAATTAGGACTGTAAAGGGGGGGAAGCAGGTGTTGAGCCCAGTCAAAGGTCTTCATTGGATGACTACGTAACGGTACCGGGATCAATAGAAGGTGTAAGAAGGGTTACCGGGACCAATGAAAAGTTTGTCTATGTCTAGAATGGGAAAGAACAGTATAAAAGTTGTTGTTTTGCTAGAAACCATTGCTCAGCCATTTTGAATGTGATTCTGCTTGAGTCTTGTGCACAAATAAATGATTTGGACCTTCTGAACAGACTCCTGGGTATTATTGGTTTGTTTGCGCTCTGCCGCTACATATTCTTGGTGCACTGGCCGGGAAGGTGTGGTCGGTCAAAGGGTATATAATCTGATATACCACGACTTTCCGCCTCTATAGGTTTGGTCCTGCCAGGATCGTGCCCTCCCGACGTGGGCTCGCTCCCTGGCGCCACCGGTCCCTTGCATCAGAGGGAGCTGGCCAGGCCTCGGCGGGTGCTGAGCCCGGACGGAACCAACACCTCGAACCCGTGAGGGGAGTCCGAGGTCCAACTCATGCGCTTGCCCGGGAGTGGCGACCAGATCCCGTGAGTATACTTTTCTTGGTATGTCTAGACAGAGGAGTCAGATCTGCAGCTGGGAACTTGTAAACTTGTAATTTGAAAGGCCTTAAAACTTTGGAATTTCGGTAAGAGAGCTTGATCACCTCTCGAAGGAAGTCCAAGTAACCTTGCATAGTGTATGCGCGAGGTGAACCCACTGCCCTTTTGGAATTTGGAATTTGCATTTAGTAAGAGAGCTCTCAAGGCAGTCCGACTAACCCTGCATAGTGTATGCGCGGGGCGAAACCACCGTCTTTTTGATTTTGAATTTGATAAGCCTAGTCAGAAGAGACAGGACTGGGTTTTTTGGGATACGTTGCTAGCATGATTGTGTGAATGAAGTGTGATTGAGAGGTCTTGCAATACAGACCAAGCGAAGGCGGACTCCTGAGTAACGCATTTCCTGGCCGGGCGACCGCATCCAGGTCATAAAAAGGAGGAAGCGACTGTCGTCTTGTCTTGTTTTGTGTATCCCTGAATGTTTCCAGGACCGTGAGGACCCCTCACCCGCGGTCCGCCCTCCTTTTCCCTTTTGTTTGTTGTTGCGCGCACACATCGAAATGGGAGGGGCAGGGTCTACCAGGCACACTCCGTTAGAATGTATGGTTAAATACTTTAATAAGGGGTACACAGGAGATTATGGAGTAAAAATGAGTGCGTCACGATTACAATTGTTGTGTACTAGAGAGTGGCCTGTATTAGAACCCCAGTGGCCCCGAGAGGGAACCTTTACCATAGGAATTATTCAGTCAGTCCACCGGAAGGTGCAAGCAGCGCACCCCGATCAGTATCCCTATATAGATTCCTGGTTAAGTATTTGTGAAAGCCCATCCCCATGGGCTCAGCGCTGTTATGAACAGTGTAAATAATGGTAGCGCTGAGAGAGCAGACAGAGAAGGCAGAGAAAGAAAAGAAGCTTGAAAAGAAACCTGTCTATGTTGATCCTGATTCACCAGAAGTTATAATTAGACAGCCCCAAGCTCAGTGCCCCGCAAGAGTACCACCGTGTCCCGTGGCAGTCCCCCGGGATCGGGAGGGTCCACCCCCTCGCCAGCCAGAACACCAGTTAGATGAGCCATCTCATGAAGAGGCTGATCAGTCCGAGACAGAGACTGAGGATAAGCAGGAATCAGAGCAGGAAGATGAAGACGCATCTTCCCTGACCGAGACAGAAAGTGAAAAATCAGTTGTCAGTGCTAGTTCATCATCTGTTGCAAGCGAGACTCCCCAGACTAAGCGAGTCTCGAAGCTGAGAGTCCCCACCAAGATACCGAAAGTCACTACCAAAAAGCAGAAAGCCCACCCGAAAGTATTAGCCCCCCTGCGGCAAGTCCCGGGAGTGCCCGTGAGAGATGCAGATGACCAGATAGTACCAGGGCCCCTGAGTCTAGTTTATGTGCCTTTCTCCACTACTGATTTGCTGAACTGGAAATTACATTTTGCCTCCTATACTGACAAGCCCCAAGAGTTAACAGAACTAATGGGCACAATTATGCAGACCCATCAACCCACTTGGTCAGATTGCCGTCAGCTCCTGTCCACTTTATTTACTACTGAGGAGCGGACAAGAATTATGCGAGCAGCTGTTAATTGGCTAGCAGATAATCCTCAAGCAGAGGGACCATCCGGAATAGATAATCGCGAAGCAGCAAAGAAAGAATTCCCAAACGAGGATCCTCAGTGGGATCCGAACACTGAAGTAGGATCCAAAGCTCTAGCATGCTTTCGCCAAGGCCTTTTACAAGGTCTGTGAAAGGGGGGTCAGAAAGCCATGAATCTCACCAAGACAGCCGAAGTGCTCCAAGGTGTAGACGAAAGCCCAGCAGTATTCTATGAGAGATTATATGAAGCATACAGAATGTACACTCCCTATGACCCAGCTGCACCAGGAAGTCAATGCATGGTGAATGCCGCTTTTGTCAGCCAGTCTCAACCAGATATTAGACGAAAACTACAGAAATTAGAAGGGTTTGCGGGCATGAATGCAACTCAGTTACTGGACGTCGCCCATAGAGTGTTTGTGAATCGTGATAATGAAAGACAGAGAGAAAGTGAACGTAAAATGAAGAAAGCAAGCCGATTTTTTGGCTGCAGCGTTAGTTGAACAGAAAAGGGGAGGTTTCCCTAGTCAGAGGAGCAGAGGAAGAGGGAGGGGCCGAGGAGAAAGCCGGCCCCCACTAGGCGTGAATCAATGCGCTTATTGCAGAGAAGAAGGACATTGGAGGAATGCATGCCCGCGACTCGAAGACACTTCCCGTGATGAAGGAGAAAACGCCCCTCAGAGAGAGAGAGGCCGACCCCAGAACCGCAGAGGAACCAATCGAGAACATTTTCATGGGAACGAGCGGAGGCCATACAGGGAGTTGCAGCCGCAACGGCCTCTGATTTTGATGAAACAGATTAGGACAGACCGGGCTCCGAATTCGCTTTAGGTCTCCAGGAGCCTATGGTCAGTATACAAATAGGAGACCAATTCATGGACTTTATGGTTGATACTGGAGCTGAACATTCTGTAGTAGATAGGCAAATAGCCCCATTTTCTACAAGAGCAGTCACCATTGTGGGAGCAACTGGTACTAAAGCCACTAAGCCTTTTCTTCAAAACCGCATATGTAATTTAGGGGGACAGCAAATAACGCACCAATTCCTTTACATGCCCGAGTGCCCAGTGCCACTACTGGGACGAGATATGCTAGCCAAACTGCAGGCCCAAATATCCTTTACCGAGAAAGGAGAAATGCAAATGACAGTAAATTCAAAACCTGCTGGACTAATGGTGCTCACTGTTCCTCGAGAAGAAGAATGGAGATATTATAGTACCGAGCCAATCCTTGATACCTATTTTGAACCTACTCTGAAAAGCATTGAAGCCCCTTCTGGAGTATGGGCAGAGGGCAATCCACCAGGCTTGGCCAAACATATAGCTCCAGTAATTGTGAATCTCAAGCCTAGTGCAGAACCAGTACACGTCAAACAATATCCACTCCCAAGAGCAGCAATTGAAGGTATACACCGCCACCTGTTGAGGCTACTGGAGTATGGCCTACTCAAAGTATGTCAGTCACCATGGAACACTCCTCTCTTGCCAGTAAAGAAGCCTGGGACAGGTGACTACCGCCCAGTGCAGGACCTAAGGAGAGTGAATGAAGCAGTTGAAACCATACATCCAGTTGTGCCAAATCCCTACACACCTCTAAGGACTGATTCCTGCTGAAGCTACCCACTTTACTGTTTTGGATTTGAAAGATGCGTTGTTTTGCATAAGATTAGCCCCAATTAGCCAATTGCTGTTTGCCTTCGAAAGGCAGGACCCTGTCTCAGGAAGACGGGGCCAGCTCACTTGGACACGATTGCCTCAAGGATTCAAGAATTCACCCACCATTTTTAGTGCCGCGCTAAACCAAGATCTTTCCAGTTACCCTGTGGCCCCTGAAAAGAGAGTACTCCTCCAATATGTGGATGACCTACTGGTAGCTGCCACATCGGAAAGTGAATGTATACAAGCCACTACTGACCTCTTGCAACTATTGGATGAAGCTGGATACAAAGTTTCCAGAGCAAAAGCACAGCTATGCCAAAAAGTAGTAAAATACTTGGGCTTTCGCTTGACTAAAGGAAGCCGACAATTGGGACGAGAGAGAAAAGAAGCCGTGTGCAGTATCCCAACCCCAACTACCAGAAAGCAAGTCAGAGCCTTTCTGGGAGCAGCAGGGTACTGCCGGATATGGATACCTAACTTTGCTCAGATTGCTAAACCACTATATGAAGCCACCAAGGGAGAAGAAAAGTCGCCACTGGAATGGGGTCCTGAGCAAGACGCAGCTTTCAAGACCCTGAAGGAAGAATTGATGTCGTCACCAGCACTCGGGTTACCAGATGTTCACAAGCCCTTCCGCCTATTTGTGCATGAGATGCAAGGGAACGCTCTAGGCATGTTGACTCAGAAATTGGGATATTGGGAGCGACCCGTAGCATATCTATCGAAACAATTGGACACTGTGGCCAAAGGATGGCCACCATGTTTGAGAGCAGTTGCAGCTACAGCATTATTAGTGAGTGAAGCAGACAAACTCACCTTAGGACAGAATCTACGCGTCACAGTACCACATGCGGTACTTGCTCTTATGGAACAAAAAACAAATCATTGGCTCACCAATTCTCGGATGCTGAAATACCAAAGCATGCTATGTGAAAATCCACAAATACAACTAGAAGTGAGCCATGCCTTGAACCCAGCCACACTGATACCAGTCAGCGAAGACCCTCCAGAGCATGACTGTATAGAAGTCATGGATACTGTATTCTCAAGTCGACCTGATCTGACAGATGTGCCCCTAGAGAATCCTGATCAGACCTATTTTGTGGATGGAAGCAGTCTCATCATCAATGGACGACGCTGTGCCGGGTATGCAGTAGTCACCCGGGAGAAAGTCATTGAATCATCAGCTCTTGCATCAGGCACATCAGCCCAGAAAGCTGAATTGATAGCACTCACCAGAGCACTAGTATTGGGTGCAGGACTTCTGTTGAACGTATACACGGACTCAAAATATGCCTTCACCACTTTGCAAGCACATGGAGCTCTCTACAAAGAACGAGGGCTCATTACGTCGGGAGGCAAATCAATCAAATATGGCCCAGAAATATTGATGTTACTTGACGCAGTATGGGCCCCTACACGTGTGGCTGTCATACACTGCCGAGGACACCAAGCGGGAAAAGGAGAAGTTGCCCAAGGAAACAGATCTGCTGATGCTTCAGCACGTAAAGCAGCCATGACAGGCCAAATTTCACCACAAGCGACGCCAATACAAGCAGCATTGTTTCCAGTACCCCTTAATTTATGGACACCACGATATACCACCAAAGAATTGGATTACTACTGTAATAAAGAAGAGGGAGTACTGAAAGATGGATGGATTGAGCTGCCACCACCCGAGGGCAGTCAACCCCCAGGACGAATAGTGATCCCTGAATTATTGGGACCAGCCTTTGTTAAGGCCTTTCATCAAGCCACACATTACGGAAAAAGTGCTATGGAAAAAGCACTCAAACCACACTTTTGTATCGCGCTGCTGAGAGCCCTATCAGCCTCGGTAGCCCGCCAATGTCTGATTTGTGCCAAGAATAATGCCAAACAGGGTCCCACGCCACCACCCCGAGTTCAGTCAAGAGGTGTTACCCCCATGCACCACCTGCAAATAGACTTTACCGAAATGCCAAAAGCTGGCGGGTACCGTTACTTGTTAGTATTAGTCTGTACCTTCTCTGGGTGGGTGGAAGCCTTTCCCACCAGGACTGAAAAAGCCCGAGAAGTTACCAAGGTTTTGTTAAGAGAAATTATCCCCAGATTTGGAATTCCAGCAGTAATAGGGTCAGACAATGGGCCCGCATTTGTATCTCAAATTACCCAGCAGTTAGCAAGTGCCTTACAGATACAATGGAAGTTACACACTGCATACAGACCCCAAATTTCAGGGAAAGTTGAGCGAATGAATAGAACTTTGAAATCTCAGATGTCCAAGCTATGTCAGGAGACCCACCTAAAGTGGTCCCAGGTTCTCCCAATAGCCTTACTTAGAATACGCTCAGCTCCTGTGAAGTCATCAGGATTTTCCCCTTTCGAAGTTATGTATGGCAAACCTCCACCGATAGTGCAGGGTGTAAAAAGTAGTTTGCCACAGATTGGTTCAGAAATAACCAGACAAGAACTTCTAGCTCTTAGTTCTGTTCTGCAGACTCTTCATACGTGGATAAAGGACCAGTTGCCTATCAATTTGACGGAACCCCTGCATCCCTACAAGTCTGGTACCTCAGTGTGGATCAAAGATTGGAAGAAGACACCGCTGGAACCGCATTGGAAGGGGCCATACACCATCATCCTGTCTACCCCAACTGCAGTAAAGGTAGCAGAAATCGATTCCTGGATTCATCATAGCAGAGTCAAGCCAGCAGCAGTTCCAGATCAGGACCAGTGGACAGCAGAGCCACACCCTGACGTCCCTTTGCGTCTTACCCTACGGAGGCAGCCAGCAACCTAGAATTCCTCGGGGACACTCATGAACTACAGTGTCCTACAGTAGACAAGTCTTTCGAAGAGGATTGCTGTTTCTAATACAGCAAAGACATTTGTTTTCTTCATCGAATCTTCCATAAACTTTTGTCAGGCCAACTATGATTGGTAAGTTGGCATTACAGCGGGACATTTGAGGATCTTCAATCAACATTGACACCCGTTGAATTGCTTTATTAGCAAACGGGTCAGCATTGCGCCAAGAAGACGACAACGTCGAGGTCAAGATTTTCCGGCGGAGATCCAGAAGAACTACAATCAACATGCATCTTTATTTCTATTTTGTTCTGGCTGCTTGCCTGGGGCACTTTGAACTTGCTTATGCTTTGCCCCCATGTACTGCCTGCATTACTTCCACTCGAACTGGAATGAAAGTGACTCAGACTTTGCTTTATCATTCTTACTATACCTGTACTGGTACGGTAAGCCGGTGTATTTATAACACCACTGAACAATGTCTGTACTAAGGGAACTACTAAAGTTTGTTTTAACCCACATCAGAACCCATCCTATTATACTCTAGAAATACGATGGAATGATGCGGATGGAGCTTTACTTAATGCTACCTCCCCACTTACCGATCCTACAAAGTATGCTGTCTTGTATTTTGATGCCTGTGATGCCATTAATAGAGATAGTCGTTCTAAATGTGCCAACTGGGAGAAAGCTTATGCTCATGATGATAAATATATGTGTCCAGAAGGAACTACTGGATGGGGGGCATGTACAGGTAAACGAGTTTTAGCCAATGAATATAGTACAGCCCCAATTAAGGATTACTATTGCCCTAGGTGGGAATGTGTTTTCTATGCCACATGGAAAACTGGTATGGTAGAAAATACCAGAGACAATCGAATGGCTGCTTTAACGAAGCCGTATGTAAAGAATTTAGAAAATTGTAAAAAAGGTGCCTGTAATCCATTAGAATTGTTCATAGCCAATCCTAGCGCATGGAAACAAGGGTATAAGTTTGGCCTACGTATTGCAGGTTCTGGATCAGATCCAGGGACCATTGTATATATAAGATTAAATACCCAAGCCCATCGATCATCTAGGTATCATATACATAACACTTTTTATAAGACTATGCATGTAAATAAGTTTGATATCCCTCACCCTTCCCATAATTTGTTTCTAGAGTTAGCTGGAGCAGTAGTCTCCAGTCTCCATATTTCAGATTGTTACTTTTGTGGTGGAACCAAAATGGGCGACCAATGGCCCTGGGACGCCCAAGAGTTGAATTACTCAATAACTTATAATCATACTGAATTGCATAAGACCACTAGTGAATGGGTCTTAGCACACTCAATAGTTGGACGTCTGTGTTATGCTCGAACTGGACCCCAGTTCACCTTGCAGGTGGGACAGCTGGTCTGCCTCAGCCAGAAGTTTTATAACGACACTACAAAGCAGACGTCCTGGTGGTCAGGAGTTAATGAATCTGAACCCACTAATCCATTAGCAAAATTCCCTGAGCTTGCCGATTTATGGACAAATCTTGCCCAACCTCATGCTTGGCAAGCCCCACCTGGTTTGTATTGGATCTGTGGAACTCGAGCATATGCCCGACTCCCTATTCATTGGGGAGGAGCGTGTGTCTTAGGAACCATTCGACCTTCTTTCTTCTTGTTACCCACAGAACATGGAGAACAATTAGGATACCCAGTATACACTAAGACAGAAAAGAGCAGCTCTCCAGATAGGCAAGTGGCAGAAATGGGATGGGGATGATTGGCCACCTGAGAGCATTATTGCCTATTATGGACCTGCCACTTGGGAGGAGGATGGCACTTGAGGGTATCGGACCCCCGTGTATATGATAAACCGTATTATACGTCTACAAGCAGTAGTTGAATTAATTACTAATGAGACTAGTCAAGCACTTACACTTCTAGCTGACAAAGCACACAAATGCGTACTGCAATATATCAGAATCGCTTGGCCTTAGATTACCTGTTAGCTGCTGAAGGAGGAGTATGTGGAAAATTGAATTTAACCAATTGTTATTTGAAGATAGATGACAAAGGTCAAGTAGTTGAAGAAATTGCTGAAAATATGCGAAAACAAACTTATGTGCCAGTACAGACTTGGCATGGTCTTAAAATACCCAATTGGTTTGAATCTATTTTCTCTGGATTAGGAGGACTTACTACCTTTCTTATGATAATATTAGTGTTGGTAGGTTTATTTCTGTTATTACCATGTATAATTCCTTGTTGTATGCGCTCTATTAACAGTGTTATTGAGAATACAGTGGAGCGGAAAACCGCAACTAAGATTTTAGCCTTATGGCACCCTAATCCTGCTACATATGGTCAAAACCCGACCCCAGTGTAATTGAGTGATTTAACTCTCACCCCTTATTAGTATTGGGGTGAGATTAATCAAAGGGGGGAATGTGGTAGGTGAAGGCCTATGATCCACGCTGAATGAAGCAGGCAGGCAGGCCTAAGTAGCTTGACTTGTAAATGAAGCCTGTGGAGAGGCCCAAAGGAATTACACACTCCCCTAAATGCTGCTACCATAGAATCAAAACTTAACTGAGCACAATTAAGTATAGCTAAGCAGAATCGAAACTCAGAGAATATAGAAAAACAAGTTTTAATTGACATTGATAAGATGTGTGAAGCTTCTATGAAATTAATTAACTTTGCTGAAAGAAGAGTTACAGTGCCCTGCTTTCCCACATATTCCAGCTGGTTAGTGACCTTGGAGGAGAATTGTATCAAGAGTCTAAGAACTGGCCATTGTAATTAGGACTGTAAGGGGGGGAAGCAGGTGTTGAGCCCAGTCAAAGGTCTTCATTGGATGACTACGTAACGGTACCGGGACCAATAGAAGGTGTAAGAAGGGTTACCGGGACCAATGAAAAGTTTGTCTATGTCTAGAATGGGAAAGAACAGTATAAAAGTTGTTGTTTTGCTAGAAACCATTGCTCAGCCATTTTGAATGTGATTCTGCTTGAGTCTTGTGCACAAATAAATGATTTGGACCTTCTGAACAGACTCCTGGTATTTTTGGTTTGTTTGCGCTCTGCCGCTACATTCACATATGGGTACGTCGGTACCGACGGAGTCTGCGCGGGGACGCTTCCCAGCGTCCAATCAAGAGCTTTTGGAAGCATCCCAGCACGCCTGCGTGCTGCCTTCCCGCCTTTCCCAACTGCCTCTCCTCAGTTAAGTTTTAAAGCTGAGACAAAGAGAGAGAGAGGAAAGGAAGATAGAGATACAACGCCTGGGGAGGTGGGAGGGTTGTGAAGACTTATTCCTGCTGTTCCCAGAGATCACCTGTTACAGGTAAGTAACTGTGCTATCTCCAGGAACAAGCAGGAATGAGTCTTCACATATGGGGACTCCCAAGCTGAGATGCCTAGAGTCCCAGCATGTCATAGGCTGGAACATGCTATCTCCCAGAACACCAGGCATCCTGAGGATGGAGGGTAGGAGTTGAAGAAGGAAGGATGCTGTGGAATAGCTAACCTAGCATACGACTGCAGAGATGGAGTCCATGTGTGGATGATGATGGTCATCAATAAGATTGCAAAGGATATTGCAATATGGACCTCCCCTGACAGGATTTCACAGAAGTATGGAGGTTCATGGATCTACTGGGAAACCTAGTAGAGGAACCTTGAAGAGGACCTCACTGTAAGTGGAGGTAATAATCCTGTAGGAAACCAGTGGAGGTCAGAATCTTGAAAGGTAACCCCAGTAGGGAAACTGGGGTAGTCCAAAAACGGTGGGCCTTCAGCGGAAGGCTTTATGAGAAAAAACCTAGCTCTTCTGGAGGCAGAGTGAGTCACTCTTAGGAGCAAAAAGAGAAGGCTAACCGATTTGGACAAACAGGCACAGTCCTTGTGGGGAGAAAGGGTGTAGGAACTCCTTGTATCCCAAAAGAGAGGACAAATGCCTGAGGCGTTAAGGCTGTGATTAACTGAAGATCCACAATGTTTCTCCTAACTGGGGTAAGCTAAGAGATATTGGGCACGGAGAGCTTCAGAGGTACCTAAACCGTTAGGTTATGGTATAAAAATTGTTGACTACCACAGGAGTGGTTGTGTGTGTAGAACCCCAAACCTGCTAGATAGCATAGGTATGGGTAAAGCCCTTCTGTCAGAATCATATAGCTATATGAGGATAGACAGTGAGATAGATAAGTATATGGATACATATCTATCTATAATAAAATCTCAACAGATACATATATATAGATATAGATAGACATATAAAAATATATCTATAGTGAGATATGGCAGGGCATAAAATACACACAAAAAATAAATATGGATATGTAGGCCTACATATGGGTGTCTGCAATTAAACAGACAGAGATATGCCTACAGCACAGTGATCACATAGGATATGTGGAGAGGAAAGATTCATCTAATAAGAAGGAGGTGGAACCTACTTGAGAAGGCATATAGAGAATCTATTCCTCCTGGTTATGATCTGCAAGAATGCTAGTTAGTGAAAAATAGCCAGGACTGTTACGTGAAAAACCAAGGATAATGTCAATGTGCAGCCAGCAAGTCCCGAGTCTTCCAGGATTCTAGCATGGTAAGTAGACAGAAGACGCCTAGAGATGAGATACCATGTTGACCTGCTTAAGGGCAAAGGTATCATGCGTTCTTACCATGACGAGCATATCCCCAATTGGGAATACTATGGACCAAAGCAGGGAACTGGCAACTCCTTGAGCTTTCACATAAGAGAAGGCCTATGTCCTTTATATCAAAAAAGGAGATAGTAAAAGAAGGGAGAACCTTCTAGTCATGGGAGACATGACTGAAAAGCCTTTTCTAACCAGCTAGGATAGCTGTTGGAGAAAAAAAACCCATGCTCTCTAGCAAGGGCCCATAGTGGAAAGCTTCTCTGTAGATTGCAGAGAGCATGATGCAGGAGAATGAGGAGATAGAACTGGCTGTTAGAGAGCCAGTATCTCTGCCAACTATGCTGACAAAGTCAGGAAAATGAAGAGGGCAGAATAGAAGACAATCTAGAAAGCTTGTAGTGAGATGATCTCCAAGAGAGATGAAGCACTGACTTGGAGCCACTACTAAGACTAGACAGAATGTTAGTGGAGAACAATCTGGTTGTTTGTGGACAAGAACAAGTGGTCCAAACATTAAAGCTCCTGCACAGGCAGCTGTTAGCAAGACAGCAGAAGAATCTTACTGTTCAAAAACAGAAAGAACAGACAGAACAGGAGTAGGAAACTCTGGACATGTCTGATAAGTTGCCCCAAAGCAAGATTGAGCAGAGGAGGTAAACTAAGCACTGGAAAGTGAGAAAAGTAGAGGCTGAAGAAAAAGCCTCCCAGTAAGTAATTCCCTCTTACAGGGGAAAAATTTGGTAAGAGGGTGAAGAGAATGGAGCTGAAGAAGACTTACAAAGTAGGAAGTCTATAGAAAGGAAAGATACATGCTGGCACAGGAACTATCATTTGATAGTGGTTAGACCTCTTTCCCTAGCAGGAAAAAGAGGATAAACCTGTGACCTATAAGCATGAATATCCTGACAGCTCATAGAAAAATAGAAAAAAATGGATATCTTTTGGAAAGGAATCCATGTGTAGGGGTTAGAATGAAGCGGTGGATTGCCTCCATTGAGAAGAAGCAACTGTAGATGCTAACCCCAAGAGTCACAAGCATCTGATGATTGATCAGAAACCCTGCAGATGCTGGGTTTGCTGAGCCTGGTGAGAGGTTGGATTCTTCAGACCAGGACGATGCCTCCCCTGTTGGGGAACATTTGTATGATGGGCAAGTGATGAATAAAACCTTCTTCACCTGTGGGAAGAAAGTATGGTAGGAGATTTCCTACCTAGTCGGACAGAAGAAGGTGTAGAACAAACCTTAGGAACAGGTAAATCAATGGATAACTGAGTAACCTGGCGTAAAGACTCCTTGTTGAAAAGATTTTCTCCAGTGCAAGGAGTATGTCCCAGACGTTGTTGTGCCCATTTGTCCAAGTCTGAAGATTGGAGCCAGGCTCTACGTCGTGCCCCTATAGCAATAGCAGAAGTTCTGCTAACAGATTCAAGAGAGTCTAGGGAAGCACGAGAAAGAAACCAAAAAATATTCTGGATATGCTTAAGCAGTGAAGAATAGTCTTTACTCCTAGAATCTGGAAGGAAAGGAGTCAAAAGATGTAACTGCTTTGTGACCTCCTCAAGAGAAAGACTCATAAAAAATATGAGAGAATTCTTGCAGAAAGCATAGATGTCTGGAAGGTTTGACGTCCAAAGGCATCTAGTGTCTTAGACTCACGACCTGGCGGATAAGAAGAGTGCTTTTTCTTACTCTTTACCCGCCTCATTGCTGATTCCACTACTATGGAATGATGAGGAAGTTGAGTCTTTTGAAACCCTGGAGAGGGGGGCACCTGATATAAAAGATCAGTTGCCCTGGGAGGAGGGGGTACCCTTAAAGGTGTTTCCCACATTCCTAGAAGGAGAACCTGCAAGGAATGATGCAAAGGAAGCATTATGTTGTCCTTTGCTTTGGCAGAAACAGAGCCTTGTGCAGGATCATGTCCTGGAATAGGAATGGCAAGAGATCTTGCTATATCCAGGAGGAAACTCTGAAAAGAGGGATCCCAAACAGGAATCTCCCCTGGACAGGGTAGATCTAAAGAATTAGCCTGAGCATCCACAGAGTTATCCAAATATATAGGAATAGAAGATCCTGCAGAGTGCAGTGTGGAATGCTTAAAAGATGGTTGCTGGTACTGGCTGTCAGGAGCAGCCCCCATCCTTACCACATCGTCCATGCCAGGTATCGACTCCAAGCTTGGTATAGAATGGAGTGATCCTGTTGAAAAAAGCATGGCAGGAATTGGCGACGATGCTACTGTGGGTACCACTACCGATGCTGATACCGGTAACGATGTCGGAGTCGAACTCGACAAAGACATCGGAGCAGTCATCGGTGACAGTTCAATCGGTACCGAGGTAAGCGAAAACCGACAGCCACTATCCTCGGTACCGAAGCACCGGTATCGATCGGTGTCAATACCAAAATCTATTGGTACCCAGTCTTCTAGACTAGAGATCGATTCCAAACTCGGCATCGAGGGCAAAGAGCCTGATAAGCGAAGCATGGAAGGCACCGACCATGAAGGTAATGAGGACATCGGTACCAACTTCGGTACCGTGTCTGATACCAGTGAAGGAAGGGCAACTAGTGGCAACTCAATCGGCGTCGGGGGAACCGAGAGTTGCGGATCCGAATCATCGGAACCGAGCCTTCGGTACCGTCGAGAACCGGTACCAAGGCGAGTCGGTACCCAGTCCTCCAGACTGGAGATCGATTCCAGACTCGGCATCAAAGGAAGCGAGGCTATCGATGCACATCTGGAGGGTACCGACGTCGGTTGGAGTATCGGTGTTGGTACCGATAATGGAAAGTCAATCTGGAAGGTATTCACCGGTCCCGAAGGTACCGAGGACGCCAGATGACAATCCCTGGTGAGGAGTGTTTCATCCAACACCAGTGCCAATGCCAGGGTATCGGTACCACTCGAAGCGGATGCCACCACCATACACGACTTAGGTATCTTCTGTGGCGGTTGAACCCCAGGAACAACCTGAAACCCCTTATAGGCTTTGGAGAGCGAAGACTCCCGCCGGGGTTTTGAAGCCAGTGGGCCCTCGAGGGCAAGGCCGGAGCCGTCTACATGCTGCGCATGAGACCTACCACTCGAGGACTGGCTAATCTTAACAGACTGTTTGTGGGTTACCTGACCCTGTATGGACGAAGAAGGGGATGGTGCCCCGAAGTTGGAGGGCAACCGTGTATCGAGGGAGCCTCGATGTTGAAAACCTCTTCTTACCAAACTGTTGTCAGGACCAAAGCAGGTTAGACACCGACTTCGAGGGTCTAAAAATAAAGTTGTACCACCACAGTCTAAACATTTCTTGGAGAAAGTGTCTGGCAGTTCCATGAAGGAAAAAGAAGAGGCCTAAAAGGCCTAAGAAACCGTGGGACACTATGAAGAAAAAATATCCAGTGGAAAAGGAAAATTTTTCAAGAAAAGAAAAGAAAACACCGGTGGTACCGGGAAGACAGCCGCAACCACAAGAAAACTAAAAAATAAAAAGAAGAAATTTCTGTGGTGACAGGACGTCCTGCCGGCTCCGCGGAAAAACTAAAACTGAGGAGAGGCAGTTGGGAAAGGCGGGAAGGCAGCACGCAGGCGTGCTGGGATGCTTCCAAAAGCTCTTGATTGGACGCTGGGAAGCGTTCCCGCGCAGACTCCGTCGGTACCGACGTACCCATATGTGAAGACTCATTCCTGCTTGTTCCTGGAGATTGTAGTCTTCACATATGGGGACTCCCTAGCTTTAGATGCCAGGGATAGACCCCAGAAGTTGTGTCCCCCTGTGAACGGGCTCCACTTCCCCCCATGGATCTCTGGAATCCAATCAGGTATGGTGGGTAGGAGTTGATTAGGTATGGAACAGGTGTTGGAGAACAGCCTGACCAAACAAGGCATCCCGGCGGGAGTCCTTGTCCAAGCAGTAATGGGCTGTGAAGGTATGAACCGAGGCCCAAGTGGCTGCTCGACAGATGTCATCGATAGACACAGAGTGCAGATGAGCCATTGAAGCTGCCATGACTCTCACATTGTGAGCTGTGACATGGCCCTCCAGAGGAAGATTCTTACTCTGATAGGCAAAGGAAATACACTGTGTAATCCAGCTGGACAGTGTTCTCTTGGAGACTGGAAGTCCCAAATGAGAAGGATCAAAAGCAACAAAGAGCTGAGAGGACTTTCTATTTTGCTGTGTTCTTTGCAAGTAAAAGGCTAAAGCTAATTTACAGTCCAAAGTATAAAGATTCCCTTCTGCATTTGATGCATGAGGCCTTGGAAAGAACACAGGCAGGTACACCGCTTGGTTAAGATGAAAAGGCGAGACCACCTTTGGCATAAAGTGTGGATGAGTCAGCGTAGTTACTCACCTGTAACAGGTGTTCTCCAGGAGCAGCAGGAATCAGTCCTCACTTATGGGTGACGTCGGCGCCGACGGAGCCCTCGCGGAGCAATTTTCCCCAGCTTTCAAAGAAAGCCTTTGGGAATTGCAGCGCGCATGCGCGGTCGTCTTCCCGCCCGAAGGTGCCATCTTAGCCAGTCAGATGACATAGCTAAAAAAGACAGCATAAAAATTTGCAAAAAGAACATAAGCAGACGATTGCAACTCCAAGGGGAGGAGGGAGGGTAGTGAGGACTGATTCCTGCTGCTCCTGGAGAACACCTGTTACAGGTGAGTAACTACGCTTTCTCCAGGACCAAGCAGGAAGTCAGTCCTCACTTATGGGACTCCCAAGCTCAAGGCTACCGGAGACCCTAAGCACAAAAATGAGCTCCCTCTAGCTCAGCAGCACAGAAGGAAAGAATCTTCGCTGAATTATCACCCACCGGTAGCCCACATCCGGGATGGAGGGTAGGAGTTGCTCAGACCTCAAAGAGATTACGGAGGACTGCCTGTCCGAAAGCACTGTCCCTGCGGGACTCCCTCTCGAGACAGTAATGGACCGCAAAAGTCTGGCTCGAAGACCAAGTAGCGGCCCGGCAGATGTCTGCCAGCGGAACAGAGCGGAGGTAAGCCACTGACGTGGCCTTTGCCCGAACGCAATGAGCCGTGACTCGACTTTCCAAGGCGAGTCCGGCTGCCCCATAAGCCCAAGAGATACAGTCCGCAACCCAGATGGACAGAGTACGCTTGGAGACCGGGAGCCCCAATTTATTGGGGTCAAAAGACACAAAAAGCTGAGCAGCTTTACGGTGCTCCCGCGTACGGTCAAGGTAGAAGTTCAAAGCCCTTCTACAGTCCAGGGTATGGAGGACCGTCTCAGCTCGGCTGGAGTGTGGTCTGGGAAAGAAGGTCGGAAGTACCACCTCCTGATTCATGTGAAAAGGGGAGACCGCTTTAGGCAGAAACTTTGGGTGAGTCCGTAGGACTACCCTATTCTTGTAGAATCGAGTGTAGGGGGGATCAGACACGAGGGCCTGCAATTCACTTACGCGCCTAGCGGAAGTGAGGGCTATCAAGAACAGAGTTTTCCAAGACAGAAAACGGAGAGAACATGTAGCCATAGGTTCAAAAGGCGGACAGGTGATCCGCTGCAAAACCACATTCAGGTCCCAGTCCGGCGCTGGCGGGCGCAGAGGTGGTTTAAGAAGAAGGAGACCTCGGAGAAACCTCGCTACGAGAGGGTCGTTGGAGAGAGGTCTGCCGTCCACCGGCACATGATGTGCTGAAAGAGCACTGAGGTGAACTTTGACGGAGTTGGACTTAAGTCCCAGATTAGAGAGGTGTAGCAAGTACTGTAAGATCACCGACACCGGGCAGGAGAAGGGATCCTGAGACTGTTGGGAACACCAGATTGCAAAGCGACGCCATTTAAGGGCGTAGCATTTGCGGGTAGAAGGCCGTCGCGAAGCCAAGACGACCTCCTCCACCTCCGCCGGCAAGAGAAGAGGAGCAAGGACTACCCTTTCAGCAGCCAGGCCATGAGGTTGAGAGACCTGAGGTTGGGGTGCAGTAGGGACCCCTGATCCTGAGTGAGGAGATCCGGTTGTACCCCCAGAGGGATTGGATCCTCCACCGCCAGTTGCAGCAGGAGCGGAAACCACGGTTGCCTGGGCCAGCGAGGGGCCACCAGGATCATGAAGGCTTTGTCTCGGAGAACCTTGAAAAGAGTCCGAGAGACTAACGGGATGGGAGGGAAAGCGTACAGAAGGCTCCCCGACCATGAGATCAGAAAGGCGTCCGCCGCAACCCGAAGGGGGTGTGGCTGACGAGAGCAGAAGCGAGGAAGCTGCCGGTTGTGAGGACTGGCAAAGAGATCCACTGTGGGGAGGCCCCACCTGAGGAAGAGCTTCTGAACGATCAAGGGATCCAGACGCCACTCGTGCGGCTGGAGGACCCTGCTGAGTTTGTCCGCCAGGCAATTTTCTTGGCCCGGGAGATAAACTGCCTTGAGGAGAATGCCGTGACTGACGGCCCAAGAGCAGAGCTTCTGTGCCTCCCGGCAGAGGAGGAAGGAGCCCGTGCCCCCCTGCTTGTTCACGTAGAACATGGCAACTTGATTGTCCGTCTGGACAAGGACGGACTGGTGAGAAGTCAGGTGGGAGAAGGCCTTGAGAGCTAGGCGGATCGCCCTGAGCTCCAGGAAGTTGATCTGCTGAGCAGACTCCCACTTGGTCCAGAGGCCCTGAGTACGTGCCTCTTGGCAATGTGCTCCCCAGCCCAGGAGGGATGCATCGGTGGTCAGCACCCGGGTCGGCTGAGGTGACTGGAAAGGCATTCCCAATATCAGGTTCGGCTGCCGGAGCCACCACCGGACAGACGAGACCAGCGGCTCGGAGACGCGCACTAGGTCTGCTAGGCCGCCTGTGGCTTGTCGCCACTGCCGGCGGAGACACCATTGAGCAGACCGCATATTCAGGCGGGCATTGGGGGTCACATGGACGGTGGAAGCCATATGGACGAGCAGTCTCAGGAAGCGCCTGGCAGAGACCAGGGGCTGGCTGCGAAAGCGGTCGGCTAGGTCCATGAGCCGCTGAGCCCTGTCGAGCGGTAGGTACGCTCGCGCCTGAGGAGTGTGCAGCCTTGCGCCGATGAACTCGAGATCCTGTGAGGGGAGCAAAGTGGACTTTGCGAAGTTTATGACAAAGCCCAAGTGCTGCAGCAGAGTCACCGTGCGGCCCGTGGCGTTGGTGACCTCCTGAGCGGATGCTGCTCTGATGAGCCAGTCGTCGAGGTACGGAAAGACATAGAGGCCGTGAAGCCGGAGATGGGCCGCCACGACCGCGAGACATTTTGTGAAGACTCGCGGTGCGGAGGACAGGCCAAAGGGCAGTACTCTGTACTGGTAATGATTCCCTGCCACCACAAACCTTAGGTATTGGCGGTGGCTTGGGTGGATGAGGATGTGCGTATAGGCATCCTTTAGATCCAAGGAGCATAGCCAATCTCCCTGCTGGAGGTAGGGCAGAAGGATTCCAAGGGTAAGCATTTTGAACTTCTCCCGCACAAGGAACTTGTTGAGGTTGCGCAAGTCCAGGATGGGTCTGAGGCCTCCTGTTCTCTTTGGTATCAGAAAATACCTTGAATAGAAGCCTTGACCTCTCAGGTGGTGTGGCACCGGTTCCACCGCCTGTTCCTGCAGAAGACCCGCTAACTCCTGAAGGAGCAACTCCCTGTGCAGAGGGGGGCGGAGGTTCTCCCGGAAAATAGGAGGGAGGGACCTGATGGAAGTGGAGAAGGTAGCCCTCTCGCACGACCTGAAGCACCCAGGCATCTGCGGTGATGCTGGACCACCTGTGGGCGAAGTGAACCAGCCGGCCTCCGGTGCTGGGAGGAACCAGCGGGGGGGGAGAGGCTATGCTGAGCGAGTCAAAAGCCCCCACCCTGCTGAGCAGGGGCTGGTGGTGCAGGCTTGGGGGGCTTGCTGCCTACGGGACCCGTTACCCCGTCCCTTGGCCTGCTGGCCCTGTTGGGGAGCTGCAGGGGCCTGATAATGGGGGTATTGTTTGTAGGCAGCCGCCTTCCTCGGGTAAAAGGACTTTTTCCCCGAGCCCTTCTTTTTCTGGGAAGGGGCGGAGGTCTTCCTAGAAAGCCTGGTCCTGGTGAGAGTCTCAGTCTCAATTTGTGCAGCCTTTTCCGCCATGGGCTTGCCAAAGAGGTTTTCGCCTCGGCAGGGGACATCGACCAACTTGTCCTGTACCCAGGGCTCAAGGTCTGACGACTGAAGCCAAGCCTGTCGGCGGGCACCGATGCCGGCTGCGGCTACTCGAGCCGAGGCTTCAAAGCCATCATAGGCTGCTCGGGACATGAACTTTGAGCATTCCCGAATACCCGTGGACAAGGCTAGGAACCTCCGCAAGGGCTCCTCAGAGAGACCAGCGGAGAATCCGGCTAGCTCTTTAGCCAGATCCCTGAGATACATGCCCATGTATAGCTGGTAAGTCTGGACACGACAGGCGAGCATAGAGCCCTGGAAGCACTTCTTGCCAAGGCCATCCAGGTTACGGGCCTCCCTTCCAGGAGGCACCGAGGAGTGCATCTTCTGGCTCTTAAGACGATGCATGGCCGATTCCACTACCATGGAATGGTGTGGCAGCTGTGCCTTTTGAAAGCCAGGGCTCTTGCGGACTCGATAGATAGAATCGACCCGCTTGCTCAGGACCGGCGAGGAGGCCGGACTCTCCCACATGCGGAAGAGTAGTCGTTACAGCATAGGAGGAACCGGCACAGTAAAGTGTTCCCTCGCGGGAGAGTCATACTGGAGGGCGTCGAGCTCTTCGGCTCGAGGCTCCTCCTCGGGATCCGCAGGGAAGGCCAAAGCCTTGGCCATATCCCTAACGAAGTCCGAGAACCGGGCATCCTCCGGGGGGGACTGCTTCCGAGGCTCGGACTCCGGAGAGTCCGATGGGACACACCGAGTCCGGAAAGAATCAGGTGACTCTTCCTCCTCAGACTCCCAGACCGACTCCGACGAGGACTCGGTGGGGTCGGCCCGGGCAGGGTGCGGCGCCAGCCGCCCCGACGCCGAGGGAGTCGGCGTCGGCGACCTCGGTCCCGAACGGGAGGCCGAGGGCGACCTCGACCGAGGATCGACTCGAGTTCTCATCGACTCGAGGATCGGCTCGGTCTCCGGGGTCGACTTGGACGTCGACGTCCCGGCGGTCGGGGCAGCGACGCCAGCGAAGCCAGCGAGCAGTGCCCGCTGCTGGTCCATGAAGGCAGACAGTCTGCTCTCCAAGGCCGTCAACCTGAGTCCGAGCTCAGGTGACCCAGCAGCCCCCGACTCGGGCCCCGACGGCGTCGGGCCCGACGTCGGCTGTCGCGGAGGCGAGTCCAGAAGGACTACAGGACTTACCCGGGCAGGCATCTCCGACTCCAGGCGAGGTCGCTTCGGGAGGTGTTCCTTCTCCAAGGACCCGGGGCGGCTGTCGGGGCTATGCGACCTGGCCCTCGCGGAGCCAGGAGCGTCCACCGACGCCGCCCTCGCGGGTTTTTCCTTCCGACGATGGTCCCCGGAGGGAGAACCCCGGTCGGAGGAGCTCCGGCGACGGTCCGAGCTGGAGCCTTTCGACACGGAGGCCTCCGACGAGGTCCGGGTACGGCTGGGGTCAGCGAAGATTCTCTCACGCTGATGCCGCCGACTTCTCAACGCCTTCGAGGACAGTTTGCTGCAGGGCCCACAGATCAGTTCCTCATGATCCGGGCCCAGGCAGCGGAGGCAAAAGTCGTGTGTGTCGGTTAGTGACATATTTCGGTCACACCGACCACACCGCTTAAACCCACTGGCAGCCATCGGGGGAAAAAGGGCCCCTGCGAGGTCAAAGGACCGGGCTGCCAGGGAAAACGAAAACGAAAGCTAAGTCAGAAAAACCGAAAAAACGTGAGAGGACTCGAGACCGGCGTCGCGAGTCCGAGCGGGAAAACGATCGGCGTCGAACCGAAAGAAAAAAGTATAAAATAAAGAGGAAAATCAACTTTTTCGCGGGGACAAGACGGGGACGTCTGTAGGGCTCCGCGGAAAAAAGAAGACTGGCTAAGATGGCACCTTCGGGCGGGAAGACGACCGCGCATGCGCGCTGCAATTCCCAAAGGCTTTCTTTGAAAGCTGGGGAAAATTGCTCCGCGAGGGCTCCGTCGGCGCCGACGTCACCCATAAGTGAGGACTGACTTCCTGCTTGGTCCTGGAGAACTAAGGACTACCTTGCCATGATGGAACCTTGTATAAGGTGGATCAGCCACTAGTGCCTGCAACTCACTGATGCGACGTGCTGATGTGATTGCAATGAGAAAGATAACCTTCCAAGAAAGGAATTTCAATGAGGTAGTAGCTAAGGGTTCGAAAGGTGGCTTCATGAGCTGACCAAGAACTAGGTTTAAGTCCCATGCCACCGGTGGTGGCCTAATGGGAGGCTCAGTAAGAAGAAGGCCTCCCATAAATCTTGCTATAAGAGGATGGGAGGAAATAGGTTGTCCATTTAGAGGCTTGAAAGAAGCTGCAATAGCACTCAAATGGACTCTTACTGAGTTAGTCTTAAGTCCTGCATTGCATAAATGAAGGAGATACTCCAGTAATGCTTCCAGAGGTATTGCAAGGGGGTTAAGACTCTTCTGCGAGCACCATATGGTAAACCTCTTCCACTTAAAAGCATAAGAGCGTCTTGTGGAAGGCTTCCTGGAAGCATAAAGGACATCCTCTACTTGCTGAGAGAGGTTAAGATCATGCAGATCTAGGCCTTCAGCAACCAAGCTCTGAGATGCAGAGACTGGGGATTGTAATGCCATAACATTCCGTCCTTCCGTGACAGGAGATCTGGAGCAGATCCTAACTCCAGGGAGGGGAGCTTGAAAGAGATGTAGAAAGAGTAGTTACTCACCTGTAACAGGTGTTCTCCAGGAGCAGCAGGAATCAGTCCTCACATATGGGTGACGTCGGCGCCGACGGAGCCCTTGTGCGGAGCATTTCCCCAGCTTTCAAAGAAAGCCTTTGGGAATTGCAGCGCGCATGTGCGGTCCCCTTCCCGCCCAAGGGTGCCATCTTGCTCAGTCTGATGACATAGCTAAAAGACAGCAAAAAATTAGCAAAAACAAAATCATATGACTGCAACTCCAAGGGGAGGAGGGAGGGTTGTGAGGACTGATTCCTGCTGCTCCTGGAGAACACCTGTTACAGGTGAGTAACTACTCTTTCTCCAGGACCAAGCAGGAAGTCAGTCCTCACATATGGGACTCCCCAGCTTAAGGCTACCGGAGACCTCAAGCGGAAAAAATGAGCTCCCTCTAGCTCGTCAGCACGCAAGGAAGGAATCTTCTCTGAGAACGCCCCCGACCGGTAGCCCAACACCAGGGCCGGAGGGTAGGAGTTGCCTAAACCCCAAAGAGATTATGGAGTACTGCCTGTCCGAAAGCACTGTCCCTGTGGGACTCCCTCCCAAGGCAGTAATGGGCCGCAAAAGTCTGGCTTGAAGACCAAGTAGCGGCCCGGCAGATGTCTGCCAACGGAACAGAGCGGAGATGAGCCACTGACGCAGCCTTCGCCCTGACACGATGAGCCGTGACTCGACCCTCCAACGAGGCCGGCTGCCCCATAAGCCCAGGCGATACAGTCAGCGACCCACATGGACAAAGTACGCTTGGAGACAGGTAGCCCCAACTTATTGGGGTCAAAAGAAACAAGGAGCTGAACAGCCCTCCGATGCTACCGCGTACAGTCAAGGTAGAAGGACAACGCCCTCCTACAGTCCAGGGTATGCAAAGCCATCTCAGCCCGGTTGGCATGCGGCCTGGGAAAGAAGGTCGGAAGAACCACCTCCTGATTGAGGTGAAAAGGTGAGACAACCTTAGGAAGAAACTTAGGGTGAGTCCGTAAGACTACCCTATTCCTGTAGAACCTAGTGTAAGGAGGATCAGACACTAGTGCCTGAAGTTCACTCACTCTCCTAGCAGAGGTAAGAGCTACCAAAAACAAGGTTTTCCAGGTGAGAAAACGGAGAGGGCAGGTAGCCATAGGTTCGAATGGCGGACAAGTAATCCGCTGCAAGACCACATTCAGATCCCACTCAGGGGCTGGTGGACGTAAAGGAGGCTTGAGCAGGAGGAGGCCTCTGAGAAAACGAGCCACCAAAGGGTGGCTAGAAAGAGGCCTCCCGTCAACTGGCGCATGGTGCGCTGAGAGAGCACTAAGGTGAACTCTGACAGAGTTAGACTTAAGGCCCAGATTGGAGACGTAAAGCAAATATTGCAATACTACCGCTACCAAGCACGAGAAGGGATTCTCGCTGTGCTGAGCACACCAAGCGGAGAATCTACGCCACTTAAGAGCGTAGGATTTCCTGGTGGATTGTCGCCTAGAGGCCAAGACCACATCTTCCACCTCTCGAGGCAGTAGTAGGGGAGCCAGGACTACCCTTTCAGCAGCCAGGCCATCAGATGAAGGGACTGGAAGTTGGGGTGCAAGAGAGTCCCCTGATCCTGAGACAGATCGTGTTGAAACCCCAGAGGAAGAGGGGTGTCCACCGCTAGCTGCAGCAAAAGCGGGAACCACGGTTGCCTCGGCCACCTGGGGGCTATCAGGATCAATGAAGCCCCGTCCTTGAGGACTTTGAACAGCGTTCTGGACACTAGTGGCGTGGGAGGAAACGCATACAGTAGGCCTGTGGACCACGAGATCAGAAACGCATCCGCTGCTACGCAGAGGATGCGGTTGTCTGGAGCAGAATCTCGAGAGTTGCCAGTTCAGAGGTCTGGCGAAAAGATCCATGGTGGGGAGGCCCCACCTGAGAAAGACCTGCTGAACCACCAACGGGTTCAACCTCCATTCGTGTGGTTGCAGGATCCTGCTCAGTCTGTCTGCCAGGTAATTTTCTTGACCTGGGAGGTAGACAGCCTTTAGGAGGATTCCGTGAGAGACGGCCCAAGAGCACAGCCTTTGTGCCTCCTGACATAGAAGGAAGGAGCCTGTGCCTCCTTGCTTGCTCACGTAGAACATGGAAACTTGATTGTCCATCTGGACCAGTACAGACTGGTGAGAGGCGAGGTGGGAGAAGGCTCTCAGAGCTAGGCGTATCGCCCGTAGCTCCAGGAAGCTTATCTGTTGAGCAGCCTCCCAAGGGGTCCAGAGACCCTGAGTACATGCCCCTCGGCAATGTGCTCCCCAACCGAGAAGAGAAGCATCTGTTGTCAGCACTTGAGAATGCGGAGGGGATTGAAAAACCACTCCGAGTACCAGATTCGGAAGATGAAGCCACAATTGCCGAGAGGAGACTAGCAGGTTCGATATCTTAACTGAGTCCGCTAGGCTCCCCATGGCCTAATGCCACTGAGTGTGAAGGCTCCACTGAGCCGGCCGCATGTGCAGGCGGGCATTGGGGGTGACATGAACCGTGGAAGCCATATGGCCGAGTAGTCTCAGGAATTGCCTGGCAGAGACCAGGGAATTGCTGCAAAACTGCCTGGCCAGATCCATCAGCCTGTGGGCTTTGTCCACAGGTAGAAAAGCCTTTGCTTGAAGAGTGTCTAGTCTGGCCCCTATGAATTCTAAGTTCTAGGACGGTAGCAAAGTGGGCCTTGCGAAGTTTATGACAAACCCCAAGTGCTGAAGTAGAGCCACAGTGTGGAGGGTGGCTTGATTGGCCTCCTGGGAAGATTGGCCTCTTATGAGCCAGTTGTCCAGGTACGGAAACACAAAAAGACCTTGAAGCCTCAGGTAGGCCACCATCACTGCCAGGCACTTGGTGAACACCCTGGGAACGGAGGACAGGCCAAAGGGTAGTACTCTGTACTGATAGTGGTTTCCCCACACAACAAATCTGAGATATTGTCTGTGGTCTGGATGAATAAGGATGTGAGTATACGCATCCTTTAGATCTAAGGAGCATAGCCAGTCTCCCTGCTGGAGGTAGGGCAGCAGGATTCCAAGGGTAAGCATCTTGAACTTTTCCCTCTCCAGGAACTTGTTGAGGTTGCGCAAGTCTAGGATGGGTCTGAGGCCTCCTGTTTTTTTTGGTACCAGAAAGTACCTGGAATAAAAGAAGTGACCTCTCAGGTGGTGGGGCACCGGTTCCACAGCCTGATCCTTTAGCAGACTTGCCAACTCCTGAAGGAGTAGGTCCCTGTGCAGAAGGAGTCTTGGAGGTTCCCCTGGAAAATAGGAGGGAGGTACCTGGTGAAAATGGAGAAGATAGCCCTTTTGGACTATATGAAGAACCCAGGTATCTGATGTGACGGCTGACCACCTGTGGGCAAAGTGGGCCAGCTGAGAAGAGGCTATGCTTTCTGAGTCAAAAACCCCCGCCCTGCTGAGCAAGGGCCGGTGTAGGTGGCTTGGGGGCCTTCTGCCTACGGGGCCCTTGACCCTGCCCCTTGGCCTGCTGACCCTGTTGGGGAGCTGCAGAGGCCTGATAATGAGGATATTGTTTATAGGCAGATGACTTCCTCAGGTAAAAGGTCTTTTTTCCCGAGCCCTTCTTTTTCTGAGAAGGGGCAGAGGTTTTTCTGGACAGCCTAGTCCTGGTAAGAGTCTCTGTCTCGAGCTCAGCAGCCTTTTCAGCCATGGGTTTGCTGAAAAGGTTTTCACCCCGGCAGGGGACATCGACCAACTTGTCCTGTACCCATGGCTCGAGGTTGGATGACTGTAGCCAAGCCTGTCGGCGGGCACCGATGCCGGCCCCGGCTACTCAGGCCGAAGCCATCGTAGGCTGCTCAAGAGATAAGCTTCGAGCACTCCCGAATACCAGTGGACAAGGCCTGGAACCTCTGCAAAGGTTCCTCGGAGAGACCAGCAGAGAACCCGGCAATCTCCTTTGCCAGGTCTTGGAGGTACATGCCCATGTAGAGCTGGTATGTCTGGACACGGCAAGCAAGCATAGAGCCCTGGAAGCACTTCTTACTGAGGGTATCCAGGTTCCGGGCCTCCCGGCCGGGAGGCACCAAGGAGTGCATCTTCTGACTTTTCAGTCGATGCATGGCCGATTCCACAACCATGGAGTGGTGCGGTAATTGTGCCTTTTGGAACCCGGGGCTCTTGCGGACTCGATAGATTGAATCGACCCGCTTGCTTAACACCGGCGTCGAGGCCGGGGTCTCCCACATGCGGAAGAGCAGCCGCTCCAGCATCGGAGGAACCGGAACAGTAAAGGCCTCCTTCGGGGGAGAGTCATACTGGAGGGCCTCAAGCTCCTCGGCTCGAGGCTCCTCCTCGGGATCCACGGGGAAGGCCAAGGCCTTGGCCATATCCCGCACGAAGTCCGAGAACCAGGTATCCTCCGGTGGGGATTGTCTCCGGGCGAGTCCGATGGGACACTCCGAGTCCGATGAGTGCCGGGTGACTCTTCGTCCTCCGTCTCCCAGCCCAACTCCTCGGAGGAGGAATCGACCGGCTCCGGTCGGGTGGGCACCGATGCCCTCCGCCCCGACGCCGAGGGTATCCGCGTAGACGACCTCGGCCCCGAACGGGAGGTCGAGGGAGACCGTGGCCGAGGATCGACTCGAGCCCGCATGGACTCGAGGATCGGCTCGGTCTCCGGGGTCGACTTGGACGTCGAGGTCCCGGTGGTCGGGGCAGATGCACCGGTGAGACCGGCGATCAATGCCCGCTGCTGTTCCATGAAGGCAGCGAAGCTGCTCTCCAAGGCCGTCAACCTGAGTCCGAGCTCAGGAGACCCAGTAGCCCCCAACTCGGGCCCCGACGGTGTCGGGCCAGACGTCGGCTCCCTCGGAGGAGAGTCCACGAGGCCACAACACTTACGTTTCCAGGAGACTCCATCTCGACACGAGGATGTTTGGCAGGCCTCTCCGACTCCGAAGACCCGGGACGGCTATCAGGGCTATGCGACCTAGCCCTTGAGGAACCAGGAGCGTCCACCGACTCCGCCCTCGTGGGTTTCTTCTTCCTGTGATGTTCCCGCGAAGGAGACCCCCGCTCAGAGGAACCCCGACGCTGCTCGGGGCAGGAGTCCCGAGACGTTGAGGCCTCTGACGAGGTCCGGGCCCGGCCGGACGCGGAGTCAGAAAAAATCCTATCCTGTTGGTGCTGCCGACTCCTCAACGCCTTCGAGGACATTTTGCCACACGGACCACAGATCATCGGGTCATGATCGGGTCCGAGGCAGCAGAGGCAGCAGTCATGTGTGTCGGTAAGAGACATAAGTTTCTTACACCGAACACATTTCTTAAATCCGCTGGTAGCCATCGGGGGAAAAAGGGCCCCTGCTAGGTCAAAAGACCGGGCTGCCAGGGAAAAAAGAAAAAAGGCTTGAACGCCAGTCACAAAGGACAAAAACCGAAAAAGAGAAAAAGGACTCGATACCGGCGTATCGGTCCGAGCGGGAAAAGGATCCGGCGTCGAACCGGAGAAAAAATAGGGAAAATCAACTTTTTCCTCGGGGAAAAACGAACTACGTCCGTCGGGCTCCGCGGAAAAAAGAAGACTGAGCAAGATGGCACCCTTGGGCGGGAAGGGGACCGCGCATGCGCGCTGCAATTCCCAAAGGCTTTCTTTGAAAGCTGGGGAAATGCTCCGCACGAGGGCTCCGTCGGCGCCGACATCACCCATATGTGAGGACTGACTTCCTGCTTGGTCCTGGAGAAGCAGAGGGTACTACACTTGCCGCGGCCAATGTGGAGCTATGAGACTCATACGCCCTCTGTCTCTCTGAAGCTTGAACAGGGTTTTGGGAATTAGGGGAATGGGTGGAAAGGCATAAAGGAAGTCTTGCCCCCAGTGAAGGAGGAAAGCATCCCTGGCCTGAGAGCCCTGAGCCGGAATTCTGGAACAGAACCGGGGAAGTTTGGCATTCAATGGACTTGCAAAGAGGTCTATGTCCGGGGTTCCCCAAATTTGAAAAATCTTGGCCACCTGGTCTGCATGTGGAGACCATTCGTGTGGAAGCAAAACTGGACTGACTCTGTCTGCCCAAGAGTTTTGTATGCCTGGAAGATACACTGCCAGGAGATGAATCTGATGCTCTCTGGCGACGGCCCATAGTCGCAAAGCTTCGTTGCAAAGCAACAGAGAGCCTGTTCCCTCCTGCTTGTTCACGTAGAACATGGCTACTTGATTGTCTGTATGAATGAGGACTGTCTTGTAGCTGAGCAGGGTTTGGAACATTTGAAGAGCAAGGAAGATTGCTCTGAGCTCTAAGAGATTGATATGTAGATGAGTCTCCTGTGGAGTCCAAGTGCCTTGGGTGGAGAGGTCTTGCAGATGAGCTCCCCAACCCATTGGTGAAGCATCTGTTGTGAGAGTTGCCTGAGGTAAAGGTTGTTGAAATGGGGACCACAGCAACAGGTTCTGAGTGGACTGCCACCATTGGAAAGACAAAATAAGGCAATCTGTGTTTGCTATTTTGTCTGACAGGCACCTTGATTCCTGGGTCCATTGAGTGGATAAAGTCCACTGGGCTGCTCTCATATGGAGGCGAGCATAAGGAACCACTTGCACTGTAGATGCCATGTGGCCTAATAGTTGTAACATTCCTTGGGCAGTGAGATGAGGTTTTAGCACTGCTTGAGAAGCTAACTGCACCATGCAAAGACTACGAGCCTGGGGAAGATAGGCCCTTGCTTTTTTGGTATCCAGCAAAGCTCCTATGAACTCTAGAGACTGAGTGGGAGTTAGACTGGATTTTGGGATGTTTATGACCAGACCCAAATACTGAAGGATACGCACTGTGCAAGATAGGGAAGTCCTGGCCTCTGACTCTGATGGGGCTCGAATTAGCCAGTCGTCTAAGTAGGGGAAGACGAATATCCCTAGAGTGCGAGAAATGCTGCTACCACAGCCATGCATTTCGTGAACACTCTTGGTGCTGAGGCCAGGCCAAAAGGAATCACCCTGTACTGGTAGTGCTTTCCTCGAAAAAGGAACCGAAGGAACTTTCTGTGAGTTGGATGGATGAGAACATGAGTGTATGCATCCTTGAGATCTAGAGAACAAAGCCAATCCTGACTCTGAAGGTATGGCAGCAGAGTTCCCAGAGAAATCATTTTGAATTTCTCTTTGAACAGGAATTTGTTCAATTCTCTGAGGTCTAAAATAGGTCTGTGTCCCCCTGTTTTCTTTGGGATAAGGAAATAGGGGGAGTAAAACCCTGTACCCTGTTGATGAATGGGTACTTCTTCTATTGCCCCTTGGGCAAGAAGCATAGTGACCTCTTGATCTAACAGGTTGATGAGAGAGGTTTGAGAATTGAACTGTCTTACCATTGTGGGAGGGGGCATGCACAGAATGTGAAGCTTGTACCCCTCTTTTATAATGGAGAGTGTCCAATGCTCTGCTGTTATTTTCCCCCACCTGGGGGCAAAGTGACACAACCTTCCTGGAATGGTGGAAGGCTCTGGTCCATTGAGGGCCAGGAAGGCTAAGTTCTCTAGATGAAAGTCAAAGGCCTTGTGGAGGCTGAAACTGCTGAGACGGTTGAGGCTTAGCAGTCTTTGCTTTTCTTTGTTTAGGAGGTTGCTGACTTTTCCAGGCAGGCTGAACTGCAGAAGGTCCCTGCTGGGAATAAGAGGGATAAAACCTCTTCTTTTTTGAGAAGAAAGAAATCTTTCAAGAAACCATTCTTGCAGGATCAGCTGTGGCTTTGGATAACCTATCCAAAGTGGAGTTGTCAGCATCCAACTCATTGGCTTTTTCTTGCCAATTTCTGCTGAATAGGTTCTCACCTGTACAAGGGATATTACCCAGTTTGTCCTGCACCCAGAGCTCCAAATCAGATACCTGTAGCCAGGCAATTCTACATGCACCTATGGCAATGGCAGAGGTTCTGCTTATGCACTCAAAACAGTCAAAAGCTGCATGATTGACAAACTTAGAAACATCCTGAGCATGTTTAACCAGTGTGAGAAAGTCCTGCCTCTTGTTATCAGGAAGGAGAGGGCTTAAAGTCTCCAAGTCTCCTGTGACTTCTTTAAGGAACATTCCCATATATAAAATATAGGAACTGATCCTGGCAGAAAGCATGGAAGCCTGGAAAGTACGACGTCCAAAGGCATCCAAAGTTCTACACTCACGTCCTGGAGGATTAGAGGCATGCCTCTTTGCACTCCTGATCCTTCTCATAGCTGATTCCACTACAATAGAGTGGTGAGGAAGCTGAGTTTTCTGGAAACCAGGACAAGGAGGGACTTGATACATGGTATCCAGTCTGCGAGAGTGAGGAGAGGTGGTAAGAGGTGTCTCCCACATACTCAACATGAGATCATGGAAGATCTCATGGATAGGCAGAGTAGCTGCCTCCTTAGGAGCTTTGGGATATTGTAAAATCTCCAACTCCTTAGCCCTGGGCTCCGTTTCAGGAGCCACTGTAATGGACAGACCTCGAGCCACCTCTCTGATAAAATCCTGAAAGATGATATCTTCTGGAGGAGACATCCTACATTTAGGGGAGGAAGGCTCCTCCGGGAGAAGTATCCCGGTACTGGCAGAGCTGTCAGAATCCTCCGAGTCCTCAGAGGATTCGAAGTACCTTCTGTCCGGATGCTCTTGAAGAGCCCGATATCCGTACCGACCGAAGTTGGTATCGGGGGAATCGGTACAGGTGTAGCGGCACCGGAAGGCATCGCATGACTGGGTGCCGGCAGACACCGATGTCGATGCTATCGGTACCGGTTGAACTGTCTGATGCGGTTCCGAGGGTATCGATGCTGCAAGGAGAGCCGCCAGACTGCGTTCAATAGCCAGGAACCTCTGTTCTATCGACGCTGCTGATGCCTGGGTATCGGTACCGGAAGCAGCCGGTACCCCAGAGCATGGCACCAGTAGTTCTGCCGAGGTTGAGGCCTCGAGAACATCCTGGAGCCCTGATAATGCTTTGGAAGCCGAAACCTGCCGCTGGGGCAATTTTGCCGGTACAGAACCCTCAAGGGCAACGCCAGAGGCATCTCGATGTTTGGAAGGAGATCTACCCTTTGAGGACCGGCTAGACTTATGTTTAGTTACCTGAGATCCATGGGAGGAAGACGAAACCCTGGAAGACGTCAATGCCAAAGAAGCTGCATCAGAGGGAAAAAGGGTGCTGTCGGTTTTGTTGACACCTCTTGGACATCATGGCACAAGCCATACACTCGGAGATGGAGTGGTCAGGACCTAAACATTTAAGGCACCACTCATGGGTAAAGAGAACCGGCGGTACCGGTATAGCATCAAGGAAGGCAGGCGCGACCACAAAAAAAGAAGGAATAAGAAAAACATTTTCTGCGGAAACGAAGAACTGGAGAGAGGCAGTTGGGAAAGGCGGGAAGGCAGCACGCAGGCACTGTGGGATGCTCCCAAAAGCTTTCTAATTGGACGCTGGGGAGCGTTCCACGCAGGCTCTGTCGGCACCGACGATACCCATATGTGAAGACTACATTCCTGCTTGTTCCTGGAGAAACAATGCTATCTCCAGGAGCAAGCAGAAATGTAATCTTCACATATGGGACTCACTAGCTTCCGGGGATCAGACTGAAAAACAGGAACAATGGCATCCAGAGGCCAAAGGATGGAGCTGAGCAGATGTGGATACCAGGTGTCTCCACTGGACTCTATTGTGGGCAGCCAGACCATTGCCAAGGAAGTCTGGTGCCAGAAGAAGTTTGGGATGGAGGGTAGGAGTTGCATTTAAGTCCCAAAAACGGTGCTGGAGGACAGCCTGGCCAAATACAGCATCCCGACGGGAGTCCCTGTCTAGGCAGTAGTGTGCAGTACAGGTATGAATGGAGGACCAGGTAACTGCAGAACAGATTCAGACAATGGAGACGCTGGGGAGCTTTCCCGCGTGGGCTCTCTCGGTACAGATATCGCACATATGTGAAGAATAAATTCCAACTGTTCCCGGAGATCACCTGTTACAGGTGAATAACTATTTGTTCCTTTCCTAGCGCCTGGCAGTTGTGCATTGCATTAACACTAGAAGCCCCAAAAGGAATTTTACCTAGAAACCCCAAAGTGCGTCAACTGACGCATTATCACGACAACTGTGTTTAGCATGAAATTCAGCTGTGAATTGATGTGAAGTTACTTATTTGTTAAATACGTGCAGTATGTGACATCATTACATGACGTCATCGTGTGTTTATTGTTTGTAATGTCGGAGTACATGATGTCATTGTGTGTTTGTTTGTAATGCCGGAGTAAAACTGTAAACAGTGATTGAGATGCGCCACCTAGTGGGAAAATGAATTTATACCTAGAAGCACCAAAGTACGTCAATTGATGCATCCAAGACAATTGAGTATGTCAATTGACGTACTTTGGGGCTTCTAGGTATAAATTCATTTTCCTGCTAGGTGGTGCATCTGTCATTAATTTTCGATGCACCTATTTGAACATCTTGACCTTGCTAACAAAGTCATGAAACATGACTGACACGGTTCTAGCAGTAGTGCTGGTATACAACTTCAAAGATGCACGCATCAATTGACGTACTTTGGGGCTTCTAGTGTTAAAGAGCATAGATACCGCGTGCCTTTGGGGCGCCACAGCCTTAACACATTTTGTTGTGATACTTGCCTTAACCTTCTTTCCAGGGCGCCCCTTCAGTCAAAACGAGTGCGTTATGCACGTTAATCAGTCGATAGAGACTGAGGAACATTTTCTCAGTGCCGTATAAGTAGTCTGTGCCCACTGAACTGAGCAAGTATTTCTTGATCTCCAGCAGGTGGTATGCAAAGCCTGTGTCGGACTGCAGAACCTTGCAACTAGGTCTGGTTAGGCCAAGGGGTGCAGAATCTGGGCAATCCAGGTGCTGCCCCCACTATCCCACAGTAGCCCCCTCTGTGTACTGCTGCCTTCCCCAACTTTTGGGAGGGGAGGGGGGGGCTGGGGTCAGTAGGTTACAGCAGTTCTGCCCTTCTTGCCTGCCTGGCTCTTATTTGTATTCAGCAAAAGTTACTTGACAAAAAAAAACTAAAACAGGCAGAAAGAGAGCAGGCCACGACAGACCTCAATCAAGGGATCCCTTTCGGTCTCCCGCGAAGAAAGGTGTCCTGGGTAATTCCTCTTGGCCCAGGAGGTTCTTGCTTCTTTTTTTCCTGCTTTAGCTGGGGGATTCCCAGCACACACCGAAGACTGCATGGAGAGGGGCCAGTGTGCGCTGAGCGGCAGTCACAGGGCACAGCTCTCTGAGCTCAGGCTGTCCTACAGCTGCCAACAATTAGGGGAATTAGCTGCGGCAGACTTCACTGGGCCCAAGGGTCCAAAATGGATGGAAATGACTTACTTGATTGTGTGGACACCGTGGATGATGGCAGTCCTGTGCTTTTGGTGGAAGCGTCCGCCATGTTGGAGATGACCGTGCAGCCTGTTGCAGCTGAATCGGGACCTCCGGTCTTGCAGGTTTCATGTGTTTTTATGGCTGGTCCAGGGCAGCTGGGGGAATAATGGGGGGAAACTCTGTTTTCCCCAGAGTTTGTGCTTTGAGCGGGGGAGCCCCCGCTCAGGCCCCAACAGGGCTGACGAGAAGTAATAGCTGCCAAATGACCCAGGTGGGAATCCCAAGCTGAGTTCCACTGTCTCCCTGCTGTCTTGGGAGTCCATGGAGGGGGATCTCAAACCTTCTTGAACAACTCCTGGAGGAGCTTGAGGGAAGGGAGCTCCTTGGAGGGGAAGACCTGTCTGTGGTTCGGATTTTCCACAAGGATGAGCTCCCTACCTTAATTACAGAATTGCTGGCAGTGTTTAGTGACCCGAACCCAGACGAAAACCCTCATGGAGGGCATCTGCAGGCCCCTGAAGTCCTTCCCAGTCCTTCAGGCTATGATCACTGGAGAATGAGCTACCCCGGACGCGGGGCTTTGGGTGAGGTACAGCATGGTGTGTCTTTACTCCATCCCTCCAGAGAAGCAGCTATGCTTGCTTAAGGTGGACGTTTGGTGGCAGTGATTATGCAGAAAACTACGATTCTGGTGGAGGGTAGTGCATCCCTCAAGGATCTACAGGACCACCACATGGAGGTTCTCCTGAAGCAGGCATTCGAGGTGTCACCTGGGTTTGCAGAGTGCTATTTGGGGGGGGGGGGGGTCAATGTGTCCCAGGCTTGTCTCCGCTGGTCGTAGGAACCACTGGAGGCATCTGGCTCTAAGACTCCTGACCGAATGGCCGATACCCGTATGTAATCCGGGAATGGCCTTCTTGACATATCTACTCTATGACATCTTGCAGGTCTCCACAAAGAGTATGGCCACAGTGGTGGCGGCACGCCACCTTTTATGGCTGCGCAACTGGTCGGCGGACTTGGATTCAAAGACTAAGCTCACCAAAACTGTCCTTTTTGGGCCAGTTGCTCTTTGACTATGATTTGGAGAAGTTGGTGAAAGCCTTGGGTGACTCCAAGGTGCCCCACTCTGTGATCATGGGGGCAGTTATCGGGGGTTCCGGCCCTCTCATGGGGGGAACTTCCAGAGAACCTGTTTCTTGCAGAGGGGCTCGTGCTTTTGGGAGGGAGCTATGGGGAGTAGAGACTTTGCTCCTGCCACTCCAGCCAACAATCAAGACCGCTCAATGAAGGTTGAGGGCGCCGGTGGGGGTACAGCTGGTGGGTAGCCGCCTATAGGGCTTCTTTCCAGCTTGGGTCCTGGAGGTCATCCGCGAGGAGTCTGCCCTAGAGTTTGCCCAGCCCCTCACAGACCTCTTCATGTTCTCCCCATGTGGGTCTGGCTCTGAAGAGGAAAGCTGGAAGCCTTGGTGCTGGTGTTGAGGGCCGAGTGGGGCCTTGGCAGGTGTTTAGTCCACTTTGTGGTGCCCAAGGAAGAGGGGTCTTCGTTTCCCATCCTGGTTATCAAAGGCACCAACAGGATTCTCTGCTTCCGCACAGCAAATCTGCTCTCGGTGATTGTTGCTGTCTCAAAGGTGAATTTCTTACTCTTTGGATCTCCCTGAGGCCTATCTTCATATTCCTGTGCAGAGGGAGCACCAGCACTTCCTTCGATTTGCAGTGCATCAGGGACACTTCCAGTTTCAGGCGCTGCCTTTCGGGCTAGCCATGGCGCCCCAAGTCTTTACCAAGGTCTTGGTGGCGGCGGCCCACCTCTGAAAGTGGAGTGTGCTGATCCACCCATACCTGGACAACTAGTTGATCTGGGCAAAGTCTCTCGGAGTGTCAGCGCTCCAAAGAGACAATAGTGAGCTGTCTACAGGACCTCAGTTGGGCAGCAAGAGTCATCTGCAGCCATTGCAGTTGCTGGAGTCTCTGGGGGCCCACTTCGACACTCAGTGGGGCAAGATGTTCCTCTGGGAAGGATGTGTGGCAAGGCTACAGGCCCAGATTCGGGGACTGTCAAGTACTTTGGCCGTATGCCTGGGGCTACTTGCAGGTGCTGGGCTCCATTGCAGCCTCCCTGGAATTGATTCTGTGGGCCTGACTCCGCATGCGGGTGCATCAGGCATGGCTCCTGGCCTGCTGATCTTCTACTGAGCAGTCTACATAGGTTTGACTGCTTCTACCCCACTCACTGCTGGCTGGCCTCCATTGGTGGCTGGACCTGTTGAACCTAGAGGTAGGGGATGCTGTTGGAGATGCTGGACTGGGTGGTAGTCATGATGGATGCGAGCCTTTTCGGCTGGGATAGACACTGCCCCATCAATCTCTTGGAGACGTGAGTGGTACGCTTAGTGCCGGAAGCGTTCTGTCTGTTCGTGCACCGCAAGGTGGTGCAGATTGTGTCAGACAATGGCTTGCATCAGTATGGCACTCGGAGTTGCCAGGTAGCGGTGGAGGCGATCCCCCTTCTCCAATGGGCGAAGGTGTATTTCATAGCCCTCTCGGCAGCTCATGTGGCTGGTGTTACGAATGTGCAGGGGACTATCTGTGTCACCACACCCTAGATCCAGAGGAATGGTCCCTCTCGGATGTAGTCTTCCAATCCCTGGTAGAGTATTGGGAAATGCCGGTTATGAACCTGATGGCGTAACTGGAGAATGCCAAGTTGCCATGGTTCTTCAGCCGCTGGCACTCCCCAATGGCCAAGGGTATCTATGCTCTGGTATTGCCATGACCCCAGAGTGGCCTACTGCATGTGCTCCCCGCCCTGGGCTCTGATAAAACGGTTGATACAATGCATAGAGCGCATCAGGGCCGAGTGGTGCTGATAGCACTGGATTGGCCCTGTGGCCCTGGTACATGGAAGAGCTACTGCAGTTGCAATTGGTCCCGGATCCTCTAATGCCGGAGCCAGTATGCATGCCGACAGTGGATTGATTCTTGCTTACATCTTGGTCCCTGAGAGGGCTCAGTTGAGGTGCCAGGGCTACTCTGATCCTATAATCACGACCTTGCTACAGGCACGGTGGCGCTCTATTTCACTGGCCTATGTGCAAGTCTGGAGGCTCTTTGAGGTTTGGTGTGCGGACCAGAGGTTGCAGCCCTTTGGGTGCGCCTATGCCCACTATTTTGGGTTTCTTGCAGGCTGTCCCGGATAAGGGCCTAGCGCTCGACTCTTTAGGGGTCCAGGTGGCTGCCCTGGCTTGTTATTGAGGTCAGGTCCAGGGCATGTCCCTGGCGTCCCATCTGCATATGACTTGCTTCCTGTGGGCCGTTAAGCACATTTGGCTGGCTAGCCAACTAGTAGTTCTGGCTTGGAATCTAAACTTGGATCCTTTTGGCTTTGGGCAGCCTGCTTTTTGAGCCATTGCATGGGGCCTCCTTGAAGCACCTGACCCTGAAGGTCACCTTCTGGTAGCCATTTACTCGGCCTGGTGGATTTCAAAGTTACAAGTGTTATCTCCAGGAACAAGCAGGAATGTAGTCTTCACATATGGGACTCCCTAACTCCCAGATGTCAGAGGAAGGTCTCCAGAAATCGGGAGATTTGCCTCAAAGCAGACCTCTAGAGGGCATGGATCTTTAATGGACATCTGGCATTGAAACGAAGAGGTGTTTGAGTACAGCCTGGCCAAACTTGGTATCCCAGCAGGAGTCCTTGTCCAGTCAGTAACGTGCAGTAAAGGTATGCATTGAAGACCAGGTGGCTGCTTTGCAGATTTCATCAATGGCAACAGAATGTAGGTTTGCAGTGGAGGCAGCCATGGCACGAACATTATGGACAACATGGCCTTCAAGGGATAATACCGCTTTGCATCTGATTTGCTTATGCTAATCTGCTATCCATTTAGAAAGGGTTCATTTGGATACTGGCAATCTGAAGAGACTGGGATCAAAGGAGATGAATAACAGAGCTCTTACAATGCTCAGCTGTCCTTTGAAGATAGAATGCCAAGGCATGCTTGCAGTCAAGAGTATGAAGAGTTGCCTCTGCCCTAGAGGAATGAGGTCTAAGGAAGATGACAGGCAGGTAGACCTAGTGATTCAAGTGGAAAGGAGACACGACTTTGGGCATGAAATGAGGATAAGTCCTAAGGACCACCTTATCATGATGGAAGCGTGTATAAGGCGTGTCAGCCACCAAGGATGGAGCTCACTAATATGTCTAGCTAAAGTGAGCGCAACAAGGAAGACGACCTTCCAAGAAAGAAACCTTAGCGAGGTGGTGGCTAAAGGTTCAAAGGGTGGCTCAAGGAGCTGACCTAATACGATATTAAGATCCCATGCCACCAGTGGTAACTTGATAGGAGACTTTTTTATTTTATTTATTACATTCTCTTATATACCGCGCTATTCTGCCTCAGTGCGGTTTACATTGAACAAACTGAAATTACATTGAACAGGGCATTATAACTTGGAGATAACTATTTTACAGGGAACATGGGCTAATAACAGCCCTCTCATGAAACATGTTACAAGCGGTTGTAAAGAAATGGGCTGCCCATCCAAGGGATGATGGAAGGCAGCAATTGCAATGAGGTGAACCATCACCAAATTAGTCTTAAGGCCAGAGGACGAAAGATGGAGGAGATACTGAAGGATAGCCTCCAACGGAGCTGAGAAGAGGTTAGATCCCTTTGGGTACACCAAGTGGAGTACCTACACCACTTAAAGTCATAGGAACGTCTGGTAGATGGTTTATTTTACCTCCTGAGGAAGATAGAGACCTTGCAAGACTATGTTTTCAGCAGCCAAACTATGAGATGGAGAGACTGCGGGTTGGGATGGAACAGAGTCCCCTCCTCCTGTGAGAAAAGGTTGGGAGCCCTCAGAGGCTGAGAGGGCAAGTCTGTGAGAGACAGCAAAAGAGGAAACCACGGTTGACGTGGCCAATGCGGGGCTATGAGAATCATGTGGCCCCTGTCTGCTTGAAGCTTGAAAAGCGTTTTGGGAATCAGGGGTATGGGTGGAAAGACATACAAGAAATCCTGACCCCAGTGAAGGTGGAAAGCATTGACCTGCTAGTGACTGGACATCACGGTACTCGTGCAAAACCGAGGTAGTTTGACATTCTGCGGAGTGGTAAAAAGGTCTATCTACGGAGTTCCCCAGGTTTGAAAGATGTAGGAGATTGTTTTCTCCATCAGGAGACACTTGTGTGGAAAGAGAATTCGACTCAATCTATCTGCTATGACATTTTGGTGTCCTGGCAGATATACTGTTTGGAGATGCATCTGATGAGCAATGGCAAAAGACCATAGATGGAGAGCCTCCTTTCAAAGGGCACAAGAGCACATTACCCACTGCTTGTTCAAATAGAACATAGCTACCTGGTTGTCCATCTGGACCAGAATTCTGTGGTCCTGAAGTTATTGGAACACTTTGAGGGCATTGAAGATAGCACGAAGCTCCAGAAAATGTATCTGGAGCCTGAGTAGAGAGTCTCTCCAAGTGGGCTCCCCAACCGAATTTGGAGGCATCTGTTGTCAAGATGCACTGATGTGGAGGCATCTGAAAAGGTGATTATGAGGAGATTTCTCAGGGTAGACCACCAGAGCAGAGAGTTTGTGAGAATGTCTGACTTTGATCTTGTCTGAGAGAGTCCAAGAAAGCATAGTTACTCACCTGTAACAGGTGATCTCCAGGAACAGCAGAAATTTAGTTTTCACATATGGGTATCGTCGGTACCGACGGACCTTGAATGGGAACGCTCCCCAGTGTCTAATAGGAAAGCTTTTGGGAGCATCCCACAGCGCGCCTGCATGCTGCCTTCCCGCCTTCCCCAACTGTCCCTCTCCAGTTGCGTTTAAAGCTGAGACAAAGAGAGAGGGAAAGAGAGAAAGAGAGAGATACAACTCCTAGGGGAGGTGGGTGGGTTGTGAAGACTAAATTCCTGCTGTTCCCGGAGATCACCTGTTACAGGTGAGTAACTATGCTATCCTCCAGTAACAAGCAGGAATGTAGTCTTTACATATAGGGACTCCCCAGATGCAGATCCCAGGGAGAAAGCCCAGGAAGTTGTGTGCCCTTGTGAAAGGGCTCCACTTCCCCCCATGTATCTCTGGCATCCTACCAGGGATGGTGGGTAGGAGTTGATTAAGTATGGAACAGGTGTTGAACAGCCTGACCAAACAAGGCATCCTAGCGGAAGTCCTTGTCTAAGCGGTAATGGGCTGTGAAGGTATGAACCGAAGCCCAAGTAGCTGCTCGACAGATGTCGTCAGATACAGAGTGAAGATGAGCCATAGAAGCTGCCATGGCTCTCACATTGTGAGCTGTGACATGGTCTTTAAGAGGAAGGCTTTTACTCTCAAAGACAAAAGATATACACTGTGCAATCCAGCTGGACAGTGTTCTTTTGGAGACTGGAAGTCCTAAATGACTAGGATAAAAAGCAACAAAGAGTTGAGAGGACTTTCGATGTTGCTGTGTCCTTTGCAAGTAAAAGGCCAAAGCCCTTTTACAGTCCAAAGTATGAAGATTCCTTTCTGCATTTGAGGCGTGAGGCCCTGGGAAGATTACAGGAAGGTAAACCGCTTGGTTTAAATGAAAAGATGACACCACCTTTGATGGAACCTTGTAAAAGGAGGATCAGCCACCACCGCTTGCAATTCACTGATTCAACGTGCTGATATGATTGCAATAAGAAAGATGACCTTTCAGGAAAGGAATTTCAAGGAGGTAGTGGCTAATGGTTCAAAAGGCGGTTTCATGAGCTGCCCAAGAACCAGATTTAAGTCCTATGCCACCGTTGGTGGCTTAATGGGAGGCTTAGTTAAAAGAAGGCCTCTCATAAATCTCGCTATGAGAGGATGAGAGGAAATAGGTTGTCCATTTAGAGGCTTCAAAGAAGCTACAATAGCACTCAAATGAACGCTCACTGAATTGGTCTTAAGCTCTGCATTTGATAAATGGAGATATTCCAGTAATGATTCCAGAGATATCGCAAGAGGGTTAAGACCCTTCTGCGAGCACCATATGGAAAACCTTTTCCACTTAAATGCATAACAGCGTCTTGTGGAAGGCTTTCTGGAAGCATAAAGGATATCCTTTACCTGCTGAGAAAGGTTAAGACCGTGGAGTTCTAGGCTTTCAGCAACCAGGTCCTGAGATGCAGAGACTGGGGATTGGGATGCCACAGCATCCCGTCCTCTTGAGAAAGGAGATTTGGAGCAGATCTTAACTCCAAAGGCGGAGCTTGAGAGAGATGTAGGAGCAGAGGGTACCACATTTGCCATGGCCAACATGGAGCTATGAGAATCATATGACCCCTGTCTCTCTGAAGCTTGAACAGGATTTTGGGAATTAGGGGAATGGGTGGAAAGGCATACAGGAAGTCCTGACCCCAATGGAGGAGAAAAGCATCCCTGGCTTGACAACCCTGAGTCGGAATTATGGAACAGAACCGGGGAAGTTTGGCATTCAGCGGATTTGCAAAAAGGTCTATGTCCAGGGTTCCCCAAATTTGAAAACCTTGACACCTGGTCTGCATGGAGAGACCATTCGTGTGGAAGCAGAACTCGACTGAGTCTGTCTGCCCAAGAGTTTTGAATGCCTGGAAGATACACCGCAAGGAGATGAATCTGATGCTCTCTGGCGAGGGCCCATAGTCGCAAAGCTTTGTTGCAGAGCGACAGAGAGCCTGTTCCGCCCTGCTTGTTCACATAGAACATAGCTACTTGATTGTCCGTTTGAATTAGGACCGTCTTGTAGCTGAGTTAGGTGTGGAATACTCAAAGAGCAAGGAAAATTGCTCTGAGTTCTAGGAGATTGATGTGTAGATAGGCCTCCTGTGGAGTCCAGGTACCCTGGGTAGAGAGGCCTTGCAGGTGGGCTTCCCAACCCACCTGTGAAGCATCTGTTGTTAGAGTGGCCTGGGGTGGGGGTTGCTGAAAAGGAGACCCCACCAAAAGGTTTTTGGGTGACTGTCACCATTGGAGGGACAAAATAAGGCAATCTGAGTTTGCTATTTTGTCTGACAGGCAACCTGACGCCTGAGTCCACTGAGTTGATAAAGTCCACTGGGTTGCCCTCATATGGATGCGAGCATAAGGAACCGCATGCACGGTGGATGCCATGTGGCCTAGCAACTGTAACATTTCCCGAGCAGTGAAGTGAGGTTTTAGCACTGCTTGGAAAGCCAACTGCACAATGCGAAGGCAGCGGGGCTGTGGAAGGTAGGCCCTTGTCTGCCTGGTATCCAGCAGAGCTCCTATAAACTCTAGGGACTGAGTGGGAGCAAGGTTGCATTTTGGGAAGTCCCAAATATTGAAGGATGGGCATTGTGCGAGAGAGGGCAACCCTGGCCTCTGGCTCTGAAGGGGCTCGAATGAGCCAGTCGTCTAAGTAAGGGAAGACGAATATTCCCAGGCTGCGGAGAAATGCTGCCACCACAGCCATGCATTTTGTGAACACCCTTGGTGCAGAGGCCAGGCCAAAGGAAAGAACCCTGTATTGGTAGTGCTTCCCTTGAAACAGAAAGCGAAGGAACTTTTCGGTGAGTTGGATGGATGAGAACATGAGTGTATGCATCCTTGAGATCTAGAGAACAAAGCCAATCCTGACTCTGAAGGTATGGCAGCAGAGTTCCTAGAGAAATCATTTTGAACTTCTCTTTGAACAGAAATTTGTTCAATTCTCTGAGGTCTAAAATAGGTCTGTGTCCTCCTGTTTTCTTTGGAATAAGGAAATAGGGGGAGTAAAACCCTGTACCCCGTTAGGGAAAGCACAGTTACTTACCTGTAACAGGTGATCTCTGGGAACAGCAGGAATTAGTCATCACATATGGGTACGTCGGTACCGACGGAGCCCGCGCGGGAAAGCTCCCCAGCTTTTCAGATTAAAAGCTTTTGGGGCCTCCCACTGCACATGCGCGCTGCCTTCCCGCCTTCCTGAGCAGCTCTCGTCAGTTCGAGTTTAAAGCTGAGACAATAGAGAGAGAGGACAGGAAGATAGATAGAGATACAACTCCAAGGGGAGGTGGGTGGGTTGTGATGACTAATTCCTGCTGTTCCCAGAGATCACCTGTTACAGGTAAGTAACTGTGCTATCTCCAGGAACAAGCAGGAATACGTCATCACATATGGGGACTCCCTAGCTAAGATGCCTGGGAGATCCCCCTCCAAGGGTAAACCATCTTCGCATGGATCTCAGGCATCCATCCAGGGAAGGTGGGCAGGAGTTGTTTAAGTATGGAACAGGTGTTTGAGGACAGCCTGACCAAACAAGGCATCCCGGCGGGAGTCCTTGTCCAAGCAGTAATGGGCTGTGAAGGTATGAACCGAGGCCCAAGTGGCTGCTCGACAGATCTGATCTATGGACACAGAGTGAAGATGAGCCATAGAAGTGGCCATGGCCCTCACATTGTGAGCTGTGACATGGCCCTCCATAGAAATGTTCTTACACTGGTAAGCAAAAGAAATACACTGAGCGATCCAATTGGAAAGTGTACGCTTGGTGACTGGAAGTCCCAAATGAGAAGGATCAAAAGCCACGAAAAGTTGGGAAGACTTTCGATGTGGTTGAGTCCTGTTGAGGTAAAAGGCAAGAGCTCTTTTACAATCCAGAGTATGAAGGTTCCTCTCTGCACTGGATGCATGAGGAGCCGGGAAAAAGACAGGTAGATATACCTCTTGATTAAGATGAAAGGGCGAGACCACTTTGGGCATAAAGTGGGGATTCGTCCTAAGGACCACCTTATCATGATGAAACCTAGTATAAGGTGGATGAGCCACTAAAGCCTGCAGTTCACTGATGCGGCGAGCCGAAGTGACTGCAATAAGGAAAACAACCTTCCAGGAAAGAAATTTGAAGGAGGTAGAGTCCAAAGGCTCAAAAGGTGGCTTCATAAGCTGACCTAGAACTAGGTTCAAATCCCATGCTACCGGAGGAGGTCGGATGGGAGGTTTAGTTAGAGTCAGGCCTCTCATGAAACGTGAAACAAGAGGATGAGAGGAGACAGGTTGTCCATTTATAGGTTTTAAGGATGCTGCAATAGCACTCAAATGGACCCTTACTGAATTCGTCTTAAGGCCTGCATTTGAAAGATGCAGGAGATAGTCCAAGAGGGAATTCAAAGGAAGTGCTAGAGGGTCAAGACCCTGCTGAGCACACCAAATGGAAAAACGTTTCCATTTGAAAGCATAAGAACGCCTCGTGGAAGGTTTCCTAGAGGCATGAAGGATATCTGTCACAGGTTGAGAAAGATTAAAGTCTTGAAGACTTAGGCCTTCAGTAACCAAGCTCTGAGATGTAGGGATTTGGGGTTTGGGTGCCACAAAGTCCCCTCCTCCTGAGACAGAAGGTCTGGCGCAGCTCCCAGGTCCAGGGAGGATCCCTGGGAGAGATGCAGAAGTAGAGGGAACCACACCTGGCGTGGCCAGCGGGGAGCTATGAGGATCATAGTCCCGTGATCCCTCTGGAGCTTGAACAGAGTCTTGGATATTAGAGGAATGGGTGGAAAGGCATAGAGGAATTCCTGACCCCAATGCAGGAGGAAGGCATCGTGGGCCTGAGCTCCCTGACACTGAGTTCTGGAACAGAACCGGGGAAGTTTGGCATTCCACGGACTTGCAAAGAGGTCTATGTCCGGGGTCCCCCATTCCTGAAAGATTCTGCGTATCTGGTCCATATGTAGGGACCATTCGTGTGGAAGCAGAACTCGACTGAGTCTGTCTGCACGAGAGTTTTGAACTCCTGGAAGATACACTGCAAGAAGGTGAATTTCATGCTCTCTGGCGAAGGCCCATATTCTGAGAGCTTCGTTGCAAAGCGACAGAGAGCCTGTCCCTCCTTGTTTGTTTATATAGAACATGGCTACCTGATTGTCTGTCTGAACTAGGACAGTCAGATTGACAAGGAGGGTATAGAAGACCTTGAGGGCAAGGTAAATTGCTCGCAGTTCCAGGAGGTTGATATGAAGGGTGGCCTCCTGCGGAGACCAAGTGCCCTGAGTGGAGAGGTTCTGAAGATGAGCTCCCCACCCTGTCTGGGAGGCATCTGTTGTGAGGGTTGCTTGGGACAACAAAGGTTGGAAGGGGGCCCCCAACAACAGATTCTTGGTGGATGTCCACCATTGGAGGGACCAAAATAGACGGCTTGAGGTGAGTATTTGGTCGGAGAGCGCTCCAGATGCTTGAGTCCACTGGGTGGCCAAGGTCCATTGAGCTGCTCTCATATGCAGACGAGCGTAGGGCACCACATGTACCGTGGAGGCCATGTGGCCCAGAAGTCGCAGCATTTCCCGGGCTGTCAAATGACTGCTGGACTGAGCTTGGAAGGCCAAACTCAGCAGGCGTTGGGCCCTGACCTGAGGCAGGTAGGCCCTTGCAGTGATGGTGTCTAACTGGGCCCCTATGAACTCGGGAGACTGAGTAGGGATTAGTTGAGACTTGGGAAGGTTTACTACCAGTCCTAGATACTGCAGAAGACGCCTTGTGCGGTCCAGGGAAATTTGGGCCTGGGACTGAGAGGGAGCTCGGATGAGCCAGTCGTCCAGGTATGGGAATATGAAAATTCCCAGGCCTCTTAGAAAGGCAGCTACGACTGCCATGCATTTGGTGAACACTCTTGGAGCAGAGGCTAGACCGAAGGGGAGTACTCTGTACTGGAATTTTTTTCCCTGAAACAGAAATCGAAGGTATTTTCTGTGGGATGGGTGGATGAGTATGTGTGTATACGCATCCTTTAGATCTAGAGAACAAATCCAATCCTGACTCTGAAGGTATGGAAGGAGAATGCCCAGAGAAAGCATTTTGAATTTCTCCTTGAAAGAAATTTGTTCAATTCTCTCAGATCCAGAATTGGTCTGAAGCCCTCTGTCTTCTTTGGTATTAGAAAATAAGGGGAGTAGAATCCCGTCCCCTGTTGAAGAAGAGGGACCTCCTCTATTGCCCCCTGGGCAAGGAGGGAGGAGACTTCCTGACCCAAGAGGGCCAGGAGAGATGGGGGAGAATTGAACTGCCTCACCATAGTATAAGGAGGAAGGTCGGAAAAATGGAGTTTGTAACCCTCTCTGATGATAGAGAGGGTCCATTGCTCTGATGTAATTTGCTCCCATCTGGGAGCAAAGTGAGCTAACCTTCCGGGTATGGTGAGGGGCTCTGGTTGTTCTAGAGCCAGAAAAGTTAAGTTCTCTAGGGGCAAGTCAAAACCCCTGAGGGGGTGGAGCCTGCTGAGGCGTAGCAGACGCCGCCGGCTTTGACCTTGCCTGTTTAGGTTGCTGACGTTTAGCAGCAAAACGAGGCTGAGAGGATTGTTGGCCAGTATTTGTAGAAAATCTGGACTTCTTGTAATAAGGCCTCTTAAAAGACTTCTTCCTGGCAGGAGTGGAGGTAGACTTAGAAAGTCTATCTAAGGTGGCATTTTCTGCATCCATTTGAGTGGCCTTAATTTGCCACTCCTCACCAAATAAGTTCTCACCTGTACAGGGCAGATTTCTTAAGCCATCTAGGACCCAAGGTTCTAGATCAGAAGCCTGGAGCCAAGCAAGACGTCGGGCTGCTATAGCAATGCCCGAAGCCCTACCAGCACCCTCAAAGGAATCAAAAGCTGCCCTGTTGGAGAACTTTGAAATATCCAAAAGGAAATGAACTGCTCCCTCTTATCCTCAGGGAGAAGGGGGCAAAATGCCGAACTTTTAGAGCGATTTCACTGAGAAACATGCCCATGTAAAGACTATAGGAATTAATCCTGGCTATAAGCATAGTAGCCTGGAAAATGTTCCTGCCAAAAGAGTCTAGAGTCTTACATTCTCGCCCTGGAGGAGTAGAAGAGTGCCTTTTGGTACTCTTTATCTTCTTCATTGCAGACTTCACCACAATAGAATGGTGAGGCAACTGGGTTTTTTGGAAACCAGGAGAAGGGGGGACACGGTACATGGTGTCCAACCTGCGAGAAGAAGGAGACAATGTTAGAGGAGCCTCCCATAAGTCCATCAAGTGTTCTTGAAGGATTTCATGGATAGGCAGGGTGACTGCCTCTTTAGGAGACTTAGAGTATCCTAAAATATCCAGTTTCTTTGATCTGGGTTCCTTTTCAGAGGATGAAGCAATAGAAAGACCTTTAGCCATTTCTATGATGAAGTCCTGAAAGGACAAATCCTCTGGTGGAGACATTCTCCTGTTAGGAGAAGAAGGCTCCTCAGGAAGATCAAGGGAGAACTCATCAGAATCATCAGAGGAGTTAAAATCCTCTGAAGAAGCAGAGTATCCTCTATGTGCTTCCAACGCACGATACGCATACCGTTCGGTATCGACATCGGGCGTACCGGGTATGGGATCGGTACCGGGCAAAAGCCCGGATCCGGCATGCGGAACCGATCTGCGTTTGGAAGACGATGGCCTCGGTTCCGGTATGGAAGCCATTACCGGAACCGGACCCGGTACCGCTGGCTGCGGTACCGAGGGCATAGCAGCATTAATAAAAGCCAGAATGGCCTGCTGCATGACTTGGACAGTATTGCCCATAGACGCCACTGCTGCCTGGATGTCGGTACCGGTATGGGCCGGTACCCCAGAGCAGTACAACAGGTGATCTGTCGAGGCCGCGCCATCGATGTCAACCTGTGACCCCATGATTGCTTTGGAGGCCGGAGCCTCCCGCCGGGGTTTTTTGGCCTGGGCAGAATCCTCGAACTCAGAATTGAGAGCCTCTCGATCTTTAGAAAGAGATTTGCTTTTAGAGGATTTGCCCACTGGAGTTTTGGTTACCTGAGATCCATCCGGAGAGGAAGACCTGGATGACTGTGATGCTTCTGAAGGAAACAGCACATGGAACTTGTTGGCCCGGTTCTGCAATCCACGTTTCGACATCTGGGAGCAGGATGGGCAGTCCGGTATGGAATGGTCAGGTCCTAAACATTTAAGACACCATTCATGGGTGTCTGTAAGAGGAATGACAGCACTGCACTTGGTACACTTTTTAAAACCAGGAACTGGCTTCTCCATGAGGAGAAATTGTGTTGGCCTGAAGGCCTAACAAAGTACCAAGCTGTGCTGAAGAAAAGAAAAAATATATATTTTTTTTTTTTTAAAAGAAAGAAAGAGAGACCGGCAGTACCGGTTTCAGAATGGGGAAGGCAGGTACGCGGTCTAAAGAAAACAATAAAATTAACAATTTCTTCAGCGGTGACAGGAACACGACCTGCTGGCTCCGCGGAAAAAAGAAACTGACGAGAGCTGCTCAGGAAGGCGGGAAGGCAGCGCGAATGTGCAGTGGGAGGCCCCAAAAGCTTTTAATCTGAAAAGCTGGGGAGCTTTCCCGCGCGGGCTCCGTCGGTACCGACGTACCCATATGTGATGACGTATTCCTGCTTGTTCCTGGAGATTAGGCACCTCTTCTATTGCCCCTTGAGCAGGGAGCACAGTGACCTCTTGACCTAACTGGTCGTTCAGATAGGTCTTAGAATTGAACTGTCTTATCATTGTAGGAGGGGGCATGCTGAGGAAATGAAGCTTGTACCCCTCTCTTACAACAGAAAAAGTCCAATTTTATGCTGTTATCTGACTCCATCTGGGGGCAAAATGACATAACCTTCCTGGGATGGTGGAGGGTTCTGGGCCGATCAGGGCCAGGAAGGCAAAGTTCTCTAGATAGGAGTCAAAGCCCCTGTGGAGGCTGAGTCTGCTTAGCCGGTTGAGGCTTAGCTGCTTTTGTCTTTCTTTGCCTAGGTTGTTGCTGCTGTCCCTTTTGGGCAGACTGACCTAAACGATGCTCCTGCTGGGTATCAGAGGGATAAAACTTCTTCTTCTTACTGAAGAATGGTTTCTTATAGGATTTTTTCCTTGCAGGATCAGCTGTAGATTTAGACAATCTATCCAGAGTGATATTGTCAGCATCTATCTCATTAGCTTTTTCCTGCCAATTCTTGCCAAAGAGATTCTCTCCTGTGCAAGGAATATTCCCTAGTTTATCCTGTACCCAAAGTTCCAAGTCAGATGCCTGGAGCCAGGCAATCCTACGTGCACCTATGGCAATGGCAGAGGTTCTGCTTATGCACTCAAAGCAGTCAAAGGCTGCACGATTCACAAACTTGGAAACATCCTGGGCATGTTTGACAAGGGCGAGGTAATCTTGCCTCTTATCTGGGGGCAAAATGAGACAACCTTCCTGGGATGGTGGAAGGCTCTGGCTCGTTCAGGGCCAGGAAGGCCAAGTTCTCTAGATGGGAGTCAAAGCCCCTGTGGAGGCTGAGTCTGCTGGGCCGGATGAGGCTTAGCAGTCTTTGTTTTCCTTTGTTTTGGTGGCTGCTGTCCCTTTCGGGCAGACTGACCTGCAGAATGCACCTGCTGGGTATAGGAGGGGTAAAACCTCTTCTTTTTAGAGAAGAATGGTTTCTTGTAGGATTTTCTCCTTGCAGGATCAGCTGTAGCCTTGGATAGTCTATCTAAAGTGGTGTTATCAGCATCCAGCTCATTAGTTTTCTCTTGCCAATTTTTGCCAAAGAGATTTTCGCCTGTGCAAGGAATAGTCCCCAGTTTGTCCTGTACCCAGAGTTCTAAGTCAGATGCCTGGAGCCAGGCAATCCTACAAGCACCTATGGCAATGGCAGAGGTTCTGCTTATGCACTCAAAACAGTCGAAAGCTGCACGATTAACAAACTTGGAAACATCCTGGGCATGTTTGACAAGTGTAAGATAATCCTGCCTCTTATCAGGGAAGGAGAGGGCTCATAAGCTCAAGATCTCTTGTAATCTCCTTAAGGAACATTCCCATGTATAAGATGTAGAAACTAATCCTGGCAGAAAGCATAGAGGCCTGGAATGTTTGACGCCCAAAGGCATCAAGAGTACTACATTCACGTCCTGGAGGATTAGATGCATGTCTTTTTGCACTCTTGATCCTTCTCATAGCTGACTCTACCACTATGGAGTGGTGTGGCAACTGAGGTTTCTGAAATCCAGGACAAGGAGGCACTCGATACATGGTATCCAGCCTACGGGAATGAGGAGAGGTGGTAAGAGGTGTTTCCCACATTCTTAACATGAGATCATGCAAGATCTCATGAATAGGCAAAGTAGCTGCCTCCTTGGGAGCTTTAGGATAGTGTAAAATCTCCAACTCCTTTGCTCTGGGCTCTGTTTCAGGAGCCACTGTGATGGAAAGACCTCTAGCCACCACCCGGATGAAATCCTGAAAGGATATATCCTCTGGAGGGAACATACTACGTTTAGGTGAAGAGGGCTCCTCAGAGAGAAGTATTCCGGCATCGACAGAGCTATCAGAGTCCTCAGAGTCATCGAAAGATTCAAAATATCTTCTGTCCGGGTGCTCTTATGAAGCACGATACCGATACCGATCAAAGTCGGTACCGGAGGGGTCCGGTACCAGCCTGTCGGTACCGGAGGAAACAGCATGACTCGGTGTCGGTAACACACTCGCCGATGTCGATGCTGTTGATACCGGTACCGATGTTGGTGCCAGAACCGGTGTCGATACCGGTTGGACTGTCTGAAGCAGTCCTGAAGGCACCAATGCCGCAAGAAGAGCCGTCAGACTGCGTTCAATAGCCAAGAATCTCTGGTCTATTGACGCTGCCGATGCCTGGGTATCGGTACCGGACGAAGCGGCCGGTACCCCAGAGCATGGCACCAGTAGGTCTGCCGAGGTTGAGGCCTCGAGAACATCCTGGAGCCCCAATAGTGCTTTGGAAGCCGAAGCCTCCCGCCGGGGCAATTTTGCCAGTACAAGTCCCTCAAGGGCAACGCCAGAGGCATCTCGATGCTTGGAAGAAGAGCTACCCTTTGAGGACCTGCCAGATTTATGTTTAGTTACCTGAGATCCATGGGAGGAAGACGAAGCCCTGGAAGACGTTGATGCCACAGATGCTGCATCAGAGGGAAAAAGGGTGCTAAGCTTAGCAGCTCGGTTTTGCCGACCTCTCTTCGACATCATCCCACAGGCAACACACTCCGAGATGGAGTGGTCAGGACCTAAACATTTGGGGCACCACTCGTGAGTGTCAGTGACGGAAATGGTACCGCCACACTTGTAGCACTTTTTAAAACCCGAAGCGGGTTTTTCCATTGTTGAGGGAAAAATTGGGCCTAGTGCCCAAAATGGCGCATGGCACCCGAAAGAAAAAAGGGGCTGGAAACACCAGAAAAAAAAGATTACAATTCTTTTTTTTTTTTTTTTAGAAGAAAGAACGAACTGGCAGTACTGGTATAGCGTCGAGGAAGGCAGATGCTACCACAAAAAAGAATGAAAAAATGAGATAATTTCTATGGTGACAGGAAAACGACTGGCTGGCTCCGCGGAAATCGAAGAACTGGAGAGAGGCAGTTGGGAAAGACGGGAAGGCAGCACGCAGTCACTGTGGGATGCTCCTAAAAGATTTCTAATTGGACGCTGGGGAGCATTCTTACGCAGGATCTGTCGGTACCGACGATATCCATATGTGAAGACTACATTCCTGCTTGTTCCTGGAGATAGAGGGGAATACCTGTGTGAATTGATTTGTGGACAAAAAGGAGAAACTTGAATTGAATTCGAAAAGGGACAGGAAGCCAGTGCAGACGTAGATGAGGCTATCAGTCATGGCTATCAGTGGCAGAAATAGTGCTACCATACTTGGAACATTTTTTGAAACCACTAGTTTGTTTTCTATTGTGTCAGTAGACTGAATGGAAGTCCGAAGCCTGAAAGGGCACAGAGCGCCTGAAGTATGAAGGGTTTTTTTTGTTTTGTTTTTTTTTACAGAAAGTAAAGATGATAGAGAGGTTCCGGTGACGTCGGCGCGGTGATGGCTGCCTGAAAACAGAGCTCAGGCGATTTTGAATATTTAAGCACCCTCAGGGGAAAACAGAGCCGTAATAAAGAGTCCCCTGGCAATCGGAGCTCACGGGCTCATGACTAGTGCAGTGTGAGCAAAGCGGATGGCGGCACAAAAGTCTGGAGCGGACCTTAGGCATTTACTTTCAAGAGCTCTGCGGGAGCTAAAGGCCATGCTGGGAAAATGGCAGCGAGCAGCAGCGAACTCGGCAATGCAGAGGAGAGCGGGGCCTCCGGAGGTGCGCCAAGCGAAATCCAGGCACTGCGGGTGGAACTAAAAGAATGGTTTGACTCGACCAGGCAAGCACTGGGTGCCTTAAAGAAGGAGGTGCAGGGCTGGCTCCAGGAAGTAAGGTCGGATATGGCCTCGATGGGAGCTCGGCTGGAATAGGTGGAGGGCAAAGTGGAGGAGCAAGAGGAGAAGTGGTCTCCCGTGGAAGAGCGCCTAGAGTCCCTCAATGAGGCGCAAGAGGAGCTGTGGCAAAAGGTAAAAGACCTAGAAAATTAGGTCTCAGAGGGCAAACATCAGAATAAGAGGCCTGCCTGAAGGAGAGAGTACAGTAAACTACAACGCTTTGGCCGAGGATTTTTGTAAAGAGGCTCTGAGAGCGGCAGGCATGGCAACGGAGGGTGTATGCCCGACTGTGGATCGCGCCCACAGAGCACTGGGCCCGCGAAGAGAGAATAAAGTGAGATGTGGTGGTGTGTCTGCACGAGTTTCGATCCAAAGAGTTGGTGATGCTGGCCTCTAGGAAGTTGGGGAAAATTCAATGGCAGGGAGTGGAGGTGGAAGTTTTTGCCGACATATCTAGCCTCACACTATAAGGAAGCGCATGGAGTACCTAAATGTGACTAAAAAGCTGCGGGAAGAGAATGTGCGATATCGCTGGCTGTTCCAAGTTGGATTACAATTTACTATAAACACAAAGACCGTGTCTGTTCACTCCGTGGAGGCCGCAATAGCAAGCATGCAGCAGGCTGGATGGACCGATCTCCCTGTGAAACAGCCTGCCAGGCCGGGGCCAATGGAAAAAAGAAACCCTGGCAGAAGCCCTCAGCAGCAGTGGAGCTGAGTACCTGGAGGGGAAAAGCGCTCGAGACGCCAGAGTCTGATAAAATGATGGAATGGGAACTGTTGAAATGGTGGTGTTGCTCTGTTGGGTTATATTGTAGGTGGAGGGCTGATGTGTACGAAGGGGCTGGTAAGGGAGGAGGAGGGGCCCCTCTTCATATAGTGAGAGTAAATTTAACCTGCATGAGGGGCGCGAGTTCCTATGTCGTGTAATAGGATAAAGAGGGAGGAGAGGAGATCTCACGTGACACATGATGGAGTAAGACGTGTCTTGCTCGCTCCGGGGCTGCCTCATACTAATTAATCGCTTTCAAGCAATTTCCTGAACTCCAAACTGTCTTTGAGTGGACCAGCCAAATCCGGCACGACTGCAGGACGTTCGGGAGGGACATTTGCCGAGATGCCCCCACTACCTAAGCGAGAGAAAGAGAAGAGTGCTAAGGCCGGGCCTACTGCATCGTCGGCCTCGCATCCACGCTCACCGGGAACGGATAGCGCGCAGGAGGTGGCCCACCTACTTGACCCGAAATTTGACCGCATTATGCAAAAGTTGGAGGAAATGGGTACTGCAATGCTGGAGGTGGGTCACCGTGTGGAGGAGTTAGAGCAGCGAGTGTCCGCTTTGGAGGACACGGAAGGGCGATCGACGCGGGAGATGCAGGCACAGCGGGCGCAGATTGAGGCCCTCCTTGCAAAGGTCGATGACCTCGAGAACAGTTCTCGGAGATCTGTGCAACTCTATTTCAGCGGCGGATATGCTTTACCTTGGCTTTCCCGGCCACATTGAGGATTCTGCATAATGGCAAGAATTATTCCTTTACTACGGTGGCGGAGGCCAAGAAATTTGTAGAGGGCCCCGCAAAGGAAGCTGCCGAAGGAAGCGGAGTGACTTCCCAGAGCGTCGGCTGAAGACTGATTGATTGCCTGTGCTTTTCTCCTGGGCCACACGTGGTCTAGGCTTTTCTAATGTGCATGCGGTGGCAATGGGGCCTGGCTTTTGCTGTGTGCTTTGTGTGTCTTTTCTTCTTAGTATCTTGGTTCTAACAAGGTAACTTTTGTGGGGTATCTGTGTGCTGGGGGCAGTGTGGGGCGGCCCCGAGGTGTCTATAGGGGATCGATCCTCGGCTCGGTGGACCTGAGGACTTTAGGTGGTTCAGTTTGGAGAATGGGGATAGGGGGAGACGGAGGGGAGGGTAGGGGGTGGGGTGGGGAGGGGAGGGGGGAGGGTAGGGGGTGGGATGGGGAGGGGGGCGGGGTGGGGGAGTGGGGGTAGAGATAGCGCCAGGGGCATTAAGGGGAGTAGAGGCTGGGGTAACGGGCCAGATGGCAGAGTTGGGTTTGAGAACTGGTGCTATGCGTGGATCTGCGGGATGCTGGATTGAGGACTACTGGGTGGAGCCCCGGGTGGTAGGCTGCCGGGGGTTTTGGCTGGGGAACCCTGGGCGCCCTCTTTGTAAGAAGGCTCTGTATGTATGGGTACTAATTGCTGTAGGGGTGGATGTCACCTGATTTGCGTATAGTGACCTGGAATGTGGGCGGGATACGGACACCAGTGAAACGGGCGAAAATTCTGCAGGCTCTGAGGCGGGAAAAGGTACACGTGGCTCTTTTACAAGAGACTCACTTAAGCGCCACAGAACATGCGAAATTGAAGCGGGAGTGGGTGGGCCATGTTTCAGCAGCTTCATCTGGGGGCAGGAAATGTGGGGTTGCGATTTTGGTGCAAAAAGGCCTGCAGGTGGAATTTCTGAGGGAGGAGGTTGATAAGCAAGGACGATATCTGTTCTTGCACCTTCGGATACAGGGAGAGGAGCTCTTCTTAAGGAATATCTACGCCCCGAATGTTTATAGCCATCAATTCTTTCAGACTGTAGCACAGAGGGTGGCTAGTGCCCCGAATGTTCCAATAATTCTGGCAGGGGACTTTAATTGCCCACATGACCCTGAGTTAGACAAGTCTCGGACCCCTGCGGGAGGTGGGTGGAATGGGAAGGGGATAGGATACCTGTGTAGTGTGGGCAGCCTGGTGGATGGGTGGCGGATATTACATATGGGAGAGAGAGACTACACGCATCTGTCCCGAGCTCAACAAACCTGGTCCCGTCTTGATTATATTCTTATTTCACAGACGGCTTTTGGCAAAGTTCGGAGTGTTGAGATCAGACCGATAGTGGTGTCTGACCATGCGATAGTGGTTCTTGACTGGCAGGGCTGCCGAGCGGGGCAGGGCAAATGGTCCTTCCCGCGACATTTGTGGAAAGATGAGGCTTTCCGGCAGTACTTAGTGAAGCACTGGGAGGAATACCTGGCTTTTAATGAGCCTCAGGCCAGTAGTGTGGCTGTGTTCTGGGAGGCGGGGAAGGCCGTGCTGCGAGGTCTCATTATTGCGTATGTGGCACGGGAACGGCGGGTCCTGAATGAGAAGATTGTATGAGCGGCTCAGGAGCTTCAGGTATATAAGAGAGTGACTTTGCGGAGGCAGGATCCCGGTAGTCTGAAGACCTATTTGGAGATGCAACGGAGCCTCAATCAGCTGCTTCAAGATAGAGCGGTCTATTCACTACAATATTACCGGCATCAGCTTCTTCGCTATGGGGATCGGACGGGGAAGCTCTTGGCACGGTTGGTGCGCGAGGGGGGGTGGGAATAGGGTGATAGCGGTGATTAGGGATGCTACGGGGGCAAGGCATCGGGAATCCGGTCAAATCTTACGAGTTTTTCGGCATTTCTATGAGACCTTGTATATCCCGGAGAGAGAGGACCGGGAGGCTGCTCGCAGTTTTTTAGATAAATTGCGTCTACCGGGGCTGACGGGCCAGGATATCGAAGACCTCAACAGGCCTATGTCGGGGAAGGAGATTCAACAGGTTATCAGGAAGGGGGTGCCGAATAAAGCTCCGGGGCCTGATGGCTACGGTGTGGAGTTCTATAAGATTTTGGAGCGGCAGGTAGTCCCTACTCTGACAGCATTGTATGGTGAAGTATTAGAGACGGGTATGTTTCCTAGAGATATGCGGACTGCGACTATAACGGTCCTGCCTAAGCCTGGTAAGAATCTAGAAGAGCCGTCCTCGTATAGGCCGATTTCCCTCATTAATTACGATATGAAACATTTGGCATCAGTGCTGGCGGCCCGAGTCCAACCTATTCTTCCGAGACTTATTGATACACATCAATCAGGTTTTGTTAAGGGGAGGGAGACCATTTTGAATATTAGCAAATTTTATTAAGTATGGATTGGTGCATGTCCCAGAGCGACCCCTTACTTTTGGTAAGCCTAGATGCTGAGAAGGCCTTTGATAGGGTGTCCTGGGTATATATGTTTGAGGCACTGAAGGCCTTCGGTTTTACGGGACCCTATTTGCATTGGGTGCAGGCCCTCTACACTGAACCCTTGGCTACCATCTCTCTGGGCGGGTCGATTTCTCAACCGTTTATGCTACGCCGGGGAACCCGGCAGGGCTGTCCGCTTTCCCCTCTTTTATTCGTCTTGCAATTAGAACCCCTCTTGGTGTATTTGCGTGAGAGCACCGAGATTAAGGGAGTAGAGTGGCCTGGAGGAGGTCTCAAAGATAGCGCCTTTGCTGATGACATGCTACTGTGCCTACGGGATCCACAGTCCTCCCTGGAAATAGCGCGCCGGCGGATTGAGGAATTTGGAGAATTTTCGGGTCTTCGGGTGAATAAAACTAAATCCCAGGTGTTGGATGTTGGGGGCACCGTTCGGCCTCTCTGGAAGGGGGCCTTCCCCCTACAATGGGCAACGGGACAGATACGTTATTTAGGGATTAAGATACCGGAACGGCTGGTGAACCTTTATGGTGTGAATGTGCACCCGCTTTTGGCGGGCACGGTTGAGCGGTTGCGGAAGTGGCGGGACCTGCCGATTTCTCTTATGAGTCGAATAGCCCTTTTCAAGATGGTTGAACTTCCTAAGTGGATTTATGTGTTGAGGCAGCTCCCGGTGTGGCTGCTACAGAGGGACTTGTTGGTGCTGCAGAGCCATCTCTCTAAGTTTTTGTGGAGGGGCAAGAAGCCTCGCATTGCGTTCTCGGTACTGACGAGACCCCGTGAGGACGGAGGTCTGGGGTTAACCCCGCTCCGGATGTACAATTTGGCCTATTTGGCTCGGATGATCCGAGATCTCATTATGGGGACGGAGTGTACTATCCCTATCAGCCTGATTGAGCAGATGGGCCGGCCGTGGCATCGAGTATATTGTCTGCATCAACCGTTGTTGGCGTTGGCCCCCGGGTGGAAGAACTCGGTCTACTTACAGGGGATACAGCGGGCCTGGAGGGCTCTATGTACTTCGCGGGGGAATAATTGGCAGCGGACCGACTGTCTTCCATTATCTGGTAATCCCGGATTTAGCCCGGGCATGTGGGGTAGTGTGGGGCGTGTATGGGCTGCGCAGGGGGTGGAATATGTGGGGCATTTGTGTATGTCCGAAGGCTCGGGGCTCGCCTCGTTTGTGGATTTGCAGCAGAAGTTTAATCTCCCCCGATCCCATTTTTATTTTTATCTGCAGTCGCGCCACTATGCTCAGCAGTTACAGAGGGACAGTTCGGGGTTTGATGCCCAAGGTGGGATGTTGGATTTGTGGCAGAATGTTACAGGGAAGATTACGGTGTCTTGGTTGATGGGGGTTATGGCGGTTCCAGACAGGGCGCAACAATTTGAGGCACTGGCTCGGCGGTGGCAACAAGACCAGCTGCCGGGAGTGACGGCGGAGAAGTTGCAACGAGCCTTTCAGGTCATTAAATTGATCTCAGAGTCGGTTCGGTTACAGGAACTCCAATTTAAGTTGTTATGGCGGGCTTATGTACCTGATGTGTGAGCGGCGCGCGCTGGTCTGGCTCGGACAGATGCTTGTAGGCTCTGTAAGGGGGTGCGGGGGACGCTGTCACATAGATTCTGGTTCTGCCCCCAGATTAGACCTTTCTGGAAGGCTGTTTGGTTGAGGTTGGGGGGTGGGAGTCAGAGCTGGGATGCCCTCTCCCCGGAATGGGGACTGTTGGGCATGGCGAGTGGGAGGGTCGCCATGAGACAGCCACAGCGGATGCTCTGTGAGAGGGGATTCATGCTCGCGAAATTATGCATTCTGCAACAGTGGTTGTCCGATCAGCCCTCCGAGATTAAGGGGTGGGAGGGCTCGATGGGGGAGTTGGGGAGCATGGAGCTCCGTACAGCGCGTCTTCTGGGGGGGAGGAGACTGGAGGGGTGTCAAGAAATGTGGTCCTTATTTGCAGATCCTTGAGGTGGGATGCTGTGGCCTGCAGTGGTGGGTTGGGTGACTGGCTAAGTAGGTCTGGTTCTGGGGGTAGTTGGGGGGGGGGGGGGGTTGGAGGGAGGGTGGGGTCGGGTTGGGGATGCTGTTGAGGTGTTAGGTTGAGCCTGGGGAGGGGGATGTCTCGGCCTTCAACGGGACGGGGCTTTGGCCACTCTCTGCAGTGTTGTTGTTGCCCATATAGTTTAGTAGCTGTTACGAATCGCTCCCCCCTTGGGCCTCAGGGAGTGTATCAGTGTTTTTGCCTGGGGGTTGTTCTTGCAGTGCGTAGTACTGTTGTACTCAATGTGTGCTGTTGTACTCAATGTGTGCTGTTTTCCTTTTGTTGGTTCATGTTCCATCAATAAAAATGATTTTCCTTAAAGGGGGAGGAATGGTAATTTTATAAATTTGTGATACGTCTGTTTTCCTGTGGGGTTTTATCTCTGGGGAGAGACGGAGGATCGCCGGGCCTGAGGTCACCTGAGAGGATCTAGTAGTGGATCCGTTGAGGACAGGAGTTGTCGGGTGGGGGGGGCTAGGCAGGCAAGGGTAAATGGGAGATGGTGGGGGGAGTTCAAGGATAAGGGCGAGGGCAGATGTTTGGTAGATGAATACTGTAAATGCCAGAGATAACACTATTAACTATAAATGCCAGAGGCCTCAACTCTTTCCGAAAGAGGCAGTTGTTAATGAAGGAGTGTGCTAGCCTGAGAGGTGATATTATTTTTGTCCAAGAGACACACCTTCTCCCTAAAGACGAGAACCATGCACGGCAGCCTCACTATCCGCAGCAGTTTTTTGCCTCCAATAAAGTGGAAAAAAAGGGGTGGGAATCTAGCTGTCAGCAAAAATCTCAGGACATGTGGGAGACGTCATCCGGGATAAAAGGGGGAGATACGTGATAGTAAAGCTTCAATGGGGTCGGAGGACCTACTCCCCGGTGAATGTGTATGCCCCCAACGTCAACCAGAGGGAATTCTTCCAGGAGCTCCATAAAATATTAAGAGATAAGGGCGAGGGTAGTATGATTGGGGGGGGGGGGGGGACTTCAATGTCACGATGGACCCCCACATGGACACGTCCAGAGGAGCATCCTCAACACCAAAGCAACATTGAATTGGCCTGAAGAAGCTTGTTAAGGGGCTGGATATGGTAGATATATGGAGGGTGGTGAATGGGGAGCAACGGGATTTCTCCTTTTTCTCCGCGGCCCATGGGGTGTTCTCACGAATTGATATAATACTGGTGGATCAATCCCAGTTAGCTGGGGTGAGATCATGTACTATTAAAGAGCGGACATGGTCTGACCATGCACCGGTAGTCTGCAACCTCCAAATGGGGGAGACGCGTATGAATAGAACATGGTGGAAATTGAACAAATCCCTTTTGGAAGATGAGGAGGTAGTAAGGCAAATTAGGGAAGGAATAAGAGTATATACGGTTGAATGATACAGGGGACTGTTCCCCGGGCACCAACTGGGACTGCCTGAAAGCAGTGATACGGAGACAGCTGATAGTGGTGGGGGCCCATCGCAAAAAGGTTAAGCTGCAGCAAGAAAAGGGCTTGCTGGCAGCAATTGGGGAAGTGGAAAAGAAATTTTAAAAAAACGACGGCTGATACAAAATTGAGGGGGGAATTACAAGGGCTGCGAGGGGAATTGAGTGAACTGCACATGCATGACATTAGATACAAGCTCAGTATGCTGAAGCAGAAGAGTTTTGAATTTAGTAATAAGGCAGGGAGGATGTTGGCCCGCAAAGTAAAAAAGCTAAAAGTGAGGAATGCCATAGTTAAAATTAAAGATGTGGGGGTGGGGGGGGGGTGTTATGGGCTGGTGAAGAGAGAGGAGAGGTTTGTCCAGTTCTACCAGGAACTGTATACTCCGGAAAATCCTGTTAAAGAGGGGAACATACAGGAGAACCTGGAGGGTCTCACACTCCCACATCTTACTAGTGGGGAGTCAGAGGAGCTGTCGAGTACGATCGGAAAACACGAGGTACTAACTGTGATTAAAGGCCTACAGGGGAATAAAGCCCCTGGGCTAGATGGGTACTCCAATAAATTTTATAAAGTTTTTTCGGGAGTTCTGGTTGGGCCCCTTGTAAGAATGTATAACTCCTTTAACAAGGAAATCATGATGCCAGCCTCAATGCGTCTGGCTGGGATTAGTATCCTACACAAGGAGGGGAAGGACCCAGTCAAATGTGGCTCTTAAAGGCCCATCTCTCTTCTGTGAGGGGGGGATCTTACGATATTTGCAAGGGTTTATTTATTTATTTATTCATTTTTTATTTATTTACATTCTCTTATATACCGCGCTATTTGGCATCAGTGCGGTTTACATTGAACAAACTGAAATTACATTGAACAGGGCATTATAACTTGGAGATAACTATTTTATAGGGAACATGGGCAATGGAGGGTTAAGTGGCTTGCCCAAGACCACAAGGAGCACCTGTGGGACTAGAAACCCCAGTCCTTCCGGCCCAAGGTTGCTGTCCTCTAGTGGGATTTGAACCCCCGACCTTCCGGCCTGAAGTACCTTGCCCCAACCACTAGGCCACTCCTCCACTCCTGGCCAATAAACTGATGCTGCATCTGAGTAAACTGATCCAACAAAATCAAATCGGGTTTTGTCCCAGGGAGGTATACAGCCGACAATATCCGGAGGGCTCTGAATTTAATTGGGGGGGGGGGGGAACTAGAGGGGAAGGGTCGGCCCTTCTATCAGTAGACACAGAAAAGGCCTATGATAGGGTGAGTCGGGATTTCCTATTCTCTGTGCTAGCTAAGGTGGGAATAACGGGGTCTTTATTGAAATTTTATTTATTTAATCAGTTTTATATACCACCTTATCCTTCAATCAAAGTGGTCAACAAGACAACGGAGGGACTACATCGAGGGGTGGGGAGACAACAAGATAATACATTACAGTAAACTACAGTACATTACATTAAATTATAAACTACAGCAAAATTACATTTCATAATTCATTACAATTACATTAAACAAATAACTGCAATCTTACAAAATGTTAAAATAATTTAAACATTATAGGAGAATTGAAATTCAAAGGGTTAAAACATTTTGTTGCATTGGAATTAGATTAATTGCCATATGCTTCAATAAATAGGTACGTTTTAAGGGACTTTCGAAAATCTTTGATATCATACTCATTTCTTAAATCACTAGGAATAGAATACTATAGTTGTGGTGGCATAAAGGAGAAAGCCCTATTAGATGTCATTTGTTTGGATCTATTAAACTTCAAGTGGGAATTAAGTCTGTTAGTAGACTGTGAGCGTCTGGGCCTTGAGCCTATGTCCTTAGAAATAATAGTTGTCAGAACGTTTGCTGATGACTCATGTAAAATTTTGAAAATATTCATGAGGTTCTTGTATTTCAATCTCAAAATGATTGGAAGCCAGTGCAATTCTTGAAGCAAGGGAGTTATGATCAAATTTTGGAGAATTCATTATAGTTCTTGCGGTTCTATTTTGTGCCAATTGGAGGGTAAGGGTAGAATGTTTTGGAAGACCTTGATAAAGGATATTTCCAAAGTCGAGGAGTGGCGTTATAACTGCTTGACATACCTTTCGAAAGTGATTTAGTTGTAAAATTGGCTTGAGGTTCCTAATGATCTTTAAACGATGGTATACTCTAGCTGTAATTTTATTTATATGGGATTTTAAGTTAATATGTTTATCTATGATTATACCAAGGTATTTTACTTCCTCGCTGACCTTTATGGGTTTTAGTATATTTTTTTCTTTAGGAGTTATTAAGTTCTGATTATTAAAAATGAACGCTTCTGTTTTATCTGGGTTTATTTTAAAGTCGTTAGCTGTGAGCCAATTGTACATATCAGACAGTTATTATTTCTGTGTCAAATGTATTCTGGTTAACTGCAGTGTAGATCATATCATCATCAGCGTATAGATGGTAATTTATTCCATATTGGTTGAATATAGATGTTAAAAAGGATTGATTATAATGCTGACCCTTGTGGTACGCCTTGTGTAATTGGGATTTGAAATGATTTTTTGTCTCCACATTTTACTATTTGCATACGATTATTTAGGAAGGATGTAAACCATTTAAGTGTGTTGTCGCATAGTCCAATATCTTCTAAACGTTGAAGCATTAAAGGATGAGAGATTGTGTCAAAAGCTGCTGAAATGTCAATAAATATTAAAATGTGTCCAGATCCTATATAAAAAACCCATAGCATGTTTGAAGATTAATGGTGCGATTACGAGGGCATTTGAACTACACAGGGGCACCCGGCAGGGATGCCCCTTGTTGTCACTATTGTTTATTTTGGCAGTGGAGCCCATGGCCCAATGGATTCAGGATCAGGTGGCTATTTCGGGGGTGCAAGTAGGGCAGAAGGCCCATAAGATTTCTCTATTTGCCGATGACGTCTTATTTTTTGTATCAGATCCAGGAAGGACAGTGGGCTCAATTCTGGATGAACTTATTGAGTATGGTGTCTGGTTTCCAAATGAACATCATGAAATCGAAAGTCCTGAACCTCACTATAAGTAAGGATGAAGAGAACCATATATTGATACACTGCGCTATCCATGATTGGGCTGCTTATACTGCTACACTGCGCTACCCATGATTGTGCTCCTTATAATGCTATACTGCCTTGCCCATCCATTATTGCTCTGTTCAGACTAAGGTGTCGACACCACTTGCACACTTTACGGTTACAATACTACTACAACTACACCACAAGTAAACGAAATACCAAGTTTCATACCTGTGCTGAGACTCAACATGGCACTCACAGGCTTTTACATAGCAGCATTATATCTCCTAACAGCTTGGCTAGGCAATGCTACTGCATTTGCCCCTCACCATAATCAAATACCCATCCTTCAAAGCCACACGAGGAGGTGGACAAGTACTCCCCACCACCCATTTGGCGGTGATGCACACCCTCACCAACCCTGCTTATTACATATAGCAATACAACATAATTTGCGAGTTCATAAAGAAATATCCTCCTACCAGCAGAACATTAAGTGTGCCCTCCAACGCAAGGTCAATACGTAAGAAATGGCCAGTCATTGCAGGCATAATTTCCCTCCATTGCCTAGACATTCTCTTCATAACTGAGACATGGCTATCAAATGATGATAACGTACTCATCAACCAGCTCCTACCCAATGGCTTCTCAGTACACACATGTCACAGAAGCGGTAAACGAGGAGGAGGTGTTCTCGCTATCACCAAAACTGATCTCCACTTCCACCTGAGCAATGCAATACACATAGACGCAATCACCATTACCAATAAACATTGCTCCTTCAACCTGATATACAGGGCCCCATCCACAGACTACGATTCCCTTGCAACATTAATTGAGCTTGCATCCAACTCACAATCACCAAGCACACCAAGCTGGGTTGTAGGTGATTTCAATTTAACAATCCTTGCACGGCGCACAGGCCTCATCTTTCCTGGATGCCTTCGAAGAACTAGGATACACACAACTCGTTGATAAGCCCACCCATGCTAAAGGTAGGACTCTGGACCTTGTTTTTGCCCCCCCAACTGCCTTTAAAACAAACACCACCATACTGTCCACTACTGCAGTCCCCTGGTCAGACCACATGTTAATCATGTTCCAAATATCTCTACCCAACAAACTCCAAAAGAGTGCTGATAAGGCCAGCAGCCTCAAAACAGCTCCACGAAGGTTAAAGAGTAGTTACTCACCTGTAACAGGTGTTCTCCAGAAGCAGCAGGAATCAGTCCTCACTTATGGGTGTCATCGACGCTGATGAAGCCCCAGCGGAGCATTTCCCCAGCTTTCCATGAAAGCCTTTGGGAATGCTGGCACACAAGCGCGGTTCCCTTCCCGCTTAAAGGTGCCATCTTACCTCAGTCAAATGACATAGCTAAGAATACCACACAAAAATGTAAAAATTAAACTATGTACAACTGCAACTCCAAGGGGAGGAGGGAGGGTAGTGAGGACTGATTCCTGCTACTCCTGGAGAACACCTGTTACAGGTGAGTAACTACTCTTTCTCCAGGACCAAGCAGGAAGTCAGTCCTCACTTATGGGTGACCCCGCAGCTCTGGGCTACCAGGAACCCAGGCTGAACAAGAGAACTCCCTCTAGTCTCAGCAACACAGTAAAGGCTTTGCAAGAACACACCCTCCACAGGTAGCCCAACCAGAGGGCAGGAGTTGCCTAGACCTCAAAGAGATTCCGGAGTACTGCTTGGCCAAAAGCACTGTCCCTACGGGACTCCCTCTCCAGACAGTAGTGGGCTGCAAAGGTCTGGCTTGAAGACCAAGTAGCAGCCCTGCAGATGTCTTGCAATCGAACAGAGCGGAGGTGAGCCACTGATGCAGCCATTGCCCTCTCACGGTGGGCCGTGACCCTACCCTGCAAAGTAAGGTCAGCTGCCTTGTAAGCCCAGGTGATACAGTCAGCCACACAGATGGACAAGGTATGCTTGGACACAGGCCTCCCCAAGTTATTGGGGTCAAAAGAAAGGAAGAGCTGAGAAGCCTTCCTGTGACCCTGCATACGTTCAAGGTAGAAGGATAAGGCCCTCCTACAGTCTAAGGTATGGAGAACTGTTTCAGCCTGACTTGCATGAGGCCTAGGGAAGAAAGTAGGAAGAACCACTTCCTGGTTGAGGTGGAAAGAGGAGACAACCTTAGGAAGGAACTTAGGGTGAGTCTTGAGGACAACCCTGTTCTTATAGAACCTGGTGTAAGGTCTATCAAAGACCAAGGCCTGAAGCTCACTCACTCTCCTAGCCGAAGTAAGGGCTATCAGAAAGAGAGTCTTCCAGGAAAGGAAGCGTAGAGGGCAAGTAGCCATAGGCTCAAAAGATGGGCGAGTCAGTTGCTGCAAGACCACATTAAACTCCCACTCAGGAGCAGGACGACGTATGGGAGGCTTGAGCAGAAGCAAGCCTCTGAGAAATCTAGACACCAAAGGGTGCACAGACAAGGAATGGCCCTCAACTAGGGAGTGGTGAGCTGCCAAAGCAAATAGGTGGACCCGAACAGAGTTGGACTTGAGACCCCGAATGGACAAGTGCAGCAGGTACTGAAGCACTACTGACAGTACAGGAGAAAGGATTCTCAGCACGTAGCTGACACCACACAGAGAACCTTTTCCACTTGAGAGCATAGGTCTTCCTAGTGGATTGTTTCCTGGAGGCTAGGAGAACTTCCTCAACATCGGGAGGCAGGCCCCAGGGAGCCAACACTATCCTTGCAGCCTCCATGCCATCAGATTGAGAGCTTTGAGACTGGGATGCAGCAAGGAGCCCTGATCCTGAGAGAGAAGGTCGGACTGCAATCCCAGAGGCAGAGGCAGATCCAGATCCACTGCCAGTTGAAGCAGGAGGGGGAACCAAGGCTGCCTTGGCCACCTGGGGAGCTACCAGGAGGACTGAGGCCCTGTCTCGGAGAATCTTGAACAGTGTTCGGGCCACCAGAGGGGTGGGAGTAAACGCATAGAGTAGACCCTGAGTCCAGGGAATCAGAAAAGCATCTGCCGCTACTCTCAGAGGATGCGGTTGCCTGGAGCAGAACCTTGGCAGCTGGTTGTTCAGTGGACTGGCAAACAGGTCTATGGAGGGAAGCCCCCATTTCAAGAAAATCTTTTGAACCACCAAAGGATGCAGCTGCCACTCGTGTGGTTGCAGAATCCTGCTCAATCTGTCGGCCAGGGAATTCTCCTGGCCTGGAAGATAGACTGCTTTGAGGAGCATGTTGTGTTTCAGGGCAAAGGAACAGAGGTCCTGGGTCTCCTGGCAAAGGGGCTGGGAACCAGTCCCATCCTGTTTGTTTACACAGAACATGGCTACCTGATTGTCTGTCTGGATCAAGACAGACTGTTGTGCCAGGGAAGGCCTTGAGGGCCAAGCGAATAGCTCTGAGTTCCAACAGATTGATCTGCTGGGACGCCTCCCAATGAGACCACAGGCCCTGGGTGCACTTGTCTAGGCAGTGTGCTCCCCAACCCTGCAGAGAGGCATCGGTGGTCAGTACCACTGTATGAGGTGGGATCTGAAAGGGCACCCCCACCAGCAGATTGGGGGGGTGTAACCACCAGTTGAGGGAGGCCAGGAAACAGTGGGACACTCTGATCCTGTCTCTGAGACAGCCTGAGGCTTGTGACCACTGAGTCCGAAGGCACCACTGGGCAGGCCTCATATTGAGCCTGGCATTGGGGGTCACCTGTACCGTCGACGCCATGTGGCCCAGAAGCCTGAGACAGAGTCTGGCGGAGACCAGGGACCTGTGCAGAAACTTGCTGGCGAGGTCCATGAGCCTTTGTGCTCGGTCCACTGGCAAGAATGCTCTTGCCAGCTGAGAATCCAACCTTGCGCCTATGAACTCCAAGTTCTGGGAGGGGAGCAAAGTGGACTTTGCGAAGTTGATGACAAAGCCCACCTTTTGGAGCAGTTCTATGGTCCTGTAGGTGGCCTGTTGAACTTCCAGGGAAGTCTGGCCTCTGATGAGCCAGTCGTCTAGGTAAGGAAACACAAAGATGCCCTGATTTCTCAGGTAGGCTGCCACCACTGCCAGGCACTTGGTAAACACCCTGGGGAGCGGAGGTCAGTCCAAAAGGCAGTACTCTGTACTGATAATGGATTCCTCCCACAATGAACCTGAGGTACTTTCTGTGGTCTGGATGAATAAGGATGTGAGTACAAGCATCCTTTAGATCTAAAGAGCAAAGCCAATCTCCCTGCTGGAGGTAGGACAGAAGTGTTCCAAGAGTAAGCATCTTGAACTTCTCTTTCACCAGAAACTTGTTCAGGTTTCTGAGATCCAAAATGGGTCGAAGACCACCGGTTCTTTTTGGCACCAGGAAATACCTTGAGTAAAACCCGTGACCTCGGAAGTGGGGAGGCACAGGCTCCACCGCCTTGTCCAGCAACAGACCCTTTAGCTCCTGGAGGAGAAGGCTGTATGCAGGGGAGGCCGGAAAGGTTCCCCTGGGAAGTGTGGCGGAGGCAGTTGGTGAAAGTGCAGGGCATAGCCTCGATGGACTATGTCCAGCACCCAACTGTCTTGGGTTATCAAGGGCCACTTGTGGGCGAACAAGGCTAGGCGGCCTCCTGTGCAGGGCTGGGTCTGCAAGGGAGGAATGGTTATAATCAAGGAGTCAAAAACCCCCACCCTGCTGAGTGGGAGCAGGGGCTGCAGGCTTGGGGGTCCTCTGCCTACGGGGCCCATTACCCTGGCCCTTGACTTGCTGACCCTGGGGGGCAGCTTGGGCAGCCGGATATTGTGGGTACTGTTTGTAGGCAGTGCCCTTCCTCGGGTAAAAGGACTTTTTACCCGAGCCCTTCTTCTTATGAGAAGGGGCAGAGGTCTTCCTCGACAGCCTTGTCCTCGTGAGGTGCTCAGTCTCGAGCTGAGCGACCTTCTCGGCCACAGGCTTGCCAAAAAGGTTTTCACCTCGGCAAGGGACATCGACCAACTTGTCCTGAACCCATGGCTCGAGGTCCGATGACTGCAGCCATGCTTGGCGTCGAGCCGCGATGCCGGCTGCCGCTACTCGGGCCGAAGCCTCGAAGCCATCGTAGGCACCGCGGGACATGAACTTAGAGCATTCCCGGATCCTTGAAGACAAGGACTTAAAACTCTGCAAGGGTTCCCCGGAGAGACCAGCAGAGAATCCGGCCAACTCCTTGGCCAGGTCTCATAAATACATGCCCATGTACAGCTGGTAAGTCTGGACACGGCAAGCAAGCATCGAGCCCTGAAAGCACTTCCTACCGACGCCATCAAGGCTTCGGGCCTCCCTTCCAGGAGGCACCGCGGAGAGCATCTTCTGACTCTTTAAACGATGCATGACCGATTCCACAACCATGGAATGGTGTGGTGTGGTAGCTGTGCTTTCTGGAAGCCAGGACTCTTTCGGAGTCGATAGATGTAATCGACTCGCTTGCTCAAAACCGGCGCCGAGGCCGGTGCCTCCCACATCCGGAAGAGGAGCCATTCCAGCATCGGAGGAACCGGGACAGTAAAGGCCTCCTTCGGAGGAGAGTCATACTGCAGAGCATCGAGCTCTTCGGCTCGAGGCTCTTCCTCGGGGTCAGCCGAGATAGCCAGGGCAGCGGCCATATCGCAGACAAACTCTGAGAACCTAGTATCCTCCAGAGGGGATCTACTCTGGGGCTCAGACTCAGGTGAGTCCAAAAGGACACCCCGAGTCTTGAAGGTGTCAGGAGACTCCTCGTCTTCGGTCTCCCAAGCAGACTCGTCCGATGGCGAGTCGAGGTCCGACCCCGCGGGGCCTCCAGGCACCCGCCCCGACGTCGGTGGCACCGGCGTTGAGACCCTTGGTCCCGAACGGGAGGTTGAGGGAGACCTCGACCGAGGACGACCTCGAGCCGCAAGGGACTCGAGTATCGGCTCGGTCTCCGGGGTCGACTTCGAAGTCGATGTCCCGGTGGTCGGGGCAGATGCGCCAGACAGGCTGGCCATCAGTGCCCGCTGCTGATCCATGAAGGCAGACATTCTGCTGTCCAAGGCTGTCAACCTGAGACTCAGCTCGGGTGACGCAGCAGCCCCCGACGGCGCCGGGCCCGACGTCGGTACTCGGGGAGGCGAGTCCACGAGGACAACAGGACTTACGTGTCCAGCAGACTCCGGCTCCATGCGAGGAACTTTAGTTGGCTTCTCCTGGTCCACGGGCCCGGGACGACGGTGGGGGTCTTAGACCTGGCCCTCGAGGGCTCAGGGACCTCCTCCGACGCCGCCCTCGCGAGCCGCTTCTTCCTCTTACATTCCCGGTCGGGGGACCCCCTGTCCAAGGAGCTCCGACGCCTCTCAGGATCGGAATCCCGAGATGTCGAGGCCTCACACGAGGTCCGGGCCCGGGCAGAGGCCGAGTCTGAGAAAAGCCTTTCACTTTGTTGCTGACGACTTCGGAGGGCCTTGGAAGACATTTTTCCACATGGCCCGCACGTTTTGGAATCGTGGTCCGGGCCAAGGCACCGAAGGCAGCAGTCGTGTGTGTCGGTGAGAGACATCATCTTACACCGATCACACTTTTTAAAACCACTGGAAGCCATCGGGGAGAAAAGGGTCCCCGCAAAGTCAAAGGACCGGTCTTCCAGGGAAAAAGAAAAAGAATTGGCGCGAGCGCCTAGCCACTAAGGGCAAAAACCGAAAAAAGAAAAAAGGGATTCGATACCGGTGTACCGAACCCAGCAGGAGGGGAACAGACGTCGAATCAGAGGAAAAAAGCGAAATAACGCCAAGAAAATACTTCTTTTCCGGGAAAAAAAGGACACACGTCCGATGGGCTTCACGGAAAAAAAGACTGAGGTAAGATGGCACCTTTAGGCGGGAAGGGAACCGTGCATGCGTGCCAGCATTCCCAAAAGCTTTCATGGAAAGCTGGGGAAATGCTCCACTGGGGCTTCATCGGCGTCGATGACACCCATAAGTGAGGACTGACTTCCTGCTTGGTCCTGGAGAATAGCCTTTGACAAAGACTAAATCTTAAACCATACCCGTACACTCTTTGACCTAACATCCCATGACCCTGAAGTGTTAGTTTCCACTTGGAATGAAAACTTCAGTTCCATTGCATTACGACCACCATCAAACAAGCCTACCAAGAAGAGAACAGCAGCAGCTTGGTACTCCACAGAGCTTAGAACGTCACTCTCCTGCTTGAGAAAACTAGAAAGACGCTGGCATTGTACTCACTCCACAGAGGACCTAAGGACATACAACACTCAACTAGAAAAACACCGCCAAGCAATATCTGAAAGCATGAGGAGATTCCATACTGACACTCTAAAGCGGTCCCTAAACAAGCCACACGACCTCTTCACCATGGTAAAGAACCTAGCAAAAGAGCCAGTACCAGAGCAACCTAGTCAAATCCACCCTCAAGCCTTCGCCGACTACTTAAAAGCAAAACTGTGCCAAACTAATAAATCCCCCACACATACCATGGCACTCGAGCCAAGATCCTCAGCCCGACTGTCTGCCTTTTCTAAGCCATTTGCCCAACACATTGAGGACATAATTGCTGGAATGAACACAACAACCGCACAAACCGACCCTTGCCCGGTGTCCTGGATAAAAGAGTTACGACCGACAGTCAGCCCTTTTATAGCAAAGCTAATGGACTTCTCATACACGACAGGCACCTTTCCCCAATCCCTCAAACGTACCTCAATCAGGCCACTCCTCAAAAACAACAAACTGGACCCTAAGAAGCCCGACTCGTATAGACCGATATCCAGCATACCACTGTTGGCGAAAACCGTTGAGAAAGACATCCAAAGACAAATTCAAGATCATATTGACGCCTCCGCACCACTTGATCCGTTTCAGCACGGCTTCAGAACCGCACATGAGGTCGAAACTCTCCTCACCATCCTCTTCAGTACCATAATTGCAAGAATTGACAGCATACGCCGAGGATACGTACTCATATTCTTGGATATAGTGGCGGCCTTTGATTCTGTTTCCCATGACATCCTCTTACACTGCCTCAGAGAGAAGGGGATTTGTGCCTTAGCACTCGAATGGTGCAAGTCATATCTCTCGGATAGATGGCAACACGTAAGATCAGATGAAGCAACATCAGAACCTTTCCAACAGAGCCAAGGGGTCCCACAAGGATCCTCTCTATCCGCCCTGTTTAATATTTATATGCAACCGATCTGCGAGATCGTCCAGTCCTTCAAGGTGGAATGCCTGTTATACGCAGACAACGTGCTCCTATATATGCCTTTTGCAACGGAGAACCCCGAACTCTCACCGCTCACAGACTGTTTCAACGCAGTATCCAACTGGCTCCAATCACAAAACCTGCAAATCCAACATAAGAAAACCGAAGTCCTTTTCGTCACCAGAGACCCATCACACCACCATGCTTAAAGGTCTTAGATGCAGAACTACTTACCAAACCCTCTATTAGATATCTAGGAGTCACACTTGACCAGCGACTCGACATGAAGCCATATAGGCAATGTAGCAAGAGCGATATACCATAAAATCCGATCACTTAGACACATACGCACCTTACTGGAACCTGGCGACTTCCGCATAGTATACCAAGCCTTGATCATACCGCATCTTGACTATGCAAACGCCATACTCCACGGTCTCCCGCAATCCACGCTACACCCTTTACAGCTTGCAATAAACTCTGCTGCAAGAGTGCTCCAGGGCGCTTCCAAGTGGGAACACATTACACCCATCCTTAAACAACTCCACTGGCTCCCCATAAAAGGCAGAATTACATTCAAAACCATAATTCCGACCTTCAAGATCATAAATAAGCTCGCCCCACCAGCCCTAGCAGACCTCATTCAGATAACCCCCCTGAACAGACCTAGAAGATCCCCTGAGGACAAACTAATAGTCCCAAGAGAAACAACCAAGTGCTGCCAGACAACAGTGAACAGGGCTTTCAAATTCTTGGCACAAAAATGCTGGAACAGCCTCCCTCCTAGTATACGGGCAATCACTAATTTAACGCAGTTTAGGAAAGCTCTGAAATACCACCTTTTCCTCGAGCATTACCCGGATGACAGCACCTCAAATGCATCATCAGTAAACTAACCACTTCAGACGTTCAGCCCGCTCTTTCTGTACAGTTGTAAATAGTTACCCCCTTGTTATCTATCCCAAGTTCTGTTGCCTGTTAATTGTAAACACAAATCGAAAGTTTTGAGATGTGTATTTAACTGGTTCTATGTAAACCACACTGATGGAAAATAGCGTGGTATAAGTGTGCATGTAATAAATAAATAATAAATAAAATAACCAACTGAGGCAGCGGGTCCCGTTCAGGAGGGCAAAAAAGCATTAGATATTTAGGCGTGCAAATCACAGCTACATGTGAAAAAATGTTTCAAGAAAACTATGTGGCAGCGAGAAATAAAGTGCTTCGGGACTTGGAAGAATGGGGAAGATATAAAATATCTTGGCTGGGTCGGATTGACCTAGTTAAGATGGTGGTTCCTAGGCTCTTATACCTGTTCATGAACCTGCCAGTTGAGGTCCCGGCGGGGTATCTCAGTAAATTGCAAAACAGGATCATGAAATTTATATCAGAATATAGAAAGACTAGGGGACATGCAATGAAGCTACAGGGTAAAGCACAGTTACTTACCTGTAACAGGTGATCTCTGGGAACAGCAGGAATAAGTCTTCACATAAGGGTACGTCGGTACCGACAGAGCCTGCGCGGGAACGCTCCCCAGCATCCAATCAGAAAGCTTTTGGGAGCATCCCTCAGCGCCTGCGTGCTGCCTTCCCGCCTTTCCAACTGTCTCTCCTCAGTTGAGTTTTATAGCTGAGACAAAAGAGAGAAAGAGGAAAGGAAGAGAGATAGAGAGATACAACTCCTAGGGGAGGTGGGTGGGTTGTGAAGACTTATTCCTGCTGTTCCCAGAGATCACCTGTTACAGGTAAGTAACTGTGCTATCTCCAGGAACAAGCAGGAATGAGTCTTCACATATGGGGACTCCCAAGCTAAGATGCCTGGAGCCCTAGCAAGTTGGTGATTGAAACATGCTCCACCTCATATGCCCAGGCATCCCGAGTATGGAGGGTAGGAGTTGAAGAAGAGAGGAGCTGTAGGAGACAGCTGACTTAAAATAGGACTACAGACAAGGAGTCCCTGTATATATGATAAGCATCATGAAATGTATTGAAATGAACAATCACCATATGGACCTCACCTACTGGATTGCAGGAAGTAGAGAGGCTGATGGAATCTACTGGGGATCCAGTAGAGGAATCTTCAAGATGACCTCACAGAAGTGAGTTGAAGGTCAAAATCTGGAACTGACAGGTGACCCCAGGATTCAACTGGGGAAGAACAAAAACGGTAGGTCTTTAGTAGAAAGCTTTATGGAAAAAGCTGAAAACTCTTTTGGCTACAGAGTTAATTATAGTTAGGAGCAAAAGAGGAAGACTGACCGAGTTGGACAAAATTGGCTTAGTCCTTGAGGGAAGAAGGGGTATGGAGAAAAACCCCATAATCCCAAGGAAGGACAGATGTCTGAGGAGTTGGACACCTCAGAGCTACTGAAGATCCCCCATGTCTGTCCTAACTGACGAGAGGTAGGAAGATAAAGGAATAGGGAGCTTCAGGGATACCTGAACCTAAGGTTATGGTAAAAGCTGTCAGTACCACAGCAGTGGTTGTGTGCATAAAACCGAAACATACTGTGAAAATAGTATGAACATGTGAAAACCCACTGTCTGGAACAGATAGGAAGGAAAAAACCTTTATGAGCACAGACAGTTAGAGAGATAAGTATGTGAATACATATCTACCTAAAAGTAGTATCTCGACAGATAAACACATGTATATATATATATATGTATATATATATATATATATATGTGTGTGTGTGTGTGTAGATATATATATAGGGCTATATATGTTTATGGCGAGATACAGGGGGTATAGTCTATGCACACATGGCTGACAGACATATGCATCTAAAGAAAGCATATAGACATATGAACCTATATGAATATATATATAGGTCTAAGAGAAATGTCTGCAATTAAGCAGAAAGAGATATGTCTACAGGAATCTTCACATGGAAGATGTGAAGAGGAATGATTCATCTCATAACAAGAAGGTGGAACCTACTTGAGAAGATATAGAGAATCTATTCCCTCTGGTTAAGATGGAGTAGAATGCTACCCAGTAAAAAAAAAAACCAGGTTGGTTGTGAGAAAAACAGAGGATAATATTAGTCTGTAAACAGCAAGTCCTGAGTCCAGTAGAACTCTAACATGGTGAAGGGACAGAATGCGCATAGGAAGAGACACCAGGTAGACCAACTTGAGGACAAGGGGTGGGGTATCATGCGTTATTTAGTTAAATAGGTGCTGTCCATTAAGGATTAGGACACCATGAGGACAAGCTGCAAGGAAAAAGAGCATATTTCCTGCAGGAATTTGGTAACTCTTTAGACTGTCACGTAGGAAAGGCTTATATCCCTTATTAAAAGGAAATAGAAGGGTGTAAAGAACCCTCACAGTCATGGGAGGTGACTGAGGAAGCCTTTTTCAGCCATATAGGATAGTCAGAGAAAAAACCCTCATGCTCTCTAGCAAGTGCCCATAGTGGAAAGCTTCTCTGTAGGATTGCAAAGAGCATTATGCAGGAGAGTTGGGAAAGAAAACTGGCTGTTGGAGACAACCAGCCGCCAGCTCAACCATGCTGCCAACTCCAAGGATTTGGAGATGGCAGAAAAGAAGTTATAAGGATTATCCAAGATAGATGAGCACTATCTTGGAAGCACTACTAAGGTTAGACAAAAAGTAGTGGAAGACAATACTAGAACTTATAGAAAAGTACCAGTAGACCAATCATTGAAGCTCCTGCATGGGCAGCTGCTGAATGGCAGAGCAGAAAGATCTGTTTTTAACAGAGAGAACAGACAGAATAAGAGGAGAATATCCTGTCCCTGTCTGACAAGCTGCCCAGATCAGGTAAAAAGGGGTTTACTCAAGAGAAAGAACTCTACACTGGAATGGAAAGGAAGACTGGAAAGGCTAAGAAAGCCTTCCATTGGTATGATACACTCTTACAGAGGAACCCTGGAAAGAAGGTAAAGAAAAAATAGGAGCTGAGGTGAGACTTGCCATATGGTAAATCTGTAGAAGGAAAAATTCATGGTGGTACAGAAAAACTATCATGAGATAGTTGGCAAACCTCTCTTCAGTGTAGGAAGAGGAGGAAAATCCTGTGTCCCATAGACATGAATATCCTGACAGCTCAGCATACCTAAAAACAAGTGGATGCCCTGGAAACAGGAATCCAAGTGCAGAGGTTTAAAAGAAAAAACAGTGAAAAAACTTCTAATGAGAAGAAGTGAACTGTATGTTATAACAGATTAATTGGAACCCTATTGAGGGTTAATTTTCCTGGCTTGAGTTTGGATTCTTCAGACCAGGGCGAGGTTTCCCCTGTTTGGGAACATCGGCATGATGGGCAGGAGAAGAATAAAACCTTCTTTTAGGAAAAGGAGGTTTGGTAGGGCATTTCTTACCTGCTGGGGAAGGGGAAGTTTTAGGATGGCCCTCAGAAGCAGGGATGTCAGTGGAGCAATGAGCAACCTGACGCAAAGACTCCTTGTTGAAGAGATTTTCTCCAGTACAAGGAGTGTTAGCCAGTCTTTGTTGTGCCCATCTGCTCAAGTCTGAAGCTTGGAGCCAGGCTCTACGTCGTGCTCCTATGGCTATAGCAGAGGTTCTGCTAACAGACTCAAAAGAGTCTAGGGAAGCACGAGAAAGAAACCTAGAGATATTCTGGCTATGACTAAGAAGCAAGGAATAGTCTGCAGCCTTGGGCTCTGAAAGAAAAGGAGTCAAAAGAGATAATTGCTCTGTGACCTCCGGAAGGGATAGACTCATATAAAAAATATATGAGAGAATCCTTGTTGCCAGCATAGATGTTTGGAAGGTTTGACGTCCAAAGGCATCTAGTGTTCTAGATGCACGACCTGGCAGGAAAGAAGAATGCTTCTTGCTTTTTACCTTCCTCATTGCTGATTCCACTACAATGGAATGATGGGGAAGTTGAGTCTTTTGAAACCCTGGAGAGGGGGGCACCTGATACAGAAGAGCAGTTGCTGTAGAAGGTGAGGAAGCCCTTAAAGGTGTTTCCCATATTTTCAGAAGAAGATCCTGTAAAGAATGATGTAAAGGAAGCATTATATTTTCCTTTTCCCCAGAAAAGCCTTGTGTAGGATCACAGCCAGGGATAGGAATAGCCAGGAATGTTGCCATGTCAAGGAGAAATTTCTGAAAAGAAGGATCTCCAATGGGAACAATCCCTGGACAGGCTAAACTCGAAGAACTAGTCTGGGCACCAGAGGATGTACTTGTCCGGTGCAAAACAGGTTCTCTAATGAATGGATACTGGGACTGGCGGGTATGACCTGAAACCGTCAGTACTGTATCGTCCATGCTAGGTATCGACTCCAAACTAGGTATAGAAAGGAGCGATCCTGGTGAAAAAAGCACGGATGAAGCTGGTCCCGATGTTACTGCAGGTACCAGCATCGACACCGATACCGGTAGCTGAGCCGGAATCGGAGGCGATACCGACATCGAAACAGTCATCGGAGGCTGCTCAAACGGTACCGAGGAAACTCGAAAGTCTCGGTGAATATCCTCGGTACCGCGCATCCAGAATCGGTGCGTGTCGGTTCCGAGAGGCGTCGGTACCCAGTCTTCCAGACTAGATATCGATTCTAGACTCGGCATCGAAGGAAGCGAATCTATCGATGCATGTCTAGATGGTACCGACGTCAGGGGTCGTATCGACGAAGCTGCCGATACTGGAAAGTCAATCTGGGTATCGATCGGTCCCGAAGGCACAGAGTACACCAGATGACGATCCCTGGTGAGGAGTGGATCGCTCAACACCAGTGCCGATGCCGGGGTATCGGTACTGCTCGAAGCGGATGCCACCCCCGAGCATGGCTCAGGTATGTTCTGTGAGGGGTGAGCCCCAGGAACAACCTGAAACCCCTGAAAGGCTTTGGAGACCGAAGACTCCCGCCGGGATTTTGAAGCCAATGAGGTCTTGAGGGCAAGGCCGGAGCCGTCATCATGCTTGGCACGAGACCTACCACCCAAGGATTGGCTAGTCTTAACAGACTGTTTGTGGGTTACCTGATCCTGTAGAGAAGAAATGGTCGGTGCCCTTACACTGGAAGGGAAAACTGCATCGAGGGAAACTCGAAATGGAGAAATTCTCCTCATAAAATTGTAGCCTAATGGCTCTGGAGGAAAGGACAAACAGGTTAGACACCAGTTATTGGCGTCTAAAAAGAAAACTGTATTTCCACAGATAAGGCACTTCTTAGGAGAAGGCGGCTCCATAATGGAGAGGCCTTACAGGCCCAAAAATATAGGACAGTAACAGAGGGAAAAAAACTCCCTGAGTTTTAGGAAAAAGAAAAGAAAAAACCAACGGCGGTACCGGTGGAGTCGGGGAAACAGCCGCGACCACAAGAAAACAAAAAGTAAAAGATTTAAAGAAACATTTTCTGCGGTAACAGGAAGACATCCTGCCGGCTCCACGGAAAAACGAAAACTGAGGAGAGACAGTTGGAAAGGCGGGAAGGCAGCACGCAGCCGCTGAGGGATGCTCCCAAAAGCTTTCTGATTGGACGCTGGGGAGTGTTCCCGCGCAGGCTCCGTTGGTACCGACGTACCCATATGTGAAGACTCATTCCTGCTTGTTCCTGGAGATCAGGTGATCTCTGGGAACAGCAGGAATAAGTCTTCACATATTGGGTACGTCGGTACCGACGGAGCCTGCACAGGAACGCTCCCCAGCTTCCCAAAAAAGGAAAGCCTTTGGGAGCATCCCACAGCGCCTGCGCGCTGCCTTCCCGCCTTTCCTAACCGTCTCTCCCCAGTTCGAGTTTTAAAGCTGAGACAAAGAGAGAGAAAGGAAAGGAAAGATAGATAGAGAGATACAACTCCTAGGGGAGGTGGGTGGGTTGTGAAGACTTATTCCTGCTGTTCCCAGAGATCACCTGTTACAGGTAAGTAACTGTGCTATCTCCAGGAACAAGCAGGAATGAGTCTTCACATATGGGGACACCCTAGCTGGAGATGCCTGGGAGATCCCCAAGGTTATGAGACCCTGGGAAGGGCTCTACATCCTCCTATGGATCTCAGGCATCCATCCAGGGAAGGAGGGCAGGAGTTGATTAAGAATGGAACAGGTGTTTGAGAACAGCCTGACCAAACAAGGCATCCCGGCGGGAGTCCTTGTCCAAGCAGTAATGGGCTGTGAAGGTATGAACCGAGGCCCAGGTGGCCGCTCGACAGATCTGGTCGATGGACACAGAATTTAGATGAGCCATAGAGGTGGCCATGGCCCTCACATTATGAGCTGTGACATGGCCCTCCAGAGAAAGGTTCTTACTCTGGTAGGCGAAAGAAATACACTGAGCAATCCAATTGGACAGTGTCCTCTTAGAGACTGGAAGTCCCAAATGAGAGGGATCAAAAGCAACAAAGAGTTGAGAAGACTTTCTATGTTGCTGTGTCCTTTGTAAGTAAAAGGCAAGAGCTCTCTTACAATCCAGGGTATGAAGATTTCTCTCTGCACTTGATGCATGAGGACCTGGAAAAAAAGACAGGTAAATACACCTCTTGATTAAGATGAAAAGGTGAGACCACTTTAGGCATAAAGTGTGGATTGGTCCTAAGGACTACCTTAGCATGATGGAACCTTGTATAAGGTGGATTAGCCACTAAGGCCTGCAGTTCACTGATGCGGCGAGCTGAGGTGACTGCAATGAGGAAAAAAACCTTCCAGGAAAGAAATTTCAAGGTGGTGGTGGCTAAGGGTTCAAAAGGTGGCTTCATAAGCTGACCAAGAACCAGATTTAAGTCCCATGCCACTGGAGGAGGCCTAATGGGAGGCTTAGTTAAAGTTAGGCCTCTCATGAATCTTGCAATAAGAGGATGAGAGGAAATAGGCTGTCCATTGATAGGCTTAAGGGATGCTGCAATAGCACTCAAATGGATCCTTACTGAATTTGTCTTAAGGCCTGCATTGGAGAGATGCAGGAGATATTCCAATAGAGAATTCAAAGGTAGTGCTAGAGGGTCAAGACCCTTCTCAGTACACCAAATGGAAAACCTTTTCCTTTTAAAAGCATAGGAACGTCTAGTAGAAGGTTTTCTGGAAACATGGAGGATATCCTTCACTTGTTGAAAAAGATTCCAACCTTGAAGGCCTAGGCCTTCAGCAACCAAGCTCTGAGGTGAAGGGACTTGTGGTTTGGGTGCCACAAAGTCCCCTCCTCCTGGGACAGAAGGTCTGGAGCAGCTCCCAAGTCCAGGGAGGGAGCTTGAGAGAGATGCAGAAGTAGAGGGCACCACACTTGGCGTGGCCAGCGTGGAGCTATGAGGATCATAGATCCTTGATCCCTCTGGAGCTTGAACAGAGTCTTGGGAATCAAGGGAATGGGTGGAAAGGCATACAGGAAGTCTTGACCCCAGTGAAGGCGGAAGGCATCCTTGGCCTGAACTCCCTGACACGGAATTCTGGAACAGAACCGGGGAAGTTTGGCATTCCACGGACTTGCAAAGAGGTCTATGTCCGGGCTTCCCCATTCTTGGAAGATTCTGAGTACCTGGTCCATGTGCAGGGACATTCGTGTGGAAGCAGAACTCGACTGAGTCTGTCTGCCCAAGAGTTTTGGATTCCTGGAAGGTATACGGCCAGGAGATGGATTTGATGCTCTCTGGCGAAGGCCCACAATCTTAAAGCTTCGTTGCAAAGCGACAGAGAGCCAGTTCCTCCTTGCTTGTTTATGTAAAACATGGCTACCTGATTGTCCGTATGAATGAGGACTGTCTTGTAGCTGAGCAGGGTATGGAAGACCTTGAGAGCTAGAAAACTGCACAGAGCTCCAAGTGGTTGATATGTAGAGAGGTCTCCTGTGGAGACCAAGTGCCTTGAGTGGAGAGGTCTTGCAGATGAGCTCCCCAACCTGTTTGGGAGGCATCTGTTGTGAGGGTTGCCTGGGGCAACAACTGTTGGAAGGGGGACACCAGCAACAGATTTTGGGTGGACTTCCAACACTGGAGAGACCAAAAGAGGCGCCTGGAGGTTGCTATTTTGTCTGACAGAGCCCCTGATGCTTGAGTCCACTGGGTGGACAAAGTCCATTGAGCTGCTCTCATGTGAAGGCGAGCATAGGGGACCACATGCACTGTGGATGCCATGTGGCCTAGCAGTTGTAGCATCTCCCGGGCAGTTAAATGGCTCTTTGACTGAATCTGGGAGGCTAACTGCACTAGGCGTAGGCAACGGGCCTGAGGAAGATAGGCCCTTGCAGTGGTAGTATCTAACCAGGCCCCTATGAACTCTAGGGACTGAGTAGGGGTGAGCTGGGACTTTGGGAGGTTTACCACAAGTCCCAGATACTGCAGAATGCGCCTTGTGCAGTCCAGGGAAGTCTGGGCCTCTGACTGAGATGGAGCTCGGATGAGCCAGTCGTCCAGGTATGGGAATACAAATATTCCCAGAGTGCGTAGAAATGCAGCTACTACTGCCATGCATTTGGTGAACACTCTTGGAGCAGAGGCCAGACCGAAAGGAAACACCCTGTATTGGTAATGCTTTCCTTGGAAAAGAAAACGGAGAAATCTTCTGTGAGATGGATGGATGAGGACATGTGTGTACGCATCCTTGAGATCTAGAGAACACAGCCAATCCTGACTCTGAAGGTATGGAAGGAGAGTGCCCAGAGAAAGCATCTTGAATTTCTCCTTGCATAGAAATTTGTTCAATTCTCTGAGATCTAATATGGGTCTGTAGCCCCCTGTTTTCTTTGGGATCAGAAAGTAGGGGGAGTAAAACCCTGACCCTTGTTGAAGAAGAGGTACTTCTTCTATTGCCCCTTGGGCAAGAAGGGTAGCCACCTCCTGACCTAGAAGGTCGAGGAGAGATGTTGGAGAATTGAAATGTCTCACCATGGTGTGAGGAGGAAGGTTTGAGAAATGAAGTTTGTAGCCCTCTCTTATGATGGAGAGGGTCCACTGCTCTGCTGTAATTTGCTCCCATCTGGGAGCAAAATGAGCTAACCTTCCTGGAATGGTGAGAGGATCTGGCTGTTTCAGAGCGAGAAAGGCTAAGTTCTCTAGCATCAAGTCAAAAGCCCTGAGGAGGCTGGGTCTGCTGAGTTGCAGCAGCCCCTGTAGGCTTAGGCCTGGCCTGTTTAGGTTGCTGACGCTTAGCAGCAAAACGACCTGTAGATGATTGTTGGCCAGAAGCAGGATGTAATCTGCCTTTCTTGAAAAAAATACTTCTTGAAAGGTTTTTTCTTGGCAGGAATGGAGGTTGACTTTGAAAGTCTATCCAAAGCAGAATTTTCTGCATCCATTTGAGTGGCTTTTATTTGCCAATCTTTGCCAAACAGGTTTTCACCTGTACAGGGAAGATTTCCCAAGCCATCCTGGACCCAAGATTCTAGATCAGAAGCCTGGAGCCAAGCAATTCTGCGAGCATCTATGGCAATGGCCGAAGCTCTGCTGGCACCTTCAAAGGAGTCAAAAGCTGCACGGTTGGAAAACTTAGAAATATCTTGAGTATGCTTAAGCCAAATAAGGAATTCTTCCCTTTTATCCTCTGAAAGAAAAGGGAGGAAAGTGTGCAGTTTATCTGCAACTTCTTTCAGAAACATACCCATATAAAGACTATAGGAGTTGATTCTGGCAATGAGCATACTGGCTTGGAAGATTTTCCTACCAAAAGCATCCAAGGTTCTGCATTCTCTTCCTGGAGGAGCAGAGGAGTGTCTTTTTGCACTCTTTATCCTTTTCATAGCTGACTACACCACAATAGAATGGTGAGGAAGCTGTGTTTTATGAAAACCAGGACAAGGAGGGACACGGTACATAGTGTCCAATCTACGAGAATGAGGAGAGATAGTGAGAGGAGTCTCCCATAAGTCAATCATGTGATCATAAAGAATCTCATGAATTGGCAAGGTGACTGCCTCCTTAGGAGCCTTAGAATAACCTAAAATATCCAATTTTTTAGCTGTAGGCTCTGATTCAGAGGTTACTGAAATAGAAAGCCCTTTAGCCTCTTCTCTTATGAAGTCTTGAAAGGACAAGTCCTCTGGAGGAGACATTCTTCTTTTTGGAGAATAAGGCTCTTCAGGAAGGGCTATGGATACTTCAGCAGACTCCTCCGATGCATCAGAATCTTCGGAGGAATCAAAGTATCGACTGTCAGGGTGCTCTTCCAAAGCTCGATACGTGTATCGAGCGGTATCGACATCGGGCGTCATCGGTACCAATGGGCATCCCTGGACAGGGAACCGCTGCAGTCGGCATCCTGGTCCATGTCGATGCAGTCGGTACCAGTACCGACACTGGTGTCGGTACTGGAGCTGATACCGACAACGGAGTTTGTTGTGGTATCAGCGGTGTCGCAGCTTGAATGAAGGCCGTGATAGCCTGCTGCATGGATAGGACATTCTGATCCATCGATGCCATGAATGCCTGGAATTCGGTACCGGAAGGTTGCGCTGGTACCCCAGAGCATTCTAACAGGTGATCGGTCGAGGTCGTGCCATCGATGTCAACCTGTAACCCCATAGGTGGAGCTTTGGAATTTCCCGCCGGGGTTGTTTTGTCGGTGCAGGATCCTCGAGGGCAAGCCCGGAGGCATCTCGATGCTTGGAAGGAGATCTACCCTTCAAGGACCGGCTGGATTTATGTTTGGTTACCTGAGATCCATGGGAGGAAGAAGCAGCCCAGGAAGACGTTGATGCCACTGAAGCTGCATCAGAGGGAAACAGCACATGGAGCTTGGCTGCTCGGTTCTGTAAACCTCGTTTAGACATCAAGGAGCAGGACGAACAATCCAAAATGGAGTGGTCAGGACCCAAACATTTAAGACACCATTCATGGGTGTCGGTAACAGAAATAGTACCGCTGCACTTAGTGCATTTTTTAAACCCGGAGGCTGGTATTTCCATGAGGAAAATTCTTTGTGAGGCCTAAGGCCCAAAAGAGGAAAAACACACTAAGTGAGGGAAAAATATGGGGGTTTTTTTGTTGTTTTTTTATAAGAAAAGAAAGAAAGACCGGCGGTACCGGTCCGACGTCGGGGAAGGCAGACGCGCGACCAAAGAAATAAAATAAAACAAGGAACTTCTTCAGCAGTGACAGGAACACGACCTGCTGGCTCCGCGGCAAAGAAGAACTGGGGAGAGGCGGTTAGGAAAGGCGGGAAGGCAGCGCGCAGGCGCTGTGGGATGCTCCCAAAAGCTTTCCTTTTTCGGGAAGCTGGGGAGCGTTCCCGCGCAGGCTCCGTTGGTACCGACGTACCCAATATGTGAAGACTCATTCCTGCTTGTTCCTGGAGATACTATTTAAGACTAATAAAAGAAAATATTTTTTCACTCAACGTGTAATCAAACTCTGGAATTTGTTACCGGAGGATGTAGTAAAGGCTGTTAGTGTAGCTGGGTTTAAAAAAGGTTTGGACAAGTTCCTGGAGGAAAGGTCCATAAACCATTATTAAGAAGTGACCGATTATATCAATGCTTGACCCAGTACAAGCATTGTGGAACTTGTGTCTCTTGGGGAAACTGCTAGGTACATATGACCTAGATTGGCCACTGTTGGAAACAGAGTACTGGGCTTGATGGACCTTGGTCTGACCCAGTATGGCATATCTTATGTTCTTATATGGAAAGGAAAAAAACCCCGGGTAGCGAAAAATATACTATGTGCTAATAAAAAGAGAGGGGGGATAGGGGTCTCAAGGCTAGTCCACTACTATGAGACTGTGTGTGTGCGGGCAGTATTCGAATGGGATCTGAGAGGATCAACTGAGTGGGTGCAACTAGAGGGACAGGGGCGGAACACAAAAATAGACCTTAGGAATATTATCTGGCTTAAAGGGGGGAATCCTTTTGGGAGGCAGCAAGGCAACCCCTTGGTTATCTTCACCTTGCAGAACTGGCGGAGATGGCAAGGAAAATGGTATGGTCCCCAGGGGTGCCGCTGGTAGATAATCCGGGATTTCTGCCAGGAGTCACTGACCCCCTCCTTCAGGAGGTGGGCCGAAAAGGGGTTGAGAACGGTTGGGCAGTTTAAGGTGGGTGAGGAGTGGATGAAATTTAAGGACCTACAACTGGAGTACCGATTACCGAGTGAAGACTGTTATCGATACTTGCAAGCCCTTCATTTCTGTAAAGCAATTGCAAAGCAGGGGGATGGCCCAAAGGGTGGAGAGATTGATATGTTGTTTGAGAGGAGAGAAGTTAAGGGTCTCATATCCCAGTTATATAAGGTGGTGGAGATAGAGAAGTGTGATACATGGGCCCATAGGAAAGCATGGGAGGCAGATCTTAGCAGAAGTTGGGATGGGGAGCAGTGGGAGCGGGTTTGCAAGGGGTTGTTTAAGGGGGTTATGTCCAGCACTGTATTGGAGCATAACTATAAAATATTATACTGGTGGCACTTAACCCCCCAAAGGCTACAAAGATGGCAGGGGGGGGGGGGGTATCTGCTGGTTGTTGGCGAGATTGTGGCAGTGAGGGGTCATTCATGCATATTTGGTGGGGGTGCTCCCTTATAGGCCCTATGTGGCGGGAGGTGGAAGATTGGTTAAAAGTAGTGCTGGGGGAGGAGGTGGAGTTGGGGCCTTGCTTGGCTCTGCTTAATGTTGGGAATCAAGAGGAGCAAAAATGCTGTCAAGGTTGGGGGGGGGGGGGAAATAGTATGTCTGGCGACCAGGCAATTGACTGTGCGGAGGTGGAGGTCCGTGACGGTGCCTACACTGGATGAGATTAAATGGAGAGTGGAGTACCTCTGTTTGATGTATCGGCTCACTGCTATGCGTCAAAAGAGGCTGCTAGGGTTTCAAAAAATATGGGGCCCATACCACGAATGGAGGAAGCAGGAGGAAGGGTAGGATGTAACTGCTTGGCCCTTTCGCTGGGGGAATGGAGGAACAGAGTGAGGTCTCTGGCACGAGTTTGGAGATGGAATATAAGAGTGCAGACAGTACAGAGAGGGTAATGAGCAGATTGCAATGTTACTGCACTCATGTCGCCTAAGATGTATGCTGACACCCAAGGTATAAGATTACCTGGCAAGGAACATTTAAGGTATTTTCGGTTACTTATATAAGAATACGTGATTGTGTAAAGACATGCCCTAATACTGCTGTATAAGTTTATGCGAAGGGGGGGGAGAGGGGATTGGAGGGTGTTATCTAATGCAGTTGTAACAATAATATTGTATTATTTTTGAAAGATGGCTTAATAAATAATAAATGTGGAAAAAAAAAAGTAGTAAAGATGATAATTCCGTTCCGGCATCAATAGGAAGGCATACACAACCACAAAAAGTAAGAAAGAGAAATTTTCTGCAGTGACAGGATTTGCTTCCTGCTAGCTCCGTGGAAAACTAACAAATGAGGAGGGAGAGTCTCAAAGGCAGGAAGGCAGCTACACAAGCGCAGTGGGATGCTCCCAAAAGCTTTCCTATTGGACGCTGGGGAGTGTTCCTGTGCGGGCTCCATCGGTACCAACGTCACCCCACATGTGAAGATTACATTCCTGCTTGATCCTGGAGACCAGGTGTTCTCCAGGGAACAGCAGGAATTGGTCCTCACATATGGGTGACATCGGCCCCAATGGAGCCCGCACAGTAACCTCTCCCCAGATTTCAAAGAAAGCCTTTGGGAGATGCACCATGCATGTGTGGTCTCCCTTCCCGCCTAAGGGTGCCATCTTGCCTCAGTATGAGGACATAGCTCAAAACGACAAAAAAGAAAAAGCAACACCACAAGGAGGATGGAGGGTTGTGAGGACAGATTCCTGTTGTCCCGGAGAACATCTATTACAGGTGAGTAACTATGCTTTCTCCAGGAATAAGCAAGAAGTCAGCTCTCACATATGGGACTCCTCAGCTACAGGCTATCGAAAAAACCTGTAAAAGCCACAGGTGACCAGGAAAAGGTAAACCGTGAGGAGCAAAAATGGAGTCAAGGAACGGCAGACCCATAAGCAGCCCAGAGTGTCAAGCGAGGAACAAGCTCTCCGGTAACCTGAACACACCGAAGGGCCGTAGGGCAGGAGCTGCCTTACACCCCAAAGGACAGAGTACTGCCTGACTTCACCATATCACGAACAAAGGCCAGATCCTCGGGTGGAGACCAGCACTGGGCTTCGGAAGGGGAAGGGTCCGAGGGCACATCCCTGTGGAGTCGAGGGTCCAGGGACTTGTCACCCTTAGTCTCCCAATCCGACCCAGAGTCTGAGGAGATCTCAAGGATCCTCTGGGCCTTGGGCTCATGTCCCAGCCCGGTTGGCCCGAGGGCCCTGACACCCCTCCAAGACAGGAGCACTGTGCAGGGAGGTCCGTGGCCCTGAGCAGAACCAGGATATGGTGTTTCGAGGTCAGTGGCGCTTGAGGACCGGCTCCACCTCTGGGGACTCCCTCGCTGTGGAGGGGCCCGTGGTCGGAAAGGATGACCCAGAGGAACCAAGCATCAGAGCCTGCTGTTGGGCCATGAAGGCAGACAAGCTGCGTTCCAAGGCTGCCATCCTGGCCTTGAGGCCAGAAGACTCTGCAGTCACTGGCGCGTGCATAGAGGACCTCAGCCCTGGCACTAGCGAGGAAGGTGTCCTAGACTAGGATGGCCTCTGAGGAAAGAGACCAATCCCTGGACACCAACAGCTTTTTCTAATGCCGGTGCAGCTTCAAGGGCCGCTCCCAGCCATCGCCCTTGGCCTCGCATCAAGGACTCATCACATGATGAGATCACATACAACATTCAGCTCTTCGAGGGGCATCCTTTCCTGAGGAAGCTTCAGCTCGATGCCCCGTGACTTCAAGGCTCCGCGGCAGCGTGGTCACCTTGCAAGGCCGAGGCCTCCGCAGCAGCCCTCAAGGATGCTGATCCCATGGACAACTCCAGGGCTGTGACGGTCCTGTGAAAAATCCACTCGTGATGCTTCTTACAGCCTCGGAGGGCCTTGGGGGTCATCTGCTGGCAGAGACCACATGCCATAACATCATGATCTGGCCTAAGGCATCGAAGGCAACAATCATGCAGATCCGTGCTGAACATATGAAAAGTGGTTGCAGGGCTTGAAGCCACTGACCGAGGCCATGGCAGGAGATACGGAAAAAGGGGAACCTGAGGAAAAACGAGATGCTGAAGGCAAGCAGACTTAGGAGGCGAGAAGGGCACTGGTACGCAGTCGGATAAAGAAATCAATGCAAAAACTGAAGTAGAAGGCAAGAAAAAATATCAAATTTTTCAGGGAGGAATAGACACATCCAATAGTCTCCGCAGAAAAAAAGGGAGACTGAGGCAAGATGGCACTCTTGGGCAGGAAAGGGACCACACATTATGGTGCATCTCCCAAAGGCTTTCTTTGAAAGCTGGGGAGAGATTAAGTGCGGGCTCCATCGGCACAGTCACCCATATGTGAGGACTGACTTCCTGCTTGTTCCCAGAGAATGTGCGATTGCCAGGAACTAGGGAAGGAACGCACAACTGCCAGGTCACCAAAGATTGGACAAAGAGGCTTGCCATCCACTGGGTGGTGGTGCGCCGCCAGGGCACTAAGATGCACCCGGATGGAGTTAGACTTGAGTCCGGATTGCAAGAGGTGGAGAAGGTACTGTAACACCAGCCCCACCGGACAGAACGCGTCAGCCCCATGCTCGACAGACCAAGCCAACAACCTGCACCATTTGAGGGCCTAGTAGAGGCCTTGCCAGAGGCCAGCAGAATCTCCTCCACCTCAATCGAGAGGTTGAAAGGGGCTAAAATCACCCTCTCAGCAGCTATGCTGTCAGCGACAGGGACCCCAGGCTGGGGTGCAGAAGAGAGCCCCCCCCCCCAAGACAGGAGTCCCAGAGAGGTCCCAAGGGTATTGCGGTCTCCACTGTTAAACAGAAAAGCAACGGGAACCACGGTTGCCTGGGCCACCAAGGGGCTATCAGGATGAGCAAGGCCCTGTCGTGGAGGGTTGTGAACAATGTTTTGGCAATCAGCAGCATGGGAGGGAAGGTGTACATGAGACCCTTTGACTATGAGACGAGGAACGCGTCTGCTGCCACTCTGGAGGGGTGGATCTGCCAGGAACAGAAATGGGGCAACTGGAAATTGTCTGGGCTGGCGAAATGGTCCATCACGGGTTCCCCCCAGATCTGGAAAAGCCGATTGGCCATCCTGGAGTCCAGCTGCCACTCATGCGGCTGGAGGACTCTGCTCAGCCTGTCTGCCAAAAGACTGTTCTGGCCTGGTAGACACACTGCCCGCAGGAGGATACTCTGTTGAATTGCATACGAGCAGAAGACCACTGCCTCCCGACAGAGAGCATGAGACCCCATGTCCCCTTGTTTGTTCACATAGAACGCCGCCACCTGGTTGCCTGTCTGGACTAGCACCGGCTGGTGACACAGGTGGTGGCAGAAAGCTTGCAGGGCTAAGAATATGGCCTGCAGCTCCAGGAGGTTGATCTGCTGGGTGCTCTCGCCTGGTGACCAATTGCCTTGGGTGCAGAGCTCCCCGCAGTGGGTTCCCCAGGAGAGCAGGGAGGAGTCCATGGTGAGGACCCTCGAGGGGCTTGCTGCCTGAAAAGGCATGCCCACCTTGAGATGCTGGAGAGACTGCCAGTTGGCAGGTTACTGAGACTATCTCTGAGGCATTCTGAGACCACTGGTCCCAGAGACACCACTGAATCGCCCTCATGTGAAGGCTAGCGTCTAGGGTGACGTGACCATGGAAGCCATGTGCCCGAGGAGGCACAGAAGCAGCTGAGCAGGTACAGAGGTATGGCACTGTATGTCCCATGCCAGAGCCCCGAGAGACTGTCGGCTCGGTCCCTGGGCAAGAAGGTCTTTGACTGGAGAATGTCGAGCTTTGCCCCGATGAACTCCAGACACTGTGCCGAGAGGAGGCGAGACTCGGGGTAATTTATGACAAAACCCAAGTGCTGTAGAACCTGGATGGTGTGTACGGTGGCCTGCTGCATCTCCGAGGCCGTGCCTCCCTTTATGAGCCAATCATCCAGGTAGGGGAAGACAAAGACCCCTTGGAGACGGAGGAAGGCAGCCACAATTGACAGGCATTTTGTGAAAATCCTTGGGGCAGAGGCCAACCCAAAAGGGAGCACCCTGTACTGAAAGTGACTGCCCCCCACTATAACTGCAGGTACTGCCCGTGGTTGGGGGTGAATGAGGATGTGGGTATAGGAATCCTTGAGGTCTAAGGAGCATAGCCAATCTCCCTGCTGAAGGTAGGACAGCAATGTTCAAAGCGAGAGCATCTTGAACTTCTCCCTCATCAGGGATTTGCTGAGGTTGCACAGGTCGAGGATGGGCCTTAAGCCCCCTGTTCTTTTTGGCACAAGGAAGTACCTGGAGTAGAACCCCTTGCCCTTGAGGTGGTGGGGGCACCGGTTCCACTGCCTTGTCCGCGAGAAGACCTGCCATCTCCTTCAGTAGAAGATCCCGGTGGAGGGGAGACCTGATGGTCTCTCCCAAAAAATAAGGGGGAGGTGTTTGAGTCAGGTGGAGGTGGTAATCCTTCCTGACCACCCGGAGTACCCAGGACCAGACGTCCTCCTGTGGGCTGCTGATCTCCCTGGGGCAGAAAAACTATGCTCAAGGAGTCAAAAACTCCCCCCTGGCTGGGCTGGAGCGGGTGCCTGAGGTTTTGGAGCCTTCTGCTTACGAGAGCCATGCCCATGTCCCTTGGCCTGCTGACCCTGTTTGGGAACTGGGGAGGCCTGAAAAGGTGGGTAGTTTCTCTAAGCAGCCTCTTTCCTCAGGTAGAAGGACTTTTTACCTGAGCCCTTCCGTCGGGGATGGGCAGCAGTCTTTTTTGAGAGCCTGGTCCTAGTCATGAACTCTGTCTCCAGCTCGGCAGCCCTGTCTATCATGGGTTTGCCAAAGAGGTTCTCTCCTTGGCACAGAACATCAACTAATTTGTCCTGAACCCAGTGCTCGAGGTCAGACGACTGTAGCCAAGCTTGGCGCCGTGCACCCATGCCCGCCGCTGCTACTCGGGCCCATGACTCAAACCTGTCATAGGCCACTTAAGACATGAATTTGGAGCCCTCATGGACTACCTTGACCAGGTTCTTGAACCGCTGGCAAGGGTTCCTCGGAGAGACCAGCTGAGAACCCAGCGAGTTCCTTCGCCAGATCTCTCAGGTACATGCCCATAGTAGGCCTGGATGCAGCCGATGAGCATTGAGCCCTGGTAACACTTTCTGCTGGGGGGCACCAAGGAGTGCGACTTTGGGCTTTTCAGCCGACACATGGCTGACTCCACCATGGAATTATGCGGCAGCTGTGATTTTTGGAAGCCCAGGCTCTGGTGGACTCTGTATATCAAGTCAATCCGCTTGCTCACCACCGGTACAGAGGCCAGTGTCTCCCACATCTGAAGCATTGGCCGTTCCAGGAAGGGAGGAATGGACACCGTGAGCGATTCCCTTAGAGAAGCCTCGTACTGGAGGATTTCCAACTCATCTGCCTGAGGGGGGTCCTCCAACTCCGTAGGGAATGCCAGGGCCTTTGACATATCCTTGACAAAATCAAGGAAGCCCATATCTGCCGGTGGGGACCACCGTTGAGGCTCCAAGATGGGAGAGTCGGATGGGATGTCGCAGTGGCATTGGGTGTCAGGGACTCCTCATCCTCCGTCTCCCACTCGGAGTAGTCCATCGAGGACTCTTAGGAGGGCTGCTCCATGGGCCTTGGGGCTCCCGATGCGCCGCAGCAAGTGCCCGGCATACTTGTCATGGATGATCGCTGTCCCGTCGAAATCGGATCACGACCTCGGCCGAGGATCAATTTGAGGCCGAAGGACCTCACGGATCGGATCGGCCTCCGGGGACATCTTGGATGTCGAGGGCCCGGTGGTCAAGTCCTTCCGGGGGACTTTTGCAGGCCGTTCCTTCTCCGAAGCCTTGGACGAATGTCGGACTGTGGGACTAGGCCCAGGGGGGCACCCGGCTGGTCAGAATTGTCCAATGATGCCGCCTTCAAGGGTTTCTTCTTCCTGGGTTCCCTCTAGGGAGACACCCCCCCCCCTTTCTGAGGACCCATGACAGAGCTCGAAGCTTGGAAAGTTCTGTCCAAGGCATCGAGGCTTCAGATGAGGCCCTGGCCTTCGGAGGTACCAGAGACTCGGGGAAAAACGTATTGTGCTGCTGCTGGCGGCTCTTGAGGGCCTTAATGGACATTCTTTTGGAAAGACCACAGGCTATTGGGTCGTGGTCTGGCCAGAGGCAGTGGAGACAGCAGTCGTGTGTGTTGGTCAAAGACATTATTTTTGAGCTCCGATCACACTTCTGGTAGCCATGGGGGAAAAAATTACCCCTGCGAGGTCAAAGACTCGCCAGTCTGCCAGTTGGGGAAAAAAGGCACGAAGACGCTCAAGAATGAAAGAACGTTGTTTTACTCTCCATTCCTTTCCTTAACCCCATGAAGTCAAAAATCTGCTTTATACCTTACTATATGTGCCTGACATACAGTAGTTATTCCAGAAACATGAATAAGCCACCAACTATATGCTAGCAAATAACCACTGCTGAATTGATAACTTATCTCCAATATCTGCACTTTGTCTGCCGGCTATGTAAAGTCCTCTGGTTTCCTACAGTATGTCATGGATAGCTTCTTTGGCAAAGGTCAGAAAATTTTACAGCACCATTCAAAACTGAGCCAATTCTCTGGCACATCTGTATTTGGTTGTAAAATAAATTATGCACGCAAGTGTCATTTGTTACGCCATTGCTATAATTTTTAACAAATTTAAAACATGAGATCTAAGTGTGTAGCGTGCATGTCTTTTTTTTTTTTATTATATGTCCTCTAATTTAGTTCTCATTTTCATTTTTTTCTCTCCTACTGCCTCTTATCCGATCTTCTCAAGAAATATAGGAAAAAAAGAGAGACAGTGATGACGAATATACAATTTATCCAGCTTGTCCATCCATATCAAGTACTAAGTTCTATAATCCCTTTTTATCTCCCTCAGAGAAACTCTGTGCTTGTGCCATCCTTTCTTGAATTCAGATAGAATTCTCATCTTCACCTCTTCTGCTGAAAGGTTGTTCCACGCATCCACCACCCTTTCCGTAAAGGAAGGAGAAATTAGACCTTACCTGCTAATTGTCTTTCCTTGAGTTCTCTCCGGGCCAGTCCAGGAAAGTAGGGTAGTCAACCTCCTCTAGCAGCTGAGGGCTGAAAAGAACTGAAACTCTTTGCTGATGCAGACAGGCGCAGTAGCTCCCTCTGGTGTCCAAGAGAGTCCATCAGTCTTGTGGTATCAAAGCAGCGGTCTTAAACTCATAGTATACTTGAACAAAATAACAAAACACTAAACACCAAACTCAGAGCTCCTCTGAGAAAAGACGCACTCAAACAGGTACTTTCCGTTTTACCCTGTAAGTAATGCAAAAATTGTGGCCTTTTTTTTGTTTTTGTTTTTGTTTTTTGTTTTTCGTTCCATCATCGATAGCTGTCGGATCCCCAGGAAACAAATCCCTGTGCAACAACATCTACGCCCTCAGCTCCGGCTACCAGCTAGGCAACCCGTAGAGAGTGGAATATCTTTGTGCCGAGAACCATAAGCACTAGCATACTCGCAGAGAACCAAGGGCGGGTCCTGGACTGGCCCGGAGAGAACTCAAGGAAAGACAATTAGCAGGTAAGGTCTAATTTCTCCTTCCTATTCGTCTCTCCGGGCCAGTCCAGGAAAGTAGGGCAGTACCAAAGCAGTACTTACAACCGGGAGGGCCCTGCGAGCCCCGCAATGACAGCCGAGGCCCCCACTGCCGCATCCGCTCTCGCCTGAACATCCAAACGATAGTGCTTAGTAAACGTATGTAAAGAGGACCACGTAGCCGCTCTACAGATATCAACCGGAGGAATCAAGGCAGACTCCGCCCACGAAGTCACCTGACCTCTAGTAGAATGTGCCCGGAGCCCCACTGGGGCCTCCAAGCCGGTAGATTGGTAAGACGCTCTAATAGCATGCTTCACCCAACGAGCGATAGAAGCCTTGGTTGCCGCAAGTCCTTTTGCCGGACCCCCGAACAACACGAATAATCTGTCCGACCTGCGAAATGACTGGATCTTCTTCAGATATCTGCGCAATACACGCCCCATATCCAGACTTCTCAGCGACCAATCCCATTTCTCCCCTTCCTGCGGACGAAAGATAGGAACAAACACCGGTTGGTTCATATGGAAAACAGAGACCACCTTAGGCAGAAAAGACGGCACCGGTCTCAACACTATCCGCTCTTTCGTAAACTGAAGGTAAGGTTCCCTACACGAGAGGGCCTGCAAATCTGAAACTCTACGAGCGGAACACAAGGCAACCAAAAAGGCAGTTTTCCAAGAAAGCTCCCGAAGAGAGCCCGGCTGCCGGGTATCAAACGGTGGCCGCGTCAGAGCTTCCAACACCAAATTCAAGTCCCACGGAGGAACCACCTGACGAACTGGAGGCCGAATGTGCCTGGCCGCCCTAAGAAACCTGTGGACATCCAAATGCGAAGAAAGCGAACCACCACGCACCTTCCCGCGATAACAGGCCAGCGCCGCCAGTTGCACTTTAAGGGTGTTGAGGGCGAGACCCTTGTCCAGCCCGTCCTGAAGGCAGGCTAAAATGTCCGGTAGCTGTACCGCCGAAGGCCGAAGCCGAAGATCCTCGCACCATGCTTCAAAAACGCGCCAAACCCGAATGTACGCTAAGGAAGTAGAGGGTTTTCTGGAGCGAAGCAAAGTGGCTATCACCGATCGCGAATATCCCTTACTAAGTAATCGCGTCCGCTCAAGAGCCAGGCCGTAAGCAAGAATCGATCCACCTGCGGCATTAACACGGGACCCTGAGCTAACAGATTCACTCGAGCGGGCAACCGCCACGGCGGTGCCACCAGCAGCCGCATCAGATCGGCATACCACGGATGTCGAGGCCAGTCCGGAGCAACGAGGATCACCGTCCCCTCATAAGCTGCGATTTTCTCTATCGTTCGAGCTATCAGGGGCCATGGAGGGAAGACAAAGTAGCTGCCCCGACGGCCAGGACTGAACCAGACCGTCGAGACCTTCCGACATGTGCTCCCTGCGTCTGCTGTAAAACCGAGACGCCTTGGCATTGGCCTGGGTGGCCATGACATCGAGAACGGGCTGACCCCACTTTAGGGTGATGGCGTGAAAAACTGCCCAATTGAGTTCCCACTCCCCGGGATCGATGGCAGTCCGACTGAGATAATCCGCCTGAACATTGTCCTTTCCTGCCACATGAGCCGCTGAAATCGCTGCCAGGTGTGTCTCCACCCAGAGAAAGAGCTGTTGACTCTCCTCGAGAAGCGCTGCACTGCCCGTGCCGCCCTGCTTGTTGATGTACGAAACGGTCACCAAGTTGTCGGAAAACACGCAAACTGCTTTCCCTTTGAGCAGATCCCCAAACTCCACGAGCGCTAAGCGAACCGCCCTCATCTCCAACCGATTGATGGGCCAACAGCTCTCCTCCTCCGACCAGACGCCCTGCGCTAATTGCGTCAAGCAATGCGCTCCCCAGCCGTGAAGACTGGCATCTGTGGTGAGCAACACCCAATCGGGGATGAGCAGAGGCACCCCCGCCAGCAGGTGCGCAGGGACCAACCACCACTGCAGACTGAGCTGCACCTCCTCCGGGCACGGCAAACGCCAAGAAAGAGGATGATCCTGCGGGGACCAACGCGTCAGTAAGGACTGTTGAAGAGGCCGCATATGTGCTCTGGCCCACGGAACGAGGTCTAAGGCCGCCGCCATGGACCCCAACACCTGTAAATATCTCCAAGCCGTGGGAGCTCGAAGGCGCAGAAAGGCCGCAACCTGCGAGAAAATCTTGCGAACTCTCTCCAGAGGAAGAAAAACAGAGCCCCTGTCGGTATCTAAGAACGCTCCCAGATAGGTCAATTGCTGACCGGGCTACAACTGACTCTTTGCTCTTTGATGACCCAACCGAGCTGCTCGAGAAAGTCCACGACTCGAGCTGTGGCCACAAGAGATTCCGCCCGCGACGCAGCTCTTATCAACCAATCGTCGAGATACGGATGAACCTGAATCCCTTCCTTCCGAAGCGCCGCAGCCGCCACCACCATCACCTTGGTGAAGGTACGAGGAGCGGTGGCAAGACCGAACGGCAGAGCTCGGAACTGAAAATGACCCATGGGAACCGCAAAACGGAGAAAACTTCTGGTGTTCCTTCCGGATCGGAATATGTAAATACGCCTCCGTTAAATCTATGGAAGTAAGAAATTCCCCCGGCTTTACCGACCGGATTACCGACCGTAAGGTCTCCATTCGGAAATGAGGCACTCGCAAACAACGATTGACCATCTTGAGATCCAGAATAGGACGAAAAGAACCTTCCTTTTTGGGAACCACGAAATAAATCGAGTATCGACCGAACCCGCACTGGTCTGCGGGAACCGGCACTACAGCTTGAAGGCGCAACAAACGCTGTAAAGTGTCGTTGACGGCCTTCCGTTTTGCCAGAGGACCGCACGGAGAGGCTACAAAGGCCTCTCCCAGTGGATGAGCGAATTCCAGAGCATAGCCGTCCTGGATAATCTCGAGTACCCACTGGTCCGTAGTGATGGCGGTCCAGGCGGAGAGAAACTCCTGCAATCGACCTCCCACAGGAATCTCCGCCTGGACCAGTGTCCCTTCATTGAGGCTTTCTAGCAGACACGTGTTGGGCTGAGAAATAACCCCTATTGAACCCTCTGGCTCCACGAAAGGACTGGCCCCGAGCTACAAAGCGTCCCCGCGGATAAGGAGCAACTCGGGACACCCCGGGATCTTCGAAAATCGCGCCCTTGACCCCTCTGTAAGGAAGGCACCTTAGCCGCTCTAGGCCTGTCCTCTGGAAGCCGACCTCCTTTGGAGTCACCCAAATCTTTCACAATCTTCTCCAAAGCTTCACCAAAAAGCAGCCTGCCCTTGTAGGGAAGCTTACTGAGACGGGACTTAGAAGATGCATCTGCCGCCCAGTTATGTAACCGGAGAAACCGCCTAGCCGCTATGACTGACGCCATGGATTTTGATGATATCCGCACCAAATCGTAAAAGGCATCCGCAATATAAGCCGCCGCCGACTCGAGCTTAGCGACCTCCTGCAAAGAGTCCGCGTCCTGATCCGGAGCACGGTCACCCTGAAGCCAGCGTATCGAGGCCCTGGAAACATACGCCCCACAGACAGAAGCCTGTAAGGCCAAAGCACTGGAATCAAAGGCCTGCTTCAAGAGCGCTTCTAAACGACGGTCCTGAAAATCTTTCAGAGCCGTTCCGCCTTCTACCGGAATGGTAGTCTTCTTAGTAACCGCCGAAACTAAGACATCCACCTTAGGCATACGTAACTCCTCCTTCTCTTCTAGGGGAAGGGGATAGAGACGCGCCATAGCGCGACTGCCCCTCAAGGAAGCCTCCGGGCACTCCCACTCCGAGTCAATCATTTGCTTAATCACTCTATGAAGAGGAAAACAACGCTGTTCAGATTTAAAGCCTTGTAGTAGGGGATCCTCCAACGGTTTCTGCTGAACCGTAGGAAGCGCCAGATTCAAAGCCGCAAGAGACTGTGTAATTAAAGCCCCTAAACTCTTCCTTTCTGAAGACTCTGAACGTATTAGGATCCTCCCCAGGTCCTAACTCACCCTCCTCCAACTCCCCGGGCCAAAATTCAAGTCCAGACTCAGACAGAAAGTCATTATCCTCAGGAAGCTGGGACCCAGAACCGCGAGGATCCAAGCCTGCAGAGGCTTGGTCCCCCCCTGGGCACCTGGAGGAGACCCCTTCCCCCGGGTCTACCTTAGAGGCAGACAAAATTGTTCCCTCTGACTTACAGGGGGCAGCAGGAGGTAAACCAGACTGTGACTTCTTTACCAAATAAGCATGATGGAGTGCTAAAATAAATTCCGTTGAGAAAAAAAGACTCTACCGAACCGGTCTCTTTAGTCCCAGCTAACTGCCCTGCTCCTTCAGCCGAAGGAGCGTGATGCGATTTAGTTCTCTTTTTTCCAGCCTTAACTGGCAGTGCGGGAGAAACCGGCGGCTGAGCCAAAATGGCCGCCGTTCCCGCTCTGTCAGACCCGCTCGGGGCCTTAAGCAAATCCTCCTCTTTAGACTCCTTGCGCTTCGGAGGCTCCATTATCCCCCGTAACTGAAAATAGAATTAGGAAAGAGAAGGAACAACGAATCGTTTAACTGCACCCACGGAACGCCGCGGAGCCGGTCTCCAAACACGGCGCCGCCATGTGGCTTGGGAGAAATGCCCGGAGACGCAGCGAAACTAACCCTGACGGTCCAAGACGCAAGCGGTAAGCCCGAGCGGCCCGGTAAATAAAACGGTCCTACCTCAAAAGAAACCGGGGTGCAAATTGGTCAGCCACGATGTCCCGCTGCTAGCGGGCATCCGGAACTGCCGTCAAGCAAAACAGAGAAGTGTTCCCTGGGGCTCCCAGCAAAATTCTCTGATTTAATTTTGTTTGTGCGTTTCACAGGTAATTATAATATCTCCCTCAAGCAGGCTCTGCTTGAAACACTCACCGACTTGGTGGGTCCGGAGAAATAAATGAAGGTAGCTTACCCTCAGTAATAGGCCCAAAACGGAAAGCAGCTGCAGTGAAACACCCTGCCAGAGTTTTTCAATCAGCTGTCAAACTATCTGAAGCTCAGAACTAGATAAAAAATAAAGAAATTCCCTAACAGAAAACTGTAAATCTAGTAGTGTCTCTGGAGCCTGTCAGCTATACAACCAGCCCCGCTGTGAGGACTGAAAGACTGATGGACTCTCTTGGACACCAGAGGGAGCTACTGCGCCTGTCAGCATCAGCAAAGAGTTTCAGTTCTTTTCAGCCCTCAGCTGCTAGAGGAGGTTGACTACCCTACCTTCCTGGACTGGCCCGGAGAGACGAATAGGAATATTTATCTTAGATTATTCCCAAGTCTATCCCATTTCGCCATCATCCTAATACCCCCTAGTTCCAAAGCTTCCTTTCAATTGAAAGAGGCCCACTTCCTGTGCATTTATGACAGCCTTCTCAACCCTTACAAAAAGTGCCTATTTTCTTTCTTGTCTCGTTCTGCTCACCGGAATAGAAGAAAAACAGGCATTTCCATGTCTCCTCTTATCTCAGCTCTTCATTCATCTAGTTTTATCCCCACCATCAGTCCATTCTCTTCACTCATGCTTTTCCCTCCAGTCACTCCTGCCTCCCTTCTCCTTCAGTCCTATTTCTTTCTTCACCCAATGCCTCCCTTTGTCTTCATTTGCGCCTTCCTCAGTTTCTCTTAACTCCGCTTTGACATACCACAGATGTTACTTTTCTCCTGCTGATGCCAGGTGCAAAGGGGAAGTTGGTTTTGGTAATTTACGACAAGGAGAAGGGACTTTGCCATAAGTCCAATGCAAAGTACAGGGACAGATTTGTTTCCTCTAACCAGATAGGCAGACAATTTGATCAGATAGGATTAATTGGTATTTTAATAGTAGCGAAAAGACACTGCACACACAAAATATATTTACGTACATACACACATACAGTGGATAACTAAAGATATCCATTTTTGATCAGAATTTATCTATGAGAACATTTTGATTCATTGAAAGTTGGCATTTAAAACAATGATTATTACAAAACTAGACTTACAGCTGAGCCAGGTGCCATAATGCTCATAGGAACAGGTATCATTGGTGTCCCTAGGTGGGGGAAAAAAAGGTACATCATTACATCAAGCATCCCAGACAGATGTGGAAAAATACTTAGAAAATTAAGCACCAAATGTGTGTTGCTTTGCTTTTTTTTTTTTTTTTTGCTTGGCTTCTTTTCTTTTATTTTTACTCTTCTTTTGCTTTGCTAACCCTTTCCCCCTTCGGGTGCTTTCCTCCATTTCATAATCAACCTGTACTATAGCCCATGGCTACCTAACATTCCACCCCCCTCCCCTATATATAACTACCTGTACATAGCCTATCCTGTATATAGCTGTATATAACTACTTGTACATAACTCATCCTGTATATACCTCACCAAGAAATCATTGCCCTCACTCCCACAACCACTCTCCTGTGTTAACAATGCATGCCTACCCCTACTAACTCTATTCTTTGATTGTTTGAAGTGTAAACCGCTTTGATTTCAGGACAAAGTGGTATATAAATCCTTTCAAATAAAAATAATTTCGCCTCCCTCCAGGCACCCCTTCCACTACATTTCCAGCAACTATCCTCAATTCTTTCAGCTTTTTCTTACCTCCATTTATCTCTAACATTTTACTGCCCCTCCCACCACCTCTCCTCCTCACACCTCCCCTCCACAGCTTAACGTTCCCCCTCCAGTCTTTTTCAATGCAGTCCAGTAGCAGAGATCAGTCCTGGGCCAGGGTTTTTCTTCCCTCGCCTTTGCCAGCAATAGCAGCAGCATTTCTCCTTGGGTTTTCTTTCTTCGGCCCTGTCAATGGTGATTGTGACAACAGCAAAAGCAGCTGCACTGTTCCCCAGTCTGGATTATCACTATCAGTAACCACAGGCAAATTACTCCCCATAGGTTTTAGTGGTGGCAGCAATAGTCGTTATATCTCCTCCCACATCATACCACCAGCATCTATTTCCAGTTTGATTTTTAAGTGCTTAGGATTTTTCCAGCCCCAATCTCATGTAACTTATTACAGATACCAAGCATATCAAGAGAAAAAAAATCTCCTCAGGAAAACTAACACACACACAGGGAGAGAGAGACCCATAGAGATCCAAAAACATTATTTTTGACATACCAATGTCACTTCCGGTCAGAAGCGATATGCTCTCACCATCACAGACTAGATGGAATCCTGAGGGCTAGAAGTGACTAGGGGGCTGAAGTCTCCCTACGTCTGACCCAATGCTACAATCTAACTATAGTGCTGTTGAAAAATAAACTCCTACAATTTTTCATATCCTTCAACTGTAGGAGTTTATTGTGCTATTCAAAAATTATACACACATGTGCCAAGAAAGCACAGTTACTTACCTGTAACAGGTGATCTCTGGGAACAGCAGGAATTAGTCCTCACATATGGGTAAGTCGGAACCGACGAAGCCCGCGCAGGAAAGCTCCCCAGCTTTTCAGATGAAAAGCTTTTGGGGCTTCCCACAGCGCATGCGCGCTGCCTTCCCGCCTTCCTTACCAGCTCTCTTCAGTTCGAGTTTATAGCTGAGACAATAGAGAGAGGAAAGGAAGGTAGATAGATAGAAGATACAACTCCTAGGGGAGGTGGGTGGGTTGTGAGGACTAATTCCTGCTGTTCCCAGAGATCACCTGTTACAGGTAAGTAACTGTGCTATCTCCAGGAACAAGCAGAAATAAGTCCTCACATATGGGGACTCCCTAGCTAAGATGCCTGGGAGATCCCCCTCCAAGGGTAAACCATCTTCGTATGGATCTCAGGCATCCATTCAGGGAAGGTGGGCAGGAGTTGCTTAAGTATGGAACAGGTGTTTGAGGACAGCCTGACCAAACAAGGCATCCCGGCGGGAGTCCTTGTCCAAACAGTAATGGGCTGTGAAGGTATGAACCGAGGCCCAAGTGGCTGCTCGACAGATCTGATCTATGGATACAGAGTGAAGATGAGCCATAGAAATAGCCATGGCTCTCACATTGTGAGCTGTGACATGGCCTTCCAGAGAAATGTTCTTACTCTGGTAAGCAAAAGAAATACACTGAGCAATCCAATTGGAAAGTGTACGTTTGGTGACTGGAAGTCCCAAATGAGAAGGATCAAAAGCCACAAAAAGTTGGGAAGACTTTCGATGTGGCTGAGTCCTGTTGAGGTAAAAGGCGAGAGCTCTTTTACAGTCAAGAGTATGAAGGTTCCTCTCTGCACTGGATGCATGAGGAGCCGGGGAAAAAAACAGGTAGATATACCTCTTGATTAAGATGAAAAGGCGAGACCACTTTGGGCATAAAGTGGGGATTCGTCCTAAGGACCACCTTATCATGATGAAATCTGGTATAAGGTGGATTAGCCACCAAAGCCTGCAGTTCACTGATGCGGCGAGCCGAAGTGACTGCAATAAGGAAAAGAACCTTCCAGGAAAGAAATTTCAAGGAGGTAGAGTCCAAAGGCTCAAAAGGTGGTTTCATAAGCTGACCTAGAACTAGGTTCAAATCCCATGCTACCGGCGGAGGTCGGATGGGAGGTTTAGTTAGGGTCAGGCCTCTCATGAACCTTGCAACAAGAGGATGAGAGGAGACAGGTTGTCCATTTATAGGTTTTAAGGATGCTGCAATAGCACTTAAATGGACTCGTACTGAATTCGTCTTGAGGCCTGCTAAGATTAAACTCATGAAGGCTTAAGCCTTCAGTAACCAAGCTCGGAGATGTAGGGACTTGGGGTTTGGGTGCCACAAAGTCCCTTTCTCCTGAGACAGAAGGTCTGGCGCAGCTCCCAGGTCCAGGGAGGAGCCCTGGGAGAGCTGTAGAAGTAGAGGGAACCACACTTGGCGTGGCCAGCGTGGAGCTATAAGGATCATCGACCCGTGATCCCTCTGAAGTTTGAACAGAGTCTTGGGAATCAAAGGAATGGGTGGAAAAGCATACAGGAATTCCTGACCCCAATGCAGGAGAAAGGCGTCGTTGGCCTGAGCTCCCTGACACGGAGTCCTGGAACAGAACCGGGGAAGTTTGGCATTCCACGGACTTGCAAAGAGGTCTATGTCCGGGGTCCCCTATTCCTGGAAGATTCTGTGTATCTGGTCCATATGCAGGGACCACTCGTGTGGAAGCAGAACTCGACTGAGTCTGTCTGCCCGAGAGTTTTGAACTCCTGGAAGATACACTGCCAGAAGATGAATTTGATGCTCTCTGGCGAAAGCCCATAATCTGAGAGCTTCGTTGCAAAGCGACAGAGAGCCCGTCCCTCCTTGCTTGTTGACATAGAACATGGCCACCTGATTGTCTGTCTGAACTAGGACAGTCAGGTTGGCAAGGAGGGTATGGAAGACTGTGAGGGCAAGGAAGATTGCTCGCAGTTCCAGAAGGTTGATATGAAGGGTGGTCTCTTGGGGAGACCAGGTTCCCTGAGTGGAGAGATGTTGAAGATGAGCTCCCCACCCTGTTTGGGGGGCATCTGTTGTGAGGGTTGCTTGGGGCAACGAAGGTTGGAAGGGGGTCCCCAACAACAGATTTTTGGAGGATGTCCACCACTGGAGAGACCAAAACAGACGTTTTGAGGCGAGTACCTGGTCTGACAGCAGTCCCGATGCTTGAGACCACTGGGTGGCCAATGTCCATTGAGCTGCTCTCATATGGAGACGAGCATAGGGCACCACATGAACCGTGGAGGCCATGTGGCCCAGAAGTTGCAGCATTTCTCTGGCTGACAAGTGACTTCTGGACTGAGCCTGGGAGGCCAAGCTTATTAGCCGTTGGCCTCGGACCAGAGGAAGGTAGGCCCTTGCAGTGGTGGAATCCAGATAAGCCCCTATGAATTCCAGGGACTGAGTAGGGATGAGTTGGGACTTGGGAATGTTTACCACAAGTCCCAGATATTGAAGAATACGCCTTGTGCGGTCCAAGGAAATCTGGGCTTCTGACTGAGATGGAGCTCGGATGAGCCAGTCGTCCAGATATGGGAACACGAAGATTCCCATGCCTCTTAGAAATGCGGCTACGACTGCCATGCATTTTGTGAATACTCTTGGAGCAGAGGCGAGACCGAAGGGAAGTACTCTGTATTGGAAATGTTTTCCCTGGAACAGAAATCGAAGATATTTTCTGTGGGATGGATGGATGAGTATATGAGTGTACGCATCCTTGAGATCTAGAGAACAAAGCCAATCCTGACTCTGAAGGTATGGAAGGAGAATGCCCAGAGAGAGCATTTTGAATTTCTCCTTAAATAGAAACTTGTTCAATTCTCTCAGATCTAGGATAGGTCTGAAGCCCCCTGTCTTCTTTGTTATGAGAAAATAAGGGGAGTAGAACCCTAACCCCTGTTGAGGAAGAGGAACCTCCTCTATTGCCCCTTGGGCAAGGAGAGAGGAGACTTCCTGACCCAACAGGGTCAGAAGAGATGGGGGAGAACTGAATTGCCTCACCATGGTATGGGGAGGAAGGCTGGAGAAATGAAGTTTGTAGCCCTCTCTGATGATAGAGAGGGTCCATTGCTCTGATGTTATTTGCTCCAATCTGGGAGCAAAGTGAGCTAACCTTCCCGGTATGGTGAGAGGCTCTGGTTGTTCCAGAGCCAGAAATGGTAAGTTCTCTAGGGGCAAGTCAAAACCCCTGAGGGGGTTGAGCCTGCTGGGGTGTAGCAGACACTGCAGACTTTGACTTTACTTGCTTAGATTGCTGACGTTTAGCAGCAAAGCGAGGCTGAGAAGATTGTTGGCCAGTATTTGTGGAAAATCTGGCCTTCTTGTAGTACGGCCTTTTAAAAGGTTTCTTTTTGGCAGGAGTAGAAGTAGACTTAGAAAGTCTATCTAGAGTGGCATTTTCTGCGTCCATTTAAGCAACTTTAATTTGCCAGTCCTCACCAAATAAGTTCTCTCCTGTACAGGGCAGATTCCTTAAGCCATCCATGACCCAGGGTTCTAGGTCAGAAGCCTGGAGCCAAGCAAGACGTCGGGCTGCAATAGCAATTCCCGAAGCCCTGCCAGCAACCTCAAAGGAATCAAAGGCTGCCCTGTTGGAAAACGTGGAGACCTCTGAAAGTTGTGTCACCAGAGTAGTGAAGTCCTCCTTTTTATCCTCAGGGATAAAGGGGGCTAAATGCCGTACCTTTAGGGCAAGTTCTCTGAGAAACATGCCCATATAAAGGCTGTAAGAATTGATCCTGGCTATAAGCATACTAGCCTGAAAGATCTTTCTACCAAAAGAGTCGAGGGTCTTACATTCTCGCCCTGGAGGGGTAGAGGAATGCCTTTTAGGACTCTTTATCTTCTTCATAGCAGACTTCACCACAATGGAGTGGTGAGGCAGCTGAGTCTTTTGAAACCCAGGAGAAGGAGGGACCCGGTACATGGTGTCCAACCTACGGGAATGAGGAGACAGGGTTAGAGGAGTCTCCCACAAATCCATCAAGTGTTCTTGAAGGATTTCATGGATAGGCAGAGTAACTGCCTCTTTAGGAGGTTTAGAGTATCCTAAAATAGCCAATTTTTTTGATCTGGGTTCCTTTTCAGCAGATGTAGCAATAGAAAGTGCTTTAGCTACATCAACAATGAAATCCTGAAAGGATAAATCCTCCGGAGGAGACATCCTCCTCTTTAGAGAAGAGGGCTCCTCAGGAAGATCAAACTCAGCAGAGTCATCAGAGGAATTGAACTCATCAGAAGAATCTGAGTATTCTCTCTGTGCTTGCAATGCACGATACGCGTACCGATCGATATCGACATCGGGCGTATCGGGCATGGGATTGGTATCGGGCAAAAGCCTGAATCCAGCAAGCGGAACCGATCGACGCTTGGAAGTCGATGGTCTCGGTTCCGGTGTGGATACCGGAACCGGGGTCGGTACCGATGGAATCGGTACCGAGGGCGTCGCAGCCTTAATGAAAGCCAAAACGGCCTGCTGCATGGTCTGGACAGTATTGCCCATGGACGCCACTGCTGCCTGGATGTCGGTACCGGTATCGACCGGTACCCCAGAGCAGTCTAACAGGTGATCAGTCGAGGCCGTGCCATCGATGTCAACCTGTAACCCCATAGGTGATGCTTTGGAGGCCAGAGCCTCCCGCCGGGGTTTTTTGGTCTGGGCAGAATCCTCGAACTCAAGATTGAGAGCCTCTCGATCTTTTGAAAGAGATTTGCTTTTAGAGGATTTGCCCACAGAAAGTTTGGTTACCTGAGATCCATCCGGAGAGGAAGACCTGGATGACTGTGATGCTGGATTATCTGAAGCAAACAGCACATGGAACTTGTTGGCCCGGTTCTGCATACCACGTTTAGACATCTGGGAGCAGAATGGGCAGTCCGGTATGGAGTGGTCAGGTCCTAAACATTTACGACACCATTCATGGGTGTCTGTGAGAGAAATAACAGCATTGCACTTGGTACACTTTTTAAAACCAGGAGCTGGTTTCTCCATGAGGAGAATTTGTGTAGGCCTGAAGGCCTAACAAAAGTTACCAAGCTGTGCTGAGAAAATAAAAAAAGATTTTTTTATTTTTTTTTTTAAAAAGAAAGAGAGAGAGACCGGCAGTACCGGTTTTTATGGGGAAGGCAGGTACGCGGTCAAAAGAAACAAATTAAAATAACAATTTCTTCAGCGGTGACAGGAACACGACCTGCTGGCTCCGCGGAAAAAGAGAAACTGAAGAGAGCTGGTAAGGAAGGCGGGAAGGCAGCGCGCATGCGCTGTGGGAAGCCCCAAAAGCTTTTCATCTGAAAAGCTGGGGAGCTTTCCCGCGCGGGCTTCATCGGTTCCGACTTACCCATATGTGAGGACTTATTCCTGCTTGTTCCTGGAGATCCTTAAAGACTATAAACTTTATTATAGACTAGGACAATAAACATTTTAAACCATCCTCCCTCTCCCACTTCATGCTCTAGCTTGAACTGGGAGTTGCAAATGATTCATTCCTCCATAAGATGAAATTAGACTTACCTGCTCATTTTCTTTCCTGGAGTCCCTCCAGCAGTCCAGACATATGGGTTATGCTCATCCATCAGCAGATGGAGACTGAGAAAACACTGAGCTGAAAGCAGGCCCCTAAGGAGCCTGTGCACACTAACACAGCCAGTATGACTGTAGCAAAGCAGAGAATCCTCACTGTTCTCTCTTACACCAGGGGAACACACACCCCCGCAGGGCCAAGAACACTGCCCAGGTTTCCAACCGGTTGAAAAACCACTATTGCTCTTCCAAGGACCACAACCCTTGCATCACCTGTGCCTGGGAGTGCCCCCCCAGCCACTGAGGCTAGCATCCATGGTCGTCACCACCACGTCCGGCAGCTTGAACTGCACCCCTGCTGCCAGCCTGGACAGGTCCAACCACCATCTGAGACTGTCCCAAGCAGGGCAAGCCATACCTCCATCAACTGGACCAGTGGGATAGGAGTGAGAACTGCAAAGAGCACATCTGTAGGCGGGCCCAGAGCACCAGATCCAGGGTCACAGCCATCTAGCCCAACAGCTGCAGATAGTCCAACACTCACAGCTGTGGGACCCCCTGAAAAGTCCAATCCTGAGCCCTCAGCTTGGCTCTCCTGCCCTCTGGTAGGAATACCATCCCCCACTCCATATCGAAGAGAGCCCCCAGATACTCTAGGGATTGAGAGGGCACCATCCTGCTCTTTAAGAGGCTGACCACCCAGTTCAACTCCTGAAGGAGTCTGACAACCGCCTCTGTGGCCTCCCTGCTCTCCTGTGACAATTTTGCTTAAATCAATCAGTCCAGATAGGGGTGAACCAAGTTCCGCTACCACCACCACCATCATAATATCTTGGTGAACACCTGCGGTGCTGTGGCCAAGCTGAACGGCATGGCCTGAAACTGAAAATGGCCCCTGGGCACTGCAAAACACAAGATCAGGAAGAATTGGAATGTGCAGATATGCCTCCATGAGGTAAAATACTTCCCCTTGATGCACCATTACAATGACCAAAGATAGGGTCTCCATGCAAAAACGGGGCGCTCAGTGCCTGGTTGAGCCTCTTCAGGTCCAAGATGGACCACCAGGAACCTTCCTCCTTGGAAACCACAAAGTAGATGGAGTAACAGCCGAGGACCCACTCAGCCTTCAGCAAGGGCATCACCACTTCGAGCTGCAGTAGCTGTACCAGCATTTCCTGAACTGCTTGGGCCTTGCCAGGCACCCAGTAGGGGGAAACCATATAGGCATCATATACCCCTCGCGGATGATCTACTAATCTGATAAGTTTTTTTGAAGGTGTGCATAAACAGGTAGACAAAGGTGAGTCGGTTGATATAGTGTATCTGGACTTTCAGAAAGCTTTTGATAAGGTCCCTCATCAGAGACTTTTGGCGAAACTAAAAAGTCATGGGATAGGAGGCAGTGTACTATTGTGGATCGGGAACTGGTTAAAAGATAGAAAGCAGAGGGTAGGGCTAAATGGCCAATATTCCCAATGGAAAAAGGTGAATAGTGGAGTACCCCAGGGATCTGTACTGGGTCCGCTACTTTTTGACATATTCATAAATGACCTGGAAAAGGGGATAACGAGTGAGGTTATCAAATTTGCAGATGATACAAAACTGTTTAAAGTTGTTAAAACCCAAGAGGATTGTGGAAAACTGCAGGAGGATCTGGATAAATTGGAAGACTGGGCATCCAAATGGCAGATGAAATTTAATGTGGACAAGTGCAAAGTTATGCACCTAGGAAAGAACAACCCACACTATAGTTACACAATGCAAGGTTCCACATTGGGAACCACCACCCAGAAAAAAGATTTAGGCGTCATCGTGGATAACATGTTAAAACCCTCTGCCCAGTGTGCAGCGGCAGCCAAGAAAGCAAATAGAATGCTAGGTATCATAAAGAAAGGGATGGAAAATAAAACAAAGGATATTATAATGTCTCTGTATCATTCCATGGTACGACCGCACCTTGAATATTGTGTGCAGTTCTGGTCACCGTATCTTAAAAAGGACATAGCATTATTAGAAAAAGTACAGAGAAGAGCCACCAAAATGGTGAAGGGGATGGAAGGCTACTCCTATGAAGAGGGGCTACAAAGGTTGGGGCTCTTCAACCTGGAAAAGAGACGGCTGAGGGGAGATATGATAGAGGTCTATAAATTAATGAATGGAGTGGAGCAGGTAAACGTGGATCAATTGTTTACGCTATCAGAATATAGAAAGACCAGGGGACATGCAATGAAGCTACAGGGTAAACTATTTAAGACAAATAAGAGAAAATATTTTTTCACTCAGCGTGTAATCAAACTCTGGAATTTGTTACCGGAGGATGTAGTAAGGGCTGTTAGTGTAGCTGGGTTTAAAAAAGGTTTGGACAAGTTCCTGGAGGAAAGGTCCATAAACTACTATTAAAAAGGGACCCAGGATAATCAATGCTTGACCCAGTACAAGCATTGTGGAACCTGTCTCTTTTGGGGATATTGCTAGGTACGTATGACCTAGATTGGCCACTGTTGGAAACAGGATACTGGGCTTGATGGACCTCCGTCTGACCCAGTATGGCATATCTTATGTTCTTATGATGTCCAAGCATCCAATGTCACTTGAGCCCAGATGGGATAGAACTGCTGCAGGCAGCCCCCAACCTGCAGCAGTCCCACTGGGGCCCCCACACCTTCACTGGGTGGACTTGGAACCTTCAGGGGTGTTGCCAGGGCCCTTCTCTGCCATCCCAGCGGCCCACTCGAAAAAGTTGTCCCTGTGGCAGAAACCAGAACTGCTGCACGCCACCGCTGCAGCCCGATCAGAACCTTCAAAAGTCCCGACCCCTGCCCCAGGAGTAAGTCCCGTTCCAATCCTCGAGCTGCCGCGGGACTTTCGACTCACCCAGATCTTTCAAGTTCTGTCCCGAAGAACAGTTGCCCCACAAAGGGCAGCTTAGTGAGCCTGATCTTGCACACAACATCTGCCATAGGAAATGTCTCATAGCCACTACCAGAGCCATATTCCTAGCAGAGGCCCAAATGAGATCAAAGAGCAGGTCTGCCAAAAAAGCCACCCCCGACTCCAGGAGAGCTGCCTTCCCTAGGAGCCCCGACTCTGCTCAGGAGGCCTCTAGGACCCACTGAGACCAGAGGCATGCCCTCACTACATAGGCCCCACAGACCAAAGGCTGCAAGGCCAGAGTGGAGACCGCAGGACTGCTTCAACAGGGTCTCCATCCGGTGATCCTATGTTTCCTTAAGAGCAACCCCACCTTCCACTGGGATAGTGGTTTTCCTGGTGACTGCCACCACCAATGTTCACTTGGGGAAGCCCCAACTTCTCCTGCTCCTCAGAGTCTGAAGGACACAGCCGAGACATTGGCCTGCCAACATGCAGACATAGAAACATGATGGCAGAAAGAGACCACATGGCCTATCTAGTCTGCCCTTCCATATCAACTACAATAGTCCCCTTTTTACCTTTAGAGATCCTCTGTGTTTGTCCCATGCTTTTTTGAATTCAGATATTGTCCTCGTGTCCACCACCTCCACTGGGAGACTATTCCAAACATCTACCACTCTTTCCGTAAAGAAATATTTCTGCATATTACTCCTGAGTTTATCCCCTTTCACTATCATCCTATGTCCCCTCATAGCAGAGCTTGCCTTCAAATGAAAGAGCCCATTCTGTGCATTTATGCCACGGGGGTGTTTAAATGTCTATCATAATGCCCCTATCCCACCTTTCCTCTAAAGTATACATATTAAGATCTTTGTCTGTCCTCATATGCTTTATAACAAAGATCACTAACCATTTTAGTAGCCATACTCTGCATTGACTCCAACCTGCCTATATCCTTCTGAAGTTGAGATCTCCAGAACTGCACACAATACTCCAAATGAGGTAGCACCAGAGACTTATAAGGTGAAATTAGACTTACCTGCTAATTGTAGTTCCTGGAGGAACTCCAATCTAGTCCGGAAACCTCTGGGTTGTGCTCCTCTCACAGCAGCTTGAAGACTGAGAAACGTCATCCTTTTCTGATGACACTGGTATATCCTCTCCGGATCCGCCTCCTCACACCAATAACCTATTGACAAAGTAGACTCACCGGAGCAACAATTAAGTAGCTACCCACTACTAATCCAATGAAACATATACTCCAAACCATAACTCTAAATTTTTTTTTACCAAAGAAAGAGAAAGCACAGTTACTTAACTGTAACAGGTGATCTCTGGGAACAGCAGGAATAAGTCTTCACACATGGGTATCGTCGGTACCGACGGAGCCTGTGCGGGAACGCTCCCCAGCGTCCAATCAGAACGCTTTTGGGAGCATCCCACAGCGCCTGCGTGCTGCCTTCCTGCCTTTCCCAACTGCCTCTCTCCAGCTGAGTTTTAGAGCTGAGACAAAGAGAGAGAGCGAGCGAGGGAAAGGAAAGAGATAGAGAGATACAACTCCTAGGGGAGGTGGGTGGGTTGTGAAGACTTATTCCTGCTGTTCCCAGAGATCACCTGTTACAGGTAACTGTGCTATCTCCAGGAACAAGCAGGAATGAGTCTTCCACACATGGGGACTCCCAAGCTAAGATGCCTGGAGGAGAGCCCAGCATGTTGCAATCTAAAGATGGGCCATGCTTATCCCTCAAAAACCTCAGGCATCCAAGGGATGGAGGGTAGGAGTTGAACTAGAAAAGAAAAAGAGATGCTGTGGAACAGCTTAACTAAACAAGGTATCCAGAGGGGAGTCCTTGTGTAAATCATAAATATTAGAAAAATGTTGAGTCTTAATTTTCTAATGTGGATCTCACTCAAAAATATATGTTGAGGGTAATAAGGGTCTGTGGTTGAGAGCCAGATCATTATCCTCAAAGAAATTCCCCCAATGTGAAGTAGAAGGAAAGAACAATTTTGCAATACAGGAAGAGATGAGAAGTCCTCATGGCCAGAACTAACCCCAGAAGAAGTACTGGGGGAGTTCAATGAGGTTGGACTTTTGAGAGATAGCTAAAGCTTCTGTAAAGTCAAAAAAATTGAACTTCTTGTCCTTGAAGCAGAATAAGGTCCTAGGAAGAGTGGAGATAATCTGACTGGTTTGGATGAAAAGGTAGAAATACCCTTTGTAGAAAAAAGGGGATAGGTCTTTAAGACCCCCTTTATTCCAATGAAAGAGAAAGATATTTGTACTAGGCGTTGAGCCTCCAATTTTTTGAAGATCAGTAAAAGTCTTTTGTAAGTGATGTCACTTATGAAGACGACTTTACATGTAGAGCTTCAGATGTGACGTAACCTAAAAAGTAACGGTAAAAGAAGGTATTTGGTAAAAAAACACATAGAAATTGGTTGTCCACTGAGTTTATGGTATGCTGGGGCAGCATTAATATGGACAGTAGACAAATCTTTCAAAGTCAGATGTTGTATAGAGATTGACGCAACAAGAAGGATTAAGACCTACTTGAGAATCTTGATGGAGAATCTCTGTCTGGTTAAATATGGAAGAACTATAGAGAAAGTTTCATGGAAACTGGTAATATGTTCTTCACTTACAGGGATAGGATTAGACTTCTTGAAAAGATCTAGCCCCTGAATAACCAGGTCTCGAGACGTACGTGAATGAGTGCAGAGGAGATCCTTAGTCATCTATGCAGATGATATTATGCTTTACACACAATTGGACGCCGCGGACCCTAAATATACACAGCTCGAAACCTGCCTGGACGAGATGTTAAGATGGCTACAGAAAAACAACATGACAATTAACCACAAGAAAACAGAAGTCATGTATATATCCAGTAAACCGAACTTCAAGCCCCCTCCTACAATCACCCTGTGCAACAACACGTACAACACGAAGAATTAAATCAAATATCTAGGAGTCACACTCAACTGCAACCTAGAAATGGATACACACCTACGTAAAACAAACAAAGCCATCTTCCATAAACTTAGGGTGATACAACCTCTAAGGAAAATAATAGAACCCTGTGATTTTCGGTCTGTGGCACAAGCACTCATTATGCCACACCTAGACTACTGTAATGCCATCTTACAAGGTCTGCCTAAAAATCACTAAATATCCTTCAGATGGCCCAAAATGTGACAGCCAGGATCATAATGGGAACAAGCATTGCTGAACACATTACCCCCATTTTAATCGAGCTACATTGGCTTCCAATTGCAGCCAGGATACAATACAAAATGTTAGTAACCACGTTCAAACTTGTAAATAACATATCCCCTCTTTCCTTTCCTCACTTATCAGCACGCAACCTACAAATAGGGACAGAAGAACCACCAACTCGGGCACCCTGCAAGTCCCCACCAACATCAGAACTGTGAAAACAAGTACGTGTCGCAGAGCTTTCTCATTCTCTGCGCCAACTATCTGAAATCAACTCCCTTTTGAGCTGCGTTTAATCAAGGACATTACCGAATTCAGGAAGGAGCTAAAAACTCACCTATTCAAATGTCACTACAATCAGCTATGACCCTCAAGTTCGATAGAGTCGTAGCAAAACAATCAGATAATTATATGCTTTTGAAACCGCTATATGTATAAATATGTAAATATGTATGTATAAATGTAAAAATGTAAAAATGTGAAATCCACTCCCCAAGACACTAACCCTGTGTGCTGTGACCTACTCTTAGATCTATGTATAAAATATCCCCTCCCAGTCTTGATTTGACAACCCCAAAGATGAATCGAACCGCTGCTGATCGCTGGAAGTAGCGGTATATAAGTGTGTATTAAATAAATAAATAAATAAATAAAGACAGCAAGTCTGGATCCTTCTACAATTTCAAATAGTAGCTGGAGAAAAAGACGCAATATAAGGAGATACTCATATTGCCCTCATAAAGAGGCAAACATGGTATCATGCGTTCTCCTGTTCAACATAAGCTACCATGAAGTATAGGAAATTAGAAGGAAAGTAGTGAATAAGGACCAACTGCAGTGAAAAAATGCATCCCTGTTGAGGAAGTTCCACTAAGATGTGGAACCACCAGGGAATTGTGCAATTTTCTACACTTTCACGTGGTCTAAACCCTGGTTACCTTTTCTTAAAAGGAAATTTTAAGGAAAAAACCAGTCATGTAGGAACATGACTGACAGTCTACCAGCTGAAGCCCTTATTAACTAACTATCTGGCAGCTCCCTATTAGGGAGTAGCTCTGAGGCTCTCTGGCCAAGGCCCACAGTTGCAGAGCTTTGTTGTAGAATTGCAGAGAGCATGTTGTAGGTTGCTTAGACCTGGCTGTTGAATTGCCAGTGTGCAACCTAATCTATTCTGTTGGAGCCAAAGAGAACTGAACGTGCCTAAGAATAGTAGACAGACCTGATGCCTGCAACAATAAATAGTCCAAATGAGTTCTGGATCTCCTTTGGAATTATCTGTTATTAAGGCAGCATAAAAGTTAGGTCCCATAGGTTGGAGAGGACCGACAGACATAATTTGGAGTAGTGATATCCAATTTCTGTCCGAAAAGCTGCCTTAAAAAGATATGTGAGAAGGAGATGAACTGCAAAAGGAGAGAAAACTCTGTATGGAAACTAGTTACTGGAGTAGGTATTGAAGAAAATCCTATGGCTTAGAGGATAAGCCCTCCAGTTGATTAGTAGTACTCTTAGAGACTAAATGTCTGGGCTAAGAGGGATAGAAATTAATACAGAGTTGAGAAGACTTACAATTTAGTAAGTCTTTGAAGGGATAGGGTCCCCTTGCAGTTAAAAGTATGAGATATCCTCGTACAGGAAACTGACAAGGTGAAAGGTATAGTTCACCCTGTTAGTTGTTAGTTCTCCTTTTGTTTTAAAAGGAGAAACCTGTTATGTCTGGGGTATGATAGTCCTTAATAGCTCTTAGCTAGAAGGATAGATTTCTCTTGTAGCAAGAGATTCATGCCCAGAGCCGAGGATTGAGTCAATGTATGACTGATATCTCAGCATGGATAAGATGAATTTTAGATGCTTCTGTTGAAAAGTAGGTTCAAGTTCTAAACCTCACGCAGAAAAAGTGAATAAAATATCAGAAACCCTGCGATTGCTGGGTTTGCTGAGCCTGTTGAGGTTTTGATTTTCTTAGCCTGGTGTGGTGTTGCCCATCTTTGGAAACATCTGCAGAATGGGTAGAAGATGGATACATTTTTTTCCCCTTGGGGGAATAAAGCTTTTTATGAGTTTTATTATTAGCTGGGATAGAGGAAATTTTGGACAATCCTCTGAAGGTATCAGCATCAGTGCTCAATTGATTAGCTTGAAGTAAAGCTTCCTTGTTGAAGAGATTTTCACCAGTACAAAGAGCATTACCCAGCCTTTCCTGAACCCATCTGTCCAAGTCGGAAACTTGGAGCCAGGCTATGTGTCGTGCTCCTATGGCTATAGCAGAAGTTCTGCTAATAGACTCAAAACATAAGAACATAAGATATGCCATACTGGGTCAGACCAAGGTCCATCAAGCCAACAGTCCAGGGAAGCACGATTAAGGAACCTAGAGATATTTTGAGCATGATTGACTAATAAGGAATAGTCTGCTCTTTTATGCTCTGGAAGAAAAGGGTTCAAAAACCTTAAGTTCTTTGTGACCTCTTCAAGAGATAATCCCATATAGAAAATATATGAAATAATTCTTGCTGAAAGCATGGATGCCTGGAAGCATCGACATCCAAAGGCATCTAAAGTCCTAGATTCACGACCTGGCGGATAAGAAGAGTGCTTCTTTGCACTCTTAATACACCTCATTGCTGATTCTACAACAATAGAATGATGAGGAAGTTGAGTCTTTTGAAAACCTGGAGAAGGTGGCACCTTGTACATAGTGTCAAGTGTCTTGGAATGTGGGGATACCGTTAAAGGAGTTTCCCACATTCTTAACAGTAGATCTTGTAAGATCTGATGCAAAGGAAGCATGATGACCTCCTTTGGAATCCAGGGGAATTGCAGTGTCTCTGAATTCCCCGGTAGGGATTCTTTTCCAGGTATAGAAATGGCAAGTAACTTTGCCATATCAAGCAGAAAAGCTTGAAAAGAATCTCCCCCGAGGACTCATCTCTAAAATGAGGGGTAAAGGCTAGATTTGTAGAAACATCAGCCTTGGTACCGATGGATTCATCCCAGTCATCGGGATCGGAAGACTGAAAAGGATGAAGTATCGGATTTTCTTTAAAGCGATGTCTTAGGTACCGCCCGAGGTCGGTACCGAGACGAGTCGGTACCGAATCCTCTATGCTAGAGATCGATTCCAGGCTCAGCATCGAGGGAAGTGATTCTGTCGAAGCAAGCATGGACGGTACCGACACCGATGCTGATGTCGATACCAGTACCGGAGTCAATACCAATACTCGAGGAACGGTCTGCAGCAACTCTAGCGGTACCGAAGTAGCTGAGAGTGCTAGACTACGTTCATCGGTGAGGAGTGTTTCGTCCATCACCATAGCCGATGCTGGGGCGTCAGTACCGCGCGAAGTGGCCACAACCACTGAGCATGGCCCAGGTATGTTCATCGAGGTAAGAACCCCGGGAACAACCCGGAGCCCCGTTAATGCTTTGGAGCCCAAAGACTCCCGCCGGGGCTTTATTGCCAAGATGTCCTCGAGGGCAAGGCCGAAGCCATCTCGATGCTGAGAAGGAGATCTACCACTCGAGGACTGGCTAGTCTTTACAGACTTTTGTTTGGTTACCTGATCCTGTGAAGAAGATATTCTAGCTGGTAACATCGAGAGCGATGTGGTCCGGGTATCAAGTTGTGCTCGATTCTGAAGACTTCTTCAGTTTGAGCTCCTTCCTGATCGTCCCTCCAGTCTAGTCCGGAAACCTCCGGGTATGTAACAGAGCAGTGAAATAAATCAACGGGAGGGACCTGCTAGACCAGCCTGAAGCACTGCTGATCCAAAACTGGCATCCCGGTCCGCCTGAACATCCAGGCAGTAGTGCTGCACAAAGGAATTGAAGGAAGACCAGGTAGCTGCCTTGCAAATATCCACCGCTGGCACGAACTGGCACTCAGCCCAAGACGCCGCCTGCGCCCTGGTGGAATGTGCTCCTAGCCCTTCCGGAACCACCTTGCCCTTCAACACATAAGCGGACGCGATGGCCTCCTTAATCCACCTGGCAATGGAAGCTTTTGACGCTGCCTCCCCTTTCTTTGGTCCTCCAAACAAGATGAACAGCTTATCGGATCTGCGGAAACCCTATGTCCTCCGGATATACTTTTTCAATGCTCTCTGAACATCCAAGAGATGTATTCGTTTGTCAACCGTACCCCTCAAATTCTCGGAGAAAACTGGCAACGTCTATCTGATTTACATGAAAATCCGACACTACCTTAGGCAAAAAGGACAGCACGGGTCTCAACACCACCTTTGAACCATAAAAGGTTAAGAAAGGCTGCCGACACAATAGAGCTTGTAACTCAGATTCTCCTAGCTGAACAAATAGCTACCAGGAAAACTACCTTCAGAGTAAGATCCTTTAAAGATGCTTTTGACAGAGGCTCAAACGGTGCATTTCGCAAGGCCTCTAGTACGAAAGGGAGGTTCCACTTCGGTACTATCTGTCTACGTGGTGGCCGCAAAAGTGAAACTGCTCTTAAAAACCTCTTGACATCTGGATGACTCCTTAAACTCTGCCCCGCTATCTTACCTCTATAACAGGACAGCGCTGACACTTGCACCCGCAAGGAAGCTGCCGCCAATCCCTTATCTAGACCATCCTGCAAGAAGGCCAGCACTCCCGGAATCGACGCTCTTAATGCTTCGACCTATCTACATACCATGCCTCAAATACTCTCCAAACGCGAATATAAGCTAGAGAAGTAGATCTCTTCCTTGCTCTCAACAACGTAGCAATCACTGATGTAGAGTAGCCCTTCTTTCTCAACCTAGCCCTCTCAATAGCCAAGCCGTAAGCAAGAACCGATCCACTTGCAGCATAACTAGAGGACCCTGAGACAAGAGATCTGCCTTTACTGGGAGTCGCCAAGGCTTCGCCACCAAGAGTCTCCTCAGATCTGCGTACCATGGCCGCCTTGGCCAATCTGGCACTATCAGAATCACTTGCCCTTTGTGCTGCTCTATGCGTTGCAGTACCCTTCCTATTAGCACCCAGGGCGGAAACACGTACAGGAGTTGTCGTTCTGGCCACCCCTGAATGAGAGCATCCAGGCCTTCCGACATCCTCTCTCTTCTTCTGCTGAAGAAACGGCTTGCTTTTGCCGAGTGAAATGTTGCCATGAGATCCATTACCAGTGTTCCCCAACGTCTCACCACCATCTCGAACACCTCCTGATGGAGGACCCACTCCCCCGGGTCCACCTTCACGCGACTCAAGAAGTCGGCCTGTACATTGTCCACTCCTGCCACATGAGCTGCTGACAGCGCCAGTAGATGCACCTCGGCCCAATCGAACAAGTGTTCGACTTCAGCTTCCATCGGGACACTGCTGGTCCCTCCTTGGCGATTGATATAAGCCACCGCCATCGTGTTGTCGGAAAACACCCGAACGGCCGTGCCGAGAAGATAGGGTTGAAACTCCTGCCAACGCTAGCATCACCGCTCTCAACTCCAACCTGTTGATTGACCATGCCTTTTCCTGCTCGGTCCACTGACCCTGTGCGAACCTTCCTTGGAAATGAGCTCCCCAGCCTGGCATCCGTCGTCAGTGGAACCCAACACAGCACTTCCAGCGACATCCCCTGCTCTAGGCATCCTGCCCTTAACCACCACTGAAGCGCTGTCCGCGTCTCTGGTAGACATGGCAGCCTCCGTGAGAGAGGATCGACCTGATGAGACCAACGCCTGAGCAACACCCTCTGTAACGGCCTCATATGCGCCCTGGCCCACGGAACCATCTCCAGAGTCGCCACCATGGTCCCGAGCACCTGCAAATAATGCCACGCTGTGGGCGCTGCTCTGCTCAGAAACTGCCTGAGCAGCCTGCTTAACCCCTGCACTCGTTGCGCCGGCAGAAACACACTTCCCGACTTCGTATCTAACTGAGCTCCCAAGTATTCTAGTCGCTGCGACGGCTCCAACTTGCTCTTTGACATATTGACCACCCAACCAAGCCTCTGTAGAACCCCTACTACTCTGGCCGTGGCCGCTTCGCTTTCTGCTTTTGACTTTGCTCCGATTAACCAATCGTCTAAATAAGGGTGCACTAGTACCCCTTCCTTTCGCAACACTGCCGCCGCCACTACGACCATCACCTTGGTAAACGACCGCGGAACCGTAGTCAGACTGAACGGCAGGGCTCGAAACGGAAAATGTCCCTGGGGAACCGCAAATCTGAGAAACCTCTGATGTTCCTGTCTGATGGGAATATGTAAAGTACGCCTCTGATAGGTCGAGGGAAGTAAGAAACTCACTTCCTTACTGCCACTATCATCGACCGCAGAGTTTCCATACGAAAATGAGACACTCGCAGGCAGCGATTTACTCTTTTGAGATCCAAAATTGGCTGAAAGGACCCTTCTTTTTTCGGGACTACAAAATAAATGGAGTATCGATCAAAACCGCACTGGTCTGGAGGTACCAGTACCACTGCGTTGAGAGAGAGCAGCCTCTCCACCGTCTCTCTCACCGCTGCGCATTTGGCCAGCACCTTGCTCGGCAACTGAACAAAGGACTCTGTTACCGGCCGCTGCCTCCTACAGGCACCAGCTCTCCCTGGGTCCTCCTGACTTCATTGTGATTTTCGCAAATTCGTGGAGGACGAAGGGGTTCCAAAACCTCTGCCCGCTCCCCGAAATCCACAAAATCCCTGGTTTCTATTGGCAAAACGCCCCCTCTGAGCCTGATTGAACCGTGGGAAACGAAACCGACAAAACTCCCTCTGCTGCCCCTTGTCCGTGGGAGTCAACCGCCCCTGCTTCTGCTTGTCCTCCGGAAGTCTACCGCCTTTGGACTCCCCGAGATCCTTCACCAGCTTGTCCAGATCCTCTCCAAACAAGAGCTTACCCCTGAATGGAAGCTTACTGAGCTGAGACTTAGAAAAGCCATCCGCTGCCCAGTTGCGCAGCCAAAAAGGTACCTGCGAGCCACTACCACCGAAGCCATACTCTTCGACAACCCTCAAATGAGGTCATAATGTATATCTGCCAGGTAAGCTGCACCTGATTCCAATCGTGCCGGGCCTCTGCTGTCTTCTCCCTGCTAATCCTTAATCCTCTGCAGCCATCAGAGACAGCCTCTCGCTACCCATGCTCCACAAATCACCGTTTGAATAGACAGAGCATTAACATCGAACACCTGTTTCAACAAGGTGTCTAGTTTCCTGTCCTGGGTGTCTTTGAGCGCCGCACTGCCCTCTACTGGAATAGTAGTCTTCTTAGCAACCACCGAAACGGCGGCATCAATCTTAGGAGACTTAAACAACTCCTTATCCTGATCCACCAGTGGATAAAGCCATCCCATCACTCTGGATCCCTTCAAAGCTGCCTCTGGCATGTCCCACTCCTCCTGTATCATCTCTCTGAGCACTCTGTGCACAGGAAACACACTGATTTTTCCGAAAAACCTGTAGCAAAGGATCTTCCAGGGTAGTATCTTCCACAGGACCCGGGACCGGCATATTCAGCACCTTTAGCGTCTCCGCAATGAGGGCCGGCAACTCGTCCCTCCAGAACAGGCGAACCACTCTAGTCTGGTCTTCCTTGTCCGTGATCTCTCCTTCCTCCACCTTGTCGTCCAGCTCCTCCATCAGGGTCTCCCTCGGACTGCAGACCCTCCGAGGCCACCTACTGATCCCTCTGTTTGTTTTCTATCCTGGCTCTCTTCGTCAGGCTGCCTGCGGCTCCTACACCGAGCGGGGTTCCTGGTCTTTTCCCCCCTTGCTCAGCTACCTTAGACCCAGTGGACAGGCCCTCCTGCCATCCTCCAAAAGCCTGCTGAATAACCGCCACAAACTCCGGAGAAAATATTGCCGCCAGGCCCCCTGGCAAAGGCAGCGGAGGTGTAAGCAGATCCGGCATCGAGGAAGGCCCTGCTACCGGCTCCCGGACCCAGGGATTCCTGAGGAACTGAATCCTGCCGCGCTACTAGGGCTCCCTGCGACTCAGCAGCCCCTTCCAAGGTCTGTTCCATGGCTTCCGCCTCTTGGACGCCACCTCTGCAGACCCCTGCTTCAGATATTGTCCCCCTTCAAGCTCCGCAGACTACACACTGCAGCCTAGCCGGCATTCTGCCTGAGCAAGAAATAATACGTCTCTCGTGACAGCAATCAAAATTTTTTTTTTTTTAATCAAGGCAACTGAAAAGAAGCGCCCTAAACCAGAAAATGTAACTTGTACGCTAAAACGAAGCTCCCTCCTGATGCAAGGCACTTTAGGAGGCCCGAGGCAGCCCCAGCCAATTCCCGCCCTGCTGCCACGTGGCTAGGCCCACTGCCACAAACGCGGCTCATGCTTGTTTCCTCCTGCTCTTTTTCAGCGAACGGCTGCCCATGTCTCAATTCCCGACCTTACCGCACAGCGTGTTGTCTTCCTCCCGCTCAACCGGGCTGTTTGCAATACAGTGCCAGGAACCGAAATTGACAGGGACGATGAGGGAGCGTGTACTCCGTGTCTGTCAGTCTGCATGGCAACACGTGCTCCACAGCGCTATCAGGGAATGCCTCTAAATACGCTGACACACTACCACTCCGGTTCCTCACCCTTTGCAACGGGATCAGGAACCGAAGCCCTGCTGCCACCGTGGAAAGCTTCTGCTTGAATTACCGGTATAGACACGATCGCGAGCAGGATAGAGGAAGAGAGGTTTGGGGGGGGGGGGGGGAAAAGGCCTCAGCCCAGCCTTAAAGGCAGACACCCCCTTAAATTAAACTTTCCTTTTGTATAACTGTCCTCTCTTTCCTTTTCCCTTCTTACCAATCCTAATCCTCTATTCCTTAATTGTTCCTCCAAACTGAGCCTGGTCCTCCAGGCTCACCAGTCCTCCAGCTGCTTGGAGACTGAGGTAACTGTGTGAGGCGGCGGATCCGGAGAGGATATACCAGTGTCATCAGAAAAGGATGACGTTTCTCAGTCTCCAAGCTGCTGTGAGAGGAGCACAACCCAGGAGGTTTCCGGACTAGACCGGAGGGACGATCAGGAAAAAATAATTAGACCTTACCTGCTAATTAATGTTCCTGAAGGAACGACAGTCCAGTCCCTTTACTTCTGGGTTGCGCAACCCTTCCAGCAGCTTGGAGGCTGAGCCCATCCTTTTTGAGGATGGTGCGGTATAAATACCACTGGCACCACCCACAGATCCCAGTAATCTAATGAAAAAGCAGACTTAACGAAAATTAAATTAACAGCCTATATAAACATAACCACACAAGCCACACAACCAACTCTCCAAGAATTTTTTTTTTTTTTTTTAAGTCAAGAAGGAGAAAAGAGTGAGGGGAAGGGAAGGAGGAGGTTTACCTGAGTCTGACCGAGTCCTCCTTCACTCCGACCCGCCGGACCTGCACCAAGGGACCCCTCCCCTTAGTCCTGGCCCTGAACTCGGTCCGCTGATCCTCACATATCTAATAGGCCAATCGAAGAACCGGGTGGGATCAGGGACTGGACTGTCGTTCCTTCAGGAACATTAATTAGCAGGTAAGGTCTAATTATTTTTTCCTTATCGTCACTCCAGTCCAGTCCCTTTACTTCTGGGATGTAACAGAGCAGTTCAAGCTTGGGTGGGATCCGCTATCCCGGACCGAAGTACCGCGTCCCCAAACAGAGAGTCAGCTGAACTCTGTACGTCCAGTCTGTAGTGCTTGGTAAAGGTATGCAGCGAGGACCAGGTAGCTGCCCTACAAATGTCCAGCGGCGGAACTAAGCTATATTCTGCCCAGGAGGTAGCCTGCGCCCGAGTTGAATGAGCGCGCAGCCCCCCTGGGACCTGCTTCCCCTTGAGGATATATGCGGAAGCAATAGCTTCCCTGATCCACCTGGAGATGGAAGCCTTGGCCGCCACCTCCCCCTTGTGCGGCCCTCCAAACTGAATGAGCAGACGGTCGGACTTTCGAAAAGGCGCAGTGCGGGAGAGATAACTCTTCAAGGTTCTCTGAACGTCCAGAAGGCGCAGCTTCCTGTCCCTCCCCTCTTGTCCCTCCGCTGAAAAGGACGGGAGCGTAACTGGTTCACATGAAAGGGGGAGATGACCTTGGGCAAGAAGGAAGGCACCATCCGTAAGACCACCTTATCCTTGAGGAATGAAAGAAAGGGGGGCTGGGAGGACAGCGCTTGCAGTTCGGAGACGCGTCTGGCCGAGCAAATAGCGACCAGAAAACCCGTCTTCAGTGTCAAATCCTTTAGCGAGGCATCCTTTGCCAGCTCAAAAGGTTCCTTGGTCAAGGCATTTAGTACCAGGTTGAGATCCCAAGGGGGAATAACCGATCTCCGCTGAGGACGAAGACGCCTAACGGCTATCCTGGACACGTCTGCGTGGGCCCCTAATGGCTTTCCGCGGACCTTACCTCTGTAGCAAGAGATGGCTGCCAACTGGACTCGTAAGGAACTGTGCGCTAGGTCTTTGTCAAAACCTGCTTGCAAGAATTCCAGAACCTCCGGGACAGAGGCCAAAAGAGGTTTCTTCCGGTGCTCCGCACACCATGACTCGAAAATGCGCCAAACTCTTACATAGGAAAGACAAGTCGAGCGCTTCCTAGCACTCAACAAGGTCGAGATTACTGATCTCGAATAACCATCTTCAGGAGCCGCGCCCTTTCAATAGCCAGGCCGTAAGCGAGAATCGATCCACGTGAGGCATCCGAACCGGGCCCTGCCTCAGCAGATCCCTTCGGCAGGGAAGCCGCCAAGGCCGGTCGGCGATCAACCTCACCAGGTCCGCATACCAGGGGCGGCGAGGCCAATCCGGGGCTATGAGGATCAACCCTTGGTGAGCCTCCACCCGCTGAAGAACCTTTCCGATAAGAGCCCATGGGGGAAACACATACAGGAGGCCCTCCGAAGGCCACTTCTGTGCTAGAGCATCTAAGCCTTCGGACATCCTTTCCTTCCTTCGACTGAAAAAGCGGCTTGCCTCGGCGGAAGAATATTGTGCCATGAGATCCATGACTGGTGGGCCCCAAAGGGCTACTATCTGGTCGAAGACCTCCTGCTCCAGTTCCCACTCCCCATGGTCTATCTTGAACCTGCTGAGGTAATCGGCCGTAATGTTGTCTGTGCTGGCCACGTGCTGAGCTGAAAGAGCCTCCAACCGGACTGAGACAGCGATTGACTTGCTTGAGATCCAGGATCGGGCGATAGGAGCCTTCCTTCTTTGGTACCACAAAATAAATCGAGTACCGACCGGAACCGCATTGTTCTGGCGGCACAGGGACCACTGCTCCGAGCGCTAAGAGCCGTGAGAGAGTTGCCTCTATCGCTGCCCTCTTTACAGGAGAGCCACAGGGAGACTGAATAAAGGCTGAAAGTATTTGCTTTGCAAATTCGAGAGAATAACCCTCTCGGATCACCTCCAGTGCCCATTGATCGGACGTGACCCGGGACCAGGCGGGAAGAAACTGCCTTAATCGACCTCCCACCGGCAGGTCGCCCTCCTGGACCCCCGTTATCTCATTGTGGTTTTCTAGGTCCCGAGGAGGAGGAAGAGGTCCCAAAACCTCTACCTGCTCCTCGAAACCCTCTGAAGCTGACCCCTTGAAGGGAAACGGCCCCTAGAAAAGGGGTTCGACCTGGCTGGACGAAACCTCCGAGGATCCCTTGGTTGGTTCCGCACCGGAGCTAGGGAGCGCCCTTGTTTTGGTCTGTCTTCTGGGAGCCTGCCTCCCTTAGATTCACCAAGGTCCTTTACTAACTTATCTAAGTCCTCACCAAATAACAGCTTCCCTTTAAAAGGAAGACGACTCAGAGGCATCGGTCACCCAATTACGTAGCCACAAATAACGCCTAGCTGCTACCACAGAAGCCATGTTCTTTGCTAGGCTCCTGATGAGGTCATACTGACTATCCGCCAGGTAGGCCGCCCCGGACTCCAACCTAGCTGTAGTAGCTTGAGTGTCCTCTGCGGAAACCTCCGCTAACTGAAGTTGTTGTTCAAACAGGCCCGAGCCACCCAAGCACCCGACACAGAGGCCTGTAAGGCCAGGGCACTCACATCAAAGGCTTGCTTTAGCAGCGTATCCAATTTTCTATCTTGAGAATCCCTCAGGGCCGCGCTGCCCTCGACGGGAATCGTTTTTTTTGTCACAGCTGATACCGCCGCATCCACCCTGGGTGACTTCAGCAGTTCTTTGTCCGGTTCCGGCAAAGGGTATAGACGAGCCATAGACCGGACACCCCTCAAACTTGACTCTGGTTGATCCCATTCCTCCTGGATCATCTGACGTACCACCCTGTGGACAGGAAAAACCTTCTGAGACCTCCTAATGGCTTGGATTAAAGGGTCCTCCAATGCCTCCTCCTCTGCTGGAGCGTCCGAGGCCACATTGAGCACTTTCAGGGACTCATTGATCAATGCTGGTAGCTCCTCTCAACGAAAAACTCGAATTATACGAGACTGATCCTCTTCTGGGATCTCCCCCTCTTCGAGCTGCTCCTCATCTTCATCTAATTCTTTGTCCGAGCTCTCCTCCTCCGGGGTGCCCTGGGAAAGGGACGTGAGAGGCTCCTCGCTCATCAGCCTTGCGCGCTTGAGGGGTAGCCCGGAGTCCTGAGTGCTTGCCCTAACTGGTCTGGCCAACCTGCCTTCCATCGTCGTGCTCGACTCTCCTGCCCCAAGCGCCTGCTTAAGCATACAATAGGCCTTGTGAAGCAACAGGACGAAATCGGGAGAGAAGAGGTCCCCGATCCCCCCTCCCCAATGGAAGTGGAGGGGAGGGGCAGAGGCGGAGCGGGCAAATCCGAGGACGCAGGCGGGGGGAAGAGGGGTCCTCCCCTCCCCCTCCAGAGGGTCCCCTGACCCCTGAGAAGCTTGAGCCATGGATAAGTTAATTTCCTGTTCCACGGAAGTAGCCACTGCAGCACAACCCCTGCAGATCCCTGCTTCCGAGGACGTACCCCTGCGCGTGCCGCAGGACGGGCACCGTGGCTTGCCAGTCATGTCCTTTCGATGAAATAACTCTTAAAGAACAGACTTAGTAAAACTGCATCCAAAGATTGCAGAAACTAGAATCCGGGGGGGGGGGGGGGGGGGAAACAGCATTCAATGCGCCCTCCCCTCTCCCAATCTGTTAAAAAAAACCCACAGCAAGTAGCCAAGAAAAACGACTTAAATAAACTAAAATAAAAGTAAAGTAAGGCTAAAATAAATAAAATTAAAAGCAACACCCTAAACCAGTTTAGGTTCGCCCCAGTACTTGCTGTTTGGGTGCTCCTTCAGTGCGTTGTCCAGGGCAGAGGAAGACAAGGCTCTCCGTTGGCTCAAACACATGGTAGGCCGCAACCACGTGGAGCCCTCACCGGGGAACGGCAACTCTGCGCTCCGCCGGTTTGTTCTATGCTTCTGAGGCCGCCGCTTGAATCAGCGCTGGATCCTGAGGCTCCGGAGCTGCATACAATGCACCCCCGCTCCAGGAATTGTAGCGCGAGGCCGGAAGGGACGCGGTGAGGACACGGCACCGCCTCGAGGGCTTCGGCGCGAGGCAGGGTAGGCCTTCGGAGAAGGGCCCCTGGATGCCGGCCGGTCCAGCACGTGAGAGGAGATCTCCCCGGTTCTCCTCGCTGCTGCAGGCAAACCGCCTCCTCCAGGATTGAGGGCTCCGAGGAAGAAGGGGGGGGAAGGAGAGGAAGGGAGAAGAGAAATTTAAAGGCACACCACCAAAGCGCTCAATGCCAAATAAAATAAACTAAAACCCAAATTAAAGGCAAATAAATTAAAGTAAATAGATTAATTAAAGGAATCAAAACAAACAGAAGACTCCAGTAAGCCCTTGGCTTACGGAACCCTCCAGCTGCTTGGAGGCTGAGAATACTGGGATCTGTGGGTGGTGCCAGTGGTATTTATACCGCACCATCCTCAAAAAGGATGGGCTCAGCCTCCAAGCTGCTGGAAGGGTTGCGCAACCCAGAAGTAAAGGGACTGGACTGGAGTGACGATAAGGAAAGAGGCATTATCGCCTCCTTTTTTCTGCTGGCCATTCCTCTCCCTATACACCCAAGCATCCTTCTGGCTTTCAGAGGCACCTTTTCTACCTGTTTAGCTACTTTCAGATCATCAGATACAATTACGCTCAGGTCCCACTCTTTAGTGGACAGAAGTACCTCAATCTCTACACTGTACAGCTCCTTTGGATTTTTGTAGCCCAAATTTATATATTTTATTTATTTATTTAATCAGATTTGTATATTACAGTGCAAATAAAAGGGGGAAGCGGGCAACCTCTGCTGGGCATCTCTGTAAAGGCCAAATGACTCCAAACAGCTATCATGAACCTTCAGACAGATCAGATATCTCTCCTCCTAGACCAGGAGTTCCCAAACTTGTCCTGAGGCCTCCCCTGCCAGTCAGATTCTACAGATATCCACAATGAATATGCATGAGAGAGATTTGCATATAATAAGTGCATGGAAATCTCTCATATGTATATTCATTGTGGATATCCTGAAAATCCAACTGGCTGGGAGGCAGGGTTTGGGAGTGGAGGAGTGGCCTAGTGGTTGGGGCAAGGTACTTCAGGCCGGAAGGACGGGGGTTCAAATCCCACTAGAGGACAGCAACCTTGGGCTAGAAGGACTGGGGTTTCTAGTCCCGCAGGTGCTCCTTGTGGTCTTGGGCAAGCCACTTAACCCTCCATAGCCCATGTTCCCTGTAAAATAGTTATCTCCAAGTTATAATGCCCTGTTCAATGTAATTTCAGTTTGTTCAATGTAAACCGCACTGTTGCAGAATAGCGCAATATATAAGAGAATGTAAATAAATAAATAAAACACCTGTCCTAGGCCCATCTTCTCAAGCACTTCAAACATAAAAGGCTAAGAAACTCTATCAAATGCCTGCTTAGCATCAATAGTATGCAATAATACTTGCCCTGGGGTATTCTTGGCACCTCATACAAGTTTAACAGGTTCCTAATATTATCCAAGGCTAACCAAGTTTGAAACCAGATTGATTAGAGTGGATAAGGTCAGTCAATTTCCTGCTCAAATGCTATGCTTAAATTTTTGCTGATCTCTTATAGAACAAGCAGTAAGAGAATACCACAAATTCCCCACTTCACACAACTTTTTTTTGTCGGGCATAAACCGTAAGCGGGAGAGGAACAAGCTCTCACCATGTCCCTTTTTTTCTTTTCTTTATATGTTCTCATATGTTTTCTCTTCTTTATATTCTCAAAATATTAAAGCCACACTTATCAATTGCTAATTAGTGTTCCTGAAGGAACTCCAGTCCAGTCCCTCGTCTTCTGGGTTGTGCAACCCTTCCAGCAGCTTGGAGGCTGAGCCCATCATCGCTTTGATGATGCTGGGGTCATCAGTAATCTATTGCAAAAGCAGAATGATCGGATGAAAGTAATGTAACTATAACTTCAAAAAACGTATAACCAAACAAACCAAAACCTAACTTTTTTTTTTTTTTTTTAAATTCCCTCACAGGGGAGACGGGAACAAGGAGAGGGAGGTGGAGGCAGAGAGGAGGCGGCTTACCTGACCCCGCGCTAGCCCCCCCACCCCTAGCAACCCCTCAGGTTTCTGTCCTGACCGGACACGGTGCCACAGAATACTCGCACCAGCTCCTTGAACTCCTTTTTGCTTCCTGTCTTCGGTCCGTTTTCCTCCCTTCATGAAGGGAATCTGCCCCTGGAGAAAAAATTGGGTGGGATCAGGGACTGGACTGGAGTTCCTTCAGGAACACTAATTAGCAGGTAAGGTTTAATTACTTCTTCCTTATCGTCTCTCTAGTCCAGTCCCTTGTCTTCTGGGATGTAACAGAGCAGTTCAAATCTGGGAGGGGTCCGCCATCCCGGACCGAAGCACGGACTCGCCAAAACTAGCATCCGCCGCTGCCTGCACATCCAGCCGGTAGTGCTTGACAAAGGTATGCAGCGACGACCAAGTCGCCGCTCTGCAAATGTCCTGTGGAGGAACCAAGCTATGTTCTGCCCAAGACGTTGACTGAGCCCTAGTCGAATGCGCCTTAAGGCCCACCGGGACCTGTTTCCCCTTGAGAATATAGGCAGAAGCAATAGCCTCCCTAACCCACCTAGAGATGGAAGACTTAGCTGCAGCTTCCCCTCTGTGCTGGCTCCCGAACTTACGAAAGGGAGCCGTTCGAGCCAGATAACGTTTCAGTGTTCTACGCACGTCCAGGCTCCTTAGTTTCTCTTCACCCCCATTCCTTCCTTTTCCGGACAAAGATGGGAGAGATACCACCTGGTTCACGTGAAAAGGCAAGACAACCTTAGGCAAAAATGAGGGAACTGTCCGCAAAACTACCCTATCCTTAAAGAAGGAAAGAAGGGGAGGATGAGCCGACAGGGCTTGCAGCTCGGAAACATGGCTAGCCGAGCAGATAGCCACTAGAAATACTGTCTTCAGGGTTAAATCTTCTAAGGAAGCCTTTCCCCCTGGTTCGAAAGGCTCCCCGGTTAGCGCCTTCAACACGAGATTAAGATCCCATGGAGGAATTACTGACCTCTGTTGAGGCCGTAGCCGCCTAACTGCTCGTAGGAACCTGCTAATATCTGCGTGCTCTCCTAAGACTTTCCCCTTGACCTTACCCTGGTAGCACGAGATGGCTGCTAGCTGTACCCGAAGGGAACTCGCCGCTAGACCCTTCTCGAATCCCGCTTGCAAAAACTCCAGGATGTCCGGAACAGAAGATGAAAAGGGTCTCTTTCGTTGTTCCTCGCACCGTGCTTCAAATATTCGCCAAACCCTCACGTAGGAAAGGCAGGTTGAACGCTTACGCGCGCTCAACAAGGTCGATATCACTGACCCCGAATAACCTCGCTTCCTGAGCTGAGCCCTTTCAATAGATAGGCCGTAAGCGAGAACCAATCCACGTGAGGCATCCGCACTGGCCCCTGCCGTAACAGGTCACTCCTGCAGGGTAACCGCCACGGTCGATCGACCGTTAGTCTCACCAAATCTGCGTACCATGGACGCCAAGGCCAGTCCGGGGCTATGAGAATTACCAGCCCATGGTGGGCTTCCACTCTCTGAATGACTCTCCGTAATAGAGCCCAGGGCGGAAAAACATATAACAGACTCTCTGAAGGCCACTCCTGGACCAGAGCGTCCAGGCCTTCCGACATCCTTTCCTTCCTGCGACTGAAAAATCGACTCGCCTTGGCCGAATGCCAACGAGCCATGAGGTCCATGACTGGAGGCCCCCAGCAGGCTACCACTTGATCAAACACCTCCTGAGCCAGTTCCCACTCTCCGTGGTCTATCTTGTACCTGCTCAGGTAATCGGCCGTGCCATTGTCTATTCCGGCCACGTGCTGCGCCGATAGCGCTGACAAATGCACTTCTGCCCACTGTAACAGGCTGTCTGCCTCTTCCTCTAAGGCCGGGCTGCTTGTTCCCCTCTGGCAGTTTATGTAGGCCACTGTCGTAACGTTGTCGGAAAGAACCCGGACAGCTCTCTGATGAACCAAAGGCTCGAGTGCTCTGAGAGCCAAGATCACTGCCCGCAACTCTAGCCTGTTGATGGGCCACGGTGACTCCCTCGGCGATCAGCCGCCCTGAGCGAACTGGCCCTCGCAATGCGCCCCCCAGCCAGTTAGACTTGCATCCGTCGTCAGCTGAACCCACAGTGGAGGCTCGAGGGGCATTCCGCGATCTAGGTTCTCTGGGCAGAACCACCACTGAAGAGCCCTCCTGGTCTGGGGGAAACAGGGAAGCCGCTTGGACAAAGGGTGATGTTGATGGGACCAGCGTCGTAACAATGCCCGTTGGAGAGGCCGCATATGCGCTCTGGCCCACGGTACCACTTCTAACGTTGCTGCCATGGTTCCCAGCACTTGGAGGTAATGCCAGGCCGAAGGGTTCCACCTGGCAAGGAATCGCGTCAAGAGGACTCTTAGAGCGTCCGACCTCTGTTTTGGAAGAAACACCTTGCCCCTGCCGGTGTCGAACCTTGCCCCTAGATACTCGATCTCCTGTGTGGGTATCAATCTGCTCTTTGACCAATTGATGACCCACCCCAGATCCTCGAGGACTGCTATCACTCTGGCCATTGACTTGCAACTTTCTGCTTCTGTTTTCGCCCGAATCAGCCAGTCGTCCAGGTAGGGATGTACTAGAATTCCTTCTTTTCGCAGCGCTGCCGCCACCACCACCACAACCTTGGTGAACGTCCGAGGAGCTGTTGCTAACCCGAAGGGTAGTGCTTGGAACTGAAAGTGCCCTCTTGGTACCGCAAATCTCAGAAACTGCTGATGAGCCTTCCAGACAGGAATATGCAAATACACCTCTGTCAGATCTAAGGAAGTAAGGAACTCCCCCCGCCGAACAGCCACAATTTATTTTATTTATTTATTTATTTAAAACTTTCTTATATACCGCCTCTTCCAGCGATCAAAGGCGGTTTACATATAACAATTGTAACCAGAACAGGTTTTACATGGAACAGATTTTAAATTACTTACAAACAACTTTTAAACCAACAGTTTTTCTGAGTAACTATATTATTAATTGTAAACAACTATATACAGGAGTAGTAGAGTAGGTGGCATTGGTAGACATTTGTTGGATTTAATCATCAGTAGGGTTTCATTTAGACTTTTCTGATGTGTTTACGGTGTAAACGTCTGCATTTAAGGTGGGTTTGAGAGGTATATTGTGTTTGTGAAGTGTTCTGTGAATAAGTGGGTTTTAAGTTCTCTCCTGAAGAGATGGAGGTCTTTTATCATTCTAAGATTTAAAGGTAGTTTTTGTTCCAGAGGGCGGGGGCAGCATATGAGAAGGCTCTAGAGCTCGTAGTTTTTTTTGTTTTACGGATAGTATTTTGTATGCCTAACGAGTATGTTGCGTTTTGTCTTCTAGTTCTGTGTTCTGGTGGGGCTTGCAAGAGGGTGGTTAGATGTGATGGTGAGATGTCATTGATGAGTTTAAATGTGGTTATGATTATTTTGTATGTTATTCTGCTATTTATGGGGAGCCAGTGCAGTTCAAATAGGATGGGAGTTATGTGGTCTGTCAGGCGAGCTTTTGTTGTTACGCGAGCGCAGATATTTTGGGCTCTTTGGAGGAGGTTAGTGTTTGCTAGTGGTAGACCATTTAGAAGACTATTACAATAGTCAAAGTGAGGAGTGATGAGTGTACTGATGACCGATCTGAAATCATGGGAGTCTAGGAGTGGTCTTAAGTGTTGTATGGTTTTTAGCTTGAAGAATATTGTCTTAACTGTTTGCTTTATGTGAGGGATCATACTGAGGGTATGGTCTAGTATTATTCCTAGGTATTTCACCTCTTTCTTGATTGGGATTGTTGTGTTGTTTATTGTGATGGTTTCAGGGAAGGTTGTGTTTGGTTTTCTTGCGACAAACATTGCTTCCGTTTTTTTCAAATTGATTTTGAGGTGGTTATTCTCAAGCCAGGAGTCTGTTTCTTTGATACAATCAGACATATTCTGGTATGTGGGGTTGTTTGTGTTAATTGGGAGGGTGAGCATGATGTCGTCAGCGTAAATATAATGGTTAACTTTGTATTTTTTGAATATATTTGTGATAGGTTGGAGGTAAATGTTGAAAAGGAGGGCTGAGAGAGCGGAGCCTTGAGGTATTGCCTTGGCCTTGTGTGAAGGGTTCTGATGTGTTTTGGCCTAGTTGAATGTGTATTACTCGGTGGGTTATATATGAGATGAACCATTGGAGTATTGTCCCGCTGATTCCCAGATCTTGGAGTCTGTTAATGTATTGTGGTTGACACTGTCAAAAGCGGCTGATATATCTATGAAAATGAGGAGGAATCCTTGATTGTTATCATCTGTGCCTTTAATGAGGTTGTCCAACAGTGTTATTAGTAGGGTTTCTACCCTGTGAGATGGGCGGAATCCAAATTGGTGGGAGTCAAGGGGGGCATGAGAGTCAATATGGTCTTGGAGTTGGAGTTGTATGATTTTTTCAATTATTTTAGCTACGAATGGTATGCTGGCTATGGGCCTATATGAGTTTGGGTCCTTTGGGTCTAATTTGTTGTTTTTTTAAGATGGGTCGTATGGAGGTGAGTTTTAGAGGATCTGGCATTAAGCCTTGAGCTAGGGATTGATTCACTATCGGTTGGATATGTACAGCGAGTTCGGTTTTTGAGGCTTTTATCCATGAAACTGGGCATGGGTCAAGGGGGGAAGTTGTAGTGTTGATCATTGTTATGACATTGAGGAGGTGCCTTTGGTCGATTTCGTGAAAGGTTGTCCATTTATTTGGTTGTTTTGGGTCTGAGTGCAGTGTTATAGTTTGGATGTTAGATCTATTTTTTAGCTTCTCAGCAAAGTGTGTGGCTAAGGTTTGTACATTTATGTCTAGGTGATCTGGTTCTGGTGTTTGGGTTTTGGTAAGGGATTTTACGATATTAAATAGTTCTCTTGGGCGGTTGATCGCCATATTTATCACTTTAGAGTGGTAATCTTTTTTAGATTTGTTGATTGCGTCTTTGTATATATTGAGTAGTGAGAGATATTGGGCTTTGTTGTCATCAGATTTTACTTTTCTCCATATTTTCTCTTGTTTTCTCAGTTTTTTTTTTTTTTTTTTTTTTTTTTTTTTTTGTTTTTTTTTTTTTAGAGTAGAGAGGTTTTTAGTAAACCATTTTTCAGATCTTTTTGAAGGTTGTTTCTGTGTGAGCTGGGTGGGAGTTGCTGCGCTCTTTATAGTTGTGTTCCATTGGTCTGTTAATTCGTTGACGTTGGTTGTGTATGTTGAGAGCTTAGGTATTACTTCATTTAGGAATGTATCCTTGTTAAAGTGGGTAAAGCGGGATTTGTGTGGAGGGATAGCTGGTGTGGTGTTGGAGGGTGCTGTGAGAGTGATGAGGTTAAAAGTTATTAGATGATGGTCTGACCATGGTACATTGGTTAATGTTGGAGGGGTATGGAGTTGATGTTTATTGAGTGGTGCAGGGATGAAAATGAGGTCTAGGGTGTTTCCTTTTATGTGTGTGGGGTTGTGTATGATCTGCATATAGCCCATTTCTGTCATGGTGTCTATGAAATTTGTCGTGTGTTGTGGATTGATTGAAGGTAGGTTCAGGTCTCCTAGTATGATACGAGGTTTTTTTAGGGAGGCTGTGCAAGCAAGTTCTAGGATAGGGGTGAGGTTTTTATGGTCAGCTGAGGGGGTCTGTAGATAAGGGAAAGTGCAAGGGTTTTATTTTCTATACTGATGATGTCTAGACCCTCTAAGTTGTTTATATCTGTTAGGGTGTATTGGAGATCTTTTTTAGCGAGGATGAGGGTTCCACCTCCTCTTTTTGCTTCTCTGTGGCAGGAGAAAAGGTCATATTGTTGTATATTGAATTGGTTTATTATGATTGTATCGGTGGGGGTTAGCCAGGTTTCGGTGATGAGGAGTACGTCAGGTTTTTCGTCTATGATTAAGTCATTGATTATTGGTATTTTATTTTTTATGGATCTGGCATTTATAAGGATAAATTTTCTAGAGGGGTGTGTGTTAGAAGTGGTGTCTGTATCGTTAGGTGGTTGCAGGTTTATTTGTATCAATCTTGAGTGAGGTCTATGGGGGTGGACTCGGTGGGTTGGGTTAGGTGTGTAATTGTGTGCTTGTAATGTATTTCTGTATGGATTGTGTATAATAGGGATAGTGTTGTGTGTTGCGTAGTTTGTTTTGTGTGTGTATATGTTGTGGATTAATTGGAGAATAAGTATAGTGAAGAGAATGGTGGTCTGAGGTCTTGTGAGAGTCATTATTATGGAGTTAATCCAAGGTAATATAGATTTAGCGGTAGAGGGATTGTTATGATATGAATTTTTAATGAAGCATATATATTGAGCAATATATTTTGTTGCAATTGAGGAACCTACGAAGTTGATATATTGTTTCGGTGAGGTAAATATACTGACTGGTAACACTAATAAATCAGAATTGTTACTGGCAACAGTAATGAGTTGTGATTAAGTTAGAGAGAACGGTTATTTAAGTGTGGAGCTATTGATAGCAGAGATTAAGTATAGGCACCAATTGTTAACAGTTACAACACAGTTACTGTAATCAATAGATAACAGTAATAGCTGTGAGACTTATACTGACATCTGAGTAGTAGCTTTTATACTGACAACAGTAACAGCTGGGAGACTTATACTGACAACAGTAACGGCAACAGTAATTGTCAACAGCAACAGCAACTGTCAACGGCACTGTTAACTGCAACAGCAGCCGTTACAGTCAACAGCAACAGCAATTGTCAACAGCAACAGTAACTGTCAACAGTAACAGCAGCCGCCAACAGCAACAGTTGGCGGATGGCCTTGCAGGCAATCACCGACTTCAGGTTTTCCATTCGGAAGTGCGGTACTCTGAGGCAGCAATTGATCTGTTTCAGGTCCAGGATCGGCCGAAAGGCTCCTTCTTTCTTCGGTACTACGAAATAAATGGAGTATCGACCCGAGCCGCGTTGGTCTTCGGGAACGGGGACCACTACCCCGAGTGCTATAAGCCTCGCAAGAGTGTCTTCTATCACTGCTTTCTTCTCTTGCGATCCGCAAGGGGACTGAACAAAGGCTGGTTTCACCTGTTTCGCGAATTCGAGAGCATAGCCATTTCGGATCACTTCCAAAACCCATTGATCGGATGTGACTCGGGTCCAGGCGGAAAGAAAAAACCTTAACCGACCCCCCACCTGCCGGAATTCCTCCCGGACCCCCGTTGCTTCATTGCAATTTTCTGGACCCCGCAGAGGAGGAAGAGGCCCCAAATCCCCTACCAGCTCCACGAAACCCTCTGAAGCCTTGTCCTCTAGAGGGAAAACGGCCCTGAGAGAAGGGGTTAGACCTGGACTGCCGAAACCTGCGGAAGTCCCTTGGATGACTCCTGGTGGGAGCTGGCGAACGGCTTTGCTTAGGTCTGTCATCCGGAAGCCTGCCTCCCTTAGACTCGCCTAGATCCTTCACTAACTTTTCCAAATCTTCGCCAAATAGTAGCTTCCCCTTGAAGGGAAGTCGGCTCAGGCGCGCTTTAGAGGAGGCATCCGCCGCCCAACTGCGCAACCACAAATATCATCGAGCTGCCACCACCGAGGCCATATTCTTTACTAGGCTAATGATAAGGTCGTACTGACTGTCGCGAGCCGCATCCTCCTGCGCACTGCCTGCAAGGCCATCCGCCAGCTGAAGCTGTTGGGCCCATCTCAGACAGGCCCTCGATACCCAGGCTCCTGACACGAAAGCCTGCAAGGCGAGGGCACTAACATCAAAGGCTTGCTTCAGCAACGTGTCTAACTTCCTGTCCTGAGCATCCTTCAAGGCCGCACTGCCCTCAACTGGAATAGTAGTCTATTTTGTGACTGCCGAGACCGCGGCATCTACCCTAGGAGACTTCAGCAGTTCCTTGTCTGGGTCCGATAATGGGTATAGACGACTCATAGACCATACCCCTCTCAGACTGGATTCCGGATGACCCCATTCCTCCTGGATCATCTGCCGCACCACCCTGTGAACTGGGAAGACCCTTTGTGAGTTCCTGACGGCCTGGATCAAAGGATCCTCCAAGGGATTCTCCTCCGCTGTCTTGTCCGAAGCTATATTGAGCACCTTCAACGACTCAGCAATCAATGCAGGGAGTTCCTCCCAACGAAATACCCGCATTATTCGGGCCTGTTCCTCTTCCGAGATCTCCCCCTCTTCGAGCTCGTCTTCCTCTTCTCCTACCTCCTTGTCAGAGACCTCTCCCCAGGGGTCCAGTACCAGAGGCGCCGGATGTTCCTCGCCCAGTCTGGTGCGCTTAGAAAGAACCTCCGAATCTTGCATCTCGGCCCTCGCCCTTTTGGAGGGTGCAGTTGCCTGAGTTATCCCAGATCCTACCGCCCCCTGCTGGCGCATGCAATATGCCTTGTGAAGCAGGAGGACAAATTCCGGAGAGAAGAATTCCCCTGCCCTTTCCTCCCCAGAGACAGGGGGGGGGGGGGAGGGACAGGGAGGTTCCGGGTAAATCCTTAGGAGGAAGAGGAGGGGGAGGATTCCCCCCCTACCTCCGCAGGGTCTGCTGCACCCTGGGAATCCTGGACAGTCAACTGGATCTCTTGCTCAGTGCAACCCCTGCAGAACCCTGGTTCAGATGCAGTGCCCCGTCTAGTGCCGCAGGCTGGACACCGTAACTTGCTGGGCATGCTTGGGCCTACTTAGTAAAATCACTTAGAATGAAATTAATAAAGAAAATAAATTAAAAATTTTTACAATTCCAATTACAATTGAAACCAAACAAACACAGTAAGGGAAAATTTAAACAAACAAAATTAAATTAAACAAAATTAAAGGATCGTTGGGAAAATAAGCACAGGCAAATACTTGCTGTTTGGCTGCTCCTCTCCCCCTCCGAACACCGTTGTAAAGAAGCCAGCTCCTCCAGCTGGTTTCCCACGTGTGAGTAGGCCGCGGCCACATGGAAAATGCCCGACATCCAAAGAAATTCTTCCCGGCGCCCACAGCCTGCACTCAGAGCCCTCTGTGCAGTAAGTGTGCCTATACACACATTTTCGGCTGCCGGGACTGCCTCCAGTGCTCAGCCACTCCGAGGGCTTCGGCGCGAGGCAGACGGGCGTCTAGAGGGCCGCGGCACCGCCTCAAGCGCTCAGCCTTTCTGCAGGCTTCGGCGCGAGGCAGTAATGATCCCAAAAACAAGTTAGAGTTGCTCCGTTGTGTTTTTCTCTTTACCCCCGCGGTCTTTGTAAGGCCTCCTCCGTTCCGCTCCGAGAGCGTGAGTAGAGAGAGAGGAGCAAGGACGGAAGGGGGGGGGGAGGAGAAGGCTTCAGATCCTTTTAAAGGCGCAGAGCCCCAAAATAAGAAATAAAGAAATAAACCCCAAATTAAAAGTAAAAATAAAAATAAAAGTTGAAACAAATATAATTGCAAAAGGTAGACTCTTCAGTAGCCCTTGGCTTACAGGAACCCTCCAGCTGCTTGGAGGCTGAGATTACTGGTGCCTGTGGGTGGTGCCAGTGGTATTTATACCCCAGCATCATCAAAGCGATGATGGGCTCAGCCTCCAAGCTGCTGGAAGGGTTGCACAACCCAGAAGACAAGGGACTGGACTGGAGAGACGATAAGGAATGCTAGGTTTCATAAGGAAAGGAATGGAAAAAAAACCAAAGGATATTATAATGCCTCTGTATCGTTCCATGGTGCGACCGCACCTTGAATATTGTGTGCAGTTCTGGTCACCGTATCTTAAAAAGGATATAGCGTTATTAGAAAAGGTTCAGAGAAGAGCCATCAAAATGGTAAAGGGAATGGAAGGATACCCCTATGAAGAGAGGCTAAAAAGGTTAGGGCTCTTTAACCTGGAAAAGAGACGGCTGAGGGGAGATATGATAGAAGTCTATAAATTAATGAACTGCATGGAACGGGTAAACGTAGACCGACTGTTTGCGTTATCAGAATATAGAAAAACTAGGGGACATGCAATGAAGCTACAGGGTAAACTATTTAAGACAAATAAGAGAAAACATTTTTTCACTCAACGTGTAATCAAACTCTGGAATTTGTTACTGGAGAATGTAGTAAAGGCTATTAGTGTAGTTGGGTTTAAAAAAAGGTTTGGACAAGTTCCTGGAGGAAAGGTCCATAAACCATTATTTAAAAGAGACCCAGGATATCAATGCTTGACCCAATACAAGCATTGTGGAACCTGTGTCTTTTGCAGAAACTGCTAGGTACGTATGACCTAGATTGGCCACTGTTGGAAACAGGATACTGGGCTTGATGGACCTTGGTCTGATCCAGTATAGCATATCTTATGTTCTTATATACTCTCTCTATCATAGAGACTTGGCTTACTGACCATGACTCCATCCTATTAAACCAACTAAACACAGATGATTGCTCCATATTCAACTGCCCCAGAGACTCTAAAATGAGTGGTGGAGTACTCATATACTCACAAAATCAAACCTCAATCTTTTCACCAGTCTATGCACAAACTGTGATGGCATAGAGTAGTTACTCACCTGTAACAGGTGTTCTCCAGGAGCAGCAGGAATCAGTCCTCACATATGGGTGTCATCGACACCGATGAAGCCCCAGCGGAGCATTTCCCCAGCTTTCAATGAAAGCCTTTGGGAATGCAGACACGCATGCGCGGTTCCCTTCCCGCCTAAAGGTGCCATCTTACCTCAGTCAAATGACATAGCTAAGAACAGCACACAAAAATGAAAAATAAACTATGTACAACTGCAACTCCAAGGGGAGGAGGGAGGGTTGTGAGGACTGATTCCTGCTGCTACTGGAGAACACCTGCTACAGGTAACTACTCTTTCTCCAGGACCAAGCAGGAAGTCAGTCCTCACATATGGGTGGACTCCCTAGCTCTGGGCTACCGAGGAACCCAGGCTGAACAAGAGGACTCCCTCTAGTCCCAGCTGCAAAGAAAAGCTTTTCACTGACACAACCTCCACCGGTATCCCAGAGGGCAGGAGTTGCCTAAACCTCAAAGAGATTCCGGAGTACTGCTTGGCCAAAAGCACTGTCCCTACGGGACTCCCTCTCCAGACAGTAATGGGCCGCAAAAGTCTGGCTTGAAGACCAAGTTGCAGCCCTGCAGATGTCTACCAAGGGCACAGAGCGGAGATGAGCCACTGAGGCAGCCATTGCCCTGCCACGGTGGGCCGTGACCCGACCCTGCAAAGGAAGGTCAGCCGCCCTATAAGCCCAGGTGATACAGTCAGCAACCCAGATGGACAAGGTACGCTTGGACACAGCCAACCCCAACTTATTAGGGTCAAAAGATTCGAAGAGCTGAGTAGCCCTTCTAAGCCCCTGCGTACGGTCAAGGTAGAATGATAAGGCCCTCCTACAGTCCAGGATATGCAGAACTGCTTCAGCCTGGCTTGCATGAGGCCTAGGGAAGAATGTTGGAAGAACCACCTCTTGGTTAAGGTGGAAGGAGGAGACAACTTTGGGGAGGAACTTTGGATGAGTCCTAAGGACTACCCTGTTCCTATAGAAGCGAGTGTAAGGCCTATCACAGACCAGGGCCTGAAGCTCACTCACTCGCCTAGCCGAGGTAAGGGCTACCAAGAAGAGTGTCTTCCAGGACAGGAAGCGTAGAGGACAAGTAGCCATCGGCTCAAAGGGTGGGCGAGTCAGCTGCTGCAAGACCACATTCAACTCCCACTCAGGAGCAAGAGGACGGATTGGAGGCTTGAGCAAAAGCAAGCCTCTGAGAAACCGGGACACCAAGGGGTGAACCGACAGAGAATGTCCTTCCACCAGTGAGTGGTGAGCTGCTAGAGCTGATAGGTGGACCCGAACAGAATTGGACTTAAGTCCCTGATTGGACCAGTGCAGTAAGTACTGAAGCACTACTGGCACAGTACAGGAGAAAGGATCCTCTGTACGTAGCTGACACCACACAGAAAACCTTTTCCATTTGAGAGCATAGGTTTTTCTAGTGGACTGTTTTCTAGAGGCTAGGACAACCTCCTCAACTTCCTGAGGTAGGCCCCAGGGAGCCAAAACTACCCTTGCAGCCTCCAGGCCATCAAATTGAGAGCTTTGAGATTGGGGTGCAGAAGAGAACCCTGACCCTGTGAGAGGAGGTCGGGTTGCAAGCCCAGAGGCAGTGGGGGATCCACCGCCAGTTGAAGCAGAAGTGGGAACCAAGGCTGTCTCGGCCACCTGGGAGCCACCAGCAGGACCGAGGCCTTGTCCTGAAGGATCTTGGAGAGTTCGGGCCACCAAGGGCGTGGGAGGAAACGCATACAGGAGGCCCTGAGACCAGGGAATCAGAAAAACAATTCGCTGCTATCCGCAGAGGATGCGGTTGCCTGGAGCAGAACTTCGGCAGTTGCTTGTTCAGTGGACTGGCGAAGAGATCTATCAAGGGGAAGCCCCATTTTAGGAAGATCTTCTGAACTACCAAAGGATGCAGCTGCCACTCGTGGGGCTGTAGAACCCTGCTCAACTTGTCTGCCAGGTAGTTGTCCTGGACGGGAAGGTACACAGCCTTGAGGAGCATGTTGTGCTTGAGGGCAAAAGAACAAAGGTCCTGAGCCTCCCGACAGAGGAGTCTGGACCCAGTCCCGCCTTGCTTGTTCACATAAAACATGGCTACCTGGTTGCCGGTCTGAACCAGGACAGATTGATGAGCCAGGGTAGGAGAGAAAGCTTTGAGTGCTAATCGAATAGCTCTGAGTTCTAGAAGATTGATCTGCTGTGTAGCCTCCCAGGGAGACCACAGGCCCCTGGGTGCACTTGTTCAGACAATGAGCTCCCCAGCCCTGCAGGGAGGCGTCTGTGGTCAGTACCACCGTGTACCCAGGAATTTGAAAGGGCACCGGTTTTAGTAGATTGGGTGGGTGCAGCCACCAGCTGAGGGAGTTCAGAAATTGTCTGGACACCCTTATCCTGTCCCTGAGGCTGCCTGTGGCCTGTAAGCACAGAGTCCGAAGGCACCACTGTGCAGGCCTCATATGGAGCCTGGCATTGGGGGGTCACATGTACTGTCAAAGACATGTGGCCTAGAAGCCTCAGGCAGCGTCTGGCGGAGACTAGTGACCTGCTGAGAAACTGGTTTGCCAAGGTTATTAATCTTTGTGCTCTGTCTTCTGGCAAGAAAGCTTTTGCCAGTAGAGAGTCGAGCCTTGCTCCTCCGAACTCCAAGTTCTGGGAGGGGAGCAAAGTGGACTTTGCGAAGTTTATTACAAACCCTAGACTTTGAAGAAGAGCAATAGTTCTGAGGGTGGCTTGTCTGGCCTCCTGGCACGTCTGACCCCTGATGAGCCAGTCGTCCAGATAGGGGAAGACAAAGATTCCCTGATTTCTCAGGTAGGCCGCCACCACTGCCAGGCATTTGGTAAATACCCTGGGAGCGGAGGTGAGGCCAAAAGGCAGTACTCTGTACTGATAATGGTTTCCTCCCACAATGAACCTGAGGTACTTTCTGTGGTCTGGATGAATGAGGATGTGAGTGTACGCATCCTTTAGATCTAAGGAGCATAGCCAATCTCCCTGCTGGAGGAAGGGCAGAAGTGTTCCAAGAGTAAGCATCTTGAACTTTTCTTTCTCTAGGAACTTGTTGAGGTTCCTGAGGTCCAGAATGGGTCGAAGGCCACCGATCCTTTTGGGCACCAGGAAATACCTGGAGTAGAATCAGTGACCTTGCAAGTGGGAAGGCACCGGCTCCACCGCCCTGTCCACCAACAGACCGTGAAGCTCTTGAAGGAGAAGGTCTGTGTGCAGGGGAGGCCTTGGAGGTTCCCCTGGAAAATATGGCGGAGGAAGTTGGTGAAAGCGTAGGGCATAGCCCTTGTGGACTATGTTTAACACCCAACTGTCTCCAGTGATGTGGGGCCACTGGTGGGCAAAGAGGGCGAGGCGACCTCCTGTGCAGGCTTGGGAGAGCAGGGACTGAGAGGCTTCGCTCAAGGAGTCAAAAACCCCCACCCTGCTGAGTGGGAGCAGGGGCCGGAGGCTTGGGGGTCCTCTGCCTATGGAGCCCATTACCCTGCCCCTTGGCTTGCTGACCCTGGAGTGCAGCTTGGGCAGCCTGATACTGAGGATACTGTTTGTAGGCAGTGCCCTTCCTCGGGTAAAAGGGCTTCTTACCCAAGGCCTTCTTCTTGTGAGAAGGGGCAGAGGTCTTCCTAGACAGCCTTGTCCTTGTAAGGTGCTCGGTCTCGAGCTGTGCGGCCTTCTCGGCCATGGGTTTGCCAAAAAGGTTTTCACCTCGGCAAAAGACATCGACCAACTTGTCCTGAACCCATGGCTCGAGGTCCGATGACTGCAGCCATGCCTGGCGTCGAGCCGCGATGCCGGTTGCCACAACTCGGGCCGAAGCCTCGAAGCCATCGTAGGCGGTGCGGGACATAAACTTCTAGCAGTCCCGAATCCGAGGACAAGGGCTTGAATCTCTGCAAGGGCTCCCCGGAGAGACCAGCAGAGAACCCGGCCAACTCCTTGGCCAGGTCTCGCAAGTACATGCCCATGTACAGCTGGTAAGACTGGACACGGCAAGCAAGCATCAAGCCCTGGAAGCACTTTCTACCCACACCATCGAGGTTCCGGGCCTCCCTGCCGGGGGGGCACCGCAGAGTGCATCTTCTGGCTTTTCAGACGATGCATGGCCGATTCCACCACCATGGAATAGTGTGGGAGCTGCACCTTCTGAAAGCCAGGGCTCTTCCAGAGTCGATAAATCGAATCGACTCGCTTGCTTAGAGCCGAGGCCGGTGCCTCCCACATCCGGAAGGGGAGCCGTTCCAGCATCGGAGGAACCGGGACAGTAAAGGCCTCCTTCGTAGGAGAGTCATACTGCAGGGCCTCGAGCTCTTCGGCTCTTCCTCGGGGTCCGCTGGAATAGCCAACGCGGTGGCCATATCCCGGACAAACTCCAAGAACTGGGTGTCCTCCAGAGAGGATCTACTCCGGGGCTCAGACTGCGGTGAGTCCGAAGGGACGCACCGAGTCTTGAATGTGTCGGGGGACTCCTCATCCTCCGTCTCCCAGGCGGATTTGTCTGATGAGGAGTCAGGATCCGACCCCGCGGGGCCCTGGAGCACCCGCCCCGACGCCGGAGACCCCAACGTCGACACCCTCGGTCCCGAACGGGAGGTCGAGGGAGACCGCGACCGAGGTCGACTTCAAGCCATGATGGACTCTAGTATCGGCTCGGTCTCCGGGGTCGACTTCGATGTCGATGTCCAGGTGGTCATGGCAGATGCGCCAGGCAGGCTGGCCATCCAAGCCCGCTGCTGCTCCATGAAGGCAGACAGTCTGCTCTCCAAGGCTGTCATCCTGAGACTCAGCTCGGGAGATGCAGCAGCCGACTCGGGCCTCGGCGGCGCCGGGCCCGACGTTGGCTCTCTGGGAGGAGAGTCCTCTTGGACCACAGGGCTTACGTGTCCAGCAGACTCCGGCTCCACGCGAGGAACTTTGGCAGGCTTCTCTTATTCCATGGGCCCGGGGCGACGGTCGGGGGTCTTAGACCTGGCCCTCGAGGAGCCAGGGACCTCCGACGACGACCCCTCACGAGCCACTTCTTCCTCTTGCGTTCCCGGTCTGGGGACCACCTGTCCGAGGAGCTCCGACGGCGCTCGGGATCCGAATCCCGAGATGTCGAGGCCTCAGACGAGGTCCGGGCCTGGCCGGAGGCTGAGTCCGAGAAAAGCCTTTTTCTGCTGCTGGCGACTTCGTAGTGCCTTGGAAGACATCTTCCAACATGGTCCACACGTCTTAGGGTCGTGATCAGGACCGAGGCACCGAAGGCAGCAGCCGTGTGTGTCGATGAGAGACATTAACTTCTTACACGGATCACACTTCTTGAAACCGCCGGAAGCCATCAGGGAAAAAAAAAAAAAAAAGTGTCCCCGTGAGGTCAAAGGACCGGCCTTCCAGGGAAAAATCAAAACAACGCCAGCCACGAATGGCAAAAACCGAAAAAGAAGAATCGGGCTCAATACCGGTGTACCGAACCCGGCAGGAGGGGAACCGGCGTCGAACCGGGAGAAAACATAGCGAGAATCGCCAAAAAAATCTAACTTTTATCCGGGATGACAGGACGCACGTCCGGTGGGCTTCTCGGAAAAAGAGAGACTGAGGTAAGATGGCACCTTTAGGTGGTAAGGGAACCGCGCATGCGTGCCTGCATTCCCAAAGGCTTTCATAGAAAGCTAGGGAAATGCTCCGCTGGGGCTTCATCGGCGTCGATGACACCCATATGTGAGGACTGACTTCCTGCTTGGTCCTGGAGAAATGATAAAAATTTAAATTAAAAATGTAGCAATATGCCTCCTCTACAGACTGCCTACCAATAACTACCTCAATCTCACCACCATACTTGAACATGCCTGCACATCCCCAAAGAAGAAATCTCATATCGTTCTTGGAGATTTCAACTTAGCTATCCTCACCACTCAACAATCTTCTGACTTTCTTGATTTTATGGAAGACATGGGCTTTCATTAAATAGTAAAACAGCCTATCCATACAAAAGGTAACACACTAGATCTGATTTTCGTGCCAAGATCACTAATCTTACACCCTTACTTCACTTACCCATCTGCTACACAAGTCCTGTGGTCAAGACCATTACATCTTAAGAATGAACCTCCCAGTATGCATCTCACCAAAAGCATTCACCAGCCCAGCCTATCAAAAGTCACACTTTAAAAAATTTGACAACGAGGCCTTCCTCGCAGAGGTTACCCCTAAACTCATTACCCCTATGCAGAACTTTGATGACACTATAAAAAACTGGGCCGCAATAATCAATGAAGCTGCGAGACCAAACTATTCCAGTAAAAAAGCCTTCAAAAAATCTGAAAAATGGTATACCCAAGAATTATGTAACCTTATAAAGACACTCCGTAGGCTCGAGAAGAAATGGAGGTCCTCCAATACCCACAGAAATAAGAAACTTTACAACTCAACATTAAATACCTATAAAGAGAGAATTCACAGGGCAAAGAGAGAATATCATTCTTCCATACTAAATAAGGCCAACAACCACCCTAGGGAACCTTTTGAAATAGTAAAGACTCAAACCAAATCCCACACAAACCTGTCAAATAGCACCCCAAACAAGCCCCAGGCTATAGCAGACTACCTAGCTTCTAAGTTAAAAAGCAAAAACCACCCATCTGTGATCTGCAATGACTCTCAGTACCACGCTAATAAAATGGTCCGTATTCCATCCCATAAAGGAAACACAACTACTTGAAACAGTAGTCAAGAGCAACACTACAACATCACGCCTTGATCCATGTCCAGTCTCCTGGATAAAGGCAACTAAAACTGAACTAGCACTTGTAATTCTCATCATAAACCACTCCCTCTCCCAAGGAATTATGTCAGACTCACTTAAACTATCCATATCCGTCCCCTACTTAAAAACATCTCTCTCAACAAGGATGACCCTACCTCATATCGCCCAATAACTAGCATTCCATTTTTTAGCAAAAATAATTGAAGAAGTAGTTCAAATAAATTACAGAACTTCACTGATCTTAACGCACCCCTTGATACCCACCAATACGGTTTCCGCCCTTATCATGGAGTCGAAACCCTTTATTTGATACACTCATCTGTGGGCTGGACAACCCAAATCACAACCCAAATCACGCCTTCATCATGATCTTTCTTAATATCTCCTCTGAAATCTTATTCACTACTAGAAACTAGAACTTACCCCCCCCCCCCCCGCTTCTACCTTCAAACTTCATAATATCAAGCTGCCAGTCAAACAGGAGGTAAAGTACCTAGGTGTCATTATCGACAGAGCACTCATTATGACTTCACAAGTCAAACAAACTGCTAGGACAATATTCTTTAAATTAAAAATCATACAGCACCTCCGACCAATCCTGGAAACATGACTTCAGAACAGTAGTCCAAGCTCTGATTACCCCTCACTTGGACTACTACAGCAGTCTCTTACAGGGTCTACCCAAAAAGACACAACTAGTACAAAACGTAACTGCTAGGATTATTGCCAAAGCAAGCCTTACTGACCACATCAAATCACCCCAATACTCTAACCTCCATCGACTCCCCATTCCTTCCAGAATAAAATACAAAATGATAGTCACAACTTTTAAACTACACTTTGCTTTATTAGCTTTGTATTGTTGGTGGTAATGGTGTGATTTACCTGTAACAGAGCTGATTGTGCATTTGCAAGGTGACTTGTGCTGGAGGTTTTTTCTGACCTGTGATGGTATGAGAGAATTTGTTTGTGAGTGGCCATTATTGGCTGTTACAATGACATTGTTGGCCACTGCATTGGCCTTATGTTCTGAGGTCTTTTTCCTCCAGCACTTTTGTACTGTATGTGTTTGGAGCAATGCAACACTTATGAGGATTACATGATATCCAGTTTTTGTGAAGTGTGCTGTCTAGTGAGAATGACAGCTCCTTCCAAACACCCACACAAAAATGCCTTCAAAGCCTTAGAAAGAGATGATACTCCACAAAGGACACCCAATGTGAAGAAGAGTTACTGATAGGTGATTTCAATGCCAGATGTTGATTGGCACATCCCTACTGTGGTGCCAACTAGAAGTAAGGAGATCCTAGAACACATACTGGACTTGGTGCTTACCAATGGGGAAAGTGTTTCTAATGTTATAATAGGAGATCATCTCGCATCCAGTGATGATATGGTTCAGTATTAGGACTAGAGCTGATAAAATACATTCAAAAGCTGGGGTCTTAGACTTTAGGAAAACTAACTTTGCCAAGATGACACAATATCTCAAGGAGCCAGAGAGGAAGAAATGCTGAAGCATTCCCCTAGCTGCATCAGCTATAGTAGCAGGGATGGTGTCATAAGAAGCTTAGGGGTGACCTGCACAGAGCGGTGGGTACACCCCTAAACAAAGGCATGGGAAGGGATGACCTGACCAGAGTGGCAGGTGCAGCTACTCTTGCCACCTTGCTGGGCAGACTAGATGGACTATACTGGTCTTTATCTGCCATCATATACTATGTTACTATGTAAGCTTCTGGATTTTCTGTCTACTTCTGCTGGCAGGGGGACACAACCCACTCGTCTGGATTGATTTAGCAGAACAATAAGGAAACCGCTGCTTAACAAACTTATCAACTAAACCTATTTTAAAAAAACACGATTATTTCTCATGCATGTGCTTAATGTTCTTTATGTGAAAATACTAAACTTACCATGAGGAACAGGTGGAGGAAAACCAGGAAACTGTGGAGGTGGAAGCCCAGGTGGAAGAGTTGGGATTCCCATCGGAGGGCGATTCAAGTGAGGTGGAAAAGACATTTTTACAGTAGCAACCTATAACAAGAAGTAAAAAGCAGTCAACATTACAAACTGCTTTCACTTAATGACCACTTAAGATGCTAAAATACGCATATATAGGCATAACAAGAAAAAATGTTATACTGAAATGCAATGATGCGTGCATCTTTTGTAATCTTCCTTTCAAATTTCTCACGGCAATATTAGTCTTATTCACAATACAATTACTGATTAACAAGTGCCGCCACATGATAAAGATCTTGCTCTATTAGTATAAAAGGATTTATATTTTCAACTTTAAATCTAATCCTAGATGATTATATTAACCTATAATAATTGATCTAAAAAAAGGATCTCACTAATAATTTTAAAAAAAAAAAAAAAAAAAAAAGGATTCTCCAATATCTTAATGTCATTTATTTCTCACACTTACACAAGAAACTAAATTCAATTCAATTCATAAGATCATAAGAAATATCAGCTACAACAGTGTACAAGACACTTAATTCATAAGCCAAAGCACCATCATCAGGTCTCGGAACCCTGTGCTCTATTAATTTATTATTTTCCATATGGTGAAATTACACCTTACCTGCTAATTGTCCTGAGTACCTCCAGTCCAGTTCCATTACCCTCACTGAGGAATGTCACGCCTCACCAGCGGCTTGGAAACTGAGCATGTCACAAACTTGACACATCAGTATACAAGCGTAGCCAGTAGCACCTCTCAGCCCCCAGTATCCTATTGACAAAGCGGACTCATGGGAGAAACAAGTAAGAATAGCATCTGAAAAGGAATGCCTCTACCTAATCTCTCCCCACACCAGATGGTAACATCCCCAATTTAGGCATGAAAATACCTTACCTTATGCCTTGCCACGCACAAAACTCCACATAGCAGAGTTCTCCAGTCTTCTAGAGCCAGGCTCTGCTCCCATCCATCACTGCCACTTATGTTTCAACATCTTCATCCTAAACCAGTGGTCACCCCAAGGCCACCGCTAACTCCCAGGCTGCTTACGATGTTCTTCTTACAGGTCCAGGATCGCCAATCCTGATGCAAGGAAAAACAGACAACTTCAGAAGGGTCCAAGACTAAACTGGAGGTACTCAAGGAAAGACAATTAGCAGGTAAGGTCTAATTTCACCTTCCTTTTCATCCCTCCAGTCCAGTCCTGTTAGATGAGGGATGTACCATTGCAGTACTAACCGTGGGAGGGACCTGCAAGCCCGGCCTGGATTACTGCTGACCCAAAACTCCCATTCCTCACTGCTTGCACATCCAACCGATAGTACTTCACAAAAGGTATGCAAGGACACCTAAGTTGCCACCCTGCAGATGTTTGTCAGCGGAATCAGGCCCGAATCCGCACAGGATGCAGCCTGAGCTCTGGTCGAGAAAGCGTAGTTACTCACCTGTAACAGGTGATCTCCTGGAGCAGCAGGAATTTAGTCTTCACATATTGGTATCGTCGGTACAGACGGAGCCTGCACGGGAACGCTCCCCAGGGTCCAATAGGAACGCTTTTGGGAGCATCCCTCAGCACATGCGCGCTGCCTTCCCGCCTTTCCAACTGTCCCTCTTCATTAAGTTTGTAGCTGAGTGAAAGGATAGAGGAATAGAGGAAAGAGACAGAGATAGAGAGAACTCCTAGGGGAGGTGGGTGGGTTGTGAAGACTAAATTCCTGCTGTTCCCGGAGATCACCTGTTACAGGTGAGTAACTACGTTATCTCCAGGAACAAGCAGGAATGTAGTCTTCACATATGGGGACTCCCTAGCTGAAGATGCCAGGGAGATGGCCCCAGGAACCTGCCACCTATTGTGAGGTGGGCCATGCTTCCTCCCATGGATCTCTGGCATCCATGGTGGGTAGGAGTTGAATTAAGTCTCAAAGAGATGCTGAAGAACAGCGTGGCCAAAGAAGGCATCCCGATGGGAGGCTTTATCTGGGCAGTAGTGGGCTGTAAAGGTGTATACCGAAGCCCAGGTGGCTGCTCGACAGATGTCATCGACAGACAGAGTGAAGGTTAGCCATAGAGGCTGCCATGGCTCTCACATTATGCACTGTGACATGGCCTTGGAGAGGAAGACTCTTACTTTCATAAGCAAAGGATATGCATTGTGCAATCCATCTAGATAAGAGTTCTTTTGGAGACTGGAAGTCCCAAATGACTTGAATCAAAAGCAATAAAAAGTTGAGAAGACTTTATGTTGCTGTGTTCTTTGTAAGTAAAAAGCCAAGGCTCTTTTACAGTCCAAAGTATGAAGGTTCCTTTCTGCCTTAGAGGCATGAGGCCTCGGAAAGAATACAGGAAGGTAAATCAATTGATTTCAATGAAAAGGCGAAACCACCACTGGCATAAAATGTGGATGAGTTCTGAGAACAACCTTATCATGGTGAAACCTTGTATAAGGAGGATCAGCCACTAAAGCTTGCAATTCATTAATGCGACGTGCGGAGGTGATTGCAATCAGGAAGATGACCTTCCAGGATAAAAAATTTAGAGCTGTAGTGGCTAAAGGTTCAAAGGGCGGTTTCATGAGCTGTCCCAGAACTAGATTTAAATCCCATGACACCGGTGGTGGCCTGATGGAAGGCTTTGTTAATAGAAGACCTCTTATGACACTCGCTATGAGTGGGTGAGAGGAAATTGGCTGTCCATTTAGAGGCTTATAGGAAGCTGCAATTGCACTAAAGATGGACTCTTACTGAATTGGTCTTTAGACCAGAATTTGATAAATGAAGTAGTTACTCTAGTACCGATTCCAAAGGTATCACAAGGGGGTTTAAGCCCTTTTGAGACCAACACATAGTAAAACATTTCCACTTAAAGACGTAAGAACGTCTTGCGGAAGGTTTTCTAGAAGCTTGAAGGATATCCTTTACCTGTTGGGAAAGGTTAAGATCCTGCAGGTCTAGGCTTTCAACAACCAGGCACTGAGATGCAGGGACTGGGGATTCGGGTGCAACAGCATCCCGTTCTCTTGGGAGAGGTGGTCTGGAGCACAGCCCAACTCCAGAGATGCAGCTCGAGAGAGATGTAGGAGCAGGGGATACCACGTTTGTCGTGGCCACCATGGCGCTATGAGGATCATACGACCTCTATCTCTCTGAAGCTTGAAGAGTGTTTTGGGGATGAGGGGAATGAGTGGGAAGGCACAGAAGAAGTCCTGACCCCAGTGAAGGAGGAAGGCGTCCCCTTGCCTGGCAATTGTGAGCCGTAATTCTGAACAGAACCGGGGAAGTTTGGCATTCAGTGGACTTGCAAAGGTCTATGTCTGGGGTCTCCCAGACCTGAAATATCTTTGTCACTTGGTCTAGGTGGAGAGACAATTCGTGAGGCAGCAGTACTCGGCTGAGTTTGTCTGCCCAAAGGTTTTGAATGCCTGGAAGATATACCACGAGAAGGTGAATTTGATGCTCTCTGGCAAGGGCCCATAGTCGTAAAGCTTCGTTGCATAACGACAGAGAGCCTGTTCCGTCCTGCTTGTTCACATAGAAAATGATCTGTATATAGTTCCTCCCAAGTTCTCCCCTAAGTTATTACCCTGTTCTCTGTAAGCGCATTGTGTCGTCGCATTGTAGCATTGTTCTGTTCACTGTGAACCGCACTGATTTTTAATAGCGCGGTATATAAGAAATGTAAATAAATAAATAAATAAATAAATATAACATGGCTACTTGATTGTCCGTTTGGACTAAGACTGTCTTGTAGCTGAGCTGGGCATGGAATACTCGAAGAGCTAGATAGATTGCTCTTAATTCTAGGAGGTTTATGTGACGACAAGCCTCCTGTGGAGTCCAGGTACCTTGGGTAGAGAGATGGTGCAGGTGTGCTCCCCAACCCACCTGTGAAGCATATGTTAGGGTGGCCTAGAATAGGGGTTGTTGGAAAGGAGACCCCACTAAAAGATTCTCCAGTGATTGCCACCATTGTAGGGACAAGATCAGTCATTGAGAGTTTGACAGGCGTCCTGTGGCCTGTGTCCACTCTGTGGATAGGGTCCACTGGGCTGCTCGCATGTGGAGGCGAGCACAGGGAACTACATGAACTGTGGATGCCATATGTCCCAGTAATTGTAGCAGTTCTCGAGCAGTTAGGGAGGATTTTCCCGCTGCTTGAGAAGCTAGTTGCACTATGCGAAGACATCGGGGCTGTGTGAGGAAAGCCCTTGACTGTCTGGAATCTTAACAAGCTCCTATGAACTCCAGGGACTGGGAAGGAACCAGCTGGGATTTTGGGAAGTTTATTACCAATCCCAAGTATTGGAGGATTCGCATTGTGCGAGACAGTGCAGAACTGGCTTCTGCAACCATGGGGGCTCGAATGAGCCAGTCGTCCAAGTAAGGGAAGACGAATATCCCTAGGCTTCGCAGGAATGCAGCTACTACTGCCATGCATTTCGTGAATACTCTTGGTGCCGAAGTCAGACCAAAGGGAAGAATCCTGTATTGGAAGTGTTTTCCCTTGAAAAGGATTCGTAAGAATTTCCTGTGATCCGGATGGATCAGAATGCGCGTATATGCATCCTTTAGATCTAGAGAGCAAAGCCAATCCTGACTTTGAAGGAATGGCAGAAGAGTTCCCAGAGAAATCATTTTGAACTTTTCTCGGAACAGATATTTGTTCAATTCTCTGAGGTCTAGAATGGGTCTGTGTCCTCCTGTTTTCTTTGGCATAAGAAAATAGGGGGAGTAGAACCCTGTACCCTGTTGGAGAATGGGTACTTCCTCTATTGCTTCTTGGGCAAGGAGTGTTGAGACTTCTTGATCCAGTAGATAGTTCAATTCCCAAACCTCTGCAGACAGTCTTACAATTGTAGGAGGGGGCATGCTGTGAAAATGAAGCTTGTACCCCTCCCCTACAATGGACAGAGTCCAATTTTCTGCTGTTATTTGGTGCCATCTGTCAGCAAAATGACAACCTGCCTGGAATGTTTATGGGTTCTGGACCCTTCAGAGGTAGGAAGGCCAAGCTCTCTAGGAGGGAGTCAAAGCCCTTGAGGGGGCTGAGCCTGTGAAGCTGATTGAGCTATCGGGCCTTTTGGCTTCTTTTGTTGTCTGGATTGTTGTTGTCCCCTTTGGGCAACTTGACCTTGACCTTGCTCTTGCTGAGTATAGGACGGATAAAACTTCCTCTTTTTGCTGAAAAAGGGTTTTTATAGGGTTTCTTTTTGGCTGGAGTGGCTGTAGATTTTGACGATCTGTCTAAAGTGATATTGTCAGCATCTATCACATTAGCCTTTTCCTGCCAATTCTTGCCAAAGAGGTTTTCTCCTGTGCAAGGGATGTTTCCTAATTTATCCTGTACCCAAATCTCCAAGTCTGATGCCTGAAGCCAGGCAATTTGACGTGCACCAATGGCAATAGCAGAGGTTCTGCTGATGCATTCAAAGCAGTCAAAGGCTGCACGATTTACAAACTTGGAAACGTCTTGAGCATGCTTGACAAGAGTAAGGAAGTCTTGTTTGTCAACAGGGAGAAGGGGGCTCATAAGCTCCAAATCTCCTGTGACTTCTTTGAGGAACATTCCCATATATAAAATATATGAGCTGATGTTAGCTGAAAGCATGGAGACCTGAAAGGTTCGACGCCCAAAGGCGTCTAGAGTCTTGCATTCACGACCTGGAGGATTGGATGCATGTCTTTTTGCACTTTTCATCCTACGCATGGCTGACTCCACTACCATTGAATGGTGTGGCAGCTGAGTCTTTTGAAAGCCAGAACATGGTGGAACTCGCTACATGGTATCGAGTCTCCTAGAATGAGGAGATGTGGTCAAAGGTGTTTCCCACATTCTGAGCATCAAATCATGAAGACTTTCATGAATGGGAAGAGTGGCTGCCCCTTTGGGAGCCTTAGGGTACTGGAGAATTTCCAATTCCTTTGCTCTAGGACCCTTTTCAGGAGCTACTGTGATTGAAAGGCCTCGGGCCACATCATGAATAAAATCCTGAAGAGACATGTCCTCTGGAGGAGACATTCTGCATTGAGGAGAAGAGGAGTCTTCCGGGAGAAGCACTCTGGTACCGGCAGAATTATCAGAGTCCTCAGAATTGGAGGATTCAAAGTATCTCTGATCTTGATGTTTATGCAAAGCACAGTATCGGTATCGATCGAAGTCGGTACCGAGTTGGTCCGGTACCGACCTGTCGATGCCAGAAAATGTCGGCATGGGAAGAAGTCCCACCGGGGCCGGTAACATCGGTGCTGGTACCGGCATCAGTATCCGTGTCGGTACCAGTGCCCATTGAACCGTCGGTAGCAGTGTCAATGGTACCGTAGCTGAAAGGAGAGCTGCAAGACTGCGTTCCACAGCGAGGAATCTCTGGTCTATCGACGCTGCCGATGCCTGGGTGTCGGTACCGGTAGAAGCAGCCAGAACCCTTGAGCATGGCACCAGTAGTTCTGCCGAGGTCGAGGCCTCAAGAACATCCTTGAGCCCCGTTGGTGCTTTGGAGGCCAAAGCCTCCCGCCGGGGCTGTTTTGCCGGTGTAATTTCCTCAAGGGCAATGCCAGTGGCTTCTCGATGCTTGGAAGGAGATCTACCCTTTGAGGACCGGCTCTTATGTTTAGTTACCTGAGATCCATGGGAGGAAGATGAGGCTCTGGAACACGTTGATGCAATGGACATGGCATCTGAAGAAAAGAGGGTACAGAGCTTTGCAGCCCGGTTGTGTCTTTCTCTTTTATTCATCCCCATACGAGACACTCTGATGGAGAATGGTCAGGGCCTAAACATTTGAGACACCAGTCATGGGTGTCGGTGACGGAAATGGTACTGCCATACTTAGTACATTTTTTTTTAAAACCACTAGCTGGTTTTTCCATTTTTCAGGAAAATGGGGCCTAATGCCCAAAATGGCGCCTAGCACCAAAAAGAAAAAGTTTCTGAAGAGAAACACTTCAGAAAGTATCTATTTTTTTTTTTTTGAAAAGAAGAAAAGAGAACCGGCAGGTGTCGAGCGGAGGCAGACGCGACCACAAGAAAACAAATTTAAAGAAAAAATTTTCTGCGGTGACAGGGCATGTGTCCTGTCGGCTCCGCGGAAAACGAAAAAAACTGAAGAGGGACAGTTGGAAAGGTGGGAAGGCAGCGCACATGTGCTGAGGGATGCTCCCAAAAGCGTTCCTATTGGACGCTGGGGAGCGTTCCCGCACAGGCTCCGCCAGTACCGACAATACCCATATGTGAAGACTACATTCTTGCTGGTTCCTAGAGATTGCCCATAACCCTGATGGCACCGTCCTACGTTTCACAGATAGGCCGTGGAAATCACTTCCCGCACCCACCAAATAGAAGTCTTGGATGCCGCCTCCCCCTTATGCAGCCCTACAAACAAAAAAAAAAAAAACAGCCTGTCCATATTCCTAAAATGACTGGTAACCTTCAAATAGCAACGGAGAGCACCGCAAACATCCAGGAGTTGCAGGAGAGTGTCTGAGCAATTACTCCCTGCTCCAGAAAACACCGGAAGAATGACCAACTGGTTCAAGTGGAAGGTAGATAACACTTTCGTCAAGAATGACGGCACCGGTCTTAACACCACTTCTCCTTTGACATGGAAAGGAACTGTTCCCAACAGGACAAAGCTTGCAGTTCCAAAACTCTCCTGGCTGAGTAGACAGGCACTAAAAAGACTGTCTTCAATGTCAAGTCTTTCAGTGTACATGTCGACAGTGGTTCGAAGGGCACCTCCGTCAGAACGGAGAACACCAGATTAAGATCCCAAGGTGGCACTATAGATCGTACTGAAGGCCACACCTGCTTCACCGTCTGCAAGAGTCGCACCACATCTGGGTGTGCTGCCAACACCACCCCTTGTACCTTCCCCCAGTAACACATCATTGCTGCAACCTGCACCCTCAGGAAACTGCATGCTAGCCTCTTTCTCCAACCCTGCCAGCACAAAAGCTAGAAGCTAAGGAATGGAGTTGGCTAGCGCTCCAATACCATGCTCTGAACACCAGTTCTCAAAGAATCACCAGACTCTAATATAGGACAGTGCCATGGAGCACTTGCGTGCCTTCAATAGCGTTGCGATTACAGAGTCTGAGTAGCAACGCTCTATTAGCCTAGCCCTCACAAGAAGGCTAGGCCGTAAGCAAGAATCGAGCCGCTTGCGGCATCTGCACAGGACCCTGTAACAGTAGGTCATCCTTTTGCCTAAGATGCCACAACTGCTCTGCTGTGAACTGGACAAGGTTGGCATACCACGGTCTGCACGACCAATCTGGTGCAATCAGGATGAGACTGTTGTGTGCCTCGATCCTCTGCACCACACGTCCTATGAAGGCCCATGGCAGAAACACAGAGCAGGCCGTTCGTAGGTCAATGCTGTACCAACATGTCGAGGCCCTCACACATTTCGCTCCCTGTGCCTGCTGTAGAAGCAACTTGCCTTTACCAACTGGAAGGTCACCATTAGATCCATGATTGGCTGGCCCCAGCGGTACATTATCTGTGCAAACACTTCCTCGTTGAGTGGCCACTCGCTGGGATCCACTTTAACCTGGCTGAGATAGTCTGCTCTTACATTCTCTGTCGGCCAGGTGGGTTGCCAACACTTTTAGGTTGTCCTCTGCCCATGTCAGCAAAGGGGCTCTCTCATTTTCCAACTACGCATTTCCAGTGCCCCCTTGTCGATTGATGTAGGCCACTGTCATCACATTGTCTGATAACACTCTGACCGCTGACTCCTGTAGGAGGCAGTCAAAACGCTGGAGGGCCAAGAACACTGCCCACATCTCCAGATGGTTGATGAGCTACAAAGCCTCTTCCATTGACCAGCTGCCTTGGGCCATCTGAGACTGGCAATGCACTCCCCAGCCCAACAGGCTGGTGTCCATTGTCAGGGGAACCCAATCGGGTGTCTCCAGGGGCATTCCGGCTAACAATTTCTCCAAACTCGACCACCACCGGAATGTCTCCTTGACTGCCGCCGGACAAAACAGCTGCTGCTACAACAAATGATGTTGTGCCGACCACCTCCTCAATACTGCCCTCTGCAGAGGTCTCATGTGATCTCAGGCCTAGGGAACCAATTCGATGGTCGTTGTTACCATTCCCAAGAGCTGAAGGTAATGCCAGGCTGTCTGATACTTTGTGCAGAAAAAGAGAAATTAGACTTACCTGCTAATTGTAGTTCCTTGAGGAACTCCAGTTCAGTCCTCCACCTCTGGGTAGTGTACGTCCTCCTGCAGCATGGAGACTGGACATGTCAAAACTGTGACCTCACTGGATGTATCCTGCTGGTCTCTCCCATTGGCCCCAGTGTACTATTAACAAAGCATACTCAAAGGAGCAACAAATAAGTAGCTAAGGCATTAAATTCAACTTTCAAGCACAACTTTATTTCAACTAAACTTCCTCTATTAAAAGGGAAACTACTACTCTTAACAGCCTCTTTCCTCCAGACTCCCAAAAGAAAGAAAGAACGAACACAAGAAAGATCAGAGCAGCAGAAACCTCGCGATACCGACAGTGTTAAAGGTTCTTACACCCCATGTGCCTGACACTCTTCCCCATCGCACTGACCTGTGAGCAAACCATCCCCGGGCGGGAATGAGGACTGAACTGGAATTCCTCAAGGAACTACAATTAACAGGTAAGTCTAATTTCTCTTTCCTTATCGTTCCTCCAGTTCAGTCCTCCACCTCTGGGATGTAACAGAACAGTATTCATTGGGAGGGACTTGTCCACCCGGATCGCAAGACTGCCGACCCGAAACAGGTATCATTCGCCGCCTGGACATCCAGGCGGTAGTGTTTAATGAAGGTATGGAGAGACAACCAAGTGGCCGCTCTGCCAATCTCCACTGGCGGCACTAAACTGTGCTCCGCCCAAGAAGTCGCTTGCGCTTTTGTAGAGTGAGCCTGTACCACCACGGGCACCTGCCGACCCTGCAAAATGTATGCGGACGCGATCGCTTCTCGAACCCATCTGGAGATTTAAGCCTTTGCTGCCGCTTCCCGTCTCCGAGGGCCCCCAAATAAAACGAATAAGCGTTCTGACTTACGAAATGCTTCTGAAACCTTTAAGTACTGACGGAGAACTCTCTCCAAATCCAAACAATGCAGACTACGGTCCGAGGATTTTGCCTCCGTCGGACCCAACACTGATAGCGACACCGATTGTTCAAGTGAAAGGGGGAAACTACCTTGGGTAAAAAGGACGGTACCGGACGCACCACCACCTTCTCCCTAGAAAAAGACAAAAACGGCTCCCTACAGGACAAGACCTGAAGCTCTGAGACTTATCTTGCCGAACAAATGGCCACTAAAAACACAGTCTTTAAGGTTAAGTCTTTAACTGAAGCTTGGCGCAGGGGCTCATATGACTCCCTGGTCAGCGTACCCAGAACCAAGTTAAGATCCCAAAGAGGCACCACCACCCTACGAGCAGGGTGCAATCTAGAGACCGCTTTAAGGAAACGAACCATGTCAATGTGGGAGCTCAGGGCCACTCCCTGGACTTTCCTCTATAGCAAAAAGAGTCGCTAGCTGAACTTTTAAGGAGCTGGCCGCCAAACCTTTATCAAACCCGTCCTGTAAAAAACTGAGCACAATCGGCACGGAAACCGTGGAAGAATGCACTTGCTGCTGAGCACACCAGTCTTCAAATATGCACCATATCCGCACATATGTTAGGGATGTAGACCTCTTCTTGGCCCTCACCTCAGCAGGGTCGAAATAACCGCTCCAGAAAAACCTCTCTTCCTTAACCTCGCCCTTTCAATGGCCAAGCTGTAAGCGAGAATCGATCCACTTGAGGCATTCGGAGCGCCTTGGCCAATCTGGAGCCACCGATACCACTCTCCCCCGATGAGCCTCGATGCACTGAACCACTATGAGCACCCACGGAGGAAAGAGTAGGCCCGTCGATAGCCAACTCTGCATCAAGGCATCTATTCCTTCCGACATCCTTTCTCTTCTTCTGCTGAAGAACCAACTTGCTTTGGCCGAACGAAAGGTCGCCATGAGATCCATAATCGGAGGGCCCACTTGCGGACTATCTGAGCAAAGATTTCCGGATGAAGTTCCCATTCCCTGGTATCCACCCGGACTCTGCTGAGGAAATCCACCATCACACTGTCCGTTCCTGCAATATGTGCCGCCGAGATTGCCTGCACCCGAGGATCCACCCAGGCAAACAGATTTCCTGCTTCCTCCTCTATGGCCAAGCTGCCCATGCCACCCTGCCGATTGAGGTAAGCCACCATCGCGGAATTGTCCGAAACGTACTCACACCGCTTAGCCCTTCAGCACGGCTTCAAATGTCTGAAGTGCTAGGAATACCGCTCTCAGTTTGAGCCAATTGATCGACCACTGAACCTCCTGTTCGTTACAGGTTCCCTGAGCGAAGAGATCCCTGCAATGTGCTCCCCAATCTGCGAGGCTTGCATCCATCAAAACCGGGAGCCATTGTGGTTGTTCTAGCGGCAGGCCTGCCGCCAGGTTTCCTGGGCAGAGCCACCACAGAAGGAAATGTCTGACCTTCAGGGGACAGGGGAAACATCTGTTCAGGGAGTCGTTCTGGTGTGACCACCACCGAAGCAATGACCTCTGCAAAGGCCGCATGTGAGCCCTTGCCCATGGAACTACTTCCAGGGTTTCCACCATCGTTACTAGTACAAGAAGGTAACTCCACGCTGACTGAGCTGGAGTTGCGAGGAACTTGTGCACTAATTGCCATAGGGCCTGAGCTCTCCGAACCGGCAGAAAAACTAGCCCCTTGCGTGTATCGAAGCATACTCCCAGGTACTCTAGATCCTTGGACGGGACCAGACGGCTCTTGGCGACACTGACCACCCAGCCGAGATCTTGAAGAAACTTGACAACTCTGGCCGTAACCTGAACGCTCTCAGCCTTGGATTTCACCCGAATTAACCAATCAATCATCGAGATACGGATGCACCAGAATTCCTTCCTTTCACAATGCCGCCGCCACTACCACCATGACCTTGGTGAAGATGCGGGGGAGCCGTCGCCAAGCCGAAGGGCAACACTTGAAACCGAAAGTGTCCCCACGGGAGAGCAAACCTGAGGAATCTCTGATGAGCTGGCTGATAGGGATGTGAAAATACGCCTCGGTGAGATCTAACGATGTCAAGAACTCCCCCTGTCGCACCGCCACCATTACCGACCGCAAGGTTTTCATTTGAAAGTGTGGAACTTGAAGACAGCGATTCACTCCTTTTAGATCCAGAATAGGCCAGAGCGCTCCGTCCTTCTTGGGTACTACGAAATAAATAGAGTAACAATCGACACCGTAATCCTCCTGCGGCACGGGCACCACAGCTCCTAACTGCAAGAGACGATCTACGCTTTGTCTCACTGCAAACGTCTTTCGTTGCCCCTTGCAAGACGAAAGCACGAACGAGTCTAGAACTGGACGAGCAAATTCAAGAGCATAACCTTCGCAAATTATCTCCAGTACCCATTGATTGGAAGTTATTTGGACCCAGGCAGGAAGAAATTCCCAAAGTCGTCCCCCAATCGGTCGAATTCCTACCCGGGCCCACCTCGCTTCATTGTGGCTTTCGCACCGACGCGGTTGAGGAAGCTGCAAAGCCTCTGCCTGCCCCTCGGAACCCATGAAACTCCTGGGCCGTTGAAGGAAATCTGCCTCTGAAAACCACCCAAGCAGGAGGTACAAAACCTTCTGAAGGCCCTAAACTGACCTCGAGAGGCCGGGAGAGATCTGCCCTGCTTAGGTTTATCCTCTGACAACCTGCCGCCTTTGGACTCACCCAGATCCTTAACCAACTTGTCGAGATCTTCACCAAATAACAATTTACCTTTAAAAGGAAGCTTACCGAGACGTGACTTAGAAGAACCATCCGCCGCCCAGTTCCTTAACCACAGGTAATGGCACACGGCTACTAAGGAGGCCATACTATTCACCAATGTCCTAATCAAATCGTAGTGGACATCTGCTAAATATGCTGAACCGGATTCCAGACGCGTCACTTCTATTAAGCGTTCCTGCGCTTGTGGAGGGGACTGCTGCAAACGTTGGGACCAAACGGAGACAAGCTCTCACCATCCACACCCCACAAATGGAAGCCTGCAAGACAAGAGCATTAACCTCAAAGGCCTGATTTAACAATCCATCCACCTTTCTGTCTTGCGCATCCTTCAAAGCTGCGCTTCCTTCTACCGGAATAGTCGTCTTTTTTGTGACCACTGACACCGCTGCATCTACCCGTGAAGAGCGAAACCTCTCCTCCTCTTTGTCAACTAGGGGGTAGAGCCTATTCATAGCTCTAACGCCGCATAGTCCAGCTTCTGGCAGATCCCATTCATCTTGGATCATCTGGTCAACCACCCAGTGAACCGGGAACACTGCCTGAGTTTTCTGCACTGCCTGAATGAGAGGATCTTCCAGCCCCTCTTCCTCTGATGGCTGGATGGGAGCTAGATTGAGTGCCTGAAGGGACTCCGTGATGAGTGCTGTAAGCTCCTCCCTTCCTAATACTCAAATGATTCTCGCCTGGTCCTCAGGTTCCGGAATCTCATCCTCTTCAAGCTCTTCCATTCCAGACTCAGGCTCCAACTCCATATCTTCCGCATTGAGCCACTCCGAAATCCATGGACTGATCCTCTTGAGGCTGTGCCCTCTTGAACAGTCTCACCAGACTACCAACCATGTCCAGTCCAGGCTGTTGTATTGACACTGACAACTGAACAGGGCCTGCCCCAGCCCCTTGCCGTCGCAAGCAATAAGCCTGATTCATTATCAGCACAAAGTCTGGGGGAAAAGCCCCTAGGGCCACCCCAATGCCCATTGAAGCCCCAGAACTAAATGGTCCTGCCACGCCTTCCAGGAGCAGCACCGACAGACCCTCCTGCAGTGACTCGTCTTCGACCCTTGCCAACGAACCAGGAACTCCTATGGGAGCCTTCTCTTGCACCTCCTGCTCCATACTGGTTGATACTGCAGCGCAGCCCTGGCAAACCCATGTGTCCGAGACCGCGCCTCTGCGTGTGCCACACACCAGACACTGTGGGCGTGAAGGCATTAGCCACAGAATCCAATGGACTGAACTCCAGCTGAGAGAAATCTAAATGTACATATAACAGTTCTCTCCCAAACTTTAAGTTACAATTCCCCCCACCGAAGGCAAAATTTCACTAAAGCCCCCAAAGCAAACCAAATTAACTGTAATTAGGGTATTTTAAATGCCCCTGAGAGGAACTGTATTCACTCCAGCCAGGAACTAGCTGGTCTTCCCTTTCAGCATGGCTAACCGCGTTACCGTTGCCTCGCAGCTCAAAAGGGCAGGAAGGGGGCGACACATGCCCGCAGCAGACCCAAGCACCTTCCTGCTGCCCTGCATGGCGAGCACTCACCTCTGCAGCCACTCTCCAACTGCCTCAAAGGCCAGCTTCTTTGCCACACTGGACCGCCGCACCGCCCTTCAATCCACGACGCCACTCACCGCCAAGGTGAGTGGCGACCGCAGAGAAGGCTCTCTCTCTCAGCCTCAGCTCCCCACGGCGACCCGGAGTTATAGGGGCCGGACAGAACTTTTCACTGCACAGCTCCCCTCCGTACCAACTAGGAGGGGAGTGCAGAACAAGGCCCCGCAGTCGGAAAAAGATGAGAGGAGGAGGAAAGAGGCCCCAGACTGGCCTGACCTCTTCTGGGCAATCAAATTCTCCTCTTATTATTATTATTTTTTTAAACAGTCCTAACCAAATCAACAAAAGTGAAGGGAATAAAGAAATATGTTTAATCTATCCTAGCTGCTCCTTATCTGTTCCTCTAGTGAGCCCAGCACTTAGGCTCACTACGTCCTCCTGCTGCATGGAGACTGGATACACTGGGGCTGATGAGAGACCAGCAGGATACATCCAGTGAGGTCACAGTTTTGACATGCCGTGTCTCCATGCTGCAGGAGGACATACACTACCCAGAGGTGGAGGACTGAACTGGAGGAACGATAAGGAAACAGTCTGACCTGTAGCCACAGTTTGCGCCCCAGATCCGTAGACAAAAAAAACAAAACAACCTCGCCCTCTCATGTCCGAAAGTGTGCTCCCAGGTTAACCAGCTCCTGCGCTGGAGATAGGCTGCTCTTGGATATACAGTACTGATTACCCAGCCTAGACTTTGGAGAAATTCAACCACCCGAGCAGTGGCTCTTTGTCTCTTTTCCCTGGACTTCACCTGAACTAGCCAGTCGTCAAGGTACAAATGAACTAGGATACCCTCCTTCTGCTAAGCGGCTGCGACCACCATCATTATCTTAGTGAAGGTACAAAGAGCAGTTGCCATAACAAAAGGCAACACATTGAACTAAAAATGCCCCATGGAAACCGTGAACCTTAGGAATCGCTGGTATTCTAGCTGAATGGGCACGTACAGGTAGGCTTCTGTGAGGATCAGGGAGGTGAGGAACTCTCCCTCCCTGACGGCCACAATAACTGACCACAGTGTCTCCATGTGGAAACATGGTACTCAAACAGCTATTCACGTGTTTGAGATCCAGGATGGGTCTTCGGTGGATGCCGCAAGTGGATCAATTCTCACTTACAGCCTAGCCTTCTTGTGAGGACTAGGCTAAGAGAGCACGGCTACTCAGACTCTGTAATCGCAACGTTACTGAAGGCACGCAAGTGCTCCATGGCGCTGTCCTATATTAGAGTCTGAAGACTCTGAGAACTATTGTTCGCAGCATGGTATTGGAGTGCTAGCCGCCTCCAATCCTCAGCTTCTTGTATGGGCACCACAAAATAGATAGAGTATCGTCCGGAGCCGAATTGGTTTTGCGGCACCTTTGCGATCAGCCGTAGCTCTCGTAGCCTCTCCAGGGTGTCCCGCACAGCTATGACCATGTAAAGATGCCCTGCAGGGTGCCCGAGCACGAGTACATAGCCTTCTCTGATGACCTCTCGCACCCACTGATCTGAGGTGATTTGGACCCAGGTGGGATAAAAGCTCCGCAGCAGTGCTCGCACTGGAACCACTACAGCCTGGGGTCCCCCCTCACTTCGTTGTGCTTTTTTGTTTGCCGAGGGGGAGGAGGAATAAAAACCTCTTCTGTGGAATCCTCAAAAGGACTGCCCCCCTGAAGGGAAATAGCCCCTCTGGTAGAGTGTGAAAATGCACAGCCTAGAAGCAGTGGAAATCCCATGGCTGATCTCGGCCTGGAGTCGCCGTGTGCTCCATCTTTTGTCTATCCTCAGGGAACCTTCCTCCCTTAGGATTCCCCCCCCCCCCCCAAATCCTTCACAAACCTCTCTAGCACCTCTCCAAATAAGAAGGGAAGTCTGCTCAAACGTGATTTGGAGGAGACGTCCGCTGACCAATTGTGGAGCCAAAAGTATCAAATTGCGGACACCACTGCTGACATATTCAGATACCTAATCAGATCATAAAAGGCATCTGCCATGTAGGCTGTGCCTCATTCCAACCTCGCAGCCTCCAGTGGCGAGTTGGATTCCCCCAACTCTACCTGGAGCCCCTGGGCCCAGTGCAAGCATACCCATGCCACTAAGATGCCACACACAGAGGCTTGCAAGGAGACGGCATTAATATCAAAAGCCTGCTTCAGCAGGATTTCTAGCTTACGATCTTGAATATTCTTGAGGGCCAAACTGCCTTCTACTGGAATAGCGATCTTCTTGGTTACTGCTGAGACTGCCGCGTCCACCTTAGGAGAGCTAAACAGTTCCTGCTCTCGCCTCCAGGAGTGGGGTAGAGATGCGCCATGGTTCTCGTCTCTCATAGACCTGCTTCGGGCACATCCCACTCATCTTGTAGCATTTTCTTGATCACCCGATGCAGCGGAAATATCGTCTGCTGTTTCCTGTCTGGAACAGAGGATCCTCAAGCTGTTCCTTCTCCTCTGGGGTCCCTGTGCCCATGTTCAAGGTTCTCAACAAATGGGAAATCAATGAGGCTAGCTCTTCGCGCCTGTAGACCATCACAATCCATGGCTCCTGCGGAATCTCGCCTTCCTCTAGGTCCGAAGCTTCCGCTCCAATTCCAGAGTCCTCTGCCTCTTCGAACAGTGGTGACCCCAATTTATCCCATGGGCTCTCCTCTTCCTGCGATTTATTTATTTTTATTTTATTTAACAATTCTTATATACCGCACTATTTGTTATCAGTGCGGTTTACATTTAACAAAGAATACTCAGATCAGAGAAGACTGATTGAGTTTACATTATAACAGGGAATAGAACTTGGAGAACATGGGTAACTATTTACATATTGACATATTTCAGGATAGATGCAGAATACATGAAACTATATACATAAAGATATGGCATAATAGATGATACTTGATCTGAAAGTACGTAAGAATGTTCCAGGCTGGCGAGAGAATGCTTGGGGCTTGAGCGTTATGTTGTGTAGGGGGCTCTAGAAGGGGATGGGGGATGGTTTCTTAGAGTCGGGGAAGCAGCTTGAGAGAAATGGAGCAGAAAGAGGTGGTGTTTTATTGCTTTCCGGAATTGTAGAAGGTCTCGGATCGCTCTGATTTCTGGAGGGAGGTCGTTCCAACATTTTGGTGCGTAGTGGTCAAAGGTTCTTCTCCTGGTTGTTTGTGAGCACTTTATGGAGTCTTTAGGGATAGACAGAGTGTTGTCTGTTGCTGTCCTTCTGGATCTGTTTTTTGGAGTAGGTGTGATGAGTTCCTTGAGAGAATTGGGAGCGATGTTGTTGATAATCTTGAATGTTATTAGAAGAATCTTATATGTTAGCCTGGAGTATATCGGTAACCAATAGAGATCCTTAAGTATTGGTGTGATATGGTCTGATCTGGCTAGACCGCAGAGGACACGGGCGGCAGCGTTCATAGCTTGTTGGAGAGGATTGAGAGTGCTCTTTGGTAGGCCATACAAGATTAAGTTTGCGTAATCTAAATGTGGTAGTATGAGGGCCTGGAAGATGGTTCGGAAGCCGTCAGCAGGTAGCATAGGTTTGAGATGTCTCAGTGTTCTAATTTTGTTGTAGATGGACCTGGTGATGTTTTTTATGTGTTCCTTGAAATCAAGATGCTGGTCCAGGGTAATGCCGAGATAGCGTATGGCATTACGGCTTGGAAGCTCCGCATCTCTTCTTTTTAGGATGGAGGGAGGAGAGAAGCTTTTGTTCCTTGATATGAAGAGTACCTCTGTTTTCTTGAAATTAATGTGGAGGTTTTGGGTAGTTAGCCAGTCTGTGATTGCGTTGAAACAGTTGACAAGGTTGGTGAATTCCGGGTGTTTGACTTTGAACGGGGTAAATAGCAAAACATCATCGGCGTAGATTAGGGTAGAAATATTGAAAGATCGGATGATGTTGCATATCGATATTGAACAGCAGAGCCAATAGGGAGGAACCTTGTGGGACACCTTGTTGTTGGTGGAATGGTGCCGAAGTTTTAGAACCAACCCAGACTTGTTGCCAGCGATCAGCTAGGTAAGATTTACACCACTACCAGGCAAGGCCGTGAATGCCCTTTTCCAGGAGGTGGGTAAGTAGCTGGTTGTGATTGACAGAATCGAAGGCAGCCGAGATATCCAGGAAGATGAGGGCGAAACCATTTTCTGCGTTGTCAATTCCTCTATTCAGGGTGTTTGGTGAGGGTGATGAGCAGAGTTTCTATTCCATGCGATTCTCTAAATCCATGCTGGCAGGGGTCGAGGGGGGCTGCTATGTCTATATGTTGTTGGATTTGTCTGTAGACGACTTTCTCGATTATTTTAGCGAGTAGAGGAATGCTCGAGATGGGTCGGTAAGATTCTGTCTTTGCTGGGTCGAGTCTGCAGTTCTTTAGGAGGGGTCTTATTGAAGTTTGTTTGAGTAAAGAGGAGAATGAGCCAGTTGCAAAAGATAGACGGATGATGTTTAGTAGAATTGGGCTGAGTTCAACTCGAAGGGTCCTGATCCAGTGTGCTGGGCAGGGGTCGTTTGGGGCTGTTGAGATGTTGATGCAGGCAATGAGGTCTTGGATATTCTTCTCAGCAGGGGGGGGGGGGGGTAAAATGTGTGAGTGATATTTGTGAGGTGGGAGTTTGGTAGGGAGGGGACACTGTTGGTGCTGGCTGATTACTTGCTGTGAGGGATTTAGATTGTAGAAGTCGGCATATGACTGGGGGGGAATTGGGACAAGTTGGGTGGGGGAGGGTTCCTTGATTAGGGATTTCGCTAGGTTGAATAGGTCTCTAGGTTTATTGATTGAGCGTTGGAGGAGCTGGGCGTGGTATTCACTCATTCTGAGGTATATCCTCTCACGGTGAGACTTCAGGAGTTCAAGGTAGGCTAATTTGTGGGTCTGGGATCGGGAGCGTCTCCACTTCCTCTCGTGCTTCCTGAGTTCGATGAGGGAGGCGCAGAGTTCTGCTGAGAACCATGGAGCATGTTGTCTTCTACTTTTACATCTGTTGTGGGTTTCTGAGTTATTGGAGGATGTTGGGTAGGCAAATTCTTTCAGTGTGTTGTTCCAGATGGTGATTGCTTCTTCAAAGTTGGCAGACTTCTGATGTGGGATCGGAAGAACCTTTTTGGAGAACTCTTCTATGGCAAGAGGTCTGGGGCGTGGTGTGGCTGAGGGTCTAGTGGCATCCCTAGGTGGTGCCAGAACAAGTTGCAAGGGTATTTGGAAAGTAATCATGTTATGGTCGGACCAAGGGACAGGACTGATTGAAATGTTGGAGTCCGATTTGTGGCTAACTGCAGTGCTAGGGGCAAAGATCAGGTCTAATAGGTTTCCTTTTTGGTGCGTTGGAGCCGTCACCAATTGTTTGAATTGTAAATCCTGCATTGCATCCAGGAAGGCCGCTGCTTGGTCAGGTTGCAGGGATGGTAGGTTGAAGTCACCGAGAAGCCATTTGGGAATGCGTGGGTTGGCTGGGTTGCAGGCTAGGTCAATGAGGGTGGAGATGTCATCTGGAGGTGAGGAGGGGGCTCTATATATAAGGTTTATGGTGATGAATTTATTTGCTATGGAGACGATGTCGGTGTGTGTAGTACTCTTGGAGGAAAACAGTTGAAATTTTAGATCAGTTTTGGCTAGGATAAAGACCCCACCACCTTTGCGGTTGGATCTATGGCAGGTGTAAATGAAAAAATTAGGAGGGATAAGTTGATTTATATGAGCAGCATCGGAATCAGACAGCCAGGATCTGTCACCATGAGGAGGTCTAAGTTGTGAACAGCTATAAGATCAGTGATGACGGGCGGGAGTTTATGAGTGCGCATTTGAGGACTTGATGGTGGGATGTTTTGGTGTGTTTAGATTGAATAAGGTCTACATACAAGAGGTGCGAATGACGAGGCTGATGTGGTAGACCTGTGGCTGAATGGAAGGGGTTTTCCTGTTTTTTTTTACCCAGATGGTGAATGGTGGGGATATGACTGTGTCTATCTATTAGGGCAAGGGAGTTTTGTATGGCGTTTGTCAGGAGGAAGAGCATGGTAAGATTAAGTAATGCGTAGGCCATGGTGGTATATAAGGGGCTGAGGCAGGTTTTGCGGACTGGGGAATTGTGGCAATATAGAGTGGTTGCAAAGTTACAGAGTTACTGAGAATGACGTAGCAAACCACATTAAAGATTTACTTAGAATTGTAGGTTACAAAGTAGCAGAATTGTAGCTTGCAATAAACAGGTGAGAGCATAAGTGAGAGTTACTGAGTGAGACACTGTTATAATGTTACAGAATTATTGTGAAATATAGGCTATTAGGTAACAGGGTTGCTAATCGCAATAATCCTGAAGAAAAACATAAATGAGATTCAATTAATAAGGGTACCTTGTTCTTTCAGAAGCGAAATGTTCAGGTCAGTATGTGAGAGAGCTCCAGAAAACTTGAGAGGGAGACCAGAGCTGTGGCCTTTCGTGCCACACCTGAGGGCCACGACAGAGGGCCCTCTGGCGAGGCCCTCAGGCGCGCCCGATGGCGCTAAACCTTTAAGTCCAGGCGGCTGCCCCGATTGGGCAGTGATGGCAGCTACTGCTCCTCCCGCTGCTGGAGGCTCGATCCCCCGATGGGGAGAGCTGAAGATGGTGGCGGGAGTGTTCTTGAATTCTTGAATGGAAGGCTCATCCTCTGTATCAGCGGCCTCTGACAAGACCTTCTTCCTAAGCCCCTGACGAGCTCTCGGTGGCTGTCTTTTGCATACAAAAAGTCTTATGCATGAGCAGGACAAACTCAGGGGAGAAAACCCCCTGTACACTGTGAAAAAACTCCCACTGTCCGAAATAGAGGGGCGAGGAGCCCTGGGTTCTTTTTCTGCCCCTGCGGGCAGAACGCATAACATTTTGTCCCCTCTTTTGCCTTGGACCCTTCTCCCACTGCAGAACACCCCTCCTCACCTAGGAGGGACCCCTCCATCTTTACCAGAGGATACCTCTGCATCTGTGTCTGGTACCTTGTCCTGCAGGCCATCCTCCACAGAGCACTCTTCTGCCTCACATCTACAGCAGAAGCCCTCCTCCAATACCTTTCCTCTCCGGGAACCACATGTGGACCTAGCAGGGATTGTCCAGCCTATGTGTCAGGCTAAACCTATGAGGACTTGTAGAAGGAATGGACAGAAAAAGAGAAAGGGAATTAAGTGTCTTCTTTTTTTTTTTTAAACAATTGAATAATTAAGCTCTGCAGTAAGAAGGAACAACAATAAATTGCAATTGCCAATGTAAAACATCCACATCCACAGTAAAATGCTAAGGGAACCCCTGGCTCAGCTCAGAGACAAACCAAGATAGCCAGTCTTTCCAGCACAGTCGAAGAGGCCCTGACACAAGGCTGCCCTGGGAGCCGGAGACTAGGACGATGAACCCCCAGTAGAGCATCAACTTCCCTCAAAGAAAAAACCCCTGCCGATGAATTTCCCCTTAGCTGGGCTTCTCTTCCTCTCAGCTGAAAACCTCCACTCAGTCTTCTTCCGGCATCAGCAGAAATCCCCAGAGAGCACTCAAATACTGGCACAGGCAACTGCACGGCCCCTCACCCGTTTCAAGGTTCGGAAGCAGGCAAGGCAAAGGACAATGCAAGACCTCCTCCGCCCATGTGAGGATCTTACCGTCTGCCTGCCTCTATGGTCAGAATTATCCTGCACAGGGGCGTCACGTGATGAAGGGGAGCTGAACGGTCGCCTGCCAGCCGAGCTCTGCTCCTAGTTAACAGAAAAACTGCAAATAAACTGCATATAAAGATAACACTAGACCCTAAAATCTCCCCCCGAGGTAGCAGAAAAGGAGATGAGCCCGCATAGAGTAAGAGGTGGGGGCAAACGAAGAGGATGCATCTTGGCAACCATAAACATTACGCTCCTATTTCTGACCCTACAATGGAGCTTTTATACAACATACGGGATTTTGTGTCTCAGGCTTTCATGAATAATTGGTTAACAAGACAGGAATCCGATTTTCTTATTAATCAACATCCGAAAACGCCGACTTTTTACTTGGTGCCAAAAATTCATAAATCGTTGCTTAACCCTACGGGACGTCCAATCGTGTCCTGTAGGGGCTCGATTTTAGAACCTCTTTCACAATTTTGTGATTTGTTTTTACAACCTGCTGCAACCAAAGTGCCTTCTTACATCAGGGACACTGGGGATTTTTTGGATCACTTGTCTACATGTACGGCAGTGTCTACCTATACTTACCTAGTGTCCTTGGACGTTCAATCTTTATACACTAATATTGATCAGCGGGAGGTATTAGCAAGATTGGCATCATATCCGTTGACTTTACCGGATCGTATCCCAAAGCAATTCATCCTGGATCTGTTAAATTTGGTCTTGAATAACAATTTCTTTGTTTATCAGCAACAACATTATCTCCATATCTATGGGATTGCTATGGGTGCCACAGTGGCACCTTCTATCGCCACGTTATATATGGGTTGGTTTGAGGAGGTATTTATCTATTCCCACCCATTATATGTACTGATCCCCTTCTGGCGGCGTTTTCTAGATGATGTTTTCTTTTTATGGACTGGCACAAAAGAGGACTTAGATGAATTTCTAAGATCTTTAAATTCCTTTAAAGAAAACACACAGTTTACTGCACAAATTGAGACCCGGAAAATTCAATTTTTGGATATCACTGTGGAATTAACGGATATGGGTTTTCAGACCTCTCTGTACCGAAAACCGGTTCAACGCAACACTCTTCTACAATTTGACAGCTTTCACCTGTCTGCACTCAAACGGGGGCTACCGTTTGGTCAATTTGTACGCCTCCGTCGGAATTGTACTCATTTTGCTGATTTTAAAAAACACGCGCACGATTTGAGTACTCGATTACTGATGAGGGGCTATCCACAACAGGTGGTTCGGCTGGCGTACAAACGGGCCTGTCATGTTCATAGAGAATGGCTTCTGTTGGGCTTAGCTCCAAAATCCCCACAAGAGAACATCACAGGGGTTTTTCCTTATATGAAGGGTTCTTCGAAGATAGTGGGCATTTTACATCAGTATTGGCCCATTTTAGGTCTACATGCATGTTTTTGAAAAAAATAGAAATTACACTTACCTGGTAATTGTCGTTCCTTGAGTTATGACAGTTTAGTCCTCCACTTCTGGGTTGTGCACCTCTTCCTGCAGCTAGGAGACTGGGCATGTCAAAGTCGTGACATCACTGGATATAGCCTGCTGGTATCTCCCATCAGCCTCCAGTGTACTATTGACAAAGCAAACTCAAAGGAACAACAAATAAGTAACTATACCATAACTTTAAATAACTCCCCATTCTTCAACCGGAGGAGCCTTTTAAACCGTATCCGTCTTATATTTTCTTTTCTCTCTTTTTTTTTTTTTTTTATACTTTACATTCATGTCCCCCCTATGCAAACACGTATCCTATACCATCACCTCGTTTAAATAAGAGAAAAGAAAGAAAGAACAGAGAGGGATACTCACTGCGATCTAGAAACTGAAAGGATCTGTCTACTCCTTGAGATTGATGCTTCATTCCGCCTGAAAATAAACTCTGAAGAAATCACACTCCTGGGCGGGAATGAGGACTAAACTGTCGTAACTCAAGGAACGACAATTACCAGGTAAGTGTAATTTCTATTTCCTTATCGTTCCTCCAGTTTAGTCCTCCACTTCTGGAATATAACAGAGCAGTAATCATTGGGAGGGACCTATCAAGCCAACTCACCACACTGCCGACCCGGAACAGGCTTCCTTTACAGCCAAAACATTTAGGCAGTAGTGGTTACTGAGGAAATGAAGAGACGACCTGGAAGCTGCTCTACAAATCCCTCCTGGTGGAATGACACGGTGATTCACCCATGAAGCCGCTTGTGCCCTGGTAGCAAGAGTCAGAAAGCCCCCCGGAATCATACAACCTCGCCAGCAGAAAGCTAAGGCAACCACCGCCTTAACTCAGTGCGAAATGGCCGCCTTCGCTGCTGCTTCCCCTTTGTGGGGACCTCCAACCAGCACACAAAAACAAAGAAAGGAACATCGCAACCTGCATGTAATATTTCCTATCGGTGTAAGCTACGAATAAAAACCTCCCCCTTCCAGAAAAACCGAGAACTGGAAGAGAAACCAATAGGCTCAGGAGAAAAATCAGAAAACCACCTTTTGGAAGGACGACAGGACTGCTCGCAAACACCACCCTCTATCCAGAGAGGGTGAAAACGTCTCATTAGATGACAACACCTGAAACTCCGAAACTCGTCGCACCGAACAACGAGCTATCAAAGCCACTGTCTATAACAGCAAATCCTTTACCGACGCCTGGAGTAAAGAATCAAAGGACTCTTTAGCTAACGCCTCTAAGGCCCAATCGGGATCCCCCGGCGGCACCCAAACTCTCCTTGAGTAGCGCAGTCGGATCCCAACTTAAGGAAACGCTACACATCGATCCGAACACCTAGCGCTATTCCCTTCACAGACTCCTACAGCCGGAAACAGTCGCCCGCTGGATCCTCTAAGGAACTGGCCGTTAGTTCCTTCAGACACTGTCCTGCAGAGAACTCAGACCAAGGATACAGACACCTTTGTCACCCGGACTTGCCGCCGTGAACAGCAGCCTTCCAAAAGGCGCTAAGCATGGACCTACGTAGCAGAAGCAGCCTGCCTCCTTGCTCTCAACAAGGCGGCGAAGACTGCCGCAGAATAACCCTTCTACTTGGGCCCCGCCCATACAAAGGCCAAACCGTAGGCGGGCACAGATCCACCCGAGACATTCGTCACAGACCTAGCCGCAGCAGAACGTCCGCTACCGACAACTTCTAGGAAAAGCCTGTCGAGTAGATGAATGAGAAAAGCCTAGTACGGCCGTCTCGCCCAACCGGGCGCTACCAAGAGCACCTTTCTCCGAAAGCCCCGATACGCCAACTAGTTGCCCTATGAGAGCCCACGGGGAAAGGACAAGACAGACTTAATGGGAGCTTACTGACCCTCGACTGGGATGAACCATCAGCTGACCCATTCCTCCACCAGAGAGACCTCTGGGTGAACCCCAAGGAAGCCAATAATATTAGCTAGCGCTTGAATCAAGCCATAATGCATATTTGCCCCATAAAGCAAATCAGGCTGTAGTCAATTCAACTCCCTGATCCTTTCCTGTTCCAGGCAAGTAGACTGCTGTAACACTGCGACCAGCGGAAGCATGCTCTTGCCTCCCCAGGCTCCAAAAATGGGAGCTTGTAAGGCCAGAGCAATGCCCCCAACGATCACGTCAGTGAACCATCTACTTTCCCATCTTGTGATAAAGAAGATTGCTAGGGCTCTGTTCCATGCAGTGAGTCCGCACACCCTGGAAGTGCAAGGTGTGCACCCAGCCACGTGGTACCCAGGCGTGCCCCTGCTTAGCCTCAAAATGTCAATCAAGAACAGGCGAATTCAGGACAGCTGAATACTTTATTTTCCTTCCTTCTTTATTTATTTTTATTTTTTTTACAAAGACACCTCTAAACCAAAAATGCCTTCAGCATATGTTAAGAGACGCTCTTTCCGTGCCAACAATATGAAGTAGAAAGAACTCCCAAACACAGGCATACTAATCCACGGCCGTCCTGCTAGAGTAACGCCCCATTCCGTCTGACTGCACAAAGATGGACTTTATATTTTAAGTTCAACTAGCACCTGGTGATATGAAATACAGCTCTCATTCTGCAGTGGCAATTGAGTCAGCAATAAAGAAGCCGAGAAACTGCAGACAAGTTCCCATTATACCACCTGGTAAAGACTCCACTTTTAGACCACTGAAGCAAAAAAAGCATGCAAGCGTGCCTTGTGTCCTGCCAGCAGCTGATCGAATTGAAGGGATTCAGTGTATGCAGGGCATTGTCCAGAGAACGCAAGGCCCCTCCTCCAGGCTGACTCCACATACACAGTCTAAACCGGCAGTCACCTTGGCTGATGCCGATCAGCGCAGAAGCCATCCTGTAAGCCCAGCATATGAAGTATGCCTACTAGAGTCTGAGCTGCTGCCATTGCTGCTAGAGAACTAGCCTAGCTGTTCTGGCCCCCCATTAAGGCATTTACTGAACACTAGCAGAGACTCTCCGTACTTGAGAACCTCTGATAAATGGAATGGGAGCATAGATAGCTCCAAAGGCCAGAGTTCTATTTCGCAATCCCTCTCCGCTGAGCTACCTTTTCCATATGTAAAATTAAACCCCATATAGCCAAAATTAAGACATTACAAATCTACCGTAAAATCTTATAATTTGGCAAAGTCAAACTAAACGGGAACATTTTCCATTAAGAAATCACACAACTATAAAATTCTTCCCATGACATAATGCTTATGGCAGAGCATTCCACATCTGTGGACTGGCCATGGGGCTCACCCAAGCACCTGTTACAACTGTCCAAGAGAGTTATCACCATAATTCCTTTTGACTTGAATAGGTTTATAGCGGAACATAGCGCTATATCACAGCAGCTAAGCCAAAATATTATCCTACCATATAAATCGACTTTAACGATGTATAGGACCTTCTATGGATAGCGGAAGGAGATTCTGGTAAATCAACATAGCTATGCCCTTTTTTTTTTTTTTTTTTTCAAGATAGGACTCCAAAAACCAAGTTTCCGCCAACTCCAATGAAATCAAAGCAGATCCGCTAAAATTACCCAAACTGCTATTATAGCTTTGCAAGAAGCTACCAGCCCCCGCTGCACCCAGTGGTCCTTCCCCCCCTTATCCTGGGAGATTCTGCATTGCAGGAGGCGTTGCCCACCCCCTGCCAGCCTACTACATCTGCCAGGGAGCTGAAGAGCAAAATAGAAAGTACCCCTGGAAGCAAACAATGTCCCATCCTTGGGATCCAGGCGCAAAAGGTAAAAATCAAAAGTAAAATCAACAGTGTTAGCTAAAAATGAACAAGGCTATCTCTCACTAAAGCAAGTTTCTTTTTCTTTTTGAAATCCCACCGAAGTCCATGGGACCCAAGCTTCCGAACACAGCCCCTGACGCTGTGCATTAACCGCAACCAGAGAAATGAAATCCTGCTCTAGTAATAGATGAGAATTTCTTGGGAAGGGCTTGCTAAGTGTTGCTATGAAACCCACAAGCACCTCACCAGGCCTCCCTGCAGTCAGAGAAATAGCAGTGGGATACACCGACCACCTTGCAAATGGAGGTCTGAGAGGTTGTTGCCTGTGTGAACCTAATGAGTAATATGATATTGTATGGTACCACTCACCCCCCAGGGATGGGGGCACTGAATACTTTATGTGATTCATGAGCAGCGCTGTCATTCGGTGGCCTTTAGGGCAGCAGAGCCCGACCAATGATACAGAAATTAAGAGCTTTAAATCTTGGACATATAAACTGGATTCTCAGACCTTACATCACATCACCAAGGCGCTGTGGTGATTTCTTTCCTGATCTGCAGATAATGGCTGCCTGCACAGTCATAGAAAGGCACTATTGAGTGTACCAGCTGCCCTCTGGTGGCCATAGACCGTAGCACACACACTTCCCGGTTGGCAGTTTAACTGCCAGTCTATTTTTGTACATTCTAAGGTTTGCTAAACCTGTCCCTGTGAATTTTGGGCAACTTTCACTATAGACTACATAAAGGCACACTTCTAGGCTTTCGCTCCTGCAAACTACAAGTTAGGGCTCTGCCCTTGAAACTAAAAGCTGGCAATTTGCCTAATATCCTGGGCCTGAACAGATGGCTCCTCAGAGACATGATTAGGAGGGAAAGAACATGTGGTATCAGGGATCAATGCCAAAACTGCTGTCCTGTTTTTAAGTTTATTCTTATTTATTCTATAAAGAGGATTGACAACAGTCCCCCTTAATGCTAAGGAACCCCCTGGCCTCAAAAAAAAAACTACAAACAAAAGAAAGAAACAAACACTAGGCCCAAAAATTTAGCTATTCTGCCTGTTGTTTTCCTCACGCAGGCAACTTTCGCGATGCGGTCCAAATACCTAGAGAGGAAATGGCCGCCCCTTCGCCAATGAATTTTGGCGCCAAGAACAGCCGCCGCTGCAAAAATGAGGCCTCAGCAGACCAACAGAGCCCGAAGGCCTTACCTGCAGGGCCAAAAGCCACGCAGCCTGCTCCTACCTCCTTGAATTCCTCCGATCCTCAAGCCGCGCTGATGCGCCTGGCAGCCGCAGCGAGGATCGCTGAGCCGGTTCCACAGAGTAAAATTAAAATCCCGCAGCAACGGAGAGGCTCCGTCTCACACAGCTTCAGTGTGGCTGTACGGGTCCCGGAGCTTTCTCCCGTACAGTCCAGGGAGAGAGATCCGCACCGGCAAATGCCTGCAGCAAGTGAAAATCACTGACAAGGAGGGAAGGCGAGAACTGCTACTAATTTAAAGAACCAGGCTCAAATTTAAAATTACTGTAAATAAGGAAATTTGCTCCTAACTAAAGGGAACTAATCCCCGATTGTCAATTAACCAAAGGTAACTGAATTAAAAGTAAAATTAAAAGTAAATGAAAGGTAAAAATCAAAAGTAAAATCTGAATTTGTCACACTAAATGCTCCTTATCTGTTCCCCCCAAGTGAGCCCAGGAGCTAGGCTCACTATGTCCTCCTGCTGCAAGAAGACTGGACACACTGGAGGCTGATGGGAGATACCAGCAGGCTATATCCAGTGATGTCATGACTTTGACATGCCCAGTCTCCTAGCTGCAGGAAGAGGTGCACAACCCAGAAGTGGAGGACTAAACTGAAGGAACGATAAGGAAACTGCAAATAGCTTATTCCTGAAAATCTAATCTACGAGACATGATGGTGCACACTACGGCAGCTGCTGACCGCCCTATTGCTTTTCATGATCCAGCAGGACATTTCCCTTGTGGTGATTGCATTTTTTGCTCAAACACCATTTCGGGCTTATCGTGGCTGGACATTCACACTCAAACTTTACATCAAACCCGTTGGAGAACTAGCTGCACCTCGTCCTTCGTGGTGTATTTGATCCTCTGTCCTTGCAATCTCTATTACATGGGACGCACGTCTCGACCTTTCAAGATCCGATTGGGCGAACATGCTTCTAGACTGCGCACCAAATCGACATCAGCCCCAATGGTGGCTCATTGCTTAACTAGTTCCCACACTTTTGAGATGCTTTATTGGCAAATTTTGGACTTTGTACCATTAACCCCCAGGGGGGAATTCGTCTTCAAGCTTTGCAACATCTGGAACAGAGATGGATTTTTCGCTTAGACACGGTGCATCCACGGGGTTTAAATCAACAGGCTGATTGGCATACACTTCTTTAATCCTCTTTTTGTCTTCAGACCTTGGGGGGCGGTCTCTGTTCAGTGATTCTTCCCCTTTCAGCTCTGATAGGCTCTCCGGATTGTCAATCTTATTCAGTGATTTAAGATCAGCTGTGCTTACGTTGTGGACGCTACAGAATAAAAAAACGTCCTTCTTAGAGACCAGCTATAAAGCATTTTGGCTGCCGAGCAGTGTTTTGACCTGATGCAGGGGTAATATGGGAATTACCCCGGAACGTGCCACGTCGTGTTCCTGGCATTGCTGTTTGGATGAAAGCGGCCTTTGCTCTACAATTTCAGCTAAGTGAATGCTGTTTTTAATAATTTATTGATTAAAAAGGAAAGGCCACAGCGGTGGGAGGGATCTCTCCTCTCTACTGGGCTGGCTATTCCGACAAAAAAAGTTTTCTTTGGTTGGATGGTGTTTTCGACTTGGTTTTTGATTTTTGGATATATTTTGCACTGGGTTTTGGTATTTGTTGGCATTTCGAGGTTGCAACCTGTAACACGGAGACACCCTTGCCATCAAGAGATATCCTTGCATAACTAACGCCTTCTCTGCCTTGGGAAATTTGAGTGCCCAATTAGTGGAAACTGAAGTGCCCTTAAAGGAGAAAGTTAATGGCCAATCTACTATAATTTATTTATTTATTTATTTATGTTTCTTATATACCGCGCTATTATAATCAGTGCGGTTTACTATAATGCCCTAAATATGAAGAAAATGCCACAAAAGAGGAAACTACAACTAATTGGAGATTCAATCATCAGAGACACCAACCTGGGAACTCAGTTTAAAGGGGAGAAGATGGTCAAATGCCTCCCAGGCTCTTCTGTCAGCAGAAATACAAAGCAAATTGCTGGCATAATTAGTGCAGAAAGTGAGCACTCCAAAACTGATGTTACTATCCACTTGGGTACAAATGACCTAGCTAAAAACACTGCCTCTACAGTTCAGGGGGACTTCCAGATTCTGGGAGAGAAACTCAAACCCATTGCTAACACTATAGCATTCTCAGAGGATCTACCTGTTCTCGGTAAGGGGGCAGAAAAGCTGCAGTGCATAATCAACTTTAATACATGGCTCCAAATCTGGTGCAAACAAGAACGATTTAGATATACAGGTGACTGGGGAAATAGATGGAACAACAAGAGGCTATACTGTGTTGATGGACTACATCTCTGTTGCCTGAATTTTTCACTTAGGATCTTTTTCCCTGCAAGATGTGGACATTTAAACTAAGGAAAGAGGGTGACGGATGGGGGAAGGACAAGTTCAGGATGTCATTCCCAGCAAAAACAGCGGAAACAACCACTATATTAACCCAGTATTAATCGCAATATCCAATGCCAAGTGGGAAGAGGCCTGTAGAATAAAAGCCATGAAAAACCACAGTCAAGCCAGTCAACAAATGCTGGAAAGCAATGAGCACAAATGCTCGAAGCCTAGCCAATAAAGTTCCTGACCTGGAAGCCCTAACGGTGGAAATGGCCTTGGACATTGTGGCCATTACAGAAACATGGTTTAACGAGTCGCATGAATGGGATACAGCCATAGTGGGCTATAATCTATTTAGAAAAGATAGAGAGGGTAGAAAAGGAGGGGGAGTAGCCCAATATGTCAAAAGCAATATTAAAAGCTGCTGAAATGGAGGGGACGTGGGGAAAAGAAGCGCTGTAAATTGTGTTGGAAAGAGGAGATGGCACTGTCATCCATACTGGTGTAGTCTACAGGCCTCCAACTCAAACCAAAGGAATGGATAACAAACTGATTATTGATATTGTAAAGATAGCCATGAAGGGGAAGTGATCATATTGGGTGACTTTAATCAACCCGATGTGGATGGAGAAATTAGACCTTACCTGCTAACTGTCTTTCCTGGAGTCCCTCCACGCCAGTCCAGGAATTCCAGATACACTTGAGAAGTCAACATTCTCCAGCAGCTGAGAACTGAGCATGTCAGGATTCTGAGAATCCAGTAAAAGTGCTCCCCCCCCCCCCCTGAGCATAAGCATCCATCTCCTACTGACCAAGCAGTCTACCCCTCCTTCTATGAAACAACTAAACCAACTAACCATGTCTGTTGCATTCTTGAGTGTCTCCCTCTTCTGGTCATCTCCCCCCCCTCCTCCCTAGATAGTTGCAGTGAGCTACATACACATATGGGAAACCACTCAGCCAGGACAAATGGATCCCACTACTGTGTAGTGCTGTACCTCTTAATCAAAGCTCACACTGATAACCCTGGTCTCTAATATGGGAGGGGTCTGGACTGGCCTGGAGGGACTCCAGGAAAGACAATTAGCAAGTAAGGTATAATTTTGCCTTCCTTCTCGTCCATCCAGGCCAGTCCAGGAATTCCAGATACACTTGAATGTATCAAAGCAGAGACTAAACCCTGGAGGGACCCCTGAGACCAGACCTAACTACAGATCTAAACCTAGCATCATCAACCGCCTGCACATTTGGCGATAATGCTTAATGAACGTATGCAACGACAACAATGCTTCTGCTCTGCAGATCTCTATGGGAGGAACTAGTCCCGCTTCTGCCCAGGACATCGCCTGAAAATGAGTAGAGTACGCCCAAAGCCCCACAGGACAACTCTGGCCCCGCTGCCCAAACACCACTGCAATAGTATGCTTCACCCAGCGGGCAATGGTAGAAGCCGCCTCCCCTGCCTGAGAGCCTCCAAACACAATCAGACAAGGATTCTGTTCTCTGGAGGTATCTCCTCAGAATCCTAAGCAGATCCAGGATGTGCAGATGTCTATCCTCCTCAGTCGCCCATCTCCGGAAACTAAGGCAATGTAACCACATGACTCAAATGAAAAGCGTGACATTACTTTTGGCAGAAAAGAAGGAACTGGACGCAAGATCACCTTCTCTCTGGAAACATGCAAAAGAGACTCCCTACAGGACAGAGCTTGAAGCTCCGAGACTGCATACCAAGCAGATCTCCACCAAAAATACTGTCTTCAAAGCGAGATCCTTGAGTGACACCCTAGCAATCGGCTCAAAGGGAGCTGTCATCACCATCGACAACACTAAGTTGATGTCCCAAGGCGGCATTGTTGTCTTCCTAGGCGGTCTCAACTGTTGAGCTGCCCGTAGAAAGCGAGCCACATCCGGGTGCGCCGACAGGGAACACCCCTGAATAAGACCTCTGTAACAAGCCAGAGCTGTGACCTGAACACGGAGGGAACTATATGCCAGTTCTTTGTCCAGACCATGCTGCAGAAAGAGCAAGATGTCCGACAGCTGGCAGCGCTAGGGTTGTAAAACACGGTCCGCACGCCAGCCTTCGAATATCCGCCACATTCATACTTACTCCAAGGTAGTGGAACATTTCCTGGCCTGCAACATGGTCGCTATGACAGCAGAAGCAAAGCCCCGCCGCCTCAACTTTTCAAGCGTCATGCTATAAGGCAAAACCGCACCACTTGAGACATGACTGGACCATGAACCAGAAGGTTGATCCTGTCATGGAGCTGCCAGGGTTGCGAGACCAGTAGTTGTCTGAGGTTTGCATACCAGGGTCTCCTTGGCCAATCCAGTGCAATTAGAATCACCGGACCTTTATGCCCTTCTATCTTCCGCAGCAACCGACCTATCAAGGGTCATGGTGGAAAGACGTACAGCAACCCCTCCAACAGCCAGGACTGAATTAGAGAATCCAGGCCCTCAGACATGTGCTCTCTGCGCCTGCTGAAGAAACTGCTCTCCTTCACATTCGACTGTGATGCCATGAGGTCTATGACCGGTTGCCCCCAACATTCTGTGAGGTCGCAGAATACCACGGGATCGAGTTCCCACTCCTGGATCCAAATTATGCTGAGTGAGAAATTCACCTGGATATTTCTCCTTGCCTGCCATGTGAGCTGCCGACAGGGCTAGTAAATTCTGTGCCACCCAGGATAGGATTGCCAGGCTCTCCTCCGAGAGCAAGGACTGCCCATTCCTCCCTGTCAGTTGATATAAGCCACCATGGTGCCATTGTCCGAAAAGACTCAGACTGCTTTCTGTGCAATCCAGGGATGAAAACATTGGAGGGCGAGGAAAACCACCCTCATCTCTAAGCGGTTGATGGACCACAAGCTCTCTGGTGTACACTGACCCTGCATCATTCGAGAGTCGCAATAGGCTCCCCAGCCCGAGAGGCTGGCATCCGTCATCACAGCATCCAGAATGGAGTTTCCAACGGCACCTCTGCTGCAAGGTTGTCAACTTGCAGCCACCACTGTAGGCAGAGTCTCGCATACTCTGGGGCATTCCAGATGCGGACACATTGATTGCGACTGTGGAGCCCAGCAGACTGTAGAGTATGTTGCAACAGATGCATGTGGGCTCTGGCCCAGGGAACTAGATTCAGAGTCGCCGCCATGGAGCCCAGCAGTTGCAGGTTAATACCATGCCGCTGGAGCCAGCCTGCTTACAAATTTAACCACCTGTCGCTGTATCTTGCGAATGCGCTCCTTTGAAAGGGAGACGAAGCCTGCCGCCATATCAAACTAAGCGCCCAAGTATATTAGGCACTGAACTGGTTGAAGCTGGCTTTTGGCCAGGTTGACCACCCAGCCCAGGCTTCGAAAAAGCTCGAGGCCTCGTGCCATTGCCTCGAGGGATGCCTTCCCAGACTTTGCTCTGATGAGCCAGTCATCCAAATAGGGATGCACCAGTATTCCTTCCTGCCAAGGAGCAGGAAGGTCCAAGGAGCAGTGGGCCAGCTCGAAGGGCAATGCTCGAAACTGAAAGTGCTCCACTGGTACCGCGAACCATAGGTACTGCTGATATTCCCTCCAATGGGGATATGCAAGTATGCTTCTGTGAGGTTCAAGGCCGTAAGGAATTCCCCCTGCCGCACTGCTAATATGACCAATCTTGTCTCCATCTGAAAATGAGAACACATAGCACCTGATTCACATGCTTGGAGGTCCAGGATAGGGCGAAATCCCCCCTCCTTTTTGGGGACAACAAAGTAGACGGAGTATCAACCTACGCCTTACTGCTCTGGAGGCACTGGTACCACTGCCCCCAACTGCAGCAGATGGCAGAGAGTCTTCCATAAGAACATAAGATATGCCATACTGGGTCAGATCAAGGTCCATCAAGCCCAGTATCCTGTTTCCAACAGTGGCCAATCTAGGTCATAAGTACCTAGCAGTTTTCCCAAAAGACAAAGATTCCACAAAGCTTCTATTGGGTTAAGCAGTGATATCCTGGGTCCCTTTTAATAATGGTTTATGGACCTTCCCTCCAGGAACTTGTCCAAACCTTTTTTAACCCAGCTACACTAACAGCTTTTACTACATCTTCCGGTAACAAATTCCAGAATTTGATTACACGTTGAGTGAAAAAATATTCTCTCTTATTAGTCTTAAATAGGTTACCCTGTAGCTTCATTGCCTGTCCCCTAGTCTTTCTATATTCTGATGTAAACAATTGATCTACGTTTACCTGTTCCATTCCATTCATTAATTTATATACCTCTATATTATCTCCCAAAAGCCATCTCTTTTCCGGGTTGAAGAGCCCTAACCTTTTTAGCCTTTCTTCATAGGGGTATCCTTCCATCCCCTTTACCATTTTGGGGGCTCTTCTCTGTACCTTTTCTAATAACACTATATCCTTTTTAAGATATGGCGACCAGAATTGCACACAATATTCAAGGTGCGGTCGCACCATGGAACGATACAGAGCCATTATAATATCCTTTGTTTTATTTTCCATTCCTTTCCTTATGATACCTAGCATTCTATTTGCTCTCTTGGCTGCTGCTGCCCACTGGGTGGAGGGTTTTAACATGTTATCCACGATGACACCTAAATCTTTTTCCTGGGTGGTGGTTCCTAATGTGGAACTGCTTCGGCCTTTTTGAGCACCTTGCAGGGTAAGAGGACAAAGGTTTAATGAAGTGGTCTTGTAAATTTGAGAGCATACCTCTCCCGAATTATCTCCAAGACCCTTGCGATAGAGGGGAAGCCTGAGCCAGCCAGGTCTCTGTGTCCCCCCCCGCTGCCCTCAGATCCAGCACTTTCCATCAAGGGCTCCTCCTGAGGCCGGGACCTCTCTGACTCCAAACAGCCACGTTTACTAGTCAATCCCACATCCTGGGCCTCTTCCTCTTCAAGCAGTAAGCCCTGTCGAGAGAGACAAAGTCCAGCAAGAAAAACCTCTCAAGGAGCTGAGGACTTTCCTCAGCAGCAGATCGCGATAACAGGAGTACTGATTTTCAGCTGTGCTGTCGTCTTCTTCCTGTGCTTTGCAACTGCCCCCGAGGAAATAGTCGCCGCAGAGAAAATGGCCGCGGTTCCCGCCAACCCCCCCCCCCCCCCGTGGTTTCACTAGCTGATCCCTGCTACGCTTCTGCACTAGAATCCATGAGGGAGCCCAGGAACGATGCCAGTCTCTGCAACTGCATACCCTGGGAAAAGCACCGCCTGCACAACCCGAAGGCGCAAAGCCACAGCTGCTGACACACGGCACACTGTGAACGCTGAGCCAGTATGCACTGCCCCACTGCTAGCTTAATCAAGGAAGGGAGAGAGGTGGAAAGAGATCAATATCGCATTTCAGGAGCACCAGGCTAGACAATCCAATACCGAAAACCAATGCTCAGTCTCCAAGCTGCTGGAAGAGGTACACTACCCAGAGGTGCAGGACTAGACTGGAGAGACGATAAGAAACCGGATCGTGCGCCCCTACACTCCACCGGGAGGCCCCTCTCCTTGCTGGGATATGAAAAAATCCTAGACCACCAGAATTTGTAAGGCCAACCGAGGAAGGGTCCCACCTAAGGGCTTCTCTCTTCCCCTAGCACTGGTGCTGCCAACGCAAAATGAAAAGGAAGAAAAGGCAGTAAAATCTGGAAGGGATCAACCAACAAGTGTTCGCCCACATCTCTCCAGCTGCTTGGAGACTGAATACTGTGGGGCTGGGAAGGGCTCCCAGCTACTCAAGTGTGCAGAGGTCAGAAATCTGACATGCTCAGTCTCCAAGCTGCTGGACAGGCATGATTACCCATCTGTGTTGGGACTAGAGTGGAGGATTTGATAAGGAAGCAGTGATTTAAACTATAACTGGAGCATGTCTGACAAGATGCACCATGGTGCATCCTTACATCATCAGACTTGCATTTATTCTGAGCAGTTCCATCTGGGGCTAAGAAGTCCCAAATGCCTATTGGCTGTCAGGAAGAGGTACAGCAGGAGACTTGGGGGCCAATGCAGAAACCCTTCATTACAGACCGGTGCTTAAAGCTCTAGTGCAGGGTTTCAAACTGCAAGTTCCTTATCGTTCCTCCAGTTTAGTCCTCCACCTCTGGGTGGTGTACCTCCTCCTGCAGCTTGGAGACTGGGCATGTCAAAGTCGCGACATCACTGGATATAGCCTGCTGGCATCTCCCATCAGCCCCAGTGTGTCCAGTCTCCATGCAGCAGGAGAATGTAGTGAGCCTAGGTGCTGGGCTCACTTAAACAGATTAGGAGCAGTTTAGCCAGGATTTGGAGTTTGTTAACCTTAGGTCATCTAGTTTCAGTTAATCTGGCAAGGATTAATTACAACTTTGAACAAACTGAATGAAATTAAAGTAACTGCCCCTTTAAGAAGAATCCCCATCTAGCTGGCTATCACCTTTCTTTCTCATCTGTCTGTAAAAAAAAAAAAAAAAAAAGTGCCGATTTGGATCTCTCCCCCTGGACTGTACGGGGGAGAGCTCAGCGAGCTGTACCAGCAGTGTGTGTGTGTGTGTGTGTGCGATGGCGGCTTCTGCAGCGGCAGGATGATTCCTTCAATTGGTGAGCCAGCAGAGCAGCTCACGACCGAGTCGAGCGGCCTCGCAGCTTGAGGGATGGTTTCCCTCACAGTACCCGTGTCGTATCCTTCGGCACCGCAGGTAAGGCCTTCGGGCACTGAGGGGCTGCTTGGCACCATTTTCACAGACTGAGTTTTGGCGCCAAAACGAACCCACTTGGGATCGGCGCCATTTTATGCTCTTGCTGGTGCCACGTGACAGCAGTTGGCAGTGGCCCGCCTTCGGGGAAGAGCCATGGTGTTCTTTGATTTAAAAGACAGTCTAGAAATAACATAAGAGAAAAGGGGGAAAAGCTTTCCTTCAGCAGGTATTTATCTCTTGGCAGAGCACTTGCAGATATAAATGACCGGGAGCCGCGGCTGTTAGGCGCAGCAGTGGAGATGACCAGTGCTTTTTCCCCACACGTGGGCCATGGTGCAGATAGGCTGCGTTTTACGACAGCGTTTTTATTTTCTTTAGCCACTTAGGGCAGACTTTGCTTATTTCTTTTCCTTAAATTGTTAAAGTTTAAAGGCTCTCCACATGGGCAGCAGACAAGTTTAGAATCAATTTGGCTTATCTAAGAGCTTGCCTGCAATCTATCTAATTTAAGCCATTCAGTGGGAACTGAGGTCATTTTTGGTTTTCAACTTATAAACGTTATAAGCCAGAATCGTCTCTACTTTAGGGGTGCAGAACTGGGAATGCTCAGCAAATTGGGTCCCTATTTGCTTGGCTCGAACCAGGTCAATGGCCTTGAATAAGTTGGCGATTCGGTGGGGCACAGGGTGCCTCCCACAAATACTTGCATTGATTCACGCAGTCTATAAGTAGGACAGTAATTTTTTTCTGTGTGCAGACATTTTTTTACTTTCCTTGCATAGACTAAGCATATTTTGCCGATGCCTGATCATTTGCAAGGGGGAGATTTGGGGACAGGTAGAGGAAGCTAGCATATCGGATACAGAAGGGCGGTGGAATATAGAATTTAATTTAAAAAAAAAAAAAAAAAGCAGCACACTTTCTTGATGATTTCCGGCCTTCTTTTCAGATGGTCTGCATATAGCTTCTCTGTGATGTCTGCTAAGCTGCCAAGCAATCTCTCCCCCAGGCATGCTCGAGGGAGATTTACTGCCAAATTTCAGATCTTAAAAAAAAAAAAAAAAAAAAAAAAAAGAGAACTGACGAGGCGGCTAAGCGTGGCGCCAGAAGATTCAAGTGAGGGTCAGTTAGGAGGAAGAGGCTCCTGTCCTATCTTCGGCTCAGTTACTGGCAACATATGATGGGACAGAGGACCCACAACCAATTTAGACACTGACGCTGCCATGACTGTCTGCTGCTCCGCCAGCTTGGCATTTTCTCTGGCCACGTCCTTTCAGCATCTCCTACAACAAACCTCAGGATAAACCCTGATAGGGTACCAAGGGGGCGTACGCCTTTGGTCATGCACTCCTACGGACATACGACTGCACCACAAATGGCTGTCACGACAGTTGCTGCGATTTAGAGCAAAAAAAAACACACCACAAAGAGTGTAACATAGAAAAAGCATAGGGGTACTATTAGCTCTGCCCTGCTCCCGTGGGCAGTATTGTGCGGCTCTCTAATGTCTCCTTGGCTCTGGTGCCCAGATTTCTTTTACAGACCCGACACGTGGTCCATGCACGTTACCCGGACCATCCATTTAAAAAAAAACACAAAAAACCACAGCCCTCTCGACGGTAGCTGTCCATTCGCCAGGGCAGCAATGCAGATTGCAGGGCGGCTGAGCGCAGCAGCGGAGGTCTCCGTGGGGGGGGGGCAGCGTCATTCCTTGGGGTTACTTACAAGCGGCGTCAAGTAGGAACAAATGTTGTGGCACTTTTAGTGTCAGGGCTGTGGAGTTTTTCCAGCCAGTACTTGGCCAGGTCTGACGCTGCTTGGCTGTTCAACGCATACACAGTGCGGATCCTGGGGGAACTGAGTCTCCAGTGTTCTTTTTGTACCTTCCGGTTTTAGTTCAATTTAAATTAATGGCAAACTGGGTGCTCGTTATTGTCTTCTTGTCTGGGTCGTATCTCTGCCCTAGCAGTGGCGCTGGATAATGGTAGCGCGGGAGCAGTCCCCTTGTTGGAGAAATATCTAGGTTTTGCCCTTAATCCACGGTGAAGGTCCAGAGACACTGATTTCTGTGTTCCCTTAGGTCTTGCAGGGACAATAATTTGTTACCGGGAAAGAGAGGAAAAAAAAAAAAAGAATAGTCATTCGTTAATTGGGTTTCCATTTGGGGTTTTCCTGGATTCCCGTGATTGCAATTTGTTCTTTTGAGGTATCCGGTACCTTCGCTTCAAATTTCTATGGACGTTTGAACTGCACTGCCAAGGTGTCAAATTGTTAATCTACAAGTACAATCCCTGCGATCTTTCTATTTTGTATAAGTGGCATGTTGTCCATCAAAGTTTCGGCTAAGATTTATTTTCCCTTCTTCCTGGTTCTTGCGAAATAGCATTTGCACTATCAGACCCCAATGTACTAGATATCTCTGCCATCAGGCTTATGCATTGTGCCTGGCTACTCCATTACAAATACGCTTAAGACCAGCTTTCTAAGGAAAATATTTCTCTTCTCAGCCACACTGGTGGCAGAGCGTATTAATCAAAGCATTGGATGCTTGTTGGTTAAAAAAAAAAAAATTATTACTGTACTTCTGAATGAGGACATTGGTTTAACTGGAGTGCTGTGCACTGAGACGCAAAAGTCTGGGATTGGATTGCTGGCCCAATGTCTCCTCCTCTGTCAGGGGTTATCGCAGAGGTACACTTCGAAATTCCTGGAGAGAAGGAATCTCGCTCAACACTCAACAGCAAGGTCTAGTGGCCAGACATTGGCAGGATCTGTAGGGAGCGGTAGCTGTTGGCTTCAGGACAATTAGTGCCAGTGTAATAGCTGGGAAGAAGATACAGATCAGGTGAGACTCCAAGCTAGTCTTATAGGGTCATCATCCGAAGAAGGCCAGTTCCGGTTGTGATGGATGCTCCGGGAATTGAAGGGAAATGGCAGGTCCATGGAATGACACCTCTTTCTGGTATAGTGATAACACTGCACATAGGAGCTTCTCATCTATGTTCCGTGAATAACCGATAGGGCAACGGAAAACCCTGGCGGTTTGTGTTACGTTAGATCGCCCTTTACAAATGGGAGCAGTTGTTCCGGTGGGTCCATACTCCGTTTATCTTGTGGTGCCAAAGAAAGACAGAGTCTTGCGCCCTATATTAGATCTAAAAGGGGTGAAGCGGTGTCTTCGGGTACCGCATTTCAGGATGGAAACGTGGTGGTCAGTCATTGTGGCGGTGCGACGGGGAGAGTACTTGATTTCCCTCAACCTTACGGAGTGTGACAATGACAGCTGTGATGACCCTATGGAAACACAGGAAAGTGGTGACTATGTCTTTAAGACAGGAGACAGGCAAGCTTTTCAGAGGGCTAAAGCTACAGCCAAGCAAAAGAAACACGTACTTGCTGCGGCTAAGCCACGCCCAAGCCCCAAAGTGAGTGCAGGCTTGGACTCTGACAACCACCTGTGCAGAGATAAGGGTGTGGTAGCTAGGAAGCAGCTTTTTAAACCTGCTTCAGTGCAGAGAGAGAGAGCAGGAGGAAGGACGAAGGAAGGAGAGAGGAGCAGCAACAGGAAGGAGCAAGGAGATGGGGGAAGTTTAACTCCATGTGGGAGAAGCAGTTCCAGCAGCAAAGGAAGCAACTCTTATGTGAAAGGTACGCTTGAGCCAGAGATCAGCCGATGTATAGCTGGGGAGGTTGCTGAAGAACTGGAACAAAGTGCAGTGCAGTGTGTGCAAGAGACAGTTCAGAAAACCCAAGCTGCCAGAAGGGGGGTGAAAGCTGTTACAAACGAATGTAGCCAAGACCCAGCCAAAGGCAGAGACGTAGTGCTGAACACAGGTGAAGCAGTTAAGCTTTTCCTCCAGGGAAAGAAGCCCCACACACCTGATACAGCCAATGCTTACCAGGGAGAGCAGTTCTGGAAAGGACTTTTGAAGTTTCTACAGAATAGTAAGTTGGAAAACATTATTGAAAATCCTGAAAGAGATAAGCAATTTGCAGAACAGGAGGGCATGCAAATTGACACTCTTGAGTCAGATTCAGTGTATGACGAATCACCGATGGATTGTTCTTTATGCATGAGGGAAATTGAAAGCTGCTAGAAAGGGCTGTAAAAAGAATTTTTGAAGAAGAACAGTTTTTCCTTAGCCAGGAAAGTGCTAAGACCTTCTTTAAGCTAAAGAACTCTGCTAAGAACAGAATTTGAATTAAAGCAGTGTTGTGGAAAAATGATCAGAATTTACCTATGCTGTTTGAATGAAAAGAAGCTGTAACACAGGTGCTGAGATGTGTACTGAAAACAGCTGCCGTGTTTAAAGAAGTATTGCAGTTCTTTAACTTCACGTGTACTTTTGTTCCTGTACGTTTTTCTGTTTTGGAAAATAATCCTTTTGCCTACGTTGTCGTTGAATTTAATGCTTGGAAAGAACCCAAAAATAAATTTCTTGTTTTTGCCTTAAACAACCCCAGTGGTCACACACTACTTTGTCTTTAATGAAAAGAACTAAAAGTCCCAGGATTCCTTGCTGGAGACAAAAAATAGCTTTATTAAGGACAAATATGGCAGCCCTTTGCCTGTGAGCCACTGGCCCAGGCAGGGGGTCACGACAGGAGGCGTACTTGCATATTCCCATCAGAGCGGCTCATCAAACGTTTTTGGAGGTACACTCGGCCTTGGGAACACTATTAATTCCAGGCATTCCCTTCGGTCTGGCGACAGCACCGCAAACTTTCACCAAGATTTTGGTGGTGGTGGTAGCAGCAGCAGCATTACGCAAGGAAGGTATTCTCTTTCTTACATGTTTCAACGATTGCTTAATTCAAGCCAAGTCCGAGACCGTTCATGATACAGACACAGTAGTAGAGTTTTGCAGAGTCTCGGCTGGGTGGTCAACCTGACCAAAAGCCGCATAGTACCCTCCCAGGAGCTAGAGTATCTGGGGGGACGGTTCGACACGCAGGTGTTTCTACCGGACTGGAGAGTTCAGGTAATTTGGCAATTGGTGCGCAAGTTCAGCGCCTTTCCGGTTCTCTCAGCGTGGATGTATCTGCACGTGCGGGGAACAATGGCGGCGACCCTGAAAGCGGTGCCTTGGGGCCAGATTTGTTATGCGGCCTTTGCAGAGTGTGCGGCTTTGCCGGTGGTCGCATCAGTCCGATTTGTTGAACAAACGGCTCCCTTGTTACCTCAAGGTCAGGCAGTCTCTTCGGTGGGGTCTGCGTTCGAGCTCGCTGTAAGCTGGAATGTCTCTGAAGCAGCCGGAGTGGCTTCCATTATTGTCGGACGTAGTACTTAATGGCTTCAGACTTTAATGGTATCAGAACGATTTTTCGTGCTGTTTGGCAGTCCTCGTAAAGAGGAAGCGGCGGCCAAAGCATCTTTTTTTCAGAGGGGTCCAGGAAGCTATGGCATCAGCATATAGTTTGCAGGGCCGTCAAGCACCAGAAGGTTTGCGGGCTCATTCTACTAGAGCGCAAACGACATCTTGGGCAGTACGTGCCTTGGTCTCGTCAGTGGAAATTTGCAGAACGGCTACTTGGTCTTCTTTTTATATGTTCAGTTGGCACTGTCGCTTGGATGTTATGACAGCAATTGAGGCCTGCTTCCGGTTGGCGGTGTTGCAATCCGGATGAAAAGGTCCCTCCCAATGATTACTGCTCTGATACATCCCAGAGGTGGAGGACTAAACTGGAGGAACGATAAGGAAATGGAAATTACACTTACCTGGTTAAGTGTTGACTCCAGTTTAGTCCTCATTCCCGCCCGGGGGGGTGATCAGTTATGTGGTTCTTTTTAGATGGGGAGGAGCTTCCGTCTCGTGGAATGGAGAAATCCTTTCAGTCTCTGGATCACAGTGAGTATTGGTCGATGACCTGTTTTACTTTCTCTTCTCCGATTCAGCTTAAGGGGTGGAACAGGGAGCGTAAAAGCCTAAGAGCAACGTGAATGTGCAAAAAAAAAAAAAAAAGAGAAAGTCCTTCTTGTTGAGGGATTGGTAGTTTAGTTCACTTATTGTGATTGTTTCAGTTAAAGTTATGTTATGGCTACTTATTTGTTGCTCCTTTGAGTCTGCTTTGTTAATAGTACACTGGGGCTGATGGGAGATACCGGCAGGCTATATCCAGTGATGTCACGACTTTGACATGCCCAGTCTCCAAGCTGCAGGAGGACTAAACCGGAGTCACTAAAGGAACAACAATTACCAGGTAAGTGTAATTTCCATTTTTATGCTGATTTTTGAGCAGCAAAGCTGAAAGCAAACAGCATGCAAATTAATAACATGGAGAATAGGCCGAACATGAGTCTGCGTCAGCAGCCCCTGCATGCTCATGCTGTGCAAGTGTCACCGAGATGAAGTTTGACACTTCACCTCAGACAATCCAGTCATCGGGGGAGGCCCCCAGATGCCATCAGCACAGCATCAGAGGAGAGGGCAGCATACCCCCCCCCCCACCAAACCCCTGACAGAAGAAAAAACACTGGTGGCTCCATAGACCCCGATCCCACCTCCTTTCTCCAACCTAATAAAAATCAATGGGGGCCCCAATCCCCCTTACTAAAATCATTGGTGGTCAGTAGGCCCCCGATGCAATTCCCCACCTCACTGTGGGCCTCCATTAACCCTCCCCTCCCCCAAAGTACCTTTTGTAGAATGAGGGGTAGGAACGATGCCTACATGATCCTACCTCCCTTCCCCACACTGCCATTTTTCAAAATGATGGTGCCTGATCCTGCACTGTCCCGAAGGGAGGGCCTAATTTACTAGATGAGGAAGAAAGTTCCTTATTTGGCAGACTGACCACTCTCCCCTGAGGTGCATCCTAGGACTCACAGCATGGGGGTCAGTCAGTTGAGCCTGTGCTATGCATCCCAGGATGGCTAGTGCAGGAAAAGCACCAAAAAAAACAAAAAAATCTGTGTTATGGCTTTCTGCATCAGCCCCTTGGTGGTGGAGGAGGAGCTATAGATTGGGCTTCCTTTTTTGCTTAACATGAACCAGCTATACTGCTGCACCAGACACAACATGCTCACCCTATGCACAATAGGAAGTACATTTTAGGGTTTCTTATTTTAAGAATACAGAAATAAAAAGTTTACTGTCTAAACTATACACTATACTTTAAAATTCTTCTAATTAAATTTTATAGCGTAACAAGAGAGATGCAAAAATAATTGAAATACTTCTCAAATCATGAAGAACTTAAATTTCATCAAATTGGTGAGCCTACTATACCTCTACAAGAATTTAAATAACCTATACATTTCTGTAATAGCTTTAACATTTCTGTCCTCACTCATCACTGAAAGTAGGCAGCACGTAAATTATCTCATGCAGCACTAAGTACGAAATGTCTCAAAGCTTGCATATTTAGAGAAACTGAATAATAAAGGGGGACTAAAAAGAGTTACTTCTTACACAAAGTGCATTAAACTGGATATATGAACAAGAAAACTCCATGCCCATGAGGTAATTTATAAGAAACAGTGTATGCCAAGAGTGTACATTCCTAGAGCCAGAGAACGACTAGGCCACAGAGAAATCGATTATACGTACAGAGCTATCATAGGTCTTCGGGCCTATTTAACAGCATCATCAGATCCAAATATGTAAAAAGACCTGAAATATGAAAATAGACATCCAAATGTGTCTCCATCATTAAACTTGGACAAGCATTCAGAAGAGAAGGGACAGATAAGAATCTACCAACACACATAAGGAAGGAAGCAAAAGAAGTCACAAAACAAGAGGAAAAAAACCTTCAAAGAAGGAGAAAGTGACATCACCAAACGGAATGGCCGCCTGAACACTGAGCTCCCATCAGGACGGCGAAATTTTAGCGAGCAATAGTGCACCTGGACCTCCAATGTTAGAAGAAAGGGTGGGATAAAACACTCTACCCCTGAGCATGTCTGTCAGGAAGAAACTGGAATGCTATAGGTCTCCTTATGCAAATAAACCGCAGCAGCACATGGCAGAGAGGGGAGCTAACAGATGGATGAGGAGCCAGAACATGCAGAGGAGCAGTGCACGAGGGGTGACTTATGGTGCTGGTGTAAAAAAATTGAGAGAAATCATAGCAGTCAAAAATAAAGTGAAAGAGGTGATGGCTGAACTGCGTGCAGACTTACAGGCCCTGGGACAGCGGGTAGAGCATCTCGAGGAGCACGCGGAAATGGCGGCACAAAGTACACAGGAGAAATTGCAAGCATGGCAGAGGGAGCATGCGTGATAAGAATGAGGACCTCAAGAATCGCTCCCGACGTTGTAACAGAGTCTGAGGAGTCCCGGTGGAAGAGAACTTCAAACAGGCAAGCCAAGTGGTAAAGGATATCTGCATGGCCCTGCTGAAAGAAGGTGAACAGGGGGCTGAGTCAGACAAGCCTGAAATAGTGCTGGAGAGAGCACAGAGCATTGGGGACTCCACTTGGTTCAAGACCTAGAGATATTGTAGCATGCTTCAGCAGTTATCAACAGAAAGTGATAATGAGAGCTGCTGCTAAGAAAGGCAAGATTGCTTGGCAAAATTATGCAATCAAGATTTATCAGAACTTGGCACTGTCCACATTGCAGAAGGGTCGAGCTATGCGACCAATGACTCTGTATTTAAAATAGGAAAAGCTCAAATATAAATGCCTTTTTCCTTTTGGATTGCAGTTCAATGTGAAGAGGCTGGTGAAGCAGGCATGGACTGTGACAGAGGCTTGGGAACTGCTCGGGAAAGCCGAGGCACCAAATCTCCCCTCTCTTCCATGCAGCCATCAGAAACTGCATGATGAACAAGTGGCTCAGCTGGACCAACTGAGGTGGCAACAAATACCGGAAAGAGCAAGCGTCTATGCCGCCTTCTAAGGGACTACAGCAACATGGAGAGGATAAGCCCAGGTACATCAGATGTTACAACTTGAACTCTGGGAAAAGAGACAGAATTTATGTTTAATAATGTTTTGAGAAACGTTTAGAATTATGAAGAGGGAACAGAGAAGAAGGAACCTTTCCAGATCATGGCTCCTCCTTTCCCTCTGTATAGACTGGATGATATGTAAGGTGAAATTAGACTTACCTGCTAATTGTTGTTCCTTTAGGACCTCCAGTCTAGTCCCGAAAGATAGAAGTTGTGTTCATCCTCTGCAGCTTGGAGACTGAGCATGATCCAAATCTTGATGACCTCAGCATATATAATCCAGGGACCGCCTCCATTCCTCAGTACTCTATTGACAAAGCAGACTCACCAGAGCAAGAATTAAGTAACGACAACATAGCATAAACAGCTAACCTCAAACTGAGAACATTTAACAGCAGTATACTGTAAAGGACATTATGTGCTTAACAACCCACAGTCAAACAGCATTGTAGAATCGAGGCAAGACCACCCCCGTTCTCCACCACCTACCTGAAACAGCAGCTGCCTCATGAGTGTAGCAGCCCTCAATAGGAAACTCTTAGCTTCAGGGCGTCGTCAGCAGAACCAAACCGGGCGGGATACGGGACTAGACTGGAGGTCCTAAAGGAACAACAATTAGCAGGTAAGTCTAATTTCACCTTCCTTAGCGTCCCTCCAGTCTAGTCCCGAAAGATAGAAGAGGTAACAGAGCAGTAACACCTTAAAGGGGGGCCCTGCTAGACCAGCCTGAAGCACCGATGCTCCAAACTGCGAATCTCCTTCCGCCATTACATCAATCCTGTAATGCTTGACAAACGTATGCAAGGAAGACCACGTCGCCGCCTTACAGATATCCACCGCTGGCACCAAACACGACTCCGCCCAGGACGCAGCCTGAGCCAGAGTGGAATGCGCCTTCAAGCCCTTCGGCACTACTCTGCCCTTCAACAGATAAGCCGACGCAATGGCTTCCTTAATCCATCGAGCGATAGACGGTTTTGATGCCTGCTCGCCGCGCTTCGATCCCCCAAACAGCACAAACAATCTATCCGTCCTCTGGAATGAAGCAGCCTTCTGCACATACATCCTCAAGGCTCTACCCACATCTAACTTGTGCAGACGTCCCCCCTTCTTACCAGACTTTGCCCTCTCAAACACTGGTAAGGTTACCACCTGATTCACGTGAAACGCGGACACTACTTTCGGTAAGAAGGAAGGAACCGTCCTCAACACCACTTTGTTGACCTGAAACACCAAAAAGGGCTCCCTACAGGACAGAGCCTGCAGTTCGGAGATTCGGCGATCTGAGATCGCTACCAAGAACACCACCTTTAGCGTGAGATCCTTGACCGTCGCCCTCGCTAAGGGCTCAAACTGTTCTCTAGTCAGCGCCTGCAAAACTAAATCCAAATCCCGGGTACTGGATCTCTGCGCGGAGGTCTCAACAGCGCCGCCGCTCTCAAAAACCTCTTCACCTCTGGGTGACCGCCCAGCGGCTTCCCCTGTATCCTTCCTCGAAAACAAGAAAGCGCTGCCAACTGCACCCTGAGAGAGGCTGCCGCCAAACCCTTCTCCAAACCATCTTGCAGAAAGGCCAACACCTGCGGCACCGAAGCCTCCAGCGCCCTCAGATGTCTCTCACCACACCATGCCTCAAAAATGCGCCAGACCCGAATGTACGCTACCGAAGTGGAGCGCCTGAAGGACCTAAGTAACGTATCAATTACTGCTTTCGAAAAACCCTTGGCCTTAACCTTGCCCCTTCAAGAGCCAAGCCGTAAGCGAGAACCGATCCACCTGCGGCATCAACAGCGGGCCTTGAGTCAGCAGATCCGCCCGTAAGGGAAGTCGCCACGGAGGCTCCAACAAGAGCCGCATTAGATCTGCATACCACAGCCGCCTCGGCCAATCCGGCGCTACCAGCACTACGCGCCCTCTGTATCTCTCTATCCTTTGCAGAACTCTTCCTATCAGGACCCACGGAGGAAACACATAAAGGAGATGCCCCTCCGGCCACCGTTGAATCAAGGCATCGAGCCCTTCCGACATCCTTTTTCGCCGTGTGCTGAAAAACCTTTCTACCTTTGCGGACTCCCAGGTCGCCATGAGGTCCATCACTGGAATCCCCCAGCGCTGCACTATTAACTGGAACACCTCCGGATGGAGAACCCACTCCCCTGGGTCCACCTTCACTCGACTTAGAAAATCGGCGGTCACATTGTCCACCCCGGCCACGTGCGCTGCCGATAACGCTTCCAGATGAGACTCGGCCCACTCAAGGAGCACCTCCGCCTCGAGCGCCACACTGCCTGTGCCGCCCTGGCGATTGATATAAGCCACCGCCGTGGCATTGTCCGACAAGACCCGGACCGCCGTCCCTTCCAACCAATGTAGAAGGGCCCGCAATGCCAGCCGAACGGCCCGTAACTCCAACCTGTTGATCGACCACGACCTTTCATGATCCGTCCAGTGGCCCTGCGCATACTGTCCCTCGAAATGCGCTCCCCAGCCGAACAGGCTGGCATCCGTCGTCAGTGCTCTCCAAACCGGGCTCTCCAGAGGCATGCCTCTTTCGAGATTTCCTGGAACTAACCACCATTGCAGCGACTGTCTCGCCTCCGGGGGACACACCAACCTCCTGGACAACGGATCGGACTGATGCGACCACCTCCGAAGCAACGCCCTCTGCAACGGACACATGTGAGCCCTGGCCCGCTGTATTACTTCCAGCACAGCCGCCATCGTACCCAAGACTTGCAGGTACTGCCACGCCGAAGGCGCCTGTCTACCCAGAAAGGTCCAGAAAAGCTGCCTTAACTTCTCTATTCTGGCTTGGGGCAGAAACACCCTGCCTAAATTGGTGTTGAACCGTGCCCCCAGATACTCCCTTTTGCTGCGATGCCTGCAATTTGCTCTTCGCTAAGTTCACAACCAAGCCCAGCGACTGCAAAAACTGCACCACTCGCGCGGTTGCCTTTACACTCTCTTCCTCCGATTTCGCTCTGATCAACCAGTCATCCAGATAGGGATGTACCAACACTCCCTCCTTTCGCAACGCCGCCGCCACTACCACCATAACCTTGGTGAAAGTTCTCGGGGCGGTCGCCAGGCCAAACGGCATCGCCTGAAACTGAAAATGCCCCATGGGCACCGCAAAACGCAGAAACTGCTGGTGTTCCGCCCTGATTGGAATATGTAAATACGCCTCCGAGAGATCCAGAGCCATGAGGAACTCTCCCTGATGCACCGCCATTATAACGGACCGCAATGTTTACATGCGAAAATGCGACACCTTGAGACATCTGTTTACCCTTTTTAGATCTAGAATGGGTCGCAGCGTGCCCTCTTTCTTTGGCACCACGAAATATATGGAGTATCGACCGTACCTGCATTGGTCCGCCGGCACTGGTACCACCGCCTTCAACGCCAATAGCTTCTGCAACGTCTCCCTTACCCCCAACAGCTTTGCCTTTGTCCGACAGGGAGACCGCACAAACGCCTCCGTCACTGGCCGTTGAAGCTCGAACGCATAACCGCTGCGCACGATCTCCAACACCCACTGATCTGAGGTAATGCGGGCCCAGGCTGGAAAGAACTCCCATAGATGACCTCCTACCGGGATCACTCCAGCCTGGACCCCCCTCGCATCATTGGGCCTTAACACCTGAGGCGGAGACACCGAAACCTCTGCCTGCCCCTCGAAAGCCCGAGGACCGGTATGGAAAATGGCCTCTCTGCATCTGACCAAAACGCGCTGGTCAAAACCTTCGAAACTCCCGTTGCTGACTCCGAGAAGGCGCCCCCTGACGTCCTTGCTTCTGCTTGTCCTCCGGCAACCTACCCCCCTTGGAGTCACCTAAATCTTTCACCAACTTCTCCAGATCCTCTCCAAAGAGAGGTTTACCTCTAAAGGGGAGCTTCCCCAGTCTGGCCTTAGAGGCTGCATCCGCCGCCCAGTTTCGGAGCCACAAGGACCGCCTGGCCGCCACCACCGACGCCATACTCTTCGCTACTCCTCTGATAAGATCGTACTGACTATCCGCTAAATATGCGGCCCCCGACTCCAACCGAGCCGCTTCCTTAACGGCCTCTTCCATCTGCAACCCTTTTAACCATTGGGCCCATTGCAAGCACGCTCTCGCCACCCAAGCCCCACAAATCGAGGCCTGCATGGACAGAGCATTAACCTCAAACACCTGCCGCAACAACGTGTCCAACCTCCTATCTTGCGTATCCTTAAGAGCCGTACTACCCTCCACCAGGATGGTAGTCTTCTTTGTGACCGAGGAAACAGCCGCATCAACTTTGGGGGGTTTGAACAGTTCCTTATCTACTTCCTGCAACAGGTACAAGCGGTTCAACACTCTCGAGCCCTTGATTCCCGCATCCGGCGTATCCCACTCCTCCTGGATCATCTCCTTAAACACTCTGTGGAGCGGGAACGCCCTCTGCGACTTCCTGACCGCCTGCAGCAAAGGGTCCTCTAAGGAAGCATCTACCCCCTGCTCCGACGTAGGGATATTCAGAGCACTCATAGTCTCCCCTATGAGCGCCGCCAGCTCCTCTCTCCGAAATACTCTAACAATCCTGGCCTGGTCTTCGTGGTCCTGCAACTCTCCTTCCTCTAACTCCGGCTCCTCCTCGGAGTCATCCACCACTGCCAACCTCACATCCAGGTCCAAATCCAAATCCATGCTCTCCTCCAACCGCCTGGCCCGCTTAACTGGCCTGCCCTCTGCATCCAGTGGCGCCCCCTGCCTCTTAGCCCCTGGGGCACGCTCATCGCCGGCACCCGCCTCCTTCCCCCCAGCTCCACTCAGGGTTTGCTGCAGCAACACCATAAATTGCTGAGAGAAAATGGCCCCCAAGCCTCCCTGCAGCGAAGGTGGGGATAAGGAGACCTGCGGTGCCGAGAAAGGCCCCGGTAGGGGCTCCGGGGGCAACAACGGAGGGCTGGGAGAGCGTCCAGACCCCAAGCCTTCCTTGGCCATCTCCGTCGCGCTCATTTCCTCCAGACTGGCCAGCGCAGCCTCCTGTGCACAGGTCTTGCACACTCCTGCCTCAGAGACTGTCGCCCGGCGGATCCCGCACAAGAGACAGCAAGACCGAGCCGGCATTCAAGCCACTAAGGCCGAGCCCCCCCCCCCCCCCCCCGCTATGAGCTTACACCAAACCAGCTCAAAAAATCCAGCGGGGGCTTCAACAGGCCACAATGTGTGCCTGTTTTTGTTTGTTTTTTTTAAACGCACATCGGAGGGGCTCCCCAGCAAGGCATTAACCAAAGAAACGATCCCTGACGCGTCTCCCGTTCCCGCGCAAACTACCACGCGGCACTCAAAATGGCCGTCGGGACCGTCGAGCCGGTAAGAAAATCCCCCGAACAGAAATGCAAACACCGAACGCTCTCCTTCTTACCTCTGCCCTGCCAGCCAGTCGACGAGCTGCACACCCCGGGCTCCTGTCCGCCGGATCGAGCAGGGTCTCAGCTGTCGCACCGCCACTCTGCCTCACCTCCTAGGCACCTCGCAGCGATTTGCTTCTGCGTTCCAACTGAGCGGCAAACCCTCGACGGCAGTTCACCCGCCTCGGGGGGATCTGCTGCCGGAGGCCCCAGCTGTGACTCCCACACTCACTCCGTACTGCCACCGTTCCAGAGAGGGGGGAGAAAGGGGGTAAGTCGGCTGCACAGCCCAAGTGAGAATCTGTGTCGTTGAAATACTTGCCGAATTTAAAGGGATAGTAACTCCCTCCTTTTTTTTTTTTTTTTTAAAACCAATAACCTACCAAAATCTCTAGCACTAACCAAAACTACTTAATTCCTAAAGTGAGTCTTTAGTCCCTGGGCTCACACCTCCTACCGCTGCTTGGAGACTGAGAACTGAGGAATGGAGGCTGTCCCTGGATTATATATGCTGAGGTCATCAAGATTTGGATCATGCTCAGTCTCCAAGCTGCAGAGGATGAACACAACTTCTATCTTTCGGGACTAGACTGGAGGGACGCTAAGGAAGAAGCTTGATGATAGTGGGTAAGGTTAAATGTTCATATCTACAGTTTAAAGGTTACAGTTACTGCTGGGGTAAAGTGAGTTGGTCGGGGGGGGTATAGAAGGGTGAGGAGAGTTGGTTTTACACGTTGAGGAATTGGGAGGAGGGATACCCTGTATTAGTGAGGCACTAGAGTGGGGGGTTAGAAGAAAAGGGGGTTGAGGAGGACAAGAGTGAAGGAAGAGCAGATATGAGACGGGGTAGGGATAGAGGGGTGGAGGGCGGGCTAGGAAGTAGGGGAGGAGAAGTGGAAGGCGGATAGATGCTGATGATGGGGCAGGTGATACATGGAGGTCTGGTGTCACAGCAGGGAGCTGGTCCGGGGGGCGGGGGAGTCAAATCCTCAAGTACAGGAGGCGCAGTAAGAAGTTCTGCGGGGCTATGGGAGGTTGGGGAGAAGGGAACAAGGGCTGGGTAGGGGGGAGGGAGGAAGCAGGGTTCCAGACAGAGGCTATGGGGGACAGGTAGAAGAAAAGGTTGGGGAAATGGCAGCTCTTAGGGTCGGGACTTTAAAATGTATGGAGGTTGAATACACCACAAAAGCGTAAATCATTATTTAGGGACATGCAGCAATGGCAGGTGGCCTTTTTGCAAGAAACGCACTTGCTCCCACAAAATGAGCAATTGTTACGGCATGAGGCATACAGCCAGTAATTTTTTTAATGCAGAAGGCAAACATAAGAAGGCAGGAGTGGCAATTATGATTAGGGGTGATGTTCCCTTTTCAATTATAAGGGGTGGTGAAGGGCTTCGCAGGTCAAGTTTTATTAGGGGGGGGGGGAACTGCAGGACCAACAAATTACCTTTTTAAAAGTATATGGTCCTAGTGATTCCAATGTTGCTTTTTGGGAACACTTGGTAGTGTGGATGGGGGATAGGTCCGGGCACTATTGGTGGGGGGGATGGATTTTAACAAGGTTCTTGACCCAGGGAAGGATAGGACACGGAGTATGGAAAGCGGGAAGAGTGGAGGGGGGCAGTGGCGAATTCAGGAATTGATGAAACAATATGGATTGTATGACTTATGACGTCAGAATTACCCTCAAGAGAGAGACTATACATACTATTCATCAGTACAGCGGAGCTTTAGCTGCACAGGTTATTTATTAGGTGATTTGAGATGGTTTCAATCGGTCGACCGGGCAAGGATCAAACCTATTACATGGACGGACCAGGCCCAATATGGATGGAATTTGAAGGGGTTATAGACAGGGAGGGGCAAACATTTTGGAGTCTTAACGAAAGTTTGTTGCAAGATAAAGCTGTGGTACAAAGCCTGGAAGAGACCATTAAGAAGTATATGCAATTTAATGACACTGCGGAGATCTCTATGGGCATATTATGGGATGGGCTATAGGCAGTTCTTCGGGCGAAACTGCTCCAATGGGCAGCGCGTAAGAAAAGGGATAGACAGGAGAAGGTAGAACGATTGCTGTGAACCATTAAAGAATTAGAGCAGCTAACATAAGGAGGGTGGGAAGAGGTTTCAGGCCAAACTAGAGCAAGCCCGCATGGAGCTAGCTGTGTTGCAGTTGGAGACAGTGCAATATCTACTGCAGCATGTGAATCAACATTATTAATTTAATGATAAAGCGAGTACGCTGCTAGCTAGGAAGTTGAAAGACAAGAAAGGCAGTCTATTATAATGAAAATCAAGGGCCCAGGGGACCAGCTCCTGTTTCGGACTAAAGAAATTTGAGCGCAATTTGTACAATATTTGCAGAATCTATACAAAAGTGACAGCCAAGATTCGGGGATAGCAACAGATGAGTATTTGAGAGGGAGGGGCAAATTAAGCCATATTAGTGAGAGGGACAGGGAAGTACTTCATAAAGCTGTCAGCTTAGAAGAGATTGTTAAAATTATTAAAAGGACTGGCCCTTCATAAATCTCCTGGCCTTGATGGATTGCTGGCGAGTTTTTATCAGCGGATGGTTGCTCTACTGGCACCTGTGCTACAGAGGTTGCTTTATGGGGTTCTGGAGGGGAACCCATTGGCACCTTCCATGCAACAGGTGACAATTTCTGTCTTAGCTAAGCCAGGTAAAGATCCAGCGATCTGCGGATCCTATCAAGCTATATCCCTTGAACACTGATGGGAAGATTTTGGCGAAAATACTGGAAAATGGTTAGGGGGTATCCTCCCAGGGTTGGTGCAGCCTGACCAGACTGGCTTTATTAAGGGCCGACATATGGGCGACAACATCAGAAGAGCGCTCCAGGAGATCTGGGCAGCAAAAAAAGAAAAACAGGACACGTTGCTTCTTGCCATTGATGCCGAGAAAGATTTTGATAGGGTGTTGAGGAACGTTGGGATAGGGCCTGGGTTGATGGCATGGATAAAGGCATTATACACAAGCCCAGAAGCTACAGTGAAGATTAATGGCCATTATTCAGAGTCCTTTCACTTGGGAAGGGAAACGAGGCAGGGGTGGTCCCCTATCCCCCTTTTTATTCACCTTGGTTATGGAACCCCTGGCTGAGAGGATAAGAAGTAATGTTGACATGACAGGACTGCAGATAGGTCAGGATTAACATAAACTGGCTCTATTTGCTGATGATATATTGCCGTTTGTGACTCGCCCATTGCTGGCTTTGCCAGCATTTCTTCAGGAGCTAAAGCAATTTGGGAAGTTATCAGGTTTCAAAATTAATTGGGCCAAAACAGAGGCGCTGAGTATTAACCTTCTGGATATCTTGGCTAAACAGTTACAAGGGAGTTACCCATTTTGATGGGCTACAAGGTTGGTCAAATATTTGGGTGTTCAATTTACTCGGGACCCTGAGAGAATGTATGGGGCGAACTATCCAACACTAATAGCGCAAATGGAAAGAGACTTAGAGAAATGGAATAGAGGGGAACTGTCCTGGTTTGGCCGGATAGCGACTATTAAGATGATGATCTTAACTCGCTTGCTCTACTTTTCTCAGGTCCTCCCGCTTCGGGTACCACAATTGGTGCTTTAATACCTTCCAAGGAAATTGTTCTTGTTTGTATGGCGACACAGGCCACCATGGATAGCAGGGAGAGTTCTGTATGCATTGAAGCGCAAGGGGGAGAGAGGGGACTACGGATACCAGATATAGCGGATTATTTAGCAGCTCAATTACGGCAGGGTATGGAATAGGGGAAAGATAAGCGTTTTTGGTCTACGGAACAGCATTGGGTAGGGGGTTATCAGCTTTATCATCTCCCATGCTGGAGAAAGGTATGCTGCAAGGCGAGTGGACGGAGAACCCTTATATTTGCCACCTATGGGGAGAATGGAGGAGGGATTGGCAGAGAGTGGATCCCAATCACATGGTTTCTATGCTAGCCCCAATAGGGGTCACTCAGGATTTCTGCCCAGGAAGGGAGGGCATTTTCAAGCAATAGGCTAAACAGGGTTTGGATACTTTTTAGAAGCTATTGGAGACAGGGGAAATAAAATCCTTTAAAAGGTTGAAGGAGGAGTATACGTTAGGAACGCAGGATTATTTTGCCTATATGCCGGTGGTTCATTTTTTGAAACAAAATAAAGGGAGAGGAAGGAGGATGGGTTTAACGACCTGGAAGCCTTATGCCTGGGGCATCATCAATCCAGAGGGCTGATCCATGTGCTGCATGCTAGCCTGCATATCTCGAGGTGGGGCAGGGGGGGGGAGAAATTTGAATATATGAAGGAGTGGGAAAAGGATTTAGGGGCTTATTGAGATGAGGGGATGGCAGTCCATAGGTTTGGGGGCTGCAAAATCAGCAATGTGTAACAATCAAGGAGAATGCCTCTATGACAGAAAGACCACATGGCCTATCTAGTCTGTCCTTCCATATCAACAACTACAACAGTCCCCTTTTTCCTTTAGAGATCCTCTGTGTTTGTCCCATGCTTTTTTTTTAATTCAGATACTGTCCTCATATCTACCACCTCCACTGGGAGACTATTCCACGGATCCACCACTCTTTCCCTAAAGAAATATTTCCGCATATCACTTCTGAATCTATCCCCCTTCACCCTCATCGCATAACTTGCTTTCAATTGAAAGAGGCTCTCCCCCTGTACATTTATGCCACAGAGGTATTTAAACATCTCAATCATATCACCTCTATCCTGCCTTTCCTCTAAGGTGTACATACTGTATTAAGATCCTTAAGTCTGTCCTCATATGCTTTATAATGAAGACCACTAACCATTTTAGTAGCCACCCTCTGTACTGACTCCATCCACGCCTAGGTCCCGCTCTTCTTTAGTGGACAAAAGTACTTCACCCCCTATACTATATTGCTCCCTTGGATTGCTGTAGCCCAAATGCATGACCTTGCATTTTTTAACATTAAATCCCAGCTGCCAAATTCTAGACCATTCTTCAAGCTTAGCTAGATCCCTCCTCATGTTATCTACACCTTCCTGGGTTTCTACTCTATTGCAGATTTTGGTATCATCCGCAAAGAGGCAAACCTTACCCAACAGCCCTTCCGCTATATCACTAACAAAGATGTTAAAAAGAATCGGACCAAGGACAGATCCCTGGGGCATATCACTGGTAACTTCCTTCTCCTCAGAGTGAGCTCCATTTACCTGTACTCTTTTGTCACCTCCCACCCAACCAATGTCTAACCCAAGCAGTAACTTTGGGGTCCATCCCTAGGGTACTCTGTTTATAAGTCGCCTGTGAGGAACTTATAAACAAACTGAGCACCCTAGGGATGGACCCTAAAGTTAATGCTTGGGTTAGAAATTGGTTGTTGATGAGATGGTATTATACCCCGGTGAGGCTCCAACAGATGTTTCCAGTGGCCTCGGATCGCTGTTGGCGAGGTTGTGGAGCCAAAGGTACTTACATATATGGTGGGAGTGCCCGGTGATTTGAGACTTACTGGGATCAAATCAGAGGACAGATACAGACCATCTTTAAGGTGATGCTGGGTATGTGCCCCACATTCTTCCTACTGAGGGGGTTTGGCCGGCAGAACTACAATGCAGGTGGTGTACATCAAGATCGCTTGGAAATTGAAGCAGACACGACCCCCAGAGCATTGGATACATAGACTTCGTAAAGTGACCCTCATGGAACATAGAAACATGACAACAGAAAAAGACCACATGGCCTATCTAGTCTGTCCTTCCATATCAACCACTACAACAGTCCCCTTTTTTCCTTTAGAATAGAAACAGGACAACAGAAAAACGCTTGACAGCGCTTCGCAGAAATACAGGGGTGATTTTTGATCAACGATGGAGACCCTTATTAAACTATATACGGATACAATGAATCCTGCTAGGATAGGGGAAGGGGGAGAGGAGAAGGAAGGGAAGAGTGGTTTTAAGGTATCTGTGTAAAAATACTTTATGGCTGTTATGACTTCTCAGGAGAGGAGGAGTTGTCTTGAGTTGTATTATAAATATGTTGAAACCAAGCTATATTATATGTATAATTTCTCACCATACTCCATGAATAATTACTCTGTGATTAGTTACCCGTTACCTCCAGGTTATCTCGTCCTTGTTCAATGTAAAAACTCAATTGTCATGTGACATTGCAATATGTTTTTTGTTCAATTGTAAACCGCACTGATTTTAATAGCGCAGTATATAAGAGAAGTAAATAAATAAAATAAATTGTTGGATGTTTAAAAAATTGATTACAAAAAACATAAAAAAATAAATAAATCTTCAAAGAATTAGATCAGCAGCCAAAGAAAAACAATTGGCAAAGGTATAAATACAGTGGGAAACTGTTACTCCATGAGAACGGAAACCTGAAGATGAAGAGATTGATAGTTGCATCCCAGGAGAGTGGATTAAGAGGGAGATGGTTCACAGTGAACAGAAAAAAATAGTAAAACAGACGCATGCAGATTTTGTAAAACAGAGCTGAAAATGATTACTCATCCCATAGCTGGTTGTAAAGTTCTGATGGCAGAAAAAGTATATACACAAAGGAACACCTTATTCATTGGAAACTTTGTAAACACTAAAAAAAAAACACTGGGGTCATGACCCCCAAGAAAATGAAAATTCCAGTGGATGAGAAGCTAGATGTGAGAAAATTTATCATAGTGGTAAAGAAGAAAAACACCAGAACAGCAGTGTTTTAAGCAATTATCCAGGATCTTCTCAAGTACCAAGAAATGTAGTCAGACCAAGAAATATTGGGAGCCTGAGGCCTGATTAAGAATAATTTCTAATCGCACCTCGCCTATACATTCTACAGCTTATAAACGCCAGAAGGAAGCTCTCTTTGCTAAAATTCAAGTATTACTGCGAACGTTAAAAGTAAATTTGAGAGAATGAGATCATACTCCACATACTCTGGCTTAGGAGCGAGGCTCATGGCTGCCATGGCATGCGCAAAATTAACCTATTTGGAAAAATTGTCACCGTGCATTAACTACTACCCGTGATCGACACTGAAGAAACCAAAATAAAATAAACACCCACCCCTCCCTCCAAACAGGGTCTGACCCTTGCGCGGCACAACAGGGCAGGCCTGTGGCACAAAAAAACGATTAGTACGCGGCTAGGCCTCAATGCCCGACTCCTAGAAATAATATATACGAGATAGAAAAATAAGATTGGCCGCTAACAGACCTTAATTATTAGTAAATCCAGCCGTTTTAGTGACTGCTAATCTACTCGCACTTAGTTTAAATTTTCCCAAAACCAGACGGACTTTGCCCTACTGTCCGCTACTCGATTAACTTGAATCCCTATCAAGATGGATGGTGTCTGGCTCATCACCTAAGAAAGCGCTTAAAACGTTTAGTGCCACACTAAACAAGCTTTAGAAGCAAAGTATACAGCATACCGACACAAAATAGGCGCGAACTCATTTAGACTCCTCTACAAAGCTTTCTCCATGGCCATCTCTGCGTACCGAAAAAAACGCACGCGACAATACCGGAAAGTAAGTGGCGCGCCTGAGGTTACAACCCCCTTCCCCTTCCAAGATTTGTAATCTTTACTTACTCGTTCCTAGCGGATAAGGAACCTTTCCGCGCGTTTTATTTGCACTTAAAGATCGTCTTCAAGCACCTCACCACCACCTTCCCCTGCACAGGAGTCAGAACACGTTCCTCGTCGCCTAGGCCGCGTTACTGCGGAGATCACGTGATTGTAGTACACTGTAAGGCCGGCGACCGCGGGCGCGTACCGCGTACACCTCGACAAAAGAGAAACAGGGAGCTAGGCGGGACGACTATAGAGAGGAAAGTCTAGAGTGGAACACATGTGGCGACTTTCTCTGTTACATCTCAGTGATCTTCCGTGTGAGTCCATTTCTGTCACTTAGATAGGGGGCCACAAGTCTACAAACATCTGGAATGAGTCGATGACAGTTTCTTTTATGGCTTAAGCTGTCTTTTCCCTTTGTCTTCCTTACAGATTTATAACTGTGAAAATTAACTTCTGTTTTCGAGTGACGCCATTTGTGTTTGTTCTGATTTGAGGAAGAAGGTGTTAGCTCCTGAAAACTTATCAAGACATGTATTAGCCCAATAAATAAATACATATTATTACTGTATTTTTTATTTATTTAGCAACCTTTTATACCGTACACTCTACAAGTCGCAGCGGTTTACAATAAACTTTGAAAAGAAGGTTACAAGTAACTTGATAAATTACACAGGTACACTAAAAAAAATTTTTTTAAACTGCCTCTAATGTTTCGATTGATTTTTACGTTTTTTGGTGCGCTGAATCCAAATCTGGTAACCAATTTGCTCCATCACGTACAGATTTTTTGCTACATTGGGTTAGCAGTTTGAGGTGAACGTTTCAGATTGAGTGCGATCGAGATAAAAGTTTCTTGGATGAATTCTTTATACTAATTGTTTAGTAGTTATTCAAATAAGAATAAAGAAAATTGTAACAAGGCAGCACATAAGAATTGAGTAATGTCAACAAAACACACTGTGATGGTAGCAAAATTGTCTGCACTTAAAACAGCCACATACATGTGCACAAACATTGAGCATATAAGAGCGAGGTTAGACACAAAGCAAAGCAAAGAAATGTGCAAAAAATGTTGTACAGGTATGTATGTAAGAATAGAAAACGCAAACCGCACCATTGCAATACATAAAGACAAACACCCGATGTTGTGAAAATAAAATTCTAATAAATGAGATCCGACACTGTGGTAATAACTAGCAAATTTTTATTTCAAAGTTTAGTAAAAACACGATATTTGTCAACACAGTTTAGATTTTAAAGTCGTTCTTGGGTCAATCAATCTCCTGGTGGCCCCGTTTCTTCTTCCCCCGAATGCTTCTCTTGGTGCGCTGCTTGGCGTATTTTTCATCTGGGGTTTCCCGCAGCAGCAACCAGCAGAAATCAGCCATCATAGTGGTGTTCCATCTTCCTTGGTACCTTCTCTCTGCGTCCTTGATGTCCTGGTGAAACCTTTCACCTTGTTCTTCACTGTACGCCCCCCAAGTTTTCGGGAAAGTAGTTCACATGGGAGTGCAAGAAATGGACTTTCAGGCTCATGTTACAGCCTTGTTCTTTGAAGGCATTGAGCATCCTGGCAACAATATCCTTATAGTTCTCATCCCGCCTGTTCCCCAAGAATTTGAGAACAACATCCTTGAAGGAATCCCAGGCTTCTTTTTCCTTCTCAGACATCGTTTCAGCGAATGCTCCATCTGAAATGAGTTTCCTTATATCAGGGCCAACAAACACTCCTTCCTTTAGCTTTGCTTCAGAAAGTCGGGGGAACTTTGAGCAAAGGTACCGAAAGCACTCACCATCTTTTGGAAGGGACTTGATGAATTGCTTAATGAGACCCAACTTAATGTGGAGAGGTGGTAATAGAATTTTATCACGAGGTACCAAGCTCTCATGAAGAACATTTTTCTCACCGGGTCTCAAATACTCCCGAATTGGCCAGTCTTTTTTCCCCCAGTGTAGGTCGCGGGCCCGGCTATCCCACAAGCAAAGGAAGCAGGGATATTTGGTGAAACCGGATTGCTGCCCTAATAGCATGGATAGAATTTTAAAGTCTCCACAAATCATCCACTTATGCTCATCATAACGAATCTTCTGAAGAATCGGGGCCAAATTCTCGTATTTTTCTTGGAGAATAACAGAGTGAGCAATAGGAACTGAAGCAAATGTGTTGCCATTATGAAGAAGAACACTTTTTATGCTGTCTTTTGACGAATCAATGAACAGCCGCCATTCAGCAGGATCATACTTGAGTTTAAACTTTTCCATCACTCCGTATATATCGTTGCAAAATACCAAATCTTCCTCTTTGCTGAAATACTTCAAAAATTGTGTCTCGCGGTTGCGGTACCAATAAAAAGTTGTTCCTGGTGACAATAGATTTTTCTGTTTAAGCCGAGAACCTAGCAGTTGGGCAGCATCTTTTGGGAGTCCTAAATCCCGGACTAAATCATTCAATTCAGCTTGAGAGAAAAGTTCAGGTTTCGGATCTGGTTCAGTTTCAAACTCGGAAGTACTGGACTCATCGGGAAAAGCCATCTGATGAGTCTCATCATGATCAGAACCGTCCACACAAATATGATGCAAAGATTTTGGTGGTTCAGGCACAGGTACTTCGTTGCTATGAGGCATAGGCCTAATTGCTGAGGGAAGGTTGGGGTAACTTATTACGTTCTTATTTTTTAAGTTGTATCCCTTCACAATGCAAGAGCAAAAATAGCAGTCACTGCTGTGGTCTCTTTGTTCACGCCACATCATAGGTATTCCGAAATGAAATGCTTGTTTTTTACCTTTCATCCATAAGCGTAGATCTTCCTCACATGTCTTGCACACTTTGTGAGGAGCCCACGGTTTGTCTTGATCGCCTAACTTCAAACCGAAATAGGCGAAATATACTTTTTTAATAAATGCAGAAATGTTCCTCTGCCGCTTTTTCACGGTATATTCCCCACAAATAAAACAAAAACTGTCTGGAGAGTTGACGCAACCTCTGGCTCTGTGAGCCATCACAAATACACAGTACTGCAAACTACAACTGTAGTGAACCACTTCGGAATAAAGCTGGATTACGACTGAGCAAACAAAAGGTAATAATGAACTTGCAAGAAACTGAAATTTGACAGGAACATTCATGTCGCAACCACTGTGTTTGAGCGAGCGAACGAGGCTAGGCGAACAGGAAAGAACATGCGCCAGCGCGAGTACTGGATTTAGCCCCCCGCCTCCCAATTGTCCTGTTAATGTATAAAATGAATACAAAACACTCTAAAATATCATGAGGGAGTGTTTCTAGTTAGTTAACCATTACAACCTCTATTTTGGGCCAAGAAAATAAACTGCAGTCGGCTAAAAAGAAATTATGTGAACATTCCTTATATGGGTAAGAAATCTAATTTTGCAAGAAAACGTGACGTGATGGAACATTTTGGCTATTTTTCCTGGATTCAGCACCCCAAAATCTATAGGAATCAGTTGCAAAACTGGAGTCAGTTTTTTGGTAGTCAACTCAATAGCTTAAAGTAACAATTAACTTGGCTATAGATGGTAGGAATAGACAGTAGTAGTTAAACAACGTGTAATCTTATAGAAGGAAGAGTTTAATTTAAGAGCAATGTATACAAAGAGTAAAAGTACACTGGAGAGAAAATTCAAATAGCTGTATGGAACTTAATGAGGTAGTGGCAAACGGATGTAAAGCAGAAATGCATTTGTAAGTATATGTCGGTGAAGGGAAAATTCAGTCTTGATGAGCTTATCAATTATTTTGTTAACCTTTATTTCCATACATACTGACGAGTTGGTCCTTCTGAATCATTTTAGTATCTCACAACCCAACCTTAAAGATGAACACTAAAGCTCAAGTTTTATTCAATTTCTGTTCTTAGGGCTGATCCAATCCTGGTATACCCTATCTATTACCATTTTATGAAAAGGGACCACATCAGCCTTCTCCAACCCTATAGAACCTCACCCATCTGCAAAAGTCTACTAGTGGGAGCTAGGGGAAAATAGAAAGACTGCAGAAGAAGGAAGGCTGGTGGGGATGTGGAGAAAAAGAGGGGAGACCAGCTGTCTGGCTGGTAAGTACAGGGGATGGGGAAAGATACGTTGATAGGGTCAGGCTGGGGGGAAGGGGTGAGAAGTGGAAAACAAAGCAGGGACCCTACATCGTCATCAGGAGGCCCCCCAATTCCTGAATAGGTATTCCTGCAAGAGACAGCATCAGCACAGCTCACCCAGCTGCCGGTAAGCGCCCTGTCTAAAGGCATCATCCTAGCTGACGGCTACTACTTAAATACACTACCCTTTCAGGCGGGCCCTCACTGAAGGGCCCTTAGGCATGGCCCTTAAGTGTGGACCAAAGTATGACCATCAGACTGCAGGAAAGGCAAAGCTAACTGCACACCCCCACAGAACCGCCACTTCTCCTCAGAGATCTCTGCAACCTGCATAAGTGCAATACATCAACTCACCATTACTATCATGAAAAGAGGAAAGCAAAGGTATGTTATCGTTTTCACCCACATCTTCCTGCTATTACTGATAACCACTCTCCTTACTGACACAGCTACCATGGAGCACAATACACAAATCCCCATAATCCACAAGCACAGGCATCCATGGGAGTTCATTCAAGCACTCTTTAGTTAAGATCAATCTGTCCAACACCACAACCTATGCACCTTACAACCATCAGAATGCAGACCAAGCGATACAATGTGCTTTCATTAATGCACACTCGGCCTGAAACAAGATTTTGTTAAATTTCATCATGGATTTTAGTCCATTTCATCATTTATTTATATTCATTTATATACTGTGCTATTCTGCATCAGTGCAGTTTACATTGAACAAACTGAAATTACATTGAACAGGGCATTATAACTTGGAGATAACTATTTTACAGGGAACATGGGCTATGGAGGGTTAAGTGGCTTGCCCAAGACCACAAGGAGCACCTGTGGGACTAGAAACCCCAGTCCTTCTGGCCCAAGGTTGCTGTCCTCTAGTGGGATTTGAGTCCCTGACCTTCCGGCCTGAAGTACCTTGCCCCAACCACTAGGCCACTCCTCCACTCCTTACAATCATGGATAAAAAAAAAAGACGTACTATTCATTACTGAGACATGGTTCTAAAACAGCTCTGCCCTCCCTCTTATACAATCCACAGTTGTAATAAATCAACCAGAAGAGGTGGAGGTGTTTGTATAGTTGTAAAAAGCACCCTATACCTCACTACTATTGACTCAAGCTCCTCTTGAAACTGATGTTTTGATAACCTCAAATGATACACTCTCAATATGCCTAACATATAGACCTCCACACGACAATGCCACAGAGCTTTCCATGCTACTGGAAGCAGCCTGTTTCCTACCAGCAAAGCACCAACCACTCATTATTCTTGGTGGTCTGAATTTATCCTTTGCCCCTCCAAAACAGCTTCCTTCCTGGAAGCCATGGAAGCTCTCCAGTATTCACAAATTCTCACCCCGCCAACCCACAACAAAGGAAACATTCTTGATCTAGTATTATCCTTAACAACCTTCTAAAGGACCCCTATCAAATTCCACATACAATACTTCCAGTACCCTGGTCAAACTATGCAGCTATTCTTCTCAACATCCCCTGTAACCTCCATCAAACAGCTTAACCAGCACTCCACCCATGAATCAATTTAATGACGAAGACTTCCTCAAAGCAGTCATCCCACAACTAGAATCATCAGACCCAAAGAAAAAGACTTTGAAACCAAAGTCAAAGGATGGAATGATATGATCGCTGCAGCCCTAGCACCACTAAGAAAAAATACATCCAAGCTCCTCAATGGAGTACTTTGGTTCTCAGCCTCACTGCAAAAACAGAAGAGTGGTCTACGACGACTCGAGCGCACATGACAACGCTCCAAAGACCCTCTCATCCATGCTGTCTACATGGAGAAACTTAAAATTTATTCAGATGAAACTCTAAGAGACAAGAAGGAATACTACAGTTACGCCATCATGCATGCGATAAATAAACCAACAGTACTCTTCTTTATTGCAAAATCCCTCTTAAAGGAACCATCCAAACAGATACCACAAGATAGTATATGCCCCAAAGAGATGGCAAACTACCTTTGCACCAAACAAAAGCCAGCTCCCTACTTCAAATCCTCAAGACACCCCTCTGAATATCTGGTCACGATTCAAATTACCATCTCTTGAAAACATCAAAACTACAATCAAGAATCTCAATACAACCACTTCAGCACTAAACCCCCGGCCTGTATCTTGGGTCAAGATTGCCAGAACACAACTCAGCCCCTACATACTGAGTATCGTACATACATCTTTATCCCAAGGCCACATGCCCACTATCCTAAAACAGAGCTAAGTCCGACCAATACTAAAAAACACAAAGCTCAACAGCAGAACACAGTTCATTCCGATCCATATCCAGTTTTCCTTTTATCTCAAAAATAATAGAGAAAATAGTACAAACTCTTCAAAATTACATCAACGACAATGCTCCCATAGACCCTTACCAATATGTGTTCAGGCGGTACTACAGTGTAGAAACTCTGGTCACATCTCTACTAGACACAGTCCTGACTTCCACCAAAGATAACACCCAAGGCTTCCTCCTCATATTCTTTGACATCTCTTCTGCCTTTGATTCTCTCCTCCATCATCAGCTCCTACAAAGGCTCTACGACATTGGCATCTGGGATGCCACTCTAAGCTGGTTCCGCTCCTGCCTAGGCCAGAGCCAGAAAGTAAAAATCGACCACAAGACCTCACATTTATTTATCCAGCAACAAGGGATACCCCAAGGTTCAAGTCTCTCGGCCCTGTTATTCAACATATTTCTCCAGCCCCTATGCACAATATTCAAGGACCACAAAATACATTCCTTAGCGTCTCTCCAGTCCAGTCCCTCTTCACTGGGTTGTGCCCCCCTTCTAGCAGCTTGTAGACTGAGTCCGTCATCTTTTGATGACCCTGGAGTATAAGTAGACCTGGCACCTCCCACCAGCTCCAGTTTTGTGCTCAGTCTTATAGCAGCTGAAAGGGGTGCAGAAAGCCAGGGATCTGGCTTACTGGAGAGACTAGAGTAGGCAGGGATTGTTTTTTTCCTGTTGTTTTCTCTTTTCCCTTGATTTGGGGCTTTTTAGTTTCTTTATTTTCTTAGGTCTTTACTTGGAAAAGTATTCGACTTTGGAGACTCCCCCCCCCCCCCCCACTTTCTCTTCATGGTGCGGGGAGTCGAGGGAAAGAGGACTTACCGGCAGCGGAGTTGCGGTGGCCGGGAAAGCCTTGGGGATTCTCCTCCTTGCGGCGGCAGAGGAGGCAAGTCTGGGCTCTGCTAGCAGACTTTCAGCAGGCAAGCTGTTACGTCCTCGCCACCGAAGCCCCTGAGGCGGCTGAGCGGACGGGCGGGAAGACAAGGAGCCGGTAGGCATTTTAAGCGGAGGCAGCCCGGCAATTCTGAGATGCATGGAAGGGAGGCTCCATCAGCGGTAGTGAGCCGTGCGAGCGACAGCTCTCCACGTGGTTGTGGTCCGTGTACTTCGGTGAGGCCTGCAATCCCGAGGTGAGTGATTCAGCGCGCACGCGCTTTTTAGCCGCAGGCTGAGGGTTTCTTTGCCGGGTCATTTTAAGGGCCTGATAGGTTTGCCCGGACAGTGTAGGTTGTAAAAAAAAAAAGAAAAAGAAGTTTTAATGGTGTTGTTGTTTAAAAAAAAAAAATAGTAGAGAGGGTTGAGTGTTTGGATGGGGGGTCAGCACTCTTTTGCCCTTCATCTTTCCTTTTCCTTGCTCTGGGGCTTGTTTAGCTGAGGTCACGATGCCGGCTAAGCCCCAGTGTCTGCTTTGCGGGTCCCACAAGGGGGGTTTTCCGAGGCTGGGGTCTGCAGGGGCTGTGCAGAAGAGGCAGCCTCGGTGGAGCTAGGAGTTAGGAGCCAGGCAGAGGCCTTGCTGGATCATCCTCTTCTACCTCCCAGGACTCAGCTGCGCCTTTGGGGGAGCTCTTCAGGTCCGAGTCTCCCCAGGATGTATCGGGGGACCTTTCCCCCCTGCCACCTCCCAAACCAGGTCCCTCTTCCTTGGGGCGGGGAATGGAGGGGGAGGTGGAGGGGGGGAGTTCTCGCCAGAATTTGTATTACTACTGCATAAGACCTTTTGTCTTTGAAGGCAGGGGCAGCAAGGTCAAGAGCCTGCGGCGGGTTCCCGTGCCAGACACGCTCAAAGGAGTTGGCGGAGATGAGTCCCATCCCTGCGAAGCGGCAGAGGCTCATACAAGATGAGGATCCCCGCCCCTCCCTGGCAGAGCCCTTGGAAAGGGACCTGTCGGACAGGGACTTGGGGGACGAAGAGGAACTGGAAGAGGGAGACATTCCAGAGGATCAGGCCAAGATTGTTAGGGTTTTCCACAGAGAGGAACTAAAGGCACTGATCGAGGAAACGCTGAAGGCCCTGAACATGCAGGCCGGAGGTCCAGCGGAGGATGAGGTGCTGGAGGACCCTTTGATTGAAGCGGTCAGGAAATCTCAAAAGGTTGTCCCAGTGTACCGTGTGGTAAGGCAGATGATCCAAGATGAGTGGGACCAGCCGGAGTCCACCATAAGAGGGGTTCGTTCCATGTCTAGGCTGTATTCGCTGCCGGATGGAGAGAAGGAGTTACTTCGCTCTCCCAGGGTGGATGCGGCAGTGTCAGCGGTCACCAAGAAGACCACTATTCCAGTCGAGGGCAGTTCGGCCCTCAAGGATTCCCAGGATAGGAAGCTGGACACTCTGTTAAAGCAGGCCTTTGATGTCAGTGCCCTAGCCTTACAGGGTTCAGTGTGTGGGGCCTGGGTCGCACGAGCCTGCTTGCACTGGTCCCAGCAGATTCAGCTGGATGGAGAGTCCCCTAGGGAAGGCACGGAGGCGTCAAAGATTGAGTCGGGCGCCGCATATTTGGCGGATAGTCAGTATGATCTCATAAGAAGTCTAGCAAAGAACATGGCCTCTGTGGTAGCGGCCTGCCGTTACCTTTGGCTCCGAAATTGGGCGGCTGACGGTTCGTCGAAGGCCAGGCTCAGCAGGCTCCCCTTTAAGGGTAAGTTGCTATTTGGGGAGGACCTGGATAAACTAGTAAAGGACCTGGGGGAGTCTAAGGGAGGTAAACTTCCGGAGGATAGGCCGAAGCAGAATCGGGGCTCCACTCAGGGGCAGCTCCAACCCAGGGAGGTGAGGAGGTTTCAGTCGACCCATTCTTCTTCCTTTCAGAGAAGACGTTTCTCCTCTAGGGGGTCAGGGCTTCCGGGAGTTTTGAGGGGCGGGAAGAGGTTTTGGTGCCTCGTCCTCTTCTCCGGCCACCAGGAAGTCCCAATGAAGCCACGGGGGCCCAGGGAGAGGATCTGCCAGTGGGAGGCCGTCTTCGGCAGTTCCTTTCTGCCTGGGCCCAGGTCACAACAGACCAGTGGGTCTTGGAGGTGGTGCGGGACGGTTATGCTCTCGAGTTCTCAAGACCCGTCTCTCCTTCCTTCGTTCTGTCTCCGTGCTGGTCTCCGTCCTGGCTGGCCGTCGTGGACGCGACCCTCAGGAGGTTGCAGGCGCTGGGGGCGGTGGTTCCCGTCCCAGAAGCTCAACGCGGAACCGGTTGGTACTCCATCTACTTTGTGGTCCCGAAGAAGGAAGGCACCTTCTGTCCCATTCTAGATTTGAAGGGGGTTAACCGGTGCCTCCTGGTCCCTCATTTTCAAATGGAGACTTTGAGGTCAGTGTTGGTAGCGGTAAGGCAAGGAGAGATTTTGACTTCCCTTGATCTCTCCAAGGCGTATTTGCATATCCCCATCCGCGAGTCCCATCAACAGTTTCTGCAGTTCGTGGTACCGCAGGAACACTTTCAATTTCAAGCAATGCCGTTTGGCTTGGCAACGGCGCCATATACCTTCACAAAGGTCATGGTGGTGGTAGCGGTGGCTCTCCGCAAGTACAGGATCTTGGCCCATCCATATCTTGACGATTGGTTGATTCGGGCGAAATCCGAACAAGAGAGTCGGGAGGCCACCCTCAGGGTAGTAAAATTTTTGGAGGGCTTAGGATGGGTGATCAATGTAACAAAGAGCAAGCTGGTTCCCTCCCGAGAGTTGGAGTATCTCAGGGCAAGGTTCGACACGGACAGGGGCAGGGTCTTTCTGCCAGTTCGAAGGACAGAAATGCTTCGGGACCTGCTGCGTCAGTTCTTGGACATGAAGGCGCCGTCAGCGTGGCACTATCTTCAGGTGCTGGGGACCATGGTGGCGACCATAGAGCTGGTCCCTTGGGCCAGGGCCCACATGTGGCCCCTTCAGCGGTCCCTTCTTCGGTGATGGTCCCACCAGCGGCAGCCCTTGTCAGTGAAGATGCCATGCCCAGAGTCGGTCAAGATCTCTTTGGATTGGTGGCTCCTTCCAGGTCCCCTGGAGTGTGGGATGCCCCTCGAACCACCGGACTGGTTACAGTTGACAACGGATGCCAGTCTCTCTGGCTGGGGGATCCACTGCGAGGGACGGATTGCACAGGGACTGTGGAACGCACAGGAGACACAGTGATCTATCAACAGGCTGGAGCTGAGAGCAGTTTTCCTAGTCCTAAAGGAGTTCGGAAGCTGGATGGGACGGAGAGCGGTCAGAGTGCTGTACAACAACATGACTGACGTTGCATACATCAATCGCCAGGGCAGAACAAGCAGTCCCTCTCTGGAGGAGGAAGCAGAGGCGCTGATGCTTTGGGCTGAGGTTCATCTGGTGGCCTTGTCAGCGCAACATGTGGCAGGAGTGGAAAACACAATGGAAGATTACTTAAGTTGTCACAGGATAGATCCTGGAGAGTGGCGGCTCTCTCAGGAGGTGTACCAAAGGATTGTGCACAGATGGGGCCCTCCTATCATGGATCTGATGACGACGTGGGAATCGGCCAAATCAAACTGGTTCTTCAGCCGAAAAAAGGAGAGGATGTCGGAAGGCTTGGATGCCTTAGTGCAAAGGTGGCCAACCAGCAGCCTCTTGTATGTGTTTCCACCGTGGGCGCTCATAGGCAGGATTATTCAACAGATAGAAGCTCACCCGGGGCTGATGGTTCTTATTGCCCCGGATTGGCCCCATCGTCCATGGTATGCCGACCTCATGTGTTTGCTGGCGGATCGACCGTGGCAACTGCCAGTGAAGGGCCCAGGGCCCAGTATGCATGCCGCAAGTGGATCGATTCTCACTTACGGCCTGGCTATTGAAAGGGCTCGTTTGCGAAAGCGAGGGTACTCGGGATCGGTGATTTCCACTCTGCTAAGTTCCCGCAAGCGCTCAACCTGTCTTATGTAAGGGTTTGGCGTATATTTGAGGAATGGTGCGTGAAACTAAGGAAGAAGGCCCTTTCGGTGTCGGTCCCGGAGGTCCTGGATTTCTTGCAGGCAGGTTTTGACAAGGGTCTGGCAGCCAGCTCATTGAGAGTGCAATTGACAGCTATTTCCTGCTACAGGGGTAGAATCCAGGGTAAAGCCTTAGGCGAGCATGCGGACGTCGGCAGGTTTATGAGGGCGGTCCGGCGGCTTTGACCCCAGCTGAGGTCGACAGTCCCTCCTTGGGACCTCAAACTTGTGTTGGATTCCTTGGCCATCGAGCCCTTTGAACCGATCCAGCGGGTGTCCCTCAAGAATCTTACATTTAAGACGGTGTTTTTGGTGGCCATCTGCTCGGCCAGGCGTATTTTGGAGTTGCAGGCCCTTTCCTTTCACCCTATTTTTTTGTTTTTTTCCAAGGAAAGGGCGGTGATTGGGACGGTTCCTTCCTTTCTTCCCAAAGTAGTGTCGCCCTTTCGTGTGAATCAGGCAGTGTCCCTTCCCTCCTTTTCGAGCTCATGAAGGGAGGACGATGTTCGTCTGCATCACTTAGATGTGTGCAGAGTCCTGAAGTGCTATCTTTCTCCACAGAGCCTTTTCGCAAGTCGGAGCACTTGTTTGTTCTGTTGGTTGGGCTGCGTAAAGGGGAGGTGGCAGTCAAGGTGTTGATTTCCAGGTGGATTAGAGAGGCAATTTCGTCGGCTTACATTTTGATGGGAAGACAGGCTCCAGCGGGTCTTCGGGCTCATTCTACTCGGGCCCAGGCGGCATCTTGGGCAGAATTTAGTCAGATTCCGCCGTTGGACATTTGCAGAACTGCAGCCTGGTTGTCCTTGCATACTTTTGCGAAGCATTATCGGCTGGATGCCCAGGCCGCGGAAGAGGCGAAGTTTGGAGGAGCGGTTCTTCGGTCTGGCCTTGCACGGAGCCCACCCGGGTTTGAACTGCTCTGGTACATCCCAGTGAAGAGGGACTGGACTGGAGATTCGCTAAGGAAAGAATAATTATACCTTACCTGCTAATTAGCATTCCTGAAGGAACTCCAGTCCAGTCCCTGATCCCACCCAGTTTTGGATTGGTCCTTGTACAGGCATGGCCGGCCCGAAGGTCTATCCAGGGATAAGGACCAGAGGATGCTCTGCTGAGGTCTTCGTTGGTGAGGCGAGGTGGACGTTTTGGGTGCCTCGACCCACTGTTCGTTGTTCAGGTAAGTCCCTCCTTCTCCGGAGACGGTGGGAAGTTCTCCTGGGGGAGGGGGAGCCAGAAGCACTTCGCTTGTTTATAGTTTAGGTAGAGGTTGGTTATATTTGTATGGTTAACATGTCTCTCCGTAAGTCTGCTTTGCCAATAGGTTACTGGAGCTGATGGGAGGTGCCAGGTCTACTTATACCCCAGGGTCATCAAAAGATGACATGCTCAGTCTACAAGCTGCTAGAAGGGGGGCACAACCCAGTGAAGAGGGACTGGACTGGAGTTCCTTCAGGAACGCTAATTAGCAGGTAAGTTCTAATTATTCTTTATCAGATATATGCAGACAACATAATGTTTTTCACTCCATTCAACAACTTAAAGCTGGATTTCTCTGGGATACAAAAATGCTTCTCAGACGTGAGGCAGTGGCTAAGTCTTCACAAACTTTTCATTAATTAAGAAAAGACCGAGGCCCTCCACATATTCTCTGACCCATCTTTTTTTCCCCTAAAAGCCCTGAGCATGGACAAGTTTGTCTTTCAAGTGAAATCGGAAGTCTGGTCTCCGGATAACCCCTGTATTTAGCCCTATGTAAATATTGTCCCCCTGTACATAGTTCTACCATACCACCCTCCTAGTATGTTCACCCCTATCCCCTAGTTCTTGTACTGTAGCAGCAGAGCGCAGACAAACCAATGATACCAGGAGTCTGTTTAGAAGGTCCAAATCATTTATTTGTGCACAAGTCTCAAGCAGAATCAAATTCAAAATGGCTGAGCAATGGTTTCTAGCAAAACAACAACTTTTATAGACTTCTTCTCCATTCTAGGTATAGGAAAAGATTTCATTGGTCCCGGTAACCTCCCGTACCCCTTCTATTGGTCCCGGTATTGATAAGGTTATCCAATTATGTCCTTTGACTGGGCTTAGCACCTGCTCACCCCCCTTCTAGTCCCAATTATAATGGTCAGTTCACCAACTTCGTTACTTTTCTCCTCCAAGGCCATTTAACTAGTTAGCACATGTGGGGAAGCAGGGCACTGTAACCTTTCTGTCATCAGTTTTAATTAAATTCTTTGCAGCTGTACTTTCTTATCAGTGGTATTTAAACTTATTTTTCTATATTTTCTGAGTTTCAATTCTGCGCAGCTAAGCTGATTATGCTTTGCTAAGCTTCATTTGTACAATAGCAGCATATTGGGGGATGTGCAATTCCTATGGGCCTCTCCACAGGCTTCATTTACAGGTCAAGCTGGTTAGGCCTGTCTGCTCCTTTCAGACACCATGGATCATAGGCCTTCGCCTACCACATTCCCCCCTTTGATTAATCTCACCCTATTACTTAATTAGGTGTGAGAGTTAAATCATTCAATTGGATCATACCATGGTCGGAGGATCCCGACTATATGCAGGAGGACTAGGATGCCATAAGGCCATGATTTTAGTTGCGGTCTTCCGCTCAACTGTATTCTCAATAACAGTGTTGATAGAACGCATACAACAGGGAATTATACATGGTAATAGCAAAAATACAGCAACAATTATTAGTACTAGTATCAGGAAAGTTTTAAGTCCTCCTAGCCACGAGAATATAGAGGCGAACCAGTTAGGAAAATGCAATCCATGCCAAGTCTGTACTGGCACATAAGCTTGTTTTCGCATATTTTCAGCAATTTCTTCAACTACTTGACCTTTATCATCGATCTTCAAACAACAATTGGTTAAATTCAATTTTCCGCATACTCCTCCTTCAGCTGCTAATAGATAGTCTAGTGCTAAGCGATTCTGATATATGGCAGTGCGCATCTGTGTGCTCTGTCTGGCTAAAAGTGTGAGTGCTTGGCTAGTCTCATTGGTTATTAATTCAACTACTGCTTGCAAACGAATAATACGGTTAATCATATATACAGGGGTTCGATAGCCCCACATACCATCATCATTCCAAGTGGCAGGCCCATAGTAATCAATGATTCTTTCTGGTGGCCAATCATCACCCTTCCACTTCTCCCACTTGCCTATCTGTAAGGGTGCTCTCTTTTGTCGTAGTGCTCTTTTGTCTCGGTGAGTAGTGTACACTGGGTATCCTAATTGTTCCCCATGTTCTGCGGGCAAGAGAAAGAAAGAAGGTCTGATGGTCCCCAAGACGCACGCCCCTCCCCAGTGTATAGGGAGTCTGGCATATGCTCGGGTTCCACAGATCCAATATAGGCCAGGTGGGGCTTGCCAGGCATGAGGTTTGGCAAGATTATTCCATAAATCAGCAAGCTCAGGGAATTTTGCTAATGGATTAGGGGGTTCAGGTTCTTTGGCTCCCGACCACCAGGTCGTCTTTTTCGTGGTGTCATTATAAAACGTTTGGCTGAGACAGACCAGCTGTCCCACTGGTAGATTGAATTGAGGTCCAGTTCTGGCATAGCAGAGACGTCCAACTATTGGGTGTGCTAATACCCATTCGCTGGTAGTCTTATGTAATTCAGTATGGTTGTAAGTCATGGAATAATTCAACTCTTGGGCTTCCCATGGCCACTGGTCACCCATTTGTGTCCCACCACAAAAGTAACAGTCTGAGATATGGAGACTGGATACTACTGCTCCAGCTAATTCTAAGAATAAATTCTGGGAGGGATGGGGAATATCAAACTTATTCTCATGCATGGTTTCATAGAAAGTGTTATGGGTATGGTACCTGGATGATCTATGGGCTTGGGTGTTTAATCTTATATATACAATGGTTCCGGGATCTGACCCGGAGCCCACAATTCTAAGTCCAAACTTATATCCTTGCTTCCATGCACTGGGGTTGCGTATAAACAACTGTAATGGGTTACAGGCACCTTTCTTACATTTTGCTATATCCTTGTCGTATGGCTTAGTTAAGGCAGCCATTCGATTGTCTCTGGTATTTTCTATCATACCAGTTTTCCATGTGGCATAGAAAACACATTCCCATTTTGGACAATAGTAGTCTGCTTCCGGGGCTGTACTATATTCACTAGCTAGAACTCGTTTACCTGTACACTCTCCCCATCCAATGGTTCCCTCGGGACACATATATTTGTCATTGTGTGAGTAGTTTTTTTCCCAATTACCACACTTGGAACGACTATCTCTATTTATGGCATCACAAGCATCAAAATACAGAAAAGCAAGCTGCGTAGGATCAGTGAGTGGGGGTGTGGCATTAAGCAGAGGTCCATCCGCATCATTCCATCATATTTCTAAAGTGTAATAGGATGGATTCTGATGTGGGTTGAAACAAACTTTAGTTTTCCCTTTGGTGCAAACATTTAGTTCAGTGGTGTTATAAATACACCGAGTCACTTTACCAGTGCAAGTATAATAAGAATGATATAGCAAAGTCTGAGTTACTTTCATTCCAGTCCGAGTGGAAGTAATGCAAGCCGTACATGGAGGCAAGGCACAAGTCAGTTCAAGGCCTCCTAGGCAGGCAACCAGGATGAAGTAAAAACAAAGATGCATGTTGATTGGAGTTCTTCTGAATCCTCACTTGAAAATCTTGACCTCGACGTCCTTGTTTTGGCACAATGCTGTCCCGTTTGCTAATGAAGCAATTCAACGGGTGTCGAATGTTGATTGAAGATCCTCACAATGTCTGTCGTATGCCAACTAGCTTATCAATTTCAGTTGGCTCTAAGTATTTGTCGATCAATATAGTATCAAACAGTGTGCAAAATCGCACATATAAGGTTCGTTTAAGCTAAATCTTGCTGTATTGGAAACAGCAATCCTCTTCGAAAGACTTGGCTACTGCAAATATGGTTGTTGGGATGATCCCAAAAGTGTCTAGGTCACTGGTTGCCGTCTCAAAATAAGTCGCAAGGGTACATCAGGATACTGTACTGTTGTCCACTGCTCGGGTTCTGGAACGGCTGCGGGCTTGACTGTGCTGTGGTGGATCCAGGAATCGATCTCTGCTACCTTTACTGCAGTTGGGGTAGACAGGATGATGGTGTATGGCCCCTTCCAATGTGGTTCCAACGGTGTCTTCTTCCAATCTTTGATCCACACCGAGGTACCAGGCTGGTAGGGATGCAGGGGTTCCGTCAAGTTGATAGGCAACTGGTCCTGTATCCACGTATGAAGAGTCTGTAGAGCAAAACTAAGAGCTAGAAGTTCTTGTCTGGTTATTTCTGAACCAATCTGTGTTAAACTTCCTTTAATTCCCTGCACTATTGGTGGGGGTTTACCATACAGAACCTCAAAAGGGGAAAATCCTGTTGACTTCACAGGAGCTGAGCGTATTCTGAGTAAAGCTATTGGGAGTACTTGGGGCCACTTCAGGCGAGTCTCCTGACAAAGCTTAGACATTTGGGCTTTCAAGGTGCGGTTCATTCGCTCAACTTTCCCTGAACTCTGAGGTCTATATGCAGTGTGAAGCTTCCATTGTATCTGTAGGGCTTTTGCTAACTGTTGAGTGATCTGAGACACGAATGAGGGCCCATTATCTGACCCTATTACAGCTGGGATTCCAAATCTAGGGATAATCTCTCTCAGCAACACTTTGGTGACTTCTCTAGCTTTTTCAGTCCTGGTGGGGAAAGCTTCCACCCACCCAGAGAAGGTACAAACTAATACTAACAAGTAGCGGTATCCATTTGCTTTTGGCATTTCAGTAAAGTCAATTTTCAGGTGGTGCATGGGGGTTACGCCTCCTGACTGAACTCGGGGTGGTGGTGTGGGGCCTCGTTTGGCATTATTCCTGGCACAAATTAGACACTGGCGTGCTACTGAAGCTGATAGGGCTGCCAACATAGTAATGCAAAAATGTGGTCTGAGTGCTTTTTCCATAGCACTTTTTCCATAATGTGTGGCTTGATGGAAAGCCTTGACAAAAGCTGGTCCCAACAATTCAGGAATTACAATTCGTCCTGGGGGTTGACTGCCCTCTGCTGGTGGCAGCTCAATCCACCCATCCTTCAGCACTCCCTCTTCCTTAGTACAGTAGTACTCCAATTCTTTGGTGGTATATCGGGGTGTCCATAAATTGAGGGGTACTGGAAACAATGCTGCCTGCATTGGCATGGCTTGCGATGAAATTTGTCCTGTCATGGCTGCTTGTCGTGCTGAGGCATCAGCGAGCCTATTTCCTTTGGCAACATCTCCTTTGCCTGCTTGATGTCCTCTGCAGTGCATGACAGCTACACGAGTTGGGGCCCTTACTGCATCTAGTAGCATCAATATCTCCGGGCCATATTTAATTGATTTTCCTCCTGACGTGATGAGCCCTCGTTCTTTATAAAGAGCTCCATGAGCATGCAGAGTGGTGAAGGCATATTTAGAGTCTGTGTATACATTTAACACGAGTTTTGCTCCTAATACTAGCGCTCGGGTAAGTGCAATTAATTCTGCTTTCTGGGCTGATGTGCCTGATGCTAAAACTGATGATTCAACTACTTCATACTGGGTGACTACGGCATACCCAGCACAACGTCGTCCATTGATGATGAGACTGCTTCCATCCACAAAGTAGGTTTGATCAGGATTCTCTAGGGGCACATCTGTTAGGTCGGGTCGACTTGAAAAGACAGTCTCCATGACTTCTATACAATCATGCTCTGGCAATTCTTCACTGACAGGTAACAATGTAGCTGGGTTCAAGGCATGGCTCACTTCTAATTGTATCTGTGGATTTTCACATAGCATACTCTGGTATTTCAACATTCGAGAATTGGTGAGCCAATGATTTGCTTTCTGTTCCATGAGGGCAAGTACTGCATGTGGCACAGTGACTCGTAGATTCTGTCCTAATGTGAGCTTGTCTGCTTCGCTTACTAACAGGGCTGTAGCTGCAACTGCTCTCAAGCAAGGTGGCCATCCTTTAGCCACAGTGTCCAATTGTTTCGACAGGTATGCTACAGGTCGCTCCCAATTTCCTAATTTCTGAGTCAACATGCCCAAAGCATTCCCTTGCGTCTCATGTACAAACAAATGGAAAGGCTTGTGGACATCTGGTAGTCCAAGTGCTGGTGATGACATCAATTCTTCCTTTAACGTTTTGAAGGCTGTATCCTGCTCAAGTCCCCACTCTAGTGGCGACTTTTCTTCTCCTTTCGTTGCTTCATACAGTGGTTTGGCAATTTGAGCAAAGTTGGGAATCCAGATTCGGCAATATCCTGCTGCTGCTCCCAGAAAGGCTCTGACTTGCTTCCTGGTAGTTGGGGTTGGGATTCTGCACACAGCTTCTTTTCTTTCCCTTCCTAATTGGCGGCTTCCTTTAGTCAGACGAAAGCCTAAATATTTCACTTCTTTTTGGCATAGCTGTGTTTTGGCTCTGGAAACTTTGTATCCAGCTTCATCTAGTAACTGCAAGAGGTCTTTGGTGGCTTGTATACATTCACTTTCTGATACAGCAGCTATCAGCAGATCGTCCACATATTGGAGAAGTACTCTCTTCCCCAGGGCCACTGGATAGCTGGAAAGGTCTTGGTTCAATGCAGCACTGAAGATGGTAGGTGAATTCTTGAATCCTTGGGGTAATCGTGTCCAAGTAAGTTGGCCCCGTCTTCCAGAGACAGGATCCTGCCATTCAAAGGCAAACAGCAATTGACTAATTGGGGCTAATCTTATGCAAAAGAACGCATCTTTTAAGTCCAAAGCAGTAAAATGGGTAGCTTCAGCAGGAATTAGTCCTAAAAGTGTTTAAGGGTTTGGCACAACTGTATGTATGGTCTCAACTGCTTCATTCACTCTCCTCAGGTCCTGCACTGGACGGTAGTCATCTGTTCCAGGCTTCTTCACTGGCAAGAGTGGAGTGTTCCATGAGGACTGACATACTTTTAGTAGGCCATACTCTAGTAATCTTAACAAGTGGCGGTGAATGCCTTCAATTGCTGCTCTTGGGAGCGGGTATTGCTTGACATGTATTGGTGTAGCACTGGGTTTGAGATTCACAATTATTGGAGCTATATGCTTGGCTAGGCCTGGGGGATTGCCTTCCGCCCATACTCCAGGCGGGGCATCAATGCTTTTTAAAGTTTGTTCAAAATAGGTATCCTGGGCGGATTCATCACTGTAATATCTCCATTCTTCTTCTCGGGGTACAGTAAGCAGCATTATTCCTGCAGGTTTAGTTTGAGGATTTACTGTCATTTGCATCTCTCCTTTTTCAGAAAATGATATTTGGGCCTGTAACTTGGCTAACATATCTCGTCCCAGTAATGGCACTGGACATTCAGGCATATAGAGGAATTGTTGAGTTATCTGCTGTCCTCCCAGACTGCATATACGGTTTTGAAGAAAAGGTTTTGTAGCTTTGGCACCAGTTGCTCCCACGATGGTGACTGCTCTTGCGGAAAATGGGGCAATCTTTTTGTCTACTACTGAATGTTCTGCTCCAGTATCAACCATAAAGTTCATAACTTGGTCTCCTATTTGTATTCCGACCATAGGCTCCTGGAGACCTAAAGCAAATTCGGAGCCCGGTCTGTCCTAATCCACATCATCCTCGTCATTGGCTGTTGCGGCCAATGCTTGAATGGCCTCTCTTTTTTCTCGCTGGAATTGTTCTCGATTGGCTCCTCCGCGATTCCGGGGACGGCCTCTTCCTCTTTCTCTCCATTGATGATTATTTTCGTCATCTTGGTGGGCGTCTTTGAGTTGTGGGCATGTATCTCTCCAATGTCCTTCTTCCTTGCAGTAGGCGCATTGGTTCACGCCTAGCTGGGGGTGGCCTCCTCCTCGGCCCCTCCCTCTTCCTCTGCTCCGTCGACTAGGGAAACCTCCCCTTTTCTGTTCAACTATGGCCGCAGCCAAAAAATCAGCTTTCTTCTTCATCTTTCGATCACATTCTCTCTGTCTTTCATTATCACGATTCACATACACTTTATGAGCGACTTCCAGTAACTGAGTTGCATTCATGCCCGCAAACCCTTCTAATTTCTGTAGCTTACGTCTAATGTCTGGTTGTGACTGATTTACAAAAGCAGAATTCACCATGCATAAACTTCCTGGCGCATCTGGGTCATAGGGGGTATACATTCTATACGCTTCAGTTAATCTCTCATAAAACACTGCGGGGCTCTCATCTATGCCTTGAATAACTTCAGTAACTTTAGAAAGGTTCATAGCTTTCTGGCCCCCCCTTTTCAGACCTTGCATAAGGCCTTGGCGAAAACGTGCTAGGGCTCTGGATCCTCTTTCTGTATTCGGATCCCACCGGGGGTCTTCATTTGGGAATTCTCTTTGGGCCACTTCTCGATTATCTATTCTGGCATCTTCCCCTTCCCCGGGAGCTGCGGGGTTATCTGCCAGCCAGTCAATGGCTGCCTTTCTAATTCGTGTCCGCTCTTCCGTAGTAAATAAGGTGGACAGGAGCTGACGGCAATCTGCCCATGTAGGTTGGTGGGTTTCCATAATGGTATGCACTAGTTCTGTGAGCTCCTGGGGCTTATCGGTATAGGAAGCGTAATGCGTCCTCCAGTTTAACAAATCAGTGGTAGAGAAGGGCACATATACATAACTTAAGGGTCCCGCCACCACCTCATTCTCCTCATTCCTTATGGGTATTCCCGGGACTTGCCGTAAAGGCATCATCTTGGCAGTAGATGTCTTTTGGGATCTGAGGGATATTTTCGTAACTTTCCTGTCAGGAGTTGTCTTTTTCTCTATGTGCTTTGCTTTAGATTTACTTTTTACTGACGAGCTAACACTGACAGCCGCTTTTACACTGTCAGTATCGCTCTGGGAAATTTCAGTTTCCTCCTGTTCTGTTTCTGTCTCTGATTCACCTTTCTCTTCGGTCTCAGTAGAATCTTCTTTTTCATTTAGAGGGAGCTCATCTACCTGCTCTTCGGGTGATGGCTCGGGGGTTGGGTCCTGTTCCCGCTGTCTCCGGGGTTCTGGGGCAGGACGCGGGGCTACCCTTACTGGGCGCTGAGCTTGGGGCTGTCGAGTGATCACTTCTGGGGAATCAGGATCTGCCAAGACAGGTTTCCGTCTGGACTTCTCACCTTTCCCTTTCTTTCTAGGCTGTTCTACCTTCTGACTATGATCTGTCCATGCTAACATTATTCTGCACTGTTCTTCGTAACAACGCTTTGCCCAAAGGGGCTGGCTTTCACAAATGCTTAATCAGGAATCTATATAGGGGTACTGATCGGGGTGCGATACTCGCACTTTCTGATGAACTGACTGGATAATTCCTATATTAAGGGTTCCCTCTCGGGGCCAGGTGGGGTCTAAATCGGGCCACTCCCTAGCACACAAAATCTGTAATCGGGATGCAGTCATTTTAATACCATAGTCTCCTGAATATCCTTCTCTAAAATGTGCGATCATACATTCTAATGGAGTGTTCCTAGTAGACCCCGCCCCTCCCATTTCGATGTGTGCGCGCAACAACAGACAAAAGGGAAGAGGAGGGCGGACCGTGGGTAAGGGGTCCTCACGGTCCTAGAAACATATAGGGAAAACAAATAACAAGACAAGACGACAGTCGCTTCCCCCTTTTTAATGAAAATCATTTTTATTCATTTTCAATCATTTTTATTCATTTTCATTCCCCCTTTTTACGACCTGAACGCGGTCGCCCGGTCAGGAACTGCGTTACTCAGGGGTCTGCCTTCGCTTGGTCCATGCTGCCAGACCTCTCATTCACACAATCATGCTAGCAACGTATCCCAGGAATGCAATCCAATCCTGTCTATTCTGACTAGTCTTGTTCAAGTTCCAAAATACAAGAAGATGGGGGTTTCGCCCCGCGAATACTCATGCAGGGTTAATCGGCCCGTCTTTGAGAGGTGATCAAGCTCTCTTACCAAGTTCCAAGTTCCAAGTTCGAGATTCAAGATGCAAGATTCAAGTGGCATCTGTCTTATCTGCTCTTTCTTATCTGTCTAGACATACCAAATCAAAACTCTACTCACCGGATCCGGTCCTCAAAGTTCCCAAGCAAGCGCATGAGTTGGACCTCGGACTCCCCTCACTCGGGTTCGAGGTGTTGGCTCCAGCCGGGTCCAGCACCCGCCGAGGTCCGGCCAGCTCCCTCCGATGCAAGGGACCGGTGGCGCCGGGGAGCGAGCCCCGTCGGAAGGGCGCGATCCCGGCAGGACCAAACCTGTAGAGGCGGAAAGTCATGGTATATTGCCCTATATACCCTCTAATACCACACCTTCCCGACCAACGCACCAAGAATATGTAGCAGCAGAGCGCAGACAAACCAATGATACCAGGAGTCTGTTCAGAAGGTCCAAATCATTTATTTGTGCACAAGTCTCAAGCAGAATCAAATTCAAAATGGCTGAGCAATGGTTTCTAGCAAAACAACAACTTTTATAGACTTCTTCTCCATTCTAGGTATAGGAAAACATTTCATTGGTCCCGGTAACCTCCCGTACCCCTTCTATTGGTCCCGGTATTGATAAGGTTATCCAATTATGTCCTTTGACTGGGCTTAGCACCTGCTCATCCCCCTTCTAGTCCCAATTACAATGGTCAGTTCACCAACTTCGTTACTTTTCTCCTCCAAGGCCATTTAACTAGTTAGCACATGTGGGGAAGCAGGGCACTGTAACCTTTCTGTCATCAGTTTTAATTAAATTCTTTGCAGCTGTACTTTCTTATCAGTGGTATTTAAACTTATTTTTCTATATTTTCTGAGTTTCAATTCTGCGCAGCTAAGCTGATTATGCTTTGCTAAGCTTCATTTGTACAATAGCAGCATATTGGGGGATGTGCAATTCCTATGGGCCTCTCCACAGGCTTCATTTACAGGTCAAGCTGGTTAGGCCTGTCTGCTCCTTTCAGACACCATGGATCATAGGCCTTCGCCTACCACAGTACTACGTTCTATATTCACTGTTCCATGTATAATAACTTTACTGTTCTATGTAAACTGCCTTGATAATCTGAAAGGCGGTATAAAAGAAATGTTAAATAAATAAATAAATACAACTCTAGGCCTAATACTAGACCAGAGGCTAAATTTCCAAATCCACATAAAGAGAACTACCACCTCTGTCTATCACAAGCTAAGAACTCTTAAGAACCTTTGCCCCCTACTAACACCAGATCTATTCTGGACAGTGTGCCAGGCTAAAATTACACCCATCCTAGAGTGCTGCAACATAATTTACCTTGGCCTCCCTAAGCATGCATTACACTCTCTACAGATGGTACAGGACTCCACGGAAAGAATAATCAATGGAGCCCTGCAAAGAACACACATCACCCCTGTTTTAAGGCAACTCCACTGGTTTCCCATCCTAGCAAGTATAAAATATATAAGGCTCTTCTCACAATATTCAAAGCTATACACAAAGAATCACAACATGCTGCCACACCTTGCTATCAAGACCCAAGAATGGTAGGCTTTGAAAACAAAATGTACTCAACCTACTCTCTATCCCATCTCATAAGACCAGGAGCAAACAATCTACATGTAACCGTGCATTCTCACTCTTTGCCCACACTATATGGAATGCCCTACCACCAGATCTAAGAAAATGCTGAGACCACAAAGAGTTTCGGAAGAAAGTGAAAACATATCATTTTTTTTTTTTTTTACAATTTATTTTTCATTAAGATTATACAAAATATCATACATAAACAAGATAATTATCACAAGAATAATAAGAAAACAAACTTAGTCCACATCACGGGGAGTATCAGGGAGCATCCAGCTGACATCCTAAATTGAAAGAACTCTAATTATTACATACAATGCTAAAGGAAAACAAAGAAAAGGAAAAATATATCATTACATACCTATGTATCTGCTAAGACCGGAGGATCTAGCCCTTTTAGAAATATTTCTAAAGATCCAACATCCATGGATGTTGGATCTTTAGAAATATATCATTTTTAAGAACACTATAACACATCCATACCTCTAGAATCCCAATCTAATGTGCACTAGTACACCCAGTTAACTAAACTCTTAGTCCACTGACCCCTACACTCCACAATGTAAATATTTTGTTATATATGTTAACAATCGCTCAATATACATTGAGGGCAATACCATACTGTGCACATCTGGCGTGTCCAAAAATGGACAGGGCACAGTTATAGCTCCCGTGGTTGCAGAAGCAGGTACATGTTCCTGCGGCTACAGAATCAGATTGCCTGGACAGGTCGAAGTGCACAGTATGCTAAGTGGGGAGACATACAGCATGCTGCCCTGCTGGCCATGGCACCAGGACGTCCAGCAGGAGCAAGCAAGGCCCGACAGCACTGCAAAGTTCTTTTCCCCACCATCCAACCCTCGGCAGGGTCTGCCACGGCTAGGATCGGGCGGCAGGGACTTGTCTGCACCTGCTCCTTGTGGTTATAAGGGCTACCTGGCCCGATCGCTGCTGCTCCCGGGACTTATTCCACCTCCAAGGTGGAATAAGTCACACGCACATCCTGCTCCCTTTGGACATATAGGGCCCTGACCAGAATAGGCCCTGTGGGCCTCATTCCGATCACGATGTCCAGGCCCCTGTGCGTCCGATCAGAATTGGGCATACAGGGGCAGACACAATTCTGATCCCGTGGGGCACGTCTAGTCCTGCGGGATCAGAATCACAACTAGGCCTGTACGTGCATGCCGGGACCTGATTCTAGTTGGTCTGCACATACAGGCCTCTATCCAGCTAACTCAGTCAAGGCTCTTGAATGGAGCTGCGGTGCCATGGCGTCCGGTTGCCATGACACTGCAACTCCATTCAGGAGGCGCAATCCCCGGCCATTGACTTGTTCTTTCATTCACCACAATCCAACCTCCAATCTGGCCTCCTAAGGTCAGAGTCGGGCTGCAGGGAATCATCTGCACCCTCTCCGACCCCTTCCACCATCCGGGCCTGCCGTCCTCTGCCATTTAGGGGAACTTATTTCACCTCAGAGGTGGAATAAGTTCCCCGTTCAGTCTGCTGGCCCAGGACATTCAGGGCCAACATCAGAATCGTCCCTGTACATATGGGGCCGTGGACCGCCCACTGCCTGCCCTAACTCCACCTCCCCCCAGCCCCTGTCCTGCCGCCGTCTAGCTTCCCCGTACAAACATCTTGTTCGTACAGGGAGGTTAGTCGGATGTCCATCCCCACTATTTGTGGCTCAGAATGACCCTGTGTATGTATGGGCGCTGCGGCCCACCCCCACTCTGCCCACTCTCTACCTACAGCCCTCCCCTCCCTCCCCCATCCAGTGCTCCCCATGCAATGCAACAGCTCTGTGCATGTGGGAAACATTGGCAGCTGAATATGGTCCCAGCAAATAGTGCGGGTTGTACAGGGCTTTGACTGGTCAGAATCTACCCCAGTTTCCAACAAATGTTAGATTTAATTACCAGGTTATGTTCATTGTAAACAGCATGCATATCCATGCACTGTTAGTTTGTGGTTACATGCAAATAGTTTTGAATGGCAGAAAGGCGGTATAGAAATGCATTTAAATAAATAAATAAATAAACCAGGCTTTGACTATTTGGATTTAGGAGCCAGCCCAAAACCTTAGGGGCTAGTGGCTGAGATCTCCTCCCATCTCTAAAATTCAGGAGCATAAACCAGAAGTCTGCGTCAGAGGAGGATGGAAGTAGCAAATTATTCAAGACAGAAACCGTGACGCAGCCCCAAAGATAGTAGGTAAGTGCTGTGTCACAGTTTTGGAGCTACTGCCACCATTGCCAGCTCCGGAGAGGGACGGGCATGGTGGCAATGAGTAGCAGCAGGCACCTCTGGAAGGCTGGTACTAATAGAAGCGCTGGCCCTGCTTTCTCCCCATCCCTGTAGGAGATGGAAAAAGTATGTGACACCACTAATATGGTGTTCGCAGCTCTAGTGTGTATGTATGACACTTGTGATTCTTGACACCTGCAAGCCAGTCATCCCTCCAGCCTCTCCCCCCACATCTGCAAGCCAGTCAGTCACAGAGCCAACCCTTAGGCCCTGCCCCTGCAAGCCAGTCAGTCTCCTAGCCTCTCTTCTCTGCCTCATAAACTAGTCAACCAACCTTCAGCTAACTAGTCAGCCCAACCCCCAGCTTTTATCCCTGCCCCTGCAAACCAGTCAACCATCCCTAGCTAACCAGTCAACCCCCAACCTCTCCTCTCATCCTTTCAAACAGCCAGCCACAGAGTCATGCCCCCAAGCCCCTACCCCTGAAGCCAGTCAGACCTTCAGCCTTTGCTCCCACCCTTATAAATCAATCAGCTACCTCTCCAGTCCAGGACAAGCCAATCAGCCAGATACCTCTTATGCCTACAAACCAGTCAGCCACCCCTCTCTGTACAGCACCACTGATCCTCACTTTGATGTCTGTGGCTGCTGCCAGAACAACAGTTACAATACTAAACAAAAGAGGTGTAACCTGCACAGAGCAGCAGTTACATTCCTAACAGCCTTACAGGGCAGACTGGATGGGCTATGCTGGTCTTTATCTGCCATCAATTACTATGTTAATTTGTAAAGATGTAAACTGGGCCACAGTGCATCTACTCTTGCTGTTTGCTGTGCTGCTCCTCCTCCCGGACACTGTTACTACACCTAGGTTTGAAAGCAAAGGCGCTAGCTCCTAGACAGGGGCATCCGGTGGCGAAGGCAAAGAAAGCGATGTTACTTACCTGTAACAGGAGTTCTCCGGGGACAGCAGGATAAGTCAGCCACACTTGGTGGTGACGTCATCCGACGGCGCCGAGACGGAAGTATTCTCCATAGCTCAGAAGGGCTTTTGCCCTTCTGAGCATGAGCCAACTGGCCGCACCCCCGGCCCGCCCCTAGCTAGCCAGTTCGTCACTAGCTGAGCCTTCGCCGCTAGGAGGCTGACCCCTTCCCAGGGGAGGAGGGTGGGTATGTGTGGCTGACTTATCCTGCTGTCCCCGGAGAACTCCTGTTACAGGTAAGTAACATCGCTTTCTCCTAGGACAAGCAGGATGAGTCAGCCACACTTGGTGCCTCCCAAGCTACCAAGTGCTGTGGTAGAAGGGGTAGCCGAGATAATGGCTTCTTACTGGTGTATCCTGGGAGACTTTGTACCAGTATCTCTATCGAGAGGTAGGGTTAACCGTAACAGCATCGCTTATCATGAGGTAACTGTAACAGCACTGTTACTGTTACTGCTAACTGCAACAGCACCGTTAGATAGAGCTAACAAGCCGGGGTATTAGACTCCTACTGGTGCAGCCGGTGTTGACAATGTCATGCCTGTAGATGGCATAATAGTGTAGGTGCAGTGCAAGCATGCAGTGATAGCTAGCATGTGCCCCCGAGATGCTGAGCGTGAGACCTGCGGTCCCAGCGTGCCGTAGCAGATTACAAGAGCATACGGTAACCTGCAGTACCAATGCATGCAAGCGCCGTAGCAGATACACGAGCCTATGGGCTCCATGTGCAATGGTAGAGATGAGTGATGTGACTAAGAGTATAATGCTGCCACAGTAAGGGTGGAACCGTGTACCGGCATAGGACACTGGAGGACACTATGAACAGCATCCAGAAGAGCGAAGTGAGTGAAGCCCTAAGGCCACAAGAGCGAAGTGAGTGAAGCTTCAAGACCACAACGGACATGAGTCAGTCTCTGGACCAGTCGCCTGCCAGGCGAAGAGTTTGTCCATGTTGTGAAGGTCTTGGACCATGTGTAATGCAATGGTATTGGACAGGGCGGCCCAGGCCCACTTAGGGCCTCCGGTTGGTGATGGACTCTTTGGAGCAGCACAGCCGCAGGTTGGTGATGGGCTCTTTGGGGCGGTACAGCTGCAGGTTGGAGATGGACTCATTGGAGCGATGAGATTTTCGAGCATGCCGTTGTCGTGGTTTGAGCCCTTGCTTGTGCCCTTGGCTGGGTGGGAGTATAGTGGGATTGAGGGAGTTGCTGCCCTAGTTGCTGTTGCCCTAATTTGTGTGTGTGTGTGTGTCCTGTGCGCCTAGTTGCCTAGGTCAGAGATGATTCAGAGTATGGACCTGCAGGCCGACGGCTGGCTGATGTCTGGGGTCCCACAGGCGGTTCATGCAGACATCATGAAGCATTTTGAACCGCTGTCCAACAGTCATACTTCTTAAGTGTTCGACTTATTAGCATAGGGTGGTCCTGGGATGGCTGAGGGCAGGAGTATTGAGGCAGCGAGGCTGCTGAACGCATTCGCCGGGGACAGCGATCACCAGGGGGTTTAGGGACCTGTCTTGTTGCTGGTGCTTGCTCCGGGCTCTGTGGGACTCGTGCAGTCGGTCAGGTCAGAGTACCACCTGGCAATCGGCTTGGGCTAGTTTCGCATAGACTACTACTATCCCATGCAGTAATGCCTGGACTTCACCGCCAGTGAAAACAGTCGGTAAATGCATTTCAGGAGCGAGACAATTCAGTGTCGACAATTTCAGAGTGATAGCCCTGCTGTTGTTGCAAATGGAGCACTGCAAGTGGGGCATTGTGCCCATATATGAAGGACAAGCGAAGGACAATATGGTGAGGGAACTGTAGAGATGGGATTAAAAGCGCTGCAGGCAGGACATGCAGTGGGGGCAGCTGGAGCACAGGGCAGCCTAGGCTGGGAGCATCCAGACAGTAAGCGTGATTGAGATGGCCTGGGCTCTGTCCATCTTAAACCGTAGGCTTTCCTGTTCTCCACATGGGGCAGGGCAATTAGCGGTTTGCCCCAGGAAGATTAGTGGTCCATCTTCTAATATAAGGAGGAGACTGATGGCCCTGGGTTCAGATGCTACCGTGGTCCGTTTGAGAGCAGAGTCTATCGGCCGGCTCTCCTTAGGTCCCCACGTGGATGAGAGCAGAATCCATAAGGGTGCGTCTTTCAGTGGTACTGTCCTGGGTGGGAGTTGCTTGGCCGTGGTGGGGCAGGTTTTGGTCTGTGACTGCCCTGTCTATTATCCGAGCAGGCCTTAGAGCAGAGCTGTTGCGGCACTCTGCCGGTGTGCTTCAGTCCTTAACCAGACCTGTCGCCAGGACACTGACCCCTGATGCAAGTCAATAGGTGCCTGCCCTTTAATTGCTCATAAGGAGGAGGATCCTATCTGATCCCCTTGCTGGTGTCGAGACTTGCACTCTGCAGTCATGCCCATAGTGGCTTAGTCTGTAGTGTCGCGGGTCTCTTGGTCCAGGGCGGGACCTGAACCTGTGACGCAGCTCCAAAGCACATTGGCTGTGGGTAGAATACCACACTGTGGTCGCAACCAGGTTGTGGAGTCCATGATGAGTCCAACAACTCTCTGGTACCAATTGTTGAGTCAACTACCCACCTTGACACTTCTCGGGTACTGAGAATGATGATGATGACCCTCGAGTGGTGCGGAAAGCCTGTCATGGGGCTGTGGTGTCGATGTGCACTTCAACTGCATCCAGCTGATGTGAGGCTTCCATTTGGAGATCGGAGTCTGGTCTTCCCACTGGTCCTACCATGTTGGCACAGCCAATACTTCTCCAGGCTTTTGTTGCCACGTGGTGCTGGGAGCACCCGTGGGGCAAGGAGTACTGAAGCACCGGCGGGGCAAGGGGTACTGTTATGCCCGCCCCTCGCTAGACTGGGTTGGCAGGAACCACAGCTGGGACTTGAACCTGTGACCTTCTGCACACTGGCTGTGTGTTGTCACTCGCATGTGCCTTCTACCGCCCAGGAGCCAGAGTGTGAGGTAGTCCTGACGATTGTCCCTAGATGACAAGCGCTGTAGGGACAGAGAGACTGTCGTGTCTGAGATGGAAGGCGGGCCCCGGTCTGGTTTTTGGAGGCTATGCTTGCCTCAGGTGTTCAGACCTTAGATATTTATTTATTTATTCTTAACACTGTGATGCGGAGTGGCCGTCCGCTCTCAGGAAGAGACTGGTCACTGGAAGTTTCCGCTTGTTATCTGTTGCCCCCATCATCTTATGGGTGTTGAGTATAGGTTCAACCATGCTTGACAGTGGTTGAGAATGGGCCAACCATACTTGCAAGGTTGGGAGGCATTCCTAACGGGGAAGGGCTGGTGACATTCCAACCGACCTGGCCACCTTAAGTGACCTTTCTTCCAACATTAAGCACTGCGATGCCAGGACTTCCAGCTGCAGTAGTTGCGTGAGCACGGGTGTAAAACGAGTGGGGCCTGTGGATCCCTGACCTTTTTCTGCGAGATCCATTCACCCTGCCCCTTGATAGGCACGCTGTCATAGTGGGCCTAGTCAAAGAGCGGAGGTCTGGAAGGGCTCTGGTGGGATAAAGAATTGGTGATGGCAGTCATACCAGACTTGTCAATTTTAACTTTGAGAGTTGAAGGTTGGACTAGGACTCCACCTTAGGCCTCCCTAGCACCCGAGAGAATCCATAGGTGTCGGGAGGCTGGTGTCTTTTGGGTCCAGATGCCATTGTGTGCCGACGGGGACTGGGTTGGCAGGAGCCCCAGCTGGGATTTGAACCGGTGACCCTCTGGTCCTACAGGCACTGGCTGTGTCCGCTGCACCACACTGTAGCCACTCATCCTTTTAGCGCTGTACAAAGGATCGGCTTGTTGGTGGAGTAGTGGTGATGAAAGCAGCCCGCCATGAGCCTCATCCAATTCAGAGGGGGCTGCCTCCACAGCTGAGAACCCCCTCAGCATGTATCTCTTGCAGAGAGGCCTCATCTGGCTCCATGTTTGCTGGGAACTCATTCTACCTGCTAGGCCAGCGATTTTAGAAAGACCTTATGTTCTGTTAGCGCTACCACGTTCCTTGTTCAAAGCATTTGATAAACCGCCTGTTACCAAAGTATTAAGGTGGGATTCCACTCCCTTATCCCACCTGAGGGGAAGTTGAAGGAAATGTGAGGCAGACTGATCATAATCAAGGCGCATCTGTATCCTGTGAAGGCAGAAGTGGTTTCAGACTGATGAAGTAGCGCTCTGGTGGGCCTGTTCCCCATATTGATTTATAATTACTTCAGGTACAGTAGTGTTCCTTGTACACCAAGGCAATGGGGTGGCCGAACCCCTTAGACGCATAAGCAGGATTTGAACCAGATTTTCCTGGGTCAAGTCCGCAGTTCGAACCACTGGGCTGCGCTCACTTGCATGTGGATGGGCATCGGGCCTCGAGAGCAGAACAGGGGCCCTATTCACGCTGTCTTCGGTGGCTGGCTGCTGTGCTGGGAGCGGGTACCGCTTTTCGCACCAGGAGTGAGAAACTGTGCGCTTGTTTGAATCACAAGCGTGAGCTAACCAGTTAGAGGGAAGTCCATGGCCATCGTAGTGGCGGCCAATGGGAACAGAAATTAGTGACCACCTGATGCTTCCAAGATGGTCATAATCCAGGACTATGAACACAGCCGCGACCCCGCGGCAAGGGCACTCCATCCGTGTCCGGTTGCCCGAGCTCCTTCCATTGTGCCTGCCGCTCCTCCAGCCAAAGCCGATGTTGCAGTGACAACAGCTGTGATGCCGGCCATCAACGCGCCAGCCCTAAAGTTAGATTGCGGAGGCCCGGGTTGACGACGCATCGGGAGGAGTAGTAGGCTTCCACCGACGGTGACACAGGGCAGTAGGATGTTGTCACATCCGAGGCAAACAGGTACATTAAACGTACCCGCGCCACCCGTGGAGGCCACTTGGCGCTGGGGCCAGAGTTGTCTGCTAGTGCTGGCTCAAGGCGGCCTGCCTCTGATGTTCCTGTGCTCCGGGAGGTATATCGGCACCAAGGCAGGGGATGCGGAGTTCATGCCGTGCGCCTCGGTGCTGAGACTGCGATCAAGCCTGGCCGGTCGGCTCAGCCGAATGGCATCGAGGGACGGCTCAGCCAATAGCAATGGAGCCGTGGGGCAGGCTGGGATTGCTGACCTCATCTCCGAACGGGTGGTGCCTGGGCAAGATGGCCGCCCCCGTAGTCCCCACGTGTGAAGGGGAGCAGGGCGGCAGCGGATCAAGAAGGTTTTCCGGGGACGGAGGCCTTACTCGGCACGTCCCAGGTGCCGAGGGGGCATCCGCTTGAGCCCACAAGCTCATCCTCTGGATTCCTTTCGTGTTCATTCCTTTCTCGATCGGTTACGCTTCTGGCGAGGGGCAGAGAGAGGGAGAAGTAAGGCTGGCTAGTCGTGGATAGAGGCCTAATAGGCACATCCTGGACTGCCGCACAAGCGATTGCCGATTGCAAGCTTCCTCTTCCAGGCCGTTTCCCCGAAGTCCTTGCAGCTCAGGAGCAGCGTCGGCAGCGACTCTCGACACTAGGCGTGCTGCTTGAGCTAGTGTCCCCCGCTCTTCTTAACTCAGCCGCAGATTTGGAAACGGAGGCCTGTTAGAGGGCTAGCCGGGGACGGAGGCCTATTAGGCACGTCCTGGGCTGCCGCGCTGGCTGGGCTTCCTAGCCCTGGAGACCTTTCACTGCTGACTGCTCCCCGAAGGCATGAGGAATCTGAAGAGAGAAGGTAATTTAAACTGACAATACATACATTATGGATGAGAAATTCTGATGATTTTAAATTTGATTAAAGATTGATATCTGGAGAGTAGCAAAGTCCGTCTTGCTGGCAAGGTGGAAGAACTGAAACTGGCTAGCTAGGGCGGGCCGGGGGTGCGGCCAGTTGGCTCATGCTCAGAAGGGCAAAAGCCCTTCTGAGCTATGGAGAGTACTTCCGTCTCGGCGCCGTCGGATGACATCACCACCAAGTGTGGCTGACTCATCCTGCTTGTCCTAGGAGAAATGTGGGACCATGTGCAGAGACTCCTTGAGGGCTTAATTTGCATGTCAATAGGGGCTGAGAAGTGGGCCTTTGTGGAAAAGTCACAGCAGCTCTCTCTAGTAAGGGCCAACACTGCTCCTTCAGCAGCCAAAGGGAAGCAACTAAAAGGAACATTTTCAGTGCATGGCATAGCAGGGTTCAATGTGGCATAGCATCCCTTCCACTTAGCCCTTCTAGAAAAAAATCTTATTTGACCAGTGACAAGGGAAGAATGAAGACACATAAGAGGTCCAGTTTTCTAAAGTGTACTATGCAGTTAATGCATGTTTAAACATGCATTAATATCAGTGCAGGCCCATGATAATAGCTACTATGAATTAAAAACAGTCAGTGTGGTAAAAAGCTGCTTTGATTACTTAATGTGAGTTATCAATGTCCCTGTTTAATGTACATTACCAAGTTTAAGTTACAATGTAAACCGCTTTGACTAAAAAATGATAACGTGGTATAAAAGATCTGTTAAATAAATAAATGAATAAATAATGCACAGTGGGGTGAGAACATGGCCTGCACACTGCAGTTAGTGCAGGGTACTTATTGTGTACTGCCAATTTTACATTTTACATGTGTGTACTTAACACTACCTCAAGAGGAGCTGTTCAGTGCACCCAAACTAATTGCTATAACACTTAGGACCGATTCTGCATGGCGAATAGCGGGGCTGTACATCCTGGTGAGACGTGCAGCCCCGTTAGTCGTCTGAGCCAAATTCAAAGAGGCAGTCTCCCCGCATACATAGAGGCTCAGTGTGGGGAGACCAGCATGGGGGTGGGGAGTGGGCGGGCCATACACCCGGACTTACAGGGCTGATTCAGGTCATGGCCCTGTACATCCTGCAGGTGAGGGGAGGACATACTGCTTGTTCCACTTCGGAGATGGAATAAGCAGCGGAGAAGTGGCAATCAGACCCGGAATCCCCCCGCCCCCAAGGCCAGGATTGTCCGACAGTAGGTCCTGCCGCCTAATCCAGGTCCTGGCCAGCCCGGCTGAGGGTCGAGCAGCTGGGAATCAGGGGTCGTCCCTGTGATGAGCTGACCAGCATGCGAGGTGGACGTCCCCACAGGGATGCAGGGACATGTCGGGTCATCTCAGGGCCCGATCCTGCACCCGCGGGAACGTCTGACTCCCACGGTGCAGAATTGGATCCAAATGGGCCTGTCCTGCTTGGGGGCATCCAGATGTCCCAGACGTGCCTCTTCGTCGATCGGGCTCTTAATGCATGATAAGGGACCTTTCCATGCAGTAACTGTAGAGGAAACGCTGGAGATGCCCCAAACAGTTAGCATGTAGCCTTTGCGCTTACCATGCATTGCATTTTGTTCCGAATGCATGGAAAGTGTTAAAACGTACCACACTTTAGTAAAAGAGCCCCAAGGACTGGTGACAGCTACTCCTGGGAGCTGCTAACTATAGATCAGCTATGTAGCATAGGGAAAAAGGAAATTCTTGCAAAAATGAAACAATTTTCCAACCTGGAAGTCTACATTTTAATTTCTATCTTCTTATCTCTGCTTATTTTCTGTCTTCCCTTAGTTCTGTGCGAATAAACAGGTAGATAAAGGCGATCTAGTTGATGTAGTTTAATGGAAGAAAGCCAACATGGATTTAGAAACAGAGAAACATAGAAATATGGTGACAGAAAAAGACCCCATGGCCTATCTAGTCTGTCCTTCCATATCAACAACTACAACAGTCCCCTTTTTTCCTTTAGAGATCCTCTGTGTTTGTCCCATGCTTTTTTGAGTTCAGTTACTGTCCTCATCTCTACAACCTCCACTGGGAGACTATTCCATGGATCCACCACTCTTTCTGTAAAGGAATATTTCCGCATATCACTCCTGAATCTATCCCCCATCACCCTCATCCCATGTCCCCTCATAGCAGAACTTGCTTTCAATTGAAAGAGGCTCGCCCCCTGAACATTTATGCCATGGAGGTATTTAAACATCTCAATCATATCACCTCTATCCCGCCTTTCCTCTAAGGTGTACATATTAAGATCCTTAAGTCTGTCCTCATATGCTTTATAATGAAGACCACTAACCATTTTAGTAGCCACCCTCTGCACCGACTCCATTCTGTTCACATCCTTTTGAAGGTGCGGTCTCCAGAATTGCACACTATACTCCAAATGAGGTCGCACCAAAGACTTATATAGAGGCATTATCACCTCCTTTTTTCTGCTAGCCATTTCTCTCCGTATGCACCCAAGCATCCTTCTAGCTTTTGCCATCGCCTTTTCAACCTATTTAGCTACGTTAAGATCATCAGACACAACCACGCCTAGGTCCCGCTCTTCTTTAGTGGACAAAAGTACTTCACCCCTAATACTATATTGCTCCCTTGGATTGCTGCAGCCCAAATGCATGACCTTACATTTTTTAACATTAAATCCCAGCTGCCAAATTCTAGACCATTCTTCAAGCTTAGCTAGATCCCTCCTCATGTTATCTACCCTAGGTGTCTACTCTATTGCAGATTTTGGTATCATCCGCAAAGGGGCAAACCGAACCTGACAGCCCTTCCGCTATATCACTAACAAAGATGTTAAAAAGAATCGGACCAAGGACAGATCCCTGGGCACACCACTGGTAACATCCTTCTCCTCAGAGTGAGCTCCATTTATCTGTACTCTTTGTCGCCTCCCACCCAACCAATTTCTAACCCAAGCAGTAACTTTAGGGTCCATCCCTAGGGTGCTCAGTTTGTTAAAAAGTCACCTGAGGAACAAGTGTCAAAGACTTTACTGAAATCTAAATACACCACATCTAGGGCTCTCCCTCAGTCCAACTTCCTGGTCACCCAGTCAAAGAATCAATCAGATTTGTCTGACAAGATCTGCCTCTGGTGAATCCATGCTGCCTCGGATCCTGTAATCCGCTGGACTCCAGAAACCTCACTATTTTCTCTTTCAGCAGCGTTTCCAATAATTAACTCACCACCGAAGTTAAACTAACCGGCCTGTAGTTTTCAACCACATCCTTACTTCCTCTTTTGGGTAAAGGCACCACATGAGCCTCTCTCCAGTCCTTTGGCACCACTCCCGACTCCAATGAGGCATTGAATAGGTCAGTCAGTGGAGCTGCTAGACCATCCCCAAGTTCCCTCTGTATTCTAGGGTGTATCCCATCCGGTCCCATTGCTTTGTCTACTTTAAGTTGAGCTAGTTTCTTACGAACACAGTCTTCTGAAAATTGTTCAAGATGCCTTCGCTTCTGTTCCTGTTTGTGGGTGTTTTCTGAGGTCCTGCTCCTGGTTCTTCATCTGTGAACACAGAACAGAAATATTTGTTAAGCAATTCTGCTTTATCCTCATCAGCTTCTACATATTCCTCCCCTTCACCCTTGAGTCTGACAATACCACTTTTGCCCTTCCTCTTCTCACTAACATAGTTGAAAAATGTCTTATCCCCCCATTTTATTGCATTGGCTATTTCCTCTTTTTGAATCTTTGCTTTCCTGACTACTTTGCTAGCTTCTCTAAGTTTTCCTCTCTCTGTGATCTCTTGTATTTCATGAATGCCTCCCTCTTTTTCTTCACCTTTTTCAGCTACTGCTTTCGAAAGCCATAGCAGTCTCTTTTTCCTTTTACCTTTATTTACTATTTTAACAAAAAGTTTGGTTGCCCTTAAAATATCCAAACACTCACCCCCAATTCTAGTTCACCCCTGGGCATTCCCATATGGAAAAAGGATCATTCCTTATCGACCCTCCAGTCCAACCCTGCCCCTCTGGAAGTGTACCTCTTCCAGCAGCTTGGAGACTGAGCAGGTCATCTTTTGATGACACCAGTGCATTTATGCAGCTGACATCGCCTACCAGCCCCAGTAAGCTCAGTCTCCAAGCAGCTGGAGGAGGTAGTGAGCCAGGATGCTGGGCTCACTGAAGAAATTACTAAGGAGCATAGGTTAGAGTTTAGTTAGAGTTTGGGTTTATTTTATTTTTCCTGTAAGTTAGAAGTTATTTGCTTTTAAAGTTTAAAAAAAAACCTGATCACTCCTGCTTGCATCCCCTCCAACAAATATAATTGCCCCTTATTCACATTTTGTGGAAATGCACAAAAGGTAATGTTGTTGGGGCCATTTGGCAATAGTGATCACAAGATGTTCACATTTGATTTCATAAATGGAGGAATGACAGTTGTCGTGAAGTACAGGGTTCAGAACCGATGGAGACAGAGGATTCACTACAAAGTGAAACCAGAACTGTCAGTGCTGAAACAAGCATGGAGGGTTGGCATGGAAACCCTAAACAAAGAACGTCACAGAGTGTTAGGGAACGCCCATCCCCTGAGCTAGCTCCTGCCTCATCAGGGAAGTGGGAACACCTGGTGGGAGGTGTGGCTCAGCACAACGGAGAAAGAAACTTAGATAAAAAGCCTTTAGTTAAATATAGGACAGAAAAGGAGAAGGAGAAGGAGAAAGTCACAGACATAGTCTCAGATACGGAGACAGAAGGAAAAGGCAGCACAGCAAGCGTGGAGAAAGCTGAAAGAAGGAGAAAACCAGAGAAAGATAGATACTCCGAGGGCAGCCAAGGTCTGTGGCTGAGAGAAGGGAAAAGGGAAAGAAATCCCAATTCCACTCGGAGGAACTTCTCAGAGGAAGAGAGCTGGGGAAGATATTCAAGTCCAGTTCCTAGGGAGCAGTGCTCAACTACAAAAAGCACTGGGGATTTTTACTATCCAAAAAGCAGAGACGTTTACTCTGGGAACCAGAAAAGACAACCATGCTGTGCTCACAACAGACAGCCTGCAGGTAAAACTTATTTCCCTGATACCAAGCTTTTATCAAAGGGGAGAGAAAAGTTTTACCAACCTTTTTGTAGCCAAGGGAGATTCCTGGGAGAAAGCAATTCTAAAGGCAGACACAGAATTCCCTGTAGCCAAACAGAAGAGGGAAACGTATATCCTTTTAATTACAGAGGGCTGTGTGCACAGGAAGCCAAACACCCAGACTCACAGAGCAGGTTGGGGGAAGGGAACCCTGTAATTGGAACGGAGAGGTTTGCGGGGCAGGCAGAAGAACCCTCTCTAAGAGACCTTAAGGAAGAAGGTGATCTTATGCAGTGGGACCCTTATCAACCCCCTGAGTCCGAAGTGTTTATGGACTGCTCTTATATGGTGGCAGACAATGTGCAGTCCCTTTGTTAATAATACTGGATTTTGCTGAAGGAAGAAAAACAGCCAAAAGAAGTATTTTGGAGGGAAACTGTTTTATTCTTTTTGGTTCCGTAACAGCTGAAGATAAGCATTATTTAAGTTGCCTATTTTTGTTCACATCAGGAGTATGGTTTCTTTGTAAATATATTCTTTGTTCATGGTCATCAACATCCAACCCCGGGAGGGGCAATAAATCCTAATTTAACCTGAACCACTCGTGCACAACTTGGACTCATTCTTACCACTGTAGGACTACATTACCCAGGAGGCCTTTCCAAACCTCCATTTAAAGTTCACAGTCTAAGAAACACAACTACCCACTTGCCTTGCCCATGCTAAATGCCTCTGGGAGGGTGAGTAGTGACACAGTAAGGAAATCCACAGCACTAGTTTTAAAAGGGAGACTATGATAAAATGAGGAAAATTATTAAGAAAAAACTAAAAGGAGCAGCTGCAGAGGTTAAAAGTTTATATTAAGCCTGGGCGTTGTTTAAAAATATTGTCTTGGAAGCCCAGACCAGATGTATTCCTTTTTTTTTTCCATTTAACAATCTTTATTGTAAAAATGAAAAAGAATTACAATCAAGTCCACGTCAAGGGGAGAGCGAGGGACAAAAACAAGGAAATAACACAAGTAGAAAATATTCCACATTAATATATACTGGGCCTGTAATAAAACTACTAACCCTATTAACTTAGAAAGGAAGTAGCAACATTCTATCCAGATGTATTCCATGCTTTAAGAAAAGTGAAAAGAAGGCTAAATGAGAGGTTGTTATAGCAAAAAAAAAGCATCTTTTAGAACATGGAAAAAGGTGCCAAATGATGAAAATAGGAAAGAACATAAGCACTAGTAAGTTAGGCGCAAGGCATTCATAAGGGAGGCAAAGAGAATTTTAAAATAATCTTTCTCTGGAAGCTAAAACTGATTGCAAAAAACATGTGAAAGAGTCAATTGGACCATTAGATGATAGAGGGGTAAAAGGGGCACTAAGAAAGGAGAGGGCCATTGCGAAGAGACTGAATTAATTTTTTTTTACTTTGGTCTTTACTGAAGAAGATGTAGGGAAGTTACCCATACTAGAAATGATATAGAAAGCTGAAGTCTCAGAGGAACTAAAACAAATCCCAATAAACCTGGAAGATATGTTACAGCAATTTGATAAACTGGACCAGATGATATACATCCCAGGGTGCTGAAAGAGCTTAAAAATGAGATTGCAGATCTAGTTATTAGTAATCCGCAAACTATCATTAAAATCATCTGTAGTAAAGACATTATATGATGAGAGAGCAGAGGAAGGACGTTTCACCCAGCTCCTCCGTCCCAAAGGGAAATAAGTGCTGAATATCTTACTCAGAAGACCACATGAAAGACTTCTTCTGTCTGATCACCGCAATGATGAGCAAACTAGAGCAACGTAAGCAAGGGAAAACAGCTGGAGTGGTGGCGAAAGCAGCTAAGGTGACAAGGCAGCAGACAAATGGCTGAGTGTCTCCCCCAACAAGATGGCACCAATACGTGGGAGCTACCGGCATCTCCGAGGAGCGATGAAGGGGAGAAACAGCAAAATCTGGTACAGACGCGAGCGAACAAACACTTAGAGGGTGGACAGGAACTCCCAGAGACAGAAGTAATCTTGGCCAGAATAACAGCCAGTAAGGCGGAACTCTCCAGGAAACTCACTGAGATCCAAACTTATCTCAAGGGGGTACACTCCGAGTTGCAGGCCGTAATAAGCAGATTGGATACAGCGGAAGCCTGAATCTCAAGTACAGAGGAGGATTTGCTAACCATTAAAAAACAGAACAACAGAATATAATAAAAAGGCTGGCTGCAAAACTAGACGATCAGATCCAGGAAATCAAATCTGAGAATTATTGGAGTACCAGTAGGAAAGGAGGGCCGAAGGGTGGAAGAGTTTGTGGAAAAACCTTTCAGAGACGTATTCAAATAGCCACTAAGCCCCACATCTTTAGTGGTAGAGCGTGCCAACGAGTCCCCGGGGGCCCCCCGAGGGACAGAGCAAGACCACATCTGATAGTGGCCAAGCTACTGAACCACAGACATCATGAGTGGATCCTCTGGCATGCACACAAAGTGGGAGCACTAGAATATAATGGAGCTAAGGTATGGATCTTCTCAGACTACAGTGCAGAACTGAATAGGTGAAGGCAAGCATTTTGAGATGTGAAGAAGAGGTTATTTGCGCATAATATCCCTCAGGCCCTACTGTATCCTGCAAAACTATGAATCAAATGGCAAGAAGAGAACATTTTTATTCATACGCCACTAGAAGCTAAGACAATTCTGCAAGTCCACTTCCTGGATGACCCATCATGGGACACAAACAGATATGACAGGAAGAAGAGAGGCTGCAGACTGTCGAACACAGCTGCTGTCAGATGAAGTCAAGGAGATCTGCACCAACAAATTGTGGACACACTTGCGCACAGCGATGAGGAACTAAATAATCCAGACTGAACTGCGATAAGTATTTGGTGTAAGTCAGGGGTCCAGAAGGGAGCGAACAGAAATCAGCAAGTTTGAGGTTCAAAGGATAGGAACTGAATATTGAATGTCTACGTATGGCAGACGGGATGGACATCAGAGTGAAAACGTGTAGGACGAAGTGGAGGGAGGGAAAGCCTTTAGAGGGACTAAGACTCTTGGCAGTGGTTCTCCTGGTGGCAAAGTAACTGCGTGAGTTCAGCTAGAGGACAGAGAAGACGACAACAATCCACCGGTGGGGAGCTGGAGCAGGGGTGAGAATTGTTGCACCGCTGAAGGAGCACCCTGGTTCCTTTAACCAGGCTAGCTCCTCAGTTCTGCCTGGAGGACATCCTGAAAGAAACTGACAAGAGAAGTTGTATTTTATGTTTAAGGTTATGAATGTTTGAATTTGAGGTCATCCTGGGGGAAGGGGGAGCGGAAGGGAGAGGGGAGGGGAAAAGGGCTGACAGTTAAGAATGATGGGGTATAGAATTAATATTATAACTGTGAATGTGAGAGGGCTGCAAACGAGTAAGCAAAGGAAGATGCTATTAAAAGGATTGGGAAATATGAAGGGAGACATATACCTAATACAAGAAACACACTTAACCACCTCAGATATGGGGCGTATACAGGCCCAATGGATCGGGAAGACAGTGCACTCCCCAGGGGTCGCTATAATTATTAGAAAAGGGTTTGTGGGCAAAATACTGCGGAAATGGAGGGACCCACAGGGGCGCATTCTAGCTGTGGAAGTGCAAAGTGCTGTGTATTATTAATGTGTATGCTCCCAACCAGGGTCAGATCACTTTTCTCAGTGAAACATTTAGGAAAATAGAAAGCTGGACAACTTGGCCAACAGTATATGGGGGAGACTTCAGGGAAAGTGGGACAGGTCCTCTGGAAAGGTGGGGTGGGGACAGAGAGAGCTCTAGGACCCCTAGCTAAGAAATATAATTCTGTAGATATATGGAGAATAAAGAGCCCTGCCTCCCAGCAATACACACACTACAGCTCTGTGCACAGCTCCTATTCAAGGATAGATTTGTTCTTAATAAGCCCAATTCTCTGCCCATTGATTGAGGAGTGCACTATAGAAAACATAGTATGGACAGATCATGCACCGGTGAAGCTGCTTATGACATCAGCAAAAGGGGAAAGAGCAGTCAGTAAGCCCTGGAAGCTCAACACATCACTACTCGTGGATCCTGGGGTAATCTGAGAGGTGAACAGCTCTATCTGAGACTATTTGGAAGACAATGATACAGGGAAGGTTGCGCTGGGTACCCTGTGGAATACAATGGAAGGCAGTGATTAGAGGGACAATGCTGGACTTAGGGGCGAAGAAGAAAAAGAACAGACACAAAAGAGGTACACAATAGAGAGGAACATCCATACGTTAGAAAGGGAACATATGAGGGGTCAGACTGGCGAGTTGGCGGGAAAGCTGGCCTTAGGTAGGGGAGAATTGAACACATTATTGGAAACGGATTTGGAAGTCTTGCTTAAAAAAACTGAAAGCATGTTTGTTTGTACAGGGTAGTCTACACTATTAGACTGACTAAACCTGAGAAAGAGTTAATTTTGTTCAGAACTTTGCTTAGAAATAAAACTTCATATATTTGCTTACTAAGTGAAGGTTTACATGTCCTGTAAACAAGAAAAGGCAGCTTGTACTCTAGCCTTGCAGTCTTAGGGTTAGTAGATATCAAGCAGTCAGCAGTAAACAGTTATGTCTTGGAATATGCGTATGTCTCCTCATACCGACCTAGTCAGCAGTAAACAATTATTAGATATCAAGCAGTTTTATGTCTTGGAATATGTGTATGTCTCCTCATGCTGCCACAGTCAGCAGTAAACAATTATGTCTTGGACTCCATGTATGTCTCCTCATACTGACCCACACTGATTAAAGTTGACCTATGATGTGATAGAGACGTAATAATTGACATGTCATAATAAAGTGAAATTATGCTGTATCATCCAAAAGAGCCTTATAAATAAAGTGAACCATGGCTGATAGTTAGAGTAAACAAGGAGAACTTGGTTCTGTTGTTTCTCTCCACAAAGCTTTGGTGTATTTCTATAGAATTGTGTGGTATTTTATTGCTGTCTTTGAATTACCTTCCCATTGTTTTGAATGTAGTCTTCTGTAGCTCCAAGAGCCCTGCAAGGTTGCTGGTGAGGGGGGGGGGGGGGCTAAGAGAGCCCACAAAAACGGCACAACATTACTATTATAAGGGTGGGAAAATAGATAAACTATTGGCCTCCATGTTAAAAACAAAAGGCAAGAACAGACAACTATTCTGCAAACGAGGGAATCCACAGGGTGGATATGCTCTGAGCGGGAGGAATTAGAAGGTTTTTTTGTGCAATTCTATCAAGGGTTATATACATCAGAGGTGCCAGATGCAATGTTCCCTCTAATTTTCTGTAGGCTGTGTGCACATAAAATATCAGCTGTGCAGCTTTTGAAGGAAGGTTAAATTTTTGTGCGCCACATAATGACACTCGGAGTTATATACTTTAAAATTTGACTACACGTCAGAATACAATATGTACACCACATTGATTGCACTAGAAAATATTGTAGAACTTGTGAAAACCATAAATACACAACAACTTTTCAATTTTAAGAACATCTGTGTTGTTTTCTATCAGAATCAGAACCGTAATTTTTGTGCGCTCTGTTGTAAAGTATGTGCACTCACTCGGTGAGGTATGTGCGCGCGCACACGCGCACAGCTTAGAGGGAACAGTGGCCAGATGTAAAAAGATCAGCTGAGCATTATTTGTGAGGCAGAGTGGCCAACCATCTGTCACAGGAGAGTTCAGAATGGTTAGACAGGCCAGTAACAGACGTGGAATTAGGGGAAATCATAGGAGATCTCCCTAAGGGGAAGGCAACAGGACCTGGCAGGCTTCCTGCAGAGTTTTATCAAACTTTTAAGGAACTACTCCTACCAATACTATGTCAAGTACTGAATGAGACAATGGCAACTGGAGAGATCCCTCCCTCCTTTTAAGAGGCACACATCACCTTAATTCACAAACAGGGAAAGAACCTACTGGCTCCTGGATCCTGTAGGCCAATCTCCTTATTCAATGCAGATGTGAAAATCTTGCCCAAGGTATTCACCCAAAGGCTGATTGGGGCTGAGCAAGGCTGCACGTGCTTGTGTTAGCCAGCCCCCGATCCAATCAGGAACTGCAAGCAGCCACTTAAAAGGAGGCACCATCGGGGACAGCAGCCTCTTCATGGATCTCTCCAGTCTCCATCCTACAACAGCGATCAGCAGCGGTAAACCCGACCAGACTCTCCATTCTCCTCCTCTGCTCACTGATCGGGGCTGAGCAAGGCTGCACGTGCTCGTGTTAGCCGGCCCCCGATCCAATCAGGAACTGCAAGCAGCCACTTAAAAGGAGGCACCATCGGGCGCACCCGCGCCTGAGGGCCCTTTGGCGTGGCCTTAGGTGTGAAATTAGGCATCTATACTATCTCTATTCTATACAGTCCAGCCAGTGAAAGACCCATTGCAACTTGTCACAAAGTAGGTTTAACAGAGCCCATGGAAATAGGCAAAGATGCAGGCAGTGAAACTGATTCTGACATTTCAGAGGAGCACATGTCAGGATGTTGCTATAGGCAACCCAAACAAATCAGGTCACGAGCTAGAGAAACACGCCCAAGCAGCAGAAAGGCTGAGGGATCAGTAACTGATGAAAGCTAGCTGGGAGTGGGTGGAGCTGACACACACACAGATAAACTCAATGCACATGGAGTTAGAGGGAGAAGCAGAACAGAACCCGGAAGGAACACGGGAACAGGCAGTCGTAAGTGTTCAGAGAGCCAAGGACGTGCTGGGAGAAGCTCAGGTTGGAATGAAGCCGATGGAAGAGCTGTAAAAGCTAAAAAGTTTTATTATAAGGGAGAGAGTGAGAACCCAGGTGCCTGTGGTGGAAGGCAGAGCACAGAAGCGTCAGAGCTCGGCAGAAGTTATCTGAAAGGTAACGGAGAGTTCAATTGGGAAGCTAGTTGGAGGAAGCCTGAGGAAACTATTTACCCTAGTAATTGGCACAGGAAAAGTAAAGCTTTTGTACCTGAAGATAATCTTGTATCTGGGAGAAGGACAAAAGGCAGGAGCCGTGGAAAGCTTCCACTTGACGTTACTCCGGTGTCTGCAGCAGCAGAGAGAAGCCAGAGTCAGAGACTGCCAAGAGGTAAACCAATTGTAGCTAATAGAAGGAAAGGTGAATGTTGTAATTTCCCCTATGGTCCTCAGCATTTGGAAGGCTCCCAAATTAAGTACTCCAGTGAATGTGGTAGTAGCCTGTCACACATTCTCACAGAGAGAGAAAGAGAATCTCTGAATAACAAAGAGAGACTATTTAATAATGTGCCGAACTGTGCAAGAGAGGAATTGTTAAAGGCAGAAGAAGAGGATATGCAGTGTGAGGTACAGGGGGACACAACGTGTAATGAATACATGGACTGTACGCTTACAATTTCTGATAATATATCTTCTTTGCAGTGAACAAGTTGTGATACTTGCCAAGCCTTAAAGCTACAAAGAAAAGGGTTTTTGTATGCTGGAAAAGGGCTGTTTAACTACTTTTGTTTGCATATTAAAAGCTGAAGATAAGCATTTTTCTGTTCCCCTTTTGTTTCTTTGTTTGTGCCCAAAGTGGGGCTGTTTACCTTTATGTTTTGACCACTGAAAGAATCCTCCCGGAAGGGGAATAAAATCTGTTTAAGCCTTACCTCGTTTCCACAACTTATTCTTTTGACTGGCCTAAGAAAAACTACATATCCCAGAGTGCCAAGCAAGGTCTCTGGGCTGGTTAAACACAAGGCCTCGGCTTAATACCCCGCCTTAGCTTGAAGGGACAAGCAACGGCGTGACAAACTCAAGACATCCGCCGGAAAATAACCAGTGCCCTAACCAGGCAAGTAATCCACAATTACAATTGCTGATATTATACTGAATGTGCTATGTTCTGTACACTATCATCTGTCAATTGATATTATTGCATTGAGACAACTAATGTATAGAGATAAGATACAACTATCTCACTGAAAATTGTCAGGATTTAACTGCTATATTATAACCTACACAAGCTAACATTTTCAACTGCCCTACAAATCGCTCTCTTCTCCCACCCTACTCACACAATAACCTCTCCTCCTTCCCCTATTAGACAGCTCACATTTACCTACCACTCCACTCATCTCCAAACATGGAAAAGAATGTTATCTGGCTAAACATCTTTATTTTTACACTGATCTGCTCCACCATACACAACAATGCTCACAACACCCCATTCTACAAAGTCATCCCTACAATCAACCCTACATTCAGGCAGCTGACTACACACTACCATCTCAAACCCTATCATTTCACAAAACCAAACTACAATAGACTGATTAACATCAAACTCCACACAATCTGCCAACAACTATCTCAATCAACAAGCCCAGACACACACAAAAACCTTTCCTTGTTCCTCATCAATGCGAGGTCAATTAAAAACAAAATACCTCTAATACATGATGTCATCTCTGAAAAAACATCAGACCTAATATGCATCACTGAAACATGGTTATCAGACACGGATCAAGTTCTAATCAATCAGCTCAAAACCCCAAACTATCATATATTCCACTCCCACCGGTCCTCCAAAAGAGGTGGAGGAGTCCTCATTGTTATAAAAGAGGATTTAAAAGCAACCCTACTAACTTCAACAAGTACCCCAAAACTAGAAACTCTTACCATACATACAAAAAAACTTAAAATCTGCCTAGCCTACAGATCACCTGACACCCCAGCAGACAGCCTGGAAATTCTAACTGAAAAACTATGCACATCTACCATCAACCATCCACTTATACTACTAGGCGACCTCAACCTTGCATCCCTACCCCACAGCCAACAGCCTTTCTATCCATGACCCATAATATGAATTTCCATCAAATAATCAACACCGAAACACACAATAAAGGTAACACACTAGACTTAGTCTTCTTACCTAACACAATCCACAGCAACTACGATCCCAATTCCCATGAAATAACTCCAGTCCCATGGTCCGACCACCACCTTATAGGTTTTCAAATGCCTATCCAACAAGCACCTATCCCACAACAAATTAACTCCATACAAATACAGAAATTTAAAAAATTTGACAAAGACTCTTTTCTAGGTCATACCACACTACAACTATCCACACCATCCCCCTCTCTTGATGAAACAATAATAAAATGGAATAACACAATATTCAAAGCGTCCACCATACAAGTACATTCCCCTCCTAACTAAAAAAAAACACAACACAGTTTAAACCTGAGCTAAAACAAATTTAAAAAGAATACGCAAAACAGAGCGCAAATGGCGTAACACCAAATCCCCCATACATCAAACGCAATACATGGCCACTCTAAAACTTTACCGGGGCACAAATAATCTTAAAAAAGAACACTACACCAATATTCTATCAAAATCCATCAACCGACTTAGAGAACACTTTCAAATCATCAAATCATTAACCAACAACACCACAAACAAATCCACAAATTCCCACATAGACTCTCAAACACTGGCAAATTTCTATAAGACCAAAATATCCCAACAAACGCCTACCCAGTACACCCCAGAACCCCTACCTGCTACATTAAATCATACATGGTTCACATTCTCCCTTACAACTAAAGATATCCTGGAGAACATCATCACAAAAGTAAACACTACAACATCACACCTTGACCCTTGTCCAGTAATACTGTTCAACAGTCAAAATGCTTCGGACACAAAAGCAGCTGTTCTAAACTAATTTAAGGCTGCTGAACACAGACTTCACAATGAAAATGGCTGATTAGGTCTAGTTGCTAAGATATATGCTATTAATTAGTCATTAGGGGCCATTAACTGTGTATTATGCAACATTTGTGTGAGATTGTGTAATCTCTACTTGCAACCAATACAAATATCTGTCCAAAACCAGATGATGCAATCAGTATTTAAATTTGCATCACTTGACAGTATAAATCTTAAGGTGTATTAGTCACAGAAAAATTAAAAATTAATTATTTTGCATTATTTTATGCCAATAGGTCAATCACAGCACACTTAAGACATGGGATAGGGCAGCACGGTGAATGGATTTTGTCCTATATCAGTCAAGATTAGTATTTTTGATAGAAAAAAGGATCTCCCCCCCCCCCCAGTAGCAGAGGATAAGCATAAATTTATATGACAAGAAAGGAATGAAATGCTCAAATTCACAGATTTATAAAGCAAGGTAGATTTTTGACAAGACAAGAGATAACTTAGAGATGTGCGGTGGCGACCCCAGTATCTTTCCAATCCTGCAAGTAGAGCCTTTTTTGATGAGAAAAAAACAAATTTTTAGGGACCCCCACACCTTTCTTTGTGACACCAAAATGAGTAAGGGATACTGCACTCAAATATATAAGTTGATAGCAGGAGCACGTACTCCCCCCTTGGGGTACCAATGGGGGTGGGAGATAGACTTGGATAGGAAATGGTCAGAGGAGCAGTGGACCAGTCTGTGGAATAATACGTGCAAGATATCCATCTCCTTAACGCATTTAGATTCCCAATATAAATTACTATTTAGAACATATATGACCCCGAAAAAGATGTGGAGAATAGGACTCAACGCCACAGAAGTATGTTGGAGAGGTTGTGGGGAGGAGGGTACCTCGTCGCATATCACAAACTCACAATGGACTTGCCCTAAGTTACAACCACTCTGGCAAGAGGTGATTAGACGCTGTGGGTATTTAACAGGACAGGCATTTCGAGCAGACCCAGTATTGATGCTTCTAGGTTACACAGATGCTCCTGTACAGGTATGCCTAAACAGACATGACCTTGCAAGTTATTTATTTCTGGCAGTAAGATTATGTGTAGCAGCTCGATGGAAGAGCACTAAACCCTCTACGATAGAAGAATGGAGAGAGGAGTAGCCAAAGTGAGAGGGTGAATGAAAAAATTTAATAAAAACTGGGCCCCACTACAAGAGGCAGTGGGAGAGGGAAGGTGTTGGGTGAATCGTATGAAAAGTACCCACAGACGCCTTGGGGGTTACCTAATTATAGCACATATCAGGACTCGTCGAGAAAGGAGGGGAGGTATAGCAAAGAATCACTGATTTAAAAGCCCCTTTCGACGATAAAAACAGTAGGAAAGGACCCATTTATTGGGTGATTGTAGATCCTCACCCCGCTCACCCCACCCCTGAGACCCCCCACCACGACAGGTACCAGTATGCTGTCTTATACAATCAGAGGTTATATAATCATAAGTGTAGTTGCGGTAGTTAAGAGAGCAGAGAAGCCATGGAACACCCACAATTGGGGGTTGGAGCAAGAGGAGGGGGGGATCACCTTCGCCCGCAGGATGACTCATGTTACTTGTTATCAGATTTGTTAGTAGGTATCTGTTGCTGGAAATTAGTTGTTTATAAGCACTGTATAGCTGACAAAATTATAGATACGAAAAAGTAAGAAGTGGTCAAGAATCAATGACATGGAATTGGCTGAGTACATATAAGAAATGGAAAGGACTTTTGATCATTGATGCTTTAGGTGCTGCAAATGTACAGTAAAATGTTTGGAAATGATGTATGAACAAAGATAAAGTTGAAAATAAAGAATAAAAAAAAATCATCTGTAGTACCTGAAGTTTGGAGAGTAGCCAACCTAACGCCAATTTTTAAAAAGGATTCCAAGGGTGATCCAGGAAACTATAGACGGATGAGCCTGATGCCAGTACTGGGTAATGGCATTACTTATGTTCTTATCTAAGCAACAATTTCAACCCATTCTCTACCAGGTCAACTGCACATGAAGGGGGCAATATTGAAAGGCATTTACTATATGCAGTTTGCAGACCTGCAAACCATGCAAATGCTGCTCTGCGGGTATTGCTGCTACATGTCCTGATACTAACCAGTTAGCATTGAGGTGTGCTGTGGGTGCTCTGGGGCAGCACCTATTGCTAACTGGGCAGCGGCAATATTGGGCCACTGCCCGGTTAGCAACACGCAGCGAAATTCAAGCACAGGAAGCCCTGGCCTAACTTTTGCCACAAAAGCTAATGGCAGTGGATGAATATCTCCACTGCCCAGTTATCATCATGGCTATCTGGGCAGACTGGATATTCAATGCCAGAGTTCAGATATGCCCTGACATTCACTATCTGGATTTAAAGTTCAGTACCAGTAGCTAGATGCTTTAGCAGTGCTAGTTGCCGGCGCTGAATATCGAGCCTGAAATCTTTTTAATATGCATTAAACCCTCCTACACTGATCCAAAGTCACCTCCAAATTCCTCTCCTATTGTTTCAAATACCATGGTGGAGAAAACACCCCAGCAAAGGCTATATGCTGTTCCAAGGATTGCAGAGCACAGATGATGTCCATCTGTCCAAGAAAGGTCGATATATCTTCAGTAGCAGACTGGCTGACCCACTTAAGAGGGCTTTAAACTAGATTCCTTGGGGATGGGTGAAGAAAGCCCCCAGGTAAGTGAAACATTAAATACCTTTATGGAGATGGGAAATAGGGCAGCATCTGGAAAGCAGTGTGTATAAATGCCCATAGCATGGGAAATAAGATCCCAGATGTTGAGGCTTTAATGGGAGAGGCTGACTTGGATTTAGTGGCGGTAACAGAGACATGCTGCACAGACAATCATGAATGGGATGTAACTATACAAACTATATTTTATTCAGAAAGGACAGGGGAGGAAGAGTGGTACTATATGTAAAAAATAATATTAAAACTATGGAACTACAGGGCTTAAAAGGGAGAGAGGAGGCACTGTGGGTTAAACTAGAAAGAGGGAAAGAGAAATTAATTTGCATTAGCGTGATATACAGACCTCCCTCTAAGGGAGAAGAAGTGGATGGAGATTTATGCAGCATTGCCAGGAATGGGGAAGTGCCACTGATAGGGGATTTCAATATTGTTTGGCGCATCCCTGCTGCAGTATCATCTAGAAGTAAGCAGATCCTGGATTCTTTACAGAAAGAAGTATTCAGGCAACTGGTAACAGAACCCACACGTGAAGGGGCCATACTGGACTTGGTGCTTACCAATGGTGAAAGTGTTTCTGATGTTATAGTGGGAGATCATCTCACATCCAGTGATCACCAGATGGTGTGGTTCAGTATTGGGCTGATAAAATCCATTCAAAGGTGAGGTTCTTAGACTTTAGGAAAACTGTCATCTAGAAGTAAGCAGATCCTGAATTCTTTACAGAAAGAAGTATTCAGGCAACTGGTAACAGAACCCACACGTGAAGGGGCCATCCGGTGATCATCAGATGGTATAGTTCAGTATTGGGCTTATAAAATCTATTCAAATGTAAGGTTCTTAGACTTTGGGAAAACTAACTTTGCCAAGATGGGCCAATATCTCAAGGAGTTGTTAGTGGGATGGGAACAGCTGGAAGATGTAGAAAAACAGTGGGCAAAACTGAAAGAGGATATTTTAAGGGCAAGCATCCTTTTTGTTAGAATGGTAAATAAAGGTAAAAGGAAAAGGAGGCCACTATGGTTTTCAAAAGAAGTAGCTGAAAAGATGAAGAAAAAGAGGGAGGCCTTCATGAAATACAAGAGGAAGACAGGCATCTATATTGGAAAATCTTAGAGAGGCTGGCAAAGTAGTCAAGAAAGCAAAGATTCAAAAAGAGGAGGAAATAGCCAATGCAATAAAATAGGGGGATAAGACATTTTTCAGATATGTTAGTGAGAGAAGGAAGGGGAAAAGTGGTACTGTCAGACTCAAGGGTGAAAGGGAGGAATATGTAGAAGCTGATGAGGATAAAGCAGAATTGCTTAACAATTTATTTATTTTATTTATTTAGACAGTTTTTGTATACCGCCTTATCCTTCAATCAAAGCGGTCACAACACAATTGGGGGATACATTTAACACGCAGGGATATGAGACACATACACTAATACTTACAGGGAACATGGGCAATGGAGGGTTAAGTGGCTTGCCCAAGACCACAAGGAGCATCTGTGGGACTAGAAACCCCAGTCTTTCCGGCCCAAGGTTGCTGTCCTCTAGTGGGATTTGAACCCCCGACCTTCCGGCCTGAAGTACCTTGCCCCAACCACTAGGCTACTCCTCCCTCCTCCCCAAATATTTCTGTTCTGTGTTCACAGATGAAGGACCAGGAGTAGGACTTCAGAAAACACCCACAAACAGGAACAGAAGTGAGGGGCATTTTCAACGATTTTCAGAAGACTGTGTTTGTGAGGAACCTGCTAAACCAAAAATAGACAAAGCGATGGGACAAGATGGGATACATCAGAGAATACTGAAGGAACTTGGGGATGTACTGGCAGCTCCACTGACTGACCTTTTCAATGCCTCTTTGGAGTCAGGAGTGGTACCAGAGGACTAGAGAGAGGCACATATGGTCACTTTATACAAAGTAGGCAGTAAAGATCTGGTTGAAAACTACAGGCCGGTTAGTTTAATCTCAGTGGTGAGTAAATTATTGGAAGTGCTGCTGAAAGAGAAAATAGTGAGATTTCTGGATTCCAATGAATTACAGGTTTGGAGGCAGCATGGATTCACCAGAGGCAGGTCTTGTCAAAGAAATCTGAATGATTTGTTTGACTAGGTGACCAGGGAGTTGGTCCGAGGTAGAGCCCTAGATTTGATGTATTTAAATTTCAGTAAAGCCTTTGACACCGTTACGCACAGGCGACTTATAAACAAACTGAGCACCCTAGGGATGGACCCTAAATTTACTGCTTAGGTTTGAAATTGGTTGAGTGGGAGGCGACAAGGGGTACAGGTAAATGGAGCTCACTCTGAGGAGAAGGAGGTTACCAGTGGAGTGCCACAGGGATCTGTCCTTGGTCTGATTTTACATCTTTGTTAGTGATATAACGGAAGGGCTGTCAGGTAAGGTTTGCCTCTTTGCGGATGATATCAAAATCTGCAATAGAGTAGACGTCCAGGAAGGTGTAGATAACATGAGGAGGGATCTAGCTAAGCTTGAATTTGGCAGCTGAGATTTAATGTTAAAAAATGCAGTTTCATGCATTTGAGCTGCAGCAATCCAAGGAAGTGATACAATATAAGGGTGAAGTACCTCTGGCCATAAAAAAAGAGCGAGACATAGGTGTGATTGTGTCTGATGATCTTAAAGTAACTAAACAGGTAGAAAAGGTGACTGTAACAACTAGAAGGATGCTTGGGTGCATAGGAAGAGGAATGGTTAGCTGAAGAAAGGAAGTGATAGTGCCCCTGTATATGTCTTTGAAGTATTGTGTGCAATTCTGGAGACCACATCTTTAAAAGGATATAAACAGGTTGGAGTCGGTACAGAGGATGGCTATTAAAATCATTAGTGGTCTTCGTTATAAAGCATATGAGGACAGACTTAAGGATCTTAATATGTATACTTTAGAGGAAAGACAGGATAGAGGTGATATGATCAAGATGTTTAAATACCTCCATGGCATAAATGCACAGGAGGAGAGCCTCTTTTGATTGAAAGAAAGCTCTGCTACGAGGGGACATAGGATGAAGGTGAAAGGGGATAGACTCAGGAGTAATATGTGGAAATATTTCTTTATGGAAAGAGTGGTAGATGCGTGGAATAGTCTCCCAGTGGAGGTGGTAGAGATGAAGACAGTATCTGAATTCAAAAAAGTATGGGACAAACACAGAGGATCTCTAAAGGTAAAAAAGGGACTGTTATAGTTGTTGGTATGGAAGGGCAGACTAGGTAGGCCATGTGGTCTTTTTCTGCTGTCATGTTTCTGTGTTTCTATATAAATACTAGAGATAATCCCCTTTTTCCTCTTTGCTCCCAAGCAAAGGACTTCAAAGAAGGTTCTATCCCCCTGAATATGCTCCCATACGTCATTTGACTTCAAATAGTGTGGATCTGGAAGTATCCATATCTGTCTTTCCTACTTAGCCCAGAGGTCTCTCACAGGAATTCAAAGGGGACAATCTCCCTCTGATCCACCAGCTGCCCCTATCTGTACTAACCCCCTCTCTCCCCACATAACAAACACACAGAAAGTTTGCCCTGGAGGAAACTCTGGGATATCTCCTAATTAAAGCCAACCCCATCCTTCCTTTGAAATCAAATCCATATCCTAAATGTTGACGCTGTTTATGGGGTCTCTCTCTTCAACCAACTCACCCCCACCCCTAGCACGCACACCACTGACCCCCAACCTCCTTCCCCTTTCCTTCCCATGCTCTGTCACTATACATGGTTTCTCTAGCCCCCTGCTTCACTCCCTTACCATCCTCAACTGGGCAATCACATTGTATTGCTTGAAATTTGGGACTGCCTCTGGACTGTTACAAGACTGTCCCTTCCCAATTAAGTGGAATATTTTATTTTGCAGATGCCTAAAAGTCCAGTCCAGGATGGTTATTGGCAACACCTGGAGCAAGTATATAGGCGAGACCTACAGGGATGTAGTACTGAAGTCCCACCTGCAGTCTGGCAGCATCCCTATTGCCATGGAGGAGAGAGGTCACATGACAGGAGAGCATCACCCTGGTGTGGCAGGAAGTTATCCTGTAGCTAGGACTTGTCCTCCATGTGATGTAAAGCCCTCTTGCACTGAGGAGGATTCTCCAGGGCCATTTGCCCACAAGGGAAGGGTTAGGACAGCTGTTATAGTTGGTGATTCGATCATTAGGCATGTAGCTAGCTGGGTGGCTAGTGGACGTGAGGATCACCTGATAACATGCCTGCCTTGTACGAAGCTAGGGGACCTCATGCACCATCTAGACAAGGTCTTAGATAGTGTTAGGGAGGAGTCTGCTGTCTTGGTACATGTTGGTACCAATAACTAGGAAAGTGTGGGAGAAGGTTCTGGAGGCCAAACTTAGGCTTTTAGGTAGGAAGTTGAAATCCAGAACTTCCAAGTTAGCACTCTCTGAAATACTTCCCGTTCCACACACAGGACCCCCAAAGGCAGGCAGAGTTCCAGAGTCTCAATACGTGGAAGAGACGATGGTGCAAGGAAGAGGTTTTATGATTTGTTAGGAACTGGGCAACATTCTGGGGAAAGGCGGTTTTTTCATAAGGGATGGGCTCCACCTTCACTGGGATGGAACCAGGCTGCTGGCATTAACCTTTAAAAAGGAGATAGAGTAGCTTTTAAACTAGATAATAGGGGAAAGCCGACAGAGCACATGGTTCAGAACAATGTATCCTTGAAGGATACTAGCAAAAGACTGAAGTTAGGGCATATCGACAGAGAGGTTCTAATAAAGACACTAGTAACCCAAATGCTCTTAAGTACAGAGCAGACTGAGTTTAAAGATTCCAAATTACCCCTGCCTACCGATAACCAGATTAATATGAATAAAATACAGCCTCTAAAGTGCTTGTATGCAAATTCTAGAAGTCTAAAAAATAAGATGGGATAGTTAGAATATATAGCACTAAATGAGAGGTTAGATATGATTGGTATCTCAGTGACATGGTGGAAGAAGGACAACCAGTGGGACAATGTGATACCTGGGTACAACTATATCGTAATGATAGAGCAGATCAAATTGGTGGAGGGGTTGCACTCTATGTTAGAGAGAGCATTGAGTCACAAAGGATTAAAGTCTTGCAGAAAACAAAATACACTGTAGAATCTCTATGGATTGAAATTCCATGTAAAAAGGGGAAGGGGAAGGCGATGGCGATGGCAGTGGGTGGTGTACTATCGACCGCCTGGCCAGAATAAACAAATGGATGATAAAATGCTCAAAGAAATCAGGGAAGCTAACAAAAGTTACAGCACAGTAATAATAATGGGTGATTTCAATTACTCCGGTATCAACTGGATCAGTGTCCCGACATGACATGCTATGGAGATAAATTACTACTTCTTGGAGCAGCTGGTTCATGAACCGACAAGAGGGGAAGCCATTTTGGACCTAGTCCTTAGTGGAACACAAGATCTGGTGCAAGAGATAAGAGTGTTGGCAATAGTGATCATTGCATGATCGCGTTTGATTTAATAAATGGAGGGAGGACGGAACGGAAATCCACAGTACTACTTTTTAACTTTCAAAAGGGAGACTATGATAAAATGAGGAAAATAGTTAAGAAAAAACTAAAAGGAGCAGTTGCAAAGGATAAAGATTTATATCAAGACTGGGTATTGTTTAAAAATACTATCTTGGAAGCCCAGACCAGCTGTATTCCACGCTTTAAGAAAAGTGGAAGGAAATCAAAAAAACTGCCAGCATGGTTTAAAGGTGAGGTCAGAGAGGCTGTAAAATCATCTTTCAGGAAATGGAAAAAGGAACCAAATGACAAAAACTGTAAACAACACAAGCACTAGCAAGTTAAATCCAAGGCATTGATAAGGCAGGCAAAGAGGGAATTTGAGAATAAACTTGCTGTGGAAGCAAAAATGCATAATAAAGACTTTTTCAAATACATTTGTAGCAAAAGACCTGTGAGAGAGTCAGTTGGACCATTAGATGATAGAGGAGTAAAAGGGGCACTAAAAGGGCACACGGCCATAGCGGAGAAACGGAATGAATTCTTTGCTTCAGTCTTTTCTGAGGAAGATGTAGGGATGTTGTCCATAACTAAAGTGGTATTTAACCCTTTGAAGGCCTACTTTAAATTTTTAATCCACATTCTGCAGCCGGGTTAATTTTTGCATATTTCAGGAAAATTGTACCCATCTTATTCAATATGTTCTAATAGTGATTTTCCTTCGGCTATGGTCATGTATTATATACCATTTGATAGGAATATTTAGTCGGAATTTTGGATCCCGAGAGTTTTGGGCTCGGCCTGGAAAGGGTTAAAGGTGATGCCACAGAAGAATTGACAGAAATATCAATACACCACAAGATGTATTACAACGATGTGATAAACTGAAGAGTAGCAAATCACCTGGACTGGATGGTATACATCCAAGGGTGTTGAAAGAACTGAAATATGAGATTGCAGACCTACTTTTAGTAATCTGTGAATTATCATTAAAATCATCTATAATACCTGAAGATTTTTAAAAAGGGTTCCAGGGGTGATCTGGGAAACTACAGACCGATGAGCCTGACATCAGTACTAGGAAAAATGGTAGAAACCATTATAAAGAACAAAATTACTGAACATGTAGTTAGTCATGGCTTAATGGGAGACAGCCAACATGGCTTTAGCCAAGGAAGGTCTTATCTTACTAATCTGTTATGTTTTTTTGAAGATGTGAATAAACAGATAAACAAAAGGTGAGTCGGTTGATATAGTGTATCTGGATTTTCAGAAAGCCTTTGACAAGGTCCTCCATGAGAGACTTGACGAAATTAAAAAGTCATGGGATAGGAGGAGTGTACTATTGTGGATCAAGAACTGGTTAAAAGATAGAAAGTAGAAAGTAGGGCTAAATGGCCTCCTCAAATGCTAAGAAGGCCAAGTTTTTGGCTGTTTGGGGAGGCCATATTGCATCATTGGCATCCCAACTGCACAATGAGATTCTAACACTATAGTAGCCTATGAGGTCAGAGGGGTGCGGAGATTCCTTTTTTTCTTCTACGTATTTGGTTTTTTTTAGGGATTTTTCAGTTCTCTCTACTGATGGGGGGGCATAAAGGGGTGGAGGGGGTAATTGTGGAGAGGGAGCTGGATAATAGGGATGATGACAGATGTAGCTAGGAGTGCTTGCAGTCTCTTTGGATGGGGGTCCTGGATTTGCTGTGTTTCTGGATTATAGGTGACACATTGTTATATGCCTATACGTATTTGTTCTTTTCATTCTATAAGTGTCAATAGGGACCAGAAGCATTAGGATGGCGGGGTGGGGGTGGGGGGGGGGTGAAAATGTTAAAATGTACAACATGGTTCTATGCTCTAATTATATACTCCTGGTGATGTGCAAGAACACCTATATGTGGGAAGTGTGTTGTCTGCATCAATAAAAAAAAGATTTGAACATAACATTGATATTAAAGAGGAATATAGGATGATATGAACCAAATTGCTTGGAGTCTCACACTACTTTATGAGGCACAGTGATGCCATCCCACCCCATTGTATCAGGGAGGACCTTCACCTCCAGCACCCCATTATAGACTCGCTCCAAAACGGACACTAACAAATCAACAAATGTGTGATAAAAGTGAGCAGACAAACCATCCAGTCCTAGTGACTTATTACGATGTAAGAGGAGGGGGCATATTCAAAGCAGTTTAGTTGGTTAGCAAACCTACTAATTGGATAAATTGTGTTCAGTGGAATATTCAATGGAACTAAAGCAGTTAGTGCTGCTGAGTAGCCCCTCCTACCTGGTTTAAATGCCCTGATGCTAACCACTTAGCGTCAAGGTGCTTCAGGGCTGAGCAGGGGTGGCAACATAGGTTAACTGGTCAGCGGTGATATACAGCTGCTAACTAGCTAATCTAAACCAGCTAAAATTAGGCATTACAAAAGTTGTCCTACCTTTAGCTGGTTTAGCTATCCAGCCAGTGGTTGAACATCACCACTGACTGGTTAGCTAAAATGCTTACTAGGTAACTTGGATATTCAATGCCAGTAGCTAGATATGGCCCCGGCATTGAATATCGGGGCATTATTTAAAGCAACGATAACAAGTTGCTTTAACAGCACTGGCCGCCTCTGTTGAATATGCCCATCTAAATTTTTAATGGCCCTCCTAATCACCTCTGGGGAAATTGCGCTTCTACCCCCTTTGATTCCTCCATTGTCAAATCCGTCAGTGGCACCAACAACAGATAGCTCTGTATGTCCTCCCTAGGCACTAGCACTTAAGCCCTATAAAGGATGGCATAGACGCGCTTGAACCCCTCACGCAGATCCTCTGACCTCACCATTATCACCCCTTCCCTAACCCATTTGCCCCCTCTCCTGCTGCCTCAATTGAGCTGCCAACAAGCGACATGCCTTGCCTCCATACTCAAAATTAACATTTTAATTTCAACTGCTCCAAATTTATCTCCTCCATCTACAAGGCATGTAACTTACTCTGCACCTCAAAATTCTTTGCCTGAGGTGGGCCCCCCGGACACCACTGATCCCACCATTTAAACTTTTTCAGCTGGTCCCGCAACTCCACCCCCGCTGCAACCTATTCTGCTTCTTAATAGTCCGCCATTTAAACAACTGTCCCACCACCACAGCCATAAACCTACTCCAAACTGTTGCCATGGACCTGCCCCCCCCCCCGATTCAGATCAAAATAATCCCTAATGACCTTTTCCACCCCCTCCACCACTCTAGCATCCCTCAGGAGAGCATTATTAAGTCTCCAAAATTTTCGACCTTTATCCTCTTCTGCCCCTCTCAAGACAAACCATATAGGTGAGTGGTCAGACCATGATACTGAGCCAATATCCACCTCCTCTACAGATGTCATGGTGCTCTTTTCAACCAAAAAGAGATCAATCCTAGAGTAGGAGCCATGGGGATTAGAGAAAAACATGTAGGATGTACTGCCTGGATGACACTCCCGCCACACATCTATCAACCCATCCTTCTGTATCAGCCCTCTTAACGTACCCTAATCCTCCCTGCGCCCTTCCCCCTTCCCCCACATTTGTTTGGAGCAAAAACACCATTAAAATCCCCTCTACCACCACAACTTCCTCCTTGTAGTACAGAGCTCTGTAGATATTAAGGGGGTGGAAGTGGAAAGCAAGGAATACAAAATAGTCCTATATGCAGACAATATTATATACATTGTGAGTCTACTGCTAGTGACACTCCCAAATTTGATGAGAGTGATTGAGAGATATAGTGGGGTATCTGGATATAAAATGTTGTTGTTGTTAAGTGCCGTCGAGTCAGTGTCGACTCCTGGTGACCCTCTAAATAGTTGACCTAAACTCTGTTTGGTCTTCAGCCAAGCGGCTCATTGCTGATAGAGTTGTGTCCATAGCTGCTGTTATTGTATCGATCCATCTCATTGCCGACCTTCCTCTTTTATGGTGATCTTCTACCTTGCCAAGCATTATGTCTTTCTCCAATGATCTCTCTCTTCGCTGGATATTGTGGTACTGCAGAGCCTATGCAAACAGAAAAAAAGGTTTTAAATTCAGAAAAAAGATTCCAACACCAGATGCGACATTACGAGGAGCCAGATAGGGGGAGCAAGAGAGACCTTCCAGGGCCTAGAGAACCGCACCCCAGAGCTTGTGATGTGATGCCGGCCAACAGCCAATCCAGGAAAGGGGGAGTTCCTTTTAAGAAAGGCTGGGAAGTTTAAAAAGGAGAAGGAGGAGAAGAGAAACAGAAGGAGTCTTGGCAAAGAGACCCGAGAGGAAGGAGTTCCTGGCAAGGAGACACAGAGAGTCCGGTGCAGCAAGATACCAGGAGTTCTTGGCAAAGAGACACTGGGAGGAAAGGTACCAGGAGAGAAGCAGAGGTCAGAGGTTTATCTGATGAACCGGTACCAGCAGACTCAGGACCCTGTGGAAGTTACCAGAAGGGTGGTGAAGTCATTGCCATAGGTGGTAACACTCCTTATTCAAGGAGAATGAGGTATGGGTGTGAGAGAGAGATAACTCCACCCGAAGGCCAGCTGGACAGTGGGAGGCCTGCTACTCGAGTAAGGCTGAATTGCAGCAAGACTAGGCCTCAAGCCTCAACTCACTGGGATAAGCCTGGAGAACAAGGTAATCCACATTTTTATACTTCTAACCGTTATAACCTGGTGACACAGGGAGCACAAGGAACAAGGGGGTGCTCGCCTTATCAAGCTGTTTGTAAAGCAGGACACAAGCTTTTACCAGATAAAAGACTGTTTAATATAAGGCACCAAGACAAAGGAAGGTATTCTCCTAGCAAGCATTCGTATGACCGACAGGGCCGGATTTACCTATACGCCATGTACGCCATGGCGTAGGGCCCACAGCTGGTAAGGGCCCACCCACCGCAGGGCTTCAGAGGGAGCCGCGTAAGCTCGCGCGAGGCCCCGGCTCCCTCTCCCTCTCCCTCTCCCTCTCCCTCTCCCTCTCCCTCTCCCTCTCCCTCTCCCTCTCCCTCTCCCTCTCCCTCTGTACAGCCGCCAGCGTGAAGAGCCTTTTCCTTCACACTGGCGGCTGTATCTGTAAAGCCGCGATTGCTGGGAAAGGTTAAAGGCAATGCCCTTTAACCTTTCCCAGCATTCGCGGCTTCACAGATACAGCCGCCAGCGTGAAGGAAAAGGCTCTTCACGCTGGTGGCTGTACAGAGGGAGCCGGGGCCTCGCGCGAGCTAACCCGGCTCCCTCTGAAGCCTCTCAGACAGCCGCGGTGCTGGTCGGGGGGGCCAAGGACTGCATGGGCTGTGATTGGGGGGGACGGACCTGGGCCGGAAAAGGGCTAGGGGGGGGGACTTGGACTGGAAAGAAATGGGCTGTGATTATGGGGGGGGGAACCTGAACTGTAAAAGGGCTATGGGGGGGGGGGACTTGGACTGGAAATGGGTTGTGATGGGGGGGGGGGGGGACTTGGAATGGAAAGAAATGTGCTGTGATGGGGGGACGGGACCTGAACTGTAAAAGGGCTATGGGGGGGGGGGACTTGGACTGGAAATGGGTTGTGAAGGGGGGGGACCTGGACCGGAAAAGGGCTATGGGGGGGGGGCCATGGACGGGAAATGGGTTGTGATGGGGAGGGGGACCTGGACCGGAAAAGGGCTATAAGGGGGGGGGGGGGACTTGGACTGGAAATGGGTTGTGATGGGGGGGGGGGACCTGGACCGGAAAAGGGCTATGAGGGGGGGGGGACATGGACTGGAAATGGGTTGTGATGGGGAGGGGGACCTGGACCGGAAAAGGGCTATGAGGGGGGGGGGACATGGACTGGAAATGGGTTGTGATGGGGGGGACCTGGACCGGAAAAGGGCTATGGGGGGGGGGGGTAACTTGGACTGCAAATGGGCTGTGATGGTGGGGGGTGGGGAACTAGGACTGCAAATGGGCTGTGATGGTGTAGGGGGACTCGGACTGCAAATGGGATGTGATGGTGGGGGCTAGGACTGGAAATAGGCTGTGATGGGGGGGGGGGCTAGGACTGGAAATGGCCTGTGATGTGAAGGCTAGCACTGGAAAGGGCTGATGAAGAGCTAGAATAGGACTGGAAATGGGCTGATGTGGGGCATGGGAGAATGGGACTAGAAGGGAGTGGATGCTGGGTGGGTCTAGAACTATAAGGGAACTGATTTTGGGGGAGGACTAGAATGGATGGGGAATGAGAATGGAGAGGGGAAAAATATTTTGTGTGGAAGAAAAGTCTATGATGGGCTGGGTATTGGGAGAGTAAGAGGGACTTGAAAATGGAAGGGTGAAATTTAAATGGATAAAGGAATAAGGAAAGAATTGGGGGAAAGAGCAAAAGGGAAACAATCAGTATGTTAAAGCAGAAATAGAGAGAGAATGGAAAACATCTAAAAGAGAAGAAAGGACAAATGGATAGATCTCCAGAAGACACAAAGAAACCAGAAGAAAGTGACTGGAGCAATTGCAACTGAAAAAATGCCCAAACAGAAGGTAGAAAAATACTTTTTATTTTGAATTTATTAACTGGAATATGTCTTTTTTAATGTATTTCTTGAATTCCGATGCTGATTTTGTCCCTATTGCCTCTTTATGTCAGGCAATTCTATACATCTATTGCCATTTCTGTTTTGGTAAGTTGATCTCGTTTTTATTTTTTCTGGGGGCCCACAATTTTTGGTGGCGTAGGGCCTCACTCAAGGTAAATCCGGCCCTGATGACCGAGGCCCAAACCTAGGCCCAGAACATTGGAGGCTGATACAAGCTGTATATGAAAAGCCTCAGCGTATTTCACCAGACTACACTGATACAGAGTCACAGCTCTCAGACCCACAGCCCATGCAGGTGGAATTTATTGAGGACCCTTCCGAAGTGCCCATGGATTGTAGCTACTGTCAGGCAGGAAGCCTGGAATCCCTGCCTAGTGTATAAAGCAGGGCTCAGCAAGCAAAGACTGTGTGTTTTATTGTATAAATTCCTGTGAAGATAACAGTGGATAAAATAATAACTGATTAGGTTTCTTTTCTACCTGAAGTAAGGTTTCTTTATGTTGACGTAGATTCCACTACCTGAATCATTGTGCATTAAGGGAAATAAAAAGCCTCTCTTTCCCTACTCTCGGACTTTGTGTTTACTTGAGGCTTTGGTACACGGAAGGCCACTGGGAACAGATACCCAGACCCCGCATACAAGAACCAAACTCAAACTAGAAAAATAACTCATGTCCACCCGACCTGCCTTAACCACCTTTGACCACTAGGGCGGCGGTGCGACAATATGTCCAAAGTATGAAAGTCAAAGTCTTATCATCTGAGCTTCTAAAGAAAGCTTAGGTTTGATCTCCTCTAGTACTGATTGGTTTATTCTTCGGGCAGTCCATGGTATACACAGTATTCGTCGCCAGCACCATAATTCAAAAGCATCAATTTTCTTCCTTTCTATCTTTTTCACTGTCCAACCTTTGCATCCATATGACATTATTGAAAATACTATGGCCTGGGCAAGTCAAATCTTTGTATGGAGAGAGACATCTCTGCTCTTGAGGATCTTGTCTATGTCCTTCATAGCCATTCTACCAAGAGTAATATGCCGCCTGATTTCTTGACTGCTAGTGCTTTCTTTATTGATTGTTGATCCATGTAAGTTAAAGCTGTCAACTATTTCAATTTTTTTTCCATCAATGATGAACTTATTGATTTTGCCAGTTGTCAGGATCTTCGTCTTTGTCTTCTTAACGATAATGGATATAAGATAAACTTGGCTAAAACTGAAATATTGAAAATTGTATTGGATCACCAGATGGAGGCCAAATTGAAAGATGCATTTCTGTTAAAATGGGGGAGGGCAGCAATTTGGTATTTGGGGATCCAATTGGGGGGAGCGACTTAAGGGAGTTGTTTAAGCTTAATTATGTTTCCCTATGGAAGCAGATAAGCCGGGAGTTGAAGATATAAGACAAACCGTATTTCTCTTGAGGGGGGTAGGATTGTCATAATCAAGATGAATGTTTTGCCGCGCCTACTGTTCTTCTTCCAGATGTTGCCCGTACAGGTTTCTAATGCATTTCTCCAAAGTTGTTAGTGCAGAATCTTTGGGTATATTTGGAAACGAAAGCCCCCGAGAATGAATTGGAGCGTCAACTATTGTGCTTGGCGGACTGTGGGATTTGGGGCACTGTACTTCAATGGTTTCAGTCTTTCCTCTCCTCTCATTCCTTTTCTGTCCTATGTAGCCGGTCCTCCTCTCCCTCACTGCCCCTGACTTGTGGTGTTCCCCAGGGCTTGGTTCTGGCACCCCTTTTATTCAACATCTTATTGGCTCCCCTTGCTCTATTAATTCAACAATCTGGCATTTCTGCATAATTCTATGCTGATGATATCTGTCTTCTCTGTCACACCAATCCTCACCACCCTGATCTGACCTCCCTGAATGCCTGCCTATCTGTGTCCACTTGGCTTTCTACTAATCACCTACATCTTAATCCCTCCAAATGTGCTGCCATCTGGTTTGCTCTCTCTACACCCTGGCCGACACTGGCCCCACTCTTCCTGAACTCTTCGGTCCCCTTGGTCTTGTCCCTCCGCTATCTGGGTGTTGTCCTGGACTCCTCCTTATCATTCCACCCTCATCTGTCTTTCCTGATCCAACGATCCTTTTTCTTCCTGTGCCGGATTTGTGCTCTTCGTTCCTCTCTTGATATGCACTCTCTCACTACCCCCTGCTATCACTGGTAATCTCTAGGTTGGATTACTGTAAGAGTGTACTCTCAGGTCTTCCACATTATCAACTCCACCGTCTCTAACTTGTCCAAAACACAGCAGCCAGGATACTCACCAACTCTTCCCACCATGACCACATCACTCCCACCCTTAACCATCTTCACTGACTTCCCTTTAAATTCCGCCTCAACTATAAATTACTCACCCTGGCACACTGAGCAGTTCACTCCGGCAGCCCGCAATACTTAGCTGATCTCCTTCACTTTCACACTCCTCACCGCCTTCTATGGTCCCTTCACACTCACCACCTGGCTCTCCCATCAGTTTCCCGAGCAGACACATTACTCCGCCTTCCTTTTTCTTGCCCCTGCAATGTGGAATTCACTGCCCGTTGTCCTACGTGCCGAGCCCTCATTTCCTTGGTTCAAGTCTCTTCTCAAAACTCACCTCTTTCAATTGGCCTATGACTGCCCCCCTCTTCTCCCTAGCCCTTTCTGTCCCTCTCTCTCTCTGTCACTGCCCTCTGCTCTCTCCCTTACCTGGTATGCTCTTCTGTCTTCTTCAGCCTCCCTCTCTTCTGTCAATTGAATGGAGTTCCTTTCCTTTCCTAGTTATGCTATATATTATTGTAATTGCACACCGCTCTGATGCCTCATCGCCAAGGGCAGTATATCAAGAAATAAAGATAAAGATAAGAGGGAGGAATGGGCGTTCCTGACTTACAGGATTACTATCAGACATTCCAGCTTCAAGCCCTGATAGAGTGGGGTGATCTACAGGGAATAAGCACTGGGAAGAGATGGAATGGGGGTTGTTGCAGGGGGACCCCTGGGAAAGGATATGGTCAGCAGGAGGTGGAAATAATGTAGGGGAGATGGATCACCTTTTGCACTATTGATGAGATAAATATGGTAAGGAGTACACAACATTCTCCAGGAACAAGCAGGAAGTTAGTCCTCACTTATGGGTGACGTCGGCACCGACTGAGCCCGTGCGAAGCAATTCCCCAGCTTTCAAAGAAAGCCTTTGGGATTGCTGCCACGCATGCGTGGTCCTCTTCCTGCCCAAAGGTGCCATCTTGCTCAGTCTCCCTTTTTCCGTGAAGCCCTTTGGACGCACGTCCTCATCCCTCGGAAAAAGTGTTTCGTTTTTGGCCTCTGGCCATGTTTTTTTCCGGTTGCACTGGTCCTCTTCCTCTTCCTCTGCTCTCCCCTTTTTTTCCTCGAGCGAAGGGATATCCTTCCTTTAAGTTTTTTCCCTGTTGCGGGCTTCGTGCCCTTTTTTGTTTCCTAATTGCTGGCCGCAAAGGTCTTCGACCTAGTGGGGGTCTTTTTTGCCCCCATGGCCACCGGTTTTAAAAAATGCGACAGATACTCCAAAAACATGTCACTCACTGACACCCATGACTGTTGTCTTCAGTGTCTTGGGGCCGACCATGACCCAGAGCTCTGCTCTCTTTGCAAGAAAATGTCCTCCAAAGCCCTGCTCTGTCGTAAGCAGAAGTCCGATGACATTTTCAGGAAGGTCGCCCTGGAATCTTCGGTGGCACCCTCGGTCATCCCTCCGCTGGTGGGATCCCCTGCCTTGGTTCCACGTTCTCGACGGCACTCTGACCAGGGGTTCCCTGAAGTGGAGCAGCGTAAGAAGAAGAAGACCCGTCGGGGCTCCAGATAAGTGTGAGCACTCCCGCGCTCGGTCGCTCAGCCCCCCACGGCATTCCCGAGAATTGGACAAGAAGCGACCTCGAAAGGTACCTCGTACAGATACAGAGGCCTCTGACAATGGTTCCCGGTCTCCTGAGGGTCATCCCAGTGAGGACCCCCTCCCCTCCTCCATGCCAGACCCGGTTACCCCGGTGTCGGCATCACAAGGTCCCACATCCGCGTGGGAGTCTCGAATGCTGGCACTGGAGCGCAGCGTTTCTGCCTTCTTAGCTGCCCAGCAGGCGCTCATGCCCAGCATGGCTGGCCCGCGCCTTGAGCCTGAGGTTCCCTCGAGAGGGACACCAAAACCCACCCTGGAAACCCCCAAGAGCCATGGGCCTTGTGAGGGTCCTTGGCATTGATCTCGCTCGCCTTCCCGGGCCTCGGGAGCGTGATCCTCCAAGGCCTCTGGCTCCAAGCGAACCTCGGCCTCTGGACGGGGCGACCTGCCCGAGTCGGACTCCTCTGGGGACTTCTTGGGCTGGGAGTCAGATGGGGATACTTCCCCGGAGAACCGTGCCCATAGGGACCTTCCTTCGGACCCATCCCCGGCCGCCTATCAGAGGTGTTCGCCATCCGAGGACACATCGTTCCTGGTGTTCATGCAGGACATGGCACAGGCCCTCAGCTTGGCTACGCAGACTGAAGAGGAACCACGGGCCGAGGAGCTCGATATTCTATAGTATGAGTCCCCGCCTCGGGAGTCTCTTACTGTCCCGGTTCTCCCTATCTTGTTGAGGCTACTCCTCCGCATATGGGAGACCCCTGCTTCGGTCCCCATTGTGAGTAAGCACCTTGATGCCACGTATAGGGTCCAGCGTGGCCTAGGATTCCAGAAAACCCAGCTTCCGCACACTTCCATGGTTATGGAATCAGCGATGCGGAAGCAAAAAAGCCTGAAGTCTCACTCTTCGGTCCCCCCAGGTAGGGAGTCGAGAGCTCTCAACGCCCTGGGGCATAAGACCTATTAGGGTTCCATGCTTGCTTGCCATATCCAGGTGTACCAACTGTATATGGGCAAGTTCCTGAGTGACCTCGCTAAGGAGCTTGGTAGCTTCTCCACGGGCCTCGGAGGCGAACCCCTCCTAAGGTTCCAGACCATCCTGAAATCCATTGCGGAGTGTTTGAAGTACCTCTCCTGTGCTGCTTATGATGGATTTGAGTCTTCTGCCTGGGTGGCAGTGGCCAGCATCGGGGCCTGATGCCAGGCATGGCTCCAGTCTTCGGACTTGGAGTAGTGGGTCCAAGAAAAGCTCCTGGACGTCTCTTGCCTTGGTGAGCAACCGTTCGGTAAACCAATGGAGAATAAAGCCGCTGACATAGAAACGAAGTTCGTGACTCAAACTCATCTCTCGCGCAAAATCTCCTCCCTCCCTAGGAAGAAGCAGCAGACCAAGAAGCCGTTCTTCCAAAGGAAGGGGCTTCCTTACCGGGGTTACCAGCCTTTCCCGCCTACCTCTGCACTGACCCACAGCACACAGGGGAAGGAAGGTGCAGATGGCCACCGCAAGCCTAAAGGGCCTAAGGCCCAACCCCTGGCGCCACCCCAGTCAGCGCAGGGGTTTTGACGCCGTTGGTATAGTCTCTCCCCCCCGCCGGCAGCTCTGCAACTGGTGGGGGGACGCCTGTTCCGGTTCACCCCAGAGTGGGCGTCAATCACATCGGACACCTGGGTCCTTCGGGTGATCCAAGATGGATACCGTCTCCGCCTGGACAGACACCCTCCTCCTTTCTCCCCAGCGGAGCCTGCTCAGCTACTTGTGCACCAGACCTTCCTGCAGTGGAAACTGTCCAACCTCCTCACCGAACAGGCGGTTGAGAAGGTACCGTGGCACCTTCAGGGTCAGGGGTTCTACTCCCGCTACATTTTTGTCCCAAAAAAGACGAGGGGCCTGTACCCCATCCTCGACCCCAGGAGCCTCAAAAGGTTCCTGGTGCGGGAGAAGTTCAAAATGCTATTGCTTGGAGTCTTGCTGTCCTTTCTTCAGCAGGGCGATTGGCTATGCTCCTTGGATTTCAAGGACGCTTACGCCCACATCCTGGTTCACCCGCAGCACAGGCAGTATCTGCACTTCAGGGTGCAGGAGGAACACTACCAGTACAGAGTGCTCTCCTTCGGGCTTGGGTCCGCACCTCGGGTCTTCACAAAGTGTCTCTCTGTGGCCGCCGCCTCCCTCAGGCAGCAGGGCATACCTGTCTTCCCATACCTCGACAACTGGCTCATCACAGGGTCCTCGATCGGCAAAGCCTGCCTGGCAGCTTCTCGCATGATCCTTCTCCTTGAGCATCTCGGCTTCCTGGTCAACTTCTCCAAGTCCCACCTTGGGCCGGTGTGGGCTCTGGAGTTCATTGGCACATGCCTCGACATGGTGCAGGCAACTGCCTTCTTTCCCATGGACCGAGCAGACCACCTTCGGGCTGTGGCATCCCAGGTACAAAACGTGTTACAGTGTGGGCCATTCTGTGCCTCCTCGGACACATGGACTACACCATCCATGTCATCCCTCATGCCCGCATGCACATGCGGACTGCCCAGTTGTGCTTCTGGACACAGTGGAGCCAGGTCTCCAGCCACCTCAGGGACCCTATCCGGGTCTCTTGCAATCTCTACGACTCCCTGAGTTGGTGGCGGGACCCCCGAAGTCTCCTTCGGGGAATGCCCTTCCAGACCCTGCAGCACGAGCTCATCCTAACGACTGATGCTTCCCTGCTGGGGTGGGGAGCCCACTGCGGTGCATTGTGCACCCAGGGGTAGTGGTCACCTGGGAATCTCGGCAGCAGATAAACCTGCTCGAGCTTTGGGCAGTCTGATGGGCCCTGCGGGCCTTTGAGGGCTATCTGAGGGGGAAGTCGGTGCTTGTGCAGACTGACAACAGGGTAGGCATGTTTTACCTGTGTCTGTACACCAGGCACCTTCTCTAACCCTCTTCAAATCCAGGCTGAAAACTCACCTCTTTACTGCTGCTTTTGGATCTTGACTCACCTGATCTACTTTTTCTTTCCCCTTGTTCTATCCCTGACTACACCTTCTGTGTTTGTCTTGACTAGATTGTAAGCTCTGATGAGCAGGGACTGTCTCTTATATGTCTGTGCAGCACTGCGTATGACTTGTAGCGCTATACAAATGCTCCGTAGTAGTAGTGGTATATCAAGAGGGAGGGGGGAATGGGATCACACCTTCTCTGCTGAAAGGCGATTCTCCTCTGCTCCTTTGCATCTCGCCAAGGGATAACACTGCAGGTGGTCTACCTCCCAGGCCAAAACAATGTCCTCGCGGACAGGCTCAGCAGGATCCTATGCCCACATGAGTGGCACTTGGATTTGGAGGTCACTAGTATCTTGTTCCATTGTTGGGGGACCCCATCCATGGACCTGTTTGCCAGTCCAGCGAACGCGCAGCTTTCCCGCTTCTGTGGCCTGGATCCGCACTCGAGCAGGGTGGTTCCGGATGTGTTCCTCTTGAGCTAGACTTCCGGTCTTCTTTATGCATTCCCTCCCACTCCTCCCATTGCGAGGACCCTCCACAAAGCTCAGCGGGATCAAGCTTCGGTGATCCTCGTGACCTTGACAGCCTTGGTTCCCGCTCCTGCTCTGGCTTGCGTCTGAGCCCTAAGTCCCCCTGGGCTGCGCCCCAGACCTGTTGATGCAGGAGGAGAGAGTCGGGTGTTCCACCCGAACCTGGCCTTGCTGTCCCTTGCAGCCTGGCGGTTGAACGGGTCGCCTTAACTCCACTGCGTCTCCCGGAGGATGTTGAAGAGGTCCTCGTGCGAAGGAAGGACTCAACGAGACAGGCGTACACCTTCAAGTGGCAGCGTTTCTCTACCTGGTGCTCCGAGCTCCAGATCGACCCATTCTTCTGCTCTACTCAGTGGATCCTCCAGTACCTCCTCCAACTCTCGAGGTCTGGGCTGAAATCCAATTCGGTCAGGGTACACCTGAGTGCCATTTCGGCAAATCACCTCCCCATCAAAGGAAAACCCCTCTCAGGGCAGCCCTTGGTCTTTCACTTTATGTGAGGTCTATTGCTTTCCAAGCCTCCCATCCAGCCTCCGCCGGCAGAGTGGGACCTCAACGTGGTGCTGATACAGCTCACGCGAGCGCCCTTCGAGCAAATGGCGACATGCCGCTTCGGCATCTCTCCTGGAAGGTGGTCTTCCTAGTGGCTCTGACCTTGGCTCGCCGAGTCAGTGAACTTCAGGCCCTCATGGCTGAGGCCCCTTACACCAGGTTTTACGGGAATAGGGTGGTCCTACACACCCATCCCAAGTTCCTACCGAAGGTGGTCTCGGATTTTCATCTTAACCAGGAGATAGTCCTACCAATATTCTTCCCGAGACCCCATGCCAACTAAGCGTCGACAGTACTACACACTCTTGACTGCAAGAGGGCTCTTGCCTTCTACCTGCAGCGTACCCAAGGTCATCGCAAGTCCGATTGGCTCTTCATCGCCTATGACCCCAATCGCATGGGGCAGGCAGTCACTAAGTGCACCATCTCCATCCTGGTAGTGGACTGCATCGCCTTCACCCAAGCAAAAGAAGGCGCCCCACTGGGTCAGCAGGTCATCATGCATGGTGTCCGAGCTTAGGTGGCTTCGGTGACTTCGTTGCGCTCAGTGCCTCTATCAGACATCTGCAGGGCAGCTACCTGGTCTTCCGCAAACACTTTCACTGCCCACTACTGCCTGGAGAGGGATTCCCACAGGAACAGCGCCTTCAGTCAGGCTGTACTCCATAATCTGTTCAGGGTATAAGCAACTCCTGCCCTCCGACCCTTCTTCAACGGCTACCAAGAGCTTCACCCCTGGGACCCAAAGACTCGGGCTCCTCTGGGCATCGACTTCTGCTCACGGTCTCGCGGAGGCGTTTTTGGGTTACAGGCTCGGTAGCTTGTAGCTGGGGAGTCCCATAAGTGAGGACTGACTTCCTGCTTGTTCCTGGAGAAAGCATAGTTACTCACTTGTAACAGATGCTATCCAGGGACAGCAGGAATCAGTCCTCACTACCCTCCCACCTCCCCTGAAGAGTTGCTATTTTTGTCCTTCCCTTGCCATCTGCTTAGTAGGGCTCTAGCTAGGGGACCTGACTGAGCAAGATGGCACCTTTGGGCGGGAAGAAGACCACGCATGCATGGCAGAAATTCCAAAGGCTTTCTTTGAAAGCTGGGAACTTGCTCCTCATGGGCTCTGTCGGTGCCAATGTCAGCCATAAGTGAGGACTGATTCCTGCTGTCCCTGGAGAACACCAGTTACAGATGAGTAACTACATTGACTGGTAAGAGGACGGGGAAGCCTTCTGAAAAAAAGGGAAATGCAGGAGTTTCCACCAGGAAGGGAGATGGTTTAAGGAGTGGGAGGAGAGAGGGCTGACAATATGGGGGCAATTGGTAACAGAGGGGGGTCAGATCCATGATTATGAAACCATTCGGCACAGGTATGAGTTGGGACAAAGAGGCTTCTTCCTCTATATGCAGGTGGTATATTTTCCACGAGAGAAGCTGGGGAGGAGGGGGTAACAGCTGGTGGTTACTAGATTCGAACAACTGGTGGACAAAGGTTGTTTTCGCAAAGGGCAACTGGCTTAGATATACCAACAACTCATTACCCCCAGGGGTAAGGGTGCCTTTATGGAAGCCTGGGAGCGAGATCTAGGGGTGGAGTGGGATGCGCACGCATGGAATCAGATTTTTCAAGGGGTAGCAAAAGCGGGGGGCTCAGCAACAATGCAGGAACATTGCTGGAAGATCCTGTACAAGACTTATCTAGCACCACAAAAGTTGAGCAGGAGGGAGCAGTTCGGTTTGTTAAAGGGTTGTGTGCAAGAGAGGGAATATTTCCACATGTGGTTGGGGTGCCCTAGGGTACGGGAATACTGGAAGAGGGTAGCAGAGATATATAAGGAGATGATGAGGAGGGATATGTACTTTACACCCAAATTTATGCTCCTGTTCATGGCAGGGAAGAGGGGGAGGACCCCACAAAAACGTTTGCAGTACAAGTGGTGCTAGCAGCCAGGATGGCACTGGCAGGGATATGGCGTAGTTCAAATCCCAACCAGGGGGGGCATTCTAAAGAAACTTGAATATGTATATAACATGAGTCAGTTAATGGCCCACCAACATCATAGAAGGGGGAAGGCTCAACAAGGTTGGGCATAGATTGAAGAATGGCAGAGACAAGAGCAGGGGGCCTGTGAGAATGTAATATGAGGAGTGGACAGGTACATTTGTAGGATGGGGGATATAGGCTACCATTATATAAGTGGAGGAGTAGCCTAGTGGTTAGAACACTGGCTTGGTAACCAAGCAACCAGGGTTCAAGTCCCACTAGCACTCCTTGTGGCCTTGGGCAAGTCACTTAACCCTCCATTGCCTTGGAAAAAAGGCCTGGTAATCTACTTCTGGTGACACTGCCAAGAAAACCCAGGAGCTTCTGGGTCGCCAGGAGTCAGGACTGACTCAAAGGCACACATTGCATTTTATATAAGAGGTCAACATTGGAAGGTTGCAAGGGGCATCAGGGTATCTGGGGGATATCTGTGAATAAGTGTGACTAGTATGATTGAAGGGTGTTTCTGCTAATGTGCATAAGTAAAAGGATAAGGAAATGTCTATGGGAATAAGGGGACCTGAGAAAAAAGAGTGGTTTGGGAAATCCATGAATAAAAGTTATTAAGGCAGAAGAATCAGTATGTTGGATAATGTTAATGATAATGTTAACATTACTGCTATTGTTATTGTTATTCTTAGTGTTCTTGGTATAGCAATGGTTAAGAGATGATGGGATGGGGAGGGAGAAGGGGGGAGAAACTGACATCAAGTGAAGGAGCTGCTGGAAAAGAGCCCCAATAGGCATTTTGGAGATAGGAGAAATAAACAAGCCGGTATATCGGAGATCCTTGTCTCTGACAATATGTTGGACTTTGAAAATTAGGACAGTTCCTAGGGTGCACCATATTGAAGGGGGAAAAAGGAGGAAAAGGGGAGAGAAGGGGGAGTGTGGTGAAAGTTGTGTCTCTATAAATATGTCCTTTTGAAATAAAGTCTAAGTTAAAAAAACCAAACAAACAAGCGAGGACAAGGTATCGAGGAGAAGGTTGTGGTCAACAGTGTCAAAAGCAGTAGAAAGGTCAAGAAAGATGAGGACTGAGTAAAGGCCTTGGATTTTGCCAATAAGAGAACAGAGGTACTCAGCTTTCTCACCTATCTAGGATCACCGGAGGTCCGCCCAGGGGGTGAGGTAGTCAATTTGATATCTGGGAAAGAAAGGGATTGACTCAGTTAGGCCAGTTGATTTCCCTTGGGGGAGAGGTGTTGGATTTTGCCTAGGTGAAGGAGCAATGGGGGTTGCTGGATTGTGACCAATACCTTTATATGCAAGTACGGCACTTTCTAACTGGTGCTGTAGCATGGGGAGACATGGGGAAGCCATGTGCTGCGAAAGAAGAGTTATATAGCAGGGCAATGGGAACTAAGCGACTACTGTCTAAGTTATATAAACTAATTAATATATGACCCATTAGGGTACGGAATCCTTTTGATAGATGGGTACATGACATTGGGGGTGACTGGAATGATACTAGATGGGGATATTTTTTTGGCCACTTCTAAGCTGTCAGTAGTGGCCAATTTGTTGGAAAATACTTATAAGATGTTATACTAGACATATCTAACTCCCTTGCAGATGAGTAAAATGGGCATGGGGTGAATTCCCTCTGTTGGCAGGGGTGTGGGGAGGAGGGAACCTTTTTCCATATGTGGTGGAGCTGCCCGAAGATTGTGCAGTTTTGGGAGGGGGTGGTAGGGGAATTGGGGGAGATGACTGATTTGTTGAATGGTGAGCAAGAAGGGTGTGGGGTGCATATCGCCAAATTTGGGGAGGTATTAGTTTGTGGTTGCAAAGATTGAGGTGGTGTGTGGCTGGAAGGTGTCAACAGTGCCTGCTTTGGTTAAGGTTTGAGCAAGGATGAGTATGGTGCGACAAATGTGGGAGCTCACAGCCTACCAAACGCAGACTGTTGATCAGTATAAACGGGTTTGAAAGCCTTTCCTGGAGTGGGACGTGGGTCAAGGGAAGATGGGTTTCTGTGGAGAGGGTGGAAGGTGATTTGATTTTGTTTTTCCCTTCTAATGCTGGGATGTACCTTTTTGGGATTGTTTTCTGTGCTTTGGATAACTACTACTACTACTAATCATTTGTATAGCGCTATAAGGTGTACGTAGCACTGTACATATAGATGTAAGACACAGTCCCTGTTCATCAGAGCTTACAATCTAATCAGGTCCTAAAAGGGTCTCCATTGCAAGCAAGATAAAACTGTGTGGCTGTTGAATATAAGCTCTCTGCCTGAGAGCTCTTAAAGGGGTTCTGTTTTTAATTTGTCTTTCATTTTGAATAGCTAATTCTTTTTTCTGCTGTATTGCAAAAGGGGAAAGCTATTTTTTTGCTGTTAGTTTTTTTTTTCCTCCTCTAGCCTTTTTCAAAGGGGTAAGCAAGCTCTTTGAAGTCACTGACCTCATGAGGTGTTAGTGGTCTTAATTAGCTTGCATAGGAGCTAGGCAAGAGCTGTATAAAGGTCTACATTGCCTTGCATGCACAGCCATTACTAAAGGACCTCCAACGCAAGCAAGGTAATACTGTGTGGCTGTTGTATACAAGCTCTCTGCCTGAGAGCTCTTAAAGGGGTTTTGTTTTTCATTTTGAATGGCTAATTCCTTTTCTGCTGTATAGCAAAAGAGGAATTTTTTGTGTTCTTAAAAAACATTAAAGGCCGCATTCTGTATAGGACATCCATGCCCCTATGCGCCTGATCGGAATCGGGCGCACGGGGTCAGACGTGATTCTGATTCCACGAGGCAATTCTAGCCCCATGGGATCAGAATCGCGACTAGGCCTGTACGTGCAGGCCGGGAACTGATTCTGGCCAGCCTGCCCATGCAGGCCTCTACCCAGCTACCTCAGTCAAGGCGTCCGGTTGCCATGGCACCATTCAAAAGCCACGATCCCCGGCCACCAATCTGTTCTGCAATTCCCCGCAGCCCAACCCCTGATCTGGCCTCCCAAGGCCAGAGTAAGGCTGAGGGTGTGGCAGGTGTAGGCCTGTGATCCACAGTGATCCACAGTGTCTGACATAAGCAAGCCTAACTAGCTTGACCTGTAAATGAAGCTTGTGAAGAGGCCCATAGGAATTGCACATCCCCCAATATGCTGCTATAGAACTAAAAACTCAGTAAAAGTATTGAATTAGCTTAGACAAGCAGAACAGATGGAAAAAATACAGAAATTCATGTTTAAAACTGCTGACAGAGAAGTTAAAGAGCCCTGCTTCCCTGCACGTATTAACTAGCCCAATAGCCTTGAAAGTAGGAAAGTAACAAGTTAGTGAACTGACCATTGTAATTGGGACTAGAAGGGGGGTAAGCAGGTGCTGAGCCCACTGAAAGAATATAATTGGATAATCATATCAGTACCGGGACCAATAGAAGAGGTACGGGAGGTACGGGAGGTTACCGAGGACCAATGAAATGTTTTTCTATACCTAGAATGAAGCTAAAGTCTATAAAAGTTGTTGTATTGCCAGAGAACTTTGCTCAGCCATTTTGAATTTGATTCTGCTTGAGACTTGTGTGCACAAATAAATGATTTGGACCTTCTGAACAGACTCCTGGTATCATTGGTTTGTCTGCGCTCTGCTGCTACATATTCTTGGTGTGTTGGCCGGGAAGTTGTGGAATCAGAGTGTATATAGGGCAATATACCACGACATTCCGTCTCTATAGGCTTGGTCCTGCCGGGATCGCGCCCTTCCGACGGGGGCTGCTTCCTGGCGCCGCCGGTCCATTGCATCGGAGGAAGTTGGTCGGACCTCGGCGGGTGCCGGGCCCGGCTGGAGCCAACGCCTTGAACCCGAGTGAGGGGAGTCCAAGGTCCAACTCATGCGCCTGCTTGGGAAGTTTGAGGACCGGATCCGGTGAGTATAGTTTTGATTTGGTATGTCTAGACAGATAAGAAAGAGCAGTGCTGCCGTTTGAACTTGGAACTTGGAAAATGGTAAGAGAGCTTGATCACCTCTCAAAGACGGACCGAGTAGTACCCCCGCATGAGTATTCGCAGGGCGAAACTCCCGTCTTCTTGTATTTTGGTAATTGAACAAGACTAGTCATAGATAGAAGAATGAATGCATTCTGGGATACGTTGCTAGCATGATTGTGTGAATGAAGTGTGTATGAGAGGTCTGGCAGCACGGACCAAGCGAAGGCGGACCCCTGAGTAGCGCATTTCCTGACCCGGGCGACCGCGTTCAGGTTGCAAAAAGGGGGAAGCGATCGTCGTCTTGTCCTGTTATTTGTTCTCCTTATACGTTTCTAGGGCCGTGAGGACCCCTTACCCACGGTCCGCCCTCCTTTTCCCTTCTGTCTGTTGTTGCGCGCACACATCGAAATGGGAGGGGCGGGGTCTACTAGGAACACTCCATTAGAATGTATGATCGCACATTTTAAAGAGGGATATTCCGGAGATTATGGTATTAAAATGACTGCAGCCCGTTTACAGATTTTGTGTACTAGGGAGTGGCCCGATCTAGACCCTACCTGGCCCCGAGAGGGAACCTTAAATGTAGGAATTATCCAGTTAGTTCATCATAGAGTGCGGATAGCGCACCCCGATCAGTACCCCTATATAGATTCTTGGTTAAGTATTTGTGAAGATCCGCCTCCTTGGGCGCAGCGCTGCTATGAAGAGCAGTGCAGAATAATGTTAGCGAAAACAGATCATAGAAAACAGAAAAAGAACAGTCTAGTAAGAAAGGGAAAGATGAGAAATCCAGGAAGAAACCCATCCTGGTCGATCCTGATTCCCCAGAAGTAGTTCCCCGACAGCCTAGAACCCCGGGCCCAGTAAGAGTAGCCCGGCGTCCTGCCCCAGAGCCCCGGAGACAGCGGGTGCGGGACCCAACCCCTGAGCCACCTCCCGAAGAGCAGGAAGATGAGCTCCCTTTAGTTGAAGAAGATGATTCTACTGAGACAGAGACAGAGAAAGGCGAAGTCAGATTCAGAAACAGAGAAGGAAGAAACTGAGAATTCCCCGAGTGAGACTGACAGTGTAGAAGCGACCGCCAGTGTTAGCCTGCCAGTAAAAAGTAAATCCAAGACAAAGCATATAGAAAAGAAAGTAACCCTTGATAAGCCTGTAGAAAATAAGAAAAAGAGCCCTGATAGGAGAGTTACAAAAATATCGCTTAGATCCCAAAAGACATCTACTGCCAAGATGATGCCCTTATGGCAAGTCCCGGGAGTGCCTGTAAGAAATGACGATAATGAGGTGGTAGCGGGACCCCCAAGCTATGTGTATGTCCCCTTCTCTACAACTGATTTGTTAAATTGGAGGACGCATTATGCCTCCTATACCAATAAACCCCAAGAGCTTACAGAATTAGTGAATACTATTATGGAAACCCATCAACCCACATGGGCAGATTGCCGTCAGCTCCTGTCCACCTTATTTACTACGGAGAAGCGGACACGAATTAAAAAAAGCAGCTATTGGGTGGCTGGCAGATAACCCTGTAGCTCCAGAACGAGGAGGAGAAAGAATAGACCAACGGGAAGCAGCCCAGAGGGAATTCCCGAATGAAGACCCCCGATGGGATCCGAATACTGAAAGAGGATCCAGAGCCCTAGCCCGTTTCCGCCAAGGCTTGTTACAAGGCCTGAAAAGGGGGGGCCAGAAAGCTATGAACCTTTCCAAAGTTACTGAAGTTAACCAAGGCATAGATGAGAGTCCAGCAGTGTTTTATGAAAGGTTAACTGAAGCATACAGAATGTATACTCCCTATGATCCCGATGCACCAGGAAGTTTATGCATGGTGAATTCTGCTTTTGTAAATCAGTCTCAACCAGACATTAGATGTAAATTACAGAAATTAGAGGGGGTTTGCGGGCATGAATGCAACACAGTTATTGAAAGTCGCTCATAAAGTGTATGTGAATCGTGATAATGAAAGACAGAAAGAATGTGATCGAAAGATGAAGAAGAGAGCTGATTTTTTGGCTGTGGCCATAGTTGAACAGAAAAGGGGAGGTGTCCCTAGTCGAAGGAGCAGAGGAAGGGGGGCGGGGCCGAGGTGGAAGCCAGCCCCAATTAGGCGTAAACCAATGTGCCTACTGCAGGGAGGAAGGACATTGGAGAGATGCATGCCCGCAACTCGAAGACGCCCACGGAGATGACGAAAACAATCATCAATGGAGAGAAGAAAGACTAGGCCGTCCCCGACATCGCGGAGGAGCCAATCGAGAGCAACATCAGCGTGAAAGAGGAGAAGCCGTGCAAGCATTGGCGGCAACAGCCTATGATGAAGATGACGTGGATTAGGACAGACCGGGCTCCGAATTTGCTTTAGGTCTCCAGGAGCCTATGGTCGGAATACAAAATAGGAGACCAAGTTGTGAACTTTATGGTTGGATACTGGAGCAGAACATTCAGTAGTGGACAAGAAGATAGCCCCATTTTCTACAAATACAGTCACCATGTAGGAGCAACTGGTGCCAAAGCTACAAAACCTTTTCTTCAGAATCGCATATGCAGTCTAGGAGGACAGCAAATAACTCATCAATTCCTTTACATGCCAGAATGTCCAGTGCCACTACTGGGACGAGATATGTTAGCCAAGCTACAGGCCCAAATATCCTTCACTGAAAGAGGAGAAATGCAAATGACAGTAAATTCGCAAGCCAAACCAGCAGGAATAATGTTGCTCACAGTTCCCCGAGAAGAAGAATGGAGATATTACAGTGATGATTCTGTCCAAGACACCTATTTCGAACAAACCTTGAAAAGTATTGATGCCCCACCTGGAGTATGGGCAGAAGGCAGTCCTCCAGGCCTAGCCAAACATATAGCTCCAGTAATTGTAATTCTCAAGCCTAGTGCTACACCAGTACATGTCAAACAATACCCTCTCCCTAGATCTGCAATTGAAGGCATCCACCGCCACTTGCAAAGATTACTGGAACATGGCCTACTGAAAGTATGTCAATCCCCATGGAACACCCCACTTCTGCCAGTGAAAAAGCCTGGAACAGATGACTACCGCCCAGTGCAAGATCTAAGAAGAGTGAATGAAGCAGTTGAAACTATACATCCAGTTGTACCCAATCCTTACACTCTTCTAGGACTAATTCCTGCTGAAGGCCACCCACTTCACTGTTCTAGATTTGAAAGATGCATTCTTTTGCATAAGATTAGCCCCCGTGAGTCAGATATTGTTTGCATTTGAATGGCAGGACCCATCTCTGGAAGAGGGGGCCAACTTACCTGGACACGATTACCCCAAGGATTCAAGAATTCGCCTACCATCTTTAGTGCTGCACTGAATCAAGACCTTTCTAGCTATCCAGTGGCCCCGGGGAAGAGAGTGCTTCTCCAATACGTGGACGATCTGCTGATAGCTGCTGTATCAGAAAGTGAATGTATACAAGCCACCAAAGACCTCTTGCAGTTACTAGATGAAGCTGGATACAAAGTTTCCAGAGCAAAAGCACAACTATGCCAAAAAGAAGTGAAATACTTGGGCTTTCGCATAACCCAAGGAAGCCGAAAATTAGGCAGAGAAAGAAAAGAAGCAGTATGCAGAATTCCAACCCCAACAACCAGAAAGCAAGTCAAAGCCTTTCTGGGAGCGGCAGGATATTGCCGAATCTGGATTCCCAACTTTGCCCAAATTGCTAAGCCACTGTATGAAGCCACAAAAGGAGAAGAAAAGTCGCCACTGGAGTGGGGACCTGAGCAGGATACAGCCTTCAAGACGTTGAAGGAAGAATTGATGTCATCACCAGCCCTTGGACTACCAGATGTTCACAAACCTTTCCACTTGTTTGTACATGAAGCACAAGGAAATGCCTTAGGCATGTTGACTCAGAAATTGGGAACGACCTGTAGCATACCTATCGAAACAATTGGACACGGTGGCCAAAGGATGGCCACCTTGCCTGAGAGCAGTTGCAGCTACAGCATTGTTGGTGAGTGAAGCAGACAAGCTCACACTAGGACAGAATATACGAGTCACTGTGCCACATGCAGTCCTTGCCCTTATGGAACAGAAAGCAAATCATTGGCTCACCAATTCCCGAATGTTGAAATATCAGAGCATGCTATGTGAAAACCCACAGATACAACTGGAAGTGAGCCATGCCTTGAATCCAGCCACATTGATACCTATTAGTGAAGAACTTCCAGAGCATGACTGTATAGAAGTCATGGACACTGTATTCTCAAGCCGACCTGATCTGACAGATGTGCCCATAGACAACCCTGATCAAATCTATTATGTTGATGGAAGTAGTCTCATCATCAATGGACGACGCTGTGCCGGATATGCAGTAGTCACTCAACATGAAGTTGTTGAATCATCAGCCTTAGCCTCAGGCACATCAGCCCAGAAAGCAGAATTGATAGCACTCACCCGAGCACTACTACTAGGTAAAAGACTTGTGTTGAATGTATATACAGACTGTAAGTATGCCTTCACCACCTTACATGCCCATGGAGCTCTCTACAAAGAAAGAGGACTCATCACATCCGGAGGAAAATCAGTCAAGTATGGCCCCGAGATACTGATGCTACTTGATGCAGTATGGGCCCCAACTCGTATAGCTGTCATGCATTGCAGAGGACATCAAGCAGGAAAAGGAGAAGTTGCCCAAGGGAACAGATTTGCAGATGCCTCAGCACGACAAGCAGCTATGACAGGACAAATTTCGCCACAAGCCACGCCGATGCAGGCAGCATTGTTTCCAGTACCCTTGAACTCATGGACACCACGATATACCACCAAAGAATTAGACTACTACTGTGACAGAGAAGATGGAGTACTGAAAGATGGGTGGATTGAACTGCCACCAGCAGAGGGCAGTCAACCCCCAGGACAAATAGTAATTCCCGAATTGTTAGGACCAGCCTTTGTCAAAGCTTTCCATGAAGCCACACACTATGGGAAGACCGCTATGGAAAAAGCACTTAGACCACATTTCTACATTGCCATGTTACCAGCCCTATCAGCCTCAGTAGCACGCCAGTGTCAAATTTGTGCCAAAAACAATGCCAAGCAAGGTCCCACACCACCACCTCGAGTTCAGTCAGGAGGTGTAACCCCCATGCACCACCTGCAGATTGATTTCACTGAAATGCCAAAAGCCAGTGGATACCACTACCTATTAGTATTAGTTTGTACTTTCTCTGGGTGGGTAGAAGCCTTCCCAACCAGAACCGAAAAAGCTAGAGAAGTCACCAAAGTTTTATTGAGAGAGATTGTCCCTAGATTTGGAATTCAAGCAGTAATAGGGTCAGACAATGGACCCTCATTTGTTTCCCAGGTTACTCAACAGTTAGCAAAAGCCCTATAGATACAATGGAAACTCCACACTGCATACAGACCCCAGAGTTCAGGGAAAGTTGAGCGAATTAATCGTACCTTAAAAGCCCAATGTCTAAGCTTTGTCAGGAGACACACTTGAAGTGGCCCCAAGTGCTCCCAATAGCTTTACTCAGAATACGCTCAGCTCCTGTGAAGTCAACAGGTTCTCCCCTTTTGAAGTTCTGTATGGTAAACCCCCACCAATAGTGCAAGGAATTAAAGGAAGTCTAGCCCAAATTGGTTCAGAAATAACCAGGCAAGAACTCCTAGCTCTTAGTTTTGTTCTGCAGACTCTCCATGCGTGGATCCAAGACCAGTTGCCTATCAACTTGACTGAACCCCTGCATCCCTACCAGCCTGGAACCTCGGTGTGGATCAAAGATTGGAAGAAGACACCGCTGGAACCCCATTGGAAGGGACCATACACCGTCATCTTGTCTACCCCAACTGCAGTAAAGGTAGCGGAGATCGACGCCTGGATCCACCACAGCAGAGTCAAGCCCGCAGCAGCTCCAGAACCTGAGCAGTGGACCGCGGAGCAGCATCTTGATGCACCTTTGCGAGTTACTCTGAGACGGCAACCAGCAACTTAGACACTTTGTCACAAGTGCCTTGCAGTAGCCAAGTCTTTCGAAGAGGATTGCTGTTTTCCATGCAGCAACAGTTTTGTTTCAACGAACCCAATCTGCGTGTGATTTTGCACACTACTTTGATACTACATTGATTAACCATACTTCAAAAGCCAAGTGAAATTGCTAAGTTGGTTATTGTGTGATGGACAACTTGAGGATCTTCAATCAACACTCAGCACCCGTTGAAATTGCTTTATTAGCGCACGGGACGAAGAAAAGATCGTCGTGGTCAAGATTTGCAAGCTGAGGATTCAGAAGAACTCCAATCAACATGTATTTTTATCTTTGCTTGGCCCTGGTTGCCTGTTTTGGAGGTTTTGAACTGACTCATGCTTTACCTCCATGTACTGCTTGCATTACTTCTACTCGAACTGGACTGAAAGTAACTCAGACTTTGATTTATCATTCTCACTATAAATGCACTGGTAAAGTGACTCGGTGTATTTATAACACCACTGAACTAAATGTTTGCATTAAAGGTAACTCCAGAGTATGCTACAACCCGCATCAGAACCCATCATATTATACGTTGGAAATACGATAGAATGATGCAGACGGACCTGTAATTAATGCTACACGACCACTTAAAGATGCTAGTATACCTGCTGTTTTATATTTTGATGCATGTGATGTTATAAACAGAGATAGTCGTTCCAGATGTGGTACCTGGGAAAAAGCCTATCGCAATGATCATAAGTATATGTGCCCAGAAGGTGCCACGGGATGGAGAAAGTGTACTGGTAAGAAAGGGTCATATAGTACTGCCCCAGCTGCAGATTACTATTGCCCAAACTGGGAGTGTGTTTTTTATGCTACATGGAATGCCGGTATTACAGATGAACAGAGAGATAATCGAGTTGCCACTTTGACTAAGTCAAAAACAGATGACAAATGTAAGAAAGGTGCTTGTAACCCTTTGCAATTACGGATCCGTAATCCTAATGCATGGAAACAAGGATACAAGTTTGGTTTACGTATTGCAGGTGGAGCAGTAGATCCAGGAACCATTGTGTATATAAGATTGAATACCCAAGCCTACAAGTCATCTAAATATCACATCCATAACACTTTCTATGAAGCTATGCATGTAAATAAGTTTGAAATTCCCCATCCATCCCAGAATTTGTTTCTGGAATTAGCTGGAGCAGTAGTATCCAGTCTAAAGATCTCAGATTGTTATTTCTGTGGCGGAACCCAGATGGGTGACCAATGGCCATGGGAGGCCCAAGAATTGAATTATTCTCTGACTTACAATCAGACTAAATTACACAAGACTACTAGCGAATGGGTGTTAGCGCACTCAATTGTTGGACGTCTTTGCTATGCCAGAACTGGACCTCAGTTCACCCAACAGGTAGGACAGCTGGTCTGTCTTAGCCAGAAGTTTTATAATGCCACTACCAAAAAGACGTCATGGTGGTCAGGAGTAAAACACCCTGAACCTCCTAACCCATTAGCCAGATTTCCCGAACTTGCTGGTTTATGGACTAATCTTGCCAAAACTCATGCTTGGCAAGCCCCACCTGGTCTGTATTGGATCTGTGGAAACCGAGCGTATGCTCAACTCCCATCACACTGGGGAGGAGCATGTGTCTTAGGGACCATCAGACCTTCTTTCTTTCTCCTACCCACAGAACATGGAGAACAATTAGGATACCCAGTGTACACTACCCACAGACACAAAAGAGCATTGCGACAGAAAAGATCACCCCTCCAAGTAGGTAAGTGGGAGAAGTGGAAGGGTGATGATTGGCCACCAGAAAGAATTATTGAGTATTATGGGCCTGCCACTTGGAATGATGATGGTATGTATGCTTATCGAACACCAATCTATATGATTAATCGTATTATCCGCTTACAAGCAGTAGTTGAAATAATAACTAATGAAACTAGCCACGCTCTCACACTTTTAGCTAGACAAAGCACCCAAATGCGCACTGCCATATACCAGAATCGTCTAGCACTTGATTATTTGTTAGCAGCTGAAGGAGGAGTATGTGGTAAACTGAATTTAACCAATTGCTGTTTGAAAATAGATGACAAAGGTCAAGTAGTTGAAGAAATTGCTGAAGATATGCGCAAACATGCTTATGTGCCAGTTCAGACTTGGCACCCACTAAGATTACCTAACTGGTTCGCTAACCTTTTCTCATGGCTAGGAGGACTGAAGACTTTTCTAATACTAGTATTACTGATTGTTGTTGTTATTTTCCTATTGCCATGTATAATCCCATGCTGTATGCGTTCCATACACAGTGCTATTGATAGTACCGTAGAGCGGAAGACCGCAACTAAGATAATGGCTTTATACCAACCTCGTCCTCCTGGATATAGCCGGACTCCTCTAACTGTAGTATAATTACTTTGAAGTGATTTAATTCTCACACCTTATTAACTAATAGGGTGAGATTAATCAAAGGGGGGAATTTGGCAGGTGTAGGCCTGTGATCCACAGTGTCTGACATAAGCAAGCCTAACTAGCTTGACCTGTAAATGAAGCTTGTGAAGAGGCCCATAGGAATTGCACATCCCCCAATATGCTGCTATAGAACTAAAAACTCAGTAAAAGTATTGAATTAGCTTAGACAAGCAGAACAGATGGAAAAATACAGTAATTCATGTTTAAAACTGCTGACAGAGAAGTTAAAGAGCCCTGCTTCCCTGCACGTATTAACTAGCCCAATAGCCTTGAAAGTAGGAAAGTAACAAGTTAGTGAACTGACCATTGTAATTGGGACTAGAAGGGGGGTAAGCAGGTGCTGAGCCCACTGAAAGAATATAATTGGATAATCATATCAGTACCGGGACCAATAGAAGAGGTACGGGAGGTACGGGAGGTTACCGGGACCAATGAAATGTTTTTCTATACCTAGAATGAAGCTAAAGTCTATAAAAGTTGTTGTATTGCCAGAGAACTTTGCTCAGCCATTTTGAATTTGATTCTGCTTGAGACTTGTGCACAAATAAATGATTTGGACCTTCTGAACAGACTCCTGGTATCATTGGTTTGTCTGCGCTCTGCTGCTACAAGGGGAATCACCTGCACCTCCTCCGAGCCCAGGCCAGCTATCCCCACCATCTGGTGAACTTATTCCACCTCAGAGGTGGAAGAAGTTCCCCGTTCAGCCCGCTGGCCCCGGACGTACAGGGCCGACATCAGAATCGGCCCTGTATGTCCAGGGCCGTGGACCATCCACTGCCTGCCCTAACTCCACCCCCTTCCCGTCAATGCGGTTTAGATTGAACAAACTGAAATTACATTGAACAGGGCATTATAACTTGGAGATAACTATTTTACAGGGAAGATGGGCTATGGAGGGTTAAGTGGCTTGCCCAAGACCACAAGGAGCACCTGTGGGACTAGAAACCCCAGTCCTTCCGGCTCAAGGTTGCTGTCCTCTAGTGGGATTTGAACCCCCAACCTTCTGGCCTGAAGTACCTTGCCCCAACCACTAGGCCACTCATCCACTCCACTCCATCCCTGCTATTTGTGGCTCAGAATTACCCCTTAAGCAATTAAGAGCTAAGCATTCAAAGGACTTCAATATATATATAGGGGAATACAAAAGCCAAAACTGTGACTCCACCATATAATACCCAGATTCTGATATGCAGGTTCACTCTAACGGGCAGATAACACAATGACCACATACTCTGTCCCCCCTGCTGCTGGCTTGACAAACCATTTGGGCACTCTTGTAATCTTCGTGAATGTTTGGTAATTATACACCCACGTGGTTTGTCAAGCCAGCGGCAGGGGGGACATAGAGTATGTGGTCATTGTGTCATCTGCCTGTTGTTTTTAGATATATCTGAGTATAGACATCCAACATTGTACTACCTATGTGTTGCGATCATGCACTAGTTGTGATTCGGAGGCAGTGCTATACACGATAATTTTCCTTGTAATAAGATTTATATTGGACAAACATCGCGGAAATTTAAAACTCGTATAATTGAAGATGTTTCTGCCCTGCCTAGGGGAGTTCTGTCAGCTCCATTGGTAGAGCATTGGCAGACATTTGGCCATCGGATATCACAGCTTAGATGTTGCCTGTTTACAGTTTACAGTGTAGGGTGGAAGGGATTTAATGTTATAGTTACTGTGTAGGGAAGAATCCTTCATATTTCAGTGGCAGATGGTGGCTCTGAAGGGTCTTAATACAGGTGTGGAGTGGCATGGGTTTATTGAAAAGTTCTTTTGGAAGTCTGTAAGAATTATTTTTGGTTTGAAGTGTTCCAGGTATTTTAGGTGAAGTGAAGTGGATTGGTGTGAGTGGCCTTTTAAGAGGTTTTTGTTTGTCTGTTTTTTTATGAATGGATCTTGTTGTAGTAAGGCTTTGCATTGTGGGAAGGTGTTTTGATTGTTTAAGAGGTAAGGCATATGTTTTTGATTGGAGGGTTCTCAGTATTTAAGGGCTCTGTTCTGCTGGGTGTGAGTACCTGCATTTTCTGGAAGTAGTTGGCTGTTTGGATGGTTTGCTTCAAAAGAAAAAACAGGTAAATGTTTGTTAAGGGTTTTTTGATGTTGGTAGTAGCGTTGTAAGTCTTCATGGCTTTGATTTTGTGGTTTCTTGTTTTGCAATGGCATATGTTGTGGATACACATTGTGTTGCAAGTGATACGGTCATTTGTGCAGGGACTAATTGGGGTCCATATTGCATTGTTGTGGAGTGTTTTGGATTACCTTTGAAGAAGCCGCAGTAGTGGTGAAACCACTGGCTGTGTTCAGCAAAACCTGAATAGCAGTAGTAAGCAGTAGGGACAGCAGTGGTGAAGCTGTTGGAAAAACTGTGGGAGTGAACCTGCATATTGGAATCTGGGTATTATATTGCTGTGGCAAAGTGCAATCAATGAATAAGTCCAGGAGTCGATTGACATGGTCCAAGTCAGTTTATTGTGCACAAGGCCCAGTCAGTCAAAAAGCTTCAAAAGGAACTGAGCAAAAGTTTATACAGAGACATAACTTTTTATACCTCTTTTTCAGTTTGATACATGAGAATTTTCTATTGGTTCTAGCTCGATACATGCAAACTTTTCATTGGTTATACATTCCCTTCATTTGTCCAATTAGAAATCCCTCCGGAGCCTAGCAACCGGCCCCCTCCTTTAGGATTGCTTGAACAATGGTACAGTTCCTAATTCTACTCCAAGGCTAACCTTGGCTTCAGGAATGCATATTCTGAAACATTTCTGTTCTTTCACACACAAGAGAATAATAGAAGACTTATGGATTCATGAAAACGTCTTATTAAGCATTTTAAAACAGTTTTCTTATTTTTCACAGATTTTTGGTTCTTTTCTAGCTATAATGGGAGTTAGGATCCAGGCCTAACTTACAGGCCTTTCATAGTAGCAGGCCATGCTAGGCCATAGCCTACCTCAATATGGTGGAGTCAGTTTTGGCTTTTGTATTCTCCTATCTATATTGTGTAGCAGCAAAGCGCAGACAAACCAATAATACCAGGAGTCTGTTCAGAAGGTCCAAATCATTTATTTGTGCACAAGTCTCGAACCAGTCAATTTCAAAATGGCTGAGCAAAGTTTTCAAGCATTACAACAACTTTTATAGACTTCTGTTCCATTCTAGGTATAGAAAAACATTTCATTGGTCCCGGTAACCTCCCGTACCTCCCGTACCCCTTCCATTGGTCCCGGTACTGATAAGTTTATCCAATTATGTCCCTTCAGTGGGCATGACACCTGCATACCCCCCTTCTAGTCCCAATTACAATGGTCAGTTCATCAACTTGTTACTTTCACACTCTCAAGGCCATAGAACCAATTTGTGCATGCAGAGGAGCATGGCTCTGCAACTCATCTGTCAGCACTCCCAATTATTTCTTTGCAGATGTACTTTTTCTTATCAGTAACTTTTAAACATGTTTTTCTGTATTTTTCCATCTCTCGGTTCTGCTTACCTAAGCTAATTCAATACTTCTACTGAGTTCTATATTACAATAGCAGCATATTGGGGGATGTGCAATCCTATATGCCTCTCCACAGGCCTCATTTACAGGTCAAGCTAGCCATGCTGGCCTGCTTATGTCAGACACCGTGGATCACAGGCCTTCACCTGCCACATTCCCCCCTTTGATTAATCTCACCCTATTACTTAATAAGGTGTGAGAATTAAATCACCTTTAGAAGAATCACATCATGATTGAAGGATTTCGACTAGGACTGGCCTTGTATAAAGCCATTATTTTAGTTGCGGTCTTCCTCTCTACTGTACTATCAATAGTGTTATGAATGGAACGCATACAACATGGGATTAAACATGGTAATAAAAAGATAACAGCAACAAGGATTAGTACTAGAACAATGAAAGTCTTAAATCCTCCCACCCATGAAAAGAGGTTAGCAAACCAGTTAGGAAATTTCAATGAGTGCCAAGTCTGTACTGGCACATAAGCATGTCTTTGCATATCTTTAGCAATTTCTTCAACTACTTGACCTTTATCATCTATTTTCAAACAGCAATTAGTTAAATTCAGTTTACCACATACTCCTCCTTCAGCTGCCAGCAAATAATCAAGTGCTAAGCGGTTCTGATATATAGCAGTGCGCATTTGAGTACTTTGTCTAGCTAAGAGCGTAAGAGCATGACTAGTTTCATTGGTTATTATTTCAACTACTGCTTGTAAGCGAATAATACGATTAATCATATAAATTGGAGTACGATAACCATACATACCATCATCATTCCAAGTGGCAGGTCCATAATACTCAATGATTCTTTCTGGTGGCCAATCATCACCTTGCCACTTCTCCCACTTGCCTATCTGTAAGGCTTCTCTTTTCTGTCTTAGTGCTCTCTTGTGTCGGTGGGTAGTGTATACTGGGTATCCTAATTGTTCTCCATGTTCAGTGTTTAACAGGAAGAAAGAAGGTCTGATGGTTCCTAAGACACATGCTCCTCCCCAGTGTGGCGGGAGTTGTGCATATGCTCGGTTTCCACAGATCCAATATAGGCCAGGTGGGGCTTGCCAGGCTTGGACTTTGGCAAGGTTAGTCCATAAACCAGCAAGTTCAGGAAATCTGGCTAATGGGTTGGGAGGTTCAGGGTGTTTGATTCCTGACCACCATGCTGTCTTTTTGGTCGTGGCATTATAGTACTTCTGGCTAAGACAGACCAGCTGTCCTACCTTCTGGGTGAACTGGGGTCCAGTTCTGGCATAGCAAAGACGTCCAACGATTGAGTGCGCTAACACCCACTCACTGGTAGTCTTGTGTAATTCAGTCTGATTGTAAGTCATAGAATAATTCAATTCTTGGGCTTCCCATGGCCATTGATCTCCCATTTGGGTCCCACCACAGAAATAGCAATCTGAGATTTTAAGACTAGATACTACTGCTCCAGCTAATTCTAGGAATAGATTCTGTGAAGGATGAGGGATCTCAAACTTATTTACATGCATGGCTTCATAAAAGGTATTATGAATATGATATTTAGATGACTTGTGGGCTTGGGTATTCAATCTGATATACACAATGGTTCCTGGATCTATTGCCCCTCCAGCAATACGTAAACCAAACTTGTATCCTTGTTTCCAAGCATAGGGATTGTGTATACGTAAGTGTAAGGGGTTGCAAGCATCTTTCTGACATTTATCATTTGTGGTTGGCTTGGTTAAAGTAGCCATTCGTTTATCTATTTTCTCATCAGTTACACCAGTATTCCAGGTAGCATAAAAAACACATTCCCAATACGGGCAATAGTAGTCTGCTGCTGGGGCAGTACTATAGCCTGGTTCCTTTTTACCTGTACACTTTCTCCATCCTGTGGCACCTTCTGGACACATGTACTTATGGTCATTTCGATACGCTTTCTCCCATGTACCACAGGTGAAATAACTATCTCTATTAATAGCATTACATGCATCAAAATTCAAAACAGCAGGTTTAGTAATGTCCTTAAGTGGTGGCGTAGCAGCTAGTATAGGTCCATCTGCATCCTTCCATCTTATTTCCATCGTGTAATAAGATGGATTCTGATGCGGATTATAGCATGCTTTAATTTTGCCATGAGTGCAAACATTTAGTTCAGTGGTGTTATAGATACACCGAGTTACTGTTCCCTTGCAGGTATAGTAAGAATGATAAAGCAAAGTCTGAGTTACTTTCAGTCCAGTTCTAGTAGAAGTAATGCAGGCAGTGCATGGAGGTAGAGCATAAGTCAGTTCAAAACCTCCAAAGAAGGCAACCAAGGCAAAGCAAAAGTAGAGATACATGTTGATGTTGATTGGAGTTCTTCTGAATCCTCAGCTTGCTGATCTTGATCACGACGGTCTTTTATTCTTTGTCCCGTTTGCTAATGAAGCAATTTAACGGGTGCTGAGTGTTGACTGAAGATCCTCAAGTTGTCCAGCACACATTAACCAACTTATTAGCAATTTCAGTTGGCTTGTGAAGTCTGGCTTAGTCAATGTAGTCTCAAAGTAGTGTGTCAAATCACACACAAATTGGGTTCGTTGAAACAAAGCTGTTGCTGCATGGAAAACAGCAATCCTCTTCGAAAGACTTGGCTACTGCAAAGCACTTGTGATGAAGTGTCTAAGCTGCTGGTTGCCGTCTCAGAGTAACTCGCAAGGGTGCATCAAGATGCTGTTCTGCTGTCCACTGCTCTGGTTCAGGATCAGCGGCGGGCTTGACTCTGCTGTGGTGGATCCAGGCGTCGATCTCGGCTACCTTTACTGCAGTTGGGGTAGACAGGATGACGGTGTACGGTCCCTTCCAATGGGGTTCCAACGGTGTCTTCTTCCAATCTTTGATCCACACCGAGGTTACAGGCTGATAGGGATGCAAGGGTTCCGTCAAGTTGATAGGCAACTGGTCTTGGATCCACATATGGAGAGTCTGCAGAACAAAACTAAGAGCTAGGAGTTCTTGTCTGGTTACTTCTGAACCAATCTGGGCTAAACTTCCTTTGACTCCCTGCACTATTGGTGGGGGTTTACCATACAAAACTTCAAAAGGGGAAAATCCTGTTGACTTTACAGGAGCTGAGCGTATTCTGAGTAAAGCTATTGGGAGCACTTGGGGCCATTTCAAGTGTGTCTCCTGACAAAGCTTGGACATTTGGGCTTTGAGGGTACGATTCATTCGCTCAACTTTCCCTGAACTCTGGGGTCTGTATGCAGTGTGGAGTTTCCATTGTATCTGCAAAGCTTTTGCTAACTGCTGAGTAACTTGGGAGACAAATGAGGGTCCATTGTCTGACCCTATTACTGCTGGAATTCCGAACCTAGGGACAATCTCTCTCATTAAGACTTTAGTAACTTCTCGGGCTTTCTCAGTTCTGGTTGGGAAGGCTTCTACCCACCCAGAGAAAGTACAGACTAATACTAACAGGTAATGGTATCCATTGGCTCTTGGCATTTCGGTAAAATCAACTTGGAGGTTGTGCATGGGGGTGACACCTCCTGACTGAACTCGGGGTGCCGTTATAAGGCCTTGCTTGGCATTATTTTTGGCACAGGTTAGACATTGACGTGTTACTGAAGCTGATATGGTTGTCATCAGAGGGATGTAAAAATGTGGTCTGAGTGCTTTTTCCATAGCACTCTTCCCATAGTGGGTGGCTTCGTGGAAAGCTTTGACAAAAGATGGTCCTAATAGTTCAGGAATTACTATTCGTCCAGGAGGTTGACTGCCCTCTTCTGGTGGCAGCTCAATCCATCCATCTTTCAGTACTCCATCTTCTTTGTTACAATAGTAATCTAATTCTTTGGTGGTATATCGTGGTGTCCATAGGTTCAAAGGTACTGGAAACAATGCTGCTTGCATTGGCATAGCTTGTGGGGCAATCTGTCCTGTCATAGCTGCTTGTCGTGCTGAGGCATCTGCAAATCTATTTCCTCGAGCAACTTCTCCTTTTCCTGCTTGATGTCCTCTACAATGCATGACAGCTACACGTGTTGGGGCCCAAACTGCATCAAGTAACATCAATATCTCGGGACCATATTTGACTGATTTTTCTCCGGATGTGATGAGCCCTCGTTCTTTATAGAGGGCTCCATGGGCATGCAAGGTAGTGAAGGCATATTTGGAATCTGTATATACATTTAGCACAAGTTTTTCTCCTAACAACAATGCTCTGGTGAGTGCTATCAATTCAGCTTTCTGGGCTGATGTGCCTGAGGCTAGAGCTGATGATTCAATTACTTCATGCTGAGTGACGACTGCATATCCGGCACAGCGTCGTCCATCAAGGATGAGACTGCTCCCATCAACGTAATAGATCTGGTCAGGATTGTCTATGGGCACATCTGTCAAGTCAGGTCGACTGGAGAACACAGTTTCCATAACTTCGATACAGTCATGTTCTGGGAGTTCTTCACTGATGGGTATCAAGGTAGCTGGATTCAAGGCATGGCTCACTTCGAGTTGTATCTGTGGGTTTTCACATAACATGCTTTGGTACTTCAACATTCGAGAATTGGTGAGCCAATAATTAGCTTTTTGTTCCATAAGGGCAAGGACTGCATGTGGCACAGTGACTCGTATGTTCTGTCCTAATGTGAGCTTGTCTGCTTCGCTCACTAGTAGCGCTGTAGCTGCAACTGCTCTCAAGCAAGGTGGCCATCCTTTGGCCACAGGGTCCAATTGTTTCGATAGGTATGCTACAGGTCGCTCCCAATTTCCCAATTTCTGAGTCAACATGCCTAAGGCATTTCCCTGTGCTTCATGTACGAACAAGTGGAAAGGTTTGTGGACATCTGGTAGTCCAAGTGCTGGTGATGACATCAATTCTTCCTTTAACGTCTTGAAGGCTGTATCCTGCTCAAGTCCCCACTCTAGTGGCGACTTTTCTTCTCCTTTTGTGGCTTCATACAGTGGTTTGGCAATTTGGGCAAAGTTGGGTATCCAGATTCGGCAATATCCTGCCGCTCCCAGAAAGGCTCTGACTTGCTTTCTGGTTGTTGGAGTTGGAATTCTACATACTGCTTCTTTCCTTTCTCTGCCTAATCTTCTGCTTCCTTGGGTAATACGAAAACCCAAGTATTTCACTTCTTTTTGGCATAGCTGTGCTTTGGCTCTGGATACTTTGTATCCAGCTTCATCTAGTAACTGCAAGAGGTCTTTGGTGGCTAGTATGCATTCACTTTCTGATATGGCAGCTATCAACAGATCATCCACGTATTGGAGAAGCACTCTCTTCCCCGGGGCTACTGGATAGCTTGAAAGGTCTTGATTCAGTGCAGCACTAAAGATGGTAGGCGAATTCTTGAATCCTTGGGGTAATCTTGTCCAGGTGAGTTGGCCCCCTCTTCCAGAGATGGGGTCCTGCCATTCGAATGCAAACAATATTTGACTTATAGGGGCTAATCTTATGCAAAAGAATGCATCTTTCAAATCCAGTACAGTGAAATGGGTAGCTTCAGCAGGTATCAGTCCTAGAAGAGTGTAAGGATTGGGTACAACTGGATGTATAGTTTCAACTGCATCATTTACTCTTTTTAAGTCTTGTACTGGGCGGTAATCCTCCGTCCCAGGTTTCTTTACTGGCAAAAGTGGAGTGTTCCATGGGGATTGACATACTTTTAGTAGGCCATACTCGAGCAATCTTTGTAGGTGGCGATGAATGCCTTCAATTGCAGCTCTTGGGAGAGGGTACTGTTTGACGTGCACTGGTGTAGCACTAGGCTTGAGGGTTACAATCACTGGAGCTATATGCTTGGCTAGGCCTGGGGGACTGCCTTCTGCCCATACTCCAGGTGGTGCATCGATGTTCTTTAAAGTTTGTTCAAAATAGGTGTCTTGGATGGAGTCATCAACGTAATACCTCCATTCTTCTTCTCGGGGCACTGTCAGCAGCATTACTCCTGCTGGTTTGGCTTGGGAGTTTACTGTCATTTGCATTTCTCCTTGTTCAGAGAAGGATATTTGTGCTTGAAGCTTGGCTAACATATCTCGTCCCAGTAGTGGTACTGGACATTCGGGCATGTAAAGGAATTGATGAGTTATTTGCTGTCCTCCTAGACTGCATATTCGATTTTGGAGAAAAGATTTTGTAGCTTTGGCACCAGTTGCTCCTATAATGGTGACTGCTTTTGTAGAAAATGGGGCTATCTTTTTTTTGTCTATTACTGAATGTTGTGCTCCAGTATCAACCATAAAGTCCATAATTTGGTCTCCTATTTGTATTCCGACCATAGGCTCCTGGAGACCTAAAGCAAACTGGGAGCCCGGTCTGTCCTAATCCACGTCATTTTCATCATGGGTCGTTGTGGCCAATGCTTGAATGGCTCCTCCTCCTCTTTCGCGCTGGAATTGTTCTCGATTGGCTCCTCCTCGACTTCGGGGATAGCCTCGTCTTTCTTCTCGCCACTGATGACTGCTGTCGTCATCTTGCTGGGCGTCTTCGAGTTGCGGGCATGTATCTCTCCAATGTCCTTCCTCTCTGCAGTAGGCGCATTGATTCACGCCTAGCCTCTGGGTCCGGCCTCCGCCTTGACCCCGCCCTCTTCCTCTGCTCCTTCGACTAGGGACACCTCCCCTTTTCTTTTCAACTATGGCCGCAGCCAAAAAATCAGCTTTCTTCTTCATCTTTCTATCACATTCTCTCTGTCTTTCATTATCACGATTCACATACACTTTATGAGCGACTTCCAATAACTGTGTTGCATTCATGCCCGCAAACCCTTCTAATTTCTGTAATTTACGTCTAATGTCTGGTTGAGACTGGTTTACAAAAGCAGAATTCACCATACATAAACTTCCTGGTGCCTCGGGATCATAGGGAGTATACATTCTGTATGCTTCAGTTAATCTTTCATGAAAATCTGCTGGGCTCTCATCTATACCTTGGATAACTCCTGCAACTTTGGAGAGGTTCATAGCTTTTTGGCCCCCCCTTTTCAGGCCTTGTAAAAAGCCTTGGCGAAAACGGGCTAGGGCTGTGGTTCCTTCTTCTGTATTTGGATCCCAATGGGGGTCCTCATTCGGGAATTCTCTCTGGGCTGCTTCCCGACGGTCTATAATATTCTGCCCTGGTCCCGGAGCTACGGGGTTCTCTGCCATCCATTCAATAGCTGCTTTCCTAATTCGTGCTCGCTCTTCTGTCGTGAATAGGGTAATCAGGAGCTGGCGACAATCTGGCCAAGTGGGTTGGTGAGTTTCCATAATAGTAGTTACTAATTCTGTCAGCTCCTGGGGCTTACTAGTATAGGAGGCATAATGCGACCTCCAATTTAATAAATCAGTTGTAGAGAAAGGGATATACACATAAGTTAGGGTTCCCGCTACCACCTCATCATTATCATTCTTTACGGGCACTCCCGGGACTTGCCGTAAGGGAAACATTTTGGCCGCTGTAGGTGTCTTTTGGGATCTAAGGGTTATTGTTGTAATTGTCTTTGAAGGGGTCACTTTCTTTTTCCCAACAGGTTTCACTTTGGGTATATCTTTTACTGGCGTGCTGGTGCTAGCAATCGCTTGTACACTGTCCTCCTCATCTGGGGCATTCTCTTTTTCTCCTTCTTCTGTCTCCGCTTCTAACTCACTTTTTATAACCTCCTCTTCTTCTCTTTCAGCTAATAATTCTTCCTATTCCTCCCCTCCGGGAGGTGGGTCAGGGGTTGGGTCCCGCTCCGGCTCCGGCCGTCTCTGGGGTACTGTGGCAGGACGCCGGGCTACTCTTATTGGACCTGGGGTTCGGGGCTGCCTGAGAATTATTTCTGGGGAATCAGGATCTACCAGGATGGGCTTCTTTCTGGCTTTCTTATCCTGCTCTTTCAATATATGCTGTTCCGTTTTCTGTCTAGAATCTGTTTTAGCTAACATTATTCTGCACTGTTCCTCATAACAGCGCTGCGCCCAGGGGGGCGGATCTTCACAAATACTTAACCAGGAATCTATATAGGGGTACTGATCGGGGTGCGCTATCCGCACTCTACGGTGTATTGACTGAATAATCTCTACATTGAACGTTCCCTCTCGGGGCCAGATGGGGTCTAGATCGGGCCACTCCCTAGTACACAAAATCTGCAAACGGGCTGCTGTCATTTTAATACCATAATCTCCGGAATATCCCTCTTTAAAATGTGCGATCATACATTCTAATGGAGTGTTTCTAGTAGACCCCGCCCCTCCCATTTCGATGTGTGCGCGCAACAACAGACAGAAGGGAAAAGGAGGGCGGACCGTGGGTAAGGGGTCCTCACGGTCCTGGAAACGTATAGGGAATACAAATAACAAGACAAGACGACAATCGCTTCCCCCTTTTCGCGACCTGAACGCGGTCGCCCGGTCAGGAAATGCGCTACTCAGGGGTCCACCTTCACTTGGTCCGTGCTGCCAGACCTCTCATTCACACTTCGTTCACACAATCATGCTAGCAACGTATCCCAGAATGCATTCGTTTCTATCTATTCTGACTAGTCTTTTCCCAATTACAATAAGGATGGGGGTTTCACCCGGCGAATTCCCATGTGGGGTTACTCGGCCCTTCCTTGAGAGGTGATCAAGCTCTCTTACCAATTCCCAATATCTCGAGATTACAAATTCCAAATTCCAAGTTCCAATGGCAATACTGCTCTTTCTATTTCTGTCTAGACACCAAATCAAAACTATACTCACCGGATCCGGTCCTCAAACTTCCCAAGCAGGCGCATGAGTTGGACCTCGGACTCCCCTCACTCGGGTTCGAGGCATTGGCTCCAACCGGGCCCGGCACCCGCCGAGGTCCGACCAGCTCCCTCCGATACAAGGGACCGGTGGCGCCAGGGAGCAGCCCTCGTCGGAAGGGCGCGATCCCGGCAGGACCAAGCCTATAGAGGCGGAAAGTCGTGGTATATTGCCCTATATACACTTTGATTCCACAACTTCCCGGCCAACGCACCAAGAATATGTAGCAGCAAAGCGCAGACAAACCAATAATACCAGGAGTCTGTTCAGAAGGTCCAAATCATTTATTTGTGCACAAGTCTCGAACCAGTCAATTTCAAAATGGCTGAGCAAAGTTTTCAAGCATTACAACAACTTTTATAGACTTCTGTTCCATTCTAGGTATAGAAAAACATTTCATTGGTCCCGGTAACCTCCCGTACCTCCCGTACCCCTTCCATTGGTCCCAGTACTGATAAGTTTATCCAATTATGTCCCTTCAGTGGGCATGACACCTGCATACCCCCCTTCTAGTCCCAATTACAATGGTCAGTTCATCAACTTGTTACTTTCACACTCTCAAGGCCATAGAACCAATTTGTGCATGCAGAGGAGCATGGCTCTGCAACTCATCTGTCAGCACTCCCAATTATTTCTTTGCAGATGTACTTTTTCTTATCAGTAACTTTTAAACATGTTTTTCTGTATTTTCCATCTCTCGGTTCTGCTTACCTAAGCTAATTCAATACTTCTACTGAGTTCTATCTTACAATAGCAGCATATTGGGGGATGTGCAATCCTATATGCCTCTCCACAGGCCTCATTTACAGGTCAAGCTAGCCATGCTGGCCTGCTTATGTCAGACACCGTGGATCACAGGCCTTTCTATTGGTTCTAGCTCGATACATGCAAACTTTTCATTGGTTATACATTCCCTTCATTTGTCCAATTAGAAATCCCTCCGGAGCCTAGCAACCAGCCCCCTCCTTTAGGATTGCTTGAACAATGGTACAGTTCCTAATTCTACTCCAAGGCTAACCTTGGCTTCAGGAATGCATATTCTGAAACATTTCTGTTCTTTCACACACAAGAGAATAATAGAAGACTTATGGATTCATGAAAACTTCTTATTAAGCATTTTAAAACAGTTTTCTTATTTTTCACAGATTTTTGGTTCTTTTCTAGCTATAATGGGAGTTAGGATCCAGGCCTAACTTACAGGCCTTTCATAGTAGCAGGCCATGCTAGGCCATAGCCTACCTCAATATGGTGGAGTCAGTTTTGGCTTTTGTATTCTCCTATCTATATTGAAGTCCTCTGAATTTTTAGCACTTACATTCCTAAACATTAAGCAGTTATGGTGTTTGATTCTATTTATTGTGTTGTGAATTTTGTTAATGTTGGTCAGTTTTTTGAGGCCGTGGGAACGATGATGAAGGTGACCAGGTGGTTTGGTTACAATGTTGTACCAGTAAAATCCACGGTTTGAGTTCCAGCCTGCCAATAAATATGGTTAAAATTTGTTAAGAGCTAAAAACTGCTTGTAAAAAAATGTGTGTGTTAGTAATAGTTCTGATGTGTATTTTGAGAATTGTTTAGATGCTAACAGTATATAGAGAACAATTTGTATAAGTCTTTCTTACTATTTATCTTGACTAGTTTTTTGTGGCATGTTTTTGGGATATATTTTTGAGATATGCAGATATTTACAGTATGGAAATGTGTCACTAATTGTGACCTGAATTAGGCACTGTTGGAGACAGGATGGTGGGTTTGATGGACCTTTGAATTGGCATAGCATGGTATGCTACTAGGAATTTTCCTCTCACTATTAACCATCCCAAAATGAATAGTCATATTTTGTGTCACTGTAACTGAAATGATACCAATCTCCTTAATCTGCAAAGTAATGGAAAACCCACCAAGAAATACACTTAAGATCTATGATAATCCTACAATTCTAAAGCTCTCACAGCAACAGCTATAGCTATACAAATGCAGCAATAACTGGGCCTTGGAGCACTAATACACCCTCTACTGAGAAAACAGAACAAGTTGGACTGCTACAAATCCCCACCAACTATATGCTAGCAGACTACTGCACCTTGGTAACACAAAAAATACAAAATAAAGTAACACAAATTAGAAATAGAAATATGTAAGCAAAATTTGAACTGGAAACAACATGAAATCAGAGTCTAAATTCAGTGCAACACCAGAGAGAGATTTCTGTTTCTCATTCTATTTCCTCCTATAGGGCCCGATTCTGTGCCTTCTCAGCCCACATCTGCCTTCCCTGCCGGTTGTGCAGGGAACTTAGATGGGGTGTCTTGGGGGGCGGAGTCTGGGTGGTTGCTGGCCCTGGACATATGTCCAGGGCCAAGGACACCCGCCAAGGACACCACATATGTCCAGGGCCGGCGACATGTGAGGGAAGTTATTCCATCTCCAAGGTGGAATAACTTCCTTGGACGTGTTTTTTTTGTTCTGCTGGGGTGCGGATGGGGCAGGGGGGCCAGAGGCCATTCTCCGCAGCCCAATCCTGGCCTTAAGAGGCCAGATCAGGGGTCAGGCTGCAGGGAATGAGCACTTTTGTCTGGCAGCTGGCATCGCGGCTTTTAAATGGAGCCATAATGCCATGGCAACTGGACACTATGGAGCTGCGGCTCCATTTACAAGTCCTGACTGAGTTAGTTGGGCTGGCCGGACAGAATCATAATCCCAGCCTGCACGTTCATGACTATTCACGATTCTGATCTCGTGGGGCTAGACGCGGGATTAGAATTGTGATCCCCTCTGTACGTCCGGCTCAGACTAGACGTACAGAGGGATCTACGTCCAGAACAGAATAAGCCTGATACTGTACAAAATGCAAAGATATCAGAGATGCACATTCTCAAAGTTAAGACAGAAAATCAAAGACTTCCCACAAAAAAATGAAGTAGGAAATATTGCACAATCCTGAGATCAGTAGGCATGAGTGCAGCTAGGAGCTACTGGATATCAATGAGGGCAGTGGAGAGACTGAGGGCTGGTGATTTCCTTTCCCTCACTTTGGTCCCATACACAAAACCCTGACATTTTCACCATTCAGACTATAATTGATCTCAAATTATACATTCACAGACATTAAATGGAAATGGAATCATCAAGAGCCCCCCCCCCCGCTTGATCATGTTAGTACACTCCGTGTTCCCTCCACTCCTCAATCTCGGGGGGAGGGGAGCCTCAAACTTCTTCAGCTCCAGGACCCAAAGGCATGTCAAGATGGCAACAAATATTCTACTTGAGTTTTACTTATAATAAATTACCTTAATGTTCCACTGTAGATACTAGCGACAAAAAGCCCTGGAAGACCTGGGTAGTCTTGTAAAATGTCCATTACCAAATATGGCATGAGCTGAAAAACATCAAATTGCTTTTTCAAATAGTAAAAAATTCAATAGACAAATTTCTCACATTGTAAATGGGTGTGTGTGTGTGTGTGTGTCGGGGGGGGGGGGGGGGGTTCAAAGAAGAACCTAGCACATAGTAAAAGGGCCCCAGAGCCCTTTTACTAAGGTCCAATAAGGTTTTGCAGCTGATGTGCCTTACCAGCCTCCAGGTTAGCTGCCAGGGGCTTGACCATTATGTTCCCGGCAGCTAACACGTCATGGACAACTCAAATATGCATTCCAATAAGGTGGCTTCATTTAACAACGCCCATGGAAGTGTCATTAGATGAACCCACGTTAAGAGCCACATTGCTGATGAGTGCGTGGTAATGCGCTCTCCATACCTACACTCCGCTCATTCCCTGACTTTTCATTCACTTGATATGCTGAAAAGTGAAGCTATGTTCATAATAAGGCTGGTGATATAAAACCAAACCTGTACCTTTTAAATATCTAAGTCTCTCACTGTTTATTATTACTGTTTGTTGGACTGTATGACTAATTTTTAACTGGCAAAAAAAAGAATAAAGTAAAATGGGCTGCTAATATTGAGACCAACTTAGTAACCATGCCTCCATGAAGGTAGCCTGGCTGTCGGTTAGCATGGTACCTGAATGCTAGCCCAAATAAACTGTAGGGGGACTGAGAAACACACACACCCCTACAGTTACCACCAAGCCTCTGCTGGTAATGAAGCCCACACACATATTACCAGCAGGGGTGGCTCTATAATGAGGCCAACTGAAGCAGTCTCCTCAGGCAGCATTTTCCAGGAGGTGGCATCAATGGTAAAGCACCCGCTGTCGCCACTGCCCCTGATATCAGGACAAGTAGGTGCAGCGGTGGCAGTCTACAATTAGATATAAAGGAATAAAAGACTCTGGTGCATTTATAAGTTCCTGATGGTTCTGCCCCTTCTGTGAAAGCATGCATGCCTTTACAAGCACGCTGGATTCTTGAAGACCCCATAGTTTTCTTTTCCTAAGCTACTGATGCATTTGCAGAGGCAGGGCTAGGATATTTAAAGATAAGGTGGCAAGGGGATGCATTGCTAGGCACCTGTTCCCACTCCCCATCCAGGATGACCTGCCGGCAGCAAAAGTGGAGAGCCTGCCCATGGGACACACTGCTCCTGCAGGCATAAGACTGTGAGTAGCAATCGTGGGCCCCCTCATAGCCGCCTTCCTGCGCAAGCAGCGTATCCCATGGTCAGGCTCTTCACTATGTCACAGGTGCTACGCAGGCCATCCTGAGTGGGGCAAATGGCACGCGACAGCAGACTGTGTTTCTTTGGGCCACAGTTGCTGCTTGCACAGCCTCTGCCTGCAGAGCATGCTGTTCTGCAGTGGGCTCTGCCCCTTGTGCATACAAGGGGTGGACATGGGGGGGGGGGGCATTGGGAAGGGTGGAGTGGATATGAGGAAGTATTGGGAGGTAGATGTGGATGGGCACAGGGAGTCAGAAAGAGATGCTGGATAAAGGGGGAGGAATAGGGAGGCAGTGGGAATAAGATTGAAGTGGGGGGCTAGGGAGATAAAGGGAGATATGGGGAATGGGCATTGGGAGAAGTAGGATGGAGTGGTGACATAGGGAGACTATAGGAAAAATGCTGGACTTTGGGGGGGGGAGACAGAGGAGAGATGCTGGACACAAGGTAATAAGGGAAGTGGGAAATGTGGGACATGGGGGGGGTAATAGGGAGAGAGAGGGAAGAAGATGGACATGGGGTAAATTAGTACAGTCAAACCTCGGTTTTCATTGCCCCGGTTTTCATACGCTTCGGTTTTCAACGTCTTTTCTGACTGAGATTTTGTCCCGGTTTTCATGCATTGCTTCGGTTTTCAACGTCTTTTGACAGATTTTGTCCCGGTAGCAGGGAAGAAAAGCTGTCAACGTAAGCAGGAGATGTTGCATGAATGTGGGAGGCAGTTCTTTCTCTTGCAGGGTACGTCTTAAGCTATATCATTAAGATTTTCTGCCATTCTGAAGCATTGAGCAGATAATGTAAAGGTATTTTAATGGACTGAATTCAATGTGATTCCGAAGAGAGCTGGGCACAGCAGCTTGTCAGGGGTGGCTAAGGCCAGATGTTAACATACTGTACTGTACAGTACTGTACTTAGCTTGCTTTCAGTGATGTTAAATGTTAATTTATCCATTTCATTAGTCATTTATATTTATTTCTCATTGTTTTCTGTATGTAAAAATATAGTTATTCTCTATAAAATGTATTTTTTGTGAATATTTTTGGGTGTCTGGAACGGATTAATTGGATTTACATTATTTCTTATGGGAAATATTGCTTCAGTTTTCATATGTTTCGGTTTTAGTCAAACTTTTTCGAACGGATTAATCATGAAAACCGAGGTTTGACTGTAGGTTAAGAAAGAGGAAGAGATGCTGGTCATGGGAATGATATGGAGGGGATGGTATTGTATGGAGATGGGGTGGTGCTGGTTGCAGGAGGATAGGAAGGGAGCAGGCAGACATGGAAGGAAAGAGAAAGCAGAGGTACGGAATTGAGGGATAAAGAACCAGAGAGAGAGACGCTGGATGATTGGTGAGAGATGTTAGACCCAGGGGCGGCTCTATAATGAGGACGAGTGAGGCGGTAGCCTGAGGCAGCAACCTTTTGGGGGTAGCAAAAATTGCCCCCAAAAAGACCGCCTTACCCAGCCTTCAAAAAAAAAAGGTTGCAGAAGCTGCTGCCTGATGTGCCCTGCGGTTGCCACCGCCCCGACACAGCCCCTCCCCCCCGCTCCGGCTCAGCTTTGCAGAGCCGCATGAAGGGAGAGTGTTTCCCTTTCCTGCAGCTCTCTTAAAGTTGAGCCCACCGGCGCTGATGGGAATCAGGAAATGCGTGTTTCCCATCAGCACCAGTGGGCTCAGATTAAACAGAGCCGCAGGTAAGGGAAACACTTTCCCTTTGCGTGGCTCTGCAAAGCTGAGCCGGCACTGGGGGGGGGGGGGGGGGGGGTTAGGAGGAATTACTGGTAGGTGTGTCGGGGCTGTTTGGGGTGGCACCAGCCGCGGGGCACTTCAGGCTTCCGCTGCAGCAGCAGCTTCTGCATCGTTTTTTTCATTTTTATTCTTCAAGTTCTTCAGAAGGACAGGCTGGGCTAGGCTGGGTTGGGGGGGGGGGTAGCATAGGAAATAGTAATGGGCTGATGGAGGGAGGGCTTGCACTGGAAATGGGCTGATGGGAGTGTTAAGAATAGACAGGCTGATCAGGAGGGGGGCTAGAACTGGTAATGGGCTGATTGATGGGGTTAGGACAGGAAGTGGGCTGATTTGGGGGGGCTAGGAGTGGAAATGGACTTATTGGGGGGCTAGGACTGGAGTTGGCCGATAAGGGCGGATAGGACTGGAAATAGGCTAATGGGGAAGGGAGGAGAGTCCTGCTGACCCTGGAAGAAAACTAGGGGCTAGAGCTACAAATGGGCTGGCTGATGCGGGGGAATGAGAGAACAGGACTGGAAGGGAGAGCGGATACTGAGAGGGTCTGCCAGCGGAAGGAGGGGGCAGGAAGGTAGCTGACATGGGGGAAGGAGGAGGGTGGAAAGGAGCTGATATGGGGGGGGAAGGAGGGGACTGTAATGGAGCTGACACATTGGGGATGGGAATGGGAGGAGGCTGGAAGGGAGCTGATGTGTGCATGGCACTGGACGGGGGAGGGACAGAGGGTAGGCCACCTGGACGGGAGCTGACTGGGGGGGTGGCACTGAGACTGGACATGAGCTGATAACTGGGATGGTATTTGGACTAGAAGGGGCTGGACAGTGGGGAAGGAGGGGGACTGGAAGGGAATGGACACCAGTGGCAGTCATGGGAATGCAAGGTGGTTGATATTGGAAAGTACTGGGAGGGGAGGACTGGAAAGGGGGCTGATACTGGGGAGGGTTACTGGAAATGGAAGTGAGCTGATGGAAGGAAGTGAAGAAAACGAAAGAAGAGATAAGAAATGGCAGACCATAGACCACAGAAAGAGCTAAGAGAAATCAGGAAAGCAGAAGCCTCAGATCGTGGACCAGCATGATCAGAGAATAAAGGTAAAATTATTTTTTCTATTTAATTTTAGTGATTGGACTTTGTGCTGTCTTTATATTTTACACAGTATTGGAACTGCATTTCTTATTTATCTGATGTTGCACTGCATGTGGACTCTGGCTTCTTGGGGTTTCAGTTTAAATTTTGTCTACATATTTTTATTTTTACTTTAGATTCTGGTTACTTATTCTGTACTTGGTGAGGGTCGATGTGAGCGTGTGACTGAGGTCAGGTGTTCTGTTAACATGGAGTTTGTACATAAAGATCTATATTGTACTGTAGTAATTTGACATGTTCAGCTTTTCAAATAGGTGTATGGATCTATACTGTACTGTAGTATTTACAGGGACGCTTTAATTTTTTGGATGGGCTCCTTATGTGAGTTTTGTAAGTTTGTGCTGATATGGTATAGTAGGTTTGCTCTTTGTAGGGTTTTGTATTAGTTCACAATATGCCTGGTACTGGAGAATTATGGTGATGGTGATGGTGGTTGTTGGTTGTTAGTGAGATGATCAGAATCAGATTTTTTTTTTTTTTAAAATATTGAGTTCTCTGGGTGAATGTCCTGGTTCTGCTCTGCACCTACTTTTGATTCAAAAAATATGTTTAAAAAAAAAAAGCAAGAAACCATAACGCAGTTTATAACAAAATAAAAATGAGTTATAATTTTAGTTTTATAAACTGTGCTGTTGGTTCTTGCTCTTTTAGTTCCTTGGTGTGCAAACAGGACCGTACCTAGCCCTGTGCAAGTGGTGCAGCCGCATAGGGCGCAAAGGCTTGGGGTGCATTTTGACTGTCTGCTGTTGTCCTGCCACTGATGGCAGGTCAATAGCAGGCAGACAAAATGCACCCAGTTTTTTGGACTTCCTTCCACTTTTCTTAAAGCGTGGAATACAGCCGGTCTAGGCTTCCAAGACAGTAGTTTTCAACAATAGCCAAGCTTGATGTAAGTCTTTAACATTTGCAACTGCTCCTTTTAGCTTTTTCTAAACTATTTTCCCCATTTTATCATAGTCTCCCTTTCGAAAGTTAAAAGGTAGTACTGTGGATTTCCTTCCCATCCCTCCTCCACGAATTAAATCAAATGTGATCATGCTATGATCACTATTGCCAAGTGGCCCCAACACCCTTATCTCTTGCACCAGATCTGATCTTGGTATAGACAACTGTAAGTTGCTGGTTGGGGAAATACTGGAATATGGATGGATTGTCTCTGAGATTTGCAGTATGTGGTCTTTATGCTTCCAGATAAAAATTTAAGGAAATTTCAAATTTTAAGGGAACGTCTGTTTAATTTTGTTTCATAGCCTGATACCTTCACCAATGCTGATTTCCAGACTTTTCCAGCTGTCGCACAATCCAATCCAGCCTCTGAATTCATAGCTATCAGGATTAGCTTTTCTCATTTTATATCTTGCCTCCTCATCAATCTGGTTACAGCAAAATAAATCTGTGCAGATACTTATAATGGTTTGATTTGGCGGGGGGGGGGGGGGCAATGTATAATTGGCTTTTCTTTAATCAAATTTAATGTTTATTAGGTTTTATTGTAACATCTCATACTAAATTGCATATGTATGTTTTAAAGTCACCTAGGATTTTAGATGGGTGGCATATACATTTTAAAATAACAAACTGCATACATTTTAGTATATTTTATCTAAATATGTTTATTCTTACATTGTGGTAACTTATTCTGCACTTAGTGAGGGTCTGTGTTTGGAGTGTGTGACCAAGACCAGGAGTTTGTACGTAGTGATTTGGATTATAGTAATCTGAATTGTTCAGCTTTTCAGTTAAGCGTTTGGATGTTGCAGGATCTGTTGCAGTATTTACAGCGATGCTTTTTTTTGAGTAGACTCTTTGGGGGCATGTTTACTAAACTGCAGTAACATAGCAGCGGCTATGTGAAGGTGCCTCAAAACGGGCACTATGCTGTTGCTGTACATTGCTGACACTAACATTTTTCTCTCTCCTGCAAATATGAAACCATAACGCGCCGTAACGCTAGCCCGGGCTAACGCGCCGTAACGCTAGCCCGGGCTAACGCGCCGTAACGCTAGCCCGGGCTAACGCGCCGTAACGCTAGCCCGGGCTAACGCGCCGTAACGCGAGCCCGGGCTAACGCTAGGGTGCGGGGGCCTCCTTCCATCTGCCCACAGTGCCGGGGATGTCGCACATCAGCGCAGGACGGCAGGCCGCACATGCAGCCACCAAGACAAGGGGCAATGTGTGTCTGTGTGTGTATGTGCAGGCCTCTGCATGGCTGCGGGTGCAGAGCCAAGCTGTGGGGCAGATGGCAGTGACCATGGGCGTGGTGGCTGACCAGCTGCGCATGCTGTGCGACATACTCGCAGCTGACCAGCCACCCAGCCAGGGCGGCTCCCAGGGGGTGTGAGTGCCAGCCAAACCCATGTCACCCCTGCCCTCTGGCATCCTGTGCCCCGGGACTGCCAACACCGGCAGGGATGGGGAGGCAGTGCTGGGGCCCACACAAGCCCACCGGGAGCATTTGTAACCCCCCCAATAAACACATAACTTGTTGTTGCCACATTCACGGCATCCGTGTGTCTCATTTCACAACATGGCAGTCGAGTGCGATTGGCAGGTGTGGGCATGTCCCTGTGTGTCCCCAGAGGGAAGAGCGATATCAGAGGGTACCCGGGTGGTGCGGAGGGGTGGGCCCAATCCGGGGGGGGGGGTTGCACCTGGGGGGTGGGTGGACCTGCAGGTGGGGGCACAGACCCCAAAGGGCGTAGAGGGAGACACGACCCGGGGTGGACCAATGATGGGGGGCGGGGATAGGGGTGGGGGGGCTGGTGCTGAGGGCAGGGAGAGGGCTGGTATGAGGGGGAGGGGGTGATGGCAGGGGACCTTGGATACAATATGGTATGGCAGTGGCGCTGGGGCAGGGATGGAGGGTAAGGACGGGGGTGGTGGGACGACTGTGGGCCACGGTCTGGACACTGGTTCTGCTCAGTACGGTGCTTAAGGAAACGGTAGCGACGATGGGACAGACAGATGTGGAGCAGATCGGACTGACAGGGATGGCACCGCCACAGATGCCCTGCCTGGCAGGGGTATCTACGGTGTCAGAATGGGCCAGGGTGAACCCAGGGGTGATGGGTATGGCGGGGGTGGTGGTGAAGGTGAGGGTGAGGGGGTGCCAGTGGGTGGGGGCTGTGCCGGGGCCTAGTTATGTTGCTAATGGCAGGGGATGAGTTTACACGTGAGCGGGACAGAGTATCTGAGGCGGGGACTTGTGTACAGGTCGTAGCACTGATATGGTTGGGGAGGGTGGGATTGGCAGGACAGGTCTGTGTCCCAGGGGAGAGGAGCAGGGGAGGACGGGCACGGGCGGAGGGTGGCAGGAATGGCCATTCCAGGGGAGGGATAGGGGTGGCAGGAGGGAGGTGGTGGTAGGGGCGACCCAGGTTGTGTCCAGCAGGGATGGTTAGGGGAGGGGGCACCCTGAGCACAGAAGGGCAAGGGGCATGTGCCCAGGGTGACCACATGTGTGACGGGGGGAACATGGGGCAGACAGAATAGACACGTGGCCACAGGGTGCACCAGTGCAAACGCTATTTATTGTGCACATCTCACCCCCTGGAACTACACCCTTCCCCTGCACCCTCTACCGCGCTGGCCACGTCCCCATGTACCCCGTGGGGCAGGTGCTGCTGCTGCTGCCACCGGCTGGCCCATGCATGCCACAATGGCCTCATGCACAGACACCAGCCTGGCTATGCTGGCTGCCATCGACCCAGCTGTCGCATTCAGGGCCCGCACCTCGTGGAGGAAGCCGCCCAGCACCAGTCATTGGTGTCACGCCTCATGCCGCTGGCGACGCTGTTCCGTTGCCACATCACGCAATGCCATCTGTATGCCTGTGGGTGAGGCACGGTGCGAGCCATGAGACATGGGTGCACATTCCACCTGTACACATGCAACAGCTGTCCAGAAAGGTCAGACTCTCACCCTCTGCGTCCACATGCGCTGCCTCCGAGTGGGAACGCATCTCCCCAATCACCTGGCAAATGGCTGCTTGTACGGTCTGGTGGTCCAGCTACGCTCCCAGCTGCAGCATCCGCCGTAATGTTGTCGCCTGCCTCTCTTGCCAATGTGTGCTAACGCCGCGTTTTCAGTTGCGTTAAGATTCAGCCCTTAATTTCTCTGCGTTAGTGTGAAGGGGGCCTCTCTTCACCCACTCCCCATCCATTGACCCCTTCTCTCCGCCCTCTGCGGGAACGTTAACCCGCCTTAACTTTCTGGAACCGCGGTGCAGTGGTACCTGTGTGTACGTCATTCAACCTGCAGGTGACTGTGGTGGGTGGACATAGCGGTACCTGTACTGTGGGGGCAATGCAGCATAGCACATTTCTGTGGTTCTCTGTCCACTGCACATATGTTGTTGTGCATCTCTTTGGCCTGCGCCTCCCTACCCCACATGTTCCATATGGCCATTAGTACATGTCACGTTCTGGGTTTTCAACACTGTATTTGTGGCAACTGTGACGGAGCTGTATGTGTCTACAGGTGCAGAGTGTGGTGGTGGTGGTCGGCACATACACTCTTCCCTAGCATTGTGCCATTATACAACATCAGTGTCTCCTTGCATGGACTGTGATGCTTGCCTCCACTGGTCTCAGCTTATGCTCACAGGGGCCGTATGCTACTAGCGGCATGCTCTCCCCATCTCACTGTGTGTGTGTGTGTGTGTGTGTGTGTGTGTGTGTGTGTGTGTGTTTTGGGACGTGTCTATGTGATGGCACACTCTGCTACCCTTGAGCGTTGTCTGGTGATGGGATGTGCCTGGACACTTGTGCCGTGGTGCTCACTGCTCTCTCTAACCCTGTGCTGGTGCCCTTGTGTACATTGTGCGCACGTATTTTGCACATGTCTTCTATGTTTTTGACTGACCTGTCTCCTGTTTGCTGCCAGTCCACTATGCATCAACTGTTCCCGTTTCACGCATCTCGCCAGACTTTGGACATGTGGCATTGATGGCTCGACATACGGACATGGTGATTTCAATGCATTTCCTTGACATACTCTGCCTTATTGTTTGACTTCTTGTGGCCTTTGCCTGCCTCAGACAGTCCCTATCGGACACCTGCTGCACACAGATGGTACCTTGCATGTTTGATCTGTTGTGATTCACATCACACTTCACATGTTTCATATGGGCTGTTTGTTTTGTCGTGGACCTCTGTGGGATCTGTGTGCACCAACACTGCTGTACCTGCTGTGGCCCACTGGGAAGCCTGTGTGACATGGCCATAGACAGGATCATGTCGAGATGGCAACCTGGTCAGCTGTGCCATCTCCAGCTGTGGACAACACGCACTGTGCTCTGTGTTGTGATCATGTCCTGTTTTCATGTCTGCAGTCTCATTATGTACATATTGTGGTTCCTCTCTCTGCATTTGGACCTTACCTTGTGTACAGAATACCATGACCTGTTTCTCCTCCTTGTATCACAGGGCACAGCAAACACACACACACACCACATCGACTACATTGCAACTGGCGTATCCATCGCGGGTACCCTTGGTGGACAGAGCATCATGCAACGATCCTTGGGGGATGGTGCCATTGGATGATGAGCCTCAATGAGTGGGACACACGCCTATGATGGACATTATTGTTTGACTGATACTTTGTGTAGGACAGGGATGACTAACACAGTGGCCGTGTGTTGTGGTCATCGCTGTAGACACACAGAACACTCTCCATTACTGTGGCACACTGAGTTGTCGCATGTGACCTTGCATGCCCATGGATCTGTGACAGTCGTAACGGGACATGTGTGGTTGCAGACGACATTTTCACTGTGGACAATGTGTACTGGTCCGTGACATGTCCAGCAGGACGTCACATCCTCACGGTCTGAGGTCCATCGATCCGCCACTGTGTTGTGTGTGGGTCATGTGTGTGACCTCTTCAAATCCAGGCTGAAAACTCACCTCTTTGCTGCTGCTTTTGGATCTTGACTCACCTGATCTCCTTTTTCTTTCCCCTTCTATCCCTGCCTACACCTTCTGTGTTTGTCCTTGACTAGATTGTAAGCTCTGAGCAGGGACTGTCTCTTATATGTCTGTGCAGCACTGTGTATGACTTGTAGCGCTATACAAATGCTCAGTAGTAGTAGTGGTATATCAACAGGGAGGGGGGAACGGGATCACGCCGTCTCTGCTGAAAGGCGATTCTCCTTTTGGCGTACCGCCAAGGGATAACACTGCAGGTGGTCTACCTCCCAGGCCAAAACAATGTCCTCGCGGGACAGGCTCAGCAGGATCCTACGCCCACATGAGTGGCACTTGGATTTGGAGGTCACCAGTATCTTGTTCAATCGGTGGGGACCCAATGGAACAAGAACGCGCAGCTTTCCCGCTTCTGTGGCCTCGTTCCGCACCCGAGCAGGGTGGTTCCGGATGTGTTCCCCTTGAGCTAGACCTCCGGTCTTCTTTATGCATTCCCTCCCACTCCTCCCATTGCGAGGACCCTCCACAAAGCTCAGTGGGAACCAAGCTTCGGTGATCCTCGTGGCCTCGACAGCCTTGGTTCCCGCTCTGGCTTGCGGCTGCGCCCCAGACCTGTTGAATGCAGGAGGAGGGTTGGGTGTTCCACCCAAACCTGGCCTTGCTGTCCCTTGCCGCCTGGCGCCTGAACGGGTCGCCTTAACTCCGCTGTATCTCCCGGGAGGATGTTGAAGAGGTCCTCCTTGCACGAAGGAAGGACTCAACGAGACAGGCGTTACACCTTCCTTCAAGTGGCAGCGTTTCTCGACCTGGTGCTCTGAGCTCCAGATGGATCAGCTTCTTATGCTCTACTCAGTGGATCTCAGTACTCTTCCTCCACCCTCTCGCTGGGTTGAAATCCAATTCGGTCAGGGTACACCTGAGTGCCATTTCAGGCAAGTCACCTCCCCATCAAAGGAAAACCCCTCTCGGGGCAGCCCTTGGTCTTTCACTTGATGTGAGGTCTATTGCTTTCCAAGCCTCACATCCAGCCTCCGCCGGTAGAGTGGGACCTCAACGTGGTGTGCTGATACAGCTCACGTGAGCGCCCTTCGAGCCGATGGCGACGTGTCGCTTCAGCATATCTCCTGGAAGGTGGTCTTCCTAGTGGCCTCTGACCTTGGCTAGCCGAGTCAGTGAACTTCAGGCCCTCATGGCTGAGGCCCCTTACACCAGGTTTTACGGGAATAGGGTGGTACGCCACACCCATCCCAAGTTCCTACCGAAGGTGGTCTCTGATTTTCATCTTAACCATGTAGATGAGTCCTACCAATATTCTTCTCGAAACCCCATGCCGACTAAGCATCAACAGTACTACACACTCTTGACTGCAAGAGGGCTCTTGCCTTCTACCTGCAGCGTACCCAAGGTCATCGCAAGTTCGATCGGCTCTTCATGCTTAGGACCCCAATCGCCTGGGGCAGGCAGTCACTAAGTGCACCATACTCCATCCTGGTGGTGGACTGCACCGCCTTCATCCAAGCAAAAGAAGGCGCCCTGCTGGGTCGGCCGCTACACCGTGCATGGTGTCCGAGCCAAGGTGGCTTCGGTGCGCTCAGTGCCGTCTATCAGACATCTGCAGGGCACAGCTACCTGGTCTTCCGCAAACACTTTCACCTGACCCACTACTGCCTGGAGAGGGATTCCCGCAGGAACAGGGGCCTTCAGTCAGGCTGTACTCCATAAATCTGTTCAGGGTATAAGCAACTCTGCCCTCCGACCCTTCTTCGACGGCTACCAAGAGCTTCGCCCCTGGGGACCAAAAGACTCGGGCTCCTTCGGGCATCGACTTCAGCTCATGGTCTCGCGGAGGCGTTTTTGGGTTACAGGTTCGGTAGCTTGTAGCTGGGGAGTCCCATAAGTGAGGACTGACTTCCTGCTTGTTGCTGTAGAGAGCATAGTTACTCCACTGTAACAGGTGTTATCCAGGGACAGCAGGAATCAGTCCTCACTACTCTCCCACCTCCCCTGAAGAGTTGCTATTTTGTCCTTCCCTTGCCGTCTACTTAGTAGGGCTCTAGCTAGGAGACCTGACTGAGCAAGATGGCACCTTTTGGGCGGGAAGAAGACCACACATGCATGGCAGAAATTCCAAAGGCTTTCTTTGAAAGCTGGGGGAATTGCTCCGCATGGGCTCTGTCGGTGCCGATATTAGCCATAAGTGAGGACTGATTCCTGCTGTCCCTGGAGAACACATGTTACAGGTGAGTAACTACATTGACTGGTAAGAGGATGGGGAAGCCTTCTGAAAAAAAGGGAAATGCAAGGAGTTTCCACCAGGAAGGGAGATGAAGAGGTTTAAGGAGTGGGAGGAGAGAGGGCTGACAATATGGGGGCAATTGGTAACAGAGGGGGGTCAGATCCTGATTATGAAACCATTCGGCACAGGTATGAGTTAGGACAAAGAGGCTTATTCCCCTATATGCAGGTGGTATATTACCATGAGAGAAGCTGGGGAGGAGGGGGAAACAGCTGGTAATTACGACGATTTGAACAACTGGTGGACAAAGGTTGTTTCGCAAAGGGCAACTGGCTTAGATACCAACAAGCCTCATTACCCCCTGGGGTAAGGGTGCCATTATGGTAGCCGGGGACGGTAAGAAGCGAGATCTAGGGGTGGAGGTGGGGATGGCGCCACGCATGGAATTTTTCACATTTCAAGGGGTAGCAAAGCAGGGGGGGGGGGGGGTGGGGGGGTTCAGCAACAATGCAGGAACATTGCTGCGAAGATCCTGTTACAAGACTTATTCTAGCACCACAAAAGGATGGAGCAGGTATGAGCAGGACGAGGAGAGCAGTTCGGTTTGTTAAAAGGTTGTGTGCAAGAGAGGGAATATTTCACGAGGTGGGGGTGCCCTAGGGTACGGGGAATACTGGAAGAGGGTAGCAGAGATATATAAGGAGATGATGAGGAGGGATGCGATGTACTTACACACCCAAATTTATGCTCCTGTTGAAGGCAGGGAAGAGGGGGAGGACTGCACAAAAGCATTTGCAGTACAAGTGGGGCTAGCAGCCAGGAAGGCACTGGCAGGGAGTATGGCGTAGTTCACAATCCCCACCAGGGGGGGCATTCTAAAGAAACTTCAATATGTATACTAACATGAGTCAGTTAACTGGCACACCAACATCATAGATGGGGGAAAGGCTCAACAAGGTTGGGAATAGATTGAAGAATGGCAGAGACAAGAGCAGGGGGCCCGTGAGAATGTAATATGAGGGGTGGACAGGTACATTTGTAGGATGGGGGGATATAGGATACCATTATATAAGAGATCAACATTAGAAAGGTTGCACGGGGCATCAGGGTATCTGGGGGATATCTGTGAATAAGTTGTGACTAGTATGATTTGAAGGGTGTTTCTGCTAATGTGCTTAAGTAAAAGGATGAGGAAATGTCTATGGGAATAAGGGGACCTGAGGAAAGAGTGGTTTGGGAAATCCATGAATAAAAGTTATTAAGGCAGAAGAATCAGTATGTTGGATAATGTTAATGATGTAATAACATTACTGCTATTGTTTGTTGTTGTTGTTAGTGTTCTTTGGTATAGCAATGGTTAAGAGATGGGATGGGGGGGGGGGGGAGGGAGAAACCGACATCAAGTGAAGGAGCTGCTGGAAAAAGAGCCCCAATGCGCATTTGGCGATAGGGAGAAATAAACAACCCGGTGTATCGGAGATCCTTGTCTCTGACAATATGTTGGACTTTGAAAATTAGGAGAGTTCCTAGGGTGCACCGTATTGGGGAGGGGGAGAAAGGAGGAAAAGGGGAGAGAAGGGGGAGTGTGGTGAAAGTTGTTGTGTCTCTATAAATATGTCCTTTTGAAATAAAGTCTAAGTTAAAAAAACAAACAAATAAGCGAGGACAAGGTATCGAGGAGAAGGTTGTGGTCAACAGTGCCAAAAGCAGTTAGAAAGGTCAAGAAAGATGAGGATTGAGTAAAGGCCTTGGATTTTTCCAATCAGCGAGAACGGATGGTACTCCAACTTTCCCTCACTCTCATTATCTAGGTATCACCGAGAGGTCCCCCATACACGGGGTGAGACGAGTGTAGTCAATTTGAATATCTGGGAAAGGAAGGGATTGACTCAGGCCAGTTGATTTCCCTAGGGGAAGAGGTGTTGGATTTTGCCTAGGTGAAGGAGCAATGGGGGTTTGCTGGATTTGGGGGTTGACGCAATACCTTTATATGCACAAGTACGGCACGTTCTAAACTGGGTGCTGTGGCATGGGGAGGCATGAGGGAAGCGCATTGGGTGCTGCGGAAAGGAAGACGTTTTTATATAGCAGGGCAATGGGAACTAAGGCGACTACTGTCTAAGTTATATAAACTAATTAATCATATGACCCATTAAATGGGAACGGACTTCTCACTTTGAATTTGCAGCGTTGTTCCGGTGCTGTGAGGGGCTTGCAGTGCATCAGTGATGCTGACGAGCTAAACCTATTGGTAGTTAACTACTGGCAGGGTCTCCCAAGATGGAACAGGGTGCTCAGCTGAGGTGACCAGAAAAAATAAACCCCCAAGACAAGACCACCCATCTTGCTCGGCCAGCAGCACGAATGGGGAGAGTGTTGACGAGCGCGAAGTATCACATTTTTGTGAATCAACCAAGGAGCCAACCAACACCAAACTTAAACTGCGCCACATGTGAATAAAGGCCCAGGCAATCTTACTGGGTCTGTATCTTGACCATGAAAACCCAATGGGGATAGTTAAAACAAAACAAATTTTGCCTTATGGGTGCTGGAAGATGAGACCCCCCAGGTTGGAAGGCCACTCAACTAGCTACTGGGGAAGAGCTGAAGACCTTTTCAGAGTAAAGCTGAATTTATGATGTGGTTTGGATCACCAAGCCTCGGGACGTTTCTGCCTGCTGATGTTAAGCTGCGCATGGAAATGAGGAGTCAGTCAGAAAAGAAGCTGTAAACAGACATGTCTTACACCATGGGAACATAGGAACGTACGAAGCATGAACCAAGGGAAGTGGGTAGTTGGTCAAGAATGAAATGGAACGTGTAACCAACTTGATCTGTTGGGTTGTCAGCGAACTGAAATGGAACTGGCATGGGGCCACTTCTGCATCAGATGATGCACATGGTCTACTATGCGGGAACATGAAAAGGACAAAGAAGAAGAGAGAAATGGGGTTGCATTTAATAATATAAGAGAATAAACTATGCAAGAAACTGGTAATGAAATACAATGCAGTCAGTGAACGCTTAAATCTCTTATTCGTCTAGCGAGGATAGACCGTTATCAACACAAATATCAATTCAAGTATATGCCCCCAACAAACAGCTGCATCGAAGAGAAATGAAATTGAAGAGTTCCTATGAACAAGTACCATCATGAAATGGACAGAACATGCAGAACAGCGATATATCCTGAATATGTTCATGGGTGACTGGACACGTACTAACATGTTGACGGCAAACAAAGTAATGCAGAGTTTTCAAGAGCTAGCGTATGGAAAATATGGACTCTCCGGCCAACAAGAACATCGAAAGCTGTGACGAAAGAGTTAGATCGTTGGGCTATGAATTCGAGGCAAGACCAATGATCTATTCATCTTCAAACTCCTTCTTCCAGACACGACACAAGCGGTGACTGCTACACATGAACTCAGAACCAATGGATTGTTATAAAAACTCAAATTGACTACAATTGTGGGAAGTCAACGATGTGAAAAGCTCTAACGTCAACAAAACCAAAACCTTGAGCTGACTAGTGGTACAGATCATCAACTACTAGTATGCAAACTCACAGTTAAGTTGAACAAGAGCAAACCACTCATGAATGCAGCAAAATATGACCTTGAGAATATACCACTGGGAATTTAAAGTGACTTCCTGCAAAATCGATTTGCTGCTTGAGATACAAATGGACAGAGCTCCAGAAGAGTTATGGGAATGACATCAAAGAAAGAGGTTGTGTATGGAAGAAAGCGAGAATGTCTCTAACAAAGGTGAAAAAAAGCAAACCACGGCCAAAATGGATGATGGAAGAAACTCTGAAATTGCCCAGAAACGCAGAGAAGCGGTAAAGTCAGAGGAGAAAAGAAAGACCCATCAGCAGAACTCAGCAGATTTCCAACTTGGCATCCAAGACAGTACAAGGAAAAAGTACTACAATGGACACTTTGCAAGGAAATAGAAGCAGAAACTATTTTAGAGAGAGAACAAGAATCGGGCTTTTCGTTAAAGCTAACGAGAGTTTAAAGAAAAAATTCAATCCTCCGGAATATGAATATTACAAGAGGGCTCAATGTTCTAGGATTGAATTGGATGGGCGCTGAGAAGATCAAGGAAAAGGTGAGAAGGAATTATACAGAGTTTTTACTATTATAAAACTCAAGTGGACCCAACAGCCGTTTTCAAACCTGTACCTTATGATCGGGAACCATATGGTGATGAAAGAGAGAAGTTGAAGCAGCATTGAAAGCGTTATCAACAGAAACAAAGCCCCAGGCATTGATAGCCGTCCCATAGGAAGTTATTGCAGGGCAATTTGATGCAGCTGTTACCGTGACTCACCAAGTCTCTGCCAAGCAAATAATGGGAAGAACCACATCATGGCCAACTGACTGGAAAAGAATCTGTGTTTGTTATACCAATACTAAAGAAAGGTGATCCAACTGACTGGAACTATCGCACGAATCGCCGCTGATCGCCACATTCCAGCAAGATTCTACTAAAGATTATTCAAAAGCTGCTACAACCATACCTTGAACCAGAACTACCTGAAGTGCAAGCAGGGTTCAGGAAATGGGCGAGGAACGAGAGACATCATTGCAGATGTGAGATGGATCCTTTTAAATACTAAAGAATACCAAAAGGATCTGCTATTTGTGCTTTATCGACTATAGCCGGCTGTTTGACTCGTGTAAAACCCACATGAGTTAACCTCTGGACCACATTAAGAAACATGGGTATACCAGAAACACCTGATCGTATCTCATTGCGTAATATGTTACGTTGTATCAAGAAGCAACAGTTTGAACGAAACAAGGAGAAACAGAATGGTTTTAAAATAAGCCAAAGGTGTAAGACCAAGGCTGCCTACTTTTCCCCCCTACCTGTTTAATTTATATGGCAGAACAAATCATCAGGAGAAACAGGATTGTATGAAGAACGACAGAGTTGTGAAGATGGGTGGAAGACAATACAATCAACCAAACCTTAGTCTATGCTGATGATAACCACATTAACTGGCTGAAAGGTTGAAGATGATCTGAAACATTTGCTTCTCACAATCAAAGAACATAGTCTCAAAATGTGGCCTGCACCTTAATGTAAAAGAAGACAAAAGTATCAATGACAACTGGCATAATCAACAGGTTCAATCGTTGAAGGAGAAGAAATTGAAAATTGTGACACAACTTTAACCTAACTTGGATCCACTATCAATAAAGCAAGCAACAAGCAGTCAATAAATCAGACTACTCATTGCTCGTGGCAGAATGGCTAACTGAAAAGACCTAGATAAGATTCTCAAGAGCATAGATATCTCTCTCCCTACAAAGATTCGACTTGTTCAACAAGCCATGGTATTTTCAATAAACATCATATGGATCAAGTGAAAGCTGCGACGTGAATAAGCCAGCAACAGGAAGAAAATTGATGCCTTTAGAATTATGGTGTTGGCGGCGAATACTGTGTATACCATGGAAAACTGCCCGAGAGAACAAACCAGTCCGTTACTAGATGGAGGATCAAACCTAAGCGTTTCTTTAGAAGCGCAGATGACAAGACCTCCGAAGCTTTCATACTTTTGGGACATCATCCTGCGAAGAAGAGAAATCATTAGACGAAACGCACATATGCTTGGCCAGATTAGAATGGTCAAACGCAACAAGAGGAAGGCCAGCAGTGATATGATCGATACAATAAACAGCAAGCTACGGGTTACCAGTCTGTCACTACAATTGAAGCCGCCTGACTGAAGAAGACCCGTAACCCTAATTTAGGATAGCTAATCCAGCAGGGTCTCCATTGAGTCGACTCGCCACGTCAAAGGCATTAACAACAACAACAGCCCCCGGTAAGCGGAACCCCCCCCCTCCTCTTTGGTTGAGGGCCCGTACATGACATGGGCCCCCGGGGGTGATGGGACATGAGTACTAGAATGAGGGATATCTTATTTGTTGTCACCTCCTAAGCTAGTCACGTAAGTGTCCAATTTGTTGGAAAAATGCTTATAAGATGTATACGAGTGTGACCCCACAGGGCCCGTTATAGGCCATTCGCCTATGGCCCCGGTGTTATAGTTTTCCCCTCCGCCTTTTGCTGAACACAAATAGTCCTTCCAGTCGCCGGTGGTTCAGGCCAAAAACCAAAGATAATGGGCTTTATTCCCCTTCCCTCAAGGATCTCTTTTGTACTACAAAACTTGGAACAGTACTTCCCAAAGAAAAATAGTTTGTTTTTCTTTGTAAGCTTACAGGTCTTCAGCGCAAGGAATTCAGCATCATCTGACATGTCTAACGTACAAGTCCATGGGAAGCGCATTCAGGACATATTATTGTTACTTTCCCACTGCATCTTTGCAATTCACCCGGTGTTACACTTGGTATTAAATCCTCATTCTGTTTCTGTTACAAGCGTCTCTCTGAGTGGATTCAGTTGGACTACAAGGGTACAGTTCTAAAGCAAGTAGGTATTGGAATACCTGTTACTGCAGTATTTCTCTCTCCTGGGCTCTCCTCCTCTAAACTAACCTCCACAACGGCTAGGAATTGTTTTATTATCTTCCTGTATTATAATTCAATGCTCTGTGCACTGCTCTGATCCTCTGGTACAAACAGAACTTTTTAGCTTTTATCCCTTTAGATAAATCTTGGTTCCCACCTGTATAAATGGTGAGTTATGAGGTTATCTCCAGGAACAAGCGTGAATGAGTCTTCACATATGGGGTACATCGGTACTCCACCCGGCGCCGAAGTCCGCACGGGAACGCTTCCCAGCGTCCAATTCACAGCCTTTGGAAGCATCACCAACAAAACCCTGCGCTGCTGCGTGCTCCCCGCCTCTCCAACTGCCTTCGTCTCAGTTTTCGTTTTTTCCGCGGAGCCAGCAGGACGTCCTCGGTTGTCACCGCAGAAAATTCTTCTCTATTTTTTTTTTAGTTTGTATTTGTGGTCGCTGGCTGCCTTCCCCGAACCCCCCGGTACCAGCCGGTGTGTTTTCTTTTCCCTTGTTAAAATTTGTCCCTTTCAGGAATATATTTTTTCTTTGGTAGTGTCTCACACGGTTTCTTCAGGGCCTTCTAGGCCTCTCCATTTTTTCCTCATGGAAGCGCCAGCCCAGTACGTTCCCCAAGAAATGTACAAAGCTGTTGGTGGTACAAACTTTATTTTTAGACACTCACAATTGGTGTCTAATCTGCTTGGGTCCCTGACCATTTTCCCTCAAGAGCCCCCGGGCACCAGTATGGTGAGACCCAGTTTTTCAACATTCCTGAGTTGTCCCCTCGACAACGCGGGATCTCCCCTCCAACTTCAAGGCACCGACCATATCGTCTTCTGAGCACAGGCCAGGTAAACCAAAAACATTCTGTTAAGACTAGGCCAGTCCTCTAGCAGCACTTCTACTCATGCACAGCTAAGAGATGCCTATGGCCTTGTCCTTGAGAATCCCCACTGTCTTTCAACAACCCCGGTGGGAGTCTTCAGCCTCCAAAGCCTGTGTGGGGTTTCCAGGTTGTTCTCTGAGTTTCACCCCTTCACAGAACATACCTGAAGCCATGCCCGGTGGTGGCATCCGCTTCTGAGCGTGAGATGGGAATACCAATACCCCGGCATCATCACTGGTTTTTTATGAAACATTCCTCACCAAGGGATCGTCTGGCATCCTCGGTACCATACGGGCTCGGTATATACAGTTTCAGCAGACCGACTTTCCAGTATGGGTATCGACACTGATACTAGTACCGACGTCGGTACCCTACAGACGTGCATTCGATAGACTCGCTCTCCCTTTTCCTTCGATGCCGAGTCTTGGAATCGATCTCCAGTCTGGATGACTTGGTACCAACTCGCCTTAGTCCTGACTCCCGATCGGTACCGAAGGCTCGGTTCCGAGACTTTCGGATCCGCACTCTCAAACTCATTCAACACATCCTCCGAAACAAAAACCGTTAGCAGTTGTCCACAACCGGCTGTATTCTATTACTTCCGCCGGTGACAGATATGGTACCGAGTTCCGGTACCGATATCCACAGTACCATTACTGGTCATAACCTTCCATGCTTCTCTCTTCAGGCTCGCTTCCTTCGATGCCGAGTCTTGAATCAATCCCTAGCATGGACGATCTGTTAACCGACCTGGTCAGCTGGTTCTGACCTTGCAGTACCAGCGAACCACTGCATCTACGGATCCCATACTGCCACCATTCAGGATCTTCTATTCCTATATACCTGGAATAGATCCCTCGGTGCCAACGGCTAGTTTTTTCATCTATCTAGCCTATCACCCAAGGGAAGTTTTCCTTCTGGGGCATCCTTCTTTCCAGACTTTCCTCCTGGATATGGCAAAATCACTTGCCATTCCTATTCCTGGACAAGATTCCTACACAAGGGAATACAGAATACCCCTCTCTGTTCCTAAGGGCACGAAGTCAAACGGAAGAACATAATGCCTTCTTTGCATCATTTCTTTGCAGGGATCTCATTCTACGAATGTGGGAAGCTCCTTTAAAAGGTACCCCCCCCCCCCCCCTTTCCCAGAGCAAACTGATCTCCTATATATCAAGGTTCCCCCCTCTCCAGGGTTTTCAAAGGACGCCAACTTCCTCATCATTCCCATTGTAGTGGAATCAGCATGGAGGTGAGTAAAGGGTAATAAAAAGCACTCTTCTTCTTGTCCGTCAGGATGTCGTGAGTCTAAGACACTAAGATGCCTTTGGACCGTCAAACCTTCCAGACATCCATGCTTTTCGCACAGAATTCTCTCATATATCTTTTTTATAATTGGTCTATCCTCTTGAGGAGGTCACAAGGAAATTACATGCTTTTGACTCCTTTGGCTTCAAGAGCCCAAACAAGCAGACTAGTCCTTACTGGTTATCCATGCTCATATCTCTAGGTTTCTTACTCGTGCTTCCCTAGACTACTTTGAGTCTGTTAGCAGAACTTCTGCTATAGCTATAGGGGCACAACGTAGAGCCTGGCTCCAAGCTATTCAAGACTTGGAAAAATGGGCCACAAGAAAGACTGGGAAATACTCCTTGCATCTGGAGAAAATCTCTTCAACACGGAGTCTTTATCCCCAGGTTACCTCAGTTTATTTCCACTGACTTTCCTGTTTCCAGGGGCTAATTCTACTATCTATCTAACCGCCGCCTTCTTTTCCAGTAGGTAGGACATACTGTCCTACCAAACTTTTCTTCCCCTAGGGGGAGAAGGTTTTGGTCCATCGGCCCATCATACAGATGGTTCCCAAAACAGGTTAAACATCGCCCTGGTCGGAAGAATCCTAACAAACTCGCAGGGTCAACAAAACCCAGCAGTCGCAGGGTTTCAAATAGATCTTTGTCCCTCTTAGGTTTGCTGGTTAGCGGTAGCAGTGCTGCTTCTTTTCCCTTGCCGTTATCTGCACTAAATTTATTTCTAACCTACCCTAGTATTTATCTCTTACATGAGACAATC